>CM056995.1:222192759-223449009 GCA_029891345.1 Dryococelus australis
TCATTACCGAATTGCTGATGGTGGATAGACAGCACATCTTGAAATCTGCAAAAAGAAAAATTGGGTCCACGCAGCTGTTGGACACAAGATGGCAGAATTGTTGTTCTGCATGTGAACTGCCATATTTACTTATCCTCTATGCGGAAACTTGTTAACATTCAATAAATACATCTACTGGTGCTAGCCATGTGCTAGAATTTCATTATGTTTAATTATGTGTGTAAGCTTGTATACGTGTGTGTGCATGCATGCATGCATGTGTGTTTTTTCTCAAGCCCTTGTATGTACATCACTACAGTCGCCCTGCATCTTTGTCATATGGAACACAATGGTAAGTCTTCCTCACTTACTTATAACAGTTTAGTTAATTTTTTGAATCCATGATTAACAATTGTAAAAGCAAGTTGGTAACACTGAGCCCCACAAAAAATTTTTATGAGGATTGTGCGCTCTATCGATGACCAGTGAAGTCTGTCCTTTCAGCTGCTCATCTCCCCCATCCCCCGTGACCACAAAGTGTGACTTGCCAGTCACACTTCCCGCAGCTAAGGGTACTCCCGCCAGACCTCCCGCTAACAGTCGCATTAATAACGGTCAACTTGTTGCCTCGTCTGGCCCAGCAACCTCCAGCGCTATACTCTCTGAGAGGCTAGCTCACAATCCTAGAGCTTTCCACGGGGCACATGTCAACAGCCAGTCCCTACTCTGCCACATTGACAAGTTTAGAGCAATTTTTAGTTCTCTACATTTTCATGCGATATTAGAGTCGAAAACATGGCTTATGGAGTCTCCCATCTTTGCTTGTTGACTTGCCGGGTTATAATTTATACAGAGTTGATCGACAAGGTAAACATGGCGGGGGCATGAGAGTTTGCATAATGATATTATAGTTACTGTGCAAAACCTGAGTATTTCTTGAATTAAATATTCATACACAAAAATTACAAAATTACTGATTGCCATTATTTACAAACTCCCTATGATATGGCCCATGGACGACTTAGAAAACAACCTTTTTGTGATACTTCCTAGTTATGATAATTTATTGATTATGAATCATTTCAACACTGACCTTTTAACAGAATCACATCAAACATTGCACCTTACTAATCTCTTCTCCTCATGTAATCTAGCATACTGTCCTCTTGAAGCCACCCATCATACTAATAACGCAGACACTCTGCTTGACCTTATATTCACATCAAAAGCTGACAAAGTCCTACACTATGGACAAATCAGTGCTCCTGGTTTATCTCACCACCACTTCGTACGCCAAAATTTATACAGAAAATTATCACCTACAGAGATCTGAAAATGATCGACACGCCACAATTTATTAATGATGCTTTTGAAGTACAGTGGAGTGACATAGATTATTTGCATACAGTTGATGACATACTTAATCATGTAAGCACCTCATTATACAAACTTATCGATAAGCACATTCCGAAACAAACAAAGTAGGTTTCTCGTCCACCAGCACTGTGGATGACCCAGGAATTTAAATCTTTAATGGTTCTCGTAAATATAAATCTTCTAAGAGAAAAAAGGTATCCTTGTATCTGTGAGTTTAGAGAAATACCGTTTACTCAGAAACCGGTGTACCCAAACCATTAGAATGGCTAAGATTGCGTACGCTCCCTGCTTGATACAACCAAACTCATCCCTGTAGCATTTATGGAGCTGTGTTAAAAATATGGATGTAAAGTTTAAAGTCACTAAAAACTATTACCATAAAATCAATCAAAGTGCTGACGAACTTAATGCTCATTTCACAGCTTCATGTACCTATATTACTCCTGAAACAAAAAATGAAACCCTGTCTCTTATTAAAGCCCACACTTACTGTGTAGGACATTTTTACTCTAATGTCGTCACGCCTGTTGATGTTCTGAAAGCTATCAGATGAATTAAAACCATGACTGTGAGTAATGACACAATTTCAGTTGACATGAGATAAACCTAGCCTTGCCATTTATATTAGAAACAATAACTAAAATGTTTAATTATTCGCTGGTCACAGGCAGCTTTCCAACTCGGTGGAAATTTGCTTTAGTAATACAGATGCCGAAGACAAATTAACCTCAATGTGCCAGTGACCCATAAGCATTCGTCCCATAATTTCCAAAGCCCTTGAATATATTGCACACCAACAGATAATAAGGTATATTATTGAAAATAACTTGATATTCGACAATCAGTCTGGTTTCAGAAAGGGCTTGAGTACATGTAATGCTTTTCTTCAGGTCACTGATGACATAGATCATAACATAGATAACCATTTGCTAATGATTTTGCTGCTTTTAGATTTTAGCAAAGCATTTGATTCCGTTGACCATGAGCTATTATTTGCAGAGTTAAAAACATATTTTAATTTCTCCTAAATATAGTTAGAATGGATTAAATGTTACTTGTGTGGCCATTATCAGAGAGTTATCTATGGAAAACAACAATCCTCTTGGCGCAGAGTTAAAATTGGTATTCCCGGGGCTCTGTTCTGGGACTCGTAATATTTTTTTATTTTTATTAATGACCTCCCTCAGGTACTAAAACATTGTAAATACTATCTTTATGCAGACAACTTCCAAATCTACCTGCCAACTCATCCCAGTAATATTACATCATCAATTGATACAATTAACCATGAATCATCAAACATTTTAGAGCGGTCAATAAAGCATGGGCTACTATTAAACCCTAAGAAATCCCAGAGAATTATTATTGGATCCAAGAAACTACTCATATCACCAAATGTCACTCCGCCCCAAATATCATACTTGATGGCAAGCTGATTCCTTTATCAAAGTCCGTAAAAAACCTAGGTGTAATATTAAGTGAAACTTTAACCTGGAGAGAGCATGTTTCTTACATCTGTATATCAACAAATGTCACTTTGCATTCATTAAGAAGGCTTAAAAAAATTTTACCCACGAAATTGATGAAAACCATAAACAGAATCATTAATAATTTCATGCCTTGATTATGCTGTTATAGTTTTCAGTGACCTGCATGAAGATTTAGCTCAGAGACTTCAGTGAATACAAAAAACTGGGTACGACTTATTTTTAATCTTAAAAAGAAAGACCATATCACCAAATACAAACATACTCTCTCATAGCGTGATTAAAAAAATTGACGATTATTGCACAATATCTGCTTGTTAAAGTGAGTGAGTGAGTGAGTGAGTGAAGAGATTTGAGTGGCTCTTAACAGCGAGGTCTTGAGAGCCGAACTGCTTGTTAAAGAAATTATTTTTTAATAGGATGTCCTCGATACCTTTTGTTTCGTTTCTTACCGTTCAACATATCAAACACTTGTTTTTTTGACCAACAAAAGCTTCTAGTACCAAAACACAACTAATTTCTCACTTCATCTTTCATCGTCGTCGCAACCATACATTGGAATTGCTTACCTCAGAAAGCAAGAGATACAATTTCTATCACTAAATTCGAAATATGATGCGGTAACAGCTTGGCCACGCTATAAATATTTAAATGAACTTGAAAGGTGGGTTTGATATAAATGATATTTATTGTGAAGTTTCCTCTTTTATAATACCTGTAACTTATTTGGTTTCTGCTTCATGTGAATGTAGTGATGTTTCTGTTGCTTATGTTACTGTTAAATTAATTAAATTTACTGTTAATGTATGTAGATGTGTGAATGAGCATGTGTGAGTAAACATTGCATTAATATTTTATTTTATGTATATTTTTAGGTAACTGGTAATTTTAGATATCTTATATTATAATTTTTAATGTCTTATATTAATTAATTTGTTTTGTTTTTCCCATGTTTAAGTTGTTTGTTGTGATTTTCTTTCCTTCAGTAATCCTTAAAATAAATAAAATCTCAGTTTTATTTCTTTTTCTTTTCAAAAAATGAGTGTTATGTTTTATTATGCAAAGTGGTTAAGTGTAAGAGAAGATGATAATACCTTAACTTTGCGACAAAAAAAATTGACATTCTATTATTATTGGCATCGGCACTCATGGAGTAAGGATGTGGATTACCTCTGCTCCTGTGCGACGTTTGATTTTATGTTATCTACAGTGTCGGAAAAATTGTTAATTTACAATTTTAGGGGCTTTTATATGCCCCCTAGTACAGATGTGTGTAAAATTTGTGGGAAACTGTTTTATGGCAAGCAGTTGTGAAGTGCTGGGGAACGTGTGCTACATGTTTTCATCTGCTGTGTGTGTCATTTGAAGGTGAACCAGATAAATGTTTATGTGATAATTGTATTGATATGCCTGAAATGTTCACCTTTTCTCCAAGAAAGGATGTAAAATCTATAAATGCAGTCAATAAATCAAGTATATTGGGCAATAAAAACTATGCGCTGATGCATACGTTAGATTATTGTGAAGTAGATAAACCACTACAAGGTGTTTAAAAAAATCTGAAAATATAGATACTAATATTAAAGCGATGTTTGGCGTTCTCTGTGACAAAATAGATGTGTTAACAAAAGAGGTACGTGATCTTAAAGAGGACAATATGTTGTTAAGGGCCATGGTTGAAAATCTCAGTGTAAATAGTAATAAAACTTGTTCGGTTTGTTCTTGTGGTGGTGTAGCCTAATCTCCGGTAAAGAAAACCTACAGTGAAAATGTTGAAACTAATTTAGCAGCAAATTATAGTGCTGAAGAGAAATCACAAAATGCAGCATCTGGCAAGGACATGTGGCAACCTCGTGTGAAAAAACTGCAGAATCAGCCAGCTGTATCAAAACAACCTGTCGTTGATGCTGACGACTTTGTAGAAGTCCGCAGATGTGGCACAAAAACAGCTTCTGATAGCGGTGCACTTTTCAAACAGGCAGCAGCTTGAAAGCAAATCCAGCTCGGTGTAAGAAACAATGTTAATATTAAAATCTGTACCCAAATTAGTCAAACCACGCATGAAAGCGATCTTTGTCTCTTGCTTCGCACCCGAGGTCGAATAAAATGAAATAGTTACATACATGAATCAAGAACTTAAAGTGTCTAATTTAAAAGTAGCCAAACTAAAAACAAAGTATGATTCTTATTGCTCTTTCTACATGGCAGTAGCCGAATGTGACTTTGATAGAATCTTTAACGCCATTTTTTGGCCTGCAGGATGTCTCATTAGTCCCTTCTACGGCCGTCTTCAAAATGCACAACTTTACAACGCTTCAAATGCCGATAAGGTCATCATTGATGTTCATTCACCAGTAAACACTGCTGAGACAGCAGGGGGAGCAGATAGTGTTATAAATTGAAACATGTTGGGCAATGGAGGCGTCTTCATGGCAAATGAATGAATAGTAGGCAAAATGTCCTAGTGTGTATTACCAAAAGTGAGTGGTCTCAGAACCAAATCTTTACTTTTTTTCAAATAATATAAGTAGTGTAGACTATACTATAATTTGTTTAACCGAAACATGGTTAAATAGTACAGACTTTATTTACATCATCATGTAGACCATATCATTAGTTCAATTAGTAAGACATTAGGTTCAATTAAATTTATAACATATTTTGCCTTTTCTGACTCTCTTTTGTGTTTGTATTATTCATTAGTTAGATCAAAACTTGAATATTGTTCTGTAATTTTGAATTTTAAACAGCCACTGACTCAAAAGGTATAGAAAATATTCAAAAGAAACTGTTCAAACTTGGGTATATTAGATTTTCAACAAATCAAAATTTTATCTATGATATAGAATTATCTGTATATAACACTCAAACTTTAAAGATTAGGACAGAAATCAATGATGCATTATTTTTAGTTAATGCTTTTCTTTGTTTTATCAATTGTTCATCTATTACAAACTATGTAGACTAAAAATTCCTAGTTATAGACATAGAATAATTAATATGTTTGTATCTTCATCATTCAAAAAAGATGATTTATAGGTGTGTGTCAAATTACAATAAATACTTTTATAATTTCAATCTCGTTGGCAAAAAGTTAACTTTTTTGGAATTATTCACTCATTTTACCACTTTGTAACTACTGTACTTAATTTTAATTTTTATTGATGTTTGTGTGTATTGTGTTGTTTGGTGATGGGTAAGTGTTATGTATGTTGGTGTATAGCATTATGTATGTTATGTATTGTGTTGTGTATTCTTTGTTTGTGTATGTTATGTATGTATGTATGTTATGTATGTATGTATGTATGTGCCACCCAGTAATTGGTATTAACTGTTGGGTCGCACATTAAACAAAGAAATATTATTATTACTATTACTACTATTATTATTATATTTCTGTCAAAAATGTACTAAGAGCAAAGATGATATGTTTGGTTTTTCACCTGAAAGAATATCAACAATGGTAAAACTAAATATAGTGATATAAACGTAGTAATATCTTTAGGGGACCAAGACTCTTCCACATCTTCTGAGGCTGAAACATCCACTCAGATGTCATCTAAAATAGCAGAATCAATGGATTCCACTATTTTTCTATGTTTGAAAAACTGTGTAGCAAGACTGAGGATCTCTCTAAAGAGTTCGAGGAATTGAAAGAGGAGAACACGCTTCTGTGAGCAATGTTTAAAAGTCTTCAAATGGCAAATAGTAAGCATTGTGTTAATTGTAGAAATAACCTTCACAAAAAACTGTACAGGAAAAATTGTATAGTGAGACTATAGGCAAGAAGATGGACGCATCAGGCATTAGTGACAAGAGTAATAAATTCCAGCAGGTTAAAGTACAGTTGGCAGCACACATGAACATTAAGGACTCTTATTACTGTGATCAGCAGGAACCACAAAAGCCAGCTGCTGATGACGACAGCTTCATCGCAGTCAGCAGGCGTGGCACGAAAGCCTCAACAACTAGTGGCTCATTTTCAATCAGAACTGTGGCGCCTAGAAAGCAAGTACAGCTAGGTGTCCATCACAATGTCAACATTAAAACTGTACCAAAGGTAGTGCGACCGTGTGTGAAGGCTCTGTTTGTGTCACGTTTTGCCCCAGAAGTGCAGGACAGCGACATAATTACATATATCAATCAAGAAATTAAAGTAACTAATTTGAAGGTGGCTAAGCTTAAAACTAAATATGACTCTTACTCCTCCTTCTATGTTGCAGTTGCAGAGGAGGATTTTGAATGCATTTTAATACTGTTTTTTGGCCTTCGGACTGCTTTATTAGCCCTTTCTACAGGAGATTATTGAATGATCAAATATTTACTCCTGATGAGACTTCCTCCTCCGCTCCTTTTGAACATACAGTAGAAACAGCAGGAGGAGCTTAATCCAAAATTAAATAATGTTTAGGCATACGGAGGTGCTTTTAAAATTCATTGATGCTGATGCGGGATTTTGAATTATATTACCAAAATGTTAGGGGTCTTAGATCCAAAGCACTAGATTTTTCCTAGAACATTTTAAGTACTGATTATTCATTAATTTGTCGGACAAACTTGGTTTAACGAATTTAGTATGAATGCACATTATTTTCCTGAGAATTTTACTATATTTCAAAATGACAGATGCCAATATAATTAACCTCAATAGGAGCGGTGGTGTATTAACAGCGTAAACCAAAAGCATTTTCCTATGTTTGAACAAAAATTTGATTTTTGCCTCAAAAATATTGAATCAGTTTGGATGGAACTTTGTATTAATAGTACTAATAAATTGCTTATTGGAAATATTTATTTACATCCACAGTTACCTGTAGAGACGTTTAAGAATTATTTCATTTTTCTAGAATCTAAATGAAATAGCTGTCTTCATCAAATAATAATTGTAGGTGATTTTAATCTCGCTGGCATTGGTTGTAACACTTCTCACGCACAAAATATTCCTTATTATTATGATAAACTGAAAAGTTATTACAATCAGTTACTTTACTTAACTTGGAACAATACAACTTTACAAAACCATTGTCTGAATTATTCGATATTATATTAGGAAATTTTTATATTACTGTTGGTAAATCCTTAGATCCACTTATGGAGTAAGATAAATATCATCCTGCTTTATGTTACCAAGTTTCTTTTGATGTTGAGAAATTGAAAAACGTTCAACGTAGTATAGAAATTATCAAAAGGGTGATTATTTATCCCTATATTTGGCAGTTAATAGTTTTGATTAGGGCCCTAGTTTTTTAATGGAGAATGTGAATCGTATGGTTTATTTCGTGGCTAACAATTTACAAAATTTAAATGTTCAAAAATAAATACCCAGTTTGGTTTACAAAAGATATCATTATTTTGATTATAAAGAAAGACATTGTCACAGACAAGAAACTGAAATCTCATGATATTTATCTTCATTTTTCCGAGCTAAGGTAACTGATTAAGGATAGAATGAAAATGGCAAAAAAAGCTTGGCAAATGAAAATGATTGATAATTTGAAAAGAGAACCAAATAATTTTTGGAAATATGTTAAGCTTATGAAATCTGGGTACAAAGAATCCCGTACATTAAATGTGGATGGAAGTACAATTCAAGATCCTGCATGTTTGGTAAACATTTTTGCACAGCATTTTGCTACAGGATATGTACTTTCTAATATCTTTTCCCAAGAGTGCCTTAGTAATGGAACGAATTATATTAACATTGATACTCCGGTCATAACTCAAGGACTAGTACTCTGGGCCATTAAAATGCTCAAAAGCAGCAAAGCTACTGGCTGTGATGAAATCTCCAATTTTATTATTAAATCTTGCTTGCTTATTCTTATTCCTATATTAACTTTTATTTTCAATTCTCGTTTAGTTAGAGGTATGTATTCCAATGCTTAGAAATGCGCTCTTGTTGTGCCTATTTTTAAGAAGAGAAATAGGCAGGATTTGAACAACTATAGGCTAATATCCTTATGTGCTTTTTCTAAAGTTTTTGAGAAAGTAATATCTAAGCATCTTTCATTTAACACAAAAAATATAATCACTGAATCCCAACATGGCTTTCAAATAGGCAAAACAACAGCTACTAATTTATTTAGTTTTGTAGATGAATTATATTCCGAAATTACTAGCAGACAACAAGTAGATGCAATTTATTTTGATCTTCAGAAGGCTTTCGATACATGTCAACATTATATTATAATTAAAAAATTACAGTCTTTTGGTCTTAATACTTCATATATTAATTGGTTTACAAATTATTTTTTAATAGAACTTCTGTAGTTATACTTGAAAATTGTTTTTCTGATTCCTAGAATGTTTCTTCTAGGGTGCCTCAAGGAAGCACCCTTGCTCCACTACTCTTTAATATATTTATGAATGATATCGTCAGTGTAATAAGTCACTCTAGTGCACTCTTTTGTGTTGATGACTTAAAGATTTATAAATGTATTAAAAGTAGTGTGGTTTGTCTAAGGTTACAAGATTATATCATTGCAATTATTACTGGTGTTTTAGTAATGGTATGAGATTAAATATAACAAAAACAATGTGTATTAGTTTCACTCGTTAAACAATTTCGTTATTCTATAAATATCATGTTGATAATGCTTTAATTAAGAGAGTGGAACATGTCCAGGATTTAGGTATAATTTTACACTCTATAAATTGTTTTTTCATGTATGTATAGATAGTTTATTAAATAATATTAGTAGGACATTAGGTTTAATAAAATTTATAAGTTTTTCTGCTACATCGCCAGACTTTTTGTTATGTTTATATAATGCATTAATTAGATCGAAATTGGAGTATTGTTCTGTAGTATGGAATTATGTTACTTTGACTGATGCTAATAGAATAGAGAACATACAAAATAATGTTTTTATATTATTATTCCATAGTTATTCTTCACAATTAGTTTTTGATTCTCTTTTTTTAATTAATGTTTTTTTAAACTATTTATTTTGTCTCCCTATAAGGAAGAGAGATGTGTTAAAAGCACCTCTGCATATTCACAGAATATCGCATACTTTCTCTGTTTTGGGTCATTAAAAGGATCTAGTTAGTAGATGCGTTAATAATTTTAATAGATATTTTTCCCAATTTCGACCCTTTTTCTGGTAAAAAAATTTTATTTCGAGAGCTTTACAAACATTTTTGTAATCTACAGGCTTAATTCATGGTAACAAAACTTATTTTTTGTTTCATTACAACATTTTTCCTTTTTATAATCTCATATTATAATATTTCTAGTTGCTTTGTGTTTTTTCTATTCATTTTTCTCATATGCTTAATAATGTACATGTTTGTTTTTCGTATGTTTGTTCTTCTTATTTTGGTTTTGTTTTGTGCTTGTAATTGGTCCAATATGTCTGTGATGTAGAAAATGTTTTTATGTATGTGCCACCCTTTTACTGGTATCACACTGTTGAGTGGCACAATAGTATTTTAATAAAAAATTTAATTAATTAATTAATAGTAATCTGCAAGTTTAAACTTAATACAATACAATTTGTTTTTTTTTTTCATACTACGAATTTCATTTTTTGAATCTCATTTTATATTGACTGTTCTAGTTTCTTCTCTGTTTTTCTAATTATTTTTCTTATATGTATATTAATGTATGTGTTTGTTGTTTGTCTGTTTTTCATGTTTAGTCCTTTTTTGTGAATGTTTTTGTCCAATATGTCTGTGATGTCTTAAATGTTTTTATATATGTGCCACCCAGTTACTGGTATCACCCTGTTGGGTGGCACAATAAACGTAAATAAATAAATAAAATTATTATATTGTTGTTAAAGGGGTGGAGTGGGAGGGTAGCTTACAATGTGGTCCTGAGCAAGCCATCTGGGAGTGAACAAGCTGTTCACATTTGAAGTTTTTGTTACCTAATAATAGTTATTTTTCTTTTTAAACACATGTTTTTAAAACAGTAATTAGATCAGATAAGTAGACAAGTTTACAGTTAACCATATTTCTGCTGTAGGTATGGCGGGTCATTGAGACAAAGGCTTTTCATGTTTAATAAATACAGTGGTATCATCATATGGTTAGAAGTATTTGTGACCTGCTGAGACTGTAACTGTTAACCTTGACAAGGGTTCCATTATCTGATGTCGCCCACCAGGGGAAGGGGGGGGGGGCAAGGTGAATTCCCTTTGCTGGGGAAGCATAATGTCTCAAGTCACGAATATAACACCCACCGGATTTTATTACAGCCCGAATTTCACAAATGTTGTTTATATCCTAAAAGCGCTGTGACTCGACTTGCACATTTGGTAGCTCGATGTCTGCTGTAAAAAACTAGACTCGAGTGATTACTCAATCATTGACTTGACTCAACTTCATTTTTCGAGACTCGACACATCACTAATATATACGTTTTGCCGATTCCTCTCAGGGTTTCCGTAATTCTGAGGTGGCCACCCTGTTGGTGGTCATATTGTGGTGATGTCAGCATAGGTCTGGTAGTGGCTGCACTGTAGTTGGAGGGGCCAGTAGTGCTCCTCGGTGCTTCATGGCAAGGTTGCAAGGAAGGTCATTCTCTTCCATTCTTCTTCCTCCTTGGTGCCCCCTTGGTTTTTGGGTTGGCAAGACAGGGCATCAGGTAAGTCGTTAGTTTTCCCTGGGCAATGTTGGACTTCCTAGTTAAACTCAATGAAGAACATTTCCCACCTACCCAACTTGGCTTTTGCATTCTTTGACACTCTTAACCATTTAAGGGGTTTACTATCAGTGCATAGTATTAAGTGATGCTTTTCTAGGTGGTATCAGTATTTTCTCATCGCCCAGATTACACCTGCTCGTTAATATTGTACTTATGTTTGATTGAGTTAAGGCGGGTGCTGACATATGCTATTACCTGGGTCTTCCTGTGGGGTCCTCCTTATAGAGGATGGCACTTAGACCATCCTGACATCCGTCTGTTTGCAGTATAAGGGGCCTTCCTCTTGTGGGCGGTGAAACTGATGAATGATCTGGAAGCTTCATTTAACGTTATTAAGGGTCGTCTGATGTTCATTCCCCCATCACCAGTGGGTCTCTTTTTCCAAGAGAAAGTTTAAGGAAGCCATGTGCTGGGCAATGTCTGGTACAAAATTCCTCAACTAATTGCAGAGGCCAAGAAAACGTAATTGTGTTTTGGTGCTAGGCTCTTCTCCTTCCTCTGTGGTGCGTATTGACGTGGCTTATGGCTAATTCTCTGTGGGACTTACCATGTGTCTGAGGTAATCAATGTGAGTTTTCCCAAAGTCACTTTTGGAGAGTTTGCATGTGGGGTCGTATAGTTTGATATTCAGAAAAGATATGCAGTGATAGTGCTATTGTCACAGGATCAGAATTTGGAATACATGTTTTATATCAGACTCACATTCCAGCCAGATTAGAAATAAGACTTCCTGGACATTGCCAAATTTTTTTAAGTCCAGATACACATTGTGATAATTTGTTAGTGTAAGTTTGACAGATTAAAAGTTTGAGGCAAAGAAGAAAACAAGCTATTGCCATGTGTGATATTTTAAATTACTGTTTAACATATGTACATAATTATATATTTCAGAAGATGAAATTTTTGACATTTAGGATAATTATACATAAATGCTCGTAACCTGTATCATCTGAAAATTTTGGAGAGTGCAGTAGCAGTTCTAAGTTGAAATGAGTTATAATTTTTTCAGTTAATGTTACAAGGGAATGTAAAGCTTCAGTTAATTTCTTTTATGTATTAATTAGTCTGCTACTGTTAACATCAGGAATTGAGAGTCGACAGATTTTGCAAGTGTGCAAAGTCTTTGTGAACTTCATTTTCAGAGTTACTGATTTTCTAGGAGGAATGTGCGTATCATCCGCCTTCCAAATGGAGACAGAACTCTGGCAAACATCCGGGAGGAGGACAAGGATGTGCAGGACAGGGAGGAAGAAATGCAGCCTGTTCCGCAGATCATCCCTACCAAGCCCCGCAAGGTGACTTATGAAATGTGTAAACCATTAATTATCTAATCCCAGCCATTTCCTAGCAAGTTAGATGAATGAACGCATCTTCTTCAGGTTTATTGTGCATGTTGTAGATGTTGAAACTTAGAAATAATTCTTATAATTTTATTGAATTATTGTTCAAAGAATGATTCAAGATGAGGTCAGTAGCTAAATTTCTCTTTTAAGGCTTGGCTTCGCCTCTTTTTCAAAAATTCCTAGTTTTCGCGTCATAGTTTTGGATTCAAAGTAATTACTGACAATGTACGATTATAGGTATATAGAAAATTTACATTTTGTGAGTAGTTTAATTATCTGTGCTGAATTATAACTGTGTTATCTGTTAGTTGTAAAAAGTAGAACATTTGGCAAGCAGGAAATAAAACACACTGCAAATTAGATATAAAAGTATTAAACAAGTAGTAAATTCTATAATTAGACATTTTCAATAATACCTCTGAAATTGAAATTATGACGTGTGAACAAAGAATTTCTGCAAAAGGTGTGAAGCTGAGCCTGAACATCAAGACACATTGTGATACAACACAAAATACATGTATGTCCTCCTGTAGAAACATCATATTACTTTCTGGGAATTTTCAATGTTATCATTGGCATTATAAAAGTTCAATTATTTTAATAAGAATAGTTTAAAGTCAGAAGTGAATTTTCCAGGCACCTCAGAATACTTTGTGCCACATTTCTTGAAGCTTGTGTATTTAACAGAACTATTATGAGAGGCATAAACTATTGAAAATAATAACTGAACAAGATAATATTTATCTTTCTACAAGTATCATGTATTATTTTTTGATAATATAAGTGTGCTTGTCGTTAACAAACACGTTCTTTTTATACTTGTGGTTGTAGAAAATAATTTCAACTTGTAGACGTTACTTATAAAGGCTGTTCACGATAAATTGAGCACTTTTGAAATCAACCTAAGAAAAAAGTCTCTGCTACTAACATCATATATTTTATTGTGTGCACTGAATTACATGCATCTAGTAAAGTTGGTAACGATTGATGGAAAGTAGTTCCATATCTTAACGTCAAATAAAAAGTAATAGATAACCATTTGTGACAGCTTAAATTATTTCTTTTGCTTTCTGTTTTTTTAATGGATCGAAAAATAATAATTACCAGATTTGTAAAATATTTTATTTTCCAATAATTTCACAGTTTCACCTGACCAACACGTGAATAAAGTGATGAGGCCTATGGCAATGTTAATTTTGCAAAAATGGAAAACTACACAACGTGCATGCAAGTAGATCTTAAACAGAGCTTTCAAAAGTGCTTGTTTTACTGTGAACAGCCTATAAGTACTCTTTCCTCACATAAAACAAAATTTTTATCACTTAGTTTTTGCATCATGGCATGTAAAAATCACAATCTTAATGTTTTTAGGATATGTAAATAAATATACAAAATCCTTTACAGAAAATTTAACATGGGTGACTGGAAGATCATGTCTTAATTCATTTTAAAGGATGGTTAGCCAAACTTATTTTACAAAAAACATATGCTACTAAAAAAAAAAAAATCCTTATTTTAAGAAGATTTACAAACATTTCATTACGTGATTTTAAATATTTCTTGGAGTAATTCATGTTATCTTATTTCAGTGTGAATTATCTGTTTTTGGTGAATTAGTTTCTATTATTTGTTCATCCCAAAAACGCTAACATTGACTGTGTGAAACATGCAGTCCAAAAATTTTGCGTGCTAGGAAATATTACTTGTAAGTAATGTATACATGTTGGCCAGAATTTCTTACAAGAATATAGTAATGAATTTTCTGTGAACAGCAGCCTTAATCTAAATATTGGGCGGATTTGCTCAATAATAGTGCATATTGCACAAATTATTTGATTCAAACACAAATTATAAAATTATTCTTAGTCTTCTATTTCAGTTATAGTATTATTTTATTGATTGAAAAATAGTTAGACAGAAGTTTCCAAGCTCTACATGGCTACAGTTGCTTCAGGAATTGCACTAGGCTTTAATTGTATGACTTGACGTGTGCCTGCCTGAAGGGCAAAAGTTCTTTGGCTGTGTTGTATCAGGCACACAAGCTCAGGGGCAGACTCTAGTGGGGCGGAGTCTGTAGAATCTGGTATTTGGCCCTAACTACACCCTTAAACAAGGTTGGATGAGTAAGCCGTCTGCAAGGCCCGTAGTCTGGCTGGGCAGGGTGATGCCTACAGGCTGCTGACGTGAGTAGGGTTGATGGCTTACCTTGCCCTCACCTCACCCGTGTCTAAGTTACGCTTGTGAACTGATGTCTGGGGTTTGGTCGACTGACCAACTAGTCGTCCGCGCCTGCATGGAGAGAGAAGCTCCTGCTGGGTGCTGACTCTGGATTGGCGGGCAGGCAGCTGTTCTATTTGCAATGCTGGGACGTGGTGAGCAGGCTGCATCGTTGGGTTCAAACTTGCGGGCGGTGGCAAATAGCCATCCACCTTAATTTTGATTATCTGAAACTTTCAATCAAAGGCACTCTACGAGGTGCATCGCCCTCGCTTGCAGTCCATGACAAAACAGCCCTGACACACAGGCTTCCCGGGGCCTCTGCATCTCAACACATGGGAAAACAACTGACCAATAGGATCTTCCTATGCCAGACAATAGCGGACCTTCCCCCTCGGTTTTGGGCATCCCTTTTATTTGATTTTAATAATATTTTTACTGTTTCACATTTGTACCAGTATATGCATACCTAATTTCTAAAGATGACACCAATTCGGCTTCTGAAATGTATTCTTCCATTCTCCCCCTAAGAACTAGGCAGCTGTGTGCTCCGTTAATGGGGATTTTATTAGGGCTGGTCCCTTTACTGCAGTTTCTGCGGGCGAGCGGGAATCTCGATGATCATGCAGTTGAGCTTGGGAGGTGCAGGTCTACAAGTTAGGCAAGTTAGGCATGTTGCAGCCCTGATCGGTGCTTGGCTAATGGTCTCGGTCTTGACTCGACTGGAACTGCTGGCAGAAGGCCAGGGGTTCAGATAGAGGCGGCGAATGGCCAGTGTGTGGACTGGTCGGTGGAACTCTGGTGTTGGTCTCTTAGGCTGTGTCACCGGCAGAGGGGACACAACTCGGGGTACCATGAAGCACACATTCCCGTAGCCGGTATTACTGCGGAGGGTCACTTTGCTGGCTCAGGCCCACTGTGAGGATGGAGCTCCTGCTGGGGCCCGTGCTCGGGCAGCTTCCTCTCGCAGGTTAGAGTAGACCGTAGTAACTCCTGGTTTCTACTTGACAGCTCGCTCTGTCTGGGCAATTGCGATCTTAGCCGCCTTGTTACTTCTAACACAGTGACTAGGCATAAGGGTAATGATATGTACCGAGAGTACTTAGGTTAAGGGGTCTTTTGAAACTATTAGGCCCAGGTACGTCGGGAAAATGTTCAAATTATTCAGTAATCTAAGGGAACTCATATCTGGCGTGGTCTCCCCACTGGGTTTGCAATGCCTCCTGGTGCCGATGCTGTAGGGGTTTGTCCCTGTTTACCTTCTCCTCTGAAAGCAGTAGGGGTGAAGGGGGGTGACACAATTGCTCAAAGCTTACTGTCTGGTTAAGGGTTGGTACCTAAACACAATTTCAAATGGGAGTGCTGTTGTGGTCTTCTCGAGGAGCTAGTCCACTGTCAGCCTGCAGTGAGGGGGGGCGACACAATCACTGAAGTCTCACTTTCAGGTTGAGCGTACTACATTTCTCGAAAAGAACGCGAAGTTCTTCCCCAAGACTCCAGTGACGTGTGAGGGGTGGCCGATCGCTTGAATCAGGTGCACAGCTGGAACCTCAGAGCTTTCCTTTCTCCGGCCTGAGAGGCCGGGAAAGTCTCTCTATGACCTTGCCAAGGTAGGGCCCAGGAGAGCGGCGTGACCTGCTAGCAGCCAAGCACCTAACTCTGGCAAAAACAAGGAGCTTCCTTCTGGACCTGATATAAGGGAGCCTCACCTTGTGGCTAAGTTGTGCTGGAGTCTAATGTAAGATAGTGGTAAGTAGGTAGCTGTGAAAGCAGAAAGTTAACTTGAGAGCAAGTGTCTTTAATGGCAAAATACCGAACACAGACTCCTGACCTATGCCCAGAATAGTCTGATGGGCGGCAACCAAGCTTAAGGTATGGTGCTCATACTAATGGGGTGGGCGCATGGCGAGCAATGGTCAACTGCAAACACATTGAACTTCGAAACTGTAGCGATAGCTGTCTAGTATTACGCTCTCAGACTGGGGACTTCTCATTCAGCTCTTGAATAAGCTGTAACTGCCATATGTAAGGAAGACAACTGGACAAGTGTCGTAGAGTTCAGGCTGGGGAGCTACTCCAGTGAACTGCCTAGTAGTAGTAACAGATGTACGTAAAGCAAACAACAGGACTAGTCACAGAGCTCAGGTTGGGGAATTACTCCTAGTGAACTGTCCGTGGCCTATATACTGCTCCAAGGGCTGTGACGAGCAAGAGGCGCATGGAGCTGCAAGAGAGTGGGGTCAGCTATTCCTCCTGCGCATTGAGTATGCACTACGATACCAGCCGGTCCAGTGCAGCCTGGGGGGGTGGGGGTGCACCCACTGTAGTGGCAAGAAGTGGTGGTCTGCAGGCTGCCTGCTAACAGGTGGTGCAACATACTTCCAGTTTTGAGGCGTAGAGAGTTTGTGGGGGACGTGTCAGCGACAGTATGTAATGGCACAGAACAGGGGCAGTGACAGAGATGCAGGCTACTACAAGCCAAGGACATCACCTCATGGTGTGTCAAAGAGTGTTGTGATAACATTAGTATTGTACATTTTAATATTTAATTATGCAGCAGGGTGCCCTATTGTGGGCGGAGCAAAGTGACGTGGAGAGGTGCATCACTCGTGCGGGCTGCAAGCCTGACCATTTTATATCGTCACACAAAATAAGCCTCTTTGGGAAGAAAATGTGTCTGCCACTAAGTGATGCAATTTATCCTACCTTCTCTCCTGCCATATTCTACCCTAATTGACATTCTTAATATTAAATCTATATACGTAAGAGTTGACGAGTGTGGATGTTTTAGCCTTTGGCGTTGCAAAATATATCGCGTAGCTGTGCCTTTGGGATTTCTGTGTGTAAAGTCAACAAGCGGTATTTCTTTTAGTGTCTTGTGAAGTAGACAAGCAGCACTTGTTAACGTTGACGCCTCACGGTTTGAATTTAGCTAATGATGAACTGGCGTCTCTACCTTTCCCCCCCAGATGGGAGGGAAGCATGTACCTTTGACTTGACAGAGGCAGGATGGCTGGTTTTGGCAATTCTATTATGGCGCTCTGCGCACGTGGAGGTGCAGTTGGAAGTGCTGATCTGGTTTGGGTTCGGGCTGGTGTATAACTGGTGCCAAATGCAGGCAAGGGACTACTGTCTATGACTGTAGGCAGTGTGGTAGAGACCGTCTTTTATGGTGGTGTTGGCGACAGTGGTGAAATGGCTCATGGGGTATGCCACAGTAGATCAAATTGGAGACTGCTGTTCCTGCTTGCTGTGCTGGCTGAAATCCCCCTCTGGCATGCTCCTTTCTCTCATTTCCAGGTGTACACCTTGGCAGCACCCTGCTCCTCCCCTAACGGCCCCACAACCAGTGCTAGCCCCTGCTTGGCTGCCTTATCGCGCCCAACATAGGAATTAGTACAGTAGAATAGGAGGTAGTGGATGTTCTGTGTAGGCAGGCACAACCTGAAAGAAACAGGAGTCATAAGGTGGGTTATTTTGGTAGGATTAGCTGTTGGCCTCTAGGCAAAAGATTTGGCGGGTGGGAAGTCGCAGACAGACCCAAGCACCTGTCTGAAGTTATCAACAGTACTTTAGAGGCATCTGCTCCTGTGCTACACAGTAAGGCCGGAAGTTGCCAGATCATTGTATCACTTATTGCCAGAGCTCCTTGTAGGTGTTGGCTCCTTGTAGGTGTAACCCTGCGAGTGGGTTAGCTGGGCAGGAAGTCGCCGTCAGACCTAAGCACTCCCAGAAAGGTTACAACAGTCGAAAGAACCTCCACTCCAAAGAATTGTGGCATTCCGAGAGGAGGAGGATGGGATTTGGGGGTTGGCTTATACCTGCTCCTGCAAGAGTGTAAGTGGATAATGGGTCGAAACGGGAAATAGCAGGAAACAAGGTGCAGAAAGAAAGTGTCTGAGTTATAACTCGACCAACTTGGTTTATGCCTGTTTATTGCTGTCACAACAAACACATGTAACCCAGTCTGTACCGTGACTGAGGCCTGAGGGGCCAACCTAGGATGCCAACCAAGGTGCAGTCCCTAGTCACAGTAGACATGGAGGTGTGAAGAGCGAGGGTAACCTCAATTGTGCAGTAAATCGGACTCGTTACTGCTATGGCGAGTGTGGCGAGGTAGCGTAGAAGCACGGTAGGCTTCATGAGCTGTGAGGCAGCTGTTGGTCTAGTCCAAAGATGTAGAGCTGGTTGGTGTCAAGCAAAGGCTTGGCGTGAATATACTGACGAGTAGTGATTCGTGTGGCATCTGGGTCGGAACACATCCAGCCAGAGTGACGTCCTGATACTACGCTACACGAATCACCCAGTAGTTGAAGTACTCTGTACATGGCCGGGCAGAGTAACATTCTGCAACAGAGCTACGCGAGTCAGTCTCAAACTTGGGGCTGCGAACCACTCATATACGCCGTCCGTAGGGTCAGCGCAGGGGGCACAGTTGTAGCAGTGTGACAGAGATGAGAGAGAGAAGCGATGAAGGGCGACGGCCAAAGCGGATGGAGATTGCTGAAGCTAGCAGCCAAAGCGGACGGCTTGCTTCCCCTTGGCTACCAGGGCTGGAAGGGTGAGCAACCTTCTGCTTAAGTGGGTTGCAGCTGATAGGAAGCAGGTGCTGCACTTCTGTAACCTCGAGCTATATGCTCGGTGGTGTGTGGCGGCTACATCTCTTCTGAAGGGAGGCTGTGGCAGAGGCTAGATTAGATTATGTGGCGTGTCAACGTCTTGGATAAAATAAAGCTATAAACTTTAAGCCGCAGTAATAATATTTAACCTTAGTGGAATTAAGCAAGTAACAATGTCTGTATGGCTTCCCTAATTATGTCTATAAGAAGTATCACATTGTGATACCTTCTGATAAACATCCAGTGAGTGAAATAAATTGCTTCATGTATTGAAGAACATTCCTTGTTATAAAATTGTGTGTATAAATAACGTAAAAGTATTATAACCATGTGGAAATTTGTAGTTAAGTAATTCTTTAATGTGCTTGTAATTCTTTAATGTAAAATATTTTTGTGCATTGAAATGTTATTTGCTAATATTGGGAGCGGTATCCATTGGCCTTTTGTTTTGTTTCCTTCGCTGTAAGAGGGGTCAGAGCACCACCTCTCCACTCAGGCAGCCACCATTTTGTGATGGCATCATGCCCCCTCCTCCACCTTAGACGGGTGGGTATATAAGCCGGTCACAAGCAGGGAAGCTGGGCAGAGCAGAGAGTACATCGGGAGCCTTCCCTGAGGTAGAACCCCAGCGTCCACATGCTCTCCACACCCACTCACCCTCCCACCAATTAGGGACTGAAATATGCTCAAGTTTCACTACTACTAACCCATTCCCCTTGCCCGGAAGCCGAAATACGGTCAGTGGCAACAGCGGATTCCTACCTTCTCTTACACCTTGTTTTTCTACTCAGGTCCGAAACATGCTCAACTATAGCAGGACGCACCTCAAAACCTCCTGTCAGTGGGGCCAGGGTCAAAACATGCTCAGCTGCCATCCCTCCACCTCCTACTCTAACTGCCAGGGAGCAGGCCTAAGTGGACATAGAGAATGCACACCATGCCTCGCCAGAACAAATGATCATTGCCACGCAACTCTCTGTCTATTTCTGGTCATGTTAATCCCATTCAGTGTCATGCTGTTGCGGTGATAGAGTAGATAGGGTATTTTTCAGTGCTTTCCTAGTGTATTTGTAAGCAAGTGTTCCTAAGCCAATGTAATGTTTGTCTAAATTTTACTAGTTGCCATTGCGGTCAATGAACTCCAGTGAAGTTACGAACAATGTTCTTGTACCAACCTATGTTCTTACTCTAAGAAAATGGCTAACGTAGAAAGCCAGTGCCAAGAGATGTGCCGCCTCATGGCATGCGAGTGATCTTCCTCCTAACTTAAAGTAATTATCATCGACCATGTGGCGCCCCTTCCACCATGCTGAAGGAGTTTGCCAAGACCAAAACCGGTAAGAAGGTCAGCCCACCTCCCGCTACAATGAGACTTGACCTCAACATCAAACCAGAAAATATTAGGAGGTACTACGAACGGCAGCTACCTCCGCTCATCTCGCCCATCAAAACATCGGAAAAGGGCCACGGCTCCCACCCCATACACTGGCATGTGCGGCGATTGCTCAAAGAGCTATTCTAGCTCCAGCTCAGCACTCTTCACTTCAGCTTCCGGATGTGTAATCCAGAATGTAATTTCTGCGTAGTGCACATAAAAACTTGAGGGAGATACCGTCCCCTGACATGTATAAGATAACTAAGGCTATTTACCTGTCCTTTTACCACACTCATCCGCAGGGAATGGTTATACTAATCTCCCAGCCAGGCCTCCCAGTGTCAGTTACACCTAGGCCACCCGTCCTAGGTGCAGGTATAGCAAGGTCATACGGCACAGTCTTCATATCAGATATATGATATTCCACTATGTATTTTGAGCAAATACAAATTTTAATGACAGTTCTATGGTGATTCTAACTATTGTTCAGTTTAATTTATATATATAACCCCTAATTTAACAGAGATATGTCAAAATGGCTAGTTATACTAAAATGTCCTTTTCATTGCGGTCTTAACCCTCATCCTACGTTATTTACTTTAGAATGCACATTATCATGGTATTTTGCCTTTACTGTTGGGTTTTGGCCTAGCAGCCACGCAGGGGCATGTGTTGTGGGCATGGCCACATAAATTTTTCGTTTGGTCACCACGTATTTTCTTTGTATCTGCTGACTTGTCCTTGAAGGGCAGTTCAGTAGGCTCGTGGCAGCAGTTCCTGTCTCTGGCTCAGCTCATCACTAGACGTTAGTTCACTGTGGACCTCATCCTTCAGGTTAATTGCAGTGGCGAGTAAGAACTCATCCTCTACTGCTGGTGTGGACTCATTCATATTAGGTTCGGATTCTGCCAGCAGCATCACATTCTCGTCCAGCACTGCGTGGCTGCTGGGCTCATCCCTCTGTGTAGTGGTAATTAGGGGCAGGGGTTTGGCTGCGCCCCCTGTCTCTACTGCTGGTTCCGGTTCGGCCAACAGCATCACATCACCGTCTGGCAGCACTTTGCAGCCAGGCTCATGTTCTTTAGCAGAAGGGTGGATGCAGAGAGGAGTAGAGGGGTTTCTGCCCTTTCTTCTTTCAGTATCATCTTCATTCACAGACTGGGTCTGGGTGGCTTTTGCTTGGGTTCCCGGTCCAGTGGGAACTGCCAGGATAACTGGGACCCGCTGGCTTTGAACTGCCTTGTCCGGGAGCTTTTCTTCATTGGGCGAACCCAAAAGGAGTGGAAGGAATGGAGCATGAGGATAGACACTCTAATAGGGGCTGGTATGCCCCCGAGCATGCAGCGCTCCCACGTTGACTTGGCTCCACTTTTCTTTCCTCTTTGGCTGGCGTTCTCTAATTCCTGAGTCCGGGTTCAGGTTCTTGAAAGAGGGCGGGTTCGAGCTCGGTTTGGTGCTTGATTTGTTGACATTGGGTTTTTCAGTTTTGACGGTTGGTCCCCTGGTTCTGCTATTGTTGTTAGGGTACCTGGTATATATTCACTTACTGCTGTTGCAGGCAGACTTGTTCTTCCTGCCTCCTTGTTGGGGATGGGGGAGGGGTTGTGTCGACTTGGCTACCCTCCCAGTTGATAGTCATGCCTCCTTTGTCTCCAACATACAGCATGTTTAGGAAACATTTGTACAAACTCGGGCACTTGATTTGTGAGCAGAAAAGAGGACCATTGATAAAGGACACCCATGGTCCATCTCGAATAATAAGGGCTGTAGAAGCCCTTCTAATGCTGGAGGGCGACAAGCATATAACATGGGATATTAAGCAAAGTACTTGCGTTAGAGGAACACAAATTGGTATACGGTTAAAGTAATTGGGGATACCATTGGATGAAGCTGGACATCGTAATTAGCAAATAAGCAACCTTACTTGCTACTCCCTAGAACCCACCATTTCCGTATAAAATGCAAGCGAAGGGTACAGTGGTAACAAGGCCATGGCCTGGTGAGTAGGCCACATGTACTGCACCAGGCTCAAACATATGTTGGTTGTATGGTGCACAATGTTACACGTCCTGCTGGACGATGCCGCTGGTCGGTGGGTTTGCTCGGGAATCTCCCGTTTGCCTTGTCCATTCATTCTGGCACTGCTTCATACTTACCTCAATCACCCTTGTCAGCTCTCAAGACGTCGCTGTTATGAACTGCTAAAATCTCTTCACTCATTCGGCAGGGAATCCCCGCTGTATTCCTCCGGATATTACAAGGGTTGCCTACTCACTAGGCCATGCTATTGCTACCACTATACTCTTTGTTTACGATTTAACTGGGAACAGTGGGTCCTAGAGAGTTGCGACTATGGGGGTTTATTTGCTAACTACGACAACCTGCTTCATCCAATGGTATTCAAAATCTCTTTAACGTCACGTTGTAAATGTTGCATGCAATCAAAGGGTGCCAACCCCTATTATTTCCATGATGGGGACATGTACAACAGACCATACCTTCCTTTTATCCAAGATATTGGTTTAATTAATCTGTGTACCAATTTGTGTTCCTCTAACACAAGTACTTTGCGTAGTATCCCCCATTATATGCTTATTGCCCTCCACCTTTAGGGGCTTCTACAGCTCTTAGTATTTAAGATTGATCATGGGTGTCCTATATCAATCTTCCTTTTTTTCGGTCATGAATCATGTGCCCGAGTTTGTACACATGTTTCCTAAACATACCATAGATGTGATGTTGCCCACAATTTAGAAGGCACTGCTGCTGTTGCAGCCAGGGTTGCCCCAGGATCACCTCTTCCCCAATGTGTGGGCCCACTAGGAAATCTGCCTGGGTTGCTTTGTTATGGATCTGAACTGTCAGCCTTATTTTCTATTTTGCCTTGAGAAGTTGGTCAGGTTGCACCATCTGAACTTCTATTGGTCTAAGGCTTACTTGACCATAATATTTTATTGTGTCTCCTACGCCCTGTCTACAAGTTCATAAACTGTCTGCAGGAGTGGAATTTGTAGGAAGTTGCAGAGGTTTGGAAGGATCATACATGTTATGGCTCGCACACAGCTCTCTTCATTCCCTTTGGGATCTATACATTTATGTATTTGTACTTTCCAATGTGTAAATATCTCTCCCTCTTCGTCTGTGGCTTGGCAGCAACTGGGAAAATCCATGGTCAGATGGGCTAAAACTTCCTCACTGGAAAACTGGGCTGCTATCCTGTCACACAGTTGCGACCATTCTGTTATAAAATCGCCATACTGGGCCCATAATTCTTGTGCCTTTCCACTCATTTTTTGTGTGTCTGGGTAAACCATTGTTTGGGTGGTATGTTGTTTGCCCTCAGCTCCCATTCACATTCCTGTGTGAAGGCAACGGGGTCATCCTATGACCTGCAAGTGAATTCGGGTAACTGAGGACAGTTGGATGTGCGTGTAGACAGTACACTGTGGGTACTTGGGTTACTCTGTCTGTTTTCTTTGTCACTCTGACACATTGTACACTGTTATACTAGTCTCGGGCGGTTAAGCTTCTCATCCAGCCACCCAATACAGCTATAGTAGAAGGTCTGGTTACATGTAATACACCTCACCATGTTAATCCTTAGACCTGGACACGCAATTCAGTCGCAGTGGGCGGCTTGCTGATTGCAGCATTGTTCACACCTAAATTCCAAGTGATCAGTGTATCTGGGATTAACGTTCCACCCCAGGCAACAGTAGTGGAAACATCTTTAGCAGTGTGGTAGTGGAAACATCCTTAGCAGTGTACACACTCATTTAGGAATTACCTTGTATGGGTCTCGCCCAGGGTAAATTCTTGGTCAGATGCTGGCTAGTTCTGGTGTCCTGTCTTGGGACGTTTGGTAGGCTGGTTGCCCTGGTGCTGCAGCTCAGGAATGCTGGGCTGGGTTGCTCTGAAAACCTGGTGGTTTGCGGTGGTGGCTGTAAGAATGGGCTGGTAATGCTCATGTGGACTGGTAGTCCTCTGTGCATTCTGACCATGATTCAGTGCTGCTCTCTTGCGAGCTTCATGAAGACGCTTTATGTGATACCGTTCGGCACAATTGCGCTGCATGGTATTGTACATTAGGATGTTGACGCTCTACATTCGCTGTAGAGGTTATGTAAACAGTTACCCACCCAGAGTTCCGTATTCTATTCCACACAGATGTTAATGCTTAGAGGAAACAAAGGAACACGTATAACGTGACAACTACTCAGTCAGTCATCCGCGTGCAGTCGAATCCATTACACTGGAAGGTGAAAGTTGTCACAGCGAAAATGTACTCCAATAACGAGCAGGTAGATATGCGGCTCATCTATGGAGAATATACGTTAGCAGATGAATGTGTTCTTATTATATTAAAGTTCAGTGTAGTACGTTCAAGTGAGTTTCACTGAACACACACAGTTTTGTTATCACTCATCATTCTGTTGAAGGTCTGCGTAATTCTAGTCGGGCAAAGCAATTCTGCAGAGAGTGATACCTTGATGAGCCCCCACCATTGAGACTGATGTTTTCCCATCTCGTTGTGAAGCTTTGTGAAATGGGCAATTTAAACCCACAACAATGCAATCATCATAGAACTCACACAGATGAAACTGCTGTGGTTGCTGTTTTCGCTGTTGTAGCACTTTTCCACACGTCAGCACATGCCAACTTGAAGCCAAATTTGGCATTCCGAAAATGAGTGCACATCACATTCTTAAGTGCTGTACATTACATCCCTATCATGTGCACATACATCAAGAATCGCATGGGAATGATTTCCAGAATTGTGTAGAGTTCTGTCAATGAGCACAGTGTCATATTATTGCCAACCCAAACTTTTTTTGGATATTCATTTTACCGATGAATCATCATTCTCCAACTCAAGCCAAGTGAATACAAGAAACATGCATTATTGGACCGTCGAGAACCCACGATGCCTTTGACAGGTGGAACATCAGCATCAATGGAGAGTTAACATCTGGTGTGGGATGGTCGGCAATAAGGTTATAGGGTCTTATTTTGTGAATGTTAACCTAAACAGCAGGGAGTATGCCACCTACATACAAACAATTTGGTCTTCTTGAGGAAATACCTTTAAGGAACGGAATGATAATGTGCTACCAGCATGATGGATGCCCAACACATAATGCAGTGTATGCACATTGTTTTCTGGACTGAAAATATCCTGGAAGGGGGATTGGCCATGTAGGATCAGTTCAGTGACCTGCTCTGTCTCCTGATCTTAACCCCCTGGACTTTTTTCTTTGAGGTTACCTCAAAGGCGCTGTCTATTGAGATATTTCAACAACTCCAGAGAACATTGTAATGCTCGTCAGCAGGTACACTGGAGGAATCAGTGTTATCATTCATCCAACTACTGAACTTGTGTATCACTGCCAATGGTCATCACTTTGAACTACTTATGTGAGTGTTTTACCCCTTGCAGTAACCATATGGATAGTTCTACAATGTGCAGTTGAGATCCTACTTTCTGTGTCGTATTTAATGTTCATGTTATGAAAGTGTTTTACCCCTTGCAGTAACCATATGGATAGTTCTACAATGTGCAGTTGAGATCCTACTTTCTGTGTCGTATTTAATGTTCATGTTATGAAAGTGTATATTGTGCTACATGTTTAAATAGGTCTTGATGAGCTTCATTGTATTTTTGACGAATAGGTACAATGTTAGTACTCGTATCTCACAAATAAATAATGTTATAAGACTGACTCCCCAGCAGTATTATTTCCACCTTCCAGTTATAGAACCTTTGTGTAAAACACTTTTTCATTTGGGGCCCTGGGACGGAGTTGTGGATGGTCAAGATAAATGGGACATTCTGTATGCAAACATTCCTCACAACGTATATGTTTATGATGGCCCCATTGTAGCCTACTAAATCTCATATTTTTGAAGTATTTGGGGGGGAGTGAAGGGAGAGCTCTATTCACCCACACACGTTGGGAAAAAATGTGCGCGAGGGGGGGGGGGGGGCTGAAGCTGGTTTTTATCCATGGCACGGAGCTTGTTTCAAGTGCCAGCCACCACTTATTTAGTCTTGAAAGTTTGAAACAGATGGTGACTGGTCTGTCATGTAGGCAACATGCAATATCTGTCTTCAAGCCCATGGTAAGACCTTTGAACAATCCATGTATTCAGTATAAGTGCATTAATATTACTAAATGTAGAAGTATGTAAGGATTCAAAAAATTCTTTGCTACAGTATTGCAGTCACAGTACCACTTATTTACAAGTATATTCCTTGGTGCTGCATAGTAAATCAACATATCATCATTAGTTAATGCAAATCACCCAGACTCACACCTAACACATGACTCTGCTCATTTAAAGTACAGCAGGCCCTATTAGTTTTTCACTCGGGCATTATTCAGTCACAAGTTTTATGTTGGGCCACTCACAGTCTGTTTTTAACTTTACGCATGGACTTTTCAAAAACATTTCCCCTGAAATGTTCCAACAAGATGACCTTTTATGTTAATTTAGATGTGTTGGTTCATAACTTGTCTTATCAAATTGTTTCCAGTATTACAAAATTTCATAGTGATATAGGTTGGCAGTCCCCATTTACTTATTGAAAGGGGATGATTTTACTAACTGCATTTTCAAAGGTGTTAGATCTTTGTTACAAAATTCACATTTCATCAATTTGTTACTTCATCGCATATACTTTCCGAAATTTTTACTAAAAGCATTTCAAAACTCAATTTTTGAGATAGTATTGCTCCTTTGATAATCACTTAGGGGATAAGTGATAGTGTTTAAGATTAAAGGCAGTCTCGAAACACTGTTTAATTCTATATTTTCAAAACTATCTGTTTCTTATTTCTTATTTCTGATCGAAAACAAATATTATTTTGTTTCTTCATATTTGTTAGTATAAACATAAAATGATAAGTAAATAAAATATGATGCTACTAGAAATGCCGTACTAATCAAGAATCAAAGAAATATCAAATGCAAAAGCTTGAACAAGTAACTAGAAGAAAATTTTCACTATCCACACATGAAAAAGTCCACACTGCCTCAAACATAACACAATAAAAGTTGCTGTATAAAATGGTTCACTTAATGTTGAGAAACTTTCTTTAAATTAAAATTGTAAATGAACAAAGTGACAAACCCACCGTCATAATATTTCTAATTGTTCTTAGCTTTGAAATACATATTTTTGTTACATAAAATGATAAATAAATCAATGCAAACTAACATAACTTTACGTATATTTCATTTTTGTGTTTGTGTTCTTTTCCTCCAAGGTCTTTAATTCAGCTAGCCTCTGGCCATATCCACATTACACCTGCACCTGATACCTGCATGTAGGCCTCTTGCCTAACATACTTGAACAGGACTTAGAAATATTGTCAGCTCCACAAGTGTGCTTATTTAGTCTGTCCACAACTGTACATATCAGAAACAAGATACAATTTGCTAAGAAGGGAATGACAAGTGAGGTTCCTTTATATTGTCAGAGAAATACAATGGTTTGGCTGAAGTATTTGTTTATTGCTTGAGGCAACCGTAATTAATGCTTAATGGTACAAGAGTACCTAAAGGACAGCAGCTTATTGGTACCTAAAAGGGAAGTTATTTATGTAGCAGTTCAATTATTTGCTGCAAAAACTTAATTATTATGTTTGCAAGTTTGCATTTTTTTCGTATATTTTTGTTATATAAATAGTAATGACTTTATCCTTTGCACAAATTGGATTTAATTTTTGTACAACTTAATGATTTGTAATTGTAAATTGCAATGAATAAGAATTTCAACAGCCATAAGTATAATCTCCTGCACTGTAGGGTGCAGGTATACCTTTTTTTCCCTTTCTTTATTTTCATCTACAACCTAGTCAGGGTTTAGGAAAGAGGAATCAGCAGCATAGCAAGAGCTACATTAAACAAGTGTAACTGTAATGTTTCGTTTACCTACTATGTAACACATACAGTCAACTCCCAATTATCCACGGGCATATTATACGCTTTGCTACTTAACCACTGTAAATTTTAACATCAAATATTAATTTTTAAAATTTTCTGTAAGTACTGGTGAACAAAGTTTAGAACGTCTGATATCCATGTTAATTAATGGCATACACAACTATGTAGACCTATTCAAAAGTAATTATGACTGAAAGATATAATATTTATGTTTTCATTAAAGCTTACAACGTAGCTTTCATGTCCGACGACAGCCTCAGCTGCACTACACAACTAGTGATGTGTCATTTGTGAACAATTCGTTAAATGTTAACTAATCATTGAGTGAACGAAAACATGCAATTTGTTCACTGTGAAATGTATCTATTCTTTGTGAGTTGATGATTCAAAAACTGATCATGAGTCAGAAGATTAAGAAGGTGAAAACGAGAAGGGGCATCCAGTTTGATTCATTCGTAAAGGGAGTCAGGAGTCAGGAATCTCTGGATTCGGAGCTTGCGCACAGCTGGATAGAATAGGGGAAGGAGTGGCTTTGAAAAAAAGTGATAATAACTAATTCCCGAAGGGGAGAGAGAGTCATGACTCTAAAGATCTGTAGTACATAAGAACAAAAGGACCAATACTTTCGAACAAATCAATTCACTGAACTGATCCGAACGAATCAATTCATTTAGCTGAATCGTTCTGCCCATCACTACTGTGAGCTAGCAACACCGCACGTAGTGGCCGCTAGCCAGTCAGCCCATTGCAGCGGCTGCTAGTCACCCCATCCCAAGCACACCCACTGTCACTGCATCCTGCTTGTGTGGGTGATGAGGTACTGACTTCAAAACATTCTGGAAGCAGCTAACTGTATTGGATGCAATTTATGAGATGTCATTGGCCTGCCACATGATAAAACCAACATTGTGTAAATCCTGGGAAAAAAATTTCTCAGACATTCAGGCCATGTTCCAATTGGCACTTTTTGTCAACAAAATGGTACACGACCCGGTTTGTCTACAAAATCTATGACCAATTTTTGTCATTTGCATTTTGTCAGCTTCGAAGCTGACAAATTACAAAACACAAATTACCAAACTGCAGCTATATTAGTATTGTTGCCAGTTGGAAACGTTTAATTGCACATATAGATGAGGTTATTTGAATAAACAAATGTGTATTGTACTCACAATATTTATTACCCAAAACAAGTTGTGGAAATATTTTTGAAATAGGTATTATGTCATGACAAAATTTTTGTTAAGTTACAATTTCACACCATATTGGTTTAATTTTGTTAATTTTAAATTTTAAACAACCCTCGAAAAACTTTTGGGAATAATTACTGTTTATTTTAAGACTTTGTGTACTTTTAATTTTGGAATAATGATAACATAAAAATAATAGAATAGTGTGCTAGACAGTTGAATTTCGCTGTGTTCCGACTAAACCTTATCAAATACTAAATACAAATTACAAAAAACTAATCTCAAAACAAATTAGAACATGGTCTGAAGTTGAGGACTGCCATGGTTTTCAAGATGACAAATTTCAGCTGCAAATTTATCCACTGCCTTACAAGTTGCCACGGGCTGTAAAAATGTTGACAGCATGGCTATCGCAGAGTAGTTTGAAGTAGATCGAACGGAACCAGGTCATGAGGTAATACGTGACAGTAAAACATGCTAAAGGACAGGTGGAAACTGATGCCAGCGACGAAGATGGTGCTCTTATATCTGAAAAGTGCATCTCTTGTGCTTCTGCTTTGGAATAGGCTGAGAACCTGTTTTGAGTACTTGGAACAGCAAGATGACACGCTCCTGTCTGATGAGCTGATATTACAAAAAATAAGAAGTGGCATAAGGAAAAATGAAGCAGCTTTGCAATAGAAGGCAGTTACAGATATTTTTAAGTGATGCGTGGTTTCTAGCAAACTGTTCATAGTTTTAGAGTTTATTTTTACCTTTAACAGTGTTAAATTATGACATTTTGTTTGTGAATACAACATTATTTATTGGTAAGTTACACCACTCGAATTTGCATGTTAATTTGTTGTAAGCAAGAATATGTTAGTAGTGACACTGGATAAAACAATTTACTAATAATTTTAGTTTACTGCAATGACTACAGTAATTGTAAAAGTTATATATGGAATGTAATCGTGTTCAAGTGTTCATAGTGGGGACACGTGAAACTGAGATGATTTAAGTGTTTTGTGTCTATTTTCCTTGTCTCTTTTCTTTGTCATTTTTGTTCTTGCATTTTAAAACATGTCCATTCGCAAATGCCTCTGGAGCAGGGGGAAGGAAGGTCATAGCAAATAATAAAGGAGAGAGGTATGTAAGAAAGGGCCACTAAGGAATAAAGGGAGGGACAGGGGTGCCACTCCTAAACAAAGACGGACAACTTTATGAGGGTTCTATTTTCTATACCAGGCACAGAACATCTTGGCTGCTCAAGGAGAAGAATCAATGAGCAGTGCACCTCCTACTAGCTGGTGCCAGTAGCCTATTGCAGCTCCGTGGTGCTGGTGCTGTTGCGCTGTTGCGTTGTTCACACTGTTACAACGACCACAGCGAGTTGAGCAAAGCGTTCCTCAAATGCGCTCAAAAAAATTGTGAAAAATTTCATTAAAATTCTGTCTGTTTTTGCAAGTATCTCATTTTGCTGAATAAGGATGTAAAAGTCAAAAGTCTGTAGATTTATTCATTCTTGTTTTATACATTTACAGACTGTGCATGAACTCACTACTATTTTTTGAATAAAGAATATTATTTGTTCTTCCATATTTGGTAGGTATTTATAAATGTTACCACATTGCTTTATAAGCAGACAATAAGTCTTGTGCTCAGTCGACACAGATAATTTGTAGCACAACACATATCTCTGGTGTTTGCTCTAGCCCGTAGTCTAAGTGTGCCAGTACCACGACTGGCTTTATACGATCCTCGCTGTTTTTTATTTGCGTAAAGTTTTCATTGAAATTATGGTGCTAAGTAAATCTTGTGCTAGCATAAGTAGTTGTAAAAGGGAAGTGGTTTACAATCAAGGTAGGCCTATAATCTACAAAGTGCATTCTTTTTTTATCGTCAAGAAATAATTCCGCCAAGTATAAATTTTAAACAAATTAACAGTTAAACAGCAAGATTATATGATGCCGGTGAATGCACAAAGCGACTGACACGCACCTACACTAAAAGCAATATTTGTGTCACTTAGAAAAAATATTTTTCAAGAAACTATTTACAAAATTTAATTTTTTTAACATAGACCTTCTTCAAACAGTGGTGTTAGAGTTGTACAGTATGGAATGGGAAAAAAAAAAAGGGGGGGGGGGGGATAATTCAGACTACAAATTTATGGCAGCTATGCATGAGAAAATAGGTTATACGTTTTCAGCAAGTTTCACGTTTTTGTTATAATAAACTGAAGGTCAGGCACACAAAATCCGTTTTAAATACTGTACAACGGCACTTAAAGTTCTGAAGTCAGGAAAAATAATATAAAAATACTGTAGTATGTTTAACTGAACATGCAGTTGATCTGCAATTTTGCATTCTCCGCTGCATTCATTTCCGTGATTACCACGGATAATCGGGAGTTGACTTTACATATTTATATTCTCTTTTAACTGTGTGCGTGTTTTTACAACTACTTTATTAATCAATGAAAAATTTTGTGATTTATGTTTGTACATGTTTCTTTGTGAATACTAGTTCAGGTTTACAATCAGTGCAGCTGATTGAAGCGTTTCCATATTGAATGTATTCACTTTGTTTGTTTATGATTAGATTCATTCATCAGGGGTTCTTATTGACCCCATCCAGACAAGGGCAATGCACATAGCACGAGAGATGAACCAGACTCCATTTGCACTCCTTAAACCTGCAAAGGGCATCCCTGTGCTTGTCAAAGTGATGCCTGCCCTCAACAACAAAGAGGTAAAGGGCTACATCCTGCTTGCGTTTTATATTGTATCAACTTTGGTTTTATATACTTAGGTGCTGTGTCACTGTGAAAAGAAAGGCATCTTCAGTTGGAGCAAAGTATATTAGTCCTTGAACTTGTCAATTTTGAAGAATTTCAACACTAATTATTTTAGTGATAAGTACTAGTATCAATTTTTTTTTATGTAAGCTAAATATGGGACAGATTTACATATTATTTTAGTAAGGAGCTTGTACAATTATGTATGGCTGTCGGCTACTGAGTTCACCTGCTGCCTTGCCTGCTACTGTTGTTGGTTGCACAGCTTTGTGTCACTGGACATTTACCATGCCTTTCATCTTCACAAAGCAGATGCAGAAAACACACAGACATCAAAGTGCACAGCTTTAGCCCTTGCAACATATTAAAATGTGTCATATCTTAACTGTTTACTTGCGCTTGGTGTTGGAGCACCTCATCAGTCTTTTTCCCCTCCCCGGTATGCCAAGTGTTGCCTGCTTCCTTACTCCTAAGCAAGCAACGATGAAACTCACAGCAAAGAGGAGATGTCTTCCACGGTCAGCTTAATCCCTGTGTTAAAATTAAATGGTATAGGGTATTTTACTTGCTACCTACTTTAAAAAATCCATCATGCACATGTTGAGTTTAGTACTTAATGTACATTTTATAGTTTATAATAATGTTTCACATACTAAAATATACTTGGACTACTGAATATTACTGCTGCTAATGACTTATCTGAGTTAATTAAAATAATCACCTTATGAATACTTTAGTGTAACTCTTTATTGTAATATTAGTATCTTGTATTGAAAAATGTACATGTAGTGAGTCATGTTTAATTGTTACATAGTGTACTTTGACACTTTATACCTTCACACTAACATAATGCCAGTATGTAGTGACATGTTCCGTATGCTTGCAGTGTGCTTGTTATTACAGATGCTGGTCCCAGCTACTGCTGAAGATCTCAAGTCTGCAGGGAAAATTACTGTGTCTCCAAATGTAAGCAGTGTGAATAATACGAAGGCAGTGCAGATCAAGGTTAGTGGTGTAAACTGTTAGTATTTTGATACATGAAAGGAGGGTAACTGGGGGAGCGGCTGAATGGGACAGAATTATTTTGGAGATCAACAGTTCTTTCTACAGCTATCGGTTAATGTTTCAAAATAATAAAAATAATAACAACAATAAATCCACAAAGGAGGCAGGGTAGCTAACTACGTGTAAAAAGAAAATATTGAATTTTGGTTCATGGCTCAATTTAATACACATCAAAGAAATAGTTAACAATAACGATTCAGTTTGTTTACAATTCTGAGCGTCTCTGTTTAACATAGTTTCTTGAAATTTCAGAATGACATACAATGATTATGAAAAGAGGGAAGGTAGTCACGGCCGAGGATTCAACAAAAAACAACTCTAAATAGAATGAACTGACCAGCTACCACGCAGTACCTAAAAAGGTTGACGTATGATGCTTCCTATTCAATATTATTATTGACTCTGCATCATCACGTGCGCGTCACGTGCCCCCGATGGAATCTAACCCTAACTGGCCTCCTCCAAGACCAGCACCCATGTAATGATATGAAGTCATACCATCGCCCCCGCCACTAGTAAACTTGCTGAGAAGCAGCCACAGGCATACAAGAGTTTGTCCCTAAGGGAGCAGCGGATACCGTCCGCAATCACACCCAAACTTCCCTTCCACCACCCTGCTAAGAGATGGCAGCCCGGCCCAAACACGAAGGGGTGGCAGCCGAAGATTACTGAAGGCAAACGCGGCACACAGGAACCGTCCAGATGAGGGGATTATGACACCATACACCCGGCAGAAATGCCAGTTGTTCATGTGGCTCACCTTAGCACCAGTCGTGCTAAGACTCTCTACTGCACAGCCACAATCCTCCTGACGACTCTCTAAGACCTACCACTCTTCTACCAGTTCTTCAGCCGACGCCGCCTTCCATACCACAGCAGCCAAAGACTCATCGCTAACCCCTTACACTTGCCATTGAGTGTCACCACACTCAACATTCGCACCACATGTGGTGTCCCCGGGTCCCTTGAGGACTACAAGCGACAATTAGGGACCAGTTGTTTTCACAACTACTTAGTTGTCAGCTCTTGTCTGCTCTTCAAGCTTGTCTCCTCAAGCTGACGGGCACCTTCACTTGTCTTAGTACTGGTTGTGACATGGAGGTTGCCCTGGTATCCTCAGATACCCAGACTTGCTCGGCAGCAGGAGGGAGCTCTCTAGAGGCTCGCTGGCCTCCTCTGGGTTCTAGCTCTGCTGGCGGAATCTCAAGCTGCAGATGCGCTGGCTGCTGGTTAAGCAACATCTGATGCTTCTTGGCAAGTCGTCTGGGCCGCCCCTGTCGATGTGGAACAGGGAAGCTGTGGTGGTAGTTGGCCTAGGCAGATCTGAGGCCCCAGTTTCTCCGGAAGGTGGACAACCTGCCATAGGTGAGGACGGTGGCGAGATGTCGGCGACGTCATCCCGTCCGATGATTACTGCCCTCTGAAGGTGGTGTAGAAGGCACCAAGCCGCCGAGCAATGGTAGACACCTTTCGTATATCTCCTCCTGCTGGTTGTCCATTACATGCACACATTTTTACACAAGCGAGACAACGGACTCAACTGCATGTGGATCGACAAGGTCGACTGGCATCTGCGGAGAGCCGTGGCTCTGCAACACTGGTAATGAGGATGAGGGACTGTGTGTGCAACCCCTGTTCTAAGCGATGTAATGAGGCTGTCTGCCTAGGTAATAACACTTGGAACTAGAGGTTTCTTGGTGTGAGTATGGTCATGTGGGCTTCGCCACGAGTGTTCAGAGCAGGTGTAATCAGTTCTTCTACTCCTTTCTGCCACAGAAGGATGTAGATAGGAAATGGTGGTTTTAGGGAGGCTCCGAAGTGATCCCCTATTTATTCCTGTGTGGGTTCTCGGTGTTGTGGCGTCGGGAGAGGGTTGGAGATCCGGACTCGCTCCTCTGGTGGGGAGTTCACCTGTTGGTGAGGGAGCATGATGCCTCCTGGGCGTTCTACAGGGGGTCGACACCTCCGGTGCCGGCTCTTGAAGCTGGTCAGGTACTGCTGCTATATCCTCTACTCCCTTCCGACACGGCCTCGCTTGTCTGCGGGTGACTTTCCGAGCTCTGCCCCAATTATATTCTACCCAGTAGGTGTTCCCATATGTCCCAATAACTGTATATTGGCCTACCCACTTTGGAGCAATGCTAGCTGCGAACTTCTCCGGCGCTTTGCTAAGGGGATGGTTCCTCACTAGGACTCTTCTCCTAGTTGCAAGGGCCTTATTCCTGTTCGAAGTGGGGGGTGTTTGCATCTTATATAGTCCTTCTGGCTTGCCCTTGCGTGCTTTACTCAGGCCGATGTGGCTTTGGCGACTCGGTTGGTGTGTCTTGGGTGATGGTAGACGATTTATCCAATTGCCAATCCCCGGGGCACCGCAGTGTGCATCATAGTAGGAGTTGGCTTGGGATAGCTTGAGTGGCTTCATTCTCCCTCTTTTGGAGGGCTAAGAGGATGGCTGGCAGCTCATGATCCCTTCTCTGATGGTCATCCTCCGTGCTAAGATGGAGACTTATTTTAACTCTTGATTTCTCCGCTCTGTGGGGTTAGCTTGGGTGTGATACGGGAACATCGTCCAATGGTCAATTCCCCAGTCTCTGCACACTTTCTGCCAAACACTGCTGGTGAAAGGAGTATCATCAGTATGTACGACTTGGGGGTAACCCCAGCGTGGAAATACTTCTGTTCCCAGTTTGCGAAACAGGACTTAAGTACCCTGGTTAGGGATAGGAAAAGCCTCTACCCAGCGAGAGAAAAAAATCTGTTACCACAAAGAGATAGCAGTTCTCTCTCCTGCTCCTGGGGTAGGGTCCTATCATGCCTGTGTGAGCCTCCTTGGTGTAAATGGAGGAGCAGGTACAGGGTGTATTTTGCCTCGACAGCATGCATCACAATTAGAGACATGTTGTCAGACTTGTTTACTCATACCTTCCCATATGTACATCTCTTTGATACTTCATAATGTCTCACGAGTACCGAGGTGTTGAGTTTGTGGGTGATTGTGACAGTGGCGACATATGTCATCTCTCAGGGTGGTTGGTACCCATATCTTCCACTGAGCCATCTGGTGCCTTCCCCTGGACCAGACTACGTTCTCCTGCAGTCAATATTGTTGAGGAAGTTTTTCAAGATTACCTTGAATCATGGCATCCTGTTGTTGATACAGAATAACACAATAGCGTGTAATGTGGACCTGCCTGAGGTGCAGACTATCATGAGGGCTCTGTATAGGAGCATCAGAGGGAAGGTGACAATTTTCCCTATTCCTTTTCTGGTTTTAACTCATCTTCCGTTTTAGGGAGACGCGACAGGGCATCAGGAAGATCATTACTCTTCCTGGGGCAGTGCTGAACCTCAAAATCAAATTCCATCAGGAACATCTCCCATCTTCCCAACTTAGGTTTTTGATTTCTTGATTCCCTGAGCCATTGCAGGGTCTTCTTGTCTGTCCTTAATATAAAATGTTTCCCATTGAGTAGACAGCAATATTTTCTCATGACTCATATCACTGCTAAGCACTCCTGCTTGTGGCTGTGATATCGTCGCTTGGTTTCAGACAATTGAGCGCTGGTATAGGCAATAACTAAGGGTCGACCGTCAGTGTCCTCCTGATATAAGACTGTCCCTAGGCCGGACTGACTAGCATTGGTCTGAAGCACCAGGGTTTTCCCTCCAGGGGGGGGGGGGGGGTGCAAGAAGGGGAGCAATTTAAAGTTTGCTTGCCTCACAATTATCCGGCAAGGAAGTCATAGCTAGCTTAACCAGAGAATTTCACAGCTGAACCCAATCCAGTGAAGAGTAAACTGAAATCTTTATAAGTCGCAAAGTGCAGATCTATAAACACATTTTCCCAGACGAAAGTGAGGAGAGCTGTGTGTGCCACATGACACACATGCTTCTACCTAAGCTACAAAATTTATTACACTCTCCGAAACCATAAACCATCAATGAGCTGGTAGACAGCATGAAAGAAATTGAGTGGAATTATAATGTGCAGGCCTTGCTAGACAAGTTGCATCCTGGTAAGACTGTCAAGAACTATAAGATATCCGAGATCAAGGTCAATACTTTCCCATCCGCTCCCTGCATCACCATGTTCCCTCAGTGTTGGTTCTGCCAAGTCCAACACTTTCACAAGGACTGCTAGCACCAGCTGACAGGTTAGGGGTGAGCAGAGGAAGGGAAACACGTGGGTGCCAGTGCGCCATCGTGCACTGTGGAAATTAAGGAACCCAACCAGGTGGGAAACGCCGCAGCCGGGGTGCGAGCACGGCATCCAACACCGGTAACCAAGTGTCCATCCACTTCCAGAGAGTAACTGACTTCTATGAGGAGCTTGAACCACCTGAAGATCCACACATCAAAGAGGAGATCAATGGAAACAAATATGTTGCCCTACTTGCTTCCGCAGTCACAGGCAACTTCGCCTGAAGTGATGTGATAAATTCGGAACAAAGGGCATCATTCTGCCTACAAACTCACCCTGTTAGAATGGCACAGCACAATCAGACTCTGAAGGTCGATGGTCGAACGACTTAAACTGTGGTAATATAACATCACACACACCCGGCAGAAGTCGTGGTGTCCCCAGACATTGCAGAAACCGTGATTCTGGGACAACCATGGTTAAGCCAGCAAAAGGTAATTACCTGCAGAACAACTCAATAAGACCCATCCAAGAGGTGGAGGAACCCACCAATAAGAAACAGTTGCATCTTTTCCTCTGCCTTTTCAAGTGGTTACGTGACTTTGTGCCCAACATAGCTCTCCAAATGGTCCCCTTACATGCCCTCCTAGAGAAGGGTACTCATTGGCGATAGACGGACAAACATCACAATACTCTCCTAGCGCTTATGAACAGCTTCAACACCATTTCGCAACTCCACCGACCACAGGAGGAAAGCCACTTATTTTACAGACGGACGCATGCCAGGATGGACTGGGTATCGTACTCCATCAAGAAGATGCCTCTGGTAAATCGCAGGAAATAGCATATGGCAGCATGCGACTGAACGAAACAGAATGCCATTATCTCATAAATGAACAGGAGTGTCTTGCCGTGATCTGGGCAGTACGTAAGTACCGCTATCACATGGACGATAAGCACTTCATACTCCGCACGGATAGCAAAGCCCTCCAATGGCTGCGCGAATCCCACAACATGAAAGCTAAGATTGGGCGGTGGGAAATTTTTCTCACTGAATTTGATTTCGAGATACATCACTGCCCAGGCAAAAGCATCAATCTACCAGATGCACTGTCACTGTCATGCAAGCGCGATCTCAACGGCGAACTGAAGGAAGAGGAAGAGTGGGAGAAGGTGACCCCTTCTCCAGCCACTGCCTGAAGCCCCGAAGACCACATTTGACTGATACAGCTGCATCTCAATCGAGAGCAGATCACATTCCACCAACAACAGGACCTGGATATCCAGCGCCTCATCCAGAAACTACCCTAAAGGTACAAACTCAGGGACGTCGCCTGGTCCTGTACCAGCCAACCAGTAGCATCTTGGAAGATCAGGATACCAACAAACATGAGGACAGATCTCTGCCACCACCACCATGACCACCACGACCACCCACTTGCTGGACACCCCGGAATCAAGGAAACACAATGATACCTCAGGGAAAAGTATATCTGGGATGGGATAAGCTGTGATGTCCACCAGTATGTCATCAATTGTGAGGCCTGCTGCTGCGGATAGGCGTATCTCATACCCCCACCAACAGCTAAGCCCGTAAGGACAACCACAGAATGGATACACCTGGCAGCTGACCTGATGGACCTTTCCCCTACCCAGCCAGGAAACACTAAATATCCTCCAAAATTTGGAAACCGAGTTATTCCCTTTGCTGGAGGTACCCACACGCCATTCTCACAGATAATGGCACCTAGTTCACAAGCCAACAATGGAGGAAGGCCTGCCATAATAGGGGAGTGGAGACCTGGACAACCCCCCTTACCATCCACAAGCCAACCCCACTTAGCAGAAGAACCAAGAGTTGAAGAAGGTCCTCCGTCTCTGTGTGGGAAACGATCACAGACATTGGAATAAGCACATCCTCTTGATCCTTTTCACTCTCCGGGGAAGACAGAATGCCGCAGTCAACACCAGCCCTAGCCAGCTCATCCTCAGCTGAGTCCTCCATCGACCTGGGGACTGCAATGGGAGAAAACACCCACCGAGATTCCAACACCCGAACACATCCGCCTGGCTACCCTAGCCAGGACCACGAGGGCACGCAATGCCCAAGTGCAGTACATCAATTGCAAATACCCACAACCTCGCACAGGCATGTGCACCATCAGTATAGACGAGACTGTGCTCCTCCGCAGTCACCCACTAAGTAAGGTGAAAGGTCAGTTCAGCTCTGGCCTCACTGAAAAGTGGGAAGGTTCATACCATATTGTGGGTAGACAAGATAATGTGTACTGGGCGGAGGACGTCCGAGGGCGCATCAGAAAGGTGACAAGAGGGCAGATGCATCCGTGTCCTGGCAGAACCAAGGACCACAGACCTGAAACCCCAGATAACGACTCGGAAGTAGAGGGAGAGAAGGAGTATGACCCTCCTCTGCACACTGTCCCTCAGGTCGAGCCCCTGGTGCCAAGGGAGCCTGAACCTCAGCTGGATGTTGGAAAGAGAAGCTACCAACCTTCACTCACCAGGGTCAAATCACAACCGGTGTATAGAGAAGGTGTGTCCATCTGGACATTGCCCCCAACATCCAGTGACTACATCCGGAGGACATCAGCCTGACGCCGCCGGATAACCTCCACGGGATCGAAGTTATCCTGGCGAAGTCTCTTAGAAAACGAATCTAGCCGGAGACCTCCATGTCCCAGCCCCATCTCAGAGGGAGATGAAAAACACCACACCGTTGAGGTAGAGGATCCCCAAGAACCTCTATCTCCGGCCACCACCACTACCACATCAGATCAGGAGGGCGTGGTTATACAACAAGCCGAGGAGGGAGGAGTACCACAAAAACTGCTCTCTCTGACGGCTACCAAGGTTCCAATGTCGGACGACACCAAGATCTGCTCTCAGACCCATCAGCCCGCACGGGAGGATAAGCCCAGCTGCCATGCCGAGGAGAGAGAAGCACTACAAGAACCGCTCCCTCTGACGGTCACCTGGGTCTTAGACGCCAGGAGGTGTCAAGTCCAACACCCATGTCCAACCTCCTGTTCGGGAGGATGAGCCCACCAGTCACACCATTGAGGAAGAGGATCCCCAAGAACCTCTGCCTCCGGCCACCATCCAAACCACGCCAGCCCACATCAGACGGCATAGAGTCTACCTACACTTCCCCTCCTGTTTGGAAGGATGTGCAACACCCAGCCATCGAAATAAAGGAGCCCCAAAAGCCTCGACTTCTGACTGCCACCTCGAGGCATCCCCTTCAGGAGGAGGGGGCTCCAGATCGTCCCCCGATGCCTGGTGACCCCGAGCTGGCCACTGCCGGGGACGTGAACCAAGAACCCAGGCCACCTGAAAGATTCCTGTCCGCACCTGCCACAGCGCCTCTCAACCTGGTTGCTATCATGAGTCTCCATGGCAACCTACTTCCTGATTCACATGGTCTTAATCCAAGGATTTGGCCTTGAGGAAGCAGGGTCAACCACAGTATACAAAGACTCTAACTCATCACAGCCAGTGAACCCAGTACACAAGTGTTCACCAAAAACAGTGAAAACTGTAATTAGACAGCATATAACAGCTGACACCAGTACCATTGAAATCAGTAATAAAAACAGACTGTGTAATTACAGTGTAACAATGCCAGTAGTAGTAGCCAGTGACAAAGGTGCCACGTAATAAACCAGGACGTAAAATTTTGGATGCTACACAAATAGTGCCAGAAGTAAAAACAGTAAGTATTATACCAGATACGTTGGATATCAAGTGTAAAACCAGTGAAAACACTTTCAGAGGTTAGAAGAAAGTACAGGCTCGTGCTTGATATAAAACAGACATTCTTAGGAAAGATAGAAAATTGCAAAATAATATTGTTGTAAATATTACAAACTTTAATTTAACTTGCTTTGTTTGTATGTACAGTAGGTGTCTGTCCCTGCAGTCTGCCTGCAGTGCATCACTGTTCGTCAGGTTGGAAATAAGGTTGCGCTAATATTCTGTTTAACGAAACGAAAATGTAAAATGACAGCTTTCATTTCTGTTTTAGTAAGAAATTTGGTTATTGAAAGTTGTAACAAAACGAAAATTCTCGATTTCGATTAAATTTTGGTTGTTTAATGAATATTCATTTAGTGCACCACCAAAGAAAATTTTTGCCTGCAAATAATCTTGTTTGTTTTCATTATTTTATAACGGAAAAAACTACATAAAATAAAAATTTGAACTTAGCAAAAGCCCCCTTTGGTAAATGCTCTATAACCTACATGCAGTAGAACATCTCTATTACGACTTCTGGTGGTTCCTGAAAATAGGGTCGTAATAGTGGGAAGGGGGGTCATAATAGAGGGGGGGGGGGGGTCGTAATAAAAATTTGGAAAATTTTGGGCTGATTTTGACCCATCTCTAACCCCTATGCCCCCAAACTTGCCATTTTTGGCATGAAGTATGTTCAATCGTCTCTAGCGCATAAAAAACCACTTTTTAAGTTAAATTAAACAAAAATATGTATATTTTAATAGCTGGACGTCCCCTGATAAATTTCATACTTAAGAAAGGCATATTGGACCACCCCTTGTCGTAAAATAAAAAAGAAGGCCATTGAAAGTGTGCGAAAATATTAGACTTTGTATTATTAAAATATAAAGTTATTATTAAAGATGTATTACACAGATCTCATGGGTCATACATTGCTATGAAGCACGTAGCGGTCAAAAAATTTAGGTGGCGTTGCACAATACGTGTGTGCGTGCCGTGCTCTCGCTTTGGTCTGGCTGTGTATGTAGCTGGGCGAGTGCCTAGATCCTCTACAGCACGACTGGGTGCGGGCGTGGCGGTTTGCTGCTGAAGCTCTGTCCTCAGGCTGGGCAGCTGTCTGTCGGTCGCTACAAGATGGCAGGCGGCGGCCGCCCATACGCTGCTTCTGCTGTCGTTACATGGCCGGTTCACTTCGTAACAGCGGCCCAGCATTGGGAAAACATGCTGATAGATGTGATTCACATCAATGTGTTGAATTTATACGAAATGTAGGTGGCGTGTTGGCCTCTGCACTGGCACGATGAGGTGCGGCAATGTTTAAGTTATAAGAATATAAATATTGAGTGCTGTCTTCTTGAATTTTTAACTATCCCAAAATTTTCATCAAAAACTTTTGATGTTACCTATACATGCACACGGCCTTACTCACTATAATATGGTACCGGTAACACAAGAACACATTTTATTTGCACACACTTATCTTTATTCACTTTCCACATAAAACTGACTTCACAAGAAAAAAAAGATTACCCACCGTAAAAAATTAGCATATTACGTAGGCGTGGGTGCACATAAACTTAGAAATAATAATTTAAAAAAAAGCATTGAATTTGATTTGAAGTTGTCATACATACAGTGATTAAGAAACTAGTCTGTGTAATGTGCCACTGTTTTTACAGCAAAAGAGGAGGTACAATGGAAGTGAAAAAAGACAGGAAGGGTAAGGCAGAGGCAGTGGCATGTGTGACTAGGACAAAAAAAAAATCATTTCTGACCGGGGGGGGGGGGGGGATAGTCTGTACCCCCCCCCCCCCTTTTTTTTTTTCCCCCCAGCACTTCCATGGACAATACACCAGTGTCCCCTTCTGGCATTAAGTAATTTATTGCTTCACGCTGCTTGGGACAACCAGTGTCAAAGTCTGATGGTAAAGGCCATTCACAGTAAAGTGAGCACTTTTGAAAGCCCTCACATTTGGAATAATAGTCAATAAGTATGCTTTACTTTAGCCTTAGACGTTAACTTTCGAGTGCAGTGGAATATACACTCTGTGTTTATTACTTACATGTAAATATTTATTTAAAAAGATGTTTTAAGGAAAAAAAATGGCTGAAAGGAAAAAGTAACCAGGCCTTCAAAAGTGCTCACTTTAACAGCCTATAGCTTGAGAAATGCGCGATCACTAACATCAGTAAGGGCTAGTTTTCCATAGACTGAAAACCGTGGATAATAGAAATTAATATCACCATTGGAGAAAAGGTCTACAAAACAAATCCACACAGAACTGAAACCGCATTCAAGATATCAAGATACTGCGGTTGGTGAGGGATTACTGTATCTATTTTTAAATGTACCTCAAATTTTTTACTTTTTCAGAACTTTTCACGGTTCATCGGGATTGAGTCATAATAGAGAGGTGGTCGTAATAAATTGGGTCATAATGGAGAGGTTTTACTGTATTTTTAGTTTGATTTTCCAAAGTAATGTTAGGAAATTCGTTAAGTTTCATTGAGGCTGAGCCTTAATGATATTATTTTTATTTTTATTTCAGTTTCACGAATGTTCATAACATATCTTTCATTTTAGTTTTGTAAGAAAAAAGTCATATTCGCACAACCCTAGTTGCAACCCAAAGTGTGTAAGGGGCCACCAGTGTTTGCACATCTTTAGTCTTTTTAGTCTCACTAATTGTGTTTATTATTAATATATAGGTAGACTATCTATACATTCACGAGTCTGTGAATGTATAAATAGTCTAACAATATAATAATAACAGGTTTTGCATAAACCCTAGGAAAAACCAATCAGATCATTAAGAATGGCAAAAGCCATGCAAAAACCATTTTTCTCTACAGTGTAAGGGTAGTTGAATGTTTTCAACGCTCTGTAATATATACAAAGAAGTGTGGTTATGTTTATTTTAATTTTAAATATTTCTTTCAATTTCTTTCTTTCATTTACATTTATTGCACAAAATATTTTACATAATAAACTTCTTTGGTTAGATTCCTTACATTTCAGATTAACGGGGAACATTAATTTCCTTTCCCATATACAACAATTTTACATTTAAAATACATTTACATAAAACCCCAGTTGCTACAATATAGAATAAAATGCAAACAAATCCAGAACACCAATACTTTCGCTGGTACTATTCAGCTAATACTCCTTACTGGCCATATTAAAAGGTAAATACAAACTGCAAAAGGCCATCACAAAAATATATTGAGGAGGTGACTTCCATTAACCCTACTTACAAATGGCTGCTATATTTCTGTCGCACCTACATTTGTTATTGATATTATTACATCATCCACTAGAAATTAAAAACCCCCTTTTGGGTAACACATTACTGGTCATCAAACAATAGTTAAGGTTTAATTTACTCGCAATCCCAAGTGGATGGGAGCAACTGCTAAGGAACGCCAGCCTTAACTCCATGAGTAAATGTAATTTTTGGATAAGCCCTAAACCCCCACCACAAAGTTTTTACTTAAAGGTCATAAAAACAAGGAGTTTCGCATAGCTCCTGTTTAATACCAAAGGCTAAGACCATAATTAACGATTATTGACAAGTGTTTACAAAAAATTACAACTGTTTCCCTAGGTTTGCAACAGTTTACAAATGTTTGCTAGTGGTTTCTAGTGGTTACCACCACGTTACGTCTTGGTGACGACAGGCCACTAAAACTTACTTACAAACATAACAGTATTGGATTTCGGGCTAAAAGGCCAACATTTCACAATTTTTTTAAACTTTAAATTATTTTACAGCCATCATGGCCTCTGCCTACCGTCAAAGTGACGTAAGTGACCTGTTCGCTGTAGGAGCCTACATTGGTGAACTGACCCAGAGAGCAGCGTGAGCCGGCATTAAATACACCGCACCGCCCTCTTGCGCTACCAATCAATTTAATTTTCTCCCTCAAAAGCTGTTTTTTCAAGAAATCAAGGGGTTTTCAATTACTCCTGGTGCGGGTACAAGCAATGTGCAGCCAATGGCAGAAAATATTACCATTTATGGTGACCAACGCAGCAGACACCGATTTTCCTTAGGGGGTATAACACAATGAAATTCAAAACATCCAATCAGGTTACAATTATGCCCTCAACTTCCGTCCTCTTGACCAAGATGCCGGAAGTAACGTAACGAAATGACACGTTTTTGTCGGTGCACACATCATCCCAAGCTGTTTACCAAGGTGGTCACCGACTGTGCTGCGCTTCCACAACAAATCACTGAAACATTAGTCCGGTGCACACTCCTTTGCTAGGCCTCGGTGTTGCTGCACGTGAAAATTAGGCACGGACATATTCAGTTATTTTCCGGTACCTCGGATGTTTTTTAAGTGTTTGGTAGTGATGTGAAGCTAGCATGAACATTACAGTTCAATTTTATTAGTGTTTTAATCTATGTCGAAAAGTGTTAAACCTCAAAACAATGTTTGTGAAAGTTTGTGCGTACCGGGTCGTAAGCTGCACAATTCAACAGGTTACCAGGCAGACACTGTAAATGCGTTTTTTTTTCAGAGTGAAATGGTGACGTGGTCCGACCCACTAATTAATTTTTAGAGTGTTTTACTTATTGGCAAGGTGTAAATTATTCACAGACGTGCAGTGATGGGATTTCCGTCACAAATTAACTGTACAAAAAACCTTTCAAAAACAACCTTTTATTTATAATTGCACTAAAAATAAAAAAATAAAATAATTGTAGTAGTTACAGAACTTGTAGAACTTGTAAGATGTGGTCGAACAGCCGTAATAAACTTTACTGCAAATTGATGTGTTTGTATCAATTTATATATAGTATATGAAAGCTTGTTGCGAATAGTTAAGAGCCTTATGCAAGATATGTGCGTAGTACACTTGCGCAAATGAGGTATACGTTCTATATTGTGAATAGTTAACAGCCTTATGCACAATATGTGCTTACTATGATTACGCAAATGAGGTATGCATTCTATATTGGGAATAGTTACGATTCGTACTGAAGATATGTGCTTACTTCGCTTACGATAATGAGGTATACATCCTATATTGAGTCAAGCTTTTATATACCAAATATAAATTGATACAAAAATATAAATTTGTAGTTTAGTTTATTACAGCTGTTTGACCACGTGTTACAAGTTCTACAAATTCTGTAATTACTATAATTATTTTTCTCTTTTTAGTGTATTTGTAAATAAAAGGTTGGTTTGAAAAGGTGCCCTCCAGTAAATTTGTTACTATAAGAATTCCAAAGTGTTATGGTAAATATTTGCAGTGTCTATGTTTGTTTATTTTAAATTCTGAGTTGCAATTGTATTAAATAATTTCAAGGCAAGGCTTTTGTATGCTTTTACATACTGTATTTTCAATTTTACCAGTTTTATGTCTATTTATCATTTGAAAGGTACATGTTTTTTAATATTTTGTATGTGTTCTGTATGTCATTTAGTAGTATTATTAATTTTAATCATTAAAGGGTACTCATGCTTGTTGTAAATATTTAGGTAGATATAGTTCGGCCTAGGTGACGTAAGGCCTAGATTCGGCCGCCCACTTAGCATAATGTCACACGTAACTCTACCTGCCGTGCGACACATAAGAAGGCTCCAAACTCTTATCTCGCCCTCAGCACACGGCAGGTAATATATAGTATACATGACACACCTCTCACAAGTGGAGATTGTACATACTCAAAGTGTCGATTTTGTGCTCACATCTAAATAATCTCTGGCAGACATCTTTTGGAATTATTTTCATGTATATCAAACAACCACAGCCCTCAGCTGAGCTTGTGAGCGAGTGCTATAAGAAACTAAGAAACACATGCATCACTAGACAGCGGACACTATCGCGTGAGACAGTTTCTTCCTAGGGATTAATATCCTACCAGCCAGTCAGTCACTTGACTACCAGACTTCCGGCACTAGACTGAGACAGCGCTACACTTCACACAGCTGCCTGGCGAATGCCACATCACCAGCGGCTGATATGCGAGCTGCGCGCCACATTAGAGATAAATTTTTTTCTCGCCCAGATGAGTTTACGTCACAATGGATTGGGAGGGTGAGGGGGCGATTGATGCATAACGCATTTCCTGTCTATACCATACACTCGACTTTGCCTGATATGAATGTGACTTCACTTCAACAAGGTGGGGTTAAGGTTGGTCACGTGTCTACAGGACATGCACATACAACGAGGAACTTTATTACAGACATGTCAGATGTCACGTCAACCTCCCCAAAGTGATATTGTACTATCGGCCAACTGGACGAGCCCGCAGCCCAAGATTACATATTTCTACGCCATGCCAAGGGATGGCACCACTAGTTCCATGTTATAATGCTCCCTGTATCAGCAGACACTCACCAGCAGATGGCGCTAGCAGACAACTCCAGCAGACAGTTTGATGGGCGGCACTTGCCACCCAGCCACACCCTGCGCCACAGAGGGCCCACGGACATGAGTATGCTTCACTTCTTCGACTGCTCTGAACTGGGCTGGAAGGAGCGTACTCATCAGTATGACTCGCTTCTTACACCACTCTGAACTGGGCCAAAAGGAGCCTACTCAACAGTCTATGCTTCTTCCATTGTTCTGAACTGGGCCGGAGGAAGCCAACTCCAGCAGTTTGCTGTACCACTCCTAGTGCTAGAGCTCTTGGCTGACCAACAGGTCATCACGACCTACCAGCAGCTCTTCAGGCACTGCGCCAACATCTCCAAGACCTTCCAGACGGTCTTCACCACCAGCTGCTGAAGACAATGTCAACCCTCTTGCTTGCCTTACCTGTTGGTAACTGCAATTGTGCCAACACTACCACTTCTGGTAGTGGTTCGATGGTCCCTTCTGGGACACCTTTCGCTCGCCTTACGGAAATCTCAACATCACTACCCCCCTGGTACATGTTCTCATTTACTTCTGAGTGATCAATTTCTATTGTACTGTTAGTCCTACGTAGACGCTGCACCCACCAGAGTGAAGCCGGGGTTCATGTTCGAACAAAGTACAAACCAGGGGGTGTTAACTGGATAAGGAACAACAGGTCGCTTATTTTTTCAGGCCCTCTCCACGCATACCATCATTTTAATTAAATCTTTTGGTACCCATTAAAGCAATTACAAATTGTTTCGTAGTTGTTACACTGCGGGAGCTTAAGTATTTTATACATTTTAAAAAAATTATGCATTCTCATAGATTTGTGCAAAAAAAAATTTGCCTCTTAATTTTTATTCAGGATAAGTTTGAATTTCTGAAATGCGTTGTAATTCTTGGCAGAACATCGTAATCTTCTCATCCCACACATAATTCATTTTATTCCACTGTTGAATGTGGTCCACAAGTGTTCAAATTTCCTAAAGATATTGAACGGTACACGTGATTATAATAATATTTGTACTGCAGTTTTAAAATGTTCAAGGTATATCTGCCAAGAGGGCTGTAAGTACTCAGTAGTGCCAACATCATAGTTCGAAGTGATGCAGTAGTTGTGCCAACTAAGTTGGTGTGCGTGGAGAGGTCAAAAAAAATTAGTGACCGCTCAATAACATTGCTGTTGCCACTCTGGTATACACCTTATTTACTCTGTGGTATGAACCATAGTGTAGGACTGCAGGTTCACCAGGACTCAAGTACTTCAGCCACACACCCATTAGCAGGCCACCTGTACTGTGCACCACATGTTCAGTAAGGTAGAGCCACCATCACTTGAAAGACATCCACAAAGCAGCTAGTCAGCCAGGCCAACATATACTCCGTCCACCGCTCTGAACTGGGCAGGAGGGAGTAAGAGTTGTTTCTGTAGGTCTTAGTCCTTTTGGATACCACACCCAAGCGTCATTGGCATACAGCCTGAGGAAACCCACTGCTCTGCATCTACTGCTCTGAACTGGGCCAGACGAAGGAGCACCGGGTACAATCTTGCCTGTGCGGCTGCAACCTGGGAAGTACACCAAGCTAGGGACCATTGTCGCCTGCTTCACTTTCGCGAGGCTTATAGTTGTACATTCTGTATGCCATACACTTGGAAGAGTGGTGCTCAACGGAAGATAAGATGGGCAGCTGACGCCCCCAAAGTTATCCTGTGTTGTAACCCAACTCCAACTGCTCTTCATAACCTATCCCCATGAGGCAAAGCTCACACCGCCCTCCAACTGGAGAGGCCAAACCTCCCAGCTCCCTCCCAACACTTATTTTCAGCACTCGTCAAGACCACCGGGTATCCTCACCCGATAGTAATCACTATCTGCAGGAGCAAGGACATGCCCTTCAGCATTGCCAATCCCTGGTTCAGGAGACACCAGGGCACCAGCCCAGCATGAGCCCCGAAGAGTTCCATCAACAACAACTCCACCTCAGCAGCCAGCCACAGCCACTGCAACTGGGACAGCAGCTATCTCGGGCCGTCATCCAGTCAGTGAAACCTGTAGCAATATGCCCACGATTTTGCCGGACCGTAAAAGCAGCATTCAACTTTGTGCCTAGTAGACAGGGCTCGCGTTCTGCTTCTACACAGGCCGTACTCCGGTCCATCACCGCAATTAACTGGGTTCATAATCTCATTTTACTGGTAACACAAACATAACTGTAACTGACCATGGCAATCTCCTCTCAGTCTAAGGCCATTGTATGTCAACCTTCTTCAGAAATGTTTGAAATGCTATAAACTATTTTTGTTAAAAATAAGTTAAGATTAAAATACATATTACATGACCATAAATTTGTAAATTTGGCACCAGAAAATTAAATGCCATTTGTCTCTACAAAAAGTAACAAAAAATATAATGGAACAAATTTATAAATGAGTGATTCAATAATAATATCTTTGAAATTCGGGAATAATATTTTATTTGATTCAAAATTCAGTTCAATTTTAAAAAAGCGGATTTGCAGACCTCTATCTAAACTTTTGCATACACTTCACAAAAGCCATGGGTAATTTAATATCTGATAAAAATTTCACATGGCATAAATTTATAAAGGTAAGCAAAATTTCTATTAACGTTCCATTGGTTGTAATAAATCATAAAAACCAAGTAGTATATTGTGCCCCAGTTAGTGAGAAAGTGGACAAATGTCCATTCAGTAGTCGTACATGTGTTCTCAGTTCTTGCCAGGTGTGAGAGTGGTGGAGAGAGGCATGCATACAGGTGCCGAGTTGTTAGCATCCTCTACCATTGTTGTAGGAGTGAGGTGAGATAATAGTAGAGGTACAGTTGATGGCAGCACCAAGTATTTTCCTGACTAGATGGTATCTCTCAAGTTTTAACAGGTCCTTTAGCATCATTTTTTCAGCAGTATCTGTAGTAAGCATTGAGCAAGGAAGCAGCCATACCTAGCACTATAAACTAATTGAATATATGTAGAAGAAACAAACAAGTGAGTTTACATGCACATAAGTACTTAATTAATAGGGGCTGGAAAAATTAGCAAGATGCGATAAAAGTGATTTATTTGCGAGTTTAAAGTATAAATGTGTTATTTTGCTTTATTTATTTCAGAATGCTATTTTGGCAATTTTTGATTAAAACTCAGAAACGCTGCGAAAAATGGCACATAAATATTAAATAGCAATTATTTCAGTTCAATCACTGCTTTAATTTTATTATCAGAACTGATTTACCCATAGAAATTTTAAACTAGTACATACCAGCTCAAAAAGTATGCCTAACATGTGAGATACAGAAAGCAATACTTATTTTACTATGGACAACATTACATTTTCTTTTATTTTACAATAAATTTTTACTGTTTACATTTTTCCCGTGCAAAATACTTAAACTGAAAAGCATCTGCAACGCAGGATATAATGTAAACAGTGTACAAAACCTCCAGTTGCCATATTTATCAGATCTATTCAATAGACTAACAAAGCAAGAAGCAGTGAAATCTCGATGACGAAACTACAAGATGCGGTACAACACTCGTAAACAGCCAACAAAACAACAAAAGCTAACTTCAATTTCGAAAGCTCACGTTTGTTGGCACTATTTTCCTGTTATGAAATAAACAAATTCAAGTATTTTGTAACTATGTTTACGAAGAGATTATTATTATTTTTTTTGTACTGTTTTGTGTGTTACTTAGACGTGTGCAAGATATTTAGTTGGCATTCCTGCTGTACTACCATCCACCTTACGCTATTGTTTATATATCCTGTCAATGTTTTTATTTTAGGGTACGCATCTAATGGCACAGGCACTCTCTAAATCAGTTAAATAGAAAGGAACAGAGTATCGTCACAGGAAAGGGCCGAACAAAATGAAATTCATGGGTTATATGCTACCGATGGTAGTAAAATATTCTGTAACTGCAGTGTCTCGTGGAAAAAAAATATTGAGAAATATGTATGTAATAAATGTCCTCTACCATTGTTTGTACTGTGGGAACAGCATCTTACCTTACATACATGTCAGGTGTATTGCCTACATACGAGGCGCTGTAGCGGAATCTTTGTGTGCATTTTAAATGAAAACGGTGGGTCCTAGGCAGTTGCAACAAAGGGACCATTTTTGTTTCGTAGGTCATACTGCTCAATAAACCAGCATTAAATGTTTATAATTCCCGACTGTGACGAAGTTGCTGGCAATAAGAGAGTGGCCACCCCTATTATTTTCATAACGGGGTGTGTTATTATTGTGAATTTGCTATTAGGTAGATGATCCCGATAACATAAAAAAATGTTCCGTAAATTGTACTTTAATTTCACCTGGTTTCCGATATTTCGCAAAAATACATTCCAAAATCTCTGTTTTCTGGGACTTATTTCGCTTTTAATACTTAGTTTAGGTACAAAGTGTCCTATATTTGCCTCTTGATTTTGCATAAGGAATCACCTCACAAAGTTTGTCTGTTGAATTCAGCCCCACTCCATGTGTGTGTTAAAATGTTCACGGCTAGTTAACGAAAGTGTAGCAGCTTTGTGCAGTATAGGTGTTATTTCACACCGAAAATCATGTTGGGGGTCTGTTGACAATCACATGTGTAAAACTTAACTCTCAGGATTCTGGTCCAGGCTTGAGTGGTGATTATATGTATGCAGGAAGATAAAATAAACAGGTTCCAAATGTTAACGAGAAGTTACACATATCTATAACTAATGTGCCTACTTTCCACAGCATTGGGTGCAACTAATTTTTTAATTAGTTTTTAAAAGCAGAGTTGGTAGGTACAACTTGATCTCTCGTTGAAAGCAATATCATTAAAATCAAAATGTGTAACATATACACCAGCAGTGAGACAATTGCAAATACACGCAAGCCTTACCTGGGACTCCAACGAGGAAAACCCGGTACCATGAGCTAGTGTGCAATCAACTGCATTACGCAGGTTGAATTCAGAGCATCAACTTCGGATTTTATGAGTCTCATGTTTCAAATGATAGGGTTTGATAACCTAAAATATTTTCAGGACCATCATTTTGAAAATAATTTCTGAGCCACATAAAGCATGTAAGTTTACATGATCTGCCATAGTGCTACTTGTGTGAAGAATTTAGTGGAAATTGTTTAATTAATCCTTAAGAAACAGAGTTAAAAATTTTTAATTTTATGCCACCGCCTCCGAAAGGATTGGTGGATTTGCTGGATAAGTTACCAATGCAAGAGTCTATTGAATGAGATGTGGGATAAATCTAGCTCGGGCAGCAGACCCGATTTGAGGGTTGCCTCCACCTGTGTCATAACAGTATGCAGTTCTTCATATGCGAGTGTTTGCAAACCCACACACTTGATGAACAAGGATTTTGCCGACTTGACCCCAGCCTCCCATAATCTTCCAAAATGAGGGGTTGAAAGGGGGTTAAAATGCCATGTAACTTGGTGTTTGTTCAGGGCCTATGCCAACACATCCTACCTGCCCTTATCAGTCATGAACGTCCTCAATTCTGTCAGGGATTGATTGGCACCAACAAATTTGGTACCACAGCCGTTATTGACGTTGGAACATTGACCACTGCAAGAGAGAAAACGACCGAATGCCACTAGAAAGTCTTCCGTAGTGAGATCGGATGCAAGTTCAAAATGAATTGCCTTTGTGGCAAAACAAACAAATAAGCACATATATGCATCAAGAACTCGTGTCTTTCAGCCGTGGTATTGTAATCTTGAAGAGTCCTGCATAATCAACACCCACCTTGAGAATTGGCTTTGACTGTCGAACACGGTCAGCTGGGAGATAGCCCATGGGTGGCTCCAGGCAGTGACATATTTTATCTTACTCAGAGATGATAATCTGTGCCACAATGCAGTGTCAGCAGGAATTCCAATAGCATGGAGTGTGATAACCTGTTTTTCTATTAGCACTTTGTCAGTGTGACTGCTTGTCAGGTAGGGCTGAGGGCTGTGTTTTGGCGATGCACACAGCCATTGTGGGCCTGTCCACCACAATGTATGTACAGTCAGCTCACTGGGAAAGATACCTCGAGAAGTGCAGTCAACAGGGTTGTTTTCTGATGGTACATGCTTCCAGTTTTTTGATGTAATAAGATCCTAGATTTGGCGTACCTGATTAGCAACAAATGTTTTCCAGCCATATGGTGAGCCATTGATCCAGTGAAGAACAGTCATTGAATCAGTCCAGCTAAAGATTTGGGTGATGTGACCACAGGGACTGAGGTTATCCTATTTTTGTGCATGATACAGGCAAGCAGTAGAGCCCCACGTAGCTCTAGACGAGGTAGAGATACTTGCTTGGTAAGAGCCACTTTCAGCTTGCCAATAATTAGGTGAACAATTACTGGAATATCTGGTAAGGTGATTCGTAGGTAGACAACAGCTGTGTATCCATGTTCCGAATTGTCGGAAAACCCGTGCTCCTGAAGATCCAAGTTCTGCTAGTTTACAGGCACCAGTCTAGGAATGGTAATGCTTGCCACACCTGGGAGCACCTTCTGAAAGCGTTTCCAAGCGGTTTGTATGTCTGCTGAGGGTGGGTCATCCCAGTTAATATTACGGATCCACCTGTAGGTTATAGTATTGAGTCAATAGTCACCAACTGTGTCTTGGTCTGAGGGTCTCCACAAAATGCACTGGCAATCACGAAACTCTTTGTGAACTTGGATCTGATGATATATTTGCCTTATATCGGCTGTGAAGGCAACAGTATGACTATGGAAGTGGAGGAGATTGTCAATGATGTTTCCATGCAGCAGTGGACCATTGAGCAATGAGTCATTTAGAGACACTCCAATAGTATCTCTTGCTGAAGCATCAAAGACCACACACAGTTTTCTGCTACTGCTATCTGGCTTTAGGACATCATGGCGAGTATATAAAACACAGGTCTCTTAAGCTGGAATGCAGGTATCGGAGACATGTGACCCTGCATTATGTAATCCATCATGAACAATGTGTAAGAAGCCCTCAGGCTAGAATCACAATTTAAGATACGTTCAAGGTTATGGAACAGATGAAAGGCTTGCACGGGCTTGCTGGGGCTCCTTGAAAGCTAGGGCCACTCTGTACCGACTGTTTCATTCCTTCTGCAAGTTGCAGCAAAATCTTGGATTACAGACAATGCACATGTGGACAGAGATGTTTTCAGTTATAACAATCGCTCCATATTAGTGAGATTGGGATTGTCAGCCATCAAGGCACTGAATAGTTTAGAAAAGTTTGTCCAATTGGTATAATTAACGCTGAAGTGCGGTAGTTCAATGTAGGGTGGCAAGGGGATGAAGTGGCTGAGCACGAGCTGCGTGCAGGCTTGGTAGACTCCTTACTGGGTTCTAAGGAATTGCAAATTGTAGTAATTTCATAGCATAAGTCATCAAAACGATCTAAACTTTCTGAGTGTGTCACATCATTGAAGTCCATCTTGTTCTAACTTGTTAGTTTGTAGGCCAAATTATCGTCTTCAAATCTTAAGCGAATCTGGGCTAAATTTGCGGCACATAGCACAAAACAGCTGTCTTTTGGTCGGATCTGTGGAAACCCTTTTGGTGAATTTGGTAGCCTGCCGTAACCTATTTTCTGCACGTTATAAGCATCGCTGTAATGTTGCGGTCTTGTAAGCCATGGTGACACACTAATTCTTGAAATCACAAACTTCTTCAATTACAGCTAAAACCAACAGCACAGTTTATAGAATGATTTTATAGACCCAGTCACCAAGAACTCGGTAACGATTAATATTACCGACCACGGTCGCGCTATTTCAGAACACCAGAATGCACCAGTTCAAACTACTTGAACATCTAGTTTATGAATAATGTACATGGTGCTGCAGAATTTCGATCACACAAATTCAAAACACGGCACAAAATATTTTTCTTGCTGTATGTTGGTGAATAATGCTGGTGCCACTCGGTGAATAATGCTGGTGCCAGTGAGACAAAAGAGGTTAGAGCAATGCGGCGATAATAACAAGAACAAGCCACATCGAATCAAGATACTCAGGTAAACACAGCAAATGACGATGGATGTTATATGGTTCTTAATCCAACCCTGGAGGACCAAATTTTTTAACTTGAAACTTGCGCATTTACAACTTTATGAACAGCAATGAACGCCACAAGTCCAGCCATGTTGGGTGCCATCTTCTAGTGCCTCGCTGCTCCTAGAGGCCACCAGGAGGGCTGAAGTTGTGGCGCTCTGTAGTGGTGCCAAGTTCAAACACACATCCTAGTCACTATTCAGACTCAAGCCCCTCACAACACTTTAAACATGCTATTTACAGTTATTTACAGTCTCAACACTCTTAGTATACAAAAATTGTTTGAATTTTGTTGAATTCTTTTATATATGTAACTTAATATTTATAGTAACGGCATTAAAAAAAGGACTGCTGTACATGAAACATGTCAGTTTACGTACCATAATGTAGCACTACTTGTGTGTTACATTTGGTGGGAATTGGTCAATTGGTACTCGAAATATTACATAAAAACTTTACTTATTCTGACAAATGTCACATTTTGCACACTCAAAATGACCAACTTTGCCCCATCTGAATATGGCAAAGTTCTTGGGCAAGTCAAATGCATTTATGCACTGCAATAGAGGCAGGACATGACCTACTTTGCCTCTGGACCAAAGATCTCAACACCATACGCCGAGCAGCAGGCAAGATATGATTCATGGTTCATGCATGTAACATCACAAGCTGCACCCCTAAGAGGCGGGTTAACTCCCTCTCACCCCTCTGAGTGCCTATGGTCGGCAGAATTTAGTATAAAAGTCCATGCCGACCAAGTATAAGGAGTTGCTCATGATCCTTGAGGCTGTGAAGGCTGGGAACTAGACTAAGAATGGAATCCCTTAAAACGCAGTGGGAACTCTGTCTTGCAACTCCCCTGGCTGTGAAGGCCGAAGTATCCTAACAAGGGCTGGACGCCTTCAGCCGCACCAGTAGCTCTCTAGTGATCACCGACGATGCCACCCGCTCCAGAGGTTGCCTCCACCAGAAAGTATCTACTTCTGCAGCACCTCCTACCTCCTGGGTCGTCTTCACCACCACCAGCTACAACACGTCGTCCTAACCTTCCTACCCCCCTGCCTCTCTAGGTAAATCAGGGTCATGGTGATGTCTCTTAAAGACAACCCCGTAAAGCCTTAACCCGGCCAAATCTTTACTGGTTGGGTAAAGAACCTTGTATACACTACGAGGTCCCTTCTAAACAGTCCCTAATTAAAGTTAGGACTCCATGGGATAATTAAGAATTTGAATAATTATTAATTATTTAATCTTTCCATTTTTCTTTCAAAGCACCACAAAACATAACGTAATCAGGTTACCTCCACCTAAGTTACTTTTAAATTAACTTCCCCAGTTAATTATTTCACAGTGATTGTTCATGTTGAGATTAATTAACATAATAATATTAAATTCACTTCACTGTATTGTTTTACGTACAAATTATGTGAATGTAATAAATGTCATATTGAACCAAGGGAATTCTCGGATCTTTTCAATTCTAATTATTAGTAACCTGTTTGCTGCCAAGTATATTGAGAATTCGTTAAATTTTATTCAGTTAAGTATTTTGAGTACGTAAGGCAATGGCGGTTTTCGAACCAGTCATACGGCAAATTCAAGCAACACCGAGCAGTATTCCGAATTTGGCCATGGTAATGCTTGCTGTTTTGCATTAGCTAATCTTTTAGGGAGCCCTTCACTAAGAACTCACTACACCCAGGTATTACAATGGCCTATGTATCCCCGCTGTATAACCCTTTGGGCTAGTGAAGGGCTAGAAGGAGTTATGCGGTGAGACATGTTGGGTATAGCCGTGTATCTAGACGAACACTGTAGGACTGCTATAATACCCGGTTTCGTCTTATGTATATTTTACTGGCATTAATTGAATCTGTTAGTCTCGTGCCACGAGCTCATAAGAGTGGTGTTAAAAAAAAGTTGAAAAGAGCTCTCAAGTTACTCGAGGAGGAAATTAATATCATAACTCCTGAAACACCCAAAAGTGAATCACTCTTTGCATTACCCTGCAGAGTCAAAGGCAGACTGCCATACGAATACTTAGTGCTTTTACATTGTGGAAATTCAGTAGTTGGAGTAGAACCTGCTGCCATACCCCCTCGTCCTTCCCCTCTTTTATCATGTAGTGGGAGCACTTCTCCGCCACAACCAAAGTTGGCCGCTGTTCTTCAGCCAGCCACCCCAGCACAAACATCGGAACAGAGGAGAGCTCTATTACCACAGATATCACAGGTAACCCGTTGAAGAAGCGTACCCTCTGTTGTGTTCGACTTTGTTCCCTCCCGTAAACCAACATGTCCTACACTTTACACTGGCTTTCTGCCCAAGAGGGATTAGCTCCCCAGGGCATAATCACCACAGCGTTGTCAAAATATTTTAACACCACCTTTAGCCTCTCATACCCACTGACAGTGTATGATAGAACATTCAAATTCAATTCCCAAGTCACCTCCTAAAATTTTGCCACAAAAATACACAACTCGTAATCTCACCTGCCAGCGTGGAAAGTGACCCGCTATAGAGCTATGCACGAGACTTGTGTGCGATCCCGTGGTATTGCTAGGATGAACAATCTTTTATTTTGTGTATCTCAGTGTTTACAAACGTACTGGCATCTGATGTTCATAACCTCAAATCACCGCCTCAGCGGGCGCGCTATTCCAACAACTCTTATGATACATGGACCAGCCTCCCCTTATAACAGGTGGCTTGAAACGTGCTTCTGTTCATATGCTGCAATCTTACAAATTTGCAGGCAAAATGTGCTTCGTGTAGATACAGTTGATAGTTGTAATATCTACTGCCAGCATATAAAGATCAATTGGAATTGATTACATGGTTTCGATGATACAGCATTCTAAGCTAAGATGTATATATGACCACTGTTTCCAAAATAAGTGTCTGATACTTAAAACATACCATATTACATAATCTGTTACAGTACTACATATTTGCCAAATTTGGTATGAACTATTAATTGCTTATCGAGATATGACATAAAAACAAATGGCTGAGAAAAATGGCTATGCATTCATATATATATATATATATATATATATATATATATATATATATATATATATATATATATATATATATAATAGAGATGAGAGAGAGAGAGAGAGAGAGAGAGAGGAGAGAGAGAGAGAGAGAGAGAGAGAGAGAGAGAGAGAGAGAGAGAGAGAGAGAGAGAGAGAGAGAGAGAGAGAGAGAGAGAGAGAGAGAGAGAGAGAGAGAGAGAGAGAGAGAGAGAGAGAGAGAGAGAGAGAGAGAGAGAGAGAGAGAGAGAGAGAGAGAGAGAGAGAGAGAGAGTGTGTGTGTGTGTGTGTGTGTGCGCGTGCGCGCGCGCGCTTGTAATAGATACTTTCAGTATTCAAAATTTGGTTGAAATAGGTTAAATGGTATGGTAGGTATACCAAATAAACCCCAAATATTTTAATGATTGCCGTTTTGAAAATAAGTACCTAATCAAATTCAACCATTTATACTAACTAGCCTATCATAGTATTACGGGTGATATGTTCAAAAATCGCACAAATGCACATACACACACATGCATGCACACATTCATGTTCACACACACTATCATACACACACACATATGCATGTGCACACGCATATACAAAGTGATCTCGTAAGCCTTAATTTCTTCCGGAAATATGTTAAAAATGACTAAGTTAGAATCGGTAAAGAGTAAAGTTTGCTGTTTGCCCAAGACATACACAGACCCATCATTGCTGCCTGCAAGAGACCGATTTAACATGGCTATGAACATGGGCAGGCTAGTTTTACCGCATATACAGTGACCTACGTAATTATGTACACCGACATAGGCAAACCTTTCACAAAATTATAGCAAATAATTTCCTACCGTTTGTAAATGAGCAACAAATTAATTAAACCCTCTTTCTTTCAGGTGGGTGTTCTGTTAATTGCATTTGTGTATACATGTATTACAATTATTACACACATCTCAAATTCCTAGGTTAAATGAAACTGGACCTCTGCACACTTCCTTTGTTACTGCATGATAACTTAATATTATTTATAAGGCATGCATCAGCCCAAGCTATGCACCATGTCGTCATGGTGTGGGCACGTTGTGACATTTTAGTCATGCACTAATCGATTTGCCTGAAATTACATTCTTGTTACACCATACCACACTTACACACTGCACTTCTTAAACTGCTCTTATGGCTACTGTAGCGCCCTTTCTCTTCCCAATTGCACCATTTGCACTGGTGTAGGACAATAGCATGTCAAAATATGGGCTCATACATTGCAGTCTAGATGAGCCTCGCAAAAAACCATTGACTAATGATTCATGACATCCATGGCTGGTTTCCTATCAGGTGTAATCACACCCTCCTGGTGGTACTTAATGAAAGTGGAATTATATCTTGACCTCAGCGTTGGCAACTCAACTGAAGTGACTTCACACAGGTCTGCACACATCATGAATGTGCACTGATTTGAGGGCAGTCATGATTGGGGTTCATGTGTATGTACCCAAGGGATGGGTATGATAATAGAAAATGACACCAGCAGTTGGCACACTCACAATCTGGATAGAAGTTGGAGGTACTGAGAGGCATTGATGAAAAGTGTTGTGTTTCAGTATATTAATGTGATCTTTTACTTTGATACAATTAATTAGGCTTGTTAAAGTATCAATTGACACTGGTAAATACTTAGGTGCCAGTGGTGGCAACGGTGACCCAGAGAATAGCTCCTGATGGCCAGCTTGTGATACATGTGGAGGCCCCCAGCCCTGAACAAAGTAATGCAGTGGGTGAAGCAGCACCAGTGTCTAGGAATGTGAGTTGGGAAGACGACGAGTCCCACAAGATGATGGGTAAGTTTTGCTTTCTGACTTTAGTCTATTTTTTTATCTACATATTTTTTAAAGCGAAATATCACCCCATGTATGACATGTGTGGTTGTCTTTTAAACATGTCATGTATCCCAAGTGTTTCATACTTCTGTAAACATCAGAAGTACATATCTTATTTTTGGTTGAATCAAACTTTTACTTTTATATTTTATTTATAAATTATAATATTTCACTTATAGCTCATATGAATAAAAATAGAAAGAAGTTAGGTGTGTTTGTAATGTTGAGTGAGAAATAGTTCTCATGCAGTATAATAATAAACTGACTGCACATGGTGAACACGACCTGTGAACATGTTCGAGGTTAACTCTAGTGCAAAAGACTGGTTGTCCCGGATGAACTATTGGCTAGTGATTGCAAGTGGCAGATTATTGTGATGTTTGTAAGAGAGATGAGTAAACAATGGCTTAAGAATCACCACTGGCATCTTCCAGAGCTGCAACTTAATATATAGGATGTTATATAGGATGCGAAGAAACTCCACCATGTTATTCCTTGCAAAAAATTAAGAGAAAAACTAATGTACCACTTTTCCCTTGATTGATTATTAAGGAAGTTATGTGCCCCCGAAAATTGAGTTTAGAGTTGCTTTCATTAAAAAATATCATAAAGTGAAGTATTTGCAATGAAGTATAACAAATCAGTGAACAGTAATTTATGTAATGGAGAGCTAACACTCCTGGAAATGTGATTGGTAATATCATCTCTTTTCTTTAAGTAAATAGGGGTTGCCACCCTGTGTTTACATGAAACTTTGATATACTGAGTTGTAACAAATTTGTTAAGGGTTACAAAAATTGTAATCAATTGTGACCAATCTTGATAAAATTTTGTAGAATGGTTTAAGCTTTTTAAGTTGTCTTTACCTAATTTTGTTCAATTTTTTAAATTTCAATTAATATGGCCTGGGCTCAGGGTATGAAAGAATGGACTTTATACTAAAACATTTAACCAATAACTCAGGTAATGACTTACCACAGTCACGTCAAGCGAACAACTGGTGGTAAACCAAAATGGTGTCAGCTTCGATGCCGCTGTAGCTCCAGTACTGAGGGCGGGAAGTTTGAAAGACTAGACTAGCAACCTGGCCCAGACATCCCACCCACCTTGAAGTGTCCACAGTTCAACATAACACAACACTAAATCCTTGTTCATCACAAACTGAAAGCTATATACAGTATGTACATGTCTACATTTCCACTTGTTCTTGGTTACTGAGTGGAGAGAGGGCACAATTTCACTACAGGTGCGAATAAGTGTGCCATAAGTGGTGTGCACTTCAGCCACTCGTACAACTCCATCCTTGCCAGGAAGCATCTTGAAACTTCTGGCCAAGCACCAACATAGAGGAGGCAGGTTAGGGTCTTTGATGAGGACTAATAATGTCCTTTAGTCACGTTCTTGTCCTCACTGATCCACATTTCCATTTGCTGGAATTTTTGTAAATACTCTTGGTGCCATCGCTTTTAGAATGACTGGTAATTTACCAGTTGCACTAATACCCATCACTGCAGCCTGTTGGCTGAAAGAGAGATAAAATTCTGGTCTGGAAGCACTGCAAAGGGCCAAAGGTGAGGAAATGATTGGGAGTTAATGCAGACGTATAATTGGAATCAGTTGACATGGGACACAAGGGTCATGAATTCAAGGATACTTCAACTTGGGCCAGTACAGTGCTCAATTCCTCATAGGTGAGGAGCTGTAGACCAATCGTAATTTTACACTTTTAATTCCTGCTTCCCACAAACCACCAAAATGAGGTGCAGCTAGTGGATTGAAGTGCCATGTTGTCTTCGCTGAGGCCAAAGTTTCTACAAAGGTTTTGTTGGTGTCGTCTTGAACAATAAATTCTTCAAGTTCCATCAACTTATGATTCGCTCCAACAAAATTGGTTACGCAATCACTATATAGGTGAGCACAATGTCTTCATTGTACAATGAACCTTCTAAATGCAGCGAGAAAGGTCTCTGTAGAAAAGTCAGAAACAAGTTTTGAAAGTACGGCCTTGGTACTAAAACATACAAACAGGTAGATATATGATGACAGTACAGGTGGCTTTCTTGCTCTGGCCCTGGTGATAAAAACAGGGCCACCATAGTCAACTCCAGTGTGGAGAAAAGGCTTCGCTTGAGACACTCTCTCTACTGGCAGGCTTGCCATAGCAGGCGACACACTCTTGGTGCAAGTCCTGAATCACTTCAGACACATTCTCAGTTGACAGCAAATCAGATTTCTACCACCAAAGAGCCAAAATTCCTGTTAGAGAAGATTCTGCACAGTGAGGGCACCAGGGTGTAGAAAATCCGTATGAAGCTGATTTATGAGCAGGACAGCAAGACAACTGTTTTTAGGAAGCAATATGGGATGTTTCTGATCCACTGGCAGGTCGGAATTCTGGAGTCAACCACCCACCCTTGAAATATCCTCGCTATCCACAAAGGGTGTCAACTTTTGAATGGCAGATGAACACGACTGGCTGTGGGCAAGTCGAACAAATTCCTCAGCGAACTCTGTTTGTGTTTCCTTAATCAAGACATTGAAAACTGAAGAGTTGCAAAAGGCCTTCTGGTCTTACAGAAGTTGGACGAACATTTCTCATAAATTGAAGACATCATGCAATAATCATCTTGATCATGTTCAAGGTGGAGTATTTCTCCATTAAGATTGACAAAGGCGATATTTCCATACTAGTTTGAAGAACCACTGGTGAGCACTCTTTAGAAAACACATCACTGGGTATGGGGCTTGGATGCTGAGGCCAATTTTCCTTAGATTAATACAGCCATGTATGTCCGGACCAACACAGAGAATGTTCCACAAGCCTAGCAGGGGTGAGGCCACGCGATACACAATCAGCTGGATGGTCAACACTTGGCACATGACGCTACCATCTGAGGAAGTATATTTTTGGATTTTTCTAACTCTGTTAAACACAAATGTTTCCCACTGGTATGGAGAAACCTGAATTCATGCCAGAACTACAGATGTGTCAGTCCTTGCATACATGTCTATCTGGGGCAGGGCAGAAGCATAAGCCTCAGTTACTGTGTGTAGACAATGAGCTAAGAGGAGAGCATCACTTTTGCAGTAAAAGGAAAGTCTTCCCTCTCATTTTTTTGCCAATTGGCGCAATGTTCATAGAGCAAGGTACGGGGCTGAGCACATACCATAAATGACTGTATTTCACCTATATTTTTGTACCAGTTCAAGTTCCCCTCCCAACCAAAGGATACGCTGAAAGTCCCTTTGGTTTTTGTGCACCAAAATTTGGCAGTACATCTGTTTAACATCAGCAGTGAAGACAATACTAGGTATACAAAAATGCAGCAGGACATTCAAAACTTCGGACCACTCAACAACAATTATTCAGCGAGTACCTTGAGTTAGCTTTAGCTGAGGCATCAAGCACTACCCTTAGCTTAGTGGTACTGCTACTAGGTTTCAGAAAACAATGAGGAATAAAATAAAACTTGTCTGGTGCTACTTCAAGAGGCTCTATATAGCTCATGTGTCCAGTGGCCAAGTAGTCTTGCATGAAGGCAACATACGTACTATGTTTTTACTTCTGATTGTCGTTTGAAACGATGCTCTAATGAATGAAGACGACAAAGTGCCAAGTCACTGGATTCAGCTAGATCTGGGTCAGTAGTTTTATAAGGTAATGTGACCATGTACCTCCCTGTTTCAAGTCGAACATGGATGTCAACAAATATGGTTTCTCATTCATTCTCTTCTGGTGTTTAGGCTGATTTAGCATCTGTTGACTCCTCCAACTTCCACAGGCGCTTGACTGCAGCACTAGAGCTTCATCCAATGAATTCAATGTTACAAAGAATATGGCAGCTTCTCTGATTTCTTTGATTACTGTGATTACCAAATGTATCTTCCCAAATACTACTTCCCCACTAGGCAAAAAAAGTGAGGTCAAAAGGTTAGGAAATCATTTGTAACACAATGTATTTTCCACTTCAGTTATAGACCTAAGAAGTTTATTTATTATAATTTGTCATATGCATAATAGCCTATTAATTTGTATGTTAGTTAATTATAATCAAAGACATTTAGGTAATTGTGTCGTTTAAATTACGATACCAAAACCGTAATAGTATTTTCTTCATGTATTACGAGTCACAAAACAGCATTGCAGTTCCGAAAGACAGCAAATTACAGTTTATTAATTGTATTTTATAGACATCATAACCGATAAACTACCGCAAACATGCATTATGTACCAATACATAACACGGCACTCTAATCTACAAAGGCATGTCATAACTTATATATTGTGAATAATTCAGAGTGTTTTAAATATTATTAGAATGCACTACGTTTATTTCTTGATCAATTAGCGTAAAGATAATTACTTTCATGGATTATTCTCAGTTCACCACGAACAATTGTAGTCATGGTGAATATTGCACGACAGTTTCTATGTCAGCTGGCACAGAATGTAGGTTCGTATTCACACCTTGTGATTACCACCGCTACTTCATCATCAAACTCCGACATTTGCGGTACAGTAACAACACACTAGACATTCATACTCAGCTCACTTCCAAATGTGTTACACACCGACAATATTGCTTCTCAACTAACCGAATCTTGCGATATGTGACATTCGTAATCAGGGCGCAGGTCCCCTTTACCTGGATAGCGTAGTCTACTCCTTCCAGTCAGCTTGAGGTAATCAGGCGGTAGTACAGACCACCGTGTTTTATTCCTCTCTGAATAAACATGTTGCAAACCTACATTGTTTTCTCATTTCCTTCAATACGCCTAGAATCCATGTCAGAGTGAATTAGGAGACCACGGTTTGAACAATACAAAGTAATTGGCTAGTATGCATATGACAAATTGTAATAAATGCACTTCTTATGCCTACAATTGAAGTGGAAAATACATTGTGTTACAAATGATTTCCTAACCTTTTGTCCTCGTTTTTTTTTTTTTTTTGCCCAGTGGGGGTGATGTATTTGGGAAGATACATTTGGGTGTTTCATAACTCTCAACACATTAAAATAGAACTTACATATATTTACGTAAACTGGAGGTATCTTTGTTTGGCATGGATTCATAGACAAATAAAGTTACACAGATGTATAAAGTGGTTGTACGAATGTAATTTCACCATGGAAAAAATGTAGTTGGAGTATTTCATGGCAACAATCACGTTTTGTCAGGGTCGCCACTACAAGACAACAAAATTACTTTACATTTCTTGTATCTAGCATAATCAATATTCATGCAAAGTAATAAACATACTAAAGCATACTAAAAAGGTTACTTAAATATACCATTTTAGTTATTAAGAAAAGTTCACAATTTATCAGTTTATAATCACATATATTTGCAGAATAATGGTTCTTGTGTTTCCTACGCTTTGACGTCATAGAGCCTCATTATGGCAGAAGCTCCACAGAAATATAATGTAACACTCAACGCAAGTATGTTTGTACTCACTACTTGTGGTACGTGTTTCATTAACACTCTATGCATATCGCAGTCGTCGTTAGGAGTTCGTAATCAGGGCACTAGTTCTAGACTAAAGGGTGGCAGTTTTGGCTAAGGTAGCTAATTGAACTTTCCCTCTTTACACTGTGTTACATGTTCTGAAGGGACTTAGGGGGCCCACTTCTTGAAGGGAGTATAGGGTAGCCATTGCCATGGGCAAGCTGCTAGGGTGGCCGATGTCTTCTAGAAGTTTAGCAGGGGAGGGCTTCTAGAAAATCTAACTGTAGGCGGCAGCGATGCTGAAATAGCTTCTAGCGCACAAAGTGGTAGGACAAGCTGCCAAGGCTGATGTGGTTCTTACAAAAGCCGATGAATAACTGGCGTTTTCGGTCAGTGCACAGCAATATATTCTTCTCAACCAAGGGCTTGCGGGGCCTGGAGTGGAGGGTGCGATGCTCACTTGTCTGTAGGCGGAGCTTAGGGCAGCTGACTGGCGGTCATTGTTGGCAGGTAGTGCTATTTCTCGGCATGCCCTTCAACTCACTTGGGGTTGCAGTGATGGCTCGGCCGCTGGCTTAGCGATTCTTAACATCTACTTGAGGGGAGGCTAGGCATTGCTTATTGATAGCTGATGATGATGATGCTAACATATTTCCATACGGGACCACCTACAAATAAATAGAAAATGTGAAGAGACCCTCAAAACAACAATAAGAGCACTGAGTATGTACAACAACAGGTTTGAAAATATTATTTACAACATTTTCAATAAAAGTTTACCTCGTTGAGAGAGTCCTTTTTGTCAATCATCTGGTATTTTCTGTTGGTTTGATGACTTTAGACCTTAGCCTGTTGCCATTTGCTTCTCAGAATTTGAAGTCTGAAGCACTTGTTTGTTTACACTGGAATGGGACGTCCTTTCATCTCATATTTATATATCACAGCATAGTGTGCTAGGTGCAAAAAATTGTCCTTTGGCGCCTGTTTACTACTTAAAATTGACAAAGCGTATTTGTTTACATAGTTGAAAATCTGTCTCTGCACTTTACTGGTTACACATCACTGCAATTGACAGCCACGTGTTTACAGTTTATCTCCCCCAGCTCTTGGCAGCAGGAAAATGTTCACAGCACTCGCTCACTGGTTTTGTCTAGGCTTCCTGGGAGGTCAGACTCTCTTCCTGAGCATCATGTTGACCGGGTAGGGCCACGTGAAGCGTGTCATTGGCCACCACGGGGCTTCGCGATACCGACTAGGCGGGGGGGCGCCACGACAGGCACGAGCAGGCTGCTCTCTTCTCACCTGGCCGTGGGTTCTTGGTCATCGTCCCTGACAGTGGTGCCTCGGGATCAGTGGATGCCGGGGAACAATCAGCAGGGTCCTCCTCCAGGAGGGGCAGCGTCAGGGCAGTTAGCAGAGGCGGAGGCAGGATAGACTTCGACGTCTCTGCGGCCGAACAGGTGGTCTCATATTTTCATACTGGTGAAGTGGCCTCTGCACTGGGCAGCGCCAAGACCAGTTGGGTAGCCGCGTCGTCCAGGTTGAATGCGGGCGGGTGTATGAGCTGATCCAAGGTCTCCAAGTTGGCTTCGACTTCACTGGCACTTCTGGTGGTGGCCTCCTTCTCGGAAGGCGATGACTGGTGGGCGGCTTCAGCATCGTCCAACGATGGACCCTGGGTGGCCAAAGGAGGAGGCAAAGTCTCTTCGGGCTCCTCTGCCTCGTCTGCATGGCAACTGCTGGGCTCATCTTCGTGATCCTCGGTGGGGGTGGCCTTGGTACCTTGCAGCGGCAATACCAACTGGGTGGGTGCATCGTCCAGGCTGTACACTGCCAGGTGTACTAGCTGATACAAGGCCTCCAGGTTGGCCTCAACTTGACAGGCACTTCTGGTGGGGCCCACCTTTCAGAAGGCAGCATCTGGTGGGCGGCTACGACGTCGTCTGGCGTGGCAGTCTATTTGCTGGGTTCGCCCTCCAGGGGGTCGGTTTTTTTTCGGGCTGGCCGATTGAAGTAGCAGTTCTTGACGTTCCACCCCCTCGTTGGCGTGGGGTGCTTCAGCTTCCTTCATCACTGAGCTCGGCGGTGGCTGTCTGTGTCATGGTTGCCGATCCACTGGGTGGCACCATGATATCTCTGTTGTGGCCAACAACATCTGGGTGTATCAGGCAGTGGTTCGGCGCAGGAAGCTGCTATGTGTTGCAAGTTGGGTTCTGATTGACACAACATCTCATGGTGCAGGGTACTCTATTCTAACCAGAGTATCCTAGTAACTTGGCGGGCGACTCTCATACCCTCCTTCAGACCTCGGAAGGGGAGATAACGTTGCCATGGCTGGCTCAGGTGCAGGATCGTTCTCTTGTTCATCATCATCGTAGATTTCTGACCCCGGAGTGCTAGTGACGGGTTCGGGTGCTTCCCCAGGAAAGGGGCGTATCTGCCCTTAGGTGGCTTTCCTGATGCGGCCCGTGCGTCTTCGGCCCAATAGACATTGTCTTGGCAGCAGACTATTTTATACGGGCCTTCCCATTTCTCATTCATTCCTGCGCTGGATTGGCCGCCTTTGCTCAATGGGTGGTTTCGAAGAAGAACGGCTGCCTTGTGGATCTCCTCCAGCTGTGGGATCTCACTGGGGTACTGCTGTTCCCACTGCCAGTTTTCTGGTCGGCATAGGGTTTGTCCCAGGATGAACTGGCTGGGGCTGGTGTTGATTGTCTCCTTCATTCTTCTGCAGAGAGGATCATTGGGATATGCTGATCCCTGTGGCGATGGTCATTGCCCACACTGAGTAGAAGGCTCATCTTGAGTTCCTGATTCCTCCACTCAGTGGGGTGAGCTTGCGGGAGGTAGGGAGGCATCATCCAGGTTTCAATTCCCCACGTGTTACATGCCTTCTGTTGGTACTGGCTGGTGAACTGGGTGCTATTATCAGTTAGGATACATTGTGGGTATCCCCATCGAGGGAAAATCTCCGTCTCAAATTTCCTAATGATGTGGGTGGCTTCTTGACTCCATAGTGAAGATGCCTCCACCCAACGTGAGAAGAGGTCAGTCAAGACCAATAAGTAGCTGTTTCCCTGGGTACTCCGGGGGTAGTGCCATTAAGTCGGCTGCTGTATGCAACCAGCCAATATGCAGACGACGAGGCTTGGAGGCTGGCGGGGGTACGGGGTAGGCCTTGCCTTGGCAGCACTTCTCATAGCTGTTGACATACTACTGGATGTCTCTACTCATCCCGTCCAAGATATAGCGTGTTCCAGGTCACACAACTTTTCTTTGATACCTGGGTGTCCGGCTTAGGAGACATTGTGGTAGTGACGGCATAGCGCCCTTAATCCTTTTGATATCCAGATTCACCAGTCCACTCCAGGTTGTCCGGTCTGGGACCATACTATATCGTAGCAGAGCTGGAAGCACTGGGGGTGGTCTTGCACAAGTCTCTTGATATGTGAATCTTGCTGTTGCTAGTTTGCTATCCGGTACTTGCTTAAGTGGAGTTGGAGTAGATGGATGTGTTCTTCAGAGCTGCGGTCAGGTGCTAGCGGGGGAACCATCCTTTCCGATTCCTCCTTTTCTTCGCCGTCTAGGTCCAGCTGGCATGACAGGACGTCAGGCAAATCATTAGTTTTCCCCAGGCATTGTTGGACTTCAATGTCGAACTCGGCGAGAAACATCTCCCACCGGCCAAGCTTGGCTTTTGATCCCTTCGACTCCCGGAGTCACTGCAGTGCTTTACTGTCAGTCCGTAGAATGAATTTCTTGCCCTCCCGGTAGTAGCGGTACTTGCAAATGGCCCATATCACCACAAGGCATTCTTGCTCATTGATATGGTACTGTTGTTTGGTGACATTTAGGTGGGTATTGGCTCTTGGTGTTTTCCTGATTATAAAACTGCCCAATTCCATTCTGGCAGGTGCCCATTTTTAGAATGAGGGGGCTGTCTCCCTGCAGACAATGCAGCAGCTGGATGTGGCAGAAGCTTTCTTTGAGGGCCTGAAATACCTGGCGTTGTTCAGGACCCCATTTACATAGTTTTTTTTCCTCAAACGACGTGTTTAAGGGGGTCATCTTGCTGGCAATGTCCCGTTCAAAGTCTCGTAGCCAGTTGCAGAGTCCCAAGAAACGGGCAGCTGTTTCTTCGTAGCTGGTTCTTTGGTCTCTTCTATGGCTTGTACTGATGAGGCTTGCGGATAATTTCCATCTGGGGACAGGGCGTGGCCCATGTAGTCAATTGACGTCTTGTCCAAGTGACTCTTCTATAGCTTACAAGTTAATCCGTGCAGTTCCAGGCACTCTAGTACACATTGCAGGTGCCCACAGTGCTCTTCCCATGTCTTGGAATAAATTATCACATCGTCCAAGTAGCAAAACAGAATTGGCCAATGTAGCTGGTGAGGACCTCAGCAGACATAAGCTTTTGGAAGTGGCTGGCGCATTCTTCAAGCCAAATGGCATTACTCTGAACTGTAATGCTTCCCCCTCTGGCATAGTAAATGCAGTGTACTTATGGCAGTCTGGTTGGACCGTGATCTGCCAGTAACCGGATTGCATGTACAGGTAACTGAAGATTTTGACATCCCTTATGTCTCGCAGCATATGAGCGTGGTTGATGGGGGGGGGGGCGAAGCTATGGGGTGCTTGACATCGTTCAAGTCCTTATAATCAATGTATAATCACAACTGCCCATCTTTCTTTGGTATCAGTACGACGAGGGATTTAAAGGTGAACTGGACGGCTCGACTATTCCTTGCTTCTTCATTTCTTTGAGTAGGGTCATAATTAAATGACATCTTTGGCCATACTCCCTGTACGGGCGATTGTAGATGGGGGTAGGTTGGTGTGTTGTCCAGATTTTGTTTTGGATTAACTGGGTCTGGCCCAATTGTCCTGGATGTCACATTGCTCCAGCATGTTCGTCAAGAATCTTCCTCGGCTGGTGGAACTCAGGTCCGTCTAACTGATGGTTTATCTCGCTCGGGTCGTTGGGCTATGGGCTCACTGCAGTGGGACTATTCCCAATTTACTATGACCCAGTTTTTTCCCCCAAGTAGACTCTTCCTTGGCCATGGTCTAGCACGCATTGTTGCTGGCAAAGCCACAGATGGCCTAGTGTGATGGCTTCGGTAAGGTCCGGTGAGACGACAAACTCCACTGTGTTTGAGTGTTTTGGTAGGTGAACTTCTAACATAGTACGTCTGTCTACGGGTAGCGTGGCCTAGTGCTGTGCCATCCTTACTGTTTTCTGGGGATGAGTGATACCCTTTGATGTTCTGTTAGATCATCACTATGAATTAAATTTCCGGCCGTGGCTCAATCTAGCAGTGTGAGGACTGGCTTGATATTGATGGTGACATCAATGGTGGGTGCATTTTGGAGTTTGGATTCCTCCATTAATTCTTGGATGCTGAGTCCTTTGATCCTGGAAGCGACGGCCTGCTTTTCGCTCCGGTGGCAGCTTTTCACGCCTGGTTAGGCTTCGTGTCGTCCTTGCGCTGAGGGTGGCTGGTGCCCCTGCTGTGTTCCCTTCTCCTGCCCGCCAGTCTGTTTGGGCAGTCCCAGTTGAAGTGGCGGCCAGGACAATACCAGTATCTAGGTAATAGGAGTTGGGGGATGGCGGAGCTGGCAGAGGAGGCGTGTTTACTTTCTTATCTGTCTGTTTCTTCGGTTCTGCTCGCTTTTCACTGGCTTGTCGAGCACTGCCTCAGCTTTAAAATTGTGCCCCGCTTTCGTGTGCCATCTCAACTAGCTCTTCAATTGCAGTGGGTTTAGGAATTTGCAGCAAATTGCAGAGCTTCAGCAGGAGTAGCCTGGCAATATTCCTATTGCAGGTTTCCTCTCTGGCAGCTGGGCAAATTCGGCAGTAAAGCTGTACTTTTCTTCCGATAAATATCTCGGCTTCCTCTTCCAATTGTTGGATTTTCCCGTAAAATTCCATGGTTAGGTGTGCCACTACTTCCTTGCCTGAGTATTGAATGGAGAGGCGAGCACACTTTAATTCCTACTGCTCAGTATATGCTATGAACAAATTTTCTCTCTCTCTCTCCTTTTTTTCTCTCTTTCTCTTTTTTTTCTCTCTCTCTCTCTCTCTCTTTCTCTCAATTTCTCTCTTTTTCTTTCTTTGTTTTTCTTTTTCTCTTTCTCTTTCTCCCTCCATTTAATTTAATTTCAAAGTTTAATACAGTGGAGCATCCTGTACCTGCAATGGTTGGTCCCAGAACCATTTGGATAGTGAAAATTTTTGAATAACAGAAGTTTATATTGCCATGATTAGTAATTAATGTTGTAAAGTACAAATATTTCAAACTGAAGCCCTGAAATGTATATACTGTAACGCATGTTATTCTTTATATTTGTGTTTCAACATCAGTTTATTTATGTAATGTTGCCACAAATTACGGTATCTACCCAAAAATAATGTATTGTTTTCATAAAATCTGCTAAAACTAAAAGTAAGGTAATCTCAAAACTTCATCAGGCCAATTGGCGGGTAGTGTTTTGTATGGTGCGCTGTGTACAGTTGTGTTAAGTTCATGGTTTCTGGCAGTAATGCGGCAGAATATGAAGTAATAGCATAAATAAAGCAGATGTATCAATAATCAATACTTCTACAGCAGGCAGACTGCTAATGCCATTCACTGGAAAAATATAATGATTAACAAAAAATTCGGTTCTTGGGCAAGTGTTGTATTACATACAGATTCAAGATTAATTAAAGATATACATTAAATAGTTCACCCATATGCTGAGAACTTCATAAAATGATTGACTGGTTGTACATGGTAGAACTATGCTATTGTACATCAGGAAAGGTGTTGGGGGAGGTAGGACGTCAACAGTTGCAACCTATTGGTGTAGCGACCTTGCCAAAGACATGCAGGAGCTAGCCAACGTGGAGAGAGAAAGACGACTATACTAGTGATGGGAAATATCAAATTATTCTCTAAATCAGTTTTTATTCGAATAGTCTTTTTTGAAAGCAAATTAATCATTCTGATTCCAAATAGTTGGTTTTCTACTCCGTTTGTACCTTTATTAGGTGGAATGAATGTTAACAGTGCCACAAGTTAACAATTTGAAAGCATTGTCTTGAAGCGCGTGAATGAATGGCATATTTGGTTGAAGTTATGACACTTTTGTTTTTATAAAGTCATACTATTTGCATTTGAAAAAGGGTGGCTTTTAAAGGTCTTGATCATTTTTTGTCCTAATTTGTATTCCAGAGTTGTTGTAAACCTGAGACAGAAATGTTAAACAGAAAGATGCCCTAATAGCTTGTATAGGCTTTTTTTTTATGTTTCAGAATCTGTAATCATTTCAATGGTAAATATTCTCAAGTATTTAGATAAATTAAAAGCTTTTTGTAATTCACAACAAGTTACAAAACTGAAAGAGATTGCTATAATTCAGTTTCGGAACCAAATTATTTCAGTAGCTGTCACTCACATCCTTGTCATTCATTTAAACAAGAATGAAACATCCACTTGTGGAGAAATTCACATGAGGAAAGAATAATTCCTTCTTCAAAGTGAATATTCTATGGTATTTCACTTCACTTAATTACAATATTTGACATAAACTGTATTTAAAGACAAAAATCAAAAAAGAAAATTTTAAAGTTTTACAAAAATAGCAAAAATATAAAGATCAACTATGACAACCTTAAAAAAATTGTGTAAATATTGTAGAGCAACTAGTGCCATCTATTGTCAAGAAGAAAAACTTAAAAATTAATTATTCATTCAAATACTGCAGACAAAAAATTGACAAATTTGACTGTCCTGACACAATTGAAAATTCAAATTGTTTTCATTTGATTTTTCCCATCACTAAACAGACATGCTACCCTATAACCCTCTCCAACCATCAGCATGAGCGTTATCTGCACATTCATCATGTAGACTGGACAGGAACTATGCTGACCATTATAATTTATAATTCATCTTCCAAGCACAGCAGTTCTTTTTTTTTTACAGCACCTCAGCTTGCATATGGATAGCAAAAGTTATGGATAACAGAATAATGGGTACAGGGTGCTTCACTGTAAAAATAATTTGCCTTTAATTTGACAGACATGTTATTAATAAAGTAATGTGAAACTTTGCAATACAAGAGTCTGGTATGACCTTGAATGGGCTAAAGTAATGCATATTTGGCTGTGACTGTTTGTAGCAGCAGCTGATGGAGATGCCTCGGAGTGCATCCTGAAGGTGAATGACATAGCTGTGGATGACATTCAGGATGTGGAAGAAAACATCATGGTTGTTTCTCCACAAGAAGAGACTGGCTCGTCAGATGCTGTGTCCTCCACCATGAGCCTCCTCAAAGAGAGACTGTATGGTGATGCAGCAGGAGCAGAAGGGGGTGAGGCCACAATGACTTTCATTAGCTAAAGTGCAGTTGTTCCCTGCACAATGGGGATTACAGACAACTCAATCAAAAATTGAATAGACTGCACACCAGAGAGTAAGTAAGGTATACCAAAAGTGGACACTGTCATATTAACCAACAAGACACTAAAAAGGGGCTTTGAAGACAGGTGAAATTGTAATAAATTTACAATGTCTACACCGTCAGGTAGCAATTTTTATTAATGATGTAATTCACTAGGAAGTTTAGCAAATACTTTTCTCATTACCCTCATTGCCTGCTAGATGCATTGTTGCTGTACTTCTCATGGAGGACCATCACTGTTACAAATATATTTTATGAAACTCAAAACACTTTTGGATGGAATTCATAGTCGAAGGCTTTTGGCAAATAAGTCATACTTCATAAAGTAATACTTCTTCTTTCAGTGTTATTTATTTAAGCAATTAATTTATAAACAGCTTCTTGATAATGTATTTCTAATAGAAGTATTACTTGTTTGAGGCAAGCTTTACTTCTAAGTACATAGCCAAATAAGTATCTATATATCAGTAGCAACGTAACACAGATAAAATTTCTATTTGATTTAAAGCAATCACCCAGATGAAATAAATTGTTACATTAGTTTGTTACTAGTATTTGAAATAATTTTAATTTCTTTTATCACATATTTGTGATTAAAATAATAATGTCCACAATACAAATATTTGTTTTGTTTGTTATGTAATATTTTTCAGGAAGTTTGTTAGCTGTGGTAAAAATTAAAGCACATGATGTGAAAACATTTGACAAACACAGTGGAACCGTGCAAGTGCGAGGCTTGATAACAGTACAAAAATCCTTGTATCTACGAGTACTCATAGTGAACAAATGTATGCATTAAAATAAAATTCTAAGAAACTAACAATGTCATGAGTTACTAGAAGGGTGGGAGTTGTATTACAATGTACCTTGGTTGATATCTCTGCTATCAAGAAGTACACTACATAAGTAGGATGACAGGTCTGTGTTTACTACGAGGAATGTGATATGCAATTGCTTTGGGAGTTATTTGTGAGCTCTGGATTCCACAATTTTCACACGTCACCACAAAAAACTGCAAAAAAAAATAGCCAGCTGCAATGAACAAGTAAACAGCATAGCCATCCACCCATCTCTTGTGATATATTTTTATATATGCGTGCACTGTTTACGGCCATAGTCCAATTCACAATTTTAGTTTACTAAATGGTCGCGTGACCTGTTTTAGTATATAAAAATGATGACTTACAGCATAACTCTGTTAAGACTTTTTTCAAACGACTGGATGCTAAAAACTTCTTATCTGCAGGATGGAAACAACTGTATATACAGTACAACAAAGTTTGAGGATCAATCACAAAATCAACATCAGTGTAGCAAAATTTTGTATGCAAATATCAGTAAGAATTGATTATAGGTATACAAAAATAAATAATGCACATGCTTCCTAACCCTAGTTAGTTACATATCACATTCCTCGTAGTAAACACAGACCTGTTGTCGTACTTGTGTAGTGTACTTTTTAATAGCAGAGATATCAACCAAGTTACATTGTAATACAACTCCTGCCCTTCTAGTAACTCATGACATTGTTAGTTTCTTCTGATTTTATTTTGATGCATACATTTGTTTACTACAAGTACTCGTAGATACGAGGATTTTGTGTACTGTTATCAAGTTATTCAGAGCTTGGATGGTAGGAGTGGTTGGGCAGAGAAATTTTATTTAGGTTGGGCTTGGGCGGGTACTCATCTCATATTTCTGGGCTCGGGCAATTTTGGTTGGGCATGAAAACCAAAATAAGTGGATGAATTTTGAACACAAAATATTTTCTCACATAGTTTACGTTGATGAAAGATTAAATTTTTGTTTAAAAAATAGGCTGCAATATGCTTGTTTAGAAGTTTTCAATCAAGTAAAAACAAAAAAAGAAGTGTGAGTATAAAATTACATGCAGCATTTTATTTGTCCATACAAATGAAAAACTTCCAGACAGTTGTTTTGAAAATAATATTTGTGTTACTGCCTAAAGTTTCATGGTCATGTTTGTTTTCTCTGCTGTGGAATGAACTGCTTGCTTGGTCCTAGTCTTCAAAAACACTACCACTGATACCCATTTTTGGTAAAAATACATTTACATCAGATTAGTCTAAAATGATTCACAATTAATTTCTAATACTCATACACACTGTATTGCAACAAACTTTTGTTACTTTAATGTTGGCACAAAAATAAAGTAGGATACACTTAATCGGAAAATGTAAACAACTGTCATTAATTAATACTACCATATTACTTGGCTTTTGCTTTGTTATTTTGTCAGTCATTCTATTCCCGACATTGAAAAACTCTTATCATTGTCTACATTACTGACTGGAATCCATACTGATTTCACTGATCTTAGTGTAGTTCATAAAAAACCTAACAATTTTCAACTTTACCGAAAAGAAAATATTTATTGTGTAATTCTTGCATCAGTAAGAATAATAGTGTCACATTTATTACATTTTGTTCTTTCGGTTGACGCGTGACCGGTTAGATGAATAGTCACGACAGTCGAGGATTCGGTCCGCTAGACCAAAAATGGGGTGAATGCATATGAATGGAGATACAAATAATACCACAACCGGAGCAATCGATACTGACTCCTGCCTGAGGATGTCTAACACATCTGGTATAGATGTGCACTGTCACTTGATGCTGGTACTGTTTTACTAGAGCATCACAAAAACTCTAATATACGTAGCATTTTGTCACTTGGCTATGGTGGATTTATACACTGCTGTATTTACGCAGTCTATTTTTACACTCACTGGTTTTTTTTACACTCACTGGTTTTGACTTTACGGATGACAGCAGTTTACAGCTGTTTCAGTACTGTCTTTTCTTATCAGTCACTGAGGGCTGACAACAGCAATTATCAGCTGCTGTTAAACTACGGTTTACACACTATTCTGTTGAGTGTTTTACAACTCACACCCTCTATTTATTTACTCTTTTGGGTTTGAGTTTGGGTTTTCCTTTGATGGCTCCGCTTCCTCAAGGCCATGTGACTCAGGAAGTAGGCCGCCATTGTGACTCACTATATCCGCCTTGTTGAGAGGCGCCACAGCAAATATGAGCAGACATATCTCTTGTGGCAGTAGCCAGCTCGGGTCCACCAGGTACTGGGGGGCGATCGGAGCTGGCACAGTCTTGTTGGCTGTCTGGAGCAGAGGTTCTTGAGGCTCCTCTGTCTTGTCTGCTCTGTGTGGCCCATCTCTCTCGGATATGGGGCTGGGTGGGTCTCTGGCGGGGCTCCCTGTCCAAAGGGCTCCACCATGATAACTCTGATCTAATAGGGGTCACCTGGCAGTGTTTGGTGGCTATCTTCCGGATTAAGTCGGTAAGCGTCAAGGGCAAGTTCCGGATGGGCATGCTCTTTAGAATGCCAGTTCTGGTTCGACCCTGGTCAGGATGCTTCTTCGGTCTGCTTCTGGTCGAGGTTCGTGCTCTTGGAAGACAAGGGACTCGACCTCTGGGGCTACCTGTGGATGATGTTTGTCCTCCCTTTCGCCCCCTTCCTCGGGGTCGGAATCCGGGGTTTCTGCCCCGCGGTTCTGAGCTCCGCCGGGCACAGTCACATCTGCCCTCTGGTCACCTTGCGGATGCGTCCCCTGTCGTCCCATAATGGTGTATGGTCCTTCCCACTTCTCAGTCTCGCCCATGTTGAAACTTCGCACTCCAGTGCGGGGTTGTGGGTCCTTTCGGTCTATGTACTTAGCATGGGCATCACGTGCCCTCGTCATCATGGCTAAGGCGACCAGGTGGACGTCCTCTGGTTGAGGCATCTCCGTGAGTGTTTGCTCTCACAGTCAATCACCTGGGCGATGGAGGGTTTGTCCCCGGTTGAGCTGGCTGGGGCTGGTGTTTACGATTTCATTCGTCCTTTGTCTGAAGGCAAACAGGATCGTTAGAATGTGTTTGTCCCAATGGCGGTGGTCCTCTCCTGCACTGAGACGGAAGATGTTCTTCAGTTCTGGATTCCTCCTCTAAGTGGGGTTGGCTTGTGGGTGTTATGGAGGGGTCATCAAGTTTCCACTCCCCATGTGTTGCATGCAGTCTGCCATCGGTTGCTGGTGAATTGGGTGGCATTGTCAGTTAGGATGGCCTATGGGTACCCCCAGCAGGGAAATCTTTCAGTTATTATTTTCTAAAACAAAAGCTGCACGTTTGAAATAAATTTTAAAAAAGTTTCGTGGGAAACACTGCTATTGAAAAGACTGAAAACAACATAATATCACTTCATGTAGGTATTTATAGTTATTAGACCAATATTAAGCATCCTAATTCTCGTGCTTGAAATTTTGCATGCAACTACACTGTTCAGTTGTAATAAGTGAAAATACACATTCAAATATTTCTTAACGAACATAAATTAGGCTAATTCAGCTTTAAGTAGGCCCTAAATGCCAATGTAGTAATCAATTTCATATTTTCTGCTGTGTTATCATTCAAATTTTATAATCAGGTAGCAAAATATTATTCTCAGCATTATTTTTCATACTGTATTTAAGTGAATGTGGAGTGGACATCAACATATATGCTTACGGAATTTTTTTATTTTATTTTATAACCAAATATTTATTTAAAAATAATACATAGGCTTGTGACAAAGTCGCAGCAAATGTGTCATCAATTAGGCCTAATTCCTTTCTTCAGCAGGTTTTAACCATTTTTCAGACAAAAATATTTGCAAAAAATTACAGGACTGAAATTAATTTTGTTAAAGTGTGAACAATTGTACACATTTATTTTCAGTAGCTATTTAATTTGTCTGGTCTATAAAAGTGAAAAAGTCATATAAGGCAGTCGAGAAAATTGTAGGCCTAGATCCAGCATAGGTTGGTTACAAGGTAGCTTTTTACATGAAAACAATTTTAGAGGCTAGGTAATACAACAATGGTCAGTAGGTCAGGATTTATTCCAAGAAAGGCTTTATACAAACTTTTTTAATACCTGCAATGTACCTATTCATCCACTCCCGTAACTGCTGGTGATCAACTTTTTCCAAGGGAATGTTAGCTTCCATGAAAGCGGGGGTTGTTGACCAAACTACAAATTCTTATTTTTCAACTTTTGTATTTTTTGACAGGGAAACAAGATCGGTAAGCAAAATTAATGTTTTACACCAGACGTTGATGCATCCTAACCTTGTTACGCTTCCATCACTAAAGCTTTGTTTTTCTTATGAGTAGCACTGCCCTGGATATGCTTTACAAGTGTCCTTTCTAGACAATTCTATTCATACATATTTTTGTACATAAGTATTTTATTAACTTAACCAGTACATAAAACCCCTTGTGAGAAAATTCTTTATTACGGTCAAATACTGTTACAACTATTACTACTACTACAAATGTCCGGCATCTTTGTTTAGCCTTTAATATCATGTTTGTTTATTGGTGGTAATATTACTATATATATTGCATGTATCACAAAAAAAAAAATATATATATATATAATACTTGCGATATATCTCTGAAACTGCGGTATATATCGCAATTCTCACAATACTTATTGTGCAAATGTGTAGTAATTGATTCTATTAACATATCGATTATGTGGAGAAATACGTTATTTTCATTATTATTTTGCGAATTTACGAAAATTTGTTAATTTCGAGGAGATAAATGGATTTTGCGGAAATTTCACAATTTCGCGCATTGCGAAAAACATGTCTCTAACTATTGCACATCTAGGCTTACCTCGTCTCAAATACATCTCACCCCGATGTTGTGCAGTGTCTTCTTGATGCTGGGGTGTCCGGTCTGCGAGTGGTCACGTTGATGGCGGCACACGTCCGCCCTCAGGTTCATGGATATCCAGATCTTCTAAGGTGCCCCTGGTTGCCCGCTCTGGGACCAGACAACAGCAACCCGGAATTCGAACTATTGGGGTAGGTCCTGGAGGATGGAGGAGATGCTGGATTTCTGGGTCCTGTTACTGGTGATAGGTAATCTTGTACCTTGTGAGCTGTAGTTGCAGTAGCCGAAGGTGCTCTTTGGGGCTTCATGTAGGAGCCTGAAAAGGGGGGGGGGGGGGGGGGGGGGTAATTCTCTCCCACTCCTTGTCCTCCTTGGCTCCCCGCTGTGGTCTGGCTGGCGTGATAGGATGTCAGGTAGATTGTTACTTTTGCCCGGACAGTGTTGCACCTGGAAATTGAATTCCATACATTTCCCACTGCCCGAGCTTGGCTTGGCATTTTTGGATTCATGCAGACATTGGAGGGCTTTGCTATCCATTCCGAGTATGAGGTGCCTGCCCACCAAGTGATAGCTGTACTTCCTTACCTCCCAGATCACGGCGAGACACTCCTGCTCGTTTATGTGATATCGCTGCTCAGTTGGATTGAGTCTAATTCTTGCATAAGCAATAACTTGCAGCTGGCCAATGGGGTTTTCTTAAGGAAGGATTGCTCCCATTCCATTCTGGCATGCGTCCGTCTGTGGTATGAGTGGGTTCTCCCCTTGTGGTTGGTGGAGGTGCAAAATATTCTTGAAGCTTTGTTTCAGATCTAAGAAGGCTTTTTGACAGGGCTGCCACCAGCCCTGAAGCTGAAATCCTGGTTCGTGTATATAAAAATCCTGTAAAATCCTGGAATCATTGGGTCAAATCCTGTAAACTCCTTGAAATTGAACAAATTGCAAATTACAGAGAAAAAAATGAATGTGAAAGACGTTTACATATTTAATGTAGTTATTTTGGTTTGGAATGTACAAACCTTGGTAATTCTTTTCTCCACTCATACTTATACTTTCGTTTATACATCGACTATATCGGCAATAATTTTAGTTTCCTCACCATTGTATTATCAATGCGAAAAGCAAAAAACAGTCACCAAAATTTGGATTGCATTCGTAGAAACGGTAATTTACTGCAAAGGTTCTTTTCAATAATGGCCTTGGCCTTTGCATATGATCATACAGCCCGGAACAGAATTATATAGATAACTCTATACCCGCACCAGTGAATAATAAAGCAAAATATTTTGGACATACACTAATTGAAGCAATGGCATATATCCAAAATATTGCGCTTAATTATCCACCTTCATTATAAGAATCTTTCAAACAAATGCATCAGAGAAACTGACACACATCGCTGTAGGCGCTAGTGTCACCACAATGAGCCAAGTGCTTAAAAAAAAAAAAATTATAGTTTGGGTTTGGATTTTTCTAGTGTGTTAAAAATATGTAAAAACAGATAAAATCCGTTAAAACGGCAGGCCTGCATTATGGTGTTCGTCTCCCCTCTGCCAACGTGCCTCCTTCTATAGGAGAGAATGAAGAGAGGCCACTGGAGGGCGATATCAAGTACAAGATTGCATTGTCAGTTACACAGACCTAAGAAGCGACACTTTTGTTTCTTGTTGGTGGGTTCCTTGGCCTCTTCGACGGCCCGTATAGGTGTGGCTTGGGGGTGATTCCCCTCGGGCATAACTATGTGTCCTAGGTAGTCGATTATTGTTTTTCCAAAGTGGCTCTTTGACAGTTTCCAAATTAGACCGTGTAACTCGAATCTCTCCAGGACTCGTTCGAGGTTTCTTCTCTTAGCACAAAGGCACTTACCCTCATTTGTTACCCAGCAATGACATAAGATATTTCCTGAAGCTGTGACTAGAAAATATCCCTACCTCAGGGATGCGACAGGCTAAACAAAAACCCAAGAATGGCCAACATAATTAATTGCTGTTGAAATTGGTCCACAGCATTGATCTACCTCATTTATGTACAGTTGCATCCACCAAGAGCTGAACCACCTCATTTTATGAAAGTGTTTGTAGACTATTTCACAAGTTATGGGCTGAAATTCTATGGGTGTAGGCAGTAAACAAACAGTAGACTGAGTAACTAAAATGTTTGTGTTAATTCTGCCTCATTTGTTTTCCTTTTGTCATTTTATGATATTTTGTGGTTAAAAGGAAGTGGTGCCATAATATTTTCTAAGTTATTTCATATTTTCTTATATTGTTTGCAAAATTGTTTGATAAAATTGTGGATAAGTTATGGTGCTTTGGCTTCCAGTGACTGACCTTTTGGACCTTGCATCCAATGGGGAATTCCAGTTCATCAGAACAGGAGATGATGGCACTTATCAGGTCCTGTCTCAGGAGGAAATTGCAGCAGTAATAAAGGACCCAGGACAAGTAATTTCCATTGTGAGTATGCCTTCTGCTCTATGCGCAACTCTATGTATTCCTTTATTTATGTCTATCATTTATTTTCAACATATGCTCATGTTGAGATTGTTGTCATTTCATGTTTTATTTGTTAAGTAATTCTTGTGCTTTACTTTTTCCATTCATATTCCAAAGTCAAACCATATGATATAACACAAAGTGAATATTCAGAAACTCTAAATTGATTTAACTGTGGGCTACATGGTTTTTAGAAATTATTTAAAGAAATTTTTGTATTCTGTGTCCTAGTATGAATATTAAACTGGAACATTATATGTTATTGTGAAGCGTGAAGAAAATTGACATATTATTAACACAAGAAAATTATGCAAATGTTGGTTTCATACTAACAAATTTTTGAAGATGATCTTATTTGGTCATTCAGTGTCAATTTAGTCATGCTGAATTGTTTAGATAATTTTGCCCTACCTATTTTCCTACCTTTTCAGGTTATTAGGTAGCTCCTTTTGATAGATAAGTAAACTCTTATTTTATTTATTTGCCATTTCTTCCTTGCTCTAATTATCTTCGCTATCGTTTTACACCTTAATTCACATTAGTAACGGGCACTATGTGAAATTAAATTTTATTTATACAAGCATATAGTTTTCTTGTTCAAAACTTACATATCTAACATTTGTTTCATACATTGATGCAATGAGTGTCAACCATTAACTGATAAAGGATAAGGGATATTAAATATGTTTCTCATGCGTTACTGCTTTGCTCAGTCGGTTCCTCCACTTTGGGTGAAGTTACCATGAACCTGGCATTGCTGAGATTATGCCCAACCCAATCAAGCATAAAGTATAATAACCATAGATTAAGAAATTTGTTACTATAGCAAGCTGTTCAAAAGGATATTGTATGTTAGTAATAATCAAAAGTGTATATTGCTATTGAAAATGGTGTTGTCTATTTGTTTTAAATCTTCAGTGCACTGTGTTCTTTATTCTGTGGGTGAGAATCCACACGCATACTAGTAGGATAGTTAAAACATTTGTTTTTATTGTTTAATTACTTGTATTATCTGATGGAGAGAACAGAAAGTAAAGAAAGGAAGGCAGCCATAGGGTTACACATAAAAGCAATTTACCATGCGACAAAACTCGGCTTTGTGAAAAGACTATAAATTTACTCTCATTAGGAGCCACAGTAAATTACTCATTACTATTGCACATCCTAGTCCTCCTATCAGTAGGACATATTTGCATAAACGAGTATCAAACTTTGGATGCCAGACTATAACTTAGTACTTTTCAGAAATCCATGAACTATTGTATTAAAACTCTTTAATCCTTAGCCATGTATTATGAGCTGGTGCATAATTAAAAACAAATGCATCGTGATAATTCACAAGATAGGAAATAAGCAGAGAAGCAGCTCACGAGTGTGACCTGATTCCAATTTCCAACCCCACCTTATTTTCCTGCTAATAAAGGGAGGACAAGTCAGCTGATGCCGGAACTCTGCCACCCCAGACCACTGTCGGGGGGAAGAGAGGAAGGCAGACAGAGGGAGAGAGGAAGAGGCAATTACCCTGCGGAAACACAAGCCATATGCAGCGCGCCGAGTGGGCAAAGAGATAAATCACTAAGCATGCCAACCTCAAGCCACGAGTGCACAGAACAGGCATTACGCTAAATATCCAACACCATATAACATCTAGATGCCTGACCCAGATGTTTCAAGCCAAGGCTCGAACTCCATCCGCTCCAACCGGCAGCTTAGGAAGGCCGCCAGCACTCCAGCTCCTGCAGATTGGGTAAGGCTCATCCACACCAGTCACTACTCACCAGATGGCGAACTTCTATCACCTGTACCCACTACCCTCACCTTAGGTCAACTTCCTTTGACTCCTGTGGTAGCAGGTTGGTAAGCGATTAACATTCCCCTGGAGACTTCCCCTTAACTTGGTCATACACTATGAATTGTGTACTTAGATATTTTTTTTGCTATTCATTTTTAATCCAAGCTTGCCTTCGCCCGTAGAGAGTTTATTATTGGGTCTAGTACATAAATTATATATTTTACTTTTGTATTAATTTTATCGGGTGACGTCCTCATAATTTTTTATTTTGTTTCACGTAGTCAAACTTACATTAACTCGTACTATTTTACTTTTGTATTAATTTTATCGGGTGACGTCCTCGTAATTTTTTCTTTTGTTTCACGTAGTAAAACTTACATTAACTCATACTTCTTGTGTGTCGTCTACAGTGATTGTAGAATAGCAATCTTATCAGTTAGAGAGTTTAATGCATAACAACCACAGTGGACTTCGGAGCCGCCAGAGGCGTAGAGAGAGACCCCCCATAAGTAGATCACTCCCCGTTAATAATCTGCTAATCTTATCGAACCCCGCTGAACTACTACCTGTAGAGCCAGTGGAATCTATTTGCTATGATAATAGTCGTACCAGCGACACATGACGGTCCCCTTGATCATTTGTTAGCTTGGTGCCCACCTGAAGACATTGAGCAGGAAGATGTAGCTCCGGAATCCACAGACACCATCGTACTCATTACGGTACCGGAAACTCCAGCAGCCCCTGTTCCGGTCACCCCGGCTCCTCCGAGCAGTGTACAATTAGCTGCAGGAAAGTGGATTCGGGTTCAACATCTGACAGTGAAAGTTGTGCCTAATGAATGCATTATAAGATTAGCCTCTGGGAAATTCATTAGTGTTCAACTCCCTCTGAAGGTCACCCCTAAACCACGGGGCAAAACCCGGCTAATTTTGTCCCCGCACACCAGCCAATGAGGCCGCTGCGGATAAATCCAGTCACCCTAGCCAGATTGATCATCTCCACAATCACCCTCAATTAATCACTAACTCCTTCATTCAAAACCCCCCCCCCCTTGGGAACGCTGGCATCCCACCTATGGACAGCCCTAGTTGTGAGGGTAGTAAAACTCCGGACGGGAGCTTATTTCCATACGCCTCACCCTAAGGTTTGATTCCCCTCTCCTCTGCATGGACAAAGAGGGCAATCAGCGTAGTCACCTCTTTATTCAAAAGAACCGAGAAGTTCGGCACGCGTCAATCCTAAATTAAAATTTAGTGTGGACTCACCTTGTATTTCCTTGAATACGTCATGATAGCATGTATCTTGAATGAATTTGGAGTGTGTAATTAGTTCATCATAGTTTGAACCCAGTATCATTTAGAACTTAAATATACATATTTGACTTTAATTTTACCACAGAGGAAGAGCCAGTAAACCACGTAGAAACCCCTACAGTAAATATAAATATTGTAAGTAGGTTTTCACGTCTCTCATGTGTAGAGTTTCAAGGAAGTATTATTACACACACAACACATTCTAGGAGATGGTGCAAGATATTTTGGGAGACTGTTGGGACTTGGAGTGGGTTGAAAGTGATATATATATATATATATATATCTCCCTCTCTCTCCCCCTCTCTCTCCCTCCCTCCTCTCTCTCCCTCCCTCCCTCTCTCCCCCCTCCCCCCTCCCCCCTCCCCCTCCCTCCCCCCTCCCTCCCTCTCTCTCTCTGATATAAATATATATATATATATATATATATATATATATATATATATATATATATATATATATATATATATATATATATATATATAAAAGCAGCTTGTGTCACCACTACAAATCATCCAAAACTTCTTTCTCTCGTCGTGAGGGTTCAGTGAAAAATTATGGCATGTTATTCTAACGGCCAGAAAATTTTATCAGCTATTGTGGCGTATAAAAAGCTTAAATCACTTACAGCACTCTATAAAGTAACTGAACTTGCATACTTACCTAAAGGATTCCTTCTGACTTATGCACAACGTGAAATAAAATGGGTCTACAAATGTTTATCCTCTTTTCTGCAACAGGATGAAGAGATTCCTTGGCTGTCTCCCATGTATAGAGAGTTTTCAAGGATGTGCTACTGTTATGAACACACCACTTTCTAGGAGCTGGTGTAATGCATGTCAGAAGAGTGTTGAAGTAACGAGAGAGAAATAAAAGCTGAAAAGATTGAAAAATGTGTAAGTGTAAAAAAGAATGGTTGTTTGGTGGACGACTTTGAAGGGTAAACAGTGAGTGGGATGACTAGGTTTCGTATAACACTGCATCAAGCATATTGCTTTTACATATTCATACTCACCAGACATATACTAAGATGGTCAAAATGGAAAGCATAACTGATTGTTCTGTTGTGAAAACATTACATAAGCATGTATCCAGTAAGAATGTTTTTCACTTCTTCGATGGTTGTAATGGAAGGCAGATTGTCATGAGTGAAATCATCTAGTGATATTGTAAGCTCTTGTAATGTGAATAAGGAAAGAGCTGTTGAGGATATGTTAACATCGTTAATGGTAACACGAAAGCCCGTGGACGCTGGGAGTCGATGTTATAGAAGAGTTGCGAATATCTGCAAATATTGTGACAAGACATTCACGACTAGCTCTAGCACCAGACAACATGAAGCTAGAAACTGTATATTTAGCACTTCATACAAGATGTATCCATGTGTTAATTGTGGTGTGGTGTATGCGAATAAAGGAAACTTTACTGCACACAACAGGATTTGTTGTATAAAACTATAGTAAATCATTATTATTTTTATTGAATGGGGAATAAATATGAGTGCATGTAAGTAATAACATTTATTTTTGAGAATTGTGTAAAATAAAGTTAAAGTGTATGGAAGACTATTGTTTTTATTCATTTTATCATAAAATATTAATTTTTTTCTTATGTTTGTATGCAATCTCTTGATGTTTAGAAAATAACTGTAAGCTATGAGTATATAAGAACATTAAATATATGTATATACATGTTTGGTGTAGCTATCTGTTTGGACTTCTCTGACAATTTAAATCGTTATTTTGAAATTTTGTAAAGGAAAGAATTTAAAGATATTTGTTGAATGATAACGTTATCCTTCATCTTCACAGTTTTAAGTTGCAATATTGTTCTCATGCTGTTTCAAATTTTTTATTGGATCCTTTGGTAGAATGACGTATACTGATGTCCCTCTACCCCAGTATAACACCTACAACATAACTTTGTTTTTGATTGATAGGATGATGGTATAAATTACTACAAACACATAATATCACTCGGTTGTTAAACAGACGTGTGGTGTCGGTAGTGCATGAAGGTATCAGTGAGGAGTAGACAGTGAGGAGTCTGTGTTGAGGAATTGGTGGTGAGGAGCAAGTGTTGAGTCAGCGGTGAGGAGTCGGCAGTGTGGTGTTAGTAGTGAGGAGACAGTGGTGAGGAGTCAGTTGTTGTAATGCTTGTTGCCATGAACAGAACAAATTTTATAAGAAACTTACCTCCTGAATACTAACATGTGATGTGTGTGGTGTCTCATTTGCTGTATGTGATAATCTAAAGAGACACAGTGTTACATGTAAAGGTAATACACCTTTGTTTGGTGTGTCAGTGTGCATTGTCGCAAGATAAGGTTATAGGTAGCCTTCCTGATGATTCATTGTGCAAACTAGCTTTGATTCGAACACCCATAACATCGCTCTGTTGTGCATCCTGTCCTAAAACAGTGTGTGATGAAGGGAATATGAGTAATGCAGCTCTGCGATATGGAAAGTCCGAGTTATATAAAATTTCAGAAGTTGTAGACAACCTACATTCACCACTTACATATAAAGTGAAAAACGAAGATGGTACAACTATTCAGGATGGTGAGAGCAAAAATGTGAATTCCAAGACTGGTGGTGATGCTGTGATATATGCATATTCTACTGATTATGTGTCGAGAACTGTAAAGCAAAAGCGTTAATGTGTATGTGATGATATGTGATACTTGAAGTTGGGAGAGAAGAAACGTCAATTAGAATCTAGTACTCCAGTTCAGAGGTATTTCACATTCCCTTCAACACAAAATAACATACATATAGATCTGTATCGTGAACATTCTGTGAAGTGTTTCAGGAAATCTAGCCACTTATTTTCTGAAGACCTCAATGATTTGCTTAATAGGGTGTGGTTGTTCCTACCATTGCAACGAAGCGGATATCTTTCTGTTAGTGAAGAGGTAAATTTGTATATTGATGAACTTAAGTAGAGTGTTTATTGAATGACATATTATGTATGTGGATGAATTGGTTAAGAATAAGAATAAATGCAAACAATAGAAACAAAACAGATCTTGAGGTATCACTATTCCTGTATTGTGAAATGGAGCATTTCATTATTGATGATAATATAAAGAGATATTACGAACCCTGTAAATGTATTGTTATGTGTTAGGGTGGTAAGATAGCTTGCGTTGTTTCATAGGAATGCATTGATATGAGGTTTTCGGTGATGTATTTCAAAATGGTTTCATGATAACGTCTGCTCGTAGGGTGTGTGATTAAATATTTAAATATTTAATGTATGTATATTTGTGTGTGTGTTTGTCAGTTCATAAATTCATTTAACCTATGTTTAACAGTATTAGCGGGTAATTATAATAAAATGTTTCTAGGAGTGGGCAAATTGTTTACAAATTGAGGGCAAAATGTTTGCTTACAGAAGGAGAGACAAATTGGAATATTTTAAGGAAACTATAGATTTCAGTCTATCTCTTCTGGTTATTACTTTAACAAATATATGTATTTTGCAAACAACGCAGATATTAAATTATATTCACTTGCAATAGTTTGGAATGGGAATCCTTTGAATTTTGGGCTGGGAATCTGGTATAACTTGCCAGTCTAATGAGAATTCACTGTGATATATGATTGATTATATATTAACATATATTCTCTTTCCACTCACATCGGTTTTGTTTAGATGAGTGATAAACGAATGAAAAAAATTGTATGATAGATTGACTAATATGATTGTATGATAGATTGACTAATATTGTTAATATTGTTGTTGTTGTTGTTGTCTTATATTTATTTATTTAGTTAGTTAGTTAGTATGATATTTTCTTAATTGGATTTCATACATAAATTAATTCACATTTATATGGGGTATATATGGATATTTGTGGTTCTCATTTGACAAAAAATAAAAATAAAATTTTGTAAATGTTTCAAAGGATGGTAAATATGTTCAGTTCATGTTTTGATGATGGTTTTTATTAAGCAACTAAGTATATGTTGTGGGATTAACTTTGTATCATACCACTCTGCGAGATGGGAAGTGGTTACCTATATTTGCTCTGCTAAGGCAACGTGGTATGTACACATCACAGCATTCACCTGGAATGAATTGGGAATTCATCTGGGGAAAAGAAGGAAGTCTGAATGTTTTGGATGGGATTTGAACCCACTTCCTTCTGAATAGAGGTATAAATATAGTATTTGTATGGTAGACGAGTAAGATATAAATGTTTTTTATTTCATGTAAGTACAGTAGAATCCCGCTGTATCGAGCACGGCAACTGCAAGAACACTGGTATAACGAGGTCTTTTTGGGGAACCGTCAAAAAATCACAAAAATATTCCATGAAAAATTGTAATTTTACGAGTTGAAACATGTGCGGCAAGATCGTGTGAAGCAGGCTTTTGGCGGGACTCGTGACTGTGTGAAGCAGGCTTGCGGTGGGACTCATGACTTTGTGAAGCGCACTTTTATCTGTCTGCCGTAACTCCGCTCCCTCGCCCCGCCACCGCTTGCTGCTCTCATGTGTCACATTCTTCCGCCTTGCAACCTAACCACCCTCTTTAAAATAATCAAGCACTTTGTTCAATAAATAGACTCCCGCCCTTTCTACCTTTACCCCGTTGTCATGAACTCGTTCCGCTTTTCCATACTTGTTGGCGGTCATTGTGCTGTCAACTGTGTTTGACTTCAAACAACTTGGCATATGTGGGTCGAACGTTATTGTTCAATGAAAACAAATCCATAACATACAGTCCAAGCATTAGCTGGAATCGAACACAGCTACATATTAATAGATTTTCGCTGGCTTTCTTTCCATACTGTGGCATACCAATTAAAGACATGGATACAACTACTAAAACATTTTATCGCTGTACTGTAATGAATGTAAATTTAATCCATTTTTATAAAGTTTTCTTGAATTTGTGCTGGTATTGAGTAAGTCTCTCACCATGTAGGTTTTGTAATGTATAATTTTCCATCGACTACCATATTTACTGACATAATTCTCGCACTGGCACAATTCACGCACCCAAATTTTATGGTGCCGAATTAGGGAAAAAAATTTTCCTTTCATATTTCACGCAGCATGTTTCTCTCAGCGAGGCATGTAATGCTAATGGATGCGTGCTTTGTTTGACCGTGCCAGGTTGCTAACACTTCAAGGTCACTGGTCCTGTTATTGATTTCTGGCTGCCGTGCCCGCGCTGCAAACTGTAAACAAAATCAGTCATTGAGTTTATTTGTATGCGAATGGTTTTTTTAATGCGAAGGGAATAGTTTACATTTATATTAATTTTTGTTTAGTACGAATGCATAATGGGTAAGTATATCAGTTAAACTGCTGCATTTAAACGTCAGGTAATTGAGTGTGCAGAGGAACACTGCAATAGAGAAGCAGACCGAAAATACACTGTTTCTGAGTTTAACGTGCATGTCATGTTTTCCCAATACCGGGCTGCTGTTACATTGTGAACCGGACTTGTATCGACGGCAGTGGTAGGCGGCGACCAGCCGCCGCCCATCAGAATAATCGTGTAGCGACCGACCGACAGCGGCAAGCTGCTGCGTCCAGCCACACTGCAAGGATCTATGCGCTTGCCCAGCTACATGCACACTGCAATGTTTTCGCTGCTAGCCCCAGTGCACGAGTGATGTAATTTTTAATATGTAATCTTCATATCTATTTTCAATAAACAAAATACTGTGTTTAAAAATAAAAAGGTATCCCCCCACAGTTGGTGAGGGATTACTTACAGTAGACACCATTTTAATGTTTACCTGCACGTGTCTTGGCGATTTCTTGTATAATTCATGCTCCTTAATTTTTGGCACTAAAATCCTCTGAATAGGCGTGAGAATTATGCGTGCGGGGCTGTGACGGACGAGTTATCACTTGCAGGGCAGTGCTTTCGCGGCCGAGTAAGCGATAGCGGGAAATGCTGCATAGGCCGGGCAACTGATTGTACACTGAGCGGCTATAATTAAGTGGCGCAGTCAGATTTTACGCTCATTTTCACATAATCAGTTATCATATAACAGGATATTTTTACGTTATGGTGGTTTGAACATAATTTAAAAGCAATTTTAGGATGATTTTTAAGTAGTAGGCTCTACTAGGGATCAAAATTGGTCTAATTCGGCGACAGTGAGTGCACTCTTATAGCGAGGATCGAACCTGTAACCATGACATCTCGCTATAACGGGAATCTACTGTATGTAAAAATGGTTATGATAAATTTTTTTTAAAGGGTTTTCCCAAATAACCTTTTTTTTGCCTTACATGTTACATTCTATATCAAATCGATTAGTTTTCCTGGGGATGGTTTTCATATATGACGATTTTGATCTCGTATGTTACTTACGTCACAAAAAGTATAAAAGGATACTTAGTTACTTCATTCTGTTTGTGTGTGCGCATGCACATATGAGTTCATATGTGTGTGTGCATGCACATATGTGTGTGTATTATTACACATAATGATGGTAATAAGAATGTGGAACACTGAGTGTTTCAAAAAAGCTTTATAATTATAAGGTTGTGCCATGGAATGTTGTTTGCGCAGGCAGGTCACTAATATTCTCCTTTGCAGGCTGGTTGGTCGTCCTCACTTATACCTTTCGAGTGATCATCTCTACAGTGTGGTATAAATTGTATCCTCTCTGGTAGATTGCTAGAGATTCGTGCAGTCTCTCTTGTTAAGCTATTCTATATGATGGCCAGGATGTTATTTACACGTTTTAAAATTTAAATGGACATGCATTTAGTAGAACAGTATATGTGTATTCACCCTCGTCTGGATTTGAAGCATAGAATTTAATGCTGTAATTGTAAATACCATTGTTAAGGTTGAAGTAGGAATATCGCAGTTAGTATCTTTTAACTTTCTCCGGTTTTGAAGCAATGACTCGTCCATTACTATACTTAGTGTTGATGGTGAGTGAAGCAAGGTTTAAAATCATAGTTAGCTGCGAGGGGAATTTTGGAAATTCTTGTCTGATTGGGATATGTATTATGTTAACATAAAAAATTATTTACTTTTTAACATAAAACAATAATGTCAAATTTTGTTTTTCAAGTATATCTGGGGGGGGGGGGGTGTTTTCTTTGTAAATGTAAGATTTTTAGTTTATTTTTTGATGACAATATCTAATAAGTTGAAAAAAAAATTTATATGATATACTTAAATTACATATGTGTGTAAAATTATTATATCATAAACACGGACACACTGTTTGTGTAGCCTTCTCAGTTGAAAAAAACTCACCTGTTGTGTTGTTCTCGCATGGAGAGATGAAGACAGTGGGGAAGGGAGGGTGGGTAGGATTAGGTAGTTCTTTGTCATTCAACAACTTGCGGTGGCTTGTTAAAAGTGTGATGATCACTGCACAAGAGTTGCAGCCATACCGCAATAGGTAAATTAATGGAAAGGCATATTGTTTAAGTATTTGTTCTGTAGTGTGTGTGATAATTATAACATGGTTGCATATTAAGTTATGCATAATATAAAGTCTTTGGTCAGTTGGAAGTACGGAATGTTTCAGGTAGGAGTAGTTGAGGTGAAATTATTCTCGGTGTATGTTCATTACGTAAATGCAAACTATGTATATTAATTCATTATGTGAATAAAATATAAGTATCCTTGACAGGATATGCCGCAAGAAGTACGTTCTCAATCGTACAGTTGTCTTCCAACCTCATTCATTGTGTTTCATCGGCTGATGGGCAACTGGTTTCAGCTCATTACGCACATAGTACTTGCATGTGGATATTCATTACACAAGTACTCTCAATAATTTACTTCATATGCGATTAATATAAAATCTAATTATCCTCAACCGGTTTTGCTCACAGTTACATTTACTTTCAAACTATATATTTTTTAATGCTGCAAAGCGAAATATGCAGGATGCCAAAACAACTCTAAAATCTCCTGTCGTTCCACGGGGGGATTGATAAGTTGTGGGGAAGTTCATACCTCTCCAATCCTCAGTTGAGGTCTGGCAGTCGATGGATTAACATGTGTTATGCAGATGCACAAAATAACAAGTAAGTACTCGGTTCGAGAATCAAATCTAGTAGTAATCCGCCCACCGGCAGTCCCACAGAGCTTGAGGGGATTAGAAAAAAAAAATTTGTCCTGTTCAGGAATCGAAACCCATAGCAATCCAAAAATTATAAATATGAAATGCCCTGTCCTGGAATTGAACCCCTTAGCAATCCACCCACCAGTAATCCCACAGAGCCCGATGGTTGGGAAAAAAATTGTAAGTGTCCTGTCCGGGAATAAAACCAGAAGTGCATTTGCAAAAATGCATTTCACATGTGCAATAAATCTACTTTCACCTGAAGTGCATCATGGAAAGTAGGTCATGGGATCAAAGGTCAAAGTTGGGTAGTACATAGCCACTGGTTCTAATGCTGTTGGTATGCACTTAATATAAATAATATTATTATTATTATTATTTATTTATTTTTTAAAAGATTATTGTGCCATCCAACAGTTTAGCACCAATAACAGGGTGGCACATACATAAAAACATTTAAGACATCACAAACATGTTGGACAAATTACAACAGAGAGACAAAAAACAACACAAGAAACACAGACATACAAAAACAAACATGTACATTAATAACCATATGAGAAAAATAAAATGAGAACAGAGAGAAAGCCAAAAATATTATAAAAAGAAGTTCTAAAAGCAAATATTATATTCCATTAAGTCTATAAATTACAAAAATGTTTATAGAGATCCTGAAATAAAATCTTTTTACCAGAAAAAGGGTCAAAATTAGAAAAATATCTATTAAAATTACCAACGTATCTACTGACTAGATCTTTTTTATGACCCAAAACAGAAAAAGTATGTGAGCTTCTATGAATATACACAGGTGCTTTTAACCCAACCTTCTTACTTAAGAGGGACAATATAAATAACTTAAAAAAAAAAAACATTAATTAAAAAAAGAGAATTCCACAATGAGTCTACGATCAGCTAAAGACAATGTTTTGTATTTTATTAATTCATTATTATAATCAAAAACTAATTGGGAGGAATATCTATGAAATAATAATCTATAAATATTATTTTGTATGTTCTCTGTTCTACTAGCAACAATTGAAGTAATATAATTCCATACTACAAAACAATATTCTAATTTGGATCTAACTAATGCATTATATAAACATAAAAGTGAGTCTAGTGATGTTGCAGAATAACTTATAAATTTAATTAAACCTAACGTCCTACTGGTGTTGCTTAATAAACCATCTATATACACATGAAAAAACAATTTAGAGTCTAAAATTATACGTAAATCCTGAACATGTTCCACTCTTTTAATTAAAGTATTATCGACATGATATTTATAAACTAACGAGTTAAGTTTTATGAGAGAAACTAATACACATTGTTTTTGTTATATTTAACCTTATAACATTTTTAATGCACCAATTATGAATTGCAATAATATCATCTTGTAGCCTTAGACACTCAGCACTACTTTTAATACTTTTATAAACCTTTAAATCATTGACATAAAGAAGTGCACTAGAGTGCCTTATTACGTCGACAATAAAATTCATAAATATATTAAAGAGTAGTGGGCTAAGGTGCTTCCTTGAGGAACCCCAGAAGAAACATTGTAAGAATCAGGAAAACAATTTTCAAGTTTAACAACAAAAGTTCTATTCGAAAAATAATTTGTAAACCAGTTAATATATGAAGTATTAAGGCCAAAAGATTGTAATTTTTTAATTAAAATGTATTTTTGACATGTATCGAAAGCCTTCTGAAGATCAAAATAAATTGCATCTACTTGTTGTCTGCTAGTATTTTCAGAATATATTTTATCTACAAAACTAAATAAATTAGTAGCTGTTGTTTTGCCTATTTGAAAGTCATGCTAGGATTCATTAATGACATTTTTTGTATTGAAAGGAAGATGTTTAAAAATAACTTTCTCGGAAACTTTAGAAAGAGCACATAAGTATTGGCCTATATTTGTTCAAATCCTGCCTGTTTCTTTTTTTTTAAATAGGCACAACAACAGCGCATTTCCAAGTATTAGGATAAATACCACTAGCTAAATTAAAGTTAATATAGGAGTAAGAATAAGTGACCATCCTTTAATAATAAAATTAGAGATTTCATCACAGCCAGTAGACTTGCTGCTTTTGAGCATTTTTATGGCTCGAAGTACTAGTCCTTGAGTTATGACCAGGGTATCAATGTTAATATTATTTGATCTATCTTTAATGCGCTCTTGGAAACTGATATTAGAAGATACATATTCTTTAGCAAAATGTTGTGCAAAATTACCAGACATGCGGGATCTTGTATTGTGCTTTCATCCACATTTAATGTAAGGGATTCTTTGTATCCAGATTTCATTAGCTTAACATATTTCCAAAAGTTATTGGGGTCACTTTTCAAATTATCATTCATTTTAGTTTGCCAAGCTTTTTTTGCCATTTTAATTTTATCTGTAATCAGTTTCCTTATTCAGAAAAATCAAAATGAGTATTGTGAGATTTCAATTTCTTGAAAAGTCTATGACAGTGTTCTTTCTTTTTGATTAAATTAATTATATCTTTTGTAAACCAAACAGGGTATTTATTTTTGTGCATTTCAGATTATGGTATAAAAGCAATAATTAAATTTTGTAGATTGTTAGTCAGGAAATCGACCATACGATTCACATTCTCCATTGATTAAATAGAGCTCCAGTCAAAACTATTAACTGCCAAGTATAGGGAAAAATAATCACCCTTTTAATCATTTCTATAATATGTTGTACTACTATTTTAAAATTTCTCCATGTCACAATAAACTTGGCAACATAAAGCAGGATGGTATTTATCTTCCTCCACAAATTGATCTAAGGATTTATGAACTGTAATATAAAAATTACCTAATACTAAATCTAATAATTCAGAAAACAGTTTTGTAAAATTAATTGTTCTAAGTTAAGTAAACTCACTGTTTGTAATAAAGATTGACCTTTTAGTTTATTATAATAATAAGGAATATTTTGTGCGTGAAAATTATTCCAGTCAATGCCAGAATACAATAATCATTTGAAAAAGATAGGTGTTTAATTTAGATTCAAGAAATGTGAAATAATTTTGAAATGTCTTTACAGATAATTGGGGAGGGAAATAAATATTTCCAATAAGTAATTTAGTACTATTAATACTAAGTTCCATCCAAACTGATTCAATATTTTCAAGGGAAAAATTCAACTTTTGTTCAAACATAGGAAAATGCTTTTGATTAACCACTGTTAATACACAGCCTCCTCTGTTGAGGTTTGTTAACTTGACATCATGATCATTTCGAAAAACAGTACAATTCTCAGGAAAATAATGCACATTTATACCGAACTCATTAAACCAGGTTTCTGTCAGGCAAATTAATGAGTAATCGGAACTTAGTATGTTCTGGGAAAAATATAGTGCTTTGGTTCTAAGACCCCTTACATTTTTATAATACAATTCTAATTCCCGCATCAAAATCTTAAAATTTTAAAAGCACCTCCGATTGCTTAAACATTATTTAAGAAGAGATTCAGCTCCTCCCGCTGTTTCTGCTCATTGTTCAGAAGAAGTGGGGAGGGATCCTTATCTGAAGTAAATATTTGATCGTTTATTAGTCTCCAGTAGAACGGGTTGATAAGGCAGCCCGAAGGCAAAAACACAGTATTGAAAATACGTTCAAAATCATCCTCTGCAACTGCAACATCGAAGGAGGAGTAAGAATCATATTTACTTTTGAGCTTAGCCACCTTCATATTAATTACTTTGATTAACTGATTATTGTATGTAACTATGTTGCTGTCCTGCATCTCTGGGGCAAACCATGACACAAACAATGCATTCACATGTGGTCGAGCTACCTTAAGTACACTCTTAATGTTAACATTGTTACGGACACCTAGCTGTACTTGTTTTCTGGGTGCCACAGATTTGATTGGAGATGAGCCTCTAGTTGTTGAGGCCTACATGCTGGCCTGCTGACAGTGATGAAGCCGTCATCGTCAGCAGCTGGCTGCCGTATTTCTTGCTGATCAGGGTAATTAAGAGTCCTTTACATTCGCCCGTGCTGCCAACTGGACTTTACCCTGCTGGAGTTTGTTACTCTTGTCGCTAGTGACTGAGACGTTGATCTTCTTGCCTATAGCTTCACTATACAATTTTTTATGTACAGTATTTTATGAAAGAAGAGAGGATTTAATTGATTCAGAATTATTCCCACAATTAACACAATGTTTGTTGTTCGCCGTTTGAAGGCTTTCAAACCTTGCTCGCAGAAACGAGTTGGCCTCTTTCAATTCTTTAACCTCTTTAGAGAGATTCTCAATCGTGTTGCACAACTTTTCAGACATAGAAAATAATAGTGGAATCCTTGGATTCCGCTATTTTTGATAACATTCGAGTAGAAGTTTCAATCTCAGAAGACGAGGAAGAGAGGAAGAGTCGTGGTCCCCTACAGATATAGTCCATTTCATATAAGTGGTCTCAAATTCGACAGTTCTAGGAAAATATTGCCGATGGCATCTGGGTGGCTATGTATCCTTCCGCCACAGCTCAACTGTCATTGAAGATGACTGTTTGCAAACAAACTGCATGTGCCTTCTCCCAAATGACTTTTAGAAGCTGTGAAGGGCGCAAACAGTTGCAGGTTGGCAACAACCCCTTTTTTTTAGTTTATAAATATATTATGTAAATGACTAACAGCCCATGTAAGAAGTCTTTTTATTGATTATTTTTTTTTTACCTTGCAAGAAATTTGTAACCAGGATGCACGAAAACGAAATTGTATTTTGACTGTCAAATGAATAAAAAATATTTTACTGTTTTTGAATATACTCAAAATATATTAATGACAACTAATCTTGTCACACTTACCTGAAGTACATTCTTGTAAACATAAAAATGTAGCATTGTTTCCACGAACACCAAATACCAAGATCCCCCCCAGGAATGCACAAATACCAAAATACTGCCCCCGCCCACACCTTCTTTTCAAAGACAGTATGTATACATTCTTACATATAGGCTATGCCTACTATTGCATTAAAATTACATAATTCAGCTTTGTGGTATGATATGACAACAAACTCTGTACAGACTGATACTTTTATGGTGGTTATAATTCTCAGGATGTTAAAGTATGTAGGTAGCCAAAATAATATTTAAGCAAATGTTACTTAATTTCAGTAATTTTAATAACTCTCATTTAGTAACTCAAATGTTGCATTGTAGGTGTACATACAAAATACTTTAATAACTTTTCTCAAATACCTACATGTTCAGATTGTCATGCTGCAAATAAAAACTTATTTCTGACTAACTCAGTGTTGATATTTACACTTAAGTTCAGTCGCACAATCTCCCTCCTCAAAATTGTGAATACAGCCCTAGGCTTGTTCTCGGGTACCTAATAAAAAACTGTATTTCAGTTCAGAGATGTTACAAAGTGCTCTAGAGAAGCAGGTGTGACCTACAGAAACAATATATCAAATGAACATGTTACTTACACACTAAAAGATGCTCCACCTACCCAAGATTGAAGTCATCATAAAGTTCATTTTCCTTAGCAATAAATTTTGGAATGTTGCAGTTCCTGCTGATGCGTGAGACACTTCTTTATGATGTTGGAGCACCTCCGTTGGGTGCTTGAATTGAAATAATTTTATTTGATAAGCTTGTTGTAATTTATTTGATATCAAAAAGTTATCTTTCCAATGTAAATCCTATTTATGTGAATTATTTTTTCTGTTACTCTTACAATATTTTTTAACAACATATGAGTGCTTTTAATTTGCAAAACAAAAATGCTCAAAACGTTTATGGAAGACTCCAATGTTGAAACCTACATGCCATTATGTTACTTTCAAACACAGCCTTTAAAAACAGGAAAAACCTTTAAATTTATTTCCTTACAAGTATCCCTGTGTAACAAGCTTGACAAATTTTATATATGTTCTAAAAAAAATATAAGTGATACAACTTACAAGTTTGTATGGCCAGTAAGCTTTACATTTCGAAACCCTCCAGAACCAGTGTGTTAAGATTTTCGTACAATAATAACACAGAGAAATGTTCATAGCAATGAAATGTGGGCCCAATTAGGATATCATCTTTATGTTATTTCAAGGGAAAAAGGAAAAAGTGAGAAGAGGGGGGGAGCGTGGGGGGCGTTAGTTTATAGTCTTTCGTGAGATGGGATTATTTTGATGTTTTGGATTTGTTCGGGCGACCTGAGCTTTCTAAGATTTCTGCTCTATTCTTTCTCTTTTTCATTTTAAGTGTTTGTTTGACAGGAAGTGTTTATTTGTTTGGCTGTTCGGGTGCTAGGAGCACTGCTTCTTTTCTCACAAAGAGTATGAACTTCCTGCTCTTGCTGTCAAGGAAGAGCAGAGGAGCAGTGAGATCGAGAGCAAGGAAGAAAGGTGCCAAATTTGTATCTTTATAGTCTGGACTACACGATAGTGCTAGTTTTGGTTCAAGATCTTTTCTGTCAGGTTTATTTATTTAAGAATATGTTTGGCCATCCTTTGAAAACTGCTGCAGGGCATGTAAATGTAACTGTAGATAATTATGAAAATATTACATTCATCCTTGAAGGCAAGTGTTAAAGTGACATTCACAGTGATTATTAAATATTAATCATTTGCAGGCCACTTTAACATGCCAAGCAATAAAACTGATGCTGAAATGTCCCTAATATCCAATAACATTGGCAATAACTTAGTTTTTGTTTTATCAGGCATCGCAAGGTTAGGGTTGTCGAAATTACGACTGTCATTACATAACCCATTTTACAGTATTTGATGCTAGTAGGGTTACCAAGCATCCTCTTTTAACTGCATTCCCGTTTTTGCCGCCTCAAAACTGTCTGTCGCCCTACAATGCCATTCACAATCAAGTTAAAAATTACAGATTGACGATGTTGTGATCAACTGATTAGTAGTAAACAGTTCCGTGACTTTTGACGTTCGGTTGGTAGCATAAAAGAGCAGTGCACTTTTTGCTCTTTCCTGCTCTCAGAAATTCTCAACTTGCTATCGAGAGTGAAAAGCTCAGGTCGCCTGAACAAACCTTTTATGATTGTGTGGCATTTTGAGTTGCATATTGTTTTGATGGAACAGTGGAAAATTTAAATTATTTAACTTCGAAAATTATAACTTTAATGGAAAAACAAAACACAATACATACGTCGCTGTTTGTATTCGTATGCACACACTTTGACTGAAGTTAACCTTACACTCGAATTTACTATGTAGACAAACAAATATTATTCACTCACTCGATAAGTGTGGAAAGTGTGGCATTTTTCAGGCCACGTGCAATTCAATAATTACATTAATGGTTTGCTAATACATTTACGAAACACGCAAACTTACTGTTGTAACCTCTTGAACACGTGTTTTTCTATGGCAATCCTTGTGAGTTTACTTCACTTAAATCACAACTCACAACGTACATACACTCGCAATTAGGCTACCGCCTGGTGGTGAGCTCTCTCACCTCTCCTTCACCCAGCCAACTCCTTTTCCACTCCCTTCCTGAACTTACCAACCCCTCTCACAGATACCAATTCCTCCCTCAGCACATTCCACTCCCTCACAGACCTCACAGGCAGGGACTATCTACCCTGCTCCATTCTCCTCCACACCCTCTGAAGCTTCTCACTGTTGTTTCCTCTTCCTCTAAATACCCCCTTACTTAGCTTGCAGTGTAGCCCTCCCCATCCTCCCTCTTCATTCACCACCCTGTACACCCTGACTAGCCGTTCAACTTTCCTCCTGTCCTTCAATGAGCTCCACCCCATTTCTTTCATCATCACTGATGGCCTATAGTTCCCTTCATCCTCATCATCCTGCCCCTGCCTTCTCCACCTACCCTTCACCCATCTTGCTGCCCTTCTCTACACCTTTTCCAGTTCTTGCACCTCCACCTCCACATACGAGTTCCATACTGCTGCAACATGTTCTAACATTGGCTGTACCATAGTGCTATACGCCTTCACCTTCACCTCACAGCTGACTCCCTTCAGCACCCTTCCCAACATACCCAGAGTCCTTCTTCCCTTTGCAACCACCCTCTCTACTTGTTTTTTCATCTGAGGTCTCCCTGCAGTACAATCCCTAGATACTTATATTCTGCTGCTTCTTCTATCTCTTGTCCCTCCCATCTGTATATGTCCCTGCTTATCACCTTCTTCCTTGTAAACCTCACTACCTTAGTTTTTTTACATTTATCTTCATTTTCTTTTTCCTGGTCCACAACCATATCTTATCAATGTCCGCCTGTGAATTTCCCCTCCCCCCTTTTTCCACTTCAGCAGACACAACACAATCGTCTGTAAATAATCTTATTTTTCCCTAATCCCCAAAGCCATGTTCCCCTAATCCCCAAAGCCATGTCATTTACCACTATGATAAATAACAAAGGACCCAGCACGCTTCCCTGTGGTACCCCTGATGTAACCTCCTTTTCCTCCGATATTGCCTCCCGCACTTTCACTCTCTGCCTTCGCCCCCTGAGAAAGTCCCCTATCTATTCCACTACCCTCCTGTCTGGTATCAACGCCTCCACTTTCCTCATCAATGTCCCATGGGGTACCTTATCAAATGCCTTCTCAAAATCTATGAAGTAGGCATCCTCCTGCTTCCCCTCATCAACTACCTGCACCAGATCCTCTAATAACCCAGCGAACTGAGTCTCACGTGAGTTTCCCCTGTAGAAACCATGCTGGGAATCCTCCAACCAAATCCTATTGTTCATAACCCTCACCACATACTGCACCACCAGCCTGTCCATTAATTTTCCCGTACTTGATGTGATACTCACCGGTCTGTAGCTGCCAGGCCTTCCCCTATCCTCTCCCTGCTTGTGTATAGGTATCATCATAGCATCCTTCCAATCTTGTGGTAACTTACCTTCTCCTAAGAACTTTTTAAACAGCACCTCTAAATATTTCACCAACTCCCTGCGACCAAACTTCAGTGCTGCGTTTCCTATCCCATCTGGATGCCTTACTGCTCTTCAAACCCCTAATTACCTTATCTAGCTCCTACTCCCTCATCTTAAACTCATCAAACACCCCCTGAACCCTATTTGCCCCCTATTCCAATCCTCCTTTGCCTCAAACACTGACAAGTACTGTCCTTGCAGCATCTCTGATTTTTCTTGGTCATTTATCGCATGCCTACCATCCCTTCCTGTTAGCAGAGGGATCCCTTCCTCTTCTCCCCTTAGTCTCCTAACATACCTAAACTATTTCCCCCATTCCTTGCCGTTTCCTTCTTCCACTGTGTACATAATGTGTAGGTTGTTAACATTGTTTACCAAATTTGAGACCACGTATATGAAATGGACTATATTATTAAATTTACGTTGCTATGTTTATCACCACTGTTATTTACCTTCTTTTTAGGTGAAAAACCGAACGTATCATCTTTGCTCTTAATACATTTCTGACAAAAGTATTCTTCTTCACTATTGGTGCCAACACAACTGCAATGAAACCTTGTCCCGCACGGGCCCGCACACTTTACAAACTTCTGTCTGCCAAAAAACGGTTCACCACATAAATCTTGACTGTGAGGCATGTAAAAGCCCCTATAATCCAAATTTTCTCAAGGAAGCACAGAGAAACACAGGAGCAAAATCACTGCTCATCCTTCTCAGACGAGCGCCAACGCCATAATAATAATAATAATAATAATAATAATAATAATAATAATAATAATAATAATACTAATAAACAACAACAAATAAAATAAACCTTTTAAAAACTACTATTGCCAAAATTTCAAGTGACTGGACTGAAAGATTCTTCAATCAATGCGATATTCATTAAATAATAAAAATCAGGTAATGTTAACATTATTTATATAATAATTTTGTCAGAAGCACTGAAATGTTTTGGTAAATACAATTTTTAGGCACGTGTATTTTGGTACTACAGAATCCACTGTAAAAAAAACATAGCTAAATGAATTTGCAAATTAGTAATATTCACCAGTTTTCATGTACCTGTCGGAAAGTCTTTCTATCACCACAAAATTGTCAAATGCCACTGGATTTGTAAACTTATCATGTGACTTGCTTCAAATGAGACTCTTGCCATAGCTACACATAAGAAAAACAATAAAAATTATACTTCCTGTAGCATCACCAAAGATTCAACAGCGTGAATTGATGGGATGTTTTCCTGTGTAAAATGCCTCCAATTTGCAGCCACAATAATTCTATTTTAGTGTTTTGCAAATAGAATTCAATGCATGTAGTGATGATAACATCTTTACCACAAATTTCCAAAAAGGAAAAAAATTGTTACAGTAAAACTCTTTTAAGATGTTTTTCAAGGGACTAAAAAAATAATACTTACTATAACCAGGAAAACTTCTTAAAAGGGTCAAATTACACATGTGCGTATAGACAAGGTGCAAAATTTTTCAACTTACTAAGAAAGAAAACTTCTTAAGTGGGAACTTCTTAACAGGGTTTCACTGTATAATTTTTTGGCATAAATTTATTAGACAACAAATAACTAACCATAAATAAAATAACACCGGAGTAATTTCACTAAATATTCACTTTATGTGGCAGGGATTGGTTTCTTCAATATTCACCACCTCTAAACATGTAGATTCATCAAATGGATCAGAAAGACAAAATAAATTAGTAGGTAACTTACTTTGTACTGAAATGATATTTTTAAAATATTTATTTTGGTCCAAACTATTTTGTTCAAGTTTTCTTTTGATGGAGATGTATTTAGCATAGAGAAGTAATTGTATATCTATGTTTTATTAATATTTATTGCACTTATACTCATGAACTGTTGTAAATTTATTTAAAGCAGGTTTCACACGATGCAAGATGCATTTCATGCAAGATTTTGTACAAATTATTTTGTACGAGAATGCCAACTAAATTGCATGCAAAAAGAGTTCACACGCAGATAAATAAGATGAATACTGTCTTATATTAAAATTAGTTTGATAGTCCTGGTGAGTACCAAACAGCCAAGGTATTATAATACAAAATATGAAGTTGCTTAGTTCAACGAGGTATTTGTTTCAAAGTTATCCCTCCAAAATATAACTGTTTTTATTTTATTCTCAGCAAACTGTCTAAACTTCAATATACGCTTTAAAGTTATTTTCCAGCAATGTTTTATTTCCCAGTTTCCTTTTTGCATACCTCGGATTATAATTTTCTTTTACTCTGTGGTTGAATTTACAACAGGTCACATGACCAATATTCAAGGACCAATAGGATCACAACTTGCATCGTCTTACACGAGAAAAATAGGACCTGCTCTATCTCCTCATTTTGTGCAAGATGTGCCTTGCACACAAACTTGTGCAAGAAATTCTCGTGCAAGGTCGGCATCTCGCGCAAGTTTGGCACTCATTTTGCATCGTGTGAAATATGCTTATGCACTCAGTAATATAGTATTGTATAAACCTGGGCCCATGGTGATCTTGTAAGGGCTTGCGTGGTAAGTGTACTCATATTTGTAAAGGCCCATGTTGTGGCATAGAATTTTATTACTTCATTTTAAGTTGAGTGGTGTGGAGCCCACTCTTATCATAGGGGCCCATCATATTTTAGGTGTTTCAGTAAAGCTGGATACAGAATGCAGTAAAATCAAAAATATAGACTGTGCATTGCTAAGGTGATAAAAAAATATGACTGTTTAGTGTTAAGTACTTGTTCTGTGTGTTACTATCTTCTCATGGAAGTGTAACAATATTTTTTGCAGGAAACTTATGGTGGTAACTCAGCAGAGAGTGACCTCAGTTTGAATGGGCTGGTTGATGTGATGCGGTCTGCTGGGTTCATGGTAAGGATTTACGATGTTTCAAAGTTCTGTCTTGTGACCTTGTAGGTAATTGTGAAAAAAAATTCCCCTTCCCCCCCCCCCCCCCCCCCCATCTTTCTACCTCCTTGCAACAAGGATAACATTTTATTGTTGACGAAAATGTAAAAAGTAGATAATTTATATTGTACCACTTAACAGGTCAAAGAAATTTAATAGAAATGCTGCCAAATTAATGTAAATTATCTATTGTGAAAGTGCATTTCTATTATATTGATTAGAATTCTCAGTCATTGAAGCTTCATGTTCTTTAAGGTACTACAAGATTTGAGTGTGAAATACTGTGAATCTCTATTCTATTGATTTTAGTGTTGTTGGGAAGTTCATAGATAAACGTTTTATGTCATGTTTTGTTGTTTGTTAGTGTTTTATGAATAGCTATTAAAGCTAATATTCAGTACAAGGAGTAACAGGCATGCACATTTATGAGTCTTTCATTTGATATTTGAAGTTATGGAGCACAAGAGGATAACATTTTTATCAATGAATTAAAAAAACTGGCAGTTCTTGATAAATAGTTCTGTTATGTGTGTTTTTGTCTGTGATGATGTACTAACAATTTAACTGTAGGCCTATGATGTTTTGGGTATTTTGTTGCAAACCGTATAAATGCCATTCAGTAGAGGACAGCTCCTTAACTTTAGGTTGCGGTGGGTGGGTAGGTAAGTAGGTAGGTAGATAGGTAGGTAAGAAGGTAAGTTAGTAGGTAGGTTAGTAGGTACAGTAGAACCTCTCTATTACAACCCCTCACGGTTCCTGAGAATAGGGTCGTAATAGAGGGGGGAATTGTAATAAAAAATTTTGGGCCAATTTTGACCCACCCCTAACCCCTATGCCACCAAACTTGCCATTTTTTTGCATGAAGTTCATTTCAATTGTCTCTAGCGCATAAAAAACCACTTTTTAAATTAAATATAAATACATATTAATATTATAATAGCTGGATGTCTCCTGATTAATTTGATACCCAAGAAAGGCATATTGGACCACTCCTTGTCATAAAAAAGAAGGCCTAAACACAGTATGACATGGCCATTGAAAGTGTGTGAAAAGATTTGACTATATATCATTAAAATATAACTAAACACTTTTGGAGATGCCGTATGTTTGAAGCAAAACACAGAACTTTATTTATTGATAATATATATGAAGATACGTTGAATCACTCGTTTACTGGGGCTAGCAGCAAATCCATTGCCGTTCACATGTAGCTGGGCAAGCGCCTAAATCCTCTGCAGCGCGGCCAGGCATGGCAACTCGCATCTGTCGATCGGTCCTAGATCCTTGGGGCTGGGCAGCTGTCGGTCGGTCGCTGCAAGCTGGCAGGCGCCGGCCGCCGCCCTCTGCAAGATTATTCTGGCGGGCGGGAGCCAGCCGGCCGCCGCCAGTGCCACCGTTACTGTGCCGGTTCGCTTCGCAGTAGCGGCCCGGTGTTGATAAAACATGCTGAGATGTGATTCACGTCAATGTGTTGAATTTATACAAAATGTAGGCGGCGTGTTGGCCTCTCCACTGGCAGGATGAGGCCCGGCAATGTTTGCGGGAAAATTAAAATTTTGTGCAGTCTACTAGAAATATTAATTATCCCAAATTTTTCATCAAAAACTTCTGACATGACTTTTACAAGCAACCGGCCTTGCTCGCCAAAATATGGTAACATAAGAACACATTTTATTTGCACACACTTACCTACCTTTAGTCACTTTACACATAAAATTGACTTCACTAGAAAAAAAAACAATTGCCCACCAAAAAAATTAGCATAAAATAACATGGGTGCACATAAACTTAAAAAAAATTATCATTAAAAAAGAGACATTGAATTAAATTTGAAGTTATACATACTCTGATTAAGAAACTAGTCTGTAATGTGCCGCTGTTTTTACAGCAAAAGAGGATGGATAATGGAAGTGAAAAAAGACAGGAAGAGTAAAGCAGAGGCAGCAGCATGTGACTAGGACAAAGAATCCTCACTGACCAGGCCTGCAGCTCCCCCTCCCCCCTCCAACCATGATCTTCAAGGGACAATTACACCAGTGTCTTCTTCTGGCATGAAGTAATTTATTGCTTCACACTGCTTGGGACAACAAATGTCAAAGATGTATGTGCTTTGGCCAGAATAATCAAAGATGTAATATGGTACCACCTGCACTCACTAGTCGGGCATATCCAACCACACAGGAGTCAAATTACACACACCTTGCAGTCATGAAGAGAGCTGGGTACTAAGGAATGGTAAGGTATATCTGGAAGACCTTTTGTGCCATGTGGTTATGCTGATTTTTATCATTTTGCTATCTTCCGTGATTTGTGTAATTCCTTGTCAGATGAGATTGTGGTTTGAATGCAAAGGGGGCAATGGGTTATTGAACAATTATGGACATATGCCATTGCAAACGCTTTGTTGTAGTTTCAGAAAATGTACTCTGTAAAATAACTTAACTTACTTTAAAAACATAAATAAATTAAATAGGAATGAACGAGCCTGGGTTAGCTGTTGTCGACAAATGTGTAACACGTCTATAATTTCAAAAAGGAATCAAGTAAGAATACAAATACCAGAATAAGACAACACAACGAAAATGTAACATACACATAATTCTGAACAAGAATATAGTCAGATATGACACAACACAACCAGTAATGGTGGCCAAACAGACAAACAAGTAAAGAATATGAAGAATACATACAGTATTACCAAAAACTGAACGAACAGCAAACACAGCACAAATGAATAAAATGGCTGGAACAGTTGTAAATATGGATGACAAGATGACGACAATACAGACAAAAAATAACAAGCTTCCTTTGACAACAACCGGTGCAATATTTCGGGACTGCAATCTGTTCCCGTGTATAGCGACACAGTCCAAGAGACACATGCAGAGTGGATTGTAGTTTCTCAATTATTGTGTTTGTTTAATCTTAATTTGTCTTAGCCCGGGGGTTCTTTTCTTAATTTGCTGTGTAGTTTTCCATTGTTTTATTTTATGGTAAGTATAGGTAATGGAAAAAGTCCAGTTAAATTCTGAGTGCAAGTATTTTTTTGTGTACAGTAACAATGTTGCTCTGTGAAGGGTTTAGTTTGACTTCCAATTTGCAAAACATTTGTCCAGAATAGCTTTAAAAACTTATATTTGAATATTATTTTGTAATTTTCCATAATTTATTTTTGCAACAGAATTTAATAGTGAAACAGTAATGCTTGTCAATTTTGATTTTATAAGTCCAGATGGAACATGTTGTGAGTGTGTGTGAGAGTCAGTGAGTGAGTGAGTGTGGATGTGTGTGTGTGTGTGAGTGAGTCAGTGAGTGTCAGTGGGTGGGTGGGTGTATAAGTGAGTTAGTGAGTGAGTGGAAGTCAGCGAGAGAGTGTGGGTGGGGGAGGAGGGTTAGTGAATGAGAGAGTCAGTGGGTGGGTGAAAGTCAGCGAGTGTGTGGGTGTGTGAGTGGATGTGTGTGTGTGCATGCATGTGCGTGTGCATGCATGTGAGTGAGTCAGTGGCATAGCAAGGTCAGGTGGTACCCAGTGCAGAAAATTTCTTGTCACCTCCCCTCCCACATTAAATTATAAAAAGAATACAAAATAAGATACTTACAGTTGCAAGTGTCATTTTCTGGCTTATATACTAAACGTTGTGAGCATAAGCACGAAAAACTATTTTTTTCCTAACTTTTTTCTCCGCAAATTTTGAAATTACATCATAAAACTCTATTCTTTTCGCTACTTTGTTTTCAATTGACAAGATGGGTAAGCCAGAGAACCTAGCATGACTCATAGTGGACCTAAGACAACTCTTGATTAATTTTAGTTTAGAAAAACTTCTCTCACATAATTCTAGTGAAACACTTAACGTTAACAACAATCTTAAGGGGCCTGCCTGCTTGGAACTATTTCCATGTTTGAGGCAGAGAAGCGCAAGATCTGTAAGGACTATACTGGTACACGCTACAAGTGCGCCATCGCCGCTATGCGCAGGGCTCTGAATTGGCATGCAGTGTTCTCGTAGTGCTATGTGTACCTATGGGACTTTAAGCGGTGACCCTAGAAATTTATTGGTGGAAAGTTTGTAGCAAGGTTTGGTGCATGCCCCTAGAGTACTTAAGTATGTATAAAACATGTATATTTTGAGATACAAAGCTTTGAATAAGCTGTTTTTAACTACAATGCTCTGAAATTGTTATGAATGTGCGTGGTGTCTTAAAATCGACAGGCATAGTCTGAAGTGTGGGTTCTTTTTGCAGCTTAGCACATTGGACACACGTTTTATACTTTCATAAAAAAAATACCTGTATTTCAAACAGACTGCAATATAGTTCGGGGGCCAGGCAGGCGGACCCCTTAAGGCTAAAGTCAGTTGTGGTACAGAATTTGAAAGTTCATATTCAACAATAAACTCCAGAAATTTTAAAGAGGACCATTCCAGAGAATCTTACTTTGAAACCTCTGCAGCTTGTAGATGTATTCTTAGTCGTGGAATCTCTCTAAGGAGACCATCTCCAGAAAGTTTATCATAATGTTACATGGAATGTCTGAGGGGCATATCTGGGTTTGTGACGGATGATGGTCTTATAAAAATAAAATAACTAAATTATATATCTAATTTGTTCACACAGCATTATTTACATAATTAAATTATCTGTCTCCACTACTACTATTTTATTCAACAGTCGGCGCAATATTTAATACTATTTCAACTCCAATTAATGTCCTTAATTGTTTCTGCTTGGCTACATTCAGATAACTCATACTCATTATTAACACATGTTCAGTTTGTCTCATCTAGTCCAATAGTCCAGCCTGCCAGTCGCACCCTTCACTGCTTGATACTCGCAGTCACAGATTTCCCTTCTGCTGGTCACTTCTCTCGCTGCTTGTCTTCTATCGCTCAGAACTCAGCCATTCATTCACTCACCAACTCCTCGACTTGGAGGGCTCTCATACTTTTATACTGTTCACCCTGATAATCTGGAAGGTTCAATGCACCCCAAGTCAAGCTGAGAGAATGAGGTCAATAATCCAGAGCATTCTTCAGGTAAACCCATTAATCAATACAGTCAGGGTTGGCAGTGCATGCTGCAAAAAGTATTATAGTGTCGGCTCGCTTTCTGTAACAGATATGTAGCCACTGGCCTATTGCTCTCATGTTCATTCAAAACAATCCTTTGACTTGCTTCCACCACTATAATATAATTGTTGTCCTTCACTTCTACTCGCTCATGCAGGATGCTAAGCAGCGAGCGCGTAACAACAGCTTACGACTAAGTTTTGTATTAACTGAGGAAGTTAAGTCTTCTGAAGTTGTGATCAGATTCTTGGGCTCGATAAATGCAAACATATGCTGATATACTTTCCATATCTTTGCAACAAGTGTCGATTTCTGTATAAAACCTGTCAGTGAACTCCAACATTGATCTCTTCAGTTATTTATTTAACACAAAGTGGTACATCTTGAGGCTTTTCTCAAGACATCATTTTCTTCTTTCTGGTGGTTCTTTCCATTAAAGGAATGCCCATCTCTTCACAAGTGTTTGTTGCAAACTGCAGTGCTATTCACAATCTCTTTCTTTTGTCTTTCATAAAGATTTTCAGACGTCTCATTTTGATAATACACTTCTCAAAACTGATTCCAGCATTCTGTAGGTATTTTTGAGTGTGATTTACTTCTTCTAAGACATTTACCTCATAAATACACAAAGCATTTTTAAAAAATCACATACTGCTGGCAAAAGCGTTTGCACTGCTTCTCTGGTTTCTATAATTTCTGTGGGATCACAGTGGCATCAACAATCTTCTTGAAATTAGCATGTACAGCTTTTGCAGATTCATAGTGAGCACTCCATCTTGTATCTGAAAGTCTCTTGACTGTAACTCCAACGTTAGTTACAAGGATCGTCCATCTGTACGTTGAAACTGAGAAAAAGCAGTACAGACTTTCTAAGGCTCCAAGAAAGGTAACTCATTGTGAAACAATTGCAAAAGAATACACTCCACACAGATTAAGAGAATGATTTTTACAAGGAACAAATAATGCTTTATGATTAAGTTTACTAATCCTCACCTGGGCTCCAAAGTTGTTGTCAGAGGAAGTTATTAATACTCGTTTAAAGTTACAGGAAAAAAAGTGTCATGATTCCAAAAAAAAAATTATTTTTGCAATTTTTTCACCTCTTAGTGATGACACCCGGGCAGCCCGCACCCCCCTCAACTACCTTCCTCTGCCACTGTGGAGTGAGTGGGTGGGTGTGTGAGTGTTTATGTGTGTATGAGTGGTAATGGGAGGGGGGAGTAATGAAGGCGTGAAGAGATTTGGGTGGCTCTTAACAGCGAGGCCTTAAGAACCAATGAGGGTGAATTGATGTGAGTATGCAGCAACGCAGAAATGAAAGGGATAGGTAAATGGGATATCCCCGAGGAAACCAGCCGACCAGCCGCATCGTCCAGCATGTTTCCCACTAGAAAAAATCCAGAGAGAATCAGCCGGAGATTGGACCCGGTTCATCTTGGTGGGAGGCAAACAGTCTAACCACTCAGCCACCGTGGCCCCAGAAAATGTTGTGCTGTTGAAAAATTTTGTATGTAAATTGATTAGTTTTTAGTTTGTTAGACAATTTTCTCAGAAATTAATGCTCAAAGTAGTTGTGTTATGATTAAATTTTATTCCCCCCCCCCCCTCCCACCCGCTCCTTTTCCCTTCTTGACAGTATGAAGACTTTTGATCCAGGTCTGAGTTTCTCTGTACTGTGGCTGCTGGTGGGGCTGGCCGGGGTTAAGGTGATCAGGAGTTCCTCAGCATGGTATAGGCTGCTCTTAGTTAATTGCAAACTTTTGAATCAACCTTTGAAAGTTTCACTGCTTCTACCTACCGTCAAACCTCGATTTGACAGACACTCGGTGCCCCAAAATTTGTCTGTATGAACCATGTATATATGTGAACAGATAAGGCTGAATTGTGATCCATGTGCCCCCCCTCCCCCTCCAATTTAAACATGAAAATTTCATCTAGACATGTATTCTGAGCAAACCAATACCCGAGGTATGCAAAAAAAGACTACTGAACAAGGTAAAATTAACAAAACGGCAGACTGCAATGCTGCACATATGCCCAACACAACAGCTGTGGTATGACCCATGTTGAAGTTTCCCACAAGGAAATGAGATGTTTTACATTATAATAAGATAATTATATTTTTTAACACTTAGATATCTTCACCTCAAATCTGTACATCATCAGAGAGAGAGAGAGAGAGAGAGAGAGAGAGAGAGAGTGTGTGTGTGTGTGCGCGCACGCGTGTGTGCATGTGTGTGCGTGTGTGTGCGCATGTGTGTGTGTGCATGCGCGCGTGTTTTTTTTTTGTGTGTGTGTGTAAATTTAAGCAAAAAAACAAGGCTATTACAATTTTGAATAAAATGTCATGGCCTTAGCAAATTACGTTTTGAAACATATTATTGCAGAAAAATAAAAGACATGTGTATTAAAAGTAAAGTTATTTTAATTGGTATATGTGTTGGATTACAATGTGGTAAACTGACTGGCTAAGAACAATATTTCCATGTAAAGAAAGTGGCTTTAATGGGTAGTACTTAACAACATGACAACAGTACAAATATTACAACATGCAAACAATAAATTGAATACAAGACTTTAACCACGTTCCATTAAATGTCTAGTAGTATACATTTTTTTCCATCATCCATACAGTTTGGCATTAATAAAGTTCAGTGAAAGAGAAACAGTAAAGTTGTACTGCGACAGGAAAATATGATGAATTAGGAGAGTATGCACTGTTTTCTTTAGCAGTTTGTTTACAAACAACAGCAATATTATATATTTTTCGCCTATAATAACGCATAAAATGAGGGAATATGCCACTTGGAAACGTGAATTGTAGACAATTTTTCGCCAACTTTTTAAAACACAGCAGCATTATAAAATAGCATTTTCCTTTTAATGACATATACAAAGGAGGGAGAGGACATTTAAAAAACATTGTGAGTGCATGCCAGCATCCATCTGCTGTATAGTTTCATATTTTCGCATGAGTGTGATGACGTAACTCTTGCATGGTAAACATCTAAAATGTTAGACTCACAATCCAAAAAAGTGTCCAAAAAGTAGTGTAGGTCATCAACTTAAGCAAAATTTATTCAAAAAGTGTGCCAAGAATTGAAATCCAAGTGAAATAGCATAATAAAGTCATCAATAAATAGAAATTCAAACAAATCCAACTAAAATCCGAATCATAGTTGGCAAAATTTTGCTTGTAAGTGTAAGCATGTAGGTCTAATAGTTATTTTATTATCTTTTTTAAAATTACGACAAAAATGTAATTTATTAAGAGTATTATATGATTGACTATGAGAGAAGTATAATTCACTGTGAACCAAATATTTTCGTTTTCAAACACGTACTGTACTTGTTTTATGTGAACATCAAACACGTATGTGTTTTTCATTGTGAACAAAATATTACCAGTGAGTGGTCATCGAAGTAGCTGAGCTTGAGTAGCACAAAATACATGCTCATGAAGTCGCAGTGCCATTTTGATCACATTGGTGCCCTAAATTTCCATAGCTTTTGGCTATAGTGGGTTGGCACTACTGCAGGATGTACCAAAGTGAAGATTTTTGACAGTTTGTAAACAACTTTATTATGTTCAGCTCAATGATCCAATCTGAATACACAAGTAAAGAAATTAAAAATCCAGTTTCTTTCTTTAATTTACCGGTGGTTACTGGAACAAGAGAGATTGTGTTATTTATAAGACAAAACAAATTTCTTGGGCATAATTAATGCCTTTTACATAGTCGTTCATAATGGTTAGTCATACAAATGTTTTTAACAAATAAATGTGAAATATTGCATTACAGTAAAAATGCCAGGAAAATTTGTTTATTCATTTATTCAGGAAAATGTGTTTATTCATTTATTCAATTTATAGTTTTCCATGAATTCTGATACATGAGCACAAAGTCTTCAGGATGTGGAATAACGTGTCAATAAATACTACAAGAAAAGTTATATACAACTCCTTATACAATATATACATTATAATATTACAATACTTTAAACTCTTAATACTCTAGTGTCTATTTTAAAAACTGTAAAAGTGCAAACTTGTTAATAAAAACTCTTTAATTGCATATACTACATGTAAAACAAATACATAATTTCTCTGTGCGTCTAGTGCAAATAGTGGATGGTAGAACTTGAGTTGGATCTGGTCGCCAATTATGAAAAAATGAGCCTGTAAGTCTGCATACTTATTTGTAGGCTAATTTTTTATCTGATGTGGAAGGAAACAGGAGAAGTCAAATTTGGGAGTATTTTTATGTTATGATGGCTCCCCACAAAGTCATTTGCAAATTGTATAAAGCTCATATTTCCCCGATGTGGTAAGTCTTTTGTTGCTCTTGGACACCGTATGAAAATTTACAAATACAGTTATTTGTATCGGCCACAAAAGATCGGTATCTGAAATTTTTCCAAAATGGGGTTAGGACCCACTTCATTATGTATGTAAAGATTAGTTGCAGAAATAGAGCCAAGCCCCACAAGAGGTCTGCTGAGTAAAGATAGAAACAGTTTAGATCCACGTTAAATAGTGGCACATTTTACAGTGTGGTTAGGACTACAGTTTCCTCTTTGCTCATATTTATGTATTGGAGCTCATGGTTACTGACTGCTTAATATTCATCAGCTACTTGATTCCATACTCCAATCTTATCAGGAAGGACTACCATTGATTCAGAATCGGGTAAGTAGGTAAGTGGGCTGTACGTCTTGTCGACAGCAAGGTCATTAGAAACGGTGCAAGTTGCACAGGGAAGACGGATTGGGAAAGGATTGGGAAGGAATCGGCCATGGTCTTTGTTAGGGACCCATCCCTGCATTCACCTGGAGTGATTTCAGGAAACCATGGAAAACAAATCAGAATGGCCGGACCGGGAACCGATCCCAGGTCCTCCCGAATGCTAGTTCAGTGAGTTACCACTGCGCCACCTCGCTCAGTTTCAGAATAAGAGTCCTGGAACAAAACAAAATATAAACTGAGGGGTGATGCCTTGGCTGGCTGATGTCTACTACGTTAAGGAGTGAACGTTTTTGGTGGGTGCTAGATCAGGTGCATCCTTCTGATGGGAGGTTGCTAATCTGTAGTTAGTCCCTATGGGGCACAGGTGCTCGCCCCATGTAGAGGACTGCCTGGTAGCTTTGCGACAAGGCATAAAGTCGAGTTCGGGCAAGACAGTCTTTCGTTTCAGGATGTTTCTTTTTGGTGGTATACCTGGGTGACGCGTAACCGCTGAGCTTGGTTCGGCCTGTGTGGTTTCAGTGGGGTGTACGTGTGCGGCAGGTACGTTAGAGAACTGACTTCTGATGATTGTTCGTGCCGGCAGGGGCAGAGCAACTGGTTCAAGTCAGAAGTAAGCAGTAGAAATTGTCTGTGACTGATCTGGTTGGCTGAGGTACTCGGCTAGCCAAGGGTGGATTTCTTCACTCTGGCGTGTTGGGGCCTGGAATGGATCCTGGGGATCTCCGGAGTGACTGGTACTAATAGATGGTGCAGGACTTGAGCTTGTTCCTTGGATGCGAACTGGTTTCTAGCTGAGACCAGGGAGGATATAAGCTCTTGTAAACGCCCAGAGACAGTTAGCATCGGTTTCACTTTTTTGCAATTTGCCACCACAACGGGACTAAGGCATTGGATGAACATTATACACACGCTCATGTCCTTGAGGCAAAATGCAGGGATTGTGTAGCTCTCATATGTGTAGAGCCACGTGGAGCATCTGCTGACTCAACGGTCACCCTATCACAGTGTTCGTCTCTTAAACGCGGTGAACACTGGAAGTCAGGCCTTGCAGTTAACAGTCCCTGCACATGGGTGTATGTCCCGAGCCCAAGTCTTCCCAACCTAGGGAACGACCCTTCCGGCATCTAAACACAGTTGAAAGAGCAAGCACCAAGCCGAAAAGCTGAACTCGGAAAGCTGAGTACCTGTGTGTGGGTTCTACTATTCTGCATACCGTGGTATACAGAAAGGTGGGCTTTGCTAGTGCGTGTGGGTTTTCAACAGTGTGCTGGCTCAATTGAGTAGTTTCCCGGGATCACTTACATTTCTATTAGCAGCATGAGGTCAAATAGGATAGGTATAAAGTGTACAGGAAGGTGGTACTTGGGAATCAGTTCAACACTGTTTAATTCCGTGTTACGGAAAATAAACATGTGGTGCCGCTCTACCTCCTACGTTAGCAAGAGTGTGGGGAAGCTTTAACCTATGCTGTCCAGATAGAGGCGACCTGGTCCTAAGCTAGACAAAGGTTAGGGTAGACGAGCACTGTGAGAACAACTTTAATTGGTCTAAACTCCTTTTGCAATTGTTGCCCTGAAGGGGCCACAGTGTCTAAGTGTGTAGACGACGTGGCAGTTTGGCTTCTAAGGCACAAATGTGTTGAAGACTAAGGAGGGTTAGACAGGATGGCTCTGGTGACAAGGCTCAGTGGAGAGCAGGGAGTATGTGTTCCTTTGGCAGTAAAAGTACGATGAAGAAAGGTAGAGCTAGGAGTGTAACTGAGCAGGCTGGTCAGTATCTGGCAATGAGTGCAGTGGATGACTGAAGACTGGTCCTGAGCGAGTGCCACAACTCGCTGTTTATACTCCACCCTTCTGCTATCATTGGCTGGCGAGCTCGTGGGCAAAGGATTGTAGCCAGAGAGGGGGTAGCGATAGCATAGCTTCATGGAGGCGTGACATCACTGGCCGGGTTGTAGAATGAAGGAGGCAGCGGAGCAGACTGGTATAGCCATCTAACGGCATGTAGTGGTACTCGGTGTCTTGATGCATAGTCTCAGTGGGCCGGTGAATAATAAAAGTTGTAGTTTGAAACATCAATTCTTGTCACTGCAAACAGTAAAATCTCTTGACGTCTCGTGGCGGTCAATAATATAAACTTTGTTGAACTCAGATACAACGCTATGCTTACTGATGAGCTGAAGTCTATAAAATACCATAGTTGCCAAGCATCATGAATCAAAAGATTACTTTGAACGTGACAGTAGGCATACTAATGAAAGATTTTAAAAGCACATGGGCAATGGCTTTTTGCATTTTCTAGGAATGGTTTAAAGGGAAAATGCCATGATGAAAATAGTGCATTGACGTTGGGTTAGGTGAGGTATAAATCATTACTAGGTATCACTAATGTTTACTTCACAGACATATTCAAAGTGTGTTGTGGTAACAATAACTGTAGCAATTTAAAGAACTTACAACAAGCTCACTACTGCCATGGCTTATACAAATACTTTACATTTTCGTAGAAACCTTAAGAGTGCTGGCTTACTGTGACTAGTCTTGAATGTTTCGTTTTTACAGATTAACTAGCTTTTATGTCATGTTCTTTGTTCTATGGTGACCGACCCATGTTTTTTTCCAACAACTGTCAACATAGCCAAAATATTGTTGTCATGCAAACGTATTGTTATTTTTATTTTATATTTTTTTGCACCATCCTGCAAAATCTGATCATCAGCTGGGACGAAAATTCTCATGTTGACCTAGGAATTTTCCATAGGATGCTCCCTGAAATGTCATGACTTTGGGGCTTACCATTTAAGAGCTTTTGATGGTACAGAAAATACAGAAACATTACTTTCAGTTGTGTATGATATATTTAATTGGAAAAAATAATAATTTCTTAATTTCTCTTAATGATGTTATTTATTAGAACTGATGCGTGCTCCTATCTTCAGGATAGTGGTTAAGATGCTAACTGCCATCCCGAGTCCGTCAAGTAATCCTGTCATGGCCAGAGTGTCTACCACCCCTGGAAAACCTGGAAAAATCAAGGAATTTGGAAATCAAGGAAAAATCAGAGAATATTCAGGAAATTTTTGAAAAAAAATTAGGGAATTTTAGTTACAGAAGTTGGCAGTGAGTTGTTACGTGAGTGATAACCTATCCTGTTTCCTCAATGAAAATGTAGGAGGTGTTTTCAATGTGATTGTGTCACTATTCCATCTTTTGTTAATATTCACAGTCATTCATGGAATTTTAATTTAAACATTGATCTTTTTACTGCCATCAAACAACTCTGAAGCATTCACCAATTATCTGGTAACCCTATAGTGATTGAGTTAACCTCGTCATGTGAGCAAGTTAGCTCTGTTAACTCCATCAGGTTACTTTTTGCAAATGCCTGTTATTTATGTTTGTTTCAGTAGTGTACAGAAATTTGATCCTAGGGAGACTAAATGGGAAATTATAAGTTTTTTGAGACATTGTTACTATTTGTTTAAGAATGTACCTGCAAGGAGGGTAAGGAGATTATATTCAAATCACTGGGTCAGAGCTTTTTCCAAGAAGTTTTGTGCAATCAGATGGCTACAAAATGTGGAAGTTGCTGAACGTGCCATGAAAATCTTGCCTCACCTTAAAAATTTTGTTTAAGAAGTGTCTGTTTCTTCTGTCTCTTTTATCATTATGAAAAGTTCTCTTGTAGACATTTTTTTGGAGGTAAAATTGACTTTCTTCTACTCTTTGGCTTCAGAGCTGGAATTGTTTCTTACAATATTTCAAAGTAAAGCACCCATGGTGCCTTTTCTGTATGATTCACTGGAAGACATTTTATTAGCCCTGGTGGAAAAAATTTGTGAAATCAGAGGTACTGGAGAGCTTTAAGGAGCAACGGAATGTGTGTCTATTTATTAGATTTAGATCAGCAAGAAAACTTACTGACAGCAAATAACATTAGTTTAAATTATGCAATATACCATGTCATCAAGAAAGAAAAACTACCAGAAAAGGCTGCCATGCTATTAAAAAATGATGTTCGGAGTCTAAAGGTGATTGTAATAAAACTTCAAGACAAGAGTCCCCTGAAGTACAAACTCGCTTAGGGAATTTCCTGCTCATGTCCATCTGTGACTTTAAATACACAGCTGAGGAAACAGTGCTTGAAGATGTCTTCAAAATCGGTGGTTGTCAGGACCAGAAGCTGATATAATTGAGCAAACATATGATTTGGTATGTTCCTCGGAAGATTCTAAAGCCCTTCTTTCAGCTTTTTCTCGAGAAGGAAGCCTTGATCACTTGTGGCTTCACATTCTTAAGGTACATTAATTTTCAGCTAAAAGTAGCCTCCTAAAGTTTGTGAAAGAGATGTTGGTACTTCCTTATCGAAATGCAGCTTTAGAATGAGGATTTTCACTAAATTGTAACCTGTTGACTGAAAACTTGCAAGAATAATCCTTGATTGCACAAAGAGAGTTGTACGACTATGTTCATCATAGTGGAGGTGTAGAGCATGCTGATATCACTAAGTCCATGTTGCAGTATGTAAGAAATACCAGTTGTAGGCAGGCGTAAAGAACCTTTGCAAACAGAAAAAATAAAAAAGAAAAGGAAGTGACAGATAAGAGGAAGGCAGAAAAAAGAAGAGTTCAAGAGGAAATCAAATAATCACAGAAGAAAAAGGCTGGAGTGTTGGAGTTGGTGCGTAAGTGCTATAGATGCAAGTGTTGAGTCACTGCAGAATTGTATTTTACTAATTATTTTATAACAGTGTATGTCAAATATTGTTACCAGTAACATATCTGTATCTTTATTAATGATTTTACTTTGTGTAATGTTTCTTTTTTTTTAGTCTAATATGTGTTTATTGCCAAAGTTCTGTTCAGCATATTTTTATTGTCATTGTTAACTTCATATAATTGTTGAGATTGGCATTACTAGGTATGGCAAAAAAAATTTTTTGCATGCATTATTTTTGTAGTGACTTACTAGACACTGTTTTGAAATGTATTGTAATTTTGTTTCATATTAAAATCAGCTTCATTCTTCATATAAACATCACAAAATTAGTCTGACATCCTTACATTGTAAAATAAGCTGATATACATATTATACTCTTTTGGTTGTATTTGAATGAGTGAACTTATTTTTGGCAAGATTTTTGTAGTTATGTATCATTAAGGTTTTGTAAACTTTTTAAAGTGTGTGCTAATATCCTATTAAGTAAAACACATTTGTTATTCTACATTTCTGTTGCTTAAAAAACCTGAAAAAATATATTTATAGTCCTGGCTAACCTGGAAAAATCAAGGAATTTTGTTTCTTAGATCTGACAGACACCCTGCACAGCATTTTAGTTGCTACACTAGCCCGGTGGGTCAACATAGGTTCTGTGGGGGGCCGCTTAGTGGGAGGCTACCATCTGAGGAGAGGGGAATTAAACCATAGAGTGAGGCAAACCGTAATTGTTTCCCTTCCTTGGAGATCAATCTTCCTCACTACAAGAGCTGCGGAAATGCAGGACACCAACTGTCCCTGGGAATTATGAGGTGTGATGTGAATTAGTCAATGATGACAGTTGTGGTGGATGATCCTGCCAGAGGGATTGGCGCTCTCCACAGTGGCTGCGTAGGCCGGCGTGTGGGAATAAAGTTTGCGGGAGAATAAACCGCGCAAGACTTTGGGACGACCTTCGGTGGGAATCGAACCCGGATATTCTTCTCCGAAGCCAATCGTATAATGCACATATTCTGAATGCCCTCCCTCTGGGCTACCTTAGGCAGGGTTACTGCTACTGCAGGCAGTGGAGTCTCTGGCTGGTGGGTTTTGTAAGTTCCTGTTCTGATTCCAGCCAACAAGCACCTAAATAACCATCTAGCTCCGACTCGTGTTCAAGGGGGATAAAAGGTGAAATAGCCCTAGGTGTCAAGTCTGGTTCAGCAGATGGTAACATGACCTCACTCGGAACTTCGGTGACTACCTTTGAGTTAATTAATCTTTGCAAAGCTAGACGTTCCCTGTGCCGTATACGGTATACTGCACTTAATAACACCCTTCTTATTGTGCATTTGACCAGCTTTCTGATCCTTCCGCAGACGTTCAGTCCTGGGGGTGTGTCTTATTCAGTCACATCCAAGGCACTGACGTATAGATAAGAAGGAGTCCAGTATTAGGACGCCACCAAGGGTAGGCGAGGGAGTACCAGAAACCCACGAGCAGTGGCGTGTCTTTTCAGATTTAAAGTTTTCTGCAAGTTCTGTCTCCTGTGGAGTTTGGCACGCCTCACGACTAGTCCTCAGCAGAGTTTTCCTATTGCACATGACAAGTTCCACTGAAGGAAAAGAAATATGAATAAAATAAGTAAACAAGGAACTAATATTAAAATTACGGCTGTCAACAATTTCAGGTTACGTAATATTTATTGCTGTTTTTGGAAAGTGGGAAATCCTGTTTGGATTATAAGCTAGCTAAAGAATTAATTTTATTTCGTAAATAAATGCAAGCGAACGTGAGCCTAGTAATGTAAAATTAGCCTGGTATCAAACAATCCGCTAAGTTAGGCTCTTTACAGTGTCTCTTTAAAAAGGGGGGTGTGGGAAAGTGTTGCGATGACCTGCTATCGCGGAGTCAAGGAATCTGACTAGGGTAAGAGGGTTGTAGGGTATGGGATGTTGGGTTACCTCTGGAGTCTTCTGGAGCAGGAAGAACCTTCTTCAAGCTGCAGGAGCGGTTGGAGCTGTTTGCAGGCTGCAGGAGAGGAGAGAAAGGTCTTCACAGACCAGGGCATGCTCGCTGACCTATGCGGCCGGCAAGCCAGGCATCTCTGGCGAGAGGCGTGCTCGTGCCTCCTTATATAGTAGAAAAGCCCTTAGATCAGCGATCTTCCAGAGGTGCTGGGTAACATAGCCTTTCATCGCAGGGGTTGGTTTGTCAGGGTTGCAGCAGCGCTGCTCATTTCTTATTACCCGGCATGGAAGCAATATAAAATTTATTCACCTTGGCCCGAGGCTAGCGGGTGTTACGTCACAGGGCAGCAGAGGTGCTGTGATCCTTTGGTGTCGCTGAAACTTCCTTCTCAGATAATCTCAGGGTAGTGGTCCATCAAATAAAATAATGCTTATTCATAAGGGTGGTGATCACATGCCGGATTCCGTGCAGTTAGTACCTTTAATTAAACATGTTAATTAATACCGTGTCTGAAGCTGTCCAACGCATGGAATCCTCCAGTGGGCACGTAAAAAGTAGTTTGCCACTGTTTGTGACCTGCCCCAAGCTCTTGCCTGCTCGTTGATGAGGCAAAGTCGCCCATAGTGTGCGCAAACGTGCTGCGTAGCAATGTGGCTTGCGTCAGAACATTAAAATGAAAAACTGTACATGGTATTGTACCCAGATCACAATGTAATCAAACTGCAGGTTGCACACACACTAACCAACTATGCCACAATAGCACTGCGGGATTGAAAATTCATAATAGAAGTATGTTAATTTAAACTTACACTGGCATCATCACACCTACCAGAACAACTCATTTTTATTATATTTTGCCTGCGTCAACATAAACACAATATTAAAACATATGTATGGTAGCCCTATGCTAGATCTGGGAAACTATTATTAATTCCACTTACAGTGTACGAATACCTTTTGCTGGGCCATCTATTTTTAAGTATCGCTTTGAGCTGCATTCTTCTATTTTATCTTCTGTGGATGTTAACGGTGTGTCTATTGATATTTTTGCCAATTCACACATGTATCTACTCCTATTGGAACTCTTTTGGTATAACTGCAACTACCATAGTTATTACCATACACCAAATTACTATTTTGTTTAGATATAAGAAATTGTGCCAACATTCAAAAATAAAAATATTCCTGCCCGAATACTGTCATAACCAATATATTACACTATTTTGCTGGGAGAGCTGTACAACTCCACCAAACTATCTGCTAATAAAACAGTGTTGTGAGTAACTTACACCTCTATTTTACTGGGTTGGAGGTACAAATCTCAATAGTAAAATAGTAATCCATCTGCATTAGAATTTTTTTTTAACATGACGGAAATATGGCAGTATTATACTCTAAAAGAGAACCTTTTAATTAATTTTTTGGTGTAGTAAGGCAAAAATATAAATTTTTTGAGTTATGACACTATTTTAATGGGTGTGCGAATCTTGCATCTGTTTACATTCTTATCCTTTCTGTGCAGAATACTAAAACATCCTTTGGAACTTTACAGATTGATTGCCTCTAGAAGAAAAATAGCAAGGGCAAATACACTCTAGTTTGCTGCAGAGATTATATTTAGAACTCTTGTTCTGGTAACGCCAGGGTTGCCAATGGTATGACAAGGATGACCCTACAGGCTGTTGTTTCTGACAGTGCTAACTTCTACAGATACAGCCACTTCTAGGTTGTAACTTGGCCAGCATCCACCATATCTAGAGCAGTGGTTGTATTGAGTCATGCCCAAGTGATTTTGCCCATTGAAGACATTAATGTTGAAACTTGCTCTTAAATGGACGCAGATCATTAAAAACACCTGCAAATTTTCCACCTATTGGTAGCAGTTATTTATGGATTTTAATAAGAGAAATGGGGAAGAGGCCACAAGAGAGGCAGCACAGGCCTATTAAACCATCTATCTGTCCACCCAACCATCCGTCGACCCATCCAACCCACCTGTCCACCCACCCATCCATTGACCCATCCAACCCACCCGTCCACCCACCCATTTGTATTTATCCATTCCTGTCCATGTTCGTCCCATCCATTCACCAGTTCATCAATAACCACCTATACATGTAGCCAAACACCTATTGACTCATCCATCTACCCATACACTTTTCTATCTACTCATCTACCTACTCACACATACACCCATACATTTATGTACCCACCCACATATGCACCCATCCACACGTACACCCATCCACCCATTCACCCACACATAACCCATCCACTCACACACTTATCTCTCTATATACCCATCATTCCATTCATCCTTCCAACCACCCACCCACTGTTTATTAGTATGTGTTTCAACTCTTAATTCTGTCAGATTGTTACCAGTACATGTTTACAACATCTTAATGTTTTGTGTATAATTATTTTGCATGTTCCTAAAGGTGACAGAAGAAGATAAAAGAATAGTGATATCTGGTGGAGAAGATGTCACGGAAACTTCTTTAGATAAAGGCAACATATACGCAGAAGAGAAACATGTAAGTTAATTTGTCATCTGCATTAATGAAATTTCAGTTAAATGTGATATAAATATATTACTGTTGGTTGAATTTTTCAAAACTTATCAAAGTTGTTTAACCATCTCTGTAAAGGTAAGAAATAATATTGAAACAAAGGTATGGGTCATTGTAGAGCTGTGTCGATTGGAATCTGCTTCTGCCAAATTTTCAGATGATGACCGAATTGGTACTTAAGAACTGTAGGTAATTTTCCACCAATTTGACAAATGCAAAACGTTTCCATACTTCTGAATTATTCTTCAGTATAAATAATTGACAAGTCTCGCCTTTGTGAACATTGAAAGTTTTTCCCTGTAACGACGCGCTTTCACTATCAGCATGCTAGGAAATGAAAAAAAATCAGTCAAAAAGATGCTTAACTTCCACTGTTTCTTTCAAACAAAGTTTTTAGTTTTTGTCCCAAGCTCCGCCCTGTTGTGAAATAATCTACCAGCTTGACATTCACAAGGGTCAGTGTCTCAGGGGAAATGGAAGAAGCAGGAAGGGAGGAGGTTGGGACTGTTTTCATACAAAAGGTGTAGGCGAGGAGGTAAGCCTTTTACTCTCTCATGTTTGGTGAGTGTGTGAAGTCACAATTGGGGTGTTTATTAAACAGCAGACTGTAGAAAACCATTGTGTGATGTGTGTCAAGCCAATCTCTCCTAATCCATGTGTGTTCGTGGAGACCAAAGACCCAGAGCAACAAGTGTTTGGCGTGGGGAAGGGTCGAACAGTGGAAAAAGTTACCTGAGTATCAAGCATATGGTCACCTTACTCACACAAACACACACCATTGAAAAGTCTGCTTAAGAGAAAGGTGACCGACCATGAGAAGATAAAACAAACACAATGTGCTATTTCTGTCCCAAAAAACTTGTGCAACTTTACGTTTCTAATCTGACCACTGCTATTTCAAATTTATCAGTAACAAAATGTGCTATTATTTTCTGTGACATTTTATACCCACGCACACAGCAAACCAGTTGTTGACCACTGGATGCAGAGAAGTCTGCACGTATTGTTTGTCAGCATGCATCAGTTTTTTTTTTTATTATTATAAATTACTCTACATGTGTTAATTTGGTATATAAGTTTTGTATATTTTTTCAAGACGAGTGTACACATGAAGTTTCCCTTAATATAGTGAACATAGAACGTGTTCCCTTTAGAGTCATTATAATAAATGGTTATATTGTACATTCAAGTTAATTTCTAGAATTTTCATAGTGAAAATTAATTTTGTGACATGCATTAATTTTCAATCTTCCTGTTCATAAACAACTATTTTTATCAAGGATGGAGTATATGGTGATAGGTACCCCCTGTGGCTGGATGCAATCTACACTGGTGGCTCTTCTCCCTCCTAAGACCGTGGAGCTGGATCTCTATTGACAAGAGTTAATTGGTGGTCTGGTCATGGTAGATAGTATGGGTTCAGTCAGAACTGAAAAAATTGCATAGAAATATTCTGGAAGTATAACTTTGGCAGGGCTTCAGACAAATTGGAAGTAACCGTAAAGAGAGCATAGTAAAATTTTTCTTAGGCAGTAATATTAATGCTGCATGCAATTGCCAGCGAATAACTGGAACATTTTGGGACCAGTTTTGCTAATAGGAAGGTAAGTATACTGTTATGTATAAAAGACTTCTAGTGTAAGTGCATGTTGTTAGGTTGGTAGTATGCATGGAAGATTGGATGTTTATAACTTCAAGCAAGTCAGTGTGTTGTGAGTTCGGAAGCGCCACCAACGCGATGCCGAGTTTTGTGATTTGTAAATGTGTACAAGAAAATGTAGTGACTTGGATGAAACATAATATGTACATATTCTTGACTTTTCCATAGAATTATTAAACTTCTCGATATGTATTTTAAATTGTTTCTTAGTCTTACAATTTATATCTAACTGATATGTTGTAAACCAGAAGTCTTCATGATATCTGTAAACAGCTTACATAAATTATATTTTGCGTTGTTGCAGTATTTAAATAATTATAAATTGTTATAGTAGATATAATTAGAAAAAACAGACAATCTGCACACAGTTTAAAATTTTTTCACAAATTAGCTGTAATTTTTTAAAATGGTATTAAGTGTTATTAAAACCAAATAAACTGTTACAGTATAATGAGTCCAATGCTGTTATTTTATCAACTGTTAACGTATCGGATCCTACTAAAATGCCTCAACTCTCAGAAGTTTTTATTCACCTACTACTCACAAAAAAGTTTTTTTTTCATTAAATAGGTCAGGCGGGTTCGTGCCATACAACTGTAGTTGCATTGTGAAAGAAACTGCTCCCTTTCCCTGGCCCAGTTCCCAATTTAGATTTTACAGACATTAAGTCTGAAATACTCATTGTTAATGCCAGCGCATTTTACGAATTGCAAGGAATCTTCGCTGTGACAATTGTATCAGGCACCAGTTTATAGCTCGTGACTGTCACTTTACTCTGTACAACACAAAATTGTTTCTGTTAATACACCCCAACTGTCAGTTACGGAGTGTACACCCATCATTGTCACTGCCCGTTACTTGCCCCTTCCGATTGCGGTTGCCTTCAAACACACCATGCAGTGTGCGTTTCCCACAAATAATGATATACACTTCATACCTGCATAGCGCAGCGATTCTAACTCTACAAACATGCATGATCCGTTTTCTCCAGAAGCTTAGGTACAACTCCTTCCCCCACACACCGTTGCATTTAAGACAGTCTTCACAGACCCGCTCACCGTGGAAGTTACCAGTCAACTCGCCAGCTGACCACATGCACTTCACACTGCTCCCCCCCCCCCCCCCGAGGCTAGTGCTGCCAACATAACCAACACACACACCCAACTTACAGCACACGCCGCACTGAATAGCAGGTGTTCCTCACATAGCCAACAATGTGACATCCCTATGTCACAACTTTGCCCCTTAAAAATACACTTCTTTATCTCAATTTAGGCAATGATTTGGTTTCCCTTCGCACTGTTGGAGAATATTCACTTAGAAGTTACACCAAATCAGTGATAAAAAAACCCAAACTATTGCCCTCCCCAAACAACAACAAATAAATCCTTAGAAGAAACAGATAACAACCACAAAGGCCAAGATAACATACACATTTACACATTAGAATGCAGATGTCCCTCAATTTACGGTCCAGGTACTATTACATCTTAGTGCCTGAGGCTGACTTAGCCAAATGTAATTTTACAGCTGGTATATGTGCTTTAAAACTAAATTGTTGGAAGGGTCTACCATATTTACAGTCGCAGGGGTAAGATAATTTGAACCTTATATGGCTCATCACAGGGTAACGCTAACTTGACTGAGACGTAATCCAACTTTTTACTTTGAGTAATTTTTGTACAAATAACAAGGTATCTAACTTTAATTTGACAAGGTATTCGGTTATTATTATATCTTATGTGTCTGTAAGTGCCTGATAGGTTTCTTTCCAAGTCTCGAAGGAGGGTGTTACAAGATGGTCCTTCCAAAGATACAAATCTAATTCCCAAATGCCCAGTAAGGGATGTGGAATCTCATGCGCAAACAAAAAAATGCTGGGAATTTCCCTGTGGCATCATGAGGTACAGCATTTAATGCTACATTCAACAATGCTAACTCTTCATCCCATTTTCTCTGCTTCTCATGTTGGTAAATACCCACCGCGCCTTTCACGGAATTATTTAAGTGTTCCAAGAGATTAGGGTTGGTATAGTATGGGCTCATGTAGATTTTGTTTGTTCCTTAACTAAAACACAACTCCTGCATTGCTCTCCCAGTAAAGTACGAGGCATTATCAGAAATTAATATCTCGGGACTTCCAAAACCTTGGAAATCTCATTTTCCAGTTAACCACAGATTGCTACTGCGTTCATGTCCCTCATCGGCATCAGTACAGCGAATCTTGAAAAGCCATCAACTAAAATCAACAAACAATCAATACTTTTGCAGGAACAAGGGAGGGGTACAAAAATATCTATGTAAACATGCTGCCATGCCCTAACAGGGTTTTCCATGGTTTTCACAGAATACAGCCGTACTTTGGAAATTTATGATTGCTTAGAACACTGCCATTCATGACAGTTCTCAACATACTCCACTATATCTTTATGCATGCCCGGCCCATTAAATTATTTTCTAACCTTCAACTCTGTTTTCCGTCTGCTCATATGTCTCCCCACAGGAGTATCATGGAAGTAACATACAATCATGGGTCTAATGACATGAGGTTCTCACACGTGTTTCTTTTTCAACCTCCGTATGTAATACATAATCCCTTTGAGTTCCTTATAATTAGACAACTTGCCTTTCTGAATTTTCTCTGCTAGGTCTTTTCATGCCACTTTCTAATATCACTCGGGGGTAGGGGGGGATGAGGTGCAAGACATTACACAGCTCTTCTACCTCTTGTTCCTCAGCAATCTCAGAAGGCACTACAAATTGTACACTCTGGACAATGTGTCTGCTACAGAGTTATTTTTTCCTTGTACATGAGTACATGAAGTATCTTGAATCTGAATCTAGTCGACTGCATTAGCCATCTCCCTAATTTCCCAAATTGGCAATTATGGGAAAACAATCATGTAATAGCTTGGGTATCAGTTACCAGGTAGAATTCTGCATGTTCTAAGTAGGCTGCAAATTTATACACCCCAAAAATACAAGCCAAAGTCTCCTCATAAATGCCATATGCCTGCTCCAATGGAGACATAGTTTCACTCACTTACATAATGGGTCTCAAATCAATCTCATTTCCCTATAGTAAAACACCACCCAATGCCCTACTACTAGCATCAACCTGAACAAAAGTTGATCAGAATTTGGTAAGTACTGATGCACGCGCTTCCTCTTCAGATTAAGGGGATAAAGGTTAGGGCACTGACTGCCCTCTGACACATTGGAGAAGAGGGGAGTCAAACCTCAGAGGGAAGTGGAATGAGATAGTTTCCTGCCCAGGGAGTTCTATCTGCCTCACTACTACGGTTGCCAAAATTCGGGATGCCAGTTGTCCTGGGATGAGATGCGGTGAGCACTGATTAAGCGATTGTGGGGGTGGATGTGGATGACCTGGCTAGCGAAGCTGGGTTAATACGCATAGGCCTGGTTGGACAGCATGTGAGGACGTAATCTGCAGGTGATGCCACAATGCAAGTTTAGGGGCTACGTGTGGCGGGAGTCAAACCCCTACCGTCTTTCCAGAGGCCAATTTAATAATACAAAATTTGGGAAGAGCGACCTGCTGCAGGTGATGGACTCCAATGAATTTGCCCGAAGCCAACCTTGCAATACTGGAATTAACGGAAGCTTGATTGGGGACTACCTGAGTGGGGGTCACACTGGTTACCAAGGATAACGACCTATCCTGACGCTGCAGATCTCCCTCAAGATCATACGCTGGCCAGCATGCTCCTAATAGGTGATTGAACCATGACTCTTGCGTGGACGGAAGTATAGGCGAGTCTGGTCGTGGAGGTGAAGCAATTTCCATGGACTGTGGTTCTACTGTGTTGGGTAGTGCATTTGTATTATGTGCTCTCTCTAACGTACAATGCTCTCGGCATTGTTGTCGACACTGTAAGCCACCTTTCTTATTGTGCATATTTGACTTGTCCCATAATCCGTCATGCATACGTGCAGTCCTGGGGGCGTGGCTTTTGCAGGCACACCCAAGGCCCTGACGTGTGAATAGCAGTTCGATATTGGGATTTCACTGATTTAATTAGCACTGCTTAAAATTACTAGAGAACAAATTAGTTAAAAGTGACAGGGGAACTACGACAAAAATAATGGTAATCTGAGGCATTAGGTTTCACGTAATTTTTATTGCATCACAAGGAAGAAAAGCAGAAAATCCCAGCTAAATTAATTACAAAGAGAAATCTAAAATTAGCTAGGTGAATAACAATAATAATTAAAGTCTTGGTACAGAAAAAATTAGGTGAAGGCGAGTCTGGGGAAAAATATTAATTACCTAAATAACTGTGCAAAGAGTTCTATGGTACGCAATTTACTGTGTCACAGAGGTTTTCCAGAATCGCAACGATCTGCTACCACAGGAGTCAAGGGAAGTTTACTGAGGTAAAGGGTTGTGGGTACAGGAAGTGGATCACCTCTGGAGATAAAATGCTGCCCTAACGGTCAGCTGGGGCAGTGGAGGACGAGCCTTGTCCAAGCTGCTGGAAGTTGCAGTCTTCGCAGTCTGTGGATGCAGGATGAAGACTTATGCAGACTTCTGGAGCCGAGCTATGTTTCAAGCTCAGGGTGGAGCCGTGTTGCAGACTAGGAGAGGAGAGAGAGTCGTCTGCAGACCAGGGACAGCTCGCAAACCTCTTCGGCAGGCGAGCCCGGCATCTCTGCTGGACCATGCTGCTGGACTTCTATTTAAACTGAAAATCTTCTGATCAGCAGTTCTTTGGGGTGCGAGGGGTAGCGTAACCTTCCAGCACAAGGGTAGGTTTATCAGTGTAGCGGGCACGCCGCTCATTTCTTATCTTCCCGCCTGGAGGCGACGACAAATTAAAACACCTCGTCCTGAGGCTGGCGGGATGTGACATCACAAGGCCACAGGGGTGCTGCATCTCTGGGGTTGTTTGTAACTTGTTCTGTAGCTAATTGAATGGTAGTGGATTATCAAAAATATTTCATTTATTCACGGGAGTGGCGTTTGCCTGCGGGATTTCGGGCGGGCAATTCATATTGTAATTAAGCGTATTAATCATGGTTACGTATTCCGCTGTCCAGACTTGTGGAATCTCCTTGCTTGATACGTTTAAATTATTCTGCCACTGTTATAACTTGCACTTAAGCTCAGGTCACTCTTGGATGGGGCAAAGTTGCCCGTAGAGTGTGCATCTGCACAGCGCAGCATGTTGGCATGCATCACTACAAAACAGGTAGGTGAGAATTAGCAGATTTAAGGCTGAAAAACTCTTTTGTTGTTCATCTCCCTCAACTTTTTTGTTTTCAGTTGGTTTAAAGGGGTGCATAACTCTGCATATTGGGGGATCAATTTCTAGAAATATCCGAGTATACCCAGAAACCACATAATTCTTTTTAGATTTTTGGGCACAAAAAATTTACAACTGGTGCAATATTTTCAGGATCCGTGATTAACTGTCCTTTACTAACAATGTACCTAAGAAACTTTATTTGATGTGTGGCCCACGACATCTTGTCAGAGCTGCTTTTCCCGGCGATTGCATCACCCTGAAGATGGCCTTGGCTGCTTCCCAGTGAACCGTGACATTGAGTGAAGTAGTCGTTCTGGACCGTGGTAAATCTCCCCATACCTTGGATGGCCCACCAGGGCAGGAGTGTGAGCAACCGGCCAGTAATGGGGGTAATGCTTATGCCTGGTGAGGCTTTAAAGTGTTCTCAACTACCTTGTGTGGACAGGACTGCCGCTGTTCGTCTACCTCGCTTCGGGGGAGCGGTCGGTCATGAATAACCCACAAGCACCATGGAAAATAAGTGGGAGCATGGGAGGATTGGTTGACCCTACCAGGGGTTTATTCTGGTGACCTGTTTACCATATTTTCCAAAAATAAGTAACACTGAAGTACATACACAAAATAATAGAGTTATACATTGCCGTTATTCATAGTAAAGGAAACTGTTACACTACCCTGAATAGTTAAAAAAAATTACTAATAATATTTAGAACTATACTGTAGGAATACAGATACAAAAGGGTAATCTACTAATAATCCCAGCAATTGCTAGCAAGACAATACAACATAAAAATATATACATATTTATACATAAAATATTGGCAGACTCATCTAATTTACTCTACTATAACAATTGGGTCAGGAGCCTCGCAATACGGTTAGGAGCCTCAGATACAGGCTGTGTTCAAATGACAAATTTCTAGTTATTTTGTAAATTCGTGATTTGATAGGTATCATTTTGGACTTGTCGACAGTCATTGACAGTCACGTGTTTAGCAGTCGCGGCAACACATTATTACATTAATAGTACAAAATATTTTTATCAGAATTTAATGCTTAAAACAGACGTAATATTTCTGCAATCATCACTGGAATACTACGAATACATTAATAAATAAGAAAATAAATTATTCAATAACGACTTTAAAAACAACTTTTATTTATTTATAGTATATGCTTATATATATATATATATATATATATTATATATATATATATATATATATATATATATATATATATATATATATATATTATATATATATAATATATACACATATACATATACACATATATACACACACACAGAGTACATGACTTACTTGCTTTATAAAACATTGCTGGTGTATTTTATGTATGGTTATTTGCATTAAGTCATTTTATTTACCAACTTGTGCATGTGTTTAAAAAAAACATGGTGCTGATGTTGTCATTTTGTTTTTGCTAACATCCACAAGATACAAAATACAAAATACCTAATTACCAAATACGTCATCATTTTTGTATACAAAAGTGGGTCACGTGATCATTTTGTAAACGAAATCTGCCTATTCGGACACGGCCACAGTTTCTTAAGAAGAGGTGCAGAAAAACACCATCTCATGAAAGATGTTAAACTGAAATCTCTCCCAACCCCATCCAATCCACTGGCAATTAAATTAATGGAGGCCCAGCAGTATGAATTAAGCCATAACAAAAACATGGTAGGTTGGAATGGTAAACTACATTGATCATAACATTTGTTTACACTCATTGTTTTATTCATAGACAGAGCAGCTGTGGCGCAAGGATACATTGTGGCAGTGCTACTTTTTTTTCTACTTGCCATTTAGGTTTACAGCCGGTATTTCATATTTATTGTACGTGTTTTGTGTGTACACAATCTGTGAAAACAACCATGCAGAACAATAAAATACCTACTAAATTTATCTTGCTTCCGGTAGCGGAAGAATTGCTATTGTTTTTTATCTGGTGATAAACAATTCTAACATTTCTTCTATGTGGAACCTCATCATAAATTTGGTCGAGAATAATGTAAATATAGTTTACAAAAATTTGATTGTATTATTGAATTTTTTTACTCAGAATATCGAGCATATTGAGCATATTGAGCTGAAAATTGTGTTGAGTATCGAGTATCGAAAATATGGTATTGTCCCACCCCTATTATTAATATATTTGCTTTTTAAAGTGTATTAATAGTAATGATGGGTGTTAGATAAGTATATAATACTGTTACCCATTACTACTGATGAGACAAATAACAAAACAGTTCGGAATGCATAAATTTGTTTACAAAAAGCCACAAGTTGAATTCACCGAGAATGTGACATCATTGCCAGATGCGAAAGCCTCTTCTCATATTCCTTCACTAGCTCTATCAGCGAGTTCAGCTTCGGCATCGTCACAGTCACAGACATGTGTTGTGAGTTGCGACAAGTTACCTAGTAAGAGTAAAGGTAGAACTTTTCAGAAATCATGGACGACATCATTTAGCTGGTGGAATGGGATGATTCTAGCGACAAGGTATTTTGAAACACTTGCAAGGAAGCAAAGGCAAATGGCTTCCTGAAATATAGTACTAAGAAGGATGATACTTTTATTTCTGTGAGTTTTTCTAACTGGATAAAAGCGCTCAAAAAATTTAGGTTGCATGAGAAAACAGAAACCCATAAGGTAGGTTTAATGAAGTTAGCATCTTCCTTCAAACAAAGTGTTGCAATATAATTAAACAATCAGTTAAACAAAGATATGGAGAATGCTTGCTCAGCTCTAATGGCTATTTTCACAACCTTGAGGTTCCTTTGTCGGCAAGGTTTATCTATCCGGGGCCATGGAAAGGTAGTTCAAATTTCGTTCAGTTGCTAGAATTGCGAAAAGAAGACATGCCTGACTTAAAAGAATGGATGGGACATTCAAGTTACAAGTGGGTATTGCACGACATTCAAAAACGAGATTATTGATATCTTAGGAAAATCTTTTTTGTGTTCAGTAGTATGTAAAATGAAAGAGGGAACAATTCACCATTATGGTTGAAGAGACTTGTGACATCTCAATACATGAACAAGTGACCTTCTGCATTCAAAGTGTTGATGAAAATTTAACTCTAAGTGAGGACTTGGTGGTGGGACTGTATGAAACTCCAAACACACTGGGAAAAAAAGTTTTGGTATCGTGAAGGACATTCTTGCATGTTTGGACCTAAATATATAGAATTTGCGGGGACAATGCTGTGATGGCGCCTCTGCTATGAGCGGAAAATTTAAAGGGCTGCAGAAGTTTGTTGTAGATTTGCAGCCGAAGGCCATTTATGTTCATTGTGCTGCACATAGTTTGAACTTTGCAGTTCAAGACTGCCTGCGTCACCTGCCCTTTATGAGACACATTATGAATTTAGCTAAAGACTTGATAAACACAGTAAGGGAATCCCCGAAAAGAGTACAACGCTTCAAAAATATCAGAGAAGATGAAAAAATTTGTCTTTTTTCACTCTGCCCTACTCGGTGGACGATGAGAGCCTCCAGTATCCAAAAAGTGTTAATAAACTATGAAAGGCATGCTGAATTTTTTGAAACATATTCAGAAGAATATTCTTCTGATGCAGCCTCAAAGTGTGCGGGATACCTTGAAACAATGCAGCACTTCTCTATTACCATATCATGAGTCCTGTTGAAGAAGTAAATGTCAAGATACAGTGTGCACATATTGGTGTTACAGAGGTAGAATCAAAACTATCATATGTTATTTACATTCTGGAAGAAAAACGTGGGGGCTATGAGCAGTTCTGGCAGAAATGCTTAGAGGAAAAACCCACCTATGTAGAAGAGCCACAGGTGCCCCAAATATGACGTATCCCAAAGAGGCTCGAGAACCCTTGTGCTACAGAACCTCACATATTCTTCACTCCAAAAGACTTTTTCAGACAAGAGTATGTCGGTGTATGTGATATGGTGATATTGTTTGTTAAAGACAAATTCAATTGTACTGAACTTCAGGAACTTGTATCAGTAGAGAAAGAATGTGTATCTGCTGTGATTGCTGTGAGCAACACCACTCCAGAACTAGAAAAGACACGAGAGTTCTTTCATGACGATTTGGATACAGACAGACTACTTTTACACCTAACCATGCTTGGCGATACTGCTAAATGGAAGAGAGTAGCCATAACCTCTTGCCTGAAGTCAACAAATGCATAAAACTCCTCTGCACTGTTCCAGTGACAACAGTTACTGCTGAAAGGTCATTCAGCGCTCTTTGCCGCCTGAAGACATACCTGCGGTCTACAATGGGGCAAAAGAGACTGAACAACATAACACTACTTAACGTACATCAGGCTGTGTTGGACAAGTTGGACTTAAGGCCACTTGTAAATGAGTTCATCAAAAGCAATACATGCGTAGAACTATTGCCTTGTTCTGAAGTAATTCTGAGAGACTTAAGCTGAGTGAGGCATTCATATTTCCTTTGCTTGTTTAAGTGTATTAAATGTAATAACTTTTCTTATTTAATATTCTAATTCTGTTTTGTAATAAAACTGTGATGTACTGTAATAATAGTATGTAATGATTCAACTGTTTCGATTTTCTCTTACATTCTAAAAGAGAATTTCCCCTTACATTCAAATAGAGAATTATCGTTTTAATGCTTCCACCAACTCAGTGCTCAAACTACACTATGTATTATAATTAAGTGTTTTTTTTTTTATTAGAAAACATTTTCACGTGCATCAAATCAATGTCATTTGAAAAGAAAATACACTTTGGACGTGTACAGATGAGTACTTTGACGTCGCGTGAATTAAAAGTACCAATTGGGAGACTGCAAACATAGCGAAAAACGGTGCTTCGGACTGCTGTGTATCAGTATGAATGTGTATGTGTATATAATCACCGGATTAATTTGTTCCACACCCACAAAAAATATTTCCACAAGATTAAGCCCCCCCCCCAATAAATTTCACTAGTAGGCGCCAGTGGAAAACACTATGCACTAAACCCATTGTTTGATTGTTCTGAACTCATCCAAGCATTAAAGAAAACTCCAGCATGCCACACAAGGTCACGCACACACACAGGAAACATTTAACTGTGTATTGCCGTGGAGTTAGACACATTGAGGGATTTTACAATTTTAAGAGGTTCCAGTTCAGATTTAAAAGACATTTAAGTCTGAAATACTCATTGGTAATGCCAGCATAACCTAACACAGGAGTTTGGATATTTCACAAATTACAAGAAATCTTTATAACTGTACCAAGCACCAGTTTATATCTCGTGACTTTGACTTTTCTCTGTACAATAAAATAGTGTTTCTTTTAATACACAGCGACTGTAATTATGGTATGTACACCCATCACTGTCACTGTCCGTTACTTGTCCCTTCCAACTGCTCAAAATGTATATAGCTTTTCCTACTGGAAGCAGTTGCCGTCAAACACACAGTGCACTGTGCATTTCTCACAAATAATGTTATACACTTCACGCCCACACAGCGTGGCCATTCAATCGCAACAAGCATAATCCACTTTCTCCAGAAGGTTAGGCACGACTCTTTACCTGCACACCGCAGCAATTAATACAGACGCCACATAGACCCGCTCAGTACAGAAGCTACCAGTCAACTCAGCAGCTGACCACGCGCACGTCACACCACTGCCGCACACCCCCACATCCCCTAGCGGATGACACAAGAACTCAGCATGCTGACAGTCAAACGATGGCACGAGGCAAGTGCTGCCAACGTTACCAACACACACACCCAACCTACAGCACACGCCACACTGAATAGGACTCTGTTCGTTGCACACAGCCAACAATGTGTCATCCATACATCACAGAATCCAGTTTGCTGAGATAGGTGACAATCGCTCTAGCCACTGCACCATCGCAGCGTCAACACAACTAAGGATTAATCATACATGACACAACTTGTTAATGAATTTAATGCACACAGTAGTTACCCCAGAAGACTAAGTTTATTAGTCTAAAATGGTAACAAAAAATATGCCTTGGTTCACTAGTGATGGCTGAAAGTGATTCTTGCTTGCCAAATGTGTTGCGACTATAAGAGTTTGCTGGCGTGTGATATTTAAGTTTAATATTTAAGATTTTCTTTTTCATCATGGTGGACAAAACCAACAAGTGTTCTTACATATTTAATGAAAATAATAAGTTGTGCCCAGCGTTTCAAGAAGGGTTCTAATAGGTTTGTAGGTAGTTCCTGAGATGATATACTGTAAAACATTTTCTTTTCCAATTTGGACAATGTTCTCAAAAATGGCCTGACTAGAGATACTGTTATTTAGCATATTCTATTTTTGCTACCGACTGACAGCGTAACAAATTAGGTTTAACTAGGTCTAATATAAATGCATTTATGGCATACTAACTTGAGATATTCATAAAACTGCCATTGAGACGTGTGTCTAATACTTTTCTCTAATATTGTGTATGCAATCATATTAATTGTTCTACCTTGGAAAGTATTTAATGTCGAAGTTGGCGGGAATTGGTTGAGCATCTTACAAAATAATCTACATAAAGATATGTTGTAGCATAGTTAATGCTAGCTTTAGGTATTATCAGCATACCAATTTTAGTTTAAATAGTGGGTAGGCAAATGTGGCACACTTATCATATATTTTTATAATGAAGCCATTTTGTAGGTGCATGATGCAACTAAATCATGTAATTTTAAGTGGGCTATAGTATCAATACTTATGTGGCAAATTTGACTGTAACTGAGTAGTTCTCTAATTATTATGTAAAAGTATTATTTTTCAAATTGCGACTTCCTGAAATGGGAGATCAATGAGGATTCTAATTAAATTCAATCCTGACATTGTGAACACCATATATCATTTCTACCAGAACGCCTACAGGATTTCCCTGTACATGGGGAATAATGTTAGACATGATAGAATTGTAGCGTTTCTATATCATCAGCCAGTCCGTAAGCAATGCGTAGTACAGTCTCCCCTAGAGAAGATGCCAACAATTGTTTGTCAGTAATCGACTCTTCACTACAACCCCAAGCAAGTACAAGAGTGCACCAAAAGAGCAGCACCTGCCATCAATGGCCGTTCTTAATAACTCAGCATAGCGCTCCTCCCCCCCCCCCTCCCCTCCACCACCAGGGCCGGCGAGCCCTCAAGTGAGCAGAATATATTGCAGCGCACAGGCTGGAATCGCACTTTTGAGAGCCACACCAGCCTAGGCAGCTTGCTCCACCATGCTTGTTTGCTGGAGCTCTCTTACCTATCACCACCTTAAAGAACTTCAGCTCACTGCCGCCTGCTGCAGATCTTCAGAAGCCCTTCCCTAGCAAAGCATTACAGAAGTCATCTGCCACCCTTAGTCACTTGCCCCTGGAAATGGCTACGCCACACGCCCTTCAGGATATGGGCTTCCTCCCTTCTGGACACGTAACACACAGTAGACAGGGAAAGATGTAATTAGCTACCTCATTGAAACTGCCCCCAGTTAGCCCAGAACCAGGTCACCTTAACCTGGACAGGGTTATTTAATACTTCTGGTCAGCTCAAGGTAGACAGGAGATAGTACTGGCCATAGTATTTTATTCCTTTTGGAATAAACACGTTTTAATCCTAACTGTTCTCTCAATTTTCCTTGAATATTTCGAGACTTCTATACACTACATCCGTAGTGCGGAGCAAGAGACCAGGTTTGGATATACCAGTTTACTGCCTAGTGTAGGACTGCGAGCTCCTCCTCAGGGGCTTGTACGTCACAAACACACACACCATTCAATGGCCATTCGTTCAGTGCACCATGTGTATCGAACGGTAGAGTCCTAACCACTAGTCATACCTCTACTTGAGAGGATAAGTTGCTAGACCAGCTTGCACCCGTCCACCGCACCGTTTGTGTTGCCAGAGGGAGTGTTTGGTTGGATCTGGGTTGGACCTGTCCGCTCGAGAGACTCCGTCAAAGACATTGAGACGCTTCCAAGGGAACCCACTCTCCAGCCACCGCACCATTTGTGTTGCCGGTTGGGGAATAAGGTTATACTCGGTGCCGGACCAGTGTGCCTAGACTGTAAAACACTTTTAGATAGGTAACGCACATCGCCTACTCCTATCTCATGAGGTACGGTTCTAGCACCTAATGTACTTCACCAAGAGAGGTGAAAAGGACATTAAGGAGAGGAAGGCTACCTCTGCCTATCAGTCTACCTGGAGCTGCACCCAGCTCAGTAAGGCACTTTGCCAGGAGTCACCCCGGGAGTGAGCTCAAGCCGCCTGCAAGTCGGCGAGGCGACTTCACTCCCCGGCTACCTCCCCTTCTCTGTTTCAGCCTCACCAGAAGGTTCATGGGACCCCATATTCTGTGGTTGCCATGATCCGACGTGGAGAGAGGATACCAGTTGGACTAGCATGCTCTTGGTTCTCTATACACTGCTACCCCAGCCTGCCGAGAACATCAGCCAGCAGCAGCAGTTCCACTCGCAACAGTCCTTGGAGCAGCAGCAGTTCCGCCAGCAACCATAACACCACCAGTAAACCAACCACGCCCATTTGCCGACCCAGTGTTGCAGAACGTAAGCTTCAGGCCCCTAAGCCAGCACCCCGACCAGTAGCCAAAGCTATTGTAGACTTTGTGCCCAGTCACCAACCGACACTGCCCACATTATACACAAGGCGGGCTACTGTCCACAAGTGAAGTCAGACTGAACCGCCTGTAGTAAATGCTCATGGCCAGCACTAACAAAGTCACTGCGTCTGAAAATTGAGTATAATTGCCCTCACCCAGATAGCATGACACATCAAGAAGCAGGTGGGAACTTTCTTGGTGCTCAACGTGTGGCATTGGCATCAAGTGAATCCAGTTGCAGAACAAGAACCAGGCCAACACAATCCGGAGGTTACCAAGCTAGCCTAACTGCCAGATATAGCTAGACCATGCACTTTGAGGAATCCTTAATAACCTTGTGGTGCCCAACTATCAAACTAGCTATGTCAGTTAGCGAAGCCAGCCCAAATGAAGCCCAAGAGGACACCATGGCCGAAACAAATGACACGTGCTGTCATATAGTCACCTGCCCCGGAACAGGCATCAATTCTATCACATGTGCTCACTGCTAGAAGTTATTTCACTATCTCTACCTATAATGGTCTGATGAAGTACGGTACACGGACGGGCTAGAATTTTTATGTCAGGAATGCCGGACATACCAATCAGCCTATTGTAGTTGGACCACCTGCCTTGGTCACAGCATTAATTTGGTCCACGGTATCATATGTGCTCAGCCATTCCATCACAGTTGCATTGGTTGGCCGGATGAATGGGTCACTTGCCCCGGACTAGTCTATAGATGCGAGGTATGCAGACGGGCTACAGAATACAGGCAGAATAATCCTGGATACAGGCTCAGTCCAGCTACGACATGCTGTCCCAGCGAACTTAAGCTACCAGAATTTGTGGCTGCCCCCATGAGGACCCCGTCTCATTCATGGATGAATATGAAAAAGAATTATCGGAGTACAAAATTCCTTCCATACAATGGGTCATCCGAACCAGTAAGTAACTCCGCGGTCGCGCCTTATAGTGGTGGATGCAATTCAGAGAATTTGTGACGGACTGGAGCCAGCTGTGCAGTCGCCTTACCACCTAGTTCTCAGGTGAGAAAGCAGTGGCCCACCTAACCATTGAATTTTACGGGAAAACCCAACACTCAGAAGAGGAAGCAGAGTTGTTTATCCGCTGCAAAGTGCAACTTTACTGCCGGATTTGTCCTACTGCCACAGAAGAGAGCTGTGAACGAAACATCACCAGAATGCTGCTCCCAAAACTACCCAACTTATTGCAAATCTCGAAACTAACAACCGTAGAAGACTTAGTCCGGAGGGTGAGAGAAAACGAATGCAATTTAAAAGCCCAGGCTGCACTCGACAAGACACGTTAGAAACAAGCAGAGCAGGAGAAACAGACAAATATGCAAGAAGTCACCCCTCCTACACCGCCTCCACCAGCTCTGCCCCCCCCCCCCCCCCCCCCCCCCCCCCCCCCCCATCCTAGATGCCAGTATTGTCTCGGATGCCATTTCAACTGGGACTGCCCAGACAGACCGGCGGGCCAGGGGCAGGAGGCAGGAGGGGAAGAGCCCCGCATTCAAGAACTAATGGAGGAATTCAAACCACCAGAAGCCCCTCACATTCTGCTGCCACTGGCAGTTTTATTCGTAGTGATGTTCTCACTGCTCAACAAAGGACATCAATACGCCCCAGAAAAACATTGTACAAATGGTGCAGTATGATACCACGCTACCAGTAAAAGGCTGTACTACATTAGAAGTACAATTATCTAAGCATGCCAGCACTGTTTGTCATCTCACTGGACCTATCTGAAGCTGTCATTTTAGGCCACCCACAACTGCGCCAGAAACATTGTTTGATCATGGCAGAAGGAAAATTCTATATGGGAGACAAGAACAGGGTCACTGTTATGGTGAATTTAACACTACTAAAATTAAATTGCCACTATTGGACTATACAATGAATTTCAGATAGAAAACGACCAACTGGTAAGCAGTTGCACATGACTCAACTTACTGCCATCATGTCCAACAACGAAACTGCTTTCTCCTTCCTGTAGCTCAGGACCACCAAACCTTGAGACACTGTTGACAAATGAAAAATGTCCACCAAGTCAGGCACGTGGAAATTTAAAATGGGTCCTGCACAAGTATTAGGGGTCAATAAAATAAACTACATAAAGTTCTGCTGTGAAATTACTGTGATCTAAAATTCTATTCAATCCATATTTACAAAGTCACAAGTCCAAACGTACCACCCACCTTGAAATGCCAAGATTTCAAAACACTTAGCACTGTTCAGGTAATGGGCACAATTTAATAATTGGACACCTGACGACTCCACTGGCAATGTGCACTGTAGCGACTCGTGCAATACCATCCCTTACTGGATGAAAAAGCTCTTCCACATGTGCAAGATGCTGCTGCAGAGTACGAATACCAGGGTGCTGATTCCTTTCATGGTAATGTCCAATGATGAGGCCGGTCAACACATGGGTCTTGGGGAGCAGCATTGAATGCTTGTGATCAAAGAAGAGGTCAAAATGCTGGAGTCTACCACCCACCCTCAACAGACCTGTATCATCAACAAAGGGAACTAATTTTTCGAAGTTGGGAAGAAAGATGCTGACACTTCTGCACAGAAGCAAGCTCTTCTGTGAATGCCACAGACTGCACGTGCAACGATAAATCGTGAGGGGTAAAGTGCCCAGTTAGACTATTTGCAGGAGAGTTATGGCAATTGTGAATAAAATGCAACACCAATGATATCACTCAAAGCAACTATGTCAAATTACTTAAAATGTGATAGCAGACTGTCAAACTCATCAGCTGAAACAAATGTTCCAAAAACATTACACCTCTGCTCATGCAGAACTGGGTCTGTGACTAAAGTTTCAGAACAGGAGGGCCCTAAGGAGGTGGTTCCCGTAACCATGCTGGACCGGTTCACCACAGGGGATCCCCTACTAGCTGAGAGGGCAAGAGCCCACGAGATTCATAATCTGCAGGACTGGACTTTGATAGAACATGTTTCTACCAGGACAGCCTGGTGAGCTCCTGGATCTCACTCACCCTGTTGGCGACAAAGGTGTTCAGTTGGTGAGGAGATGAGTTCACACAACAAAGAACAATCTACGAGTCTGTCTAGGCACTGATAGATGACAGGGGTGAACAGCTCTACCACAATATGAAGTAAACGAGCTAACAAAGCCACACAAAGTTCCAACCATGGGATAGAATGAGCCTTTACTCGAGTAACCTTACATCTGCTTGCAACTAAATGTTTGGTAACTCCTGTACGTGTGGTGAGGCATAAATAACAAGCTGCAGCATAGCCAATTACTTGTCTGGCAACAACAACTGATGCTAGCAGCGGTAGCTCAATGTTGAACTGGCTCCAAGTCTCGACAATATTACCTGGAGGCTCAGTATCCCAATCAAGTTTCTCCAGCCAGAGAGTCTGGATGAGGTGTTTCGAAAACATGGTGAAAGGAGGGAAACACCCAAGAGGATCAAAAATCCTTGCCATCTCTGGCAAGATGTTTCTCTTGGTGGTCTCTATGCGACTTAGCTGTATCTTGTATGAGAAGCAATTGACACTGGGATTCTATTGCAGCCCTAATACCTTTACAACATGGCTGTCTTGATTCAATAACCAGGCTTCTGGGGCGTCAACTTCTTCCACTGGGAGCCAGTCAAGCAAGGCAGAATGGTTGCTAACAAACTTTCACAGATTAAAACCACCAACAGCGAGTAATGTATCAACTTCCTTTGCCGGGTCAAAGAAGAATCAACATAACTAAGGCTGGTGACCACATCATCAACATATACATCTGACTTCAGCACATTTGCAGCAACAGGAGATTGCTCCTCCTCATCCTCAGTCAGCTGCTGCAAGGTGTGAAGTGCCAAGTAGGGAGCAGAGGAGATACCATAGGTCACCATCTTTAAATGATAGTCCTCCACCAATACACAGTCGTCAAAGTGCCTTTCCAGTTGAAGGAACTAGTTCACCGCATGCGGCCGAGATGCACCTAGCTCTGGCATCAACAAGCAAAAGGGCAGACATACCACATACAAGTCCTCACAATGAACCTCTTCGGTAGATTTGTGTGTTTTGCTGGTAGAAACTCCTCAACCTCCCAAAACCACCTCATAACATCCTCCAGAAGTCTCAATGTCAACATTGAAATGCAATAGGATACTGAAGGCACAGCACGATGTTCTGCTTCTATCTTGCCCATTAAGATCCACCCAAAAATTTAATCTAGAGCCATGGGAGAGCCATTTATTTTACCTCCAATAAGGAGGATCAGCAAGCTTCAAATGGACAACCAAGTGGTGCACCTTGTGCCATTGTACGATAATGGGGGGAAAAAATTACGTAGTAGGTCCACTTCAAAAGGAAAAAAACTCAGCCCTCAGAAATAGTCACCCACATAACATTGCATAAAAGTAGCTACAGAAGCATAATAGAGGGACTGAGAAATAATATATACATATGTAAATAGAAGTGGCATAAGAAACACATTAGTCATACATGCTGGGAATCATACATGGCACAAAAGGATGACAATTTCCTATAAATAGACAAGACTTAATACTTGTTTGTCAAATGGTAAACAATCTTAGGTCCACAGGTAAATGAACTAGATTATGAGTAAAAACATGTTAATTGTGGTGGTGTGCTATAAATCACCTTTTTTGTATGTTTATTGGATTAATTCTTTGTCAACTATAATATCAATAGTATACAGTAATTAAATGTTTACAAAATACCAACTTGTCCGTTTGTCATAACAATATCTTAAATGTAACATGAAAATGTAAAAGATAATATCACGTGATCATAGTCTTGAGTTATGACATTTAAATTACCTTTTACCAATGACTAGGGCAAGATATGAGAATGATTATGTAAAGTATAAAAAAACTTATACCTAGGATGCATCCTTACATACAAAAATAAAATTAGTATTACTACATATGATTCCTTCAAACAGAACAAATATACCTTATGTAACATAAAGTAGCATATGTAAATAAAATGGCATGGTTAAAAGACTAGCAAATTATACTGGTGCTAGTGTAGATAAAAAAAATTTGTTCATGGGTACAAAAAACATACAATTAATAAACCCACCAATTGATAGAAATAAATATTATGCAACATAATCATATAGATTTTGTTTTTACAAAGTTCATGATTGTTTCCTTCATATTTGTAAAAAAAATATTTAGTCACACAATTATATTTTAAGGAACAGTGAATTATGTTCGATTTATTATTATTATTTTTGGTTAAAATAAATATGTCTGCAAACACCGGTTGTAATTGATTAAAATTGATTATGCCTTGAGACTGAATTTTTGTATAGAGAAAGTTTGTTATATCAAAACTGATCCAGTTGAAATAAAAAAGGTTAATACTGACTTAATAACTCATAGAAAATGAAGTGTGTCCATAAGTATTGATGGAACGAGAGAAAATTGCCACATGCATCTTGACTGGTGGCCAATGGAATTCATTCCTCAGGAAGATCACAACATCTTGCAACAACTTGTGGAATGGAATCGAAAGCCAGGAAACACATGGAACTTGACCGATTGGGAGCACGTGCAGACGTATAACCCTCACTATAACAAAATTAATGAAACAAAATAGTGAGTAAAAAGAATATAAATGGGAGCACGAGACGGGGCAAAAATCAATTAAAACTGTACTCACCAGACGAGGGTAGAATAAATTCTGATCACATGTTGTGTTGCACTAGAAGCACCAGAAGAAAAATAAATTAATAAATAAAATGCACAACACCACAAAAAAAACTACATATCTGTGGCCCCTACTCTACGTGATGGTGAGTGTATAGAACACTAAAAAGGTGTTTTAAGTCCCCAAGAACACCACGGTTACCGCATGTCGATAATGTGTCATGACTACAACAGGCCACATACAAAAGTGCCGGGAAAACGCCAGGTGAATGGACAGTGCAAAGAAGACTGCTAGTACCAGGGTTGCCGCTAGATGCCATAGGTTGTACAAAAGGAGGTAGAGTGCATCATCGATGGCCTCTGGCACATGATAGAACACAGTTTTTTTATACAATATCACGAACTGACTACATGATCACAGAAAGAAAATGCAGAACGAGCTACGGCAGAAAAAGAGCATGCTGAAGAAGGGCTATGGCTGGTGTGACAAAGGAATGTGCTACGTTTCACTGCAATTCTAGTAAAATAGGAAAACAAGATATTAAATGTGGTTCTGGATGCCGCAAACGAGATTGAAAACAAAGCTTTGAAAGTATCAACTATTACAGCATGGGGAAAAAAAAAAGAAAAAAAAAAGCTTTAGATGTTAAAATATTAATAAACTCGCATGAAGTAGATTGAAACAAGAAAATTAATTGATTTATATCTCCAGATAAACAAATGTTAAAAATATATAAGTTACTTGACGAAAATGAAAATGGAGATAAACAAATATATAGGAAATAAACTTTACTTGCAAATCAGACAACTCATATGTAGTTCAAAATGAGAGTAAAAGTATTATTTACGATCATAATAAAAGTAACGAGACACATGATTTTAAAAATCTCAGAATATAGACAATTAACTTTAATTCAGACAATATTTAAAATTAAGTAAAGTAACAAATCAAGAGACAATGATAATTCTCAGTAATGTAGTAACTGATCAAAACATTTAAAATTATGTTTTCAAAAAAGTTCAAAAATGAGGCATCAAAAATTGATAAGAGACGCATATTGCAAAAAATCATAGAGGCATACTCAAGAGACGAAAATATGGTGAAATAATTCAAACATTAATGTAGTCGTTTTTTAAAAAAATTGTAGGGCCATAGTCGCTTAATGTCATAATCAAAAACGCATGTAAAAAGTAGTGTCGTATTTGAGACGGCACAACCTCTTTGGACAACTGAACACTCGGGAGCTGACTGGTTATATGAGGGAGAACAAACACGTTGAGAGAAAACTGCATGTCAGGATGTCAGGAGTTCCACAAGGGGTTACTACAATGGACACTAATGACTTGGCCACATTGACAGATACATTATACAGTCCTGGATGGGAAGATGCATCTTCTTATGTGCCAAACCAAGCCTTTGGCAATAGTGTTCAGAAATTAAACTAGCCTGGCTGGCTGTGTCCAGCAGGGCTCTGGTGACATAAGGTGTTACAGCTGCATCAAGGATGTGTACCTGGACTGTGGAAAAGAGCACCACGGAATGTGGTGTCGAAAGCACTGGTGTAACGGCAGACAGAGTTGTGGGCTGCTAGTCAGTAGACTGAGAGGAACCTGCTTCAGCCTGTGATGATAAGTTGCCCTCCTCAGTCTCCTTGGAGTCAGAATGTAGCAATGTGTGGTGGTGAGCACCACATCAATGACACGACGAGGACGATGGACAACCTTTGGAAGGCAAGAGACATTTCAGACATAATTTGTATTCCTTAGCAACCGATACCACTGTTTAGGGTTACAACTACCAAACTCTATGTAGCAGCGGCAAACTTAAATGATAGTGGTGAACATGCACACAAATAGACTACCATAACTTTTTTACGCTCATATTTCTTTGCATAGGTACTTATGTTTTACTGAATTTATTTAATTAAGTATTTATTTAAAATTTTCTGATAGGGCTTAGTAGTTTGTTGGGATTGTGGCAAACATTCAAATCACATAAATGTAAGCATGTTACACAATTGTGTTTCACCTTGGACAAAGTTACGTAGTTGTGAGAAATAAACAGATGTGACTTTCAAATAATTAATTTCTTTATAAAACAGTTCACTGTCTAAACATATAAATTTTGTATGTCCAATATTTGCAATCACATACACACTGGCCCAGTGTAATGTAAATGAAACAGTACTCTTTTGTATGCAGCGGTCATGACACACATTACATTATATTTATTCCTGCCATGGAAACAGATTTATTACAGCATCATAACTTGCCTAGGTAGGTTTAAAAAACACCACGTGTACAAACTTGGTGTGGTAATTTTAAGTATCTCTCGCTGGAAAAAAATCAACACTTCACTCAGCAACACGTCATGTAATGTCATCAGTTGCCACTTCTGACAACTTCAGATTTGTAACTGTCCCGCAACCATATTTAAATCCATTATAACATGTATAATTTTCCTGCTACTACTAACGGTGCAGAATTTCCGGGGAGAGAAAGCGAGCGAGAGCAAGAAGCTCTGCTCCGCTTATTCAAGTTTCTTCCTCGTATGAAAAAAACAGCAGTCACTAGGGCTTATGCACCATAATTTGTGCGGATATTTTAAAATAAAACAGTGAAATATGTTTCCATCAGTGCTACCTAAAAACTTTAGTATTTCAATGTTTAATTTACAAAAAGCATACCAATAAACTAGATTAAAACAATATTTTAACTGTGAACTGTTTCTTATTAGCTATTGCCAACACATCAATGCTTTCACTGCTTTCAATCCGAATTGAATAAAAAATAAAATACTACAAGTTTTAGAAGATACTAAGTTAAAGTTTTGTTTATTCGAGAATACAATACTTTAAAGTTAATCACAGTGTTATATATTTGTGGTATACAACTTACAGTATTTAAAAACAAGTTAGTAACATGTTACTCATTGAGTGATATTTCAAAAGTTTGTTTCAAAACATCCGAAGAAACCATGAGTGGACTACACCAAACATTGCATTATGTTGTCTTTACGATGCTGTTTTAGGTGGTGGTAAGCGATGGGGACAACTCGACAGAGATGGTAATAGAGGAAGACAGCCAACCGCAGTACATGCTTGTGGCCACAGAAGCTGATCCATCTGATGAAGTGAACACCATCCTGTAACCACAATGCCACACCATTGCAACTTTGGTTGCATCTGTGGATCTGCTGTGTTCAGCCAAGCATAGTGTCATAGACTTTCCAAGTCTGTTGAAAAATGTTGGGCTGTTGCATGTGCTTTGTCTTTTATATTGCTCCGATTGTACAGAGACAAATGTACATTTTATGAGGTTGTCATAACCCAGATCAGGAAAATATTTGGGTTAAATGTATTTAAGTAAGCATCCGTCAAGCATGACAGGCTCCGATGATCAGAAACAAGAGTGATTTTGCAAATGCACGTCGATTCATGGACATTTTATAAGAGTTTTGGCCACATGACTGGTTTACAAACGCGGGTTCAAATTTTCCTTCACAACACTTAATCATATTGTTGTCAGCTACATATATCTGTACCGAGAGAACGTGTGGAAATTTTTTCTAGTTTGGCAAACCCAGTGGCTTATTTTTGCAAAGGAAAAAATAAATGGTGTGTGTATGTACACGCATGTGTGTGTGTGTATACATGTGAGAGATACTCGGAAAGTGTAGCACAAGAAGAATGAGTGTGTATATGTACATAAGTAACTTAATTGTTATTATTTAACTTTGAGTTACAGGATGCTTTTTGTAATCTCTTTAAATTACAAAATTGGCAATAAAATCAATAGTTAATTTTTTTAGTCACAGGTATATCACTTGACCAAAGGTTTTTTTTTTTCTTCTGCTAATACTGTTTTAAAATAAAATTCAGGTCTCTATGGCTCTGTTTTACAAAATTCAGTATGGTTTCTTCCAATGAGTAAGTATAGTGTGGATTTGTAATGATTTACCCACATGTAAACTACAAGATGTATTTTTTAATTTGTTTCATAAAACAGTTGTTAATGAATTTAAACTATTAATGTTACAGACTTTTCTGTGCTTCTCACTTCATTTTTTATTGAAAAGTTTTTTGTGATACCGTATGTAAAAAATGTAATAATAAATTGTGTAATACTGCATAAATTGTGTAATAATGCATAAATTGTATATTTGTTTGTTTTTGTTCAAACAAAAATAAAAAAACCACTTTTTACTTGGAAAGTTGAGTGTGTTTTATTTTTAATTCTTTTCCCCTCCCCCCATCACCAATTGAAGTGTAGCTCACTGTAATAAAGTATAGTAGAAGAACAATATGGGACATAGCCCTAAGTATTTAGCTTTGGAAATGGTGGCGACATGCACACTAGCGGTACATTACCTAGGCAGCCGCAAGTGGCAACATGGCGAAAAATTCAAATTGCAGACAGCAGAGCAGATGTTTAAACGGCTGAAATACTGACTTGTGTTAATTTGTATGTGTTCTGCAGTTGTGGTTATATGAAACAAAGAGAATGAACTGTGCTGGCCATAAAAGTGTTTATATAGTCAATGATCTTTCTAAACGTGTGGTAAACAAATACTAAATAGGTATTTAAAATACAGGCAAATATTTCCCTTGTGTAGGGGTTGTAATAAATACACAAAAGAAAAGTTAGTGGCGAAACTGGCTTTTGAAAATCACCAGGAAAATGTTATATGTTTTCAAGGTTTTATTAAATATATTTAATAGTGATATATTTTACTAAACTATGAGTACCAGGATACAGTAAATTGCTTAAGAGTTGTTTTATCTTTTCATGTGAACTTGTATTTGAGCATAATAGTTCATTTGCAATTTACGTCTCTCTGTAATTCTATTTCTGATAAATAAATTTATGAAATCAAATTAATTAAAATTATATTGTGAAATAAAGTTGAGGGGGCAACAGTATAAGAAAATTAGTGTACATGGTAGAAATAATTACTCAGAATTACAAATAATCCGTAAAAACCGGAGAAAATCATGGAAAATTTCCTAAAATCTCCAAAAATCTCTGTATTTCGCAGAAAATATCTGCGAATCACAGAAAATCCAGTTAAATTACTGAAAATCTTTTTTAAAAAATCATAGAAAATCCAAGAATATCTCTGGAAACATTAGAATATTGTTATAAATGTTGAAAAATTCTACGGAAACTTGAAAACCTGGTAACGGGGGGGGGGGGGGGGGGGGGGAGGTAGGCTAGCCATAGTTCTTAAAAATTGGTTTAAATTATTAACAAAGACTAAGGTTAAAGAACTTAAAATATTGCCAATAAATTATCCTACAATTTTATTAATCTAAGAAAATCATATAGGTACAATTTGGCAAGATTATAAACATTAACAAAAGTCATTTTGTAACACATTACAAATAAAATTTAACCATCTTTTATTACAAAAAATTTAATTAATGTAACCTTTAAATACAGTCCGCAGACCCGTCATAATTTTTATATACTACACAAAAGTTATTGTTCCCGAGAATTTGTTGCAAAACTATAAAGTTGCAGAAACTGCAGTTCCCCCTCAATTTTTAGCCTACCTTCTCAAGAAAAGCTAGGATTATTATTGATATTATTATTATTATTATTATTATTCTAATGACCTTGAGAAACATACAGCCAGGACATGATTTCAGCATCAAACAATGTAACTTCAAATCTAGGAAGTGTCAAGTATTCATAGTAATTCAATTAGAATTCAAGACAAATACAAAGACACTGATGCCTTACCCAAGTCTTAACACAAAATTTTGCACACCATAAGTCGGTGTGTAGCCAACTATGCTGCAGAGGTCAGCGAAAGATAAGGTCATGTGATAACCTTCCAGCCTGTGTTTGCATGTCTTGACTAAGAGTATATATATATATATAATGTGTGTGTGTGTGCATGGACAGAGCGTGCATGGGGGCACGTGTGTGCATGCATGTTTGTGTGTGCACACATGCGTGGTTACCTGAAAAATTTTGAAATTTTCATCAAGTTATACTAGACTCAATACACTTTTAAAACTTATTAAGGATAGCTTACTTTTGTGGTTGATTCTTCACCAGATTATTTTATTATCAAAATGGCAGCTGTTAATTTTTAAATGCTGTAATACTTCTTACAAACTGTTCAACAGATTTCAACCAAATATTGTATGTTCACTGTTCAGAATGTCAGGAGTGGATTTGTTAACAGGAATCTCCATTGGTCTTTCATTTTGGGATGTCACAACTGGAAAAATAATGCTTTTACATAATATTTATATAATTACATGATACAGTTTGGTGCATGATGCTTATTTGCACTGATTCTTTTTTCTAATTTTCACATGCACGCCATGTGCCTCAGTGAAGATATGAACCATGACTGGTTGCTACGAAGACCAGCATTCCACCTCCTTGGAAATGTTAAACACCAAAAGAGTGGAATGTGCTTAGAGATAGTCATGCATGTTGACCTCGCCCAGTAGATTCCAGTGAGAAGGAATATCAGTCAGCAACATGAGCAAAGCGTGCAGCTGAGCAAGTTTCGGATACCACCTGCACACAAGGAAACTATCTATTTCTAGCCTTCCCCTATAGATTGCAGCCGATGCTTGCAGCACACAAAGGCCAAAGGCACAAGACGGCCGAAGGAACCTTAGGTACACCTCTGGCCAGGTGTATGAAAGGCCCTACACCATGAAAGAATGGCAGGCTAACTCATCAGCTTGCCTCAGCACAAGTTGTGCTAAGGTTCTGCTCTGTCTTCCTCCTTGTGAGGAACACGTTGTGATCTACAGTGACAAACGCTCGACGTCATAAGCACATGTTGCACCCCCAAAGAGTTTGCATCCCCCTGCTACCCCCCTGGACACATGGCTGTCAACACTGTACACCCCGTAGTCTTGCTAAATACCTTCAGGACAAACCCAGTTTCTTTTACCGGATACGTAATTTTCTCTCATTCTTCAAGCACAATCTTCAAGCCAATAGGCCCCTTCGCCTGTCTTTCATATTATTTAGCTCCTTTCTGCAGATTATTCTGTGCATTGAGTCTGCACAGGAGAGTATGGGTCACCGTGTTATATACTGGACAGCATAAAAAACATTCACAGTCTGTCCTTTTTCGAGTGAACTGTTCTTAGTCTATATCCTGGTGTCACCGCACAAAGGAACGGCAGGGTACCATGACTTATAGACAGATTTCCAACTCCCATACCATGGACCAGGGGCGCAAAGGCATCTGGTGTACACATACGGTAGAGCCCCAACCATTAAAATGACACACGACGAAGAGGCTAAACCACCCTTGTCAGTTAACCCAACCCATCCACCGCGTATATAGTCGCTGGAAGGAGTGCCAGGTCTGAGGAGTGGCCTACCACTTATGGTTCACACATTAGCAAGGAAACCATTGCCTTCCAACCCAGTGCCGAAGTGAACTGTTGAACCACTTCCCTGTATATGCCGCTCACCCACAGAAGGGGGAGTAAGTAGAACGACCGGAGGAAAGCTGCTGTCCTCACCCAGGAACAGTCGCACAATCAACATTTGTCAGCCTTCAGTTACTTAACCCCCAGGAACAAACTCAAGTCATCCGCCGACTGTTGAGGCCTCACCTCTCAGTCCTCCTGCTTAACTTATTTAGTCCATTGGAGAGAATCCCCGGGGCTGCCCATCCAGTCTTCCAGTACCTGCGCCTTGGCTTCCCCTGGTTCTGGGGGATTGAGTCTACCGATGTCTCATGCTCACCACGTCCAGACACCGACAGCAAGCCGACCACCTGCCCGATGCCGCCAACCTGCTCAGTCTGTGGACCAAATCCCATACCTCAGTCTGCAAGTACTTGACCGCCGTTAGTGAGGCACATGCAAGGTAAGCCAGCGGCTCTACCTACCCCAGCCAGCCATAGGCCTAATCTTGTTGAACAAGACTACATACCTTGCTGACGGCCTACCCGTCTGACCCTTTTCAATGGTGTAATTAAAGCCAAGCATTAGATTTCACAGACTTCACTATGTTAGCGTCTGATTACAAGCCTGTTTGCCTGACTTTGCACACTCGAAAATTTAGTGACGTAGACGCGCCACAGCCCGTTCAGGTCATCATGCTTCAGTACTAGAGGGATTATCATGGTGCTCAGCATAGGGCTGAAGACTATTTAACCAAGGTTAATTTGACAGAACGAGGTCAGTGTGACACTGAGATCAAGGGAAAGGTCTAGAGAAAACCCAAGAGTCTTTAAAATTCCGTGGAACCCAATCAAGTTAGCCAGTGACATGTCTGAAGTGGGAGATCATGTAACAACAGTTTGTAAAACCTCTACAACTGTATGCAACTCGAGAGCCCAGAAACAATGTGTCGCATTGCCTCGTGCGATGGCGAGGGCCAATTCTTAGTTGTGTGTACACATTGCCAAGGTAATTTCCACTGCAGTTACCTGGGGTGGAACAACGAACCCCACTACACAGAAGGATTATAGTTTATATACAAACAGTACCGTCAACAGCAAGCCCCCACTGCAACTGGATCCCAGGTCCAGGTCGCTGAATTAACAAGGTGAAATGTATCATATGTTACCAAACTTTCCACCACACCTGTATCGGGTCACCTGACAAAAGCCTTAACTGCCCCAGACTTGTATAACATTGTGCGATGTGTCTGAGAGCCGAGGTGTACAGGTCTAGTAACCCAGGTACCCACATTGCACCATCTGCCCATAACCCCAATGACTTAATTACCCGAATTCTCCAGCAGACCGCAGGAGGACCCCATTACCTTCACACAGGAGTGTGAATGGGAACTAAAGGCTAATAACAATGGGTCACCCGGACACACAAGCATATGAGTGGAAGGGTACAAGAATGGTAGGACTGGTATGGCAAGTTTATAACCGAATGGTCGCAGCTGTGCAACAGGTTAGCAACCCAGTTTTCTGGCACGGAAGTTCTAGCCCATCTTGCCAAAGAATTCCACAGCCATAAGAAAGCCACGGACAACAAAGCCAAAATATTTATACGTAGAAAAGTACAAATGTGCAAGCGTGTAATTCCCGAAGGGAATGAAGAAAGCTGCGTGTGAGCCGTAACACGCATGCTCCTACCCATCCTCCATGATTTATTACAAATCCTCCCTCTCAAACTATTGACGAGCTTGTTGAGAGAGCAAGGGAAACGGAACAAAACTTCAAAGAGCAGGCAGTCCTAGACCAGCCGAAGGGGCCAAGAGAAGAGAGGAGGCGAGGCAGACTGAAGGTCGAGTGGACCCCTTTGCTGTGACTGCTCCTCCTCCTGCCACTACCCCGGCACTCTGTGTAAGTACTGGTTCTGCCAGGAGCTGCATTTCTATAAAGACTGCCCAACAAAAAGAGAGACAGGACCCTCCCCGTTGAGGGAAGGGGGAACACCCGACCACCATGCGTAGGAAGCAAGCAATCGCCCAGCCCTGCTGGGAATAATGCAGTCGGGGAAACTAAAGAACTGGAGGTGCGAAGCGGGTCACCACCTCCGCTCAAGATCAACACGATGCCATACAAATATTAACCAATGAGCCTAACCCCCCTGAGGCCCCCCTAATTGAAGTGGAAGTCAATAAGCAAATGGCCTCTGCCCTCTCAGACTCTGCCACCACAGGAAACTTCATTACAGATAGCCAGTGTGCTCACCTGAGGCCCAGGAGTAAATCGGTCTGCATGGCACAACCCAATAAGATCCTGCATGTAGAGGGATCATTATCCTCAGACACTTGCATAGGTAGTAAAATTACCAGAGCTTAGTTTTTAGTAGCCTCACACATAGTGGAAGATTGCAGACAATGCAAGATATGTATTGGAGATGAGGAACATATGATGGTTAATTAGGACTGGAACCCAGAGGAAGAAGTACCTCCCCCAATAATCCCCAAAGCAATAAACCACCAACAGTTAGAAGAAACCAACTTTTGCCAATTATAAGAAATCCTCACTCGTAATTATAAAGCCTTCCTCCCCAGAGGGTCCTTACATCAGACCCAGAACATATAGCATGAAATATGGCTTACCCAAGTAGAGCCATATATTGCCATCCCTACCAAGTGTCAGCAAAGCAAGGGGAAATAATCGGGGCCTAGGTCCAGGCCATGAAGGACGAAGGGGTAGTAGAACCTCCTTTGTAGTCACTCCTTAACTCAAGGGTAGTACTGGTACCCAAGGACAGAGAATTGTTATTTTGTATCAACAGCCAAGAGTTGGACAATAGCACTCACCGTATAGCTCCCCCACCCATCAAACTTGCCCACATACCGAGACACATAAGGAAGGCCAAAATTTTCTCAACCCTTGGCATGCATGCCAGGTATTGTCAAATATCTGTGCATCCATACAGCTGCAAATATACCATGTTCACCATGCTCAAGTGGGAAACACCATAGTTCAAGGTCATGCCATTCGGCCTGAAGACAACCCCCACCACTTTTCTAAGATTAATATCAGCAGAAGCACTCGTTGGCTACATAGGACAATATCTTGTGCCTACCTCAATGATATAATGATCTACTCCAACTCGTGGGAGGAGCATTGTACCCACATACAAAAGGTATTAGAGCATCTCGAGATCCACGACCTAATTTGTAAACTTTCCAAAAGTCATTTTGGTAAATGAACCGTTGACTACCTTGGACACAGATACTCCTGAAGGAAACTACCCATAAACATGACCAGTTCTTGCAATCCTAGAAGCTGACGAATCGAAGACTAAGAAACTGTTACCAAAATTCCTGGAGTTATGAAACTGGCTAAGAGTACTACGTAGAGGGCCAACCCTTTATTTTAAGGACCGACAACAAAGCTCTCATATGGCTACAACCTTCCACGAACACAGAAGCCAAACTTGGTTGGTGGACAAAGTTTTTAACACAGTTTGACTTCAAGGGGCAACACTTTCTAGGACGACTTAACGACCTGCTGGACACCATCTACCATCAACCAGACAGCCAACAAGGCACGAACGAAGACGAGCAGTGGGAGGGGATGATGCCTTTCCCAGCTCCACCATTTAACCCAGAGAAAACATACTATTCCAGCAACTACAATGTCAGCAGGTACCACCTGAACTACTACCAACAGCAAGGCCCAGATGCCCAATGCCTGCTGCAGGATCATTCCCAGAGGTACGATCTCCGAGAAGCAATAGTGTGGGCAAGGAATGGGAGCCCAGGAACACCCTGGAAGATATGGGTACCAACACAGTTATGAGCTGACATCTGCCAGCACCACCACAACCACACCAGGCTGGCCACCGGTAACAAAGAAACCCTGTGTGACATTGGGGATAAATATATATGGGATTTTATGAGCCAAGATGTCCGACAGTACGTCACAAGATGTGTTGTATGCTGCCGATACAAAGCCTACCCTGTACCGAAACAAGTAGGAAGGCCACGACACTCCCAAACCTTATGGATGCACCTAGCTGCAGACATAATGGGACCATACTCCAGAAGCACCATTGGCAACCGTTTCCTCCGGGTGGTGACGGACCAGTTTTCAAGGTAGGTTGAAGCCTTCCCCCTACCCAGCCAGGTAGCAAGAGACATCATCCACAAACAAAACCAAAATTTCCACCCATTGATAATACCCTGAGGCGGTTTTGATGGATAACAGGACCTTCACTGGCTACCAGTGGCAAAAGGCTTTCAACCAATAGGGAGTCGAGAAATTTACTACCCCTCCTTACTACCCACAGGCCAACCCCACAGAGCGGAGTAACCAGGAGCTAAAGAAAAGCCTCTGGCTTCAAGTGGGTGAATACTATTGACTCTGGGACATCCATATACCAGACATACTGTTTACCCTCCAATGCAGGAACATCAAGGTTATGGACACCTCATCCAGCCAACTTATTCTAGACCAAACCATAACATGACTGAGTGATTGGCAGTGGGAACATGAGGCAACCACCTTCCACTATGCAAAACCATCAGACAGGATGCACTAGTTTACAACCAGCAAGCCAAAGCAGCCCAGGAAATGTATATTAAACAAAAAATACCAGAAACACAGGACAGGGATAATGACCTTTGGCATAGGTCGGTGGTTTGATGCAACAATTAACATCAAATTTGAGGTTAATTCATTTGGCGCTTATGTTGCTTCACGGTTTATCTGTCTTATTACGTCAAAATACTAAATAATGGGTGGAGTTAAATTTACATGTACAACACAATTAAAGCAAACACATTCCACATAAAACACTGAGAATTGGGGTTAACTCACCATATGGTCATTACGTATGCTTAAGGGTGCATACACACTAAACCCGTCCAGCAAAGTCAAGGCCGCCCAGTCACATCAAGTCCATCTAGATGCATCAACAGGAAAATCCAACACGCAAACATCCCCTTGTGCTGGATGAACGCACATACTGTACATAAACATAGGCAGCATCTCAGTCAAATCCGGTTAGAGCCAGTTCAGTCTAACGGAAGGAGAACCAAGCTGGTCTGGGTTTTCCATTGAGTGAAGCCAGTCCCGGCTTGTCAACACGAGTGCCATGTGCATAAAATCATAGTAGTGCGTATGTTTGTTTCCTAGTCGTTGTAAAATTTGCTGTGTTGTGAAAATGAATTGTGAAAAATTAATAGAATTAGTGAGGGAACATGAAGATATTTATAATGTGAAGCACCGAAAGCACCGCAACAGCATGGGCGCCACAAGCGGGAGGGACACTCCCCCCCCCCCCCCCCCCCCCCAAACGACGACGAAAAATTTGGAATTTTATTTCGTCCCCCCCAATAATTTACCCAACTTACTATATTTAATTTTGTTATGAAATATGTTAAGGAAAATTTTTGAGTTTCTCAATGTAAGAAATAAATGAATACAGAAGGCTACTTGTGACTGTTGGCTATACAGAGAATTATATGGCCAACTGCGCTGCCTTAAACCTTCAGCAGGTCATAAATGCTGTCCATTATAGAGGGGAGGAGGTTGACAATTGTGGTGAAGCTTGGATGGCCATGACTAATGGGGGAAGAAGGGTGAGCAGGCAAGGGATCGGGAACTTGCCATTGAGTGATGATACTTGTGTTCGGACAGGCGCGAGGAAGACTTGTGTAGCTTCATGTGCAACAATGAAGTGGGCAGCCTCACAAGGGAAGATAACTGCTTTCTTTAACAAGAAACATGCAAAAGAAAATGAAATAATACACATAACGGGTAATTTAAATTAGATTATTAGCTACTTATAAATATTTGTCGTATTTTATCGCATATAGGTCTCACCCTGATTTTCCAGGGGTGTTAGAAAAAGTAATATTTATCGGTTATAGGTTGCACTCATCTTTGCGGTTGTACATCCTGTACAACATAGCCTATGTCAAGGATGGCAGTTGCAGGCAACCGGCGGGCTTCCATTTCTGTTTTGCTTTTATGCAAAGGAAAGGCGAAGTACCAACACCCCAGGTTTCAAATTGAAAGTGATTTTGTTTGCTGAAGAGAATGGAAATCAAGCTGCTGACCGTGAATTCGGAGTAAATTAAAAGCCATAGTTCAACTTTTCTTACATTTTTTCATGTCAAGTGTTTAAATGTTTGCAAAAAAATTACACATTTCAGAAATTTAAAACTTTTGTGTACATTTTAAGTGGGTAAAATTTTAATAAGCTATTGTATTCCAAGGATTATTTTATGGGGATTGTATTGTATTGTTTATATGCCGGTTGCCTCATTTAAAGTCCCGTTATAGTCTAGTCTTTAATGCATTGCATTCTGTTGAGAAAGCGACACACACACACACACACACACACACACACAATTATAGTCCATTCACGACTGGAACAGACTTATGAAAATCAACCTTTAAAAACAATCTTAGCGATTAGCTGCATGCATAGCTAATAAAGAAAGTGGAGCCCAATGCGCTTGCCTGGTGCCAGCAAAAGGCTGTGTATACTCAATGTGCTGTAAATTAACTACACTCGGTGCAACATAAATATCAGTTAAAGTATCGCATACTTTAAATCCTGCACATACAGTGCATTATTTGTGTTTGCTTTGAAATGTATAACAGGTACTATGTTTTATCACTATTTTTGGAGACAATATCACTGTTCTATTAATAATAAAAATTTGTAAATTTGATAATCAGGGTTTTTAATACAACACTTATTCATGTTTTCTCTGGTATCGATTAACACGGTTAATCGGGATCTTACTGATTTTTTACCCAGCACCTTAAAATTATTTTCTCACTTAGCCTATAGTTTGCACCCCAAGTTATTAATAACATTTTTAAAATATAATGTGCGACTTATATGCAATAAAATACGGTATTTTCATTTCAAAATTACACAAATTAACTTAAGTAATTTTTCTGTGTGTAACATAACTAAGATAAGATGCCAATCATTGTCAATTTCTTTAACTCACAGAAGATTGGTATATTAGTAAAAGGGAGCCCTCATTTGTTAAACTTTGCTGTAATTACACAATAGCATACTTAATTATTAATTGAACATTTTTTTCTACAGATGATTCTGGCGGATCTCCCAGTGGAACCAAGCTGTTTATCAGTGAGCAGCCTGTGAACATAAACCAGAAATCAGGCTTAGAGACTACAGCTGAAAGCACTAGTTGTGATCTTGCAGCAGCTTCCTCACCTAAATCTTTAGGTAATCATATTTTCTTCCTGGAATATGCTATTCCATTTAGAAATATTGAAGGATTTTAGTGCTCTAGTTCAGGAGTCTCTAAATATTTTCAGATGGATAACTCTTTAAATAAAGAAAGTGTTACGAGCAAAAAAAAAAAATGCTAAATACCCTTTACGATAAATGTCGCATAATTAAATGTTTTTCTTCGTATTAGGATATTTCTAGTATATTATTTTAATTTTTAAGTTTAAATACGATATTTCGCAGCATTCTATGTCCGTGTCTGCACTTTATATGATTTTATCAGTTTTTTTGCAGACACAATTAAATGTAAATCCTAGTTACTTGTTTATGCTTAACCACAGCTCTGCGACAAGTTTAAAATCTATAGTTTCTTTACACACAAATAAAACAGCAGTACAGGACAGCAAACAACTGGAAGTCTTAAGGCTACATATTTCCATATTTCTATAATATTACATAAACAATTTGACATGTAAATATTAAATCAGTGCTGAACGTAAAACACTAAGAAACATTTTGTTACTAACGAGATTTATGATATTGTATCCTTTGTAACACGATGGCTCCTGTTTGAGGCTCTAATTTTATGTTTCCAGTAATTAGCATCGACTGTAAATGTTCACTGAACGACTTTGATCTGTAGCACCTTTTCATTTATAAGTTTGTAAAAATGTCTTTAAGTTATGGTATTTATATCTGTCCTCCATTACATTCCCAGACTGCAAGTCAATTACTTTCTGTTGAAGAGGTGGGACATTTTTCAATGCTGCAACCAAAGGAGTTTTCAAACAAAGACCCTTATGTCTGATGTATGAGCATCTAGATCTGTAGAACGACATTTAAACTGTTACAGATGTAGTTGAGTGGAAATTAAAAAGAATGTGTTATTGAAATGGGATCAACAGATATGTTATCCTGTCTATTTTGGATCATGGGGCGAGAAAGTAAAATTGTCAAACATAATTGCGGTCAGAATAAAGCTCTTTATTTTTTTTGCGGAAAATATTTCACAAAAATCTGAACTCTCACTGATAAGGTAAACTCATTCATAAAAATAAGCATTTGTATTCAATGAAGTGTATGATAACAGTCATATAATTATTTGCATGATAAAACTAAATATTAATTTGTTCCCTCACTGGAATGAAGTGGCGGGCCGTAAAAACTTTACCGCTGGCTGCATCTGGCTACAATATTTGTGATGTACGTCAATGCTATCTTAAGCTCTCCGAGATATTTTTTGTGTAAACTTGCTCAAATAATCTTGTTATGGTTATTTCACACAATTATGCTTCGTGCTCTCCATGCTGGCTTGCCATTATGGGAGTTGTCAGTGCTATCTGGATAGTTTATATATTATGCATTATTAGTATATAAGCTTACTACAAGTCTAGTGGAAGCTTTAATCTATATTATCTGTGTGCAGTTTCTCTAAATGTAATGGTAAATATTTCTGCAGAAAACGCAGATAGATTCCAACCCTTTACAAAAGAGCAACTGAAACAGCTGCCTATCAGTAATGAAGAGGTAGCAGGAGCAACTGACGAACTGTATCAACCCAAACACTACTCGAGTAGTTTTCTCAAGGAACAAAGGTTGAAAGCGAGAACTCTTAACATTCCAAGAGAGCTGGTTTAAAGAATTAAAATGGTTACATGTGGCCGAAAACTGTGATGAGGTATTTACAAGTTTGCCCCGACAAGATTTTAACTTCAGAAATGGAAATAGTGTTTACTGGAAAAGGAGTTTAAGAACTGGAAAAAGGCTTTTGAGAAGTTCAGAGAACACGAAAAAAGTGATGCTCATTCTCAAGTACTTTTAAGCTATTCGCAATTAAAGAATCCAATTTAAAGACAGCTCTCAAATTTCAAAATGCAGCAACAAATAACAGCTAGTGAGTGTTTAATGATAATCATTCATACTTTAAAGTATTTAGTACGACAGGGTTTGGCTATCAGGGGTCATGCTCAAGATGTAGATAATTTCATGGAACTTTTAAAGGAAAGGAGTGAAGACAAGCCGGTACTAAAAGCATGGTTGAAACACGAATAAGGCAAGCCTACTTTCATACATTCAGATGTCCAAAATGAGATTATTCAAATTATGGGTCATGAAGTTTTGACCACAGTTCTAGAAAATATCAAGTCATCAAATCCTTTGGTATTTACAATTATATGTGATGGCACCCGAAACTTTACAGGAGATGAACAAGAGAATATTTGTGTTCCATGGTATGATGGCTTGGATCCTGCAGAAAGTTTTGTAGGATTCTATAAAACTTCCTGTACCACTGGCAAGGCCATATCAAAGATAATATATGATTCATTACTACGACTTGGACTACCTGTAACTTGCCTGCGCGGTCAAGCATATGATGGCGCAGGCAACATGAAAGGCTGTAATAAAGGTGCGCAGTCTATAATTATTGACAGCCAACCTCTGGCAGAGTATATGCATTGTGTGGCTCACTGTTGTAACCTTATTATGAAAAAGTGTTGCAATGCTTCCTCAGTAGTGAAAAACACAATGGATTGGGCCAACCAACTGAGAATAATCTTTGGACTTACAAAAGTTAAGCCAACATTTACACACATCTCCAAAGAGACTGCAGGGGCTACAGTGGAAAACATCTCAAAGATAAAACCACTTTTTCAAACCAGGTGGCTGTACAGGAAGGTACAGATAGAAGAAGCCGTGAAGGAATATGACATAATTTTAAAGACACTTCATGAGCTTTCAGAGGATAACTATGGTGGAGCTGGTAGCCTCCTCCATTGTTTCTCAAATGGATTGACATATCTTGGATTTGTTATGGCAAAAGATTTAATCAATCTTCTTGAGAAGTTGAACAAGTCGTGCCAAAGAAGAAGAAAGACTCTCTCTGGTCTGATAAAATCTGTTATAACTGTTTTAGCTGGTTTATGTGATCTACAAGGAGGTAAATTCAAAATTATTTTTAATTCTTGCTGTGAAAAGATTGACAAAATGAATTTGCAACCTCTGTCCTTGCCATGGATTGTAAAACCACCTAAAAGGTTTTGTGGACCAGGAGAGCAGCATGAGTGGAATTCTTGTGAGTTATGGGACTGCAAGAAAATATTATTGAGCAAAGTGGTGTGCAGAAAATTGCGATGATTGAAAAAGTTCTTATCACTGGGGAGAATACAGAACGCTTAGAACTGTACCCCAAAGTCGACACAAGAGTCATTTCAGGTTGAAATCAAATTTTTTCTAAAAACCAACAATACTTCTTGCCTTAGCGATGCTGTAACAGCTTTCAAAGATATGACACCTGAAGTCAGACACTTATTTTAAAATGTTGAAAATGTTGTGAAGCTGCTACATGTGTCCCCAGCTTCTACTTGCGAAGCTGAGAGGCCTCAGTGCTCTCAGGTGCCTGAAAAGCTATCTAAGAGGTACTATTAAACAGTCAAGGTTAAATCATGTAGCCCTCTGTTATGTTCATAAACAAGTACTTGATGAAGTAGACGTCAGGAAAGTGGCGCACCTCTTTGTTTCAAGAAAGGAGTACAGAAAGTCATTGTTTAGAAGTATCTGAAGCGAACCATTTCAAGCTTTTCATGCACTACATTAATGTAACATATATACAAGCCCATAAAAATGTGTAACCTTTAACTGTGAAGTTTTGGATTTCTGTATTAAACTCTAGTTGATGACTCATTTCCATTAGTTATATTTTGTATAAAAAATTTTCAGCTTATAGATTTCTTGTCTGGTGTAACATAAAATGATTACTTTATTTTACTAACATACTGGCATTAGTGCTATCACATGTTACAGATGTACAACGCAAAGAAAAATCTACAAATCATATGTTTATTATAATTTGATAAACAATTTTTATACATAAAAATTCCATACTTTCTGTTACTATAAATATATTTTTTTTTTTACGTGGCCTGGGTTTATGCAATTTGTAGTGTTTGAATTATGTGGAAGTTTTGTCACTTGAGTATCTTTTACTTAGTTGGTATTTATTTGTTCCCCATTTTGTGTCTATAAATATAATATGACTAATATTTTGTACAATTTTTTTCCCAATATTTCATTTAAATTATATATTACCATTAATTCAATATTTTCCTTCAGTTACTTTTTTTTTGTGCTGTCCGTGAAAAAGGGTTTCGGATATACTTGACTCCCCCCACCCCCCACCCACAACCCCCACCAAACGGTCATGCAAAATTAAATGCTTGCGGCGCCCATGGCAACAGAGACATCATTGCTGGAGTTTTAAAGGGAAAAGGAGAACATTTGGAAGCAACTAGTAAGATATTTGTAAAATACTTTAAATTTACTACCTTAATAATGGCATGTATGTTCTTATAACATGTATTGCTCATAACACCTTGATGCACGCCTCTTATACCATTTATTTACAACAATTACAACTCATCTCACAGCAACCCTAGTGTACTACTTCTACACACATGACATTCAAACCCCGCGCCACCGTGTACACGGAATAACGGTCTGCCACAATCCTGGAGAGCAGCCAGACACGTGGTATGAGGGGTTCGAAAGACAGTGGCACATACCTCTCCCTCCTGACGTAACTCCTCCGCGCTCCGAGCCTACACACCATCAGCCACCTCGGGCCATGCACGAGCGTCACCGAGGATACGCAAAAGCCGAGGGATGGCCAGAAGGTGCTACCCCCACTCCGGCCTCACACATAAGGGACATCACATGCCGTCCCCTGCAACCACCACGACACACGCTACCCTGCTATATGTCAGTGCGCGGTGAACTTCACCAGTTTTTCCCGCCATCTTCTCCAAGCACCTGGGTGCTGGAGCCTACTACTACTGCTAAATCTTCAACAGCTCTTCCAGAGGCTGTCGCCAACTACTCAACCGTCTTCAGAAGCTACCAGAGGCTGCCATCCTTGACGTCGCTGTTAGAGTTCTGAAGCACCGCTACCGGACGCTCCAGCGACACCAATCGCCAATAGTTACCAGAAGCTTTTTGTAGCTACCAGACATACCACACGTAACTTCTTTGTCTCCTACAGACACCCCGCCTAAAGTTAGTTTTGTATTAAATAATTTACGACAGTTGTATTTCACGTCCCCAACTAACCTAGGACCAGGTCACCTACACCTGGCTACCGTAGGAATACTTCCAACGACCGGGCTTATTGGCAGGAGAGTACGTGTCACCATGTTTAATAAGCTCTTAATAAAAAAATGCTTTGTTTCTCTTAACTGTGAGTCTCATTAATAGAGTACTTTGTAACCAACTGCTGGGAGGACCTCGAGCCGAGTACCGCAGACAGGAAACAGGAAATTATTATTACTACGAATTAGCTACATCTCGGGACTCCTCAGGCGGTTCCAAGTTGCATATACACACATTAGACGGCCATCTATTTTATTCCTACCAAGTATACAGGTACTGGAGGAGTAGAATAGAGGAGCCCCGACCACTAACAACACTTCTCAACCAGGGAGTGACAGTGCATCTAAGTTGTATCCCTACCGGGGCACCTGGGTGCTGGCGGGCGTATTTACTTGGGTTCTACAGCATGGCCCTGATTGGGATCGCACACTCGGTAATAATCTTGGCAAACCATACGGCTCCAGCATTTCTGATCAGTCTGCAACTGTGGGGGATATTGTGAAACACCGGAGCGTATGTTGGCAAACTGTTATTAGTCAACACTAATCTAGGGCTATCTGCATCCGTGGTGCTTGAGTCAAGGTCCTCAGAAGCTAAACCTGCTCTATGCCATACATAGTGAGATATGACGCAAGGAGGGAGGAGCAGAGAGTTTCGCACCTTGCTGCCAGGCAGCCAGCTGGTCTCATATCACTCACAGCTAGTCGACGAGCAAAACGAGATTGTGCCATCTCTCACTCCTATCACTGGCACAACCTACGTCTACTGTAACCAATCCAGCTTCTTTCCCGTCAGCACTATTGTGCACGCATACAACCTGCCATCCAGTTGTAAGAGTGTTAATTAATTAGATTGAGAACGGGTTGGGCATCTCGAACAGTAACTTCTGGAGCAGAGCCTCAGCGGACTGGAACAGCAAGTTGTGTGTCATATTACGTCGTGCCCTCGCTGCCGCTCGATCAGAAGGTTACCGACTCAATCAGCTGTATCCAGCTACTCTTTGCCTGCAAGACGACAATTCATCTACCGCTAGCACTTCCCACCCGTCGTCAACTACGACTAGCTCCGATACGAGTTGTAAGCCTGGTCAAGCGAAGGGACTCGTGAATCGTAAAGTCGATAAGTTTGTTCAATCGTGTAAGGCCACGTGTCCGACCGCTATATCTAGCCGCAAATAGAAGTAAGTCAACCTGTAAGCACAACAGACTGAAGTTCAACCAAAACCACATGACAGTGATCCAACCCTACCTAATGGGACACATCTCAACCGGCATGAGAGTACATACAAATATGGTGTGTGAGTGTGTGAATATATATATATATATATATATATATTATATATATATATATATATATATATATATATATATATATATATATATATATATATATATATATATATATATATAACTATATACAAATGATCGTATTGCTTGAAAAAAATGTATATATATGTAGTATACATTTTTTTTCCCCCATGTAATATGATAATTTTGCCAAGGTTCAGATGCTGCTGGCGAGTTGAAATAGTGAATCAAAGATACCATGGTTCTAATTGAATCTAAATTGCCTCTTCCCTCGGTAGTAGGGTGAAGCACGATCAAGTCCCCTATATCTTCAAGAAATATATTTTCGAACACTTTGTCTCCTTCACTTTGTTTAATATATTTATGCAAAACACAGGCACTTGTATCGATGCCTCAGCCGATTCTACAGATGTTGCAATTGGTGTCTGGAAAATATCAATCTTTGTGGAGAGTATGCCAGAAGTGCATACAACAGTGCGGTGTGCAACAGAAAGTCTGTTATTAAAAATGTGTTAAGGGATGTCCAATTGTCTTCTCGCCTATGGTCTCTTAAATTGGCACGAAGCGGGAAGGCCTTATCACCAACAAAATAATACTGATATTATTGCATTTGTTCCTGAAAGTTATCGACAACTAGGGATGTGGAATTTAGTATGCACAATTGCCTTTCCCATTGATGACTCATTGAAAACTCTGCTGTCATTATTTCTGCCATAACCGACATCATTTTTTTTTATCATGAAGTTGCAATGTGTATCAGCGACGGTCAGTAAAATGATAAAGTGAAAATGTTTACAATTAAAATATTGTGAACCCACGGCAATCTTGAGCTGTTGGTATAGGCATGTAAGTCGGTTGTAGAATGTTCCATATCGCTGCATTGAGCTCCAGAACGATGTATTGAACAGTACTCACCCCCACACGATAGGTGTAGCTGAGAGATGAAAAACTTTCTCCAGTTGTCATATGTCTCCAAACGAAACAAACAAAATATTGAGTATTTTAAAATATGATATTTAGTGCAGTGTATCAAAGCACACCACAAAACTGTTAACTACAATAATAACTGCACAAACATATCGTAGGCATTATTAATAATACTCTGTATATAATATGAAACTTTAATTTATTCATTAGTTTCACATGTGGAGGTGAAAACCAAATGGCAAAACCTCAGAAGCAATTACATGAGGGAACTGCAAAAACTGAAGACACCAGTTTCCGGATCTGGGGCTGACGGGACACAACTGGCCATTTTTTTCAATGCTGACTTTCCTTGATGACAGCATGCAAATGAGACAAACAAAAAGGAACATTCCAGATGATGGCGAAGAGACTAAAGCGACGACGGACATTATACAAGAGGTAGGGGATTCAGAAGATGTTGTAGGGACTATGATTGCGCGACTCAGGATGAAAACAGTGCGAGTTTTAACACCACAGGCGATCTACAGCAACAAGAAGTGGCCACATCTGGACCTCCAACGCCCATCGCTGGGACTTCAGTTTCACGTATGAGAAAAATAAAGCCCATTACTCCTGCGACGACATAGACAAGCAGTACTTACAACAACTAGACAAACTTTCGTCTGCAGATGGCGACAGTAACGACCCAGATATTTTGTTCTTTAAAGGTTTGCTGCCACAAATTAAGAAGTTAGATTCTCTAGAGGACCTTAACATTAAGGTGAAGGTAGTTCAGCTTTTGCAAAGAAAACTGCAGCCGACTGTGCATTCATCTACGTCATATGACTCATTCCACCTATCACACACTGCTCACAACTCACAGCGCCCAGTTATGTAATATAATAATACATCACCTTTCTTTACACAAGACTTTTACGATACACAAGAAACACAATCTCATGGTTAATACAAATACTGACACCGACATCTGTTCGTGTTTCAAGTTTGTTCACTCTCAATCATGCGCATTTAAAGACACTACTGTGTGTATTTATTAGAGGAAGAGGTATATTTATATGTTCCATTTGTTCTTCCTTTGTGATGATGTGTGTTCTTTAAAATAAACATTAGCACGACATGCATTATTTATGTGTGTACTTACCTTAAGAATGTGGATAATGGCTAACCAATATTCTGGTTGTATGGCCTGACGAAAGTATGTGTTTTTTGTTATGCTCTTCCATCCAGACTCATTTTCTTTCGGATTTTGCACATTGCTACAAATGCAGCCATAACACTACAACCCTGCTCAGCCGGGATGCATGCACCCATTATAATAATTCAACCCGACCTAAGGTGTATAGCGCTTGCCCTGAGATGCATCCAATTCTCCAACCGACTTACTTAGCTACTAACATAAAAGTCGGAGGGCACATAGAATTGTGAAGGTGCTCACATTGGCACAGCAGGATATAGCGGCTCACCAGGGGGAAAATGGCAATAATGTGACAAATACACTTTGCTGGACGAGGGGTGCCGCCGCTGGGAAACAAGAAGTCGGGGTAGAACATATGTATGTCACTCAACCTCGGGCATAAATGTGTTTCACTGACAAGACACCGCAACAAGTGCCAATGGCACAGATAAATAGTGACCTCACTAGCTTCACCCATATCTCTGTCACAATTAATGACCTTCATTGCTAGTATTTATGTATGTTTGCAATACCTATGCACCACCAAAGAATCGAACCTGAACTCTGAGCTACAGAGTTCCCAAGTATTCATTACATTCAATATTACGAGAAAAAAAACATAAACATAAACTTAAAGCGTGAGGCACACTTAACTCACTCTGGTACCTTACGGTTTTCCCATGCATGGCCCTGCTCATGCCAGGATTACTCTGCATTCACGTACACAACAGTGATTTAATACTCTCAACATAATCAATATACGCTGTATGAAAAGTATTACATAAAAGAAACACACAAATATTAGGCCACTTTAGTACATGTGACGAATATGTTATGTCACAAGGTTCATGGTTTGCAATTCACTTAAGTACAGAACTGGCTCTGTCTAGTATTGTACTGTTTTTAATTCTAGTCAGTTCAAAATAATATCAAATTAAGACATATAAAGCAGGCGCACACAATAAAATATCAATGAAAGTACCACATGAATATTCCACGTCAGTAGAGTTCTACCATGTGGTTGCACATCTTGTTTATATTCGCGCCAACTGTGCGTATCAACACACTGGTGATATAAAAATTACATGTCATAATAAACACACAATAAACCCTCAAATAATATTACAAATACATAACAATAAATCGCACGGGCGATACGATGACTAGTAATACATTGACACATTTTCCATAATCGTCACACTGGGGCACATTGTGCATGTTCGAGACCACGTTATTACATGAATGTAAACCATAATATTTACATCTTCACGGGAGAAAAAATTACACGAAAAATATTTGGACACTTATTAAGACTGAACAAAGCAATAAAAACAAAACTAGAACATTTTAGGGTCATGAGAGAGACATAAACAAATCACTAGTCATTTTATAGCATGCCTATTTTATTCATACTCGGAACACGCACTCGTCACACTGGCTGTACTAAGGTGCAGACTGTGGTGCCGAGATGATTTGGTGGGTTCTCTCAGACGTGGTGAACTGTCTAGGGCCGGGAAATGTGAGACATGTCAGGAGTTTGATTGTAAAACCATTTGCCATGGTGTAGATGGTGCCATGAATGTGCGTGAGTCCTGACTGGGTGGGGAGAGTTTGGCCAATGGTTGTCCTGGGGTAGCCTAAGTTAATTCTAATGGTTATGAAGTAGGTGTGTGTTAGGGGGAGCAGATTTATTTGAAGGAGAGTGCCCAGGTGGGAAAGGTGTATGTGTGGAGAGGGGAGTTGTAGTTCGGAGAGTGGTAGTTCGCGTTATAAAGGAGCACCAAAGAATGGTTTCAGGATGGGGGGCGATTATGTGAGGGTAAACTCATAAGAATACTAGAAATGTTCATACTAAAATTTAAAACATAAATTAAACAATATTACCATCTACTTCAATCTTTAGTTATGATGTAACCTTGAATAACTAAAAATTAAAATATTAAAGGTCTGTATTGTAACCCACGATGTAAATATAATTGAATTAAAATGTAAAAGTGTCTTTAGTTATAAAAGTGTGTGCTCCAACAGTCTTTGCAAGTCTCGTAAACGATACAGTATGATGAAAAACTAACTGGTATTTTTATGTACAACCTTTGTTATAGGGGTGCTTTTTTAGAAATTAAAGTACATTAAATATTATATCAGTTATAATAATTTCTGGTCCTTTTTAATACATTATTATGTATAATATTTTATGTTACAAAGCAAATGATTTTGACTTCATGGGTGTATTATTTTCTGCAAAATTAAATATTTTCAACACATATCTCACTGTGCAATTTTAAACCTCAAAACCACAGAATAATTGCCTAAATGTAACATTATTTGCCTTAAAATTAATGGCATATTACAATTGACTGTTTTGGGTGCTCCCTCGGTGCATTGAAAACTGAAAACGTGCATGTGTCACATGATTGCCACAAAATATTTTCTGGCGAGCCCCTAAATCTTGCTAAGCCAGCATCAGCACCTTCGTAGTTCTGTGTGCCCGCAGATATGCTAGCTAAGTCATTTAGAGAATGGGATGCGTCTCAGGGCAAGCCTTATACACCTTAGCTAGGGTTTAATTATTATAATGGGTGCATTCATCGCGGCTGAGCAGGGTCGTAGTGCTATGGCTGCAATTGTAGCCATGTGCAAAATCAGAAAGAAGAAGGGTCTGGATGGAAGAACATAACAAACCAGGCAAAGAGGAGAGGGCCATTGAAAATCTATGCAACAGTCGCGGAGGATAAAATAATTCATTTTAAGTGGCATATGGCCGAATAAAGTAGGGTATTGGTTAATTCTGGAAGGCATAATTCCGTTGATCAGATGCGGGGTGAAATGAAATCAGAATGCAGCTGGTTTGTATTGTTGGGGGCAAAACAGCCCCTGTGCTGATACCAGTCACTGTGTGGGTGCAGGCGCCCTTGAAGTTTAGCTACTGTCAATACTGCCATGCAAGTGAACTAGCACTGTAGTATTGTCAGCAACTGTGAATGCAAGGCCCCCTTCTTCTCGCCGAGTGCATCGGAAAACCGGCCAGCCCAGTCAAGGCACTGTCTCCATCTTCGTCCTTCCATACCGATATTAGTATCTCCTGTCCATGGGTGAAGGTGGGGTGAGTTCTTCGGGAAGCCACCCCTCCCCTTTCACCAAAATAGCCCGTTGGCCTGGGAAACGCTGACCCAGGAGTGAAGGCTGACAACGGGGTTCTTCCAAGGCTCAATGCATTCCAATCCATTCATCACGTATCCCCTATCGGCAACCTGCAGAATCCAGCAGTGAGGATTGCTACACTTCGCATTTTTCAGCACCTCGAGATCCGTCTCCCCATCTTGAACGTTGGGCCACTCCCAGCAGATGCGCCTCGCCATCTCGTATTGAGCTGCCCAAGTTCTTGATGTCCACGATGACAGCACTCTTGCACCAGACATTTGGTTCGCTGGCTGGTATTTTATTATTTCCAGCCACCTCAGAGCCTCGGAATTCCCTATCCACCACCTGGTGATGTGATAAGTTGTGGAATGTTCGCCGCACCCAAGCTGTCATGGTCTCATCACAGTCGCAGAAGCACCTCGCATTCGCTGGTCCTCAAGGCATGGGCAGATCCCGGAGAGAGCCTCCACGAGCACAATGTTCATCCCACGACATCTCGGCTCGTACATGTTTGCCACAAACGAGTGTATATTGTTTATGCACTGATAACTGGGACACCTCACGGTAAAAGTGGAAAACATTTGCGACAACATATAATTGTTTGGAGAAAAACTGCTTGACCTAAGATTTCGATAAAAGGATTTAAATTTAGATATACGGAATTCCGTACCGATTATTTTGACCAATTTATTTTTTAAAGTTAACATCATCGTAGCTCTAATGACAAATGATATCATTATACCAACAGAATATGCTTTCCATATATATTTTGTATTAATCAGCAGCCGAACTTTTAGCAGTTGTAGAATTTCCTCATTTGCACTATTTTTTTGTTGTTTGCATTATCACATGTCGCCGACATATTGCCCTGAAATTTCCGCACTGTCTCGAGATGGAGCAGGCAAAACTCAGTTTTTCAGTGCAGTTTGCGATATGACCAAAAAAGGAGATAGTACTCACTGTGGTTTTCATCACCGGATGTACTTCCGAGCCCCTGTCATTTTGCCACAATCAGGCGATAAACCACTACTGGTTACAACCAACTGCAACTGATATCAACATCCTGTTACATTTCCCTTTCCCCTTTACTTCCTGGTAGAGTTCTCTCGAACAAAGTGCAAATATAATTGCCAACATAAACATTTTATCCACCAACTAAACAAACATAATTACTTTTTTCGGGCATGTAAAATGGATCATATCGAGCGTAAAAGGGGGGAATGAATTTAACTCTTATTGCATGTCTTTTGGCAATGTAATGTTATTTATATATATTTTTTGTATACTATGTTCGGCATTTCTTTAAGGTAGCTCCATAAATTTGGCTATTTAATATAATAATAGGAATTTTGAAGGGTGCCCTTTTTGAGTACCTAATGTTATGTATTTGATGAGTATTTATATCACTCCATATATTTAATAATATAAAAATAATGTTCAAATATTCCCCCCTCAACACACCAACCTTTTTAATATAAAGGAACGGAATATAAAAAAATTTGAAAAAACGCCTCAATACATTTCGTACCTACAAAACATTTATTTACAAAATAAAAAATACACATCTCATAGTCACGGATTGACAGTTGTAAAAACAATCACTGATTGAAAAACAATTCCACATGACCAAGAATTTGCGTTTCGCCAATTGTACCAACTAATTTCCGATACAACAAAATGCGATAGCCAAGTTGCTTTTTATATGAAGTGGGGTATGAATTAATTTTGAATTGCACAATGTGGACTCAAGCTAATAAATAAAATTTTCTAAAAGTTTTTTATTTTTTCCCAAAACTTTTGAAAATGACTATAGATATATTTTAATGCAAACTCTCACAGGATGGCGATCGTACGTTGCTCTTTGTTCGTTTATAAATTGGCTTTTTTTTTTCATTAAAGACGAAAGAGGGAAATAAATTTAATTTTAAGAATTACTTTGGTGATTTAGGTAGTTTTCTTTTTTGCCATATGGCAGTTCTGAAGTAAAAAGCTAAGAGAGTAATGTTTTGTCATGAGACTACAGACAAGTATTTTGGGATTGTTTTCTGATTAGGAGTTCACTTTCGTCGACTATTACGTTGACATATCGAGTAGTGTATTGTGCATAAATAGTTGTTCGGGTTTCTGAATCTTCGTGATATAAATTTTCAACAGCTATAATGGCGTCTAAGGAAAGCCTAACCCTGGAAAGTAACAGTCTAGACGAAGAATGCGAAGAAGGTGAAATCAAGGATGACAGTTGCTACGAGGACCTGAGCTCAGATGAAATATGTTCAATAGATGCAGAAAAAGACATTTTTGTAAAGTTTCAAAAAAGAACAGAAGTTAGTAAACGTACTTCAACCTCGTCTAGAGTTTTCCGACCGATGATTCCGAAGGTCGGGAAAATGTCTTCTCGCGTCGGTAAGAAATATGTTAAATATTAAAATAAGTATGGATCTTTGCATTCTCAACAGTAATGTAGTATGCAGAGTTTAGTATTTGGGTCTGTTATTGTACACGTCCCGGAGGGTTCTGACAGTGTATTGTATGTTGTGAGGAACTTGTAATGTTGGAGAAATGAAGGGATGATAAGATCTAAAGAAATAATGAAACAAATGGTTAGGGAGCTTGAAAGGAAAATAAAACATGCAAAGAATTTATTTCTGGGGAACATGGTGTAAGAAGGAAAAGGCAAGGAATGGGGGAAATTGTTTAGCTATGTTAGGAGGTTAAGGGGAGGAGAGGAAGGGATCCCTCTGCTAACAGGAAGGGATGGTAGGCATGCGACAAATGACCAAGAAAAATCGGAGATGCTGCAAAGACAGTACTTGTCAGTGTTTGAGGCAAAGGAGGGTTGGAATAGGGGAGCAAACAGGGTTCAGGGGGTGTTTGATGAGTTTAAGATGAGGGGGAGGGAGATAGAAAAGGTTATTAGGGGTTTGGAGAGTAGTAAGGCATGGGGACCAGATGGGATAGGAAACGCAGCACTAAAGTTTGGTGGCAGGGAGTTGGCGAAATATTTAGAAGTGCTGTTTAAATAGTCCTTAGGAGTGGGTAAGTTACCACAAGATTGGAAGGATGCTATGGTGGTACCTATACACAAGCAGGGATAGGATAGGGGGAGGCCTAGCAGCTACAAACCGGTGAGTCTCACATCAAGTACAGGAAAATTAATGGAGAGGCTGGTGGTGCAGTATGTGGTGAGGGTTATGAACAATAGGATTTTGTTGGAGGATTCCCAGCATGGTTTCTACAGGGGAAACTCACGTGAGACTCAGTTCGCTGGGTTATTAGAGGATCTGATGCAGGTAGTTGATGAGGGGAAGCAGGTGGATGCCTGCTTCATAGATTTTGAGAAGGCATTTGATAAGGTACCCCATGGGACATTGATGAGGAAAGTGGAGGCGCTGATACCAGACAGGAGGGTAGTGGAATGGATAGGGGACTTTCTCAGGTGGCGAAGGCAGAGGGTGAAAGTGGTGGGGCGGGAGGCAATACCGGAGGAAGAGGATGTTATGTCAGGGGTACCAGAGGGAAGCATGCTGGGTCCTTTGTTATTTACCATAATGGTAAATGACGGGTTTGGGGATTAGGGGAAAAATCAGATTGTTTGCAGACAATTGTGTTGTATATGTTGAGGTGGGAGAGTGGGGTGGAAATTTGCAGGCAGACATTGATAAGGTATGGTTTTGGACCAGGAAAAATAAAATGAAAGCAAATGTAAGAAACACTAAGGTAGTGAGGTTTACAAGGAAGAAGTTGATAAGCAGTGACATGTACAGATGGGAGGGACAAGAGATAGAAGAAGCAGCAGAATATATGTGTCTAGGGATTGTACTGCAGGGAGACCTCAGGTGGAAAAAACAGGCAGAGAGGTTGGTTGCAAAGGGAAGAAGGGCTCTGGGTATGTTGGGAAGGGTGCTGAATGGAGTCAGGTGTGAGGTGAAGGAGAAGGCATATGGCACAATGATACTGCCAATGTTAGAATATGCTGCAACAGTATGGGACCCGTATGTAGAGGTGGAGGTGCGAGAACTGGAAAAGGTGGAGATAAAGGCAGTAAGATGTGTGAAGGGTAGGTGGAGGAGGCAGGGGCAAGATGGTGAGGAAGAAGGGAACTATATTCAATCAGTGATGATGAAAGAAATGGGGTGGAGCTCATTGAAGGACAGGAGGGAAGTTGAACGGCTAGTCAGGATGTACAGGATGGTGAATGAAGAGGGAAGATGGGGAGGGCTACACTGCAAGCTAAGTAAGGAGGTGTTTAGAGGAAGAGGAAACAACAGTGAGAAGCATCAGAGGGTGTGGAGGAGAACGGAGCGGGGTAGGCAGTCCATGCTTGTGAGGTCTGTGAGGGAGTGGAATGTGTTGAGGGAGGAATTGGTATCTGTTAGAGGGGTTGGTAAGTTCCGGAAGGGAGTGGAAAAGGAGTTGGCTGGGTGAAGGAGAGTTGAGAGAGCTCGCCACCGCGCTGTAGCCTAATTGCGAGTGTATGTAAAAGGATCTCGTTAGCTGATTTTACAGATGGTTAGCGCTGCATGCCGCTGCAAAAAGGAAGGCATCTTGATATTTTCGTTAGTGTAAAATTTGAAGTTTGAGTTTATTAAACAGAATGGATAATGGGACTAAAATTTTTTAGTTAGTTCCCCACGTAGCATAACTAACCCCAAGCAAACCATAGACATACAGTTGAATAATAAATGTAGCTAGAGCCCAGTGTATAAAAATTAAAGGTGAGCTGTTTATGAGTATCAGGCGCCAGGCGTCAAGCAATGTGGAACCTAGAGGTGGTGGTGGGGGGAGGACAGAAAAAAACAAGGGTGCCACACCTTTTACTCACCTGACACATTTAGATTCTTAGCAGTGTCCGAAATCAGTTAGTACAAGTGTGTACTATTAAGAAGTTACTAATTACCATAAACTCAATAAGATGAGATTGTACTAGTATGATATAACTGTTATTTATTTTAGACTTCAAAGAAAAGAGTAAACAACTTGATTTAACCCAAAAGAATGTGCTATTCATTAATGCCCGGTTGCACCTTTTTAGTTCACAACCATGATCCAAGTTCATGTCTTTGAACTAAGATCAGTGTATTTGTTGAACTGTTGCACCAACGCATTTCACGCCTTAAACCATGTTCGTTTTTTTCGTTGTTCATGAACAGCCAGACCCCATGGTTCAAAGCAAATTATCTTGGTTCAAGTTGTTGTTTGTCTATGGTCTATATTATGTAGGAGGTTATGAACATGTTGTTAATGTCAGTGTTATCAATAAAGATTTTTTGTAAAGAAGGCTTTTAATTTTGCTTAGTTTGTATTTTTATTATGAAGGCAACAGAATTAGCAGATGCATTGTCTATTTTGGGGTATCATACAAATGTTTTAACACCTTTCGTGTTTGTTACTTAATAAGTTACTTACAGCTAATTATTTGTATTACGATGTGTTCTTGGATAATGTTTTTGAGCAACATTTTTTCCATGAATTACGTAGGCCAAGAGACTATGTGAGGAGACAGCATCCTTTCCAGGACCTGTATGATGGAGAAATTTAAGATGTGGTTCTGACTTTCTAAACATACTACTTTGGAATTGGTACCATAAAATTGAAATAAATTTAAGTTTTGGTAGCAACAGGAATAGGCCTGCTTTTCCCATCAATCAATTACTATTGACACTTAGGTTTTGTGCACTTGATTGTTTTTTGTTGTGTGTAGCGATCTATTAGTTATACACAAGTCCACAGCCTGTAGAATAGTACACAGGGTAACACACCAGGGGTGAATTTCATAAAAGTTACAATTCAACAGGTTACAGGGAACTGTCGGACAGGTTTACAATCTGACAAATGTGCGTTTCATAAAAGTTGACAAGTATACAAATTTGTAGAAGTGTATGACAATTTGTCAAATAGTTGTTTCACAAAAGTTTTGAGCTGACAGGTAAAAAACAAAAAAAAAAATTGTCAAATATTACACTTACACTGTTTTATGAAACAGATAAGTATAATCACTTGGTGACATATCTAAAAATTTGTAAAATTGTCACTGCAGAAGTTACAGGCATACTTTCCTTTGTACTTATGGCTGATAAAACGTGAAAGATAACTTTATCATCTCGAGGCCCCACATTATTGCGTACCAGTCTTTAAGAAGACTGCTCTTCTTGCTGATAAATAATAACAGGTTAGCTTTAAATGTAATACTCAAATTATAGTACTGTAGTAACTGATAACAACTAGGTGTATATTATGTAAGAGTTCAGATGGGATCAGTTCTTTACAATATTTTTGTTCTTGGGTGCCAGTCTTTTAAAAGACGATTCAATTTTATAAATTCATTACCTACTGTTGAAATGTGTAAATTTGGGTGTGTTGGTTGAATGTTACCACAATTTGCAGCCATGTGTTATTGCAAGTCATCTGTGCAGCCTGGTCACTCAAGTGTTATGTGTTGTCCCATTGTTCCGTATGCAAATTCTACACCATACACAGCACACATCTATTTGAATATATGATTATATCTCATATTGGCTATCACAACGAGGAGGCCTTGTGTGTGTTCTTCACAGCCCCCTACACACTATATTACATATTTATATGAAATATCAGCTATATTTCAACTGCATTTAAATTTGCACATAAACTACATACCATTAGTAGTAAGACAAGTCTACTGGATTTCCTACTCGCATTACTATAAGCTAGACGCCTGGCGCCAAGGCCTTGTGGAGCACGTAAGAATGGTTTGGTTTCTATTTACTTTTGTTTGTTTCCATCATTCTCGGCACTCAAACACTTGGACACCACCTAATTTTTTATATTTTGTTATATTGTATGTGTTTCTTGTTGAGGGGTAAGCTTGTTTGTGGTCATTGTTTACATTAACACTACACCAACATTTGCACTAGAAGCGGGGAATACTACACCATCCTTACGGGAATTGGGATATGTGCGTATGCCGTGACATTCCGCTCTGTGCCATCTATATGCTTTGTTATATTAAGGTTAGTCCTTGCACACCCCATGTAGTCTGTCTATTGTTTGTTTACCTTTTGCCGACAATTTTTGACAGCATAATATTTATGTTTACATCATCAGGCTAATTATCTCTTGTTATCTGGTTACTCAACCATAATATTTACCATGAGAAACTATTTCACATTTTGAGACATTTAAAACTGTTGTCATACACTTATATCTACGAGTATTCATATCTAACATCAATTTATCATCAATATTTTTCCATCTCAAGATATTGTATTTTCTTTGACAAAATTTGTGGTTATATGTTCACAGGAAGCAGGTACCAGAAGTTAAACCAATGAAAACAATTTAATAATATGAATAGTTAACAGCACTAATTTACAAGTGTTATACAAAAAATTACCATAGTTTGAATAGACAAAGGATGATGAATAAAAATAAATTAATCATTAGGCTCCAAAACAGAAAATTAAAAAATTGCAGTGACAATCATTTAACAACCACCAATTTACAAGTATTATAAATTAAAAAGTAATTAACAATTTAACAGAGTTTGATAATATATTTTTAGGACACAATGATAATTAACAATAAATGACCCAAGATTATTTTGTGATAAATAAGCATAACTAATGAAAAGTACTGAGGTACAAGTATTCAGTTGTAACCAATTATTACTGAACAAGATGTGAGCATATAATGTCACGGTACACAGTGACAATAAGAATGAACAGTGATACCAATATCATGGTGTGGGGAACAAAAAGTCAAAATAAGGGAAAATATATTGATATGTTCAGCTTAAATTTACTTATTTACAAGTATTCAGAATTAAAACTATTAATTGGTCAAATGACCCCATATAACATTGATTCCAGTTGCTTCGACAAAAAAGGATTTATGTAATAGTATAAGTACAAATAAAAGGGGATAGCAATTTTTCAAACTGATAACATACTACGAATATGTCTAAACTCACTAATTAAAAAGTGATTAAGCAAAACAATTTAATGACACTAGAGTATTTGTATCAGTAAGATATAATCTAGTTTCATTATATACAATGGCTGAGCTAAGTAAGAGCTGTCACTATCACATTCACTAAAAATTTCTTGCTCACTGCAGCTGACATGGTGTGAATTTTTGTTGGCTTTCTGTTGGCTTTCATCATCCGTGTCGTCACTGTCACTATCCAGTTTGATTAAGAATTCATCTGCTGCTAACTCCATGAGGCAGTCGTTCTTCCAGTATTCTACTTCAATTTCTTCAACGTGTCTGCAATATCCTACCCAGTTTTCCTTTGTTACGGCTTCTGTTGTTAGCCTCTGTAAGACTTGCAGTGATAAATCTGCAGTTTTGTTGTGATCTCTGATGTGACGTTTAATCTTAGCCCAGGCTCATTCTATGGCATTGAAATCGCACATATAAGGAGGCAATCTAAGTACAGTATGGGCAAGTTGCTGGAATACCTGTCAACAGTGAATATTTTCTCTCTTGGTCTATGGTTTTCAAGCAATTTAATGAGTGTAGCTTTTCCTTATAGCCACGCCACACTTTCTTTCTTCACAATATATTTTGACAGTGGCTTTTCTATTTGCATGGAATAATATGGTGCATTGTCCATAACTATCACAGAATTTGGTGGCAGCTGTGGTAAAACTTGCTGCGAAATCTACTTTTCAAAATCAGGGCATTTATTTGCCCGTGATAATCACCTGTCGTCAAACTTGCCTCGTAAATTAACTGCCCACCCGGAAGAAAGCCTTCTTGCAACCTGATGTGCACACAATAGTATGTTTGCTGCGTTATCACTTTCTACCAACACTTCAACATCACCTTTCTTTTGCCAGCACTTCTTAAATGTCAAATTTGTGTCAATTCACATTTCGTAAATGTAAAATGTTTCTGTATTCTCTTCTCAGCTGAACACCACATGACGATGTCAGCTCTTCCACTTTGTGATCTTTTCCACAAGAAGCCCATGATTTTGAGCAGTCTTCGTAGAGATGACTGACTCGAATTCCACCCAATCTTTTCATGCAGAACTGGCATAAGTTTGCCTACAGTTGGTATAGTTTATTTGACGTAAAATTCTCTGATAGTGTCCCTTATCACACGCTTGTCAAAGCTATTGATAAAAAAATTTCTTCGTTTTTTTTTACTGAAATGACAGAAAAATGTTATACATAAACTTTTTCTTCAGGCACTTTGTTTAAGGTTTACTATATACAATATAAACATACAATTGTAAACCAATAATACACGTCCCAAAGTTCTGTACAATAAGTAAATGAAAGAATGAACGAATTTCACTTATCTCTGTATATATTCTCTTTGAAATACTCTGATTAACATATTTCTTTGTTTAGTATAGGTAAATAAAACAAAATATTGAAGGTTATTTCTTTAAACAATATGTTTTAAGTTAAGTTTCAATGTGCGCTTATAACAACATTAAAAAAATCCATAAAAATTAAAAAAATATATATATATTTTTAAAAATTAATAAAAATATTATTTAAAAAGTTAGTAAAAATTACTTAAAATTTCCAGTCTCTAAGCCACCATTTTCTCTGAAAATGTCCCTTTTTCTAATTTCTCTTTTTCCAATAAAATTTTCTTTTTTTCCTTAAAAAATCTCTAAAAATTGCGAAACATTAATAAAAATCAACAAGAGTATTTACTGACTACTAAAGCCATATTGGAGGCAGGTGACTGACCTTGACTCCAATACCTTGAATGATATTGAAATCACTGCTCGATAAAAAAATTCATAAAAGTCAACGAGCATATTACGTTGACTACTACCGCCATATTGGATTCAGGTGACCTTGAGTTTAGGACTATGAATGACCTTGGAGGAAAAACTTGAAAATATATATATAAAGTCAGCAAGCGTATTACTTTACTGACTACTGCCGCCATATTGGATGTAGCTGATCTTGACCCCATGACCCTGTACACAAAAACTGGAGAAAAAATTCATAATTCAACAATCATATTACGTTACTACTACCATATTGGGTGCAGGTAACCTTGACCCCGTGACCTTGAGAACAAAACCTTGAGACAGTGTGTCTCCTTTACTGCAGAGAATTACCAACTATTCCCCCAACTTGACTGCGAGCGGCGCTATAACCTACGTTCTGTGTGCTAGCTTAACAACCTGCTGATCTTACTTACACTGCATGATGCAATATCAAACAAAGTTTATATTTCCTAGAATTGAAAATACGCAAAAGGCTTGTGTGCTACTGTGCGACGTAATAAAAATTATTAACTTTTGTCTTTACTTGTAACTATGATGTACACGATGAACGAAGTACGTTTACATGATGTTCATCGGAGCCTGAGCCACGGCTGACCGTCATGCTATAAGGCAGCTGAAAATCTGAGCGGCCCAGAAAACATGGTTCATTGACTTGTCACCTTGGGCACTAGTGTAGCGGTAGGGGTGTATACCAGCATGCAATGCGTATTATAGACGGCGCCATGAGGATTATATTTATGGGAAAACAACTCATTCTGGAAGGTGTAACTGCTCCCCATTGGTTGAATTAAAAATATGACTGTTGGTCCCTAATCTAGTGGGGTATTACCCCAACCCAAAAAGTATTATAATTTAACCCTGCAGTCGACTTGGCTGCTGGGATTTCGACACGATAAAAGTTAAGTAAAATCCTAAGATTTATGTAGGGCCTATAAAGCCAGTTAAATGTAGAAATGGACATTCTTGCTTATCCATGTAGGCAGTAGAAATTTTATTTCGTAGCATAGACATGGTTTGGTATGGTTATGCACTTTAAAAGCCTATTGAGAAAACCTGTTAGTTTAAAAATATTTTTGTCTCTGCCTTGCAGTTTTTCAGTGACCGATGTCACGTAGTTGCATTAAAAAAGTAAAATTCTGTATTTCCTAGTTTTGTACATGTTTGGAAGAAAATAGTGTAAGGAATACTTTAAAAGGTTACAAAAAGGGAAAATAAAGAGAAATCTTACACCAGTTTTTAAAGAATACATTTTGAGTAAAGTAAAAATGTATTTGAATGTCAATTTAAATTTTCATGCTGTGTCATGATAGAATTTTAAAGACTGTTTTAGTATTCAAATTTGTAATTTTTCAGCTTTATGAGAATTATTGAAGTATTTAAATCTATAAAAGGGTTTCTTTATGCATAGCCAAAATAAACTCATTAGAGAGTTTTAATGCGAAAGATATATTATGTAGTCGGATAGATACATAATTTTAAATGTTGAAATACATAAAATTCTATTCAGTAAATTGGAATTAGTGTTTTGTTTGCTTGTGGTTTTCTTGGTTACATGGCATTTCTTGTGTCGTCCTGGTTTGCAGGAAGTAGCAAGCCCCACAAACTTGAGAAAAATGCATAAAATTCAGGAAGCATATTACATTACTGACGGCTACTGTCATATTGTATTCAGACGTAGCGACAGTTTACTTAGACATGCAAAGACCTGTAAAGGCGAAGTGTAGTTACCTTCATAACCTGCCCTGAACAGTGTGTCTGTGTAATAAATGTTACAATATTTTCGCACAAGGACAACACAAGTGTGACTGCCGATTGCGCAGTTAACATCAATATAAAAATTTCCATATTTAGTAAATTTTAACAGGAACTTCTAATATTCAAATACATTAACGAGTAGCTTCAACATGTACATTAGAAATTGCATTTACATAATTTGAGTAATACACCAAATCTACAATTTTTAAATAAAATTTGTTTAAGGGTTTATTTGACTGAAAATAATAAATGCATATTACTGAAAAGTCATGGATGGCTCTACTATTCGTGCAATATTTTAAAAGCATACCAGTTCAGTCAAGAAAATAAACCTTGTCTTTGATGCTGTTACATGTCAGTGACTAGAAATTAACACAAATTCATCACATTGCAGATGTAATAAGGGCTCCAACTGGCTGGTGGTTACAACAGTTTGGTACTAGTGACTTCCAAACATCATGTTTTCACTCAAACTCCAAGGATTATTTTGGATGTAAGAATGGTTAAAACTGGTGCTTTCAGAAACTGTCTGATTTCAGCCACAGATTTTTTATACGAAAACTTAAGAGTTGTCTTGAGAAACATATTATACTTCTTTATTATTAGTGTGCCTTAAAAATAAATATGTTCATTGCTGATCGTCATGTGTAGGCGAGTTGCCGGCAGAGAGACAGCATGAAAATTGAGCGCCTTGTTGATACAGGTGACGAAGCTATTGAGCAGTGAGCAAGAGTTCGCCTTAGAGTCCGCCCATTTTGAGGACTCTATTACACAAAATAATTGCAGGTAGTCTTTAGCCTAAGCATTGTGTTCTTACCTTCGCTTTCCTGGTGTTTGAGGCTTGCCAGGTCTCTCTCTGCTTTGTTTGCGAATTCTCTCGATAGACGCCTCACTTACTCCTGTGTACTTTGCAGTTCTATCTGTAGCTTTGTCGATAGGAACCAACAAATATATTTTATTCCTTGCCTCATCATCACAAGCTTCTGCAACACTTCTGACGACTTCTCTTTCCTTGCTGTGTATAACATTTATCTATCTCTTGGGTCGTGTGCTACTTGCCATTGTTCACAGTCTGTTACTACTGTGAGGAACGAGGGGTAATGTGTTTTGTAAGGCAGGTAGCACGGCGTGGAGGCATGGCCACTTTCTTCCTAAACCACTAACCCCCCTTGACTTGGGCCTTCCTCACCTCTGCCCAACGAGCCATCACGCGTCTTGGCGACAACAGTAGTTCCACACCTTCAGCTGCTTTGAAGTTCATGCTATCTGCATACAAGTGAGTGTAATGTTTTTTTCAAATGAACTTCATTTTGATCTACAAGATAAATATTTGATCCATTTCTGAAGAGCTATTTGAATGATTGCAACATGTGATTAGACCTATAATTTTCTACAAACCCAGAAGCCCATTTTTGTCAACTCTTATAATTTTGGCTTTACCCTGAGCTTCGAACTGTAACTTCAGTTTTCTGCAATGTGTTTTAAACTCGTATACTTAACTCATTTTCTAGTAGTAGCACAGGGAGAGATTGAAACATTTATCTGAATGGTTTAATTTTGTCTTGAGAGTTAAGTAATAATTGGAAGCATCCCACACCAAGATCCTACGTCCTAAAGAATATTTTTTTCACATATATCAGATCTGCAGCATTGAATTTCTAATTGATGTTTGCTGATATTTATCATGTTTCTGTTTGTCTTACCTGAATAGTTAATGCGGCTGTTTTGTTATTTTAGTGTGTTGAAGTCAATGTCTGTGGCTCCTAAGTTTTTAACTGACATGCTGAATCTCTGTTGCATGCTGCTACTGTAACTAATTACTTTGAGAGTTGACATATCTACTTGTATGCCAAGACATGTTGAGTTGGTTGACAATCAAAGTAGGAAAGAAACTAGGTGAAAAAAAAAACATAGAACCTTGGTTTCCCTGGTTTAAACCATTTTTTTTTTACTTTAAACCATGATTTTTTTCTTGACACTTGTTATTTTTATTCTTGCCACGTTTAAATCAAGAATATCTGATTCAAATATATTTTTCTCACCATTCGTAACTGACAGCAACGAAAATAATAAATTTAATTTTAAGAACACCCAACTTTCTCATATTTTCAGTATTAGAAAGTTAAGTTAGTTCATAAAAAAAAGTAGTCCAGTTGTCCACTGATGATCACAATGTAAAATATTTTGCTCAACTATATCACTAAAACAGGAAGAAATAAAAAAAAACTGGCAGTACTATCGTGTATACAAAGAATAAGAATAAACTCATCAAACTTATCAGGTCATAAATGTCTATAACACTTTTTCACTTCAGTCTTGTGGGTTATCAGTTATTGAAATCATATCAACCTATCATTTGTCCACTTGAAAAAAATTTTATGCTAGTTCTTTCCTGTTTGCTATTGTAGTTCACATCACATCAATGTTGGTTGTGGTTGTTAAATGCTTTAAACAGAAATACAAGTTTGGATGCTTTCTGTGTGCCTAATTTATTACGTAGTTTAGAATGCACCAATCCAAATAATGAGAAGACTGTCTCTACACTCGCTGAAGAAGCTTGTGCTGTAAGTAACTGTTCAACAGAAAGGAAAACTTTGTCATTAAATTTCTCAGTGTCATTCTTCTGACTTCACCATTCATAGGTTGTATGTGATATTACTTCATTCTCAAAAAGCAATTCTTGAAAAGGTGAGTTTTTTAATTGGAATTTAACAATTAATGGAAGCAGTGACATCAGTACCTTGATTGAGCAAAATCATATGTCATGCATTTTTCTTTAATCAGATTAAGTGATGATTTTTTTCTTTTGGATCCATCATATAGGCCTTGAGACAACTGCCTTCTATTCAACCTTGCAACCCGACAGTGTGTGCAGTGAGTTATATGCATGTGAACTTTTTTGTGGAAAGTGAAACAAATTGGACTAAACTGAACATTTTACTCATAATACACCTTATTTTTTACCTATATACTGCTCGCTGGCGGTGTTGTTGCCCGGCCTGACCGTAAAATTAAACTTTTCACTGCACTTGTGAAAGAAGAACTTTGTGCACGTGTCACCTGGATCAACAAGTGATCACCCTCCCCTGGTGGTGGGGGTGCATTAGTCACCTGCACAGAAGGTCGGCGCGATGTTTAAACGGCTGTTGGAGTGACGCAGTGTCGTCCTTATTTGGACATGTTGAGAAATATGAACTCTTATTGGACGATCATTAATACCCCTCTTGGGAATATTACTTTTAAAAATCTCCCACTACCAAGTATAACGACTGTAGTTCCAATTATGGTAATACTTAATTCTATTGGTTTCTGTATTTTCAGAGCAAAATAATGAATTCTCATTGGGGTATGGAATCTGTTTACCCCTCTAAGAATTATTGGAAAGATAACAGTATAAATGCCTTGTCCTTCTGCTCGTTCTGGGTCAAACAATTTCGGCCTCGAGGGAGCATCACCACACCTGAAGTTATGTAATTCATATTTACTAGGCTTTTCAAGCAGGTCATGATGTCACTTTGTCGTAAGGCTAGATACCCTAACATGGGCTTAAAACTTTAAAAATTTATTTTGCTTGCAAATGGTATTTTATGATTACTCTCCAAGAAAGTTAAGGCTTCTAATTGCGAGAACTTGTAATAAATGGCAAGATGGTGATAATCACTTATGAATTTCTTGTGGAAATTAAATGAAAGTTAAAAAAAACGGAGAGTTTTAGTCAAGCAAGACCCAATCAAAATGAGGGTTAGGCGAATTAATGTATAATTCACGTTAAACATTTTGAATTGGCCTTTGGCTGGCCGTATATAGCCAGTGAATTGTTTGTCATGAAATTGAGAATATATAAATATATATATTTTCCATGTTGGAAATATTTTTGATACTTATGAAAGGTGTAATGTGCCCTTTTATGATGTTTTTAATAAGTTAATATGGGCTTAAAATTTGTGTAAAAATTTGCATATCAGTACCTGAATCCTCATAAAAGAATAGTATTTTTTGAAGAACATGTATTATAACAGAGATTCTCAAAGATGTATTTTTAATGGAGAATTTTAGAAAAAAACAGTAGGTTTCAAAGTAGATGTATCACTAAATTTTTTTGTAATATCACAAGTTTTCTTTTCTCAGAATGAGTGTACACAATATTTTATATAATTCCAGTGATGTTTTGCATACCAAGGAAAAGAAATTAATAAAAATAACTCTGCACACTTCATGTTTTTTTGAACTTAGCTCAGCATATAATATACCTGACTTGCTTGGGAAAAAACCATCATTTTAGTGTTGACTTTTGCCATTTGTTTACTTTCCATGCAGACCACCATATTTTGGGTTTGTTTTTGGATTCGGCCTTGCTGTCTCCTTGGGTCAAGGAAGCAGCAGGGATGTGAGCCTAAGCTAAAAAATGAGCAGGTGTTAGTGCCATATTATATCTTTTTTGGAATTTTTGTGTGACATTTTTATTCTTTGTGGCTCCCATTTTCATTTCAAGATTCTTCCACATGACCACTGACTCAGAAATAGTGCATTTATTTTATTGAACATCATCAAGAGCTAAGGCAATAGGCTTCAGAAATATTAAGCATGTCCTCTACACTCAGTTTCAATATCATGCTAGAAATTTTGTTTTGTACTACTATATGGATATTATCATGATGGTCCTAAAATTTGTAATAGAGTTCCCCAACCTTTAAGATATGTCTCAAGGCAATATACCATTGTATTCCCTCACACTTCAGTTGGGAGGATTAATTTTTGAGCACCAGATTGTAACGTGCATTAGCAAAGTGGTTTTTTTTGTGAAATATTTGATTATGCTTAGCACGTGTTCTGTCACATTCTGAACATTCAAGTAATTTGCTAACAAATTTAGTATGTGAACTGAGCATCCATAAGTGATGATATTCAAATCTTCATTATTTCCAAATGTTCACATTTCTGTCATATTGGCCGCATTATTGGTAACAACAACGAACCATACACTTAAAAGTCCTCCTCACACATTTTTATACTGTTAACAGCCACGTCTGCCAGTTAATTGGCAGTGTAAGCATGACCAGATGTGTCAACTGTGTTCACTAAATATACCCTCTGGTCATAACTGTAGCCCATATCATTGGTTCGTTATGGACATTTGACCATCCATAAAAACCACGACACACTTTTTCATTTTCCAGAGTAAGGGAACAAGTTTGCTTTTCTTCTTCATTAATAGTGTCTAGTAATGGACCACCAATTTCTTTTCTGTTTGGAGGGGTGTAACCTGGGCGAAGCTGTTGCACAAGTTTCACAAAATAAGGATGTTCCGACACTATAATAAGAAGTATTTGTTGCAGATATAAAGCAAGCAATTTGCTGATCCAAATACTTTTTCTGCATTGGTGTTTATTGAACTATGTAGGAATCCATTGATGTATTAACTTTTTTCTTTTGGCACAAGTGTATCTTGGTTCATTTCCTTAATTTGATGAAGTCACAGATGATGTAAAATAGGTGGATGTATGAGCTGTGCTTATGGAAGCTGTAATGTTATCTGTAAAAGGAATGTTTCAATAATTTACTTCCAAATGACAGAGGGGGAAAAATATTAGAAATTAAGACATTTAACCGACATAATATCTCTGACCGATTATGGACAGCTTGGTTGCATGCTTTGCCACTGCCACCTTTTCTGTGCTAACTGTAAAGCTGTGTTCACGCATGAAAAAACTGAGAAAAAAATTAAGAATCTAGAATTATGCAGCAAGTGCTGATATCACACAGGACATAACAAACCATTCTGTATATGCAGTTCTCAATAAAAACCTTAATCCTTAATTCCAACCAATGCAAACTCGCGACACTTCCGGCATCTCAGTTTTGTTTATGTCGCTGCCACAGTACTTTTAGTTAAGATATAAAATAAAATAAAATTTGGATAATTCTAAAGTCAAGGATTTCTACCTATACAACCTGTCTTGCCTGTACATGATCCATCATGAAGTAAACCATAGAAATACTAGCATTTGATTGGTAAGTAAACGTCATACTGAATGCTTAGTTTTTTATACGTGGACTCAGCTTAACAATATAGTGTTGTTTGAATAGAACTTAACTTTCTGCACCAGAAATGCACTCAACATGTCAGTTAATAAATTTGGTCTGTTTCTTGTTGTGTAATGGTTACAACTGAAATTCATAACTGTCTGCAAATTTGTAGCTGTTCACCTAACGTACAAAATATGAGTGAACCAGAAGAAACACGGTTACACATTTTCCATTCACATAACATACAAATACGATGTAAACTGTTTTCGGTACACTATGACATAGTAGCCTAAGAATTACTGAACAATATTAAACATCACATCATAAAATATTATTTAAGGCTATCAAACACATTAATAAAAGTCTAAATTCAATACTGTGATTGTGAGGTGACTGCAGTTTAAAGCAAAAAAGTATGAGTGAGCTTACTAATGATATTATTTGTATGTTACTTGTTTAAAGTTAAGAATAAAAACTTAAAAGTATATCCAAAATGTCACAGTTTAATTTTAAATTGAGGACTAAGTAGCAAAGTTAACACAAAGCCATGTTTTCAGTTGTTTAAATGATAAGACAATTTTACACTTGATGGATCTTACCTGCATCATCTTCAGCTTGCATAACTGAACTTTCACATTTAGAGAGGTGATTTTTCATTCTGAGGACTTGACCCTCAAGTTCAATGCCACAATATTTACATTTGGTCCTCACATCTTTTCTTGACTCTTTTTTAAACTTCTTCAAATGAAAGCCATATATCACGCTTTCTGCCACTCTTGTTGAACCAGAATAGTTATAGTAATATCAAAGAATTGAAGTCCAGCAAGTCTGCACATCTTATGGGGAGTTACCACAGAAATGGTATTCCCCTCAGAAGGGATATTACCAACAGAATAGGTATTCCCTACAGAGTGGCAGTTTACAATAGTCGGGATTTTCCACAGAATGGGAATTGAGTATTGAATACTGTATTTTTAATTTCAGAAGTGGATTTTCTTGGATATGGTTTATAACTATCAAGATAATTTAAATTATTAGATCTTGATTAGTACATAATTATTTGTTCCTGTAAGTCACAAGTAAATTTAATGACACAATTCTTTTGTTATTAAAAAAGTTTAATCAAAATGATTTTAAAACACCCTCAGTTTCAACCATTGTGGTTTATATCGGCCAACCCTGTTGACAATCTAAGTACAAACTCTGAATGTGCAGTCACACTGCTGATCATTACATTATAATTGTTTTATCACCCTCACACACAAAGAATGGTCTCTGCCTGCAGCAGTGTTGGAAGTGTGGCACTTTCACTCTGCCTTCCCCTACCCACTCCTACTCGCTAAGCGCCTGGCGCCTAAGTCTCTGAGGGAGATTTTGTATGCTCCTTGCTTGTTCTGCTTTACTCCCTAAGGCTCTCGGTATCTAACCACCTATTACTATTACTTGTATGTTTGTGTGATGGTAGTTAGGGTTTTGATGTACACAATTCTACTTAGCGACACCTATTACTACATCTCCCTGTACACGAACACTACAATATATATCTTATTTATAATATTAAATTGTTTTATATATACCTACATATTCTCTATATACATTTGTCTTGTCTTTCTACATTATGCATTATCCAATATTTAACTTTGTGAAATCGAGATGCTTTTATTCTTGTAATCCTTTTATTCTTGTAATCTTGTGAAATTTTTCTTACAATCTATACCTATTTTACATTACCATTGGTCCTATCATGTCTCTTGTAACTTGGATTAGTATAACTTGTAGCCCCGGGTGTTTATAGTTCAAGATGCCTATCTTAATAGGGTTGAGCTTATTTCCTGTTGCTATTGCTGTATGGTACTGACATGTTGTAGTGGGTCACACTATTTAAAATCTACAAAATGGCAACCATATAAACATTTTAGAAGACTATGCTATATCTACAAAATCATTTAACATATTTAAATTTAACCTTGTATGCTGACAGTATCTATTAGTCATCAAATGTATCTACTCAGAGCCTTGTTTGTCCACCATTTTGTATTGAATAAATAAAGTTTTGTTATATCTCTGGAAACAATTAACCGATTCCAACCTAAGTTGGCTAGGTTTAAAGAGACCAGAAATGGCCATATAGGCCTAAACAATGTAACCAATTTTAACTTAACTTTGTATGCTGGCAATATCTATGCAAGCATCGAATTGGTTAATGCATATTGTGTACGATTTTGAAAGATAGCACTACTAAGAACTTATCAAATATTCGTGTCAAATTTAACATGAGAATGCCATTCCGTGACAACACTCCGTAACATTATGTTTCGCCGAGATACTTGGGGGCCCCTATTACCAGGCCACAGCCGAGCGCCAAGACCCAGCATGGCGCATATCAACTTCCACTGATTACATCATCTGGCCAAGCTAATTGCAACACATACCAGCAACTAAATGCTCTGATACACAACTGTAGACATGTTGGCCAACATAAACAGTAATACATTGACACAGGTAACATGAATTTCCTTTTGGCCATGTTAAAGGGATCACAGGGGAAGGGGGAATGTAGTCCCTATGAAACTTTTGATGTCTTTCACTCAAACAAACTTAGTAATTAATATAAAATAATATTTTTCAATACAAATAATATTGGTATCCAATGTTGGACATTTTCCTAAGGAAGCTCTCTAAAGGGCATTTTCAGGGGTGCAGTGCCATGTAACATCTGGGTGCAAAAGTGGCACAAGTTGATGACGCAATGTATTGTTAATATCAATAAAATTTTGTCCCCTCCATGACCTCTGACATATTTTAAAAACACAAACAAAATTTTAAAAATAATTAAAATAATACTACAGTACATTTGAACTTCGAACAATTTATTTTGCACTCGTAAAAATAAAACACAAAATAACATCCTCTGTACATTAAGGATGGTAGAACAACTTGAGATGTCCATGAATAGGCATGTTTCCAGTCATACCAACCAACTTTCGATACAACCAAATCTGATCACAATGTTGCGGAGGCGTTCACATCCGGGTTATTACCCTAGAAGGTATACCGTAATATTTTGTTGTTTTCAAAGGATGTTGATAAAGAAAACAGGTCTTGGACTGTTAAAATTGTTGATGTAGAAGAAAGTTATATTTTGTACCGTTTTGGTCTTCAAGGAATTACTTCTAAGGCAGGTAGGGGTTTGTTGGAAATGTGTTTTTCAGAAAAGCCACAGCATGTAAAGGATCCTGCTCCTAAGGAAATTAGTGACATTGATACTCGTGATATAATATGTTGAAAGACTTTTCCAGTTCATGATGGGGAGATGGACAATATTTCTGTCATTAGTGTCTTTGGTAGCTATTCGCTGTCTCACGTAAGAAAATGAAGCTTGAGCTTGGCGATCAGATTTGGTTGTATCGAATGTTGGTTGGTATGACTGGAAACCTGGAGGAAGGAAATTCTTACTGCACCCTTGAAAATGCTGTTATAAAATATATCACTCTTTAGAGAGCTTCCTTAGGGAAATGTCCAACATTGAATACTGATGTAATTTGTGTTTAAAAATACTATTTCATATTAATTACTAGGTACTTTGATTGAAAGACATGCAAAAGTTTCGTACACAGACTAAATTCCCTCCTACCCCTGTGTGCCCTTTAACATGCCCAAAGGGAAATTTTGTGTTACCTATGTTGGTGGATCACGGTTTATGTTGGCCAACATGTCTACAGTTGTGTATCAGAGAATTTAGTTGCTAGTATGTGTTGGAATTAGCTTGGCCGGATATTATAATCAGTGGATGCGCCACGCTGGGTCTTGGCGCTTGGCTGTGGCCTGGTGTAAGGGCCGCCATGTATCTCTGCAATACTTAATGTTACGGAGCGTTGCCATGGAACTGGCATTCCCATGTTAAATGTGACTCAAAATATTTTATTAATTCATAGTAGTGGGAGCGTTTGGATCCAAGAACTAAGCGCAAATTCAGGCGACAAGTTACACTTTTGTAGTCCATCTAAATTTATATGACTTGTATGCCTAGTAACATATTTTCAAAATATGTTCTATATGAATATTTATGGTTAATATGTCCTATGTCCCAAACAATTTCAAATAAATTTAATATTTAAGTAGCTGCATGTATGACAAACATAGAATGTGCCAATGCATAACAGTGTTGTTCTCCATTACTGAAGTTAGCACTACATGAGGAGCTTTTATGTTGTATATGTGGGTCCAATCAACAGATTTCCACCTAACTGTGCACACAAGTATTACTACAGTAGGCCACATTTTGTTTGTCTTTATTTATAGTGTGGCTGCCATATAACTAATTTAGATTTGTGTTGTCACAGCTGTTAACCAGTTTCATTTAAACTTTGAAGGCTGAGAGTATTCATTATATGCATCAGAAATGATTAATAAAGATAATCTTTTGGGGCCTTGTAAGACAGCTGATATAATGCATCATTTATGCCATATCTTAGGAACCAATCATCTAATTCCCACCAAATTTTTACACAAGTAGTATTAAAAGTAGGTCATGTAAACACACATAATTTAAGCAGTTCAAACATTTAAAAAAAATGACAGATTATAAATAATTTATATAAGTTATTATATACAAAATAATTTGACAAATTTGAACCAAAATTTTTATGCTGAAAGTATTTACTAGAAGCATCCGTTATGCCTATGCATAGTATGTATTAGGCATTTTTGTACTTATATGCCATATCTTGGTAACTAGTCAATCTTTTTCCATCAAATTTTGAACACAAGTAGTGCTACAACAGATCATATAGAATTACATGATTTAAGTGACTCACAAGCTTGTTTTCAGGATGATGTCCCTGTAAATATTTTAAGTTGGTAAACCCAGTGTTTTACTTATGTTCTGGGTTACATTGCTAAAAGACAAGCATACTTATTGAAGATGCAAGATACTTCTTTTTTGCTTCTCAAGGTTACGTTGCATCGCCATAATAAGAACTGCTTACCGCCCGTCATACATTAACTGTTGTCAACCATTGCAAATACACACCACCTTCTTCTGTTTGCAGTAAGAAATGCAACCACTTACAAGAGTATTAGAATGCAGTCTATAACAAAACTGATTTCTACAAGTTTCTTTTTACATTAAACAATGGCACTATTTACAAGGAGTATGAAAATGCAATCAGTAACAATGGCAACAATTTTTATTGTTGTACAAATTTAAGTGCTTTACAGGCTTCACAGCGTTTCCACTTCTGATTGCTGGGGTATGACGACTTTAGTCTGTTACCTCCTGATAAGTGTCCTTACTGCACACAGTAAATACATCAATTTTAGTGCCAGTATCATTATGAGGCTAAAATCCCCGGAAGCCAGGTTCTGATGCCGAAGTGCTTGGGAACTGCTTCAGTAGTAGGCCTCACTTGATTAGGATAGAGATTGTCACTCCTGATACCAATCTCAGAACAGGATTTCCACAGACAAGGAAAACAGGGAAAAGTCAGACTTTCATGTGATAGGGAAATTTCAGGAAATCTTCACCTGTGCCAGAGTAAATTTCAATAATTGTTACTCTATAATAGTTGTTGGTTGTGTGAATACATGATAATGTAATTGTAAGCATATGTGTGTTAAAATTGTTAAGTTTTGCGAACTGGCAGTAATACATCTCTGCCAAGTGACATAGGTCCTATATGTACAATTAAAATTTTTTTTTTTTATAATGGGCATTTGTGTGAATTCAATAATGTGTATCACAAGAAATATCAATGGGCAGAACAAAATATTGGCCCTACTCGCTTGGCCTGTTGCAATGTAATTCAATTCAGCTTCACTGATAGTATATTTGTTCTTTCAGCAGTGGAAAAATATGAAATTGGAAGGTTTTTGTCTTGAAAATAGGTCACGGAAAATGCCAAGATTCTGCTTAGAAAACTGGAAAATATCAAGTGATTTTAAAATGGAATTTCAGTGGACATCCTACATTATCTGCCTGAAGCAATATTGGAGCAGACTGTTGATGCCTCTACAAAGTTTTGGACCTTTTGAGGTGAATCACATTTTGATGGATTCTTCCGATAGTCGTTCACAACACAAACTAGGTGATGGTTGCTGATCTATGATAACCCCTTTAATGCCCCTTTAATGAATGTTACCTCCTATAATGTAGAATTTTTGTTGTTCACCCCTTTCATTTGATGCTCCTTGGAAATTAGCGCTCTAAGAAAGTGTGAGCAGATGACCCTAGGTTTAAGGGATTTATATGAAACTGGCAGTTTATCTCAGAGTCTCCTATTAAATAGCAACTGAGAAGGAAACCAATCTAAGCCAGGAAGAGGATTATTTCTATATTCATAAAGTAAGTTTCTGGAGTCAGTGCTCTGACTTTTGCTTAGCATTTTGCTAATTTTTACAGATAATTCTACAAGCCCATTGCTGCGAGAATAATGAGGGCTGCTGGTTTGGAGCTCAATTTCACTCTTGAGTGTAATACTAAAGACATTCTAGAGAATTAAATATATTGCATTTCACTTATGACGACGTAAAAAAGTTTTTCTAGGTAGCTCACAAATATTTTTCCATTTGAGTATTTGTTCACAAAGAACTAGATAAGCTTGTCCAGATAAATTGAATATGTCTGCACCCACTGTTTCTTATGGCATCTTTGTTATGGGATGTGGACAGAAGTGGTGTTTATTATTAGCTAGATGGCACTTTTCACAAACAGAGCATTTTTATATGAAATGCACGATATTCACTGATATTGGTGGCCTTTGAGTCTTGGATTCCTTACAGTGATCTTCATGAAGCAACTGTGGAACATTGGTTTTAAAGCTTCAGGAACAACCACCGTATCACCCAAGAAGACTAAACAGTTTTCAGAACACAAATCATGTCCCATTTTATAATGTTTGCAAACCAGAGGAACTTGACTATAGGGAGGCCATTCTGACTGACAAAATTTGTAAAGTAGACTGAGGGCAGCATCATTGGTAGTTTTCAACTGGAACTGAAGCAAACATTTTTCAGACATGAGTAAATGCTTACTGATAGAATGGAGAAACTCTAACATTATGGGATCATCACACACCTCATCTGGAAGATATGATCAAGATTGGTGGACTGCAAAAAACATAGTTACCGGGTAGGTATGTAACATTTAGGTCATATTTCAGCAAGTGAAGACATAACTGCTGAAGGCGCACTGAACCTGTATGATGTATAGGTTTGACCATAATTTTGACAGATGGTTTTTGATCAGTCTGTACTAGTACCTGCTTACCATAAACATATTGGTGGAATTTAGCTGTGGTAAAGGAAACTGCTAAGAGCTCTTTCTCTATCCGAGAATAGCACTTCTCTATCTCTGTAAGTGACCTGGAGGTGATGTGCACCAGCTGGAGACTCTTTGGGCCCCCCTGAAACAGTTTGGAGCCCAGAACCCAATTCTTTGATTCATTATACTGTATAACAAGTTGGGTTTTGGGATCAAATGTTGCAAGGGCAAGTGCACTAGTAAACTGCAACCTAAACACAGGAAAAAACCTTGTCATGGTAGGGAAGCCACTTCCAGTCCACATCAGATTTTAGAAATTTATATAGTGGAGAGGGATATAATAGAGAACAAATTTGAACATATCCAAAGTTTTTTTGCAGTTCCTTGCGATTGCTGGGAGCCTATAGACTGGTCAGTGCTCGGATTCTCTCAGGATCTGGCGACATACCATTAGCACAGAATATCTGACCTATATACCTTCCTTCAGAAACCTTGTACTGGAGCTTATCTGGGTTAAACTTGATGCCAAGAATCGCTGCCTATTCCATCACATGTTGAGCACACCTATCATGTTAATCTTACAATTTGGCAGTGCAGAGGATGTCACAACTCCAGGAATAGAAGCAAAATTTTCTTCAGTAAACTTCTGAAAATTTTCTGGGGCATTGTTTATACCGCATGACATGCACAAATATCTGTAACACCCTAATTGTGTCGAAAAACAGCACTTATGGGAGGAGTCTTCATATAGTTGTACTTGATGGAATCTTTCTTTGAGTTCAAACACAGTATTTTTTTCCCTACAAGCTTTTCAGACATTTCTTCTAAAGTTGGTATCTCATGGTAATCTCAGACAATCACCTTATTGAGGTCAGTGGGGTCCAAACATAGCCTCAACTTCCCACTTGATTTTTCAACAACCACTACTAGGTTGCTCACCCAAGCACCAGCTTCAAGTTTGTCAACTTTACACATAATACCCTACATTCTGTGAATTTCCCTACATCAGGATAAAAAATTTGCGCCCCTTGCAAAACTCTGTTACAGCAACTTGTCTAACCACATTAGAGGGGCCCCAAAGATACAGTTGCTTTTTCTTGTGACAATGACCACTTAACATCCAATCATTATGCCACTCGAGGACTGAATTGTACCAGCATTTGTATGTTATTTCACCAACACTTTAGCTGCCTACTCGCACTGAGCTAATGTATTCTAGATAGGCATTATGTATAAATTTATGAAACTGCCTATGTCTGACCACAAATGGGTCCAAGTAGCTAAAGTGTCTGGTCCGACAGACCCAATTGTGAAGCTGGTAATTAAAATTCAAATATGAAACACATTATGAAGAGCCTGAAAGTCCTCTGTAGTAATGTAGCAGAGAATCTTATTTTCTTTTCTGAACAGTTTGCAAGTTGAGAGCACCCGAGGGAGTGTGACTCCTCATTACTTCCACTGCCTCCTTTATACTGATTCGGAAAGAGAGCTCCACCCAAAAGTGCAAGTGGGGGAAGTCATCTGCATGCCTCTCCAAGGCTATGCAGTAGGAAGACATAGACCATAACAACAATACCAAGTTGAGTAACCCCTCCTTCGTGAAGGGGGCCTTTGGCAAAGTACTTAACAACTGGGTCGGATTAATTTTACAAGGTTGAAGTCGACATGAGACTGTAAACCTTGTAAGGGAATACTGCCGGAATCAATCATAATCTCAACATATGACTCCTGACCTTTAACAGAAAAACACAAATCAACCACTCCCTTGGCTGCAAGAATAGTACTGTCCCAGACTTCAATTTTTAGCGATGTTGGCCTAACCTTCAATAGTTTATCAACCTTCTTGAACATACTGAGAGGTAAGATATTTATTACAGACCCTGGGTCCAGTTTTGTGACTATGTAACAGGTTACTGTCCTGTTCTCTCGTAGTTCTCAGTAAACACCAACGAACTAGCTCAGCGTGAGTTGGCGACTTTGACTACATAATAATGAAAGTTTGTTGATACCAGGATTGCCAATAAATAAAAGAAGTTAAATGTTTATTGGAGATTTATTGTCTCAGCAAAACAAACTATTGACACTTGCAGCTGATGAAAAACAAAACAGAATGGCAGCCTTCATAAAACAAAACATCTCACTTCAAGAGTTACGAAGACAAGAGAGAATCATTACTTTTTTCTCCTGGCGCCCTAGGACTCCTCGCACGGATGGAAAAAAAATTTAATAGACATTTGAACTGAAATGTTCGAAATACAAAAGAAGGTTAAAGTTGTGGGCGCTCGTTGGTGCGAGTAACGTGATCACTCGTTGCAGGATTGTGCTGCTGCGACGAACTGTTGAGATACCCAAGATAGGCCGTGCTTCCCTATATATTAGTCGAAAGTTTCCTCATTGAAAACATTTTTTTTTTTTTAGCAGTCTGTCATGTCAGCAGGCTGCGATGTTTTTAGTTTACTAACCCAATGAAAAGGAAGAGATGCGCTATCTTCTTATAATGTCTGTTGTTGATGTCTGTTACTACTGATGAAATAAGGAAAGATAAATAATAAATTTGGAAAAATGAAAATATATGAAATACAAACAAGTTGTCATTGCCATGACCTTTCAAATATTACATGAATTACCATCCTTGACTGAAATATAGACAATTGAAATACTTCCTAAATATGCCTCTCTCTCTCTCTCTCTCTCTCTCTCTCCTATATATATATATATATATAACACACACACACACATATATATATATATATATATATATATATATATATATATATATATATATATATATATATATATATATATATATATATATATATATATATAACATATATATATATATATATACATACATACATATACATAAAGGAGAGAGAGAGAGAGCGCGCTGCAATGATGCTACATTACCCCCCTTGGTTTGGGGAAGATTTTGAAGAAATCTGTCCCAAATTGAAACCTACATGGAATTCATGTATCAAGGCTGGACTGCAATTCCATCTCTAAAATTTAACAATTTACATGGTTATACATCCGTATACAAAGTTAGTCACAATAAAACATATCTCATTACATTATCACTTAAAGTAAATTAATCCTAACATGATACTAAATTTTAGTGTACATAACATGTTTCTTTTCAATTAAATACAATAATACATTCACTTTCAGTTTTCGTTTACATGATCATACACTTCACATACAAAGTTTGTATGACTGTAAAATACATTCCATTACTTTATTCCACAAAGTAAATTAATAAGAATTAGATACAAAATTTTGGTGCACATCCTATATCTCTTTCAAAGTCATTGCAATGTTCCATTGACTTTCAGTACCCGATTCATTAGTCACAGATTGGTTTAATACTCAACACATAGTTTACACAAAATTCACTAAAATTATGATCATCAAATTTCAAAATTTTGTTCGCAGTATTTATACATTTTAGTTGAAAATTTTGTTGTGTTTAGTTTAAACAACACACATTTAATTATTTTAAGTTTTCTATTTTTCATCTAAAGTTGAGATGGTACCCACTACACATGCCATGTTGCTTCTAGATTGCTCAATATTACTTTAATTCCTTGTTTGGATCAGCACACAAAAAATACAAGGTGATCCAGGTCTGCTCCAAAAACTATAAAAACCGTTGCCACCTTTACTTTAAACATCTTAGTATCTAGGTAATTGTTAACAAAAATGGACTCAGACCTGTCACACCCAAAAACTTACTCGTATTGCTAAGATCCAAGGGCATTATACACACTGGAGCAACCTTTCCACACTTCATCTCCATGTTCTTAAAACTAAACACACAACACCTCAACCTTTATTCATTGTCAAAAAAGAAAAACTTTTCATGTTAATTATAACCTTTGATTTAACATACACTGTTAAATTTAAATAATTTTCATTTACTTCAAAACTATCCTTCTATTGCAAAAAATTACATTTTGGACATCATAACAGGAGCAATGTCAACAATACCCATTTTACACAAGTTCACACTCAATCATTATACTAAAGTACAAATTCAAACTATGGTTTCTTGTTTTTTTTTTAAATTAATCAGCAATATACCTCAACATTTTTCTAAATCAACATGTAATACACATCAACATACGACCAACCTTTCTTGAGAATTATCTAAATACATTTACAAAATTAATTCATAATGTTTTTCCATTATGACACAAAACATACTATGCTTTGATTCAATTACAATACACCCTTTCAATTACAATCGTATAATAAAACCCAGCATTATTCACTTCATTTAAGCTTGTCAATATCCAAATTAAATCTGTGTTTGATGCATATGTACAGTCAATTATGAAACTTTTTATCACTCAAACATGATTAGTTAATAACTTTATAAACAAATATACATACCCTATACAGTTTCTTACTGCATTTTAAATTATCACTTTTAATAATTATTAAACTTTCCAATCCTTTTCATATTAGAAAACCTCACTGTAAATTTATATCATCTTATTCTTCTTCGCAAAAGACATTACTTCACCCAATTTAATGATGTTCTAGGACACCCGGTCAAAATATCATGATGGCAAATAGTTATTACAAAAGAAATTTAATTAATGAGCATAAAATACATTCTTCAGATTAATCATCATAGGCCTAACCAGCCTTAACAAATTTAACTGCAAGAAAATAATCACATTACTTTCTATTAACAAATTTAAATACAACTTTCTCAAATTCAATTACAAAGTTAATTCATTATAAACTAGCATTAAATGAATAAACACTAACATACTCAAAACAAATTACCTCACATTTGGTATCGTCCTAACTAATCAAGGTTTGTTAACCTTTACCTAGTATAATATTACACGAAAATTACAATTACAAGTAGACCTATGTAGTTTATACCTTTACATGTTTACCATAATTATATAATTACGACAATTTTGTCTTATTTATACACCATAACCCAAATATTAGGTTAGATCCCCCATTATCCTACAATTTAATGTAGCTCTTAAATCCCAGGGCCGCAATGAGACATGCCAGTTGGCATTGTGTATTTACATACATAATAACCTACTATTGATTCAACTTTAATTTATATAAAAACAATTATACTAAATGACATATGAATTGACACTACTTAATCATATTAGACTACATAAAATCGCAGACTATACTTTTTTTTCTTCTCTCTCTTCTTCATCATTCTCACTTTACACAATTTTGTCTTCTTCCTAACACATTTCACCATTTCTTTACACCTGAAACTATAGTCCATTCCCCTTTGGAAGCAATTTTCTCGGAGCCCTGCTAAATATCTACTTTCGTAACTTCTGCCAAATGTAAACAAACATTGCCATGTGGCTTCCTTGTAGTATCTGCCAAAATCAATGTTTACATTCCATTGTGTGTGTACATATGTTCGTATACTTTTGCTACACCTAAAAATAAACATTGAAATGTGACTTCTACTTTTATACCTGTCAAATGTGTTGTTTACTGTTTACAGCTTTTCAAAGAATTCTTGTCATATTCCTCAAACCATTCCGAATTAATATTCACAGTTTAGGTCTCTAACATTATTTAGGTCAGCGTTATGACATTTTAAAAATGCCTGAATTAAAGACATTTCATACGGTTATTTTACATTAATATATTTGTTTTCCATGATGTAGCTCAATACATGTAATGCACGTTAGTATTTTGCCACGACTGTGTTTAACACTCTTACAACTGCGAGGTAAAGGACTGTACTTATTGTAATTATCCTTTTGTTATTGTTATGTGTTGGGTCAGTTCTCTAAAAATAAATATCAAAACGAAAGAACAACCAGTGAAAAAGGCACATTACATTCAAGCCCGCAACTCGTGTTGCTCATTTTTGTCATACAAACTTTAAAAGATAGCAGTGAACATGCACACAAATAAGCCTAAAATAACTATTATTCCACTCATATTTCTATGTATTGCTACTTACTGTTTATTAGGTTTATTGAAATTTATCGGGTTGGGCTTGGTATTTTTCTTCTTTGATTGTGGCAAATTACGTTACACGACTGTGTTTCAAACCCCTTGGGGCAAAGGTACAACGTTGTGATAAACAGACGTGGATGTAAATAAATAACCTCGTCATAAAAACTTTTCACATTTAAAACTTATAAATAGTGCTAGTAAAATATTTGAAATCACGCACACACACACAGCCAGCGTATCGACAACGATGCACAAAGGCACGCCATTTCACAGACGCAATGATTAATGAAACACACGTCGCAGTATATTTATTACTGCCGTGGAAACAGATTTATCACATCATAACTTGCCTACAAACGTAATGTAATTTGAAGTATTTTTCGGAGTAAGAATAATTTATGTTTCGTTCGGCAAAAAGCAACATGCCATGTCATGGCTCGCCACTTCTGCCAACGTCATATGGTAACTACCCTGCCATCATATCTAAATATATTATAATAAGTATCCGAACATTAAAATTTCTTTTCAGTTGTAAATTACAAATTAAAAAATCATAATTTTACTGTAATAAGTATGAAATATGCTACAATTGAAAACATGTATAATATCTGCTTACTAGCGAAGTGAAATTTCCCCAGTGTGAAAGAGACGAAGAAAGAGAAAGAGGGTGACAAGCCTCACCAGCAGACAGTTTTTCAATTGCTTTCTTGCTCGATAAAACAATAGCGTACCATTACGGCCTACTTACAATATTTTCCGCTGTTATTTTAGACTGTAAAATGAGATGTCATTGGGGCTACTTAAATATTTAAATATTTTTATAGGCACCATTTAATTTACAAATAGTATACTAAAAAATGAGGTTAAAATATTATTTTAACTGTAAACTATTTCTTACCGGTCGTTGCCAACACGTTGCTGCACTCACTTTTGTTAATTCATATTTAAAAAAGAAATAAATATTGCAAGTTATAGAAGATATTAAGGTAAATGTTAATTTATTCAATAATTCAGTACTCTAAAAGTTAACCAAAGTGTTGTATATTTGTGGAATACAGGTTATTGAAAAAACAGGTGACCTGTTAAACCTAGAGTGTTTTTTCAAAGGTTGATTTTCATAAGACGCTTCCAATCGGGAATGAACTTTACAGTTCATTTTTTCTTGTAAGTCTTCTGTACTCCCCTTTATATGTCTTTATTTCTCTTTTCTTGACTTAGTTTCTTTTCTGAATAACTCGTGAATCTTAAACAAGTTCGGCATTTTTAACACATTTTGCACTTTGTTCAACATTGTCACTAATAAATTTACCTAATACACAATCATATCTTTTCCTATTTAACCCCCCACTTTCGAAATGATACTTTGCTACTGTGGTTGTGGTATCAGCAGTGGAACAAAATATACAAATATTTGAAAGTACACTCCGTGTGGTGAAAGTAACAGCTGAACCTAACCTATAATTCAATTCACTGAGGGTTTTTCGGGGATTAACCCCCCCCCCCCCCCCCCTAATTTTCTGTTGTACTACATGAATTTCATTTGCTTCAATTTCTAAATGATGGCAGTTGTACTCTACAGTTTCTAATTCACCTTGAGAATTTACGACTTTACATTCACTGCTGGAAATATTAGATAAGTCTGCATTGTTTTTATCTTCAGGAAAACTTTTGTTACTATTATCTACTGTACTCTGCCCATGTACAGTCAATCCCACATTTTTAGGTTCAGTTGAGTGCTTGTCAAGTATTTCCCTAAACTCTGTGAATTTTTGACACTCACAGCTGACGAAAAAAAAAACAATACAGAATGGCAGCCTTCATAAAACAAAACTTCTCACTTCAAGAGTTACGAAGACAGAGAATTGTTACTTTTCTCTACCAGCGCCCTATTGACTCCTTGCACTGACAGAAAATAAATTAAATAGATATTTGAACTGAAATGTCCAAAATACAAAAGAAGGTTAAAGTCGCGGGTGCTGGTCGGTGCGAGTAACGTGATCACTCGTTGCAGGCTGTCCGACTGACAGCTGACAAACGATCGTGCTGCTGTGACGAACTGTTGTGATACCCAAGAAAGGTCGTGCTTCCCTATATATTGGTTGAAAGTTTCCTCATTGAAAACATGTTGTTTTCGAACAGTCAGTCACATCAGCTAAAGGTGGCCTCTGTTATTTTCCTCGTTTCACCATTTCATGCCTTGCTGCGACAATGTTTTTAGTTTACTAACCCATTGAAAAGGAAAATATGCGCTATCGTTCTAAGACGTCCGTTGTTGTTGATGTTTTTTACTACTGATGAAATGAGGAAAGAAAAATAATAAATTTGGAAAAACAAAAATATATGAAATACAAACAAGTTGTCATTGCCACGACCTTTCAAATATTACATGAATTACTATCCTTGACTGAAATATAGACAATTGAAATACTTCCCAAATATACCAATTATGTATATCTAGCTGCAATGCTACTACTACTTTGACTTAGATTAACACACATTCCCTCGACTCATGAGTTGCTCTAGTCCCTCTAGGACAAACAGAAAGTATGATTTACTTTAACCCTTTTAACTTAGCGCACTATACACGAGACAGCAAAATGATTCATGATGCCACATTTTCACATTTTTTCCATACACAGTGCATTGCTTAACCTAGTGCTTTGTCTGACACCTAGAACAAATCTACTCACTGTTAACTCCAAAATTGTTCTTAGACCTAGGGCTTAAAGGCTTAATATCTTTGGAGATACTAAATCACAACTACCACTACCTTGAACAGAATTTTTGCTTTGATTTCCTTTGCCTGCTGTTGCCTCTGCTCCACCAGACGGCAATGCGCAGCAATTTTAGCAATTTTCCATCCTCAGCAGTGACTCTTGAACAGACATATCTCTAATGCCCTGGACGATGCTGTGGATCAGAATGTTTTCTTCTTGTAACACGGGGAAATCACAGCCACGTGATTTTATGAAATGACAACAGTCAGTTTGGAAATGATCAAAAGACTTCCTCATGTTGCAAATGTTGATGACATACAAACCTTTCGTACAGAGGATTTGTTTTTGGTTCCACAAACACACTCAACGCATCCTTCACTAACTTGTCCTGCGAGGTGATATCGAAAGTTTTGAAGATATTTCTTCCCTTCAAGCCTAGCATATTTTTAGAAGTGTGATCTTGACTTTATTCGGGCGCTCAGCTTGGTCTATTGCGATTAAATAATTTCCAAAGTCCCCTTCAAATACTTCCTAGTCCTTTTGGGCCATGGGACTTTCCAAATCGACGCTGTATGGAAGCTTTACGAGATTGAGGCTATCCAAGGCAGAATACTTTTTGTTCTATATATCCACAATGATGTAATAGTTAAATAATATAGCCACTAACACACATTGTTACTGCTATACCGAAACGCACAACACATGACAAACATGAACCACACACTTGCAGGTTATATTACACGCACAAGCCCAATGTAAACATAAGTACTGAACGTTATAATATAATTTCACTCTACTGCGCTATGTTTTCCTTACGTTTTGGGGTACGATTCTAAAAGACAATCATACATATTGCAGATGCAAGATACTTCAGTGCTTCTCAAGGTTACATTGCATCCATAATTGGAACTGCTTACCGCCAGTCACACATCTAGTGTTGCCAACGATTACAAACAAACAAGTGTACAACACCCAATCTAAGAAAATTTTATAGACTGATTACAGTTTAAGTCAAATGTTATGAATCCTATCTCCAATGTGGTAGGTTGCGAGGCAGCTTACTGGGTGTACTGTGTTCGAGTCCCAGGTAAGGCACATGTGTACTTGTAATTGTCTCATTGATATTGCTTTTGTGTCTGGTTGCATCTCTAAGGATATCACTATTAATGAGTTAACACCCACCTACCATCTAACCTTTTAAGAACGTGATCAAAATGATTTCAATTCATGTAGAGGAAAGTGGAATCATTAGTTATATTTATATATACTTGTTTAAATATTAGAATAAATAACAAATTACAATGACTACTTATGATACATAAGGAGGAACTTAATTTATCTTTGTGTAAAGCATTAAATTAGCATAGAGATTTTTCATTTGTAATTTGGGGTATCCATGGGATGGGACTTTCGACAATAACCCTTGTCATTTCATGGTGTAATTATATGGGTAAAGTTTTGCTACTTTTATCAATCCTGCTGAAAAGCTTCTGGACTAGAATTTTTGTAGGTACCTAAATATGATTGTGAAAACATTGATTTTAGCTGTTTTTGTGAAAAACTTCTCCACTCTCTTGGAGAATAAGGAAAACCTGGGAATTCTTCTGGCCAGGCCAAAATCAGGGAAAGGCCAGGGAGTTATGTGAATAGTGTGAGAAAATTTCTTAAGAAAACCACTGAAATTTGAAGTTTTTTATATTAAATTATGGAAATTGTTGTTCAGAAAAGAAACCTTGAGAAATTTTTCATTTATTTTGTGCTGTTATGTTAGTATTATTAGTGGGTGTCAAACTTATTATCTCTATAGTGAACTGTGAAAGTGTTAACATTTGTCTTAGTATTTTGATTAATGTACATCACATAACCTGTGATGTGCATCAATCAAAATACAAAGACAAATGTTAATAGTTTTACTCCAAAATTATTTTGTCATGCTTGAAATTTTAGGATGCACCTTGTGTATTCATTAGATGTTCACATTATTTTAAATTTTATTACTCATGTATGTTTTCAATGTTTTATTATTCAGTGGCAGTTGTTACAGAGTACATATTATGCCCAAATCTGTGTTACAAAATGTTTACGTTATACAGAGATTAAGCCAAATGAGCAGTCAAAAAAAAATGCAACTTTGGTGTGGAAAACCTGGGAAAGTCAGGGAATTTAAAACAGGAATACAGTGGCTACCATTTGAACAAGAAAACAGAAAAGGTTTATGGACATTTGAAGCATGAGAAATGCTAGGAGGCATCGCAAACTTTAATAAACATGTTTTTAAATTAGAGCTGTACTTGCATACCATTGTGATAGTGTGTGTAGAAGGCTCCCTTGATAGTTGCTTTGAAGTTCAGTTATATAGGGGTTAACCAGAGACAAAATTTCATTTAAAATGCAATTGATGTATGGGTACAATAATAATTAATGTTGCACTGCCATAAAAATATTTTTGGATGTATGCTTTTCAGTTTTTGCAAATAATTTCTTTAAAAATGGGCTATGAATATTAAAATCTCTGAAAGGGATCTTTTTTTTTTATATTTAGTACCATAGCTCAATTTTGTACTAAGTAGCTGCAAATTTTCTTTAGATTGCAGTTAGCTTTACTCACTAGATGTCTGCACCACATCTTCAGTAGGCCGCGTGTGTGTTTCCTTTGTTTTGAGGTTGACAAAATGAGTAAAAGATTTCACTGTAATATGATATGCTGCATATTATATTTAGAAATTACTCTAAATATATTTTCCAGTCAGTACTTTGTTAAAGGTAAAATTATTTATTCACATATGCATGAAAAATATTTTAAAACATGCCTATTTTTAAATATGATAAATTATCTCGCATATATGCATGAAAAATATTTTAAAACATGCCTATTTTTAAATATGATAAATTATCTGCTTTACCAATTGTTTTGAAATAATTGGCAATGAAATGTGTTTAAATACATTTAATGAAATATTTGGTGGTTCACAGTAATAAAAAAATATGTCCATTTCATATAAGTGGTCTCAAATTTGAAATTTGACAGTTCTAGAAAAGTAGTGCCAATGGCATCTGGGTGGCTATGTATCCTTCCACCACAGCTGAACTGTCATTGAAGATGACTGTTTGCAAACAAACACCATGTGACTGCCCGTATTTGTTAACAAGAAACATATGGCCGGGTTTTTTTTTTTTTTTTTTTTTTTTTTTTTTTTTTTTTTTTTTTTTTTTTTTTTTTTTTTTTTAACTGCTTGTGCCTCCTCCCAAATGACTTTTAGAAGCTGTGAAGGGCTGTTCAAACATTTGCAGGTTGGCAACATCCCATTTTTTTTTTTTTGTTTTTAAATATTTTATGTAAATGACTAACAAACAGCCCATGTAATAAGTCCATAGATAGATAATTTGTTTACCTTTCAAGAAATTTGTAACCAGGATGCACGAAAACGAAATTGAATTTGACTGTCAAATGAATAAAAAATATTTTACTGTTTTTGAATACACTCAAAATATATTAATGACAACTAATCTTGTCACACTTACCTGAAGTAAGTTCTTGTAAACATAAAAATGTAGCATTGTTTCCACGAACACCAAATACCAAGATCCCCCCCAGGAATGCACAAATACCAAAATACTGCCCCCGCCCACACCTTCTTTTCAAAGACAGTATGTATACATTCTTACATATAGGCTATGCCTACTATTGCATTAAAAGTACATAATTCAGTTTTGTGGTATGATATGACAACAAACTCTGTACAGCCTGATACTTTTATGGTGGTTATAATTCTCAGGATGTTAAAGTATGTAGGTAGCCAAAATAATATTTAAGCAAATGTTACTTAATTTCAGTAATTTTAATAACTCTCATTTAGTAACTCAAATGTTGCATTGTAGGTGTACATACAAAATACTTTAATAACTTTTCTCAAATACCTACATGTTCAGATTGTCATGCTGCGAATAAAAACTTATTTCTGACTAACTCAGTGTTGATATTTACACTTAAGTTCAGTCGCACAACCTCCCTCCTCAAAATTGTGAATACAGCCCTAGGCTTGTTCTTGGGTACCTAATAAAAAACTGTATTTCAGTTCAGAGATGTTACAAAGTGCTCTAGAGAAGCAGGTGTGACCTACAGAAACAATATATCAAATGAACATGTTACTTACACACTAAAAGATGCTCCACCTACCCAAGATTGAAGTCATCATAAAGTTCATTTTCCTTAGCAATAAATTTTGGAATGTTGCAGTTCCTGCTGATGCGTGAGACACTTCTTTATGATGTTGGAGCACCTCCATTGGGTGCTTGAATTGAAATAATTTTATTTGATAAGCTTGTTGTAATTTATTTGATATCAAAAAGTTATCTTTCCAATGTAAATCCTATTTATGTGAATTATTTTTTCTGTTACTCTTACAATATTCTTAACATATGAGTGCTTTTAATTTGCAAAACAAAAATGCTCAAAACGTTTATGGAAGACTCCAATGTTGAAACCTACATGCCATTATGTTACTTTCAAACACAGCCTTTAAAAACAGGAAAAACCTTTAAATTTATTTCTTAACAAGTATCCCTGTGTAACAAGCTTGACAAATTTTATATATGTCCTAAAAAAAATATAAGTGATACAACTTACAAGTTTGTATGGCCAGTAAGCTTTACATTTCGAAACCCTCCAGAATCAGTGTGTTAAGAGTTTCAATCAATAGTAACACAGAGAAATGTTTGTAGCAATGAAATGTGGGCCCAATTAGGGTATCATCTTTATTTTATTTCGAGGTAAAAAGGTTAAAAGAGAGCAGGGAGGGGGGGGGGGGGGCATGGGAGGTTTTTTTGTTTATAGTCTTTCGCGATATTATTTTGATGTTCTTGTGATGCCGGAATCATGTAGCCCCAACACACAACACAACGGCCAACAGCCTTTGAAATACAAGATAGATTGTCGTAAACCCGACCGATTCTGTCGTCCGACCAGCAATTTTGGATTAGAAATTATTTCTATTCATTGTCGTGTCATGCGACACGATGCACAGAATGTACAACATTGCAAAATGAAATTGTATTACAAGCTTTCCCTACAATGGTAAATACGCAGCCTAAAATAACAATAAATTGAAAACTTTTGTATCTAACTCTTAAAAATAATAATTTTACTTCTGTATTCATTAGCGATACCAATTTGTCACCATTATGCATTACAAATTTCCCTCTTGTTCTCTGCCTTTGAGACTAACATAGCCTATCAGCATCTTCTAAATAGTTAGGTTAAATGCAGAGAGTGTGGTGTCTGTCATGCTGTAAATTCAAATAGTCGCATTGAAATGTGTCGTGGTTGTGTTTTTGGTCGTGTCATGCTGTGTTGGTCGGGGCTATATGATTCTAGCATGAGTGTGTGGCATTTTGAGTTGCATATTGTTTTGATTGAGCAGTGGAAAATTTTACTCGTATAGAAATAACATTTAAATTGTTTTACTTCGAAAATTATAACTTTAATGAAAATACAAAATGCAATATATACGTCGCTGTTCATATTCGTACAGATGCAGCAATTTATACATGCACACACTTTGACCGAAGTTAACCTTACACTCAAATTTGCGATGTAGATAAACAAATATTTACTCACTACAAAAATGTGGAATGTTGTGCATTTTTCAGGCCATTTGCATTTCAATAATTATATTAACTGTTTACAAATACATTTACAAAACGCTCAAATTTACTGTTGTAACCTCTTGAACACGTGTTTTTCTATGGCAATCCTTGTGAGTTTACTTCACTAAAATCACATTTGTTCATCACTAGCATTAAATAATTTATTTGCAAAATCATTCAGTAAAATCAACACTGTGCACATTTCCTGATACAAACAAACTTAAACTTATATACGGAAGTTATATTTGTGTCACTTCATTGTGGAAGACGGTTAGAAAAATGGCGGAACGAGCAGTTTTAACGACGTGTCGATTAATATTACATTTCACTTAACAAAACGCACTACGATGGTACCTACAACCAACTATGTTTGGAAAAAGCAATTAAAAAGTAATTAACTACAGATTAAATATTCTGACTACACCAATCAGATATTCGTATAATAAACACATTGGGAAAAAAGCGAACGCACAACTGCCTTCCCCGGGCTGGAACCTGGGAACATAAACATGGCTATCCATTGGCTGAAAACGTTTACTGTTCGTATATGTCGACATACTCTGTCATAAATGCTGAACATGTTTTTAAAGTCCCGTTACTAATAGCCAAGTATATTTAATATTGCTTTAGAAACATAATTTAAACCATAAATGTTGTAAGTATAATTAAGATTATAAATTACAACTTTCAGTTCCTAGTACTATTTTCTTCCCAAAGACATCATCAAAATAGCCAACCTAACAACACGGACCTCGCAGCAGTTTTTCAGCTAATACAATAGTGTAGGAGCGAGAGCTTTTACTGTTTACGTAGTGTATAGTTGGTCATATTATCTATCAAATTTGAGATCACTTATATGAAATGGACAATTCCATCAATTTCATTTTCAATCACAATTTTTTTTTTGTGAAGAGAAATATGATCCAAGATTTCAAGCCATAACCTTGATTTAAAAAAAATATATTTTTCTGCAATAATATACGTACAATGATATTGATTAGTGCTACATAATTTTTCAGCATGTGTTGCTATATCAGTGCAACTTAAGTATTAATCTTCTTGTCTGTCGAACACTGTACACTGGGATAGAAACAATGTATGAGACTAAATATAAAGTCAACTTGTCAAGGAAAGTTGTTTTGTCATTATGCTGCATTTGTGTTTCAGAAATGCTCCAAGAAAAGGAAAATAGAGTTGCTGCAGCAAGTGATCAACCATCCAAAGTGGTATTGCACACTAATGTGGGAAAGCGAAACCATAATTCGGTCTTCCTGGAGTCCTCTCGTAGACATCATAACTCACCAGTTAGGTCCAAGCGGAGACGCCACAACACAGATGGGAGAAAACATAGTGCGTTCCAGCAAGACACGTTATATGTTTCAGAAAGAACTCATGCAAAAAAGAAGCATAACATTGTATCACATCACAAGATGAAGGAAACGTGTGTCAAGCCAGACAAATGGAAAAAGCACCACAAGGGAACCAGTTTCAGTGGCAGTGAAGAGATGAAAAAGAAACGTGTAAAACGAACACACAAGCTAGCTGGGCTTGTTGGTCCCCACAAACTCGGTGCTAATGCCAGTCTCAAGAGGAGATTATTAAACATGGGTATAACTTTGCCCACTTTGAACCTTGGCACTGCCATGTCAGAACCATCACAGTCACCATCACCACCACAGTCAGCACCTCCACAGTCACTACCGCCAACACAGTCACTACAACCACCACCACCCCTGATATTGTTACCACCTGCATCACCATCACCACCTGCATCACAACAACCACCATTTCCTCCATCACCACCATTTCCTCCATCGTCACCGCCATTTACTCCGTCGTCACCACCATTTACTCCATCGTCACCACCATATACTCCATTTCGTCCTCCATCAACACCACCACAACACTTTTTACTATCAACAGCACAAAAAAAGTGTTTTTCACCAGTTCACTTGTCTGCAAATATCACTTCTCATATTGACAATGATATTATTATGCTCCCAATTCCAGAAAAACCACTTATTGAGGTTATAGATCTTGCAAGCTCTCCAGAGGTTGTTGAAGGGGATTGCAAATCTCCTATACATATGTTTCCCAATAACAGCAAAGAACATTTAGAGCAGCCAGTTGTTGAAAATTATGCAGAGAATTCTGTTTTGAATGCACCAGAGACCAACAATTTAGATGAGAATGTACATGGAGAGACAGATGTGTGTGCTGGTGTGGAAGATGAGGAGGTTTTGCAACTGCGTCTCATTGCTTTACGATCTGCTATTTTAAAAAAGCACCAGAACAGGCAGAAACGCGGAGTCTCTGCAGAGCAGAATCAACAGGTTTTCAGTCCACAAAGCTCTAGTTCACATCATCAGAGTTTTGAGACTACTGTTGAAAAAATACCAAATGAGGAACCAGATGAAATTACCACACTTGTTGATATGGAGCTGGCAGATACAGATGAAGAAAAGGAACAAAGTGAAGAACATAACATTTCTGTGGATGTGCCTCTGGAAGCACCAAATGAAAAATGCCAAGTTGACTTGGGGTTCGTGCTCTGTGTATGGTCCACAAGCTTATTCATTGCCTGCCCCATACATGAGGTATGATGCTTGTGGGAGTGTTCCTTATTGTACCCAGCCCATTGGGATAGAATTTTACGAAGGTGTTCATTCTGCAGTTGCAGAAAGTGATAGTTCTAAAAAAAGTTATGGGGAAACATATTTGATGACTAGTCCAGCCAATTCATCTTGCAGCACATCTTCTAATTGTATTTCTGTACCAGAGAAATGTCAAACTGTAAATCATCTCGACGAGCATGTAGTGGATCAGGCCAGTAGTAAACAAAGTCCAGAAGAAGAAACTGATGACGATACTATTGCTATAGACCTAGCATCCATGATAGTACTGGATGAAGTGGGACCTGAGGATGAAGGGCAAGTGAACAGCTGTGACATGCAGGAAGAGCAGGATGAAGAAGATGAGGAACTACTCAGAGCCAAACTTCTTCACACTATGACAGAATCAAAACAGAAGCAAAATACTCAAAGTTTTAATGCTGTTGAAATGTATCCATTTTCTAATTATGCTAATGGTACAGAACAAGCTCCGTGGGTGGCTGTCGTATGTGCACCCTCAATAGCTGATGAAATATCTACTAAGGTGACTGATGGTACAGTCTTGTGTGCAGGTGTACCTAATGTTGAGAATACTGAAACTGGTGCAAATGTGCCATCCATTCCAGTGGTACTGGCAGGCCCTACTGTTGAAGCAGTGTTTCCATCTGTACAGAGATCATTTCGTCGTGGGAGGCATTGCTTTATGCAAACTCGTCGAGCCGATAAGAATGTTTACCCAAGAAAACAGCTGGCCAAAGCACTAAGATTCACTAGGAAGAAAGTCAATCTTTCAGTACCTGATAAGGGGCAGTCATTGAAAGTAATGGTCCCTATGAAAAGTGCACCACAATCTTCACAGAGATTTGTGATCTGCCTGAAGGATGATGAGTCTGACAGTGCAGATGAGGCCTCTGCCCCTAATGTTGTTTCAGACACATCAGATTTGGATGAGAAGATCAGCATGTTCTTAAAGCAGGCACGTATGAATCAGGAAGCAGTACAAAAGTTTGAACCTGCTTCGGTCAAGTCATCCATGGTAAGTTTCATTGCTTTTTAAGAATCTTAAGAGAGATATATATATATATCATATATATATAATATATATATATCATATATATAATATATATATATATATATATAACATGCTAGCTACATATTAAGGAGGACCAGATTTTAATTCCTGGTGTGGCCAATCAGATTTTTTTTGTTCCCCATGATTTTCTAAAATTGCTCCAGGCATATGGGTAATTGTTCTTTGATATTGGCTGTGGCTGATGTCTTCTAGCTCCTGATTTGCTTCAGTAAATATTTCCATCTTTAGTAGTGACCCTGCCTTTGATAAGACATTAAGTCACATATGAAAAAAATGCAGCAATATAGCAATGCTTCAACTGTCAGTTTCTCTGGTGGTTATAATTTAGGTCATACTCTGACAGTTGTGTAGTGCATTTGAACCTTTTTTTTTATGAAGCTTACCCAACAATTTTTGTGCCGAGTGTGTTGTAATATGTTGTTTTTCTAGATACCATTAATTATTCGTTAATTGATATTGTGTTGTAGACTCCTGTGTGTAATGTATTTCAGCTGAACTTCAGTTAAGGATTAACCTTATTCCATAGATTATATGTTCAAAGCCCATGATTGATGGCCCACATCTATGCCTGTGATGAAGCTGGTTGATTACTGCAATGTAAGCAAGGTTGTAGGGTGTCACTGCTTCTGAATGCTGTTTAAGCCTAGCAAGTGCATTCTTATCAACCTCTATCCACTCTTTGTTACCATCAGCAGAAAATTTGTAAATTGCTGAGTTACCAGCACCTTTTGCATACTGTTAGCAAATCATTAAACATTTTGGTCTCTCAAAATCTTCCCTGTTGCAATTGACGTCAAATAAAATTGATGGCCGAATCTTGTGCCGAGCCATTATCAATCTGTTCCTGGTCATTCCATGTCAAGTGATACAAACAATTTTTTGCAGTTTGAAACTTGACTTTCTTAGATATTTTTTAAACTTGGCTCACATAATGTTTTAGCAGAGGTAGACTTATTAATTTTTAGATTTTTTTTGGTAATATAGTTTTCATGTTGCAATCCTCTGAAATCTTAAAAATTTCACATTTTTTCATTGTTATCTGATTACAAAATTGACTGTTACTTGTGCTAAAAAAGTGATAGAAGGCTGAACTAAAATAATTTTGTAGCTTATTTCTCAATCTTTTATATGATATACAGGATCACCAGTTTTGGGAGAAAATTCTTTTCAATGTCACTCAATTCAAATTTTGACCTTAAATATTTCAAAGAGTCTCTCTTCAAAAATTCTCAAACTCTTCTCATATAAACTTACATATTTAAGCATTGTTTGTACAAAGTTTTATTGTGGTATCCTATTAGGATTGTATATTTTGCAAGTTTTGACATTTATCTTGTGCGTGTTAATCATAGGTATGAGGCAGAAGTTTTCAGTATTTTGTTTACAAACTTTAAGACCCGAGCTTTAACTCAATAATTATTGAAAAACAAAGATAAATTATACAATAAATACTTATTATACCTTGAGCTCCCACTTTCAGCACTGCCACGTTACTTTTCCCATAGTCAGTTTCAAGAATTCTTTGTCACACACTGATGTGGTCGTAGATCCATCTCTTCTTGCGGAAGTAGTATGTCCTGCCGGTAGGACATTTTGAATCCACAAGGGTCAAAATCTGACTGATTAATACATAAAGTATGTCTTCTACATCTTGCGGGTAAGAAAAGGATGGAGTAGGTCCAGCAGGATGGGGGAGTTTCAATTTCCCTTTCTCTGCAGCAGAGTCCTTCGACAAAACTAAAGCAATCCACCACTGGTCTTCATAACTACATGTTACATTTTTTTTTTTCCTTCTTCTTCAAATGTTAGTGTTTGTTTGATATCTCGTCCTGGCAAAGAAAACTTCTGTGGATACTGAATGAAAATATCTTTGCCAGTATTTCGTTACCGGATTTAGGAGGAAAGGTGTGGAATTTCTGAGTATCTGGTGTAGGTTTGGTATCAAGATATTGCTCTTCAAGCAATTTTGCTTCTTCTTGGTGGTCTTGACTGGATAAAAAGTTGAACTCTATGGACTTAATGTTTGCCTTACAGTCACATTAATATCTGTAATGGTGTCATTATTTGATCTTCGTATGGTCGGGAGGCTTGCCCATGCTACAAGTATTTTCACAGTCCTCCCCTAAGCCTCACATACCTCTTTCCCATGTGCTGTTTAAAGAAATGCCACTCAATCTTGATTCCACACTCACTTTCATAATGGCATGTTTGACGTTTTTGTTTTTGAACTGAACTGAACTGCAGAACCATCTGAGATTTTTTTAAATTTTTTTTTTTTTTGCAGTCCTGAACCAAAAACATAGGAGATTAATTTCTTGTGAAATAAATGGTCTGCGACTGTCTCATGCTTAAGATTTTCAGAAACACAGAAAATACTTTTGAATTGTTTATCATCAGAAGCCTTGTACATGGTGGGCAGCAAAGACCTCCCATTTTAAAATGTATATAAGTTGGTCAGTTTATTATGGAGGTAAAATATATAACGGTGTAGTTTGAGGTACTGGGATTCCATTTTAATAACCAACAATACTTCACCAACAGTGACAAATAAATACATATGCACAATGTAGTCTGTTTGTTGCAACACCATAGCACTACATGCATATTTCTTGAAAATAATGCCTGCGAGGTGTTGTCCATCAAGTCTGAAACACTGGCGTAGAGAGGATACACAATTGTCCACAATTCACTGTTTTAGAGCATTGGCATCAGCTGGATGTGTTACAATCACTTTACTTTTGAAGAATTGCCACAGGAAGAAGTCACACGTACACAAGTAGGGTGATCTAACAAGCCGAGGAATGTCGCCAAATCTGGATAGTATGCGATGTTGAAACATCATCCGTAAAGTTTTCATGGAGTGACGAGCTGTATGCGCAGTCACCCGATCCTGTTGAATGTAAACTGTCTCCAGGCTGCGTACATCAGGGAACGCAAATTTACTCAACATATGCAAATATTGTAACTGAATGGCCATCTCCATCATCAAATAAGTAGCGTCCAATGAGTTTTAAGGCTGATATTCCACACCAAACAGTCACTTTCTGGCTGTGAAGAGGTTTAACATGCAGTTGTGGGTTTTCAGCTCTCCAGTATCTCATTTTTTGCTTATTTACACAACCAGACAACTCAAAATGTGTTTCGTTGGATATGATCACGCAATGGACGAAATCAGGTTGCTCGTTCACTACGTCCAGCACTGTTTTACAGAATGATTTGTGTGTGCGGGGAAGTCTTTGTGTGATAATTCCTGCACCAACTAGATTTTATATGGGCGGAAATTACGGTCGGCATGCAAAATCTGCAGTAATGGTCTGTGACAGGTTCAGTGCAGTTACATACTTCCGTGTTGAACGTTTGGGACTGTGAACAATTTTGATTTGCACATGTTCAATATTCTTCTGCATTTCCACAGTTTTCATGCTCCTAATGCATTTCATATCCGTCGCAGATGCTGTGGTCCGAAACTTGTCCACCCACATCTTTATGGTATGTCGGCCAGGTACCTTACCTTATCTCTCAACGTTGAAGTAACGGCAACATGTGTCGCTATCACAGATTCACTGTGTTTAAAGTATGTGTCTGCAGTGAACACATGATATGCAGCTGATCAGTGTTCCATGTTGACTGTTGTCCAGTGCCATGTTCCACCACTTATGCCTGTATAGCATAATGGAAGTGCCAGTTTCACAGGGGTTCAGTGCACGTCACAACTGTAGTGTAATATGGCATCTTCAATTGTGTGTTTGCAAGTGCCAGACACTACATAGAACATACCGCACAAGTTATTTCCACCATTCGTTTAGCATTTGTGTTATTCACTGTTACATAATTGCGGCACAAATATGGCTGCTATGTATTCACTGCCACTGCTTGTGAAGTAATGTTGGTTATTAAAATGGCATCCCAGTACCTCTAATTACACTTTTAGATTTGACCTTCATCACAAACTGGTCAAAAACACATTTTAAAATGGTAGGTCTTCGTTGCCCCATCCTGTAGTAGACTGCAATAGGAAAAAAGGTTGCCTGCTCATTGTTCCAGTGAAATGATCGAGCCTCATATTGCCAAACAAAGGCATAATTTTCTGCAAATAAAGCAAAACTAGAGCATCAATTGTTTTATAGATGTTATTTTTATTAGTTGTAGTAATCAGACTTTTTTTTAATGTTATGAAAGAATGTCTTTTCACAACCAATAACTGTTAGGTTTCAGATGTGCATCTCTCTATGGTTACCATTGTTTGTAAGTGATGTCAATCATTTTTTCTTCCAGCTTTATTGCTAACTCTTCTTTCAAATTATCCACACCTGGACAAGAATGGCACTCACTAAGATGGAATGTTGTTCCTGACTCATCACACATTATCTTGGTTAAATAGGACTTTTAATCATTGATTGATTGATTTTATTGTTCAACATACATGTGTGTGAAGCAGGGATCACACGATGCAAGATGAGTGCCAAACTTGCGCGAGATGCCGACCTTGCACGAGAATTTCTTGCACAAGTTTGTGTGCAAGGCACATCTTGCACGAAATGAGAAGTTAGAGCAGGTCCTATTTTTCTCGTGCAAGGCGATGCAAGTTGCAATCCTATTGGTCCTTGTATGCTGGTCATGTGACCTGTTGTAAACACTACCATAGAGTAAAAGAAAATCATAATCTGAGGCGTGTGAAGAGGAATACAGGGAAATAAAACATTGCTGGAAAATAACTTTAAAGCGTGGATTGTAGTTTAGACAGTTCACTGGGAATTAAAAAAAAATTATGTTTTGGAGGGATAGCTTTTAAACAAATACCTTGTTGAAGTAAGCAACTTAATATTTTGTATTGTAATACCTTGGCTGTTTGGTACTCACCAGGGCTATCAAATAATTTTAATGTGAGACAGTATTCATCTTATTTATCTGTGTGTGAACTTGTTTTCGCACGCAATTTAGTTGGCATTCTCATGCAAAATGTTTTGTACAAAATCTTCAGCGAAATGCATCTTGCATCATGTGAACCCTGTTTACTACAGTGTCAAATAAAATTACATACTGGATGTTGCAAAACTGCATCTCATACTTCAGGGAAACATTCCTTGCATATGGAGGATGAAAAATTGTTTTATGAACATAGGTCTACAAATGTTTAGTTTCTTCACTACAGCTCATAATACATAACATACAATGTATGGCCCGGGGGCTGGTTCGTGTTATTCGGGAATGCCATCAAATCATTCGTTTGCATGATACACGACACTAGGCCTGCACCTAGAAAGTAGGAACTGCACAGGAATTAGTTACACGTGTGAAAGCTTATCATTGGCACTAAAGGAAATGTTAAAAATGCCCTCCATCAGCACGAGCACATGCATCAACTCGCTGTTGTATAGACACCTGGCTGTGTTGGTGAATTCCTGATTGTTTAGCAATCCACCACAATACATTATGGAGGGTGCCCACATCATCCACTGGGGTTGCATACACAAGTGCCTTTAAATGTTCCCACAAATAAAAGTTCAGTGCTCCTCGGGGACTGGTATGGGGTTTCCAATTACAGTGACGAAACAAAGCAATTGCAGACCTATGTGAGGAATGTTACCCCGAAGTATTGAAATGCAATTAAACTGAGACTATTTCACTGTTTTGGTCAGTACTTTCTCGGTTAAACATATTTTTTCTGAAATATGGCTGTGCATGCAGAAAGATTTTTTGCTTGTCTTAGTTAAATGAATTACAACAATATATTATATCACTTGGTCAGTTATTGTAAGAAGATGCACATACAAAACACTGAAGTTATACACACATTCTGTCCAAATTCATCTAAAAAAACAACAATTATGTGCACAGCAAAACTTCATTCAAAGAGATACATAACTGAATACTATGTGCTGCTTTCTCACACAAGTTTCAGCTGTCACCCAGAATGAGTCACTTTGCTGCCTGTTCATACCTGCAGCTTGGCCTTCCTTCTTTAGGCTCGCAACCTGTCCTGATCTAATTCGTCCATGTTGTAGTTTATGATGGTCAATATCTCACAGCTCTGCCTGTCACTAGTGTTTTGTGACCCCAATAACTGTAATATGGTAGTTTTCATAATTTTTTAAAGCTATTAATTTTGAATAAAAATGTTCATACCACCTCCAAATCTAGCCCTAAACATTTCTTTAAATTTGTGGGAAAACATGAGAATTTATCTTCATGTGTATGGCTAATATGCACAATGTAAATGTTAAAAAAAAATGGTAAATATATGATCCCATGGTAAAACTTACTACAAACAATGTGGAATTATGTAAGTTTGTGTTAATATTTTGAAAATTTTTGAAGGGAGACTTTTTGAGACATTCGAGGTCAAATTTTGAATTGGGTGATGGAAAAATTTTACTCTCAAAACTGGTGATCTTGTACATCATACGAAACCCTGAACAATACATAAGCTACATAATTGTTTTAGTTCAGTCTTCATCAAATTTTTATCCCAAGTAACAGTTAATTTTGTAATCAGATGACAATGGAAAAATGTGAAATTTTTAAGATTTCACTTAAAAACTACATCACCAAAAAATAAAAATTAATATGTTTTACTATTTCTGTTATCCTACATTATGTGAACCAAATTGAGCCAAAATCGAAGAGGGTCAGTTTTTTTGTTGGATCACTAGACATAGAATGACCTTGATGTGTTGACAAACTTACCTGCTTCATGGTCAGCCAAAAGTTTTTTTCCATACAAGCGCATGTGAAATACCATACCACTATTAATTCCTTGTGGCCAGCCTTGTGGAAAATGGGTGGATGCATAAAATTTATGAGTAATAACTTTGTCATACCGCTACCAGCTGAAGGCCAGTAGCAGCAGAGGATGTGGTAGATTTTGGTTGTTCAGCGACAACTCCAGTGGATGTTAAGGGGAGGTAAGAGCTGCCACCACCCCAGTTTTGTAATAGAATCACAGGTTATTGGGGGACCTATCGCTAAGATGGTATAGCGAATAATTATGTTCAGTCACCAAAAGCAACTGACTGCTTAAGGCCTTCGAGAGGACCTGGAGTTTCGCGGAAGATGTTAACCGTGAACAGAAACCATGTTTCACATGAGTCATGATGTTTTACATAAGTTTGTAATTATATGTGGAAAATGTATTTAACAATACCAATTCACAAAACTGAATCATTAGTCTCCCCTTTGGAAACTCACCTAGCTAATTACCCACTATCTGGCTAACACACAATACGCAAAATATTATAGGTTTCCCATTTGGAAACCCACCTATTTTGTTCCCTCTCTTCTCTAACTTACACATCAACAAACATACTTACACAGGGACTTTTATAAAATTATGATAATCATGCAGAAGAGGGAGCATCTTCTTAATACACTGTTTTACTGCTACCAAGGTGGTTGGGATGACTGTTCCATTAATAATCAGAATGACAGTTCAGATGAAGATTGTGCATTAGTACGTTAAGTCAACATTTCCTTCTTAGAATCAAGGCATTAAATTTTTTTTTAATATACACTAACTTCTTTTGAAGGATAAACCTGGTCCCTCAGAGACTATAGGTTTCTACAAAGTGGAAGGACTGAGGTGATACAGTTTGGCACATTTAGTCTAGTATCCTCGTATGACGATCTTAGGAATCCATCTCTTACAAGCGCAGACCCTTAGTTTACAAAGTTGATATATGTGACTCTGAGAACTCTTGCACATTGGACATGCCTTAATTGGGATAACCTTCAGATACTTTTGAATAAAAGGCTCCCGTCTGCATCTTACTACGTTCCCTTAAGGGGAGCTTACATAGTCTTACCAGCCGGGGGGGGAGGGGGGGGGGGGGTACTCAAGGAAGCTCAACAGTTACTATAAAACAAGTCTTTTACTAATTCACTACTAATTACACGTCTATGATACAAGCATGACAATAATTAATTTACAGATAATCTCTTGACTTCTTGCAATATCTTGAAGTACTTTAAATGCTGTACGTTATGTTCAGGAGAGACAGCAACTGTTAGGATTCAAAGTAAAGTCTCTACGTTAACTTGGCACATGTTAAGCTGAGAAGCCCCGTCTCACACTAAAGTTGAAGTCACTTACCACTGATAGTTCTGAAACTCTCGCTGGACGAACGCTCGGGGCACCGCCTTGTCTTCGTCGTGGACCTGGTCGGCATCGTGGCATCCTGGTGATGTCTCACCTCTGACCTTGTGCCGCCACCCTTTTTATATTGACCCCGCTGGTCTCCTTTCGCGTTCAACCCTCCGTGTTTAAAGTTACTCAACCAAACACCACATGTCACCCTGGATTCCTCGGTCTGGCACCCGAGGCAGCTCTCCTCGGCGTGCGTCTTGTTGCGACTGCAACAATCTGTTATATTCCGTGGTAATAAGTAAATTTTAATTTGAGTAAAAGGATTAACAATATTAAAGAAAATAATTTCCGGGAAGTATTTTTATTTTCACTTGTGCCTCATATAAAAATAGACGATTAAGTCTCCCAGATTAAACAAAAGAAAAGTAATAAATACCAATTTCAAACTCCCTCGCTCCCAATTTCTCAAGAAAGACAAGTAATGCCATTAAATCAACTTACAAGAACCTTATCACCTTCTATAGATACCCTTCTTGATGAGATGAGCCGAAGGAGAATCTCAGCATTGCCTATCTTACACTGCACTAGAAAATTTCTAAAACTACCGGTTTTTCTTCTCGACGACCAGAACGTTATATTCTAAATACTACTGCAGGGAAATTCCCGCTCGACACAATCTAACGTTTCACCAAATCTCAAGCTCTCTTCTCCGGAGCAAACAAGAGTCCCCGATGCGCTCCACGCGAAGGTTCAAGGAAGAGTCCCCTTTTCCATCCTCCCGAGCAGCTAATATCCAGTGCCCTCACGCCCCCTACTGTCCTCTCCTTCGGTACCAATCAGACAAGCCACCTGGCCTCCGGTTCGCTTAAGAGCATTAGGCCAAATGGCTTGACTCAAGAGGTTGACCCCGCTATTTTACAATATAGATATTTTTTAATACATTCATAACAACTTAATATCATTAATAAGGGCAGCCTTGTGATATAAAAGAGAATCTAGCCTTATTTCATATTCGCACGAATTATTTTTTAGATCAGACAAATCGTTACAGTGATGCACTACCTTAAGTGCAGAAAATTTTATGAACATATTCAAATAAACAGCAAATAAAAGAGCCATTCCTTGCCCATTGTTAATCTTTTTTCATGAAGACTCGGATATAAATCATCCTTTTAACAGAGGAGCTTCTAACAGCTCGAAATGACAGAGATAGTAAGCTGCGTTTGGTGGCCATCTGACAACTTGTACCTGTTCAAAGATTTCGTCTGTGATATTTAGCTCCTCAGTTCTTCATATTTGAAACAATGGTATTATAACAGTTTCTAGTGTAGGATTTCCTGTTTTTATTGTTTTTACATTAATCGCCCTGAGAAAAATTTAGAAATGTTTTCAGTTCCTATAAATGTCATAAATTATTGAATATCGCTTATCTGTTTTACAGTTAGAGATGGGTCATTCCAGCTGTTTTTGTAAGTACCGGTTTCAAATTGATACAGATTCAGACTTGTATATGATACAAACTATCTGATACTTTCATTGTTAGATACATGCATTCCGGAGTACTTCACTACTTCGCCAGTCTCTCATGTAGCCTTGTCCGTGTACGTCACGCACATATCAGGTACACGTGTTATCAGGTTTGCACGTTGTCAAGTATGTGTTTTGAGTTGGTGTACTGTATGGTATCCATTACAGTGAATACAGTCTGAATAAGAATATCATACAAAAAATATCATTTGCCCTAAAATGTTTCAGAGTGGATGATGAACTTGCTATATGCAAGTCGTTTAAATAAAACTAATTTATAAACTTTTTTTTTTTTTTTTTTTGCCAAATCACTTAACTGTACGGTTTTTAAATCCAAACAAAGAAATTGGATTTCATCAACTGTAGATTTTAAATATTATTAAAATTTTATCATTGTCACATAGAAAAGTAGACTTATCCATTGACGAATGTTAAACTGATACAAGATGTATCTGATACTTTGGCAGTGTACTCATTTACAGTACTTGATACAAGTGGGTATCGGATACAAAGTAAAGGTTGATACACTGAGACTCACCTCTGACAGGAGACTATCCAGTTTTTTGAGTATCTACCTCGCCCTTTTTTTTTTTTTTTTTTTTTTTTCCTTGAAAGTTATTTGCTACCATTTTGCATGAAAACTGCCTCTGCCAGTGTCAGTTGTTTTGACAAACCTAGTATGCACTACGCGTTTATTCTGTTTAATTTAAGTATAGTAAACTTTAGATGCAGTCTATTTCCACCAAGAAATTTGTTTTTTTGACATTGTGTAGAATTTGTAACCAGTAAATAAACAGACTATGTATCATTTGGTTTCCACCTGAGTTTGAAACATGGTTCGTCTATAATGATGGACATCCATGAGACGTCAAAACATGTTGCCAAGCTGCTCATGCATAGATAATTGGAAAATGTAATGATTTTACTGTAGACATTTTTTATCATTGCAATGGACATAAATTGTTTATTCACTTCAAAGTGTTGATTAAAATGTTGCAATTTTCTTGCCCAGCAAACAGAAGTAATACATCATAATTCTTATGGAAAATCAGCTATGATATAGACTTCATTTTATTTTCAAGGATAATATGTTCATAATATTTTTCTCTCAAACCCATTCGTATGGTCGCAATATATTTGGAACATTATCCATATTGAAATTAAATATATTTTAAATTTTGTTTTAATCAAAATATTGAACTCTTGTTTGTAGCTTGCACATTCGTTATGCTAAATGTAACTGCAGCCAGAATTGTGTGGCTAAAAAGATGTTAATTGTGTTTCTTATGAATTAGTTTAAATGTTACAGTATGTGAAACTTGGAAGTATGATGAATTGGGGGAAACTGTCACAGTGCATTTTCATTTATAATAATAAAGATTTTACTATTAAAAGTGACATCTATTCATCGAAAAGGCGAGATCAGGTAGTTTACAGCTAGTACACACTATGAGTCTATTTGTAAATTAGGTAACTGTGGTGCAGAGTGTGCCTGGAGAATAATATATCACATTAACATACATGTCAGCTGCCCCAAAAATGATCTTAAAACGATGTGTGGTTTTAATAAATAAATAATATCTATTTTTACTTTGTAGCTGAAGTGCACAAAAAACTAAATGAGTCGGCTTTAGAAAGGCTTTTGACTACAGGCAGAATCAAAATTATTAGCAAGGAGAATCACTGCACATGGAATTGTTACTTTAAAATATACGTAGAGCCTGTGGAAAATATAAAACTCTGGGTATTCATTCCTATATTTGCATTTTACACATGAAAAATGTCATTTCATAGGGGTGTGGCTTCTGAAGCGTGCTGCACACACTGGCCAACAGATGGCAGCACAGTTGCCTGGTCCACTGCTATGTCCCAAAAGTATTATTTATCATGTCCTTTTAAAAGTAAATTTTTCATCTCCTACAATACAGAATGACTCCAGTTTTGATATACACTGCGAATAATTAATGTAGAAGTATTTGGAAAAATATCTGTGACATATCTGCAGCCTTTTTAAGTAATAGGAAGCATGTACATGGAGACATTAGCACTATCCACAGCGGAGAGAGAGAGAGAGAGAGAGAGAGACACGTTCAACAATAATGTGTAGGCGTTTCAAATGAAATGGAACTTAAACAAAGTTTTGTCATCGCAGTTTTGTTATTATTGGAATGGGTTGTGCATGTTATCTGCAACCAAAAGTACCAGGCAGGAAAACATATTGGGATTACAAAGAAAACTGCAAGTTACTTAGTTCTATCATTCTGTGTACATTCTGTTTTATAGTTATAAAATTCTGATCTTGCTATATTCTTGCACTGTGTTATTTCATTCACCATTTCATATAACTTGAGCAAATTTGGACAGTTCTCAAAAATATTTGCTGTTAAATGCCACAGCTGTTCTGTAGGTTAAGAAAGACCTTTGCAAACAAACTCTACTAATCCAATGGCCGGCATTGAAAGACTGACAACTTTAGTCCAGAACTTACGCTACTATAGCTGGTTGCCATACCCAATACCCACCTGTTTTATTTTTATGACCACGTAATATGCTAGTTAGAGTTATGTTTATTTTATTGGTGGGTTGGGGAACTTTAGTTTGTCTTTCGTGAGATGTGATTGTTTTGCAGTTCTTCTTATGAGAGTCAATTTGCACTTACATTGTTTTGGTGATGCAGTGGAAAATTTTGTCTGCACAGAAATAACATTCATATTACTATAACTCTGTAGATGTAACTTCATCTGAAAAACTAAATGCGATAAATGCGCCACTGTTCATAACAATGCAAGAAATAATGAAAATTTTTAGTGAAGTTAAGGGTTGTCTACAATCAAAAATGGTATGCAATAACGTAGCAGAACTGGCATAAAACACAGTGTAAGAAAAGCTGTTGTTTACACTCTGCATAAGGAAAATGATGAAGCTTAAACTGTCCGATCGCAGTAGAGTATGTCAATAAAAAATAACTTTTGGATGCAAGAGAGTTTTGATGTTCGTGTGTTGGCTACTCTGATTTTTAATGTTTTGGTTAACAAATGGCAGTGAATGGATGAATGCATAACCTCTACATTTGTTTTCCAAATTTTGTTGTGAGTATTAGGTGGAATTGGGCTGTTTGTTGATGTCCCTCCACATGCTTGATGTGTTGCTTTTGTATACATGGCTGCTATTATAGAGTAATTAATTTTGCCGCTGTTTGAAAACATATATTTCATAGACACGAAAGGCAATATCGGAAACAGGTAAGATGCTTTGTAGGCGGCAAAGCAACTATTTACATTTTTGGCGGAAACAGTATTTTCCATGGTTAAATTTGTTTAAATGGTTTTAACACTCCGAGGTATATCTCAATCGTCTTGCATTCTTGTTGGCTGGCGTAAAAAAGTACCGTAAGAAAGTGACAGATGGCCATCTATAATGTCATGTTACGTGCGTACACGTGCTAGTTGTGAACAGTATTGTAGATGCTACCATTCATCAACTACTGGTATTTAATTCCATGTTATAACACAATATGGTAACACCATGCCAATTGTAGACGGGCCATTAAACTCTTACAAAAAATTGTTTGATTTTATTTATATGATCAAATACACTAAAAGGGGGTTTATCTATTCCATGTACAGTTCAAAACCTCATGCAAGAACAAAATGTGATAAATAGATCACTGTTGATACTGATATGTGACATGTACAATGTAGACATTTTCAACAAATTTAACTTGACACGTAAATATTGTTACATAATTTTCAATCAAATAAATTAGGGAAAAGTTTTTTTTTAGAGGCCGAATACATCTGAAATATTATAACAATAATTTTGAAAGAAAGGAAGGAAAATAAACCTTAATTTACAAAACAAACAAACTTATGGTTAACTTTGTATTTCCTAAACTCGTGGCGATTCATTCCTTGGATAATTACTGCACTAAAATCACTTTAGTCTGTCACTGATATGAAGTAATTTATTTGCGGACTTATTCAGTTAACAAAACACTTGAGCTATTTATTGAAACCAATAAATTTAGTTCACAACAAAATGCTTTGTCACTCGTGTTTCACTTCATGGTCAAGTAAAATGGTGGATCAAAGCACACAACAAACTTTGCAACAAAATTCTTTCTGTTTCCCAAAGCGGCAGACACGTGTCAATATTTCATTTCACTCAGGAGACTGTTCTAAAAAGGCACCTATGACGAACTACATTTAATGAAATATGCAAATACAAAATTTAATTTACTGCATATATAACATTCGGACACCATCGGCATTCACCGGGCACGTAGAGATGTTTTACATAACCATAATATTAGTGTGCTCTTCTATAGTAGTATTTCAAAATGTTTTTTAAAGCCCTTGCTACATAACTAAAAAAAAAAACTGTGCATTATTCTTAAAGCATAATTTATACCTTAAATGTAATTCTCATTAAATTTATAAATTATAATTTTCAATGCTAAGTAATACTTTCTTTTACAATCATCGCAAAGATTGCTAACATAATAACATGTATCCTGCAACAACAATCACTTGACCCCCTCCCCCCTTTTTTTTTCAATAGGAGTCTGGCTCCAGGTATAACAGTTTTTGACCCATGGGCATGCCCAAAATGGTAATAGAATGTGTTCTAAATTTTTGCTATAGCCATGGAGCTGCGACAGACAAGATGGCGGACACCTAAGTAACAACCCAAGCCGTATATGTCAGTTTACGAAAAGATCACAGGTTCTGTAAAATGTATTTATGTACGAAATGAAACTTAATGTATGCGTAAGTAACGAGAAACATTTCAATGTACTCCTATATTTATAATAAAACAATAAACACAACTTTAAAAAATACATGATAACTATGCATATTTTTTCTTATATATCCTTTTACAGGGTACCTTTGAAAGTTGTGTATGTAGCACAGTGAGTTAGTGGGTGGGTTTGCGCAGTATAGTTTTATGTTTTTGAGTTCAAATCTCAGATGTTTATTGATGTTTTTTAAATATGCTTTTTTGTGACACGTTATTGCTATAAAAAATTTTATTTTTAGAATGTTTTTGCTGCTAACACGGGATGTATTTCCCCGCTCAGACGAATGGGTATCTTTGAAGAGCTCCTTTGGAATCTCTGGGGTGGACAGTCTCTGTAGGTCGAGCAATGCCTGAGCTTGTTCCCTTGGTGAGAGTTTTAGGAGTGTGGTCAGGAGGTGTTTAAGCTCCTGCAAACGCCCAGAGGCAGTGAGCACTTGTCTAACCCCTCTTGGATACCACTCCGACTGGAGTAGGGCATTAGGACAGAATCACACTCCCACGTCGGTGAAAAGACAGCAGGTGACGCATTCTCCCATACTGGTGTACAGCCACACGCAGTGTTTTGTCAACCAAGTGCAGTACTTCTATCCCAGTACTCAGCGTCGGAATGCAGTGAGTATTGAGAGACAGGTTTTACTGGTGCACAGTTCTAGCACATGAGTGAGTGTCCCAGGAGAAACAGTCTCCCCCAACTGAGGGAACACTAACTCCGGCGCCATGGGCGCGGTGGAGGAAGTAGCCACTGAGCAGGCAAGCTGACTCCAAGAGATAGAGTACTTAGTGTTGGGGCTCTACCATTCTGTCCACCTTGGTGTACAAGATGGCCGTTCAATGTGTGTGGGTACTCTGTTGGTGTTTTGCTTGTTCGAGTAACTTCTCCGGTCAGCTGCAATCCGTTGGATTGACGTGGCGTCCACTGGGAGAGGAATTACTACAATGGAAAGATACCCTTCAGTTGATTAAAAATCGGTTATATTCCTTTTATGGAAAATAAACAGGGTTGTATCACACTACCTCATGTCAGCAAAAGCGTATTGAAGCTTAACCTTTGCTGTGCCAGGTGAATGCGACCTGGTCCTAAGCTAAGGTGGACAAGCATTATGAAACCAACTTGAACTGGTACTACTCCTATTAGTGTTTTCCCAGAAGGGGTCACAGTTTCTAGGTGTGTAAACGACTTTGGTGATGGTTGGATCTTTGGCATAGTGTACAGTGAAGACCGGTTGGTAACAAGGATATCTCCGGCAACAAGTTCCGGGGGAGACCAAGGAGCTGTAGGTTCCTTCTTCACAAATGGGGTGAAGGAGTAGTTAGTTTGGAGCAATCGAGCAGGCTGGTCAAGATCTCCGGCAAAGTTTGAGGTTGAGAAAATGAAGACTGGTCATGAGCGGGTGGGCAATCCACTATTTATACTCGCTGGTGTTTCCCATTTAGTCAGCTGGATAGGGATGGTTGATGGAGAAGGGGTAGCTGCAGCATAGCTTCCTCGAGGCGTGACTTCACCAGCTTGGAGATTGAGATGTGGCGGAACATACTGGTAGTGCCATCTGGCAGCATGCTGTGGTACTGAATTGCCTTGGATGCATAGCCTCGGTGGCTCAACCGCTGAACAGTACAATCTTTAGACTGGAGCATCCGTCCAAGAGCCGTAGTAGACAGTACAATCTTGCGTCTCGTGATGTGTGGTAACACTGAAAACTCCATAGAAATTGTGTGGCAAGGCTTGCCCACTGATGAGGTAAAGTCGTTAAATCATTGTTGAAAAGACATCAAGCGGCAGTTTTAATAATGTTTTAATTAGTCACATAAATGTCAATTGTACATAAATTTTAATATAGTACCTTGTTTTATTTATATATATATATATATATATATATATATATATATATATATATATATATATATAATATATCTCTGTGCCGTTACTAACATCATTTCCCATACATTAATAATACTTTTACTCAGAAACTTAAATAAAAGCAGTCTTCATGAGAAAAAGAAAAACATGATTCGTTAGTTTTGGATGTACCACAAAGCGCTTGCGTAAAATATTTGATTGCATTTTTACTCCTGCCAACTGCGTAGTGTCTGCAATTATTTGTGAGTGGTTTTTGGTTGCCATTTACAATTTTCTGTTAGCTCTTTAAGTAACGTGTGGGTATGAGTTGATGTATTCTTTCTTCTCTTCTGCTTTTGAAACTTTTATGCCTTCTGTTGTACCCATGGGTGTAACAGAAGGTAGCAGAAATTGGGTATCGTGTAGGAACGGGTTTAGGAATGTTTTCGTACAAGTGTCTTTTTGCAACCAGTTCAGTTGACATGCATGTTGCACAAGTACACATCTTGATTTTTTTCATTTCATTAAAAATGTAAAAGCCACCTGACTTCGTTTTGTTTTCATGATTGTTTGTGTACGATACTTTCTGCATTTTAAATGTTAGTTTCTAGAATTTAATTTCTTTTAAATCATCACATCATCATTCGCATCATAAATAAACATGCTTGCCATTTGTAGCTTAAAATAAAAAAGACAAAGCAGACTCCCTTCCATGATGATAAAAGTTAACGGTAATGCTATAGGATGTAAAAATCACAGATAAACAAAGAAAGTGGAATTGCAGTGACCACAAGTCAAATATTGATAGTGTTTATTTATGTTGTTACTTCAAACACACAGTTTTGTTAAAAATTTTGGGAAATTGGTGTAGTGTGAAAATAACCTAATTTAATGCAAACAACAAAGCATTAATTTTGTTTTATTTAGCATATTTCACTCCACAATTTTCAGGGATCCCTTAATCATGTTCAAATACTGATACAAATTTGATATTACTTTGACCATAGAGGTCATATATAAGGACAATGACGACTTTAAAAAATTTCTCTTAAAAGATTATTTTCAAAAATGAGAGAATATTTATAAAATTCATAAATGAATATCTTTAAGAAAATAGTGCAATAAATTTTCATTAACAGCAGTATTTTTTAAATCACTATTTTTTACCAGTTTCCTTCTAACCCACCTCCCTCTTGCTTGCCCACCCGTAGAAATGTCCACGCATATGTCAGCACCACACTGAAGGACAATCTTGAAGCACAGGAATAATTCCAATATGATGAGTGGTCAATTCAAAGTGACGTCACAGTCCACTATGCCATGACCGGTTGTCTTCAGTAGGAGGGAGGGGTGGATGGCGAGCGAGTAGATACACTTGTGCATGGCTTAGTATGCATGAGAATGTTGACCCAGGCTGTTGCGTGAACAGCAAAGTATTGGACTGCCCCATACACTGACCAGACACCAGGTATGTCAACGATGTCTCCCAATGAGCTCACATTGTGGTGATGGTTACTTGAAGTTAGGTCGTGTAGAAAAACCATAGTTGTGACAACTGTCGCAACACAAACATGTACATACTCAAAAAGCAGCTGAAGGCTGTAAAGTGTGTGTTAATTTGGGAAGGTAAGTTTTGTTTTAATGTGTCTGTGTCATATAGGTGCATATTAAATAGTATGCTTGGGCACCTCATTAATATCCCAATAATAACAGTAGATATTATGTGTTTATTTTATTTATTTACAGAAAGATTATGGTGATAGGTGTACAGTTAAAAAAATTTACAAGCCAGTGTTAAATAAAATTAGGGAAACAATAAACTGGACTACACACTACTCCACAAAAATAAGTGTTATCCATAAAGAAAAATAACCTACATAATATAAGTAACACAACTGAAAATAATGAAAATGGTACCTGTATAATTTAATATATTTACAAGTGATAATACCATTCCTGGAATGATTGCCATTGAATGTTGGGTTAGCTGTTCAAGTGTATCTTAAGTAAATAATTATTATGTTATAGTTTCTGTTTTACATATTTAGTTGCGAGTCTGAAAGATTTTCCTCTAGAATAAATTCTTACCAGCCACAATTGTTTTATGTCATTGTCTGCCAGGTTTTTGTTGCAAAGTATTTAATAAAATTAACTTTAATGTTTCATTTTATTTTGTAACTGTTATGCTAATTATAAACTAGTTCTGTTTAAGGAAATTGTTTGAATTAATCACGCTAGTGTAAATTATGTTCTATGTATTGTATTCCTCCATATTTTTACCAATGTGTACATGTTATTAATTGCTGATGTTTTGTAGGTTGTCCAGCACATCCCACAATCACATAAGGAAGAATATAAACAACGCTTGAAAGACCAAGTTGTGAAACTGGAGGAAATGAACAGACTTCGCCGTCTGCAGCTTGCATCTGCTTCAACAAAGTCTTTGTCTCCAGTGCGTCCTGTAGCAAGGAGAACAGTTGGGCCTACCGATGGTCCAGTGCCTACCACCAGTGTTGGCGAGAAGGCTACTTGGCAGGCTGGGGTAGAGCGGCTGGTGAAGGCAACCAACAAGCTGACTGTGACGATATCCCAACAGAAGTCTCATGGCATCCCTGCTCTCAGAGAAATTACAAGTAGAAATACATTGATGAATTGTCGAGTTCTTGGTGGCAAGCCATTTGTAGGTATGTTAAAGTCGATCACTGCTGAGAATTCAAATACAAGAAAGACCTTGTTCAACAATATCACAAATAGAGAAACGTGTGTGGTGAAGGCTCAGCAAAGGAAACTGCCAATGAGACCCAGCTCACTTTCTGTACATTTTGCACCTGAGAAGCAGGTTCAACACCAACCATCAAATAACAGTTTGGTTGCTTCAAAATTTGAAACCACTGCAAAACAAGATATTAAATATGATGACCACTCAAATAACGCGACTGGCAGTATAGCTTTTTCAAATGGAGATGGTGATAACATCCATGCTGAAAAAAGAATGGTGGATATGGTATCAATGCAGCAGCAGACAGATAATGTGCAGATAGTTAAAAAATCTATAGGTATTGTCACAAAGTCAACACAATTGACATTGGCAGGCAGAAAACAGTCAACAAATTTGGCAAACAAAAAGACCGATTCAAGTACAGTTGTCCATAAAACTGCAGAGACTGTGAAACAGCAAAAAGGGAATAGTTGTATAACTGCAGTTAATGGAAGTAACAGCCAGCCAGGTCATATTAGACAGGAAAATATTGCAAAGATCCAGCTAACTCCAGCAGAAAAGTTGGTCACTGTCACGGATGCCAAGCATGAGTTGCTCCACAATTTGGAGCAAAGATTGCACACGCAGAGGTAAGTCACTTCATCTACATATGTTTTTTTTCTACATATTTAAGACTAGTAAGTAAATTAATATCTTTTACATTGTGTCAAATGTAATTATACAGTAGAATTTTGATTATCTGAACATCATCAGTTATCCAAACATGTGCTGCTTAGTGATCACCCTCCCGCCATTCACTGCAGCACTAAAACTGTAGTATAGTCAATTTCATATAACTTCAGTAAATTTTGACAGTTCTCCAAAAGAAGTGCGGCCACTATGTGTCCCTCGGCCACAGCTGTCTGTCGGTGAAGAAACTATCTTTTTAAACAAACTATGAATCCAATGGCAAGCATTGAAAGACTGACAACTTCTGTTTTTGTTGTGATCAGATAATATGCTAGTTAGGTTCTATTTTATTTTATTTGTCAGGTGGGAACTATAGTTTAACGTCTTTCGTGAGTCGTGACTTTTTTGTGGTTCTTGACAGTGTGGCAATTTGGAACTTGCATTGTTTTTATGATGCAGTGAAAAAAATTTTTGTATGAAAATGGCATTCAGTTTACTATTACTCAAAAGATTTATCTTCATTGAAAGAACTAAATGCAATAAATGTGTCGCTGTTCGTACCAATGCGAGAAATGCTCAACAGGTAAATATAATTGCATTTTTTATATAATGAACTACTCTAAAAGGGCACTTATTTAGGCCACGTGCATTTGAAAACCTCCTGCAAGAACAAATCGCAATAAATGTGTCGCTGTTAATACCGATGTGCAAAATGCACATTGTAAACATGTTAAGCAAATTTAACTTATATGTAAAAATTGTTAGGGGTTAAATGAAGTCCAAATACATTTCAAATATTCTAACAAAAGTTTAAGAAAACATTATTTACAAAACACACAAACTCAGTGTTCACTTCGTAATTCCTAAACATGTGTCAAACTTTGGATGATTAATTCACTAAAATCACTTGTCTGTTGCTGATACAAAATAATTTATTTGCTGACTTATGCAATTAACAAAACACTTGGAACTATTTCTTGAAACAACAAATTCAAACTTTACAATGTAAATTTTTCGCTCATGCTTCGCGATGGTCACAGAAAATGGTGGACAACAGCACACAACAAATCCTTTATCAAAGCGGCAGACACGTCTATAATTCATTTTACTGAGGAGACTGTTATAAAAAGGCACCTATGACGAGCTACACTTAATGAAATACGTAAATACAAAAATAATTTACTGCATATATAATATTCCGAGATCACCAGCAAGGAATCTTGCATATAGATAAATCATGACGGAAGAGAGCACAATGGTAACTGATTTTCACTGGGCGGGTGGAGACCACAGACAACAGACTCAACAGAGATTGGAGACCTTTCAATAACCATGATGTTCGCATGCTCTACCATAATATTTCTATAAGTCAGAAAAATTGTGTATTGGTCTATGAGTGTAATTATAACCATAAATGTTGTAATTATCATTAATTTTCCACATAATTTTTAATTCAGAGTACTATTTTCTTTAATATAATCGCAGTGTGCCAACATAACACGAATCCCGCAACAACCATCAGCTGACACAGTATGTTGCAAATGGGAGTGTTTACTGTTTACATGCTGTGTAGGTTGGTCACAATGTCTGTCAAATTTTATTGAAGTTATATGAAACAAAGTATATTTTCATTTAGTGCACTACAGAATGTGACTGACATGACCCCTCACAGTTTTAGGGAACAGGATCGTTAGTGAGGGATGGTCACAATAAATTTTATTGGGAAATTTTGGGCAGATTGTGACACACCCCAACCCCTATACATAAAAATTTGCATTTTTTTTTTTTGCATGGAGTTCATGTTAAATCATTTGGGATGAAAATGACAAGCTTTTAAATTATATATACATTTTTTTAATAGGAAAAAATTATATTCTAGTAGGTCATATTGGCCATCTCCCTGTCAACCAAAATGTTTACAAATATTGAGTGATGCTAAGTTTTACCAAGCATGAAGTGCATTTTCTGGGGCATATTGCTGTAAAATCAGAGATGTGTTTTTAAAATATTAATGAATGTCAATAGACAGAATTTTCTCAATAAGAGCATATAAGACATCCATTTTTGGCCAAATAATGTGCAAGCACCAAACCTGAGTGCAGCAAGCACATGTGGTAATTTATGGGAAAAACAGAGGATGTGTTTTTGAATGATTAATTGTTGACTGTCGTAAAAAAAACATATCTTAGACAGTATTTATTCCTGCTGTCTAATAAATCACACTTTTTTAAAATGAAATATTAATTACTTCAAAAGGCAGGTGTCCCACAAATGATATGTCCATTGTTATGGTGTAAACATTCATCTGGCTTGGAAGAATAAGCTTATGCTGTTCTCTAGCTGTTTAACCAGTATCACCTCATTTCCTCCCCTTACATGGCAAGCAATAAGGAACTGGTTGCCTAGCAACCAGGGTGACATCCTTGTTCCCGCCCTCTCCTGGCCAACCAGGTGGGGGTGAAGAGATCTTGTGAAGTGGTTGCTGTTAGCTATCTTAACTGCAGTTTTTGATGTCTATCAAGACGTGCTGAAAAAATAATGGGTCTTCAAAAGTTACTGACAATATCAAGTCAGAAACATTACCAAGCCAGAGTTCAAAAACTCAGCATAATAATTCAACGCACAGTAATGAAAACAAAAATAAATTCAAAAATGTTGCACAAATCTAAGTAGTGATAAGAAACAAAGACAGATGGTAGCATTTCCACAAGCGAGCGAGATCACAATGGCAAGGTATTTTGTGGCAAGACAAAAGTGTGCATAAACACACTCGCTGCTGAAAGGGAGGGGATGGGCAATGTCAGTGGGTATTAGCTATATCAGACAGTCAAGAAAGGGGAGGGGTGTGATATGTATTTTTAAATATGCTCACTTGCAATATAGCGATTGCCCAGAGAAGTGAAACATGCAGTGACTAAAAAAAGTGCAACAAACATACAGATTTCCTGCAAATTTGTAACTATTGATTCCCTACGTGTCTACGTGTACCTAATTCTTGACGTGAAATTTTTAGTTACACAGGAACTTTAAGCATTGATGAAATCACAGTAACTGGTTGCATATTGGTGAGTCATTAGGCTCTTTTATAAATAAGCTTTAAATAAATAGGCCTTACTTTTTACAGCATTCCATCAAGTTGAAGTGCTTTTCTCACAGCAGCGGGGTGGCATTTAAGCATTTTCCTGTTTGTGAATTGGAAGCATGCTTTGTACAAGAACTAAGGTTTCGCTGCCTGAAATAGTGGAAGATTATTTGAGATGATGGCACCATCAAAGAAAAAGTGGCTCGACTTCCATGTTTACAGTTAATGCATGTGAGCTTCTTGTTGCAAGTATAGGCAATCATTAGAGATTGATTGCGACCTTTGTGACAGCCCAGCTAATGCTAAGGCAAGCTGGGTTGCTAAGTATAGACTCTAGCTGGGACAAAAAGTGATGGAGACGGGAAAGTGACATTTCAAAATCAGTCCATGTGGAGACTCTAAACACTGTTTAAAGGGAAGTTTCTCTGGACTGTACAGGATAAATGATGGATGCTGGAAAACAATGGAAAGGGAATGATGCATCTAGCATTTACTGTTCCTATTATGTGCCTTGTTGCTATAGAAGTAGCGCTGCAATGTTAGTTTACGGAATAGAGCAATTGTCATTTTAAAATCTAATAAGAGAAGTAAAATTATTATTTTGTGTACAGAGAACCTTATTACTTTGTAATTAAATAAAATAAATCTTGCTGAGAAATGTAAAGAAATGTATTGTTATTGGGCAGTAAGGTAGAGTGTACAGAAAATGTACAGGGCAGGGCATGGCATGGTTACAGGTTCTCAGTGCTGGACAACATGACAGACACATTAGACCTGCTGCGTCGTCTCGAGCAGGGCCAGGAGAAGGAGGCGGAGTGTATGGCGGAGGTGGTCCGCCTCAAGGCAGAGCTGCAGCGGGCAGAGCAGCACCTGGAGTGTCAGTGTAAGGATGTGGCAGACATGCGCTCCCTCGTTGTGCAGTCCTACAGCCGTGTCATGAAGGGAAAGGACGCCTGCAAGGAGCTTGGCAAGCGCTGCTTCTCTGTTGGCACCACCATCCATGGCAGGCATTACAGGTAAGTGGGCCAGTCATCACCAGTGTTTTACAAGTTCATGGGAACAAGTTATTGGAATTACGTACTTCCAAAATTGTGAACTTCTACTAGGAATTCGTTCATATGTACATGCCAGGAACTAATATGGGACCAAATTCCTATATTCCATGAAAATTGTGACTGTATTTACTGATGATGTTCATAAAGATGCAATCTATAACAGAATGAGAAATTACTAGTTAAATGTTTTCTCTATCTAGGGATTGATGCTTAAAACTATACTAGAACCCCACTGTTATGATCTCTCATGGTTTCCATGAACAGAATAAGGTCCTGTTGTGTATGGGCATTGTGTGTATAGTAAGATGTATATTTAGGTGGACATGGTTGGCACAAGTGAGGTGTGTTATGGCGGACGTTGTAAACATGATGTAAGTGCGCGAGCTTCAAATATAGTTTGTAATACTCTGAATAAGTATGTTGTTAATTAATGATGGAGCCATGAGCATCGGTCAGAAGCAGGGTTGAATTGTTCATGTCGTGTTGTGTAAGGCAATGTTCTGTTCCCTGCACTGATGTGACCAGCTGCATAGCCGCCAGTTGTTGTTCAGTTACTCCGTGCGTTTAATGCTGCGTTTGGGATCGGAACAACTTCCATGCTCTATTTTCGGCGCATAATTTGAGCATTTTGTTTACAAATGGCAAGACATTTACATATATGACGATGGTAAACCTGCAATCCTGTCTTACGATTTGACAGGATAACGTATTGTAATATATGCAAACAAGGCATAGTAAAATTAATCGAATATTAAATATTTAACAGCCACCATGAGTACATATTAACTTTAAAGTCGTACACACAGCAGAAAAACATGTCACAAGTTGTCATTCCAGCCTGTTTTATTTTCGCCTAGTTATTTGCTTGGGTTCTGTTTATTTTAATGGGAAAAAGGAAGCAGTATATGTTTTTTGGGGAGGGGGGGGGCGCTTGCTTTAGTTTTTAACGTCTTTCATGAGACGATATAGTTTTGATGGAGCAATGGAAAATTTTACTCGTATGGAAAAAAACATTCATATTATTGTAACTTCGAAAAGTTTTAACCAATAGAAAAATAAAACGTGATTAATACATCACTGTTCATATTCGTACAGATGCAGCAATACACACACACACACTCTACTTCGCTGTGCATATTTCACATTGTGAAGGTAACGGAACACTGTCTAAACTTATGAATAGTTGTTAATTCTGTGACATTTTAAACCTTATTACAGCAAAGGTTTTCAATTACGAGAATAAATTAGAGCTACAGAATTTGGGACCAGCAAGGCCACAGTTAAATATAAATCAACAACAAAGCCAAGGTGGTAAATAGTTCGTATACGAGAAAATTCGACATAAGTACTTACAATTTCATGGACTGACTATGCGGGTGTGAAGTTGGGAATGTGTTGTTTTGTTTAATTTTTTTTGCTAATGAAACCTAATGATTTTGCGTGGACGGTCAATGGGGTAAAAGATTTAAAACATTTGGGAGACAAAGTTAAAATACATAAATCATGTTCGCAACATTAAAAAATGCCATAAAATTTTTCATTGCTTGGTAAGGTGAAGTGAATATACATTGCCATTTAGATAGCGCATATAGGTTGATGAATGGATTTTGTTTACAAATATATTAAGATATGCCACTTACATCCTCTAATTAATTAAAATTTGACATGAATTTTGTATGTACTGTAAGCTATGTAAATTAGTATTTGGTTTTAAAAATATTTCTTTTAGTATATTTAAGTTATCATCATTAGTATGGTAGAATTGGTATTATTATGTTATCTCTTGTCTCGTGTAATGTACCACACCATGTAGGTACTGGTTGGAAAGCATATAACCTACACAAACTTAAAACAAATACATACCTGTGCCAGTGATTAGATCTGAACCAGCGGCCACAGTGCGTTGGCCATTACAAATTGGGCGATCATACATTTTTCATCAAACAACCATGCTTATTTTTTGTATTTAGCTACATAAGCTACACTTACTTAAGCCTGTAGTACGCAATATATTTATCACTGTTCCTATTTAAAAATTATATTTGTAATGATATGAGTTAGGATCGCTACAGCCCTCCCAGTTTCAAAAGTCGCCAGCCGCCACTGGTCCCACCTACACATGGATTTTACTGTAACATTCATTGGGAAAATATTTTTAATAGTTATTGATGCCTTCTCAAAATGGCCGGAAGTCAGATTGGTGCCATCAATGTTAAGTGCAGTGGTAGTGAGTGAACTGAGAGACATGTTCAGCATTCATGGATTGCCGGACATGGTTGTATCTGATAATGGGACAGCATTTGCATCCTGTGAGATGAAAAGATTTTTGGACCAGAATGGCATTGGCTGCAGACATTCACATTCATACCTTTCAGCAATGGACAAACGTAACGGACAGTGCAGATTGTGAAGGATAAGCTAAAAATACTGCAAGCTGGTGACTGGTGCACAAGACTGCAGAGGATACATTTTGCATTACGTACCACACCAACAACTACAACCCAGAAATCCCCAGCTGTTGATGGGTAGGAAACTAAAAACAATTTTTGATAGGTTGCATCCCAGCACGCTGAGCACTTCAAGGGTGGAGACGACTGTCACAGACGACAAACAGGGTAGGCATTTTACAGAAGGGGATTGTTGCATTCTTCTGTGTAAGTAAAGGTTAGGTCCCAAGTGGATCCCTGGAGTGGTGATCACCAAGGAGGGGCCAGTAATGTACAGTGTTCAAACCTCAGAGAGCAAACAGATTCACGAGCGTCATGTTGACCAGTTGATTCGCCACCCAGCCATTGAGGAGATGTCTCACATGTCTACCTAGGCTAGGGAGCAAGGAGAAATTGGTTTTCGGGAATCAACGAATACAGACTACAGGTTCCAAGAATGCCAGCATTCTGGGAAGGCCAGAGCAACGGTTGTCCAAATCACCATTCAAGGGTTTGAGGCCTCGCGAGATAGTGTGTCATCTGTGGCAGTGTCAGCAGCCGATGTGGTTGCATCCTTGGATGTATCTGTATCTGCAGAGGACATGGGAGCAACTAATGACTCCGGTCCACCACCTTTGGCAGTGCCTGGGGTTGTGGCAGTGACAGACGTGGCAGCAGCTCTGGATATGAAGGTGTTAACCGAGAACACAGCAGTAGCACACATCTTGGGTCCACCACCTCAGGAAGGACCAGGGGACCACCACAGGAAAGAGACACATCAGCTCCAACACAATCAACATTCACCAGTGTCAGGACTAAACCAAAGAAATTTGCTGATTATGTACCTTAGAACTGTGGGGACCAGTAAGGGTTGTAAATAATTAGTATATGTGTTGTGACTTGGAGGGAAGGATTGTTGTGTATTGGCATTGTGTGTACAGTAGGATGTATATTTAGGTGGACATGGTTGGCACAAGTGAGGTGTGTCATGGTGGACGTTGTAAACATGATGTAAGTGCGCGGGCAAAGAGTGAGGTTAATCGTGTGATTAAGTAATGAGTAGTGCCAATGGATGGCACATAAAAGGTCCTTAATGAGGGGTGGTCATAATAGATGTTTTGGAAGATTTTGACCCACCTCATACCGATACATCTAAATTTGTAATTATTTGCATGAAGTAGATGTTCGATCATCGTCTGTTGTCAAACTGACATTTTAATAGGCAGACATCATCCAAAGAATATTATAGCATATTGGAGCTCCCCCTAGTTACAAACGTCAAGTGGCACATAAGTTGTGAAGTTTTTTTCAGTACCTTCTTGCAGGAAAATATAACAATTTGTTGATAAAAATATTGTTTTATTTTGAGACATCTTTCAAATAAAACAATTTCCTAAAAGTGTCTATTTCAAATTATTTTGTCATCAAAAATGTTTTCAAACATTGAGCGGTGCAAAGTCCGTTTTCAGTGGCATCTTGCTGGAAAATCGGAGGATTTGTTATTAAAATGTTTATTTCAGTAAACACGACTTCTGAATATATAATCTGATGTGGAATGGCATCTGTGACACCCCTTAGTCACCAAATAATGATAAATAATCATGCCCGAGATGGCATTACTCATGGCAAGTGCAAGTGGAATTCTACTGGAAAACTAGAGGACATGGGTTTTGAATGATTATTGAAGGTTTAAAAAAAAACATCTTAATAACCATGTTTATTCACAGCTGTCTCAAAAATCGCACTTTTTAAGCAAATTATTAGGGTTTGGTTGTTTTCGGAATGAACAGCGTGACCTGGTTTCCACCCATCACATGGCGGGCAGGAAAGGGGATGGTTGCCAAGCAACCTGCATGGTGTCCTTGCACCCTCGCTCTTTTGGCCGACCAGGGGGGGGGGGGGGGTGAAGGGATCCTGTGAAGGCGTTTTTGCTGTGTCTGGGCTGGAAATGTATCCTCTCCTCCCTTCTCTCAATTCATGTGCAGTGCACAATGGAATGGTCACTGTGCATAAGCTGTCTCGGCTGCAGTTTTTGATCGCTGTCAAACAAGACTGCTGAAAAAATGTATGGGTCATCAAAAATCGCTCTTAAAATCAAACTAAAAATTTACCAAATCGTGAGTCCAGAACACCCACCATAATAAGTAGTTGACAAACAGTAATCAAAACCAAGAAAAATCCAAAAAATTGTGCACAAATCTAAGACATAATAAGCAAAGACTCGAGTAGAGATCTGCATGTCATCAAAAATAGAACTCAGTCAAAACATCTTCTTGCAGCTTGAGCTTGTCTAGAAATATTTTTCAGGCTGGAAAAATTTGAGCTTCTGTATCAACATAAGTCATTCAACTGACTACTGTTGACTGTTGTTTTACTGCTGGTGAAAGAAAACAACACATTGATTATTAATGGAATGTCAATATTAAAAAGGTGAGAGTGTTCCGGCAAAAGGATTTGTGCAGAAATAGAGATACAAATACTGATTAACAGTAAAATTAGCCTAAAACCAGGTTGTAAATCTGTCTAATATGTATACTTTAAAATGTAGGTGTGTTTTAATATGTACTTCTAAATTAGTCCTGATAACTGCAGATATATCCACAGATTACCGTCAAAATTAACATAAAAACTGGGCCATGTAAGAAGCTGTGCTTGACGAGACAGTTTGTTAAATGTGTGCTTGAAATGTGTGTTTGTTAAATGTGTATTTTAAAATGAAGGGGTTTTACTGCTGAAATTATTTCCCTGATATTATTATTGTAAAAAAATTTTCCTAATAAAAGGGCATAAATTTGAAGCTTTAAAACCATTCAGTAGACACTCGGCTTGAACTGAAAATACCAGGCTTGCAGATCTTTAGACAGAAGGTAGACTGTCCACAAGCACGCAAGATCACAATTGCAGATATTCTGGCAAGACAAGCACTTTACACACAAATTATGCATGAAACACGCTCATGCCTGAAGGGGAGAAGGTGGGCAGTGTATTGGCTAGTTGCTGACAGCTGTGGTGGACAGAATTAGTATCTATTTTTAAATATGTGCTATTTGCAGTACAATGTTTGCCCGGAGAAATCCAACAAGCAATGATCACAAAAAAAGTGCAGCAAACTTATTTTTAGCCTATTTTGCTCAAATTTTTTACTTTTTTTTAAACAAATTTTTTATGTTTCTTCAAAAACAGGTTGTTAAGTAGAGATGGAATGAGGACGCAATAGTGAGGTTCTACTGTAATCAGCCAAAAAACTCATAATTTAAATTTTTTTCAAACCTGTACGTCCTGAAATTGCAGAATGTTTTTACATGAACAAGCATTTTTCACATTTTTTCCTTGGATTTCATGCAAACCTATAAAAATTTTATGATCACGAAATTTTCCAGCCCCTAATGAGTTAGAGAAATCATTTGTGTAGTTCATATTAAATAAAGTTCTTGTGCATGGGAGGTTTATTTGTTTATTGGATGAAGATTTTTGGACATTCGCCTTTGTGATGCAAATGTCTGTCATGGGAAAACAGGACAGAACACGAAAAAATACTTAAATAAGACCAGTAACCTATGGACGAGAAGATTAATATATGTATACAATGCTGGAAAATTCCAAGAGGGAGTAAAGTCAAAAAACGAAACAGCAGCTAATTACAAAAAATGTGTGTATATATTTACACAACAGACAGATAACACATAGAAAACACCACGGGTTAGAAACCTGTTTGAAAAAAATAGGGCAACACTGACAAAATAAGTAGGAAAAAAATAGGACAACACAACAAAGAAAATGCACCCAAACACAGCAGTTTTACCAGACATGACAGAATGCAAGCCAGATATAATGTAGTCAAGAATATGCATGCACAAAGCCAGAAAATTCCTTGAAGGAATTGAGTCAAACAGGACGGCAAACTAAATGCGGATAACTAATATGCTATATATGTATATAAAAAACTTTGTATTACCAACAGGCAATACACCGAAAACGACACAGGATAGTTATCTACTTAAACAAATAAAACAAACACAGCGTAGAAACTGTCACAAACACAGTAGTATTTCTATAACAGACAATGTGATGTTTCGGGAACTGCTATCTGTTACAGTCTTCAGACAGCGACACACAGGGTCCGAGAACACAAGTGCGACTGACGAGGAGACTGGAAAAACATGGGTATATATCGTTTTAGACTGTTTTACTGCTGCAGCCAATGACAGTCGAGCTGTCTTCTTATTGGCTGTGCAGCTAGAGTGATTAGTTTTCCGCATTTAGCTTGCTGCCCTGTTTGTTTGACTCAATTCCTTCACTGAATTTTCTGGCTTTGTGCATACATATTCTTGACTACAGCATACCTGGCTTGCATTCTATCATGTCTGGTAATACTGCTGTGTTTGGGTGCGTTTTCTTTGTTGTGTTGTCTTATTTTGTTCCTACCTATTGTCAGTGTTGTCCTAATTTTTCCAGCAGGTTTATAGCCGGTGTTGTATTCTATGTCTTATCTGTGTGTGTGTGTGTGTGCGCGCGCATGCACACGCACACACACACATATTTTTTTGTAATTAGTTGCTGTTCTGTTTTTTAACGTGTTCAGTGCAGTTTTCACATGACAGACATTTGCATCGCAATGGCGAATGTCCAGAAATCTCCATCCAATCATCACCCTCGTTGCACTGTTTATGAAAGTTTTTGTCCTGTATTGCATATTGAGCCCGTTTATATTAAGTTAGTTATACACCCACACATTAAAATTGACTTCTTACATTATTTCATGTCATTATGTACTTGTGTACAAAATCGTTAAGTATGCAGTTATTTTTTACATCTTCCAAGGGACCATAAAAAGTACCTAATGCAAAATGAATGCTGGAAGACATATAAAGAGGGAAATTTATACTAGAGAAACAGTAAATTTACCAAAAGGTAAGTGTAACTTGTGGGAAAGAGTAAGAATCAAAAGTTTTGGTAAATGGTGTCAGAAAAGGGGGGGGGGGGGGTACAAAATGTGTTCTACTGGAGTAATACATTCTCATTTCATGGGGCCATACAGCAGTGCAAAATATTACAGTATTTTTATAGGGATTGTTAATTTTTTATGAGTTATAATAACTGTAAGTTGTTGACTGGAATAGACTTATCTGAAGCCCTGCAAAATTTGTACTTTTGGTTACTTATTATGTATCCTTTCGCTACACGTAAACATACAAACTGCCATGTGACCTACGTTTAAATCCATGGGTTGTTTACTGTTTATAGTTGTTCAAAGAATTCTGTTAAAACTATGGTGGAAAAAACAGTAGTACTGTATTTTGGCGTGTGTAGGCCGCACCAGAAGTTTTTGATGAAAAATTAGGGATAATTAATATTTCAAGTATAGGCCGCACTGAATTTTTGTATTCCTGTAAATATTAAGTAATCATTCCATAGAAACATAATAAATTCCAACTTAATTTCTCCCCTACAAAACATTTGTGACAGAAAATTTGTGTTGTGTTGCAATGTTTATGAAAATACATCACGTTATTACTATTCCCCAGATCGTAACGTGACTTGAGGAAGCAAAATCACAGCAACATTTTACACAAAAGACGCCCTTATCAATGTGCACTTATAGGGCTGCAGCGGGCATGCAAACTACATAAGATATCTTTCTGTTTTACAGCAGAGAAATTTATTTCTCATGTACAACATCTATGGGTGAACTCCAACATGTTTACATTTTACACGTGTGGGATGGTTATTTTGTTGATGAACGGGAGTGATCAAATAACTGAACTTTTTTTCCTCCCTCCCTCCCAGCCAGAGTTAAAACATTAAAATGTACTGTATGTTGACAAATTTCTAGACGTGTTTTGGGGAAAATAGCCAAAAAAAAAATTTTCATGCCAATATTTTGTGTATTTATATTTTTTTTTTTTTTTTTTTTTTTTTTTTTTATATATATAAAAATGTGCGGCCTATACACACGGAAATACAGTATTTAATCTCGTGTTATTGATGTATGTTGGGTTATTTTGTTAAAAGGATGTCCTTAGTTGGAATAAATATTAAAACGAAGGATCAAAAAGTCCAATGGGAAAGACAGGAAATTCAAACACGTAACTCGTGTCACTAATTTTTTGTACGTAGCAGCGACAAACTTAAAAGATACTGGTGAATATGCACACAAATAGACCTATCATATATTTTATTCTGCTTATATTTGTTTGTATAGGTATTTAGTTTTTACTAGGTTTATTTAATTACTTATTTACAATTTCTAGCTGGGTGTATGAATTTGTTGGGATTGTGGCAAATATTCAGATCACAAAAAAGTGAGCATGTTACACAATTGTGTTTCAAACACCTAAGGCGAAGTTAGTTGTGATAAATAAACAGACGTATAATTAATTTTGTAATAAATACAGCTCACTGTTAAAACGTATAAATTATGCACGTCCAATATTTGCAATCGCACACTCAGCATTAATGACCACGAAGCAGCCACGCCCTTACGCACGTAGGGGTTAAGACACACATAACAATATATTTATTTCTTATGTGGAAACGCAGATTTATCACAACATCGTAACTTGCCTAGTTAGGTTTAACAAACACAATGTGTACACACTTGTTGTGGTAATTTGAAGTATTTTTTGGAGCAAGCAAAATTAACTATTCATTGCGCTCACATCAACAGTCTTGTAGCCACTCATTACGTCTGCCAACCCTAATTTTGCATTTCTCCCAGTATCACATCTTAATATATTAAAATAAGTATTCAAACATTAAAACCTTGTTGCAGTTGTAAATTACAAATTCAAAAATCATTATTTTGCTGTACTAAGTATGAAAAATATGCTAACATTCTACTTAACGATTCAAAACTTCATAGATGGAGGAGGGGGGGAGAAAAAGTGAGAGATAGTGACAAGACTCGCAAGCCAACGGTTACTTCCTCAGTCGATAAATCAATAAAACAAACATAGTGTCACTAGGGCCTACGCACAATATTTTGCGCTGTTATTTTAAACTGTAACAGTGAAATGTATGTTGCCATCGGGACTACATAAATATTTCAGTATTTCAATATGCAACATTGAATTTACAAATAGCATACCAAAAAACTAGGTTTAAGTAATATTTTAACTGTGAACTGTTTCTTACTGGCCGTTGCCAACACGTCGCTGCTTTCACAGTTTTTAATTCCTATTTAATATGAAATAAATATTACTGTATTTATCCGAAAGGAAGACGATCCTGAATCTAAAATGACCCCTTCCTAAAAAATATTTTTGAGGGAAAAATATTTAAACCTGAATTCAAGACTACCCCTGTGAAGTGCTGAAAAAGTTATTATGTGAAGTATTTTGCATGAATTTATGACAAACCTCTCAAGAAGAAATGCTAGTATATGAATAATATGATATATTTGATTTGCTTTTAAAGAAAAGCTAATCACAATGAAATAGGTGTGTCTAACCTGGCTGTATGGTAGCAGCATTTTTCTCACACTGTAAAACTTTTGTGGGTGTTTTATATCTATTTGTAACTTGAGCCATTTTGCTGTCCAGCAAAGCGCTTCCTCTTCACTGCCATGTGCTTCCTCTTTATGGCCAGTGGGGGTCATCAGATGAGACCCTTGTCAAAGTTGACAGGTACAGTCTCAGCACTACAAAAATACCTACAACCATTGGACACACAGTATTTAAGCATGAAAAGCCTTTGTCAAAATCACCTAGGTTTTGAATTGGAGGATACCCGAATTGTAGCCAACCCCTCATTTCTTCTATTCCTTTTCTGTCAAAAACTTTGTCTCCCAATTTTATGTATTAAAGAATACAATACCTTACAGTCAATCAATCAGTGTTATATATTTGCGTAATACAAGTTACTGACAAAACACAGAGCCTTGGTTATCATCACGTCATTTTATGCAGAAGTGTGCAGGTGAGGTCTTCGTAGTGGGTCATGTGGCCAAAGCACTCCTTTCTCCTAGCCAGCCATTACCAGCAGTGGCGGAGAAGAGGGTTCTTCAGTCTGAATGTGTACCTAAGGTGATGTAGGTGCTCTCAAAAATCTATTGATTGGCAGAATTCGGTTTGCCTCTTATATATGTGGGTATCTGCTTCTGTGGCTTTATACATGCGTTTACCTGCTTTCCCTGGGAATAAATTAAATGTTTAAGTGACCTTTATGGCCTAAAGTGGGGTGCAAGTCTACCAAAGAGAAGTCTCAATATGATGTAAGTTTTAAAAGCAATACATTTTTATTGAATACGTATCTGCACGTATGGGTCCGCACTCTCCTAATAAAATAATAATAATTAAGAAATAGGAGAAGTTATCTCTATTTGAAAATCAGGCAAAGGCGACCTGAATGCAAAGCTAATTCTTTTATGTAGAGTAATTGATTTGGTGAGAAAGGATTAATTTAATTAAATCCCTAATTGAATATGGGGTATGTTCTTAACGAACATAATATAACAGGGGTTATTGTCATAAGAGCAATGAGGAATGGCTTGGCTAGAGCCAGAGGATACATAGTCTTCCTGACCTGGTTACCTCGAGGTAAATGACCAAGGAGAAAGGGTTCAGTAGACGAGAGTGGTGTCAGCAGGACCCTCTGGTTGGCGTTGGCATCCAAGGGCTGCTGGTGCTGGAGGTCGCTGAAGAGGCCAGGACTCTCTGGATAGCTGTGATCCTCCGGAGCTTGGTGGCTGCTGAAGACGTTGAGGACCCTCTTGTGAACGTTGCTTTACTGATGTGCAGAATCCTTGGCCATGAAAATGGCAGGACTGTTAGGGCCTAGTGGCTGACTCACCCTGAAGAGAAACTTTGACCTTACAGCGATGGAGCTGGGTTGGCAAGCACTTACGGGGCTTACATTTCCGGCCATCACAGCGATGGAAGTGGAGCAGACTGCCCTGAAGCCTGCTCTGCTAGTCCTGTTATACTAAAATTGAGAGCTTGTAGGACCTCAGAAGAGTGAGAGGGAAGCTATCCTCGCTTCACAGGAGTTGAGAAATTCCCAGTTTCAGAAGGAGTACCTTTTCTTATCGCCTGTGGTGGAGGCATTGACATATCTTATTGCCTCATCTGGAGGCTCTGATGGCCGTGGCACTTCAGTAGAATGTGTGTGACCCTCTAGTGATGCGCTGTGAAACTGGTGCGACCTTCCTGGAGGGTGCCGGTGGCTCGGTAGTTAGTACAATCGTAGGGGAAGGGTGTTGACTTGATGGCTTCTGGGCGAGTTTCGGTGAACAGCAAAATCTAGGAGCACATGTCTGTAGTATCAGATGGGTGCGCCAGTGTACCCTTTTGGCACGTGTGCCACCTCAATTACTGTTTTGAGTGGCGTGACTTGCCCCATAAGGATGAGTACGCTCCAAGATGGGGCAAAGTCGTTCAGTAGAGTGCTTTTTCTAGAAGCGCAGAAATGCATCATGCATCACACTCAAACTAGCAACTTGTCATGTTCCCAGTTTGGCCAATATCAAGTTGTAAATTTTAATACATACAGTATTTTAATAAATTCAGAAGAAAAAAAAAGTAAGCAACATGATTCTGTCTATACATGTTCCTTCTCCTCTGTCTGTTCCCTCAATTTTTTCTCTCTCTTTCTCTCTCTTTCTCTCTCTTTCTCTCTCATTCTTAATAGTGAGTAGGGGGAGGAGGGAGGGCAAGGGGGACATCATAAAATAATACACTGTATTTTTGTGTTGCTCAGACCAAAAAATTGTGTTAAATTAGTAACAATAAAATATATTTCCATCAATGTGTAAAGTAAATTTTTCAGTAAGAAACATTTACTTTACACATATGTAACATACCAAAACTCACTTCAATAATGTGTGTTTTATACTAGCCGTTGCCAACACAGCATTACTCTCATTGTCTTTATAAATAAATATATATTATTTAGAGATAAAATATAAGGTAGTCTTTTTTAACCAGAAAAGGCAATTCTTTAATGTTAGTATCAGTATTAAATAGTTCTTATGATACATGGTTTACATAGTTAAGAAACTAGCAGACATGTAAAAAATCTCTAGTGATTTTAATGTTTCAAAAACTATGAAGATACTGTGACTTGACAGTACATTTTTAAATGCATTTATTTTATGAGCAGTAATTAAATTTATATGCACTTTTCAGATTTTAAATTACTATAACATATTTTTTTTGCAGTGTGCCAAATGCAAGGGAAGAACTGATGGTGGCCAAGCTTCGCCAGATAGCAGATTACACTCGAAGACTTTCCAAGAAAAAAACTCTTGATAGTATGCAAATCAGTACAAAGAAATTGCCATCACAGAGCACTAACAAAGAGCCACCATTGCATGATGCCAATGACCAAAACTCTAGTCATATTTCATGTGTGGGTGATGAAGCTCAGGTAGCAGCGGAGAAACCTGCACCACCTATTTGCTGTAGTCCTCCTCAGCCTGGTGTAGAAATTAGGATTTTGAATGCTGCTGCTGTACCTGAAAATGAGACTGCAATTCAGTTGAAAGAGAATGTAGAAAATGGTAAGTCTTCCTCTTCTAAGTAATAGAATTAGTAGTTACTATCATTTTGTTTTTATCTCCTTCCAGTCCTTTGCACTGTGGACATTAATGAACTTGAACTGAAATGGCTAATGAACTTGATGTGTCTCGTCAGCATGAAGCAATGAGTACCTTCAAATGTGTTGGTTTGTAGTGTTTAATTGTGTTTATTTCGAGAGTGAACTTAGTATGCTAGAACTTTATTGGTACATCAGTCATGATTTTTTGGGAATAGGGACATTGGTGATTTTGACCTACCCGCAACCACTTTGTGTTAAAATTTGTGATTTTTTTCTTATTAATGTGCACACAAAACTTTATTTTTAAAACAATAGAAACTACAAAAGCTGAAACATAACTCGTTAACAGGTTATGTTGCGTAAAAGCGACCATAGATTATACGACGTGATGTTCGATGCAAGTCAGCGAGCATATACTGTCAGGATGGCCAACGTACGAACTTGAAACTTCACAAAAAAATCAATGCGTTCCACCGCATTCCATTTCATGCACCATTGCCAATGAAGTGCAAAAAATTTTTCCTTGATCAATTAATTGATGCACGTAACATCTGTTAGCAACAGAACTAACAATATTATTTTTTCATGTGTATTTAGGGTTCAAACCTACTACGATGCCCGTAATGTTTTGAGACTGATATATTATTTTTTTGATTGGAAGTTTAATGTTGTTATTAAGTACGGTTATTAACAAGGATTATTCATGTTTTAGATTGAATACATTAATGTTTGTCTTTTAACTGACTGGAATATGTTTTGAGAAGTTTTTTTGGTTCACTTAAGATAAACTAAACATTATTTTCATTTAAAAAAAAACACTTTTGTTTCATGTTAACTGTTCTTTCTGATGTTGCAAGTAATATTCTAGCCTTGAATGCAACTTTCCCAGTTAAAATGTTTTCCCAGCTAAGAAGTTTGTGGAGTAAAGAAGACCCTTACAAAATGTCTTAACGGGGTTTTACTGTTCTTATAAACATAGTGTGGTGCATAAGTTTCAAGTGGCATCTTGCTAGAAAGTCTCAGGATTTGTTATTAAAATGTGAATTTATTTAAATAGACACAACTCTTCCGAATAAACTAATATGCAAGGCCATGCGCAAGCACTGTGCCTGAGCTGTGCATTACTCAAAAGCAAGTGCAAGTGGAATCCAGAGGATGTGGTTTTAAATGTTTAAGGTTACACGTAGGCCGCTAGGCTACCAAATTATATAAAAAGATAGAAATTTGAGTACTCAGTGTAGTACTCATCGACAGGCATACACGCACAAAGTAGGATGTCACATTTTCCGTGCGGTAGCGCAATCACGATGTTTTGCTTGCTCAGCCAGGTTCATCAGGTGGAGAGTTGTAGAACACAGCAGTATGGTAGAAGGGTGCTGTTAGTGGTAAATGTAGCGGCCGGGTGGCGAATTAGGGTGTGACTGGAAAATTGTGAAATTGCTGGTATTGTTGACGAGTGTGGGTGTTGGTGACGAGTGTTGATGGGAGCTGTGATTATCTTATGTCGAGGCCTGGTGGCTGCCTGGTTTTTGTTATAAATTGGTGAACTAATTCCAGCTTATTGAGTTCTGAGCTATTGCTTGAAGGTGGTAAGGTTCCCACATCTCTGGTACTGTAGCAGGAATCAAAATCTTTGTTGTGTGATGTGACCAGCTATGGCTTGTTTGGTATCTTCTCTGTGGCCTGAGTGTGTTGGTGGTGAGACCGATATATTCTGCATTGCAGTGTTGGTACTGTAGCTGATAAATCAGATTTTGTGTTGCGCAGTTTAGTTGTCTTGGATGGAGTATGTACGGCTAGTCTGCTATTGAAAGAAGTTGAGGGTTGGTGGATGCCACAGGTGCCACAGCATGAGCTATTGCATGTATGGGATCCTTTGGAGGTGAGTGTGTTTAGCATTTGTGGTGGGCTGCAGCTATGGACGAACCAGTTTGTTGTCGAAATTAGGTGGCTTTTTGAAGACCAATTTAGGCTGTTTGGAGAGCAGGTCTTGTGTTTGTGGTAAGGAATTCAGAATTTTGTATCCAGAGTAGAGAATGTTTTTGAGTTTACTTAGGCCTTCTTGATATGGGACCACCAGAGGTATTTCAAGAGTTGTTGTTGTCCTTGGTTTGTGTTCCGGTATTTGAGATGGCTTACTGAATCTGTTCGTGGACGAGGTGCCTGGGGTAGTCCCTGTTGAGGAATGCTCTGGCTATTTGTTCACACTATTTGTTGAGATTAATTACAAAATGTATTTAAAAAAATCAATTTTAATACAGAAGTGTATTTATATGCTGCTTTCTCAAAAATCACACTTTTTAAAAAATAAAATCGTAATTACTTTAAGCAGACAATTATCACAAGTGACATCCATTGCTATGGTGCAAAATACATCTGGTTTGGAGGAGTAATCTTAGGACCCACTGTGGTGTGGTAGGAGATTGGTAGGCAACCCTGGTTCCCTAACAATCAATATGGCGTTCTCGCACCTTCTCTGTCTTGGCCAACCAGGTGGAGATGAAGGAATTCTGTGGAGGGGTTGTCGCTGTGCCTGAGCTGGAAGCATGTTTGCTCCCTTCTCTCAATTCATGCATGTTGCATCATGAAAACAAATGCTGTGAGCTATCTTGGTTGTAGTTTTTGACCATCTAACAAAGTGTGCTGAAAAATGTGTGGTTCATTAAGTTGTTTCACTTTGCAAAATCAAACCAAACCAAATTGGCATCTGAAAAATCTAAGCGTAATAGGTAGTTAATATGAAGTAATCAAAACCAAGAGAAATCCTAAAACTGCATACAAATCCAAGTAATAATAACAATCAAAGATAGAAAGAAGGTAGCATACTCGAGCAAGCGAGTTCACAATAGCAAGACAAGCATGTGGCATACATTGTCATGTTGGGTACAAAAACACACACACAGCTGAGTGGGAGGGAATGGGCACAGTCAAAAGGTATTGGCTAGTGCTTACAGCTTAGACGAAGGATTGACCAGGGGGTGGGGGGGTATAATTTTTAGATATGTGCGACTCGCAATACTGAGCTCTCCCAGAGAATGCAATGTGTAGCAACTTAAAAATGTGTAGCAAACTTACAGTAAAACTCTCTATTAAGATGTTTCTGAAGGGACTGAAAAAATAATGCTCATTTCCAGGAAAAATTCTTAAAAGGGTCAAATTACTTATGTGCAGATATACAAGGTGCACAATTATTAAAATTATTAAGTAGGAAAACTTCTTAAGTGGGAACTTCTTAACAGGATTTTAATGTATCTCCTCAACTGATTTACTTCAAATTTTAGATTTTGAAATTCAAATTTTTACTGCTCCTCAAAGAGGCTCTGAATTGAAGGTGGTCGCAATAAAAGGGGCTTCAACAGTCATGTTCTTGTGTATTTATGAATGTTGAGCCAACTTTAGCTGAAGCCTCGGGCTACCCCACTCATCACAACAATAAGCATACAAAAATATCAAAAAGAACTTATGGGTGAAGGTTTGGCTTAGAACCAAAATTATTATATAAACTTCTCTAAATCAATTAGGCAAGGTTAAAATTCAAATATATGACGCAAGATCACTGGCTATTCAATCCACGTGGTAGATGGAATGGCTGGCCTTGAACTAGGTGCATGTGGGTTTGAAAACCAGTGTGTACATCATTAACAAAGGTACCTGGGATTTCCTGCATTCCCATCCCTTGGAGCATCAATTGAGAACTAGGTTCTATTGCTAAAGGAAAATGGTACCCAAGGTTGGGATTTAATCCCACATTTATTCCAGTTAAGTGGAAAATAAATATGTTGACCTACTCGCTTTGGGGTTTCCATGAGTACTAGTACTTCAGGAAGCTGCACAGTACATCGGTGTGGGCTGGTAGAGGCGACCAGCATTGATGGATATTATTAAACTTGAACTTGTGAGCTTGTTTATTGAAGAGAATCCTTCGCTGCGCCGTAGTTTCTCCTGTGTCAACATCTGTACGCTGGGTTGGCACGATAGCAGGATAACTAAGCAAGAGCAGGAAGGAGTAGTTCTGAGAATAATTTAGGAATGACGGTTCTCTGAACTCGAACATGTCTGTGCTGAGCCAGAGAGGTTGGGTTAGCAGGGTTCCGTAGCTGAGAGTAACTGAGTGCCAAGTGGTTAGACGACGGGGGTCTAATGCAATTTCAAGCAAGTGCTGGAAAGAGCTAAAGGTGTGTTACTGAGCAGCGAGTGCTAACAACAATGCTGAAGGGTGACTAGGTTTAAGATTCCTGAGCAGCGAGTGCTAACAACAATGCTGAAGGGTGACTAGGTTTAAGATTCCTGAGCAGCGGGTGCTGGGAAGACACTGGCAGATAGCTCTGAGCTACGAGTACTAGAGGTAATTGCCATGGGGCGACTAAGCATGGAGGCGTGCACAGCGAAACCGCCTTTTATACTCATCTTGTGCGGTGCCCGCTGGTGATTGGCCAATATCATGAATGCCAGGGAAGAGTATAGAGGGGGGAGGGTAACGAAGCGAAGGCATGGCTTGCTGCTGTGACGTCACCGCTCTGTTGCGGGATGGGAAACAAAGGACAAACGATAATACTACTAGCACTGTCTAACGGTGGAAAAAGGAACTTGTCCTGCTTGCATGATTATGGAGGGCCGGTGAATAAAAGAAGCTGGGGAGTAGGCAGAAAAAACTCAGTTCACGTGGCGGGCAAATTAAAATAGAAAATAATAGGGGTGGGCGAAGCTGGAAATTTAATTTTGAAGTGAATTTGTCAAAATATTAACAAATTCGAATTGAATATTGAATCAAATGTCTAATCAAAGGGTTTTGTTGACAAGTACACATTGCAACTATTATTATTTTTTGGAAATTTAATAAATACGTACATTTTTACAAGCTAGGTAAAAGGCAGATTAAAAAAAAGTTTCCACTGATTTACAAAAATAATTGTCATAGTTTTTTTACAATGAAGTACACGTATTACCTTTCATACTAAAGAAGTCTAAATATAAATAACAAATTGAAAATTAATCCAGGCCTAAGGGATATTTAAAAGTAACACACCTATTTTAAAGACCTAAAAATAATTTTTCATCACATCAGCATATTTCTTGACTTAATTGCAAAATAATACTGAATAAGAAACTAATATTTCAGCAAAGTGCTGAACATATAAAATAGAATAATTAATTGCAGTGCTCATCTTTTCCACCCCAGTTATTTTATGTACTCTTTATTCAAATTGTGTATCTAAACAGTGTGATTTAATATTAATGGGGTTCTATTACTTTCCATACGTTCAACATTATTAAATTATGTGGGTTAATGTGGAGTGTCAAGTTTATTTAAATTTTGTTTGAGCTCTATCTTTGTCTTCTACAAAATATGTATGGTAACTGTTCCATTCCTTTATTATTGACATTGTCCATTTCATGTAAGTGGGATAAATTTTGACAGTTCTATAAAAGTAGCGCTGTCACAATGTATCCTTCCACAACAGCTCTATTGTCACTGAAGAAAAGACATTTGTAAACAAATGTTTAAATTCAATCCACACTTGCATTTTCCTCTTTCCTCACGTTTCCTATAGTGACAGGCACTGAAAGACTAACATTACCTAACTTCGGTCCAGTAATTAATGTAGGATATTATAGCCAAGTTAACATTGTTGGGGTTCTGTTTACTTTATTTCCATGGCAAAAAGGAAATAGTGAGGGGGTGGGAGACTTCAATTTAACGCCTTTCGTGAGACTGCATTGTTTTGATGTTCTTAAAAGTGTGTGGCATTTTGAGTTGCGTATTGTTTTGATGGAGCAGTAGAAAATTTTGCTCGTCCCATTTGTATTATTGGTTCCTGAATACTCTCACAGAAGTGGACCTGGGTGGTCATCTGCATGTCGACTGGTGCTTCGTAGTCGTAGCTGGCAGCTACTGCGTTGAGAAATGTGTGGCCAGGGAGGCCACATGTGCCTCATTGGTGGCAGCTGTTTTGGAGGGTAGCTGCTCTGTGGCCTGTACCACAGTCTCCATTGAAATGATAGCTCTGGATGGGGCTTCCTCAAGAGAAGGCTGGTTATCTGTGGGTTGAGCTGCTGCGACGTCCATTGACTTAGGCTCTGTGTTGAGGTGACTTGGGGGAGCCGAAGTAGGTCGTCGATGAGTAGGTTCTGGGCGAACCTCAGCTGTGGTGATGCTGCTCGTGGGTGACTTTCTGGTGCCAGCAGCGGGTGGTGGTTGTCATTGAGCTGGTTCCCTGTTGTTGAGGTAACTTTCTGCTGAAAGTTGAAGGCGTGGATGGTACAATCCTACTAGATACTTTTATGCAGCGTGGTTGTCGGAAGTCGAACTTCACAGGTGGTAAATAGGTTCTGGATGCAGGCTGCTTCCTATCCTTGTTGTTTGCTACTGGTGACATTGTTCATGCATCTGGGCTGGAGGCAGGCTTGCTGACTTTGACACGTGTCATTTAAACTAGTCAATGTAGCTTTGGTGTGCGCTAGATCAGATGCGCTCTGGTATGCAATTATTGGTTCTGATTGGGTTTTCTGCCAGAGACTAACATCGGTTGGGTTGGCTGACGACTCAGTACAATGTCAACTGTGGGTGGTACCGCAATATGCCTCACTACAATTTTTGCCTTTTTAGGTAGGGCTGACTTACTAGGGTACTCACTCACTGGGTATCCTGGGCTCTGGTGTATGGCCAGGTAGACTGGGACCACCAGTCACCGTTTGGTGTTGGTTGACTAGTTTCCATACAGAGAGGTACGGTATGTCTTGCTCCACTCTGCGGCTGCACTGCTTCCGAAGTAAGTGTTGTAGATGCCGAACCTGGTGTCACTCCCAGTGACCAAGGGCACCAACTACTGGATGACACTTGATGCCTAGTCTATTGTGCATAGGGAAGTAAACAGGTATGCTGACTAGAGGGAGGCCTCTCCAGATGATGGGTGGTTTGAGCTTGTTCCCTTGGGGTGTCTACCAAGTGCAGAGGGGCTAGTAGTGCACACCTGCTTAGCAGCATGGAACTTGTTCTTTTTCTTGTCCCTTCGAGCTCCGTGCCCCTCACCAAATGGTATAGAAGTAGCAGTGACACTTACCTTCTCTCGCCCTCTCTCGTGGGGGCTATATATAAAATAGAGAGAAAGCGGATATGAGTGCTGAGTTCTCTTCGGGATATAATTGAATTGGTCCTTTAGTGGTAGGAGAGTTTCAGAAGGGTGTTTTCGCTTGGGGAGTCGTGGATTTGCCCATGTTGGGGTACCTAATGGGATACTGCCTGGTAGAAAGGTTGTAATTGGTTGGAGGGGAATCAAACCCCAGAGTGAGCTTGATTGTTAGTGCCTCCCTCCCAGGGAGCTTGACCTTGTTCACAATAAAGGTCGTCAAAATACGGAATGTCAGCTGTCAATAAGAAATTAATTAATTTAAATTAAGTACAAAAATGAGGGATGAAAGTGATAATGAAATGGGGGTGTTTGTGATGTCCTGATGAATATGACTTACCCTGTCCACCTCCCTTACACATCAGAACTATGTATAAACAACAATACAAAAATAGAGAGAAAATAATGAATTGAATTATTGATTACTCAACTATGCTCTTTCTGAGTACTGGCTGATTAGATTATATTATCTTGCTCGTATCCTAGCAGTGAGGGTTCAGCCCTCCGGAGTTGTCTTGCTCAGTCTCTCAGAGGTGTTGAACGTAAGATGTGACTTGCTAGTAACAGGGCAATTCCACAGGTATGCTCAGGTGCACTGGACACACCTCAGGAGTCCCGGTATTATTCAGATTATAGGCTTATGCAAGCTCCAGGAAACCTAAGGGGTTCAGTGTCCACTCATACGTAATCTACAGAGATCGCATAGTTAGTATTTTGAGCCGTTAATTAATAAGAAATTCACAATTTGTAATTAATAAATTAAAAATGAATCTGGAGTGTGAAATAACTAGATGCGTGCCCATCTTGGGTCTTATGGGTTAAGAGGTGATTACGCTGATTATCCCCATTATTATGGAGGAGGAGAGGAGAACCAAACCTCAGGGTGAGGCGTAAAGAGATAAGCTTCCTCCCAGGAAACTATCCTCGCAGCTAAGCCTGTCAAAATTTGGGATGCCAGCAGTCCCAGAAATATGAATGAGAATCAGTAGGTGATGATATTAGAGTGATGATGGTGGATGATCTGGCAGAGGTGACGGGATTTTTCTGCAGCGGCCTTGTTCGGTATGTGGGGATAAAGTTGACTGGGATTTGTTTGCCGCATGGTTTGGGGATGACTTATGGTGGGAGTCGAACCCTGACTGTTTTCCCGGATGCCAACTTTATTGTGCACAGAGGTTCGGCAGATCTTCCTTGGGCGGGTTTCGAACCTCCCGGAGGCTAACTGAATGATGCTTGAGTGGGCTGGGGTGACCTGAACAGGAGGTACCGGGAGGTCTGGAGTATGTATAGGCAATGCAGTCCCAGGTTGTTTCGGGGGAGTATCTTCCTGATCGTTGTCATCCCATTCGACGCTTTAGTGGACTCTCACGTGTCTGTGGTATTATCATGTCATAACACAGGGGCATGTTTTCAGGTTCACTAGGTAACAATTCTATTGGATTTGAATTCAATTTGAGACTATCAGTAGTGGGCTGTCTACCTAGGGTGCGTCTCTCACGGTGCCTCTGGCGGCTCCTAATTCCACTGTGTTTGTGGTGCATTGATCTTAAGGCCATCTACCTTTCTGCGGACGTAGCAGTCCTAGGTGGGTTCGACTTTGCAATTGTTCCTAAGGACTTGCCGTATGATGGGCAGTCAAGGTATCAAGTCGTACGTCGAGCAACGGCTGCGAATGCAGTGAAAACCCAGAAGCAGCTGCGTGCCCCTTTCGGGCTTGATGCCAATCACTTCAGGCCCCGTCTCCTGTGGAGTCCAGCACACCTCACAACTGTTTACTGACGTGTCTAATTATTGCACCAATAATTTATACACGTCACAAAAATTAAATCACACAAAATTAATGAGCAGGAGAACTAAGATTACAATCACTGTAGGCGAAACAAAGATTTTCAAATATAAGTAATATTTATTACTTCTAAAAGGAAATATTGTGGAAAGTATCTGGCTGTATAAATACAGGATAATGTGTAACTAGAACAACTGCAAAATTAATTATTTCGTAACAAGCAAAGGCAAGCCCGATAAATAATTATGGAAGGATATGCAAAAATCTACGTGATACAATTTACAGCGTTTGACAATACAAGAGATTTTCTCTAGGGGGATGCTAATCATGCAATGACCTGTCACCGCAGGAGTCAAAGGAAGTTGACTGTGGTAAATGGTATTGGGTACAGGTGGTTGGATTACCGTACGGAGAGAGTGCTCACCTGGGCGGTCAGCTGGTGTAGAGGAGCCTTGTGCAAGCTGAAGGACTGGAGTGCTGGCAGCCTTTTCAAGCTCCCGGCTGGAGAATGTTGCTGCCTTCTCAAGCAGCGGGTTGGAGTTGGAGCCCTGCGGCAGGCTCTGGAGAGGAAGGAAAGTCTTTGGAGACTGGGTTGAGCTCGCAAACCTATTTGGCTGGCGAGCCCGGCATCTGCTGGATCATGTTGTTGGACCTCTATTTACACTTGAAAACTTCGTCGGCGATTCTTAGAGTGCAGGGGGGGTAGCGTAGCCTTCCAACACGGGTAGGTTTTTTTATCGGGGCGCTGGAGCGCTGCACATTTCTTATCTCCCCGCTTGGAGGCGATGGCAATTTTAAACACCTCTCTCTGAGGCTGGCTGGATGTGATGTTACAAAGTAACGGGGGTGCTGCTATCTAGGGGGTTGATTTGAACTGCTTCCATGGCTAACTGAAGTGTTGTGGATTTTCAATAATATTAATTTTATTTATAGGGGTGGCGCTTGCATGTAGGATTCCAGGCGGGCAGTACTTATTGTAATTAAGTGGGTTGGTTACAATTATGTATTTGGCTGTCCAGGCTAGTGGAATCTCCTTGCTCGATATGTTTATTTAATTCGCCACTGATATGACTTGCCCCTGAGCTCAAGTCACTCATAGATGGGGCGAAGTCATCCGTAGAGGGCGCATCCGCCGTGCGCAGCATGCTGGCATGCGTCAATCGGCCACCCCTTGAAGCGACCAAGACCCATCTTGAAGAATCCACAAGTGCTTCAGGTGTCAGCAGTGGTTGCAGCAATCATTTACTGTTCGTTGTGCTTCTGGTAGAATGCCTCTTCTGTGCTTGTGCTGCCTTGAATGGAGTGTGGCGGACCAGTGCCACTCACGTGCCATCTGGTTATTATCTGTGCAGGTTAACGGCCTCTTCTTTCTCCCTCTTAGCTCTCCTCTCTCGGTTGGGTGACGGGCAAGGGTTCGGTGTACTGTGCCATCTGCTTCCCAGCGCAGTTGTAGACATCCCGTCTCTTTTCTTCGCCCGTGTTTCTTACCAAGGCAGGAAGAGTTTTGCAAAGGAAGTTGGCAGGAACAAGTAAATTGTTCATCAAACCTAGGCCTTCCTTGTTCGAGGGCAGTTTACATATCAGCAAAATTGTACAATTCTTTAAAACATTTGGGGTGTACAACGTAGCTTGCACAAAAATATTTGTACTTTTAATAATTTTGGAACTAGGGGATGCAAAGAACGGGCGTCAATCCTAGTCGCATAAGATTGTTAGCGGGGCAGCGGTTTACTGTGGCCTCTGCGGGACGAATTTAACTGGCCTCTTATTTCAGCCAGTATGGTCGCACAGTAACCTGGTTGCATGCGATGACAAGGGTGAGCTTTTAGGAAAGGATTTTTACACATCCTGTACTAACTCCGGGTGACGTCCCTACACAAAACAGATTGTAGTCCATTGAAGAAACACATGACACTGGCACTCAAATAGTATTGCGTACAGTTGGTACAATAATCTTGAAGTTGATAAGTGCCTAAAATAGGCTTAACTTAGTTCAGCAATTTGCTGTATTCACATAACCACAAGGTTTAAACACTCTTAAGCTAGGTTACACATGGTTTGTCACTTCCATCACAAGATTAAACACTCTTAAGGTTTGGGTTGTACTAGACTAAGGTACTAGAGCATGAGATACACTCGTTAAACAACTTACTATCTAATACAAGGTTCTCTTTATGTAGTGGGAGATTCTTTACGGATTGTGATACAGGGTTATGCGCACGTGGGTTATTCCATAATTTGCGTTTGGCAGGAATTTATGTACCAGGCAGGCGTGTACTTCCTTATGTGGCTACATGAAGTTATGCTCAGCCGCAGGAGCGTGGTATGCAGTTGCATAATGCTGTTGGCACTTAGCCTCAATTACTTTGTAACCTGAAGGGTTTCACTGACATTAAAGAGTTTTTTTGCGAGCGTATAAGGTTAAGCGACTGCTCTCACAATTATGCATGGTCACATAGTACACTTGCAAATTACGTGTTGGACAATGGGAGGTTTGTAATACCTAAAATTTACAATATGTACAATGTCTCCTTGTTGGTTATGTTGTCTAACATTGGCGTAAATGTGTGAAAGACTTGATCTTAACTAACCTACAAAAATTCACAATATTTTACATTTTCCCTTTTTGGATGTCATAAGAGGGATTCTTACACAGCATTTCTTCCCTGCATTTTTTTAAATTCAGTAAAAATTTCCATATAACTGATACTTTCTCCGCAGATGCAATCGGTGCAGTGCTTAAGTTAAATACTGAGATTTATGTAAAGTGTTGTAGTTTGTTACATTCTGAAACAACTCCCTACCTCCTATTTATAATTTGCTCTTTCTCTTTCCTTCCAGTTTCTCACTTCACCTAAGTGGAGGTAAGGGTATTCGGGGTTTACTCAGAGAGAGAGCTAAATAATAGATAGGATTATAAAAATATATATTTAATTAATAACAACACTAGTCTCGTGAACAGCAATTACAACAAGAATACAAAGGATAACAAGTTACGTCTACTCACACGTCGTATCCTTAATACAAATAGCAAGTTACGTTTAGACTCAATCACAATATTCCAATTACCACGTCGCAGCTTACCCCTATCCTTGCCATTAATATTAATTACAGTAGGGTTGGGGACGATGTTGCGATATAGGCATTGGTCCCTACTGCTACGCTAATATGCTCACTTTTTAACTTCTGCTTGGTTGGCCTCTGTAATCCCTCTGCCCAGGGGTAAGTGGATGCTCGCCTCTTCAGCCTCGATCACACACACACTGTTCACATGTCAATGTCTTGCGGTCACCTGGGGGGGGGGGTGGTAAGCGCGGGTCTCCTGGCTTCTTATATAGCCGGACTATATAGGGCAAGTTTATAAAACAACCCACCCAGCTATAATCTATATTGCGCTCTACCTAAAGTATGTAGTGCCACCATATGGCGCTACACTACACCCCCCCCCCCCCAAAAAAAAAGCAGTTATCCTCTGCTGGAAGGGATGAATTAAGGGCTTCCAGAGCGGCCACGGTACCAGAGAGAGGCGAGTGTGTGAGAGGCACTTCATCGCAAAAATATATCCATCCATAGCAGTGGTAGGCCGGGGAACTCGGGAGGACGTAGACGGTTCAGTGGGTGGCAACTCGGGAGACTTACTGCGGTATCGAGGGATCAATGACAAGTAAGAAACACCTTCCAAAAGAAAAGAAAAATATTGATGTTACAATTAGTTGAATTAAAGTTTTTAAAATTAAAGTGAATGGTTATTAAGAGGCAAAAAGGCGAAGCGGGCGAAAAAAAGTTATTGCAGAAGAAAAGGCTAGCCAACAATTAGGGCCACTGAACACGTTGTAAGCGTCACTAAGGGAGGGTAGGGCTGGTTTGCGTCCACAGCCACATTTAATATGAAAAGAAAAATGGTTGAATCCACCAAGCTAGGCTGAGGGCATATGGAAGGGAGAAAGGGGTTTTTGTGGCCACAATTAGTGTGCACTTGGCAACCTGCCTGCGGAATTACGTGAAATTTTTGAACAAGATAAAAGGCACTGTTAGTCAGTTAAAAGCAAAAATTAAGTTAAAGTACTGTGTGCCATTGTTAACATTTGAAAATACTGGAAAGACTGTAATCGTGAAATATAATGCAAAAGAAAATATATACTCTACAGTTGGCAATGCGCATGGCACTTACACTATTTGACATTCTGCACACTCAACTATCGATAATAACTAATGATGTTTGCTTTACATTTTTGTGCAAAAGGGCAATGAAATTGTGCATTCTTTAAACAGCTAAGTTATGGGACTATCTAATTCTCTGTCGAAAGATAAGTAATTGGTTACCTTTAACTTTAGTTAAACAGCTAAGTGAGCTAAATATTTACAGTCATACTATACATACACGTGAGCTACATGTACATACGGAGAGGAAAAATTATTGCTTAAAGTTATTTGACTTACGTACTAGGTTACATGAATAATTGATAATTTAAAAGAAAACAGAAAAAATACGAGATTAAATTTGCCATACATAAGTTGTGTGATAGTAAAGTTAACAGTCTAAATGTGGTAGCCTTGATTTAAGCATTGCGTGTCTGTTATTCACATGTGCACCATATAAGTTGTGGTTAGAAATCACTTTTTCATAGAAAAGTTTGTCCACTTTTAATATTTTATCGAAGCACTGTGAAGTTCAGTTTGTGAGATTCACTGCTGCTGTAATTATTTGTTTGGACAGTCTTGTGATCACCACTGAGTTTACTGACTTCTGTACTACAGCCAAACATGTACTTAATTGGCTTGCCACTTTTTATATTTGTTTGTGCCTATTAGTACGTATAATTTGTTTCCAAAATACAGTAATGTGCCCAGTGCCAGAATAACTTATGAGAACATCAATAATGAATAATTAATAAACAAGGTACTTAACCAATACTATATTTAGGTACAATCATCCTTGCATGCTAGTGGAAGGGTTTTCACACTTTTTTTTTTTTTCCAACTAGGTACACTCAATAACACACAAAATAGGCATAAAAAGAAGGATAATAAAGATGGGGTACCTCTTATCCTACTTAAAATTCACATTGGCCACAATTTGTGACTACTTTCAGGTGATGATAAAGGAAATTCAGTATACCTTTCTTATGCTCACAAGGCAGGGCAAAATATGATTAACTTGAATAAAACATGCCTATAGGCCTAAAATATGAAATTATTGCTTGCTTGCCTGTAGACCGTAAAAATAGTGAAAAAACATGTGGTAGCAAAATATACAATAGAAAATACTCCACTGGAGGGAGAATAATAGATATTATCTAACTTAGTAATAGTGAATGTGCATGGCACCAATAATAAACATTGAAATACGAAAATCTTAACCTAAGGGTACAGTAACACTTGTGTGTTTTGCTGCCGTCTTCCCTCCCCTTTGTTGTTCGAATTAATTTTTTTTTTTTTTTTTTTTTTTCATTATGTGTAAGAGAGGAAGACACTGAGGCAAGTAACTTGAGGTGTAATGGTAGGCTCAACTATAAAGTGAAAAAGTGGCCGTCATAACACTGAATATCTAGGCCACAATATTGTGAAATAAGAAATTACTTAATTGAGTAATTAATTTAAAAGCCATGTAGACTTACACTAATCAAAGTGAAGCATGCCTAGAATAAGGGCTAAACACTGCTCGAAGTGCAGGTAAACCATGAAATCTTGTAAACCAGAGCACTGCTGTAAGTAGTGTGTTCATACTGGAGTAAAGTAAAATAACGTACACTGGCCAGGTAAGACTGAGAACTTGGTAGAAAACACACAATGACTAAAGGTAAAGACTGTTCACGATAAAGTGAGTACTTTTGAAATCAACCTTAGAGAAAAGTCACAGCCTTTACCTGCGCATATTTTTAACAGGTGCACTGAGTGACATGCGCCCAGTAAAGTTGGTAATGATGGATGGAAAATAGTTCCATATCTTAACATTGATTTAAAAGTGTTAGGTAACCAATTTAAATAACTTAAATTATTTATTTTGCTTTCTGGTTTTTTTTTTAATGCATCGAAGTGTAAAAATGGGTAGATTAGTAAAATAATTATTTTTTCAACAATTTCACTGTTTCACTTGACTGAAACGTGAATAAAGTGATGAGTCCCATGGCAATGTTAATTTTACATAAGGCGGAAGAATACACAACGTGCATACAATTAGATCTTAAGCAGCACTTTCAAAAGTGCTCATTTTACCGTGAACAGCCTATATCAACTCGTCGCATTGACAACTTATAAAATGCTGTGCAGCATGTATGTTAACGTAAAACAGTTATTAATAGCAGGGACCTGTAGGCCCAAGCAAGATATTGTGAATCATATCATAGATACTTGTCAGTAAGTATTAAACATAGTGAACTGAGTCCTCAGTTAAGGAGGTGACTTATTAAGGGTACTATATATGAATAAATACTGCACTGAGCAGGATTAATATGACAACTCTGAAGTTAATTAATGGTACACAGAAAAGTGAAGACACAGACATCTGTCTGACTTCTTAGATATCCGCAACTGGAGGCAATAAATATGTGTAAAAAATATTGTAACCATTGATGTCGAAGTACAGATTAACAAAAATTGTATCACGAGGCCTCCCTATGACACATTGGTAATAATATAAGGCCTAGACCCCTGGTCTAGCTTTGTAATAAGTAAATTCGCTTCGCTGGAACAAACAGACTGCAGCCGCCTGGCTCTTGATCATACTGGAATACAGAACAAGTATTCGGGGATATGTCCTAGGTAAGGGTGGTAAAAATAAGCACTGACTGGAACACATTAGATCTAAGGGAAAGATAGCCACAGTATACTCAATAAGTTAAAATTAATATAGACTGTGAAATGATACAGATAATGGGCAACATACAAGGGAAATATACACACGTAAAAAAAAAGTCAATAACACCATGTTGCAGGGGTCAAAATAAAAAAGTATCATATGGGGTTACAGGGTAGTAAATAAAATAGCTTGGAAAAAATAGGTAAGTGTGAGAGGGGGGGGGGGGCAGTAGTCATGGTAATGACAAAAGGAAGGTGAATAACATAACAGTACACACACAAAAAAGGGGGGAGTATTAGATCGAAAACATAGAAATAATAAGGCTCAATAATATACCTAGGCAGTGAATAGATAAGAACATTAGTTTTATGTTTGACAAGTAAATGTAACTGTAAAGAAATATGACAATTAAGTTAGCTAATGAGAATGTGGTACACACTCAAATGAGGGGAGACCACTGAAATTAATAGTGGTTACATAAACAAGGCCACATGGTCAGGATGAGGTGAATATGACAAAGGCACTAAAGACACAAAATGTGAGGGTGGTACACAAGTGGAGAGGGGGGTGAAATGCCTACTGGGGCGTGTGAGGAAGGTGGAAATTTTAATGAGTTTAACATAAAATGATGCCACCCACAAGTGGAGAGGGGGGTGAAATGCTTACTGGGGCGTGTGAGTAGGGTGGAAATTTAAATGAGTTTAACATAAATTGATGCCACCAAAAACAATAATAAAAGCATAACAGCTAGGGTAAGATAATCAAAGTGGATCGGGTTAAAAAGAGAGAACAATTTAGGGGACGTGAAAGTGTCACTGGTGTCAACATCTTCAACGAGAGGGAAGGCAGTACGATTAATGTGCTAGTCTGTATTTAGGGCATCTGAAATGTTGAGAAAGTGAATAACCTCAGATAGGGATAGCTGGGAGAGGTGAAAAGACTGCTCAGAGAGCCAATGTATGGGGATGACGGTCTGGTGCAATGGGATGACAGGAGCCCATACATCACAAAGATGGGTGATGTTAATGATGACATCAGCGGGAATGGTGACTCTGCAGCCACACGGAACATTAAGTTCAAGAGCTCCAACAGGGTGTGGGAAGAACAGTATTAAGGGATGTGTTGACACACGTAACAACGGTGTTGGGAGGGGGGTAAATATTGGTGACCATGAAAGGGGTGGTAAAAGTGCAGTGATACGTACAAGAGTGAAACAAGGAAGTGACATCCATAAGCAATATGGCGGCCTTGATGCATTTGGTGTCGTCGCCTAGGAGTGATTCAGATTGGATGAGTAAAACATCCTGGTATGGGTCGGTGGACAGCGAGACAGTTTTAACATCGCCTTAAGCGAGATCAATCGCAATGACAGGTACAGGTGACTGGATCGTACATGAGTGATTATGGGACAAGGGATGAATTTTAAGTGTTACACACGCCATTGAAAATTGACATTTATTTGGGAAACTTGCAATTTGATTACTAATTGCTGGTTGGAAAATGCTCATTCCGGCAGTTCAAGGGAATAATATTTGTGCATGTTAATTGAGAGTTGTTGACCGCCCCTAATGGCAGTTTGTGCAACTGGCAGGAATGAATAAACGACTAAATGGAGTGAGCAATGAATATATTAGTAATGAGTTGCAAAACACTCGTAATGAGTGAATAAGTTTGGGTTTCTAGGGAGCGTGCAGCATCAAATGCTGACGTTTGTGATTTAGAATTTCAGTAATACCATTAATGACTTTGCTAAGGGAATTTACTTCTGATTCCACTTTATGAGTAATGTCATTGATAATATTAAAATGTACATTGAGAGCCTTGCATGTACTGTGTACGTTCGGGGCATGTTCGTGAATTGACTGGTCGAGGCTGGCGTCATTTTGAAGAAGGCCATGAAGGTATGTGTTTGTAAGGAAATTAAAACACCAGCTCCCAACGTCACCAATGATTTGGATACCGCGCTTGGCGTGGAAGGATGATAATCTTGTATTACATTAGTGTCTATCATCTGCATGTAATTATAGAATATTTCAGCATTTGCACACACAGTGGTGTTCCTATCTTTACAAGTAACATGAATGAACTGATCATGGGCCTGGGGAGGGGAGGAAAATTGCAATTGTATTGTGTAGACCAGCGGTAGGCTGGCCTCATAGAGCATGTCTGGTTCCACACTGACATTGTAGATACCAGCATACGTCCTGAATGTAGGTTGCTGACCTCTCTCAGCTGTGATGGCAGAACAAAAACACATTGCCAAGGTTAGGATGGCCAAGCAGGCGGGGATAAGCCCCCACCCCCGCTGGCTGGCGCGGCGTAGGTAGCATGTTGCCTCTGCAACGGTCACCTCTGGTATGGCGAGGCCATGCCCACAGGAAGTGCTGCCAACCTTGATGGTCGGCATGATGTACGCCACAGCAGCCGTGCATACAGCGAAGTTTGCAAAGTGAATTCGCACCCCTGGAGCACGGGGAGAGAGGAAGGCATGAATGACACAGGCTGGGCAAAGCGGGAGATGGCGTCAGCAGCGCTTCGTTGTCGTCCCCTTACAAGCAACTGACACTGAAGTGGAGCACGTACAGTGTAGAAGCGTGTAGAGTAAATATTGCAGTACACTGTAACACACTTTCAAACTGGCATGAGAAATATAACACATAATAGAAATACATGTACATAAGTAGTAGTTTAATGGGACTGTGTAGGGATCTGGGGTGCTGTGGGCAGCCTACTCAATGCATCAGGTAATGTGTTCAGAGAGCCCTTTACGATATGTGTTTGGAAATCGAATTTGCATAAGGCTATCGCCATTTTCTGAATACTGGCATTGTGATCCGCCATTGTGTGTAAATACTTTAAGCTTGTGTGGTCGATCTCAACAGTAAACTTACGGCCATACAGGTATTGACGGAAGTGAGAACATAAATATTTAATGGCGGATAGCTCTCGCTCCGTCGTGGACCAGCGTTCCTCTTGAACCGGAAACTTTTTGGACGCCGAAGGCCATGATGTTACGTTGTTGGGATTTTTGATCAATCGGAATTACAGTTGAATTACTGGCGTCACAAGCAAAAATAATTTTTTGGCCTTCATGGAATTTCTGTAGAATTGGCGCCTGAAGAATGGCTCGTTTTAGTTGCAAAAAGGAATTTTGCTTTTCTGAACCCCATTAGAAGGAAGTGGTGTGTTTTGTAAGGTCAATTAAAGGTTGGGCGATAGAAACATAATTTAGGATATACCTTCATAAGTACGAGGTATTGCCAAGAAAGGAACAAAGTAGTTTTACAGTAGTTGGAGGAGCCATTTGTTCGATATCCGCAACCTTATCGGGATCGGTAGACATGCCATGGGGAGTAATTATATGGCCTAGTACTTTGACAGTCTGATGGGCAAATAAACATTTATTAGTATTTACTTTCACATTAAAAAGTCTAAGCCTCGGGAAAACTTTGCGTATATTGTCGAGATGTTCATCAAAAGTGTTGCCTAAAATAAAGATGTCATCGATATAGACGATAGCGGCATTTCACCTGAGGGGATGTAAGAGTTTATTTATGAACATTTGGAAGTACTGTGGACTAGTACTTTGGCCCGTTGGCATACAACAGTACTCAAATAAACCAATACCATCAATTGTAAAAGCCAATTTATGGCTATGGTGGGGGCGAACAGGTATACTATAAAACCCAGAGAACAAATCTATGCTAGTAATGTAGGTGGAATGTTGAAGAGTGTTCAAGGTGTCCTCAGTACGGGGGAGGGGGTACTGGACTCTAGTGAGGTGTTAAGTTTACGGAAATCTGTCAGGAAGCGAAGACCACCACTCTTCTTAGAAATTACCAAACTAGGGGCAGAATAAGGAGAATCAGTTTCACAGATAATCCCAGCATGAACCATGTCTTTGATATGTCCTAAAAGTTCATCCCTAACTTTAGGGCTAATGCGGTAGGAGCTTGTGACAACAGGCTTGTCAGTATCTAATTCTAATTTGATTTCAGAATTTTTGGCATCTGTGAGCTCGAGAATGGATGTAGCAAAACCATCATGATGTTCCTCAATAATATTTTGAAGGGCGGGTTTTTGAGGGGGCGTAAGGGATTCATTGATATGAGGGGTAAGAGGGGTTTGCTGTTCGAAAGTATCAAGGACGTTACATAAATGCTCCAGTGACGGAAAATCGATGGTGTCGGTGAAGGTAGATACAAGAAGGATTTCAGTTATCCTATTCTCGTCATGTGTATGCATAAATAAAATATAATATTTAAGGACTGGGATACTGTCATATTTTCTTATAAAATTCGCACCTAAAATCAGGTCTTTTTGAAGATTGTCAACGACCAAAAAGTTCTGAGGATAAGTGTTACCCTGAATTTGCAGATTTAAAGTGGTTTCAAAATGTGGCGGTGTCAAGACAGATGTAGCCGCTACAAGTGTGATGGGCTCTTTCAAGGGAGGAAAGAGTTGAGTAGATAAAATGGTGCTGTCAACAAAACTGCAAGAGCATCCCGTATCTTAACAAGGCGTGATAGCGCTTACCCTTAATGGTGACTAAGATACGTGGCGTGGCTGTGTTGATGCAGGCTTGGGAAGGAGGCGCAACGCACGTCTTTTTAACTGTGCCAATATGCACTACAGCTCTTCTCAGTTTGCTGGTTTCATCGCGGGCCTTCCTGGCATTGTTTAAAAAACATTTGGCACTCGCGTCGGGAGTGGGAGTAGAGCGTGCGACACAATTGGTCCACGGACCATTTTTTTTGTTTTTAAAATGCCGAAATATGTCTATGTCGGTAGGGAACTGAAAGGTTTTCTTAGGGAATAGGGGACACTGTTGACTTTTATGCCCGACATAAAAACACAAAGCGCAAGTGTCACTAGTCAAGCTGCACTGGCCCTGAACTGTAAGCTGCGTGAGCGGCATATGCTGCAAAATGGCAAAACTGCAGTTTGGCATGCTGGACGTGGGACATGTGGCAACGGCGACCTGCTTTACACTGGCGGGCGGAGTGCTACGCTTGCGCGGCAGCATAATTTGTGATGCTTGGTGTGGCCACAATAACGGCGAAGGCTTGGGCATATGTTTATACTTTGGTTGATAAACTGGGGCGTGTAACAAGCCAGCAGAAAAGTGTGCTCAATTGGGTTTTGCAAAATGTATGCATGAGCGGCGTTGGTTTTCAGTATCATTAGGAACAGAATGTCGCAGCTCTGTGGAAACTGGTGGAAGGAAGCATATTTGAAAATTTTCACCTTTAGGGTTGAATTTGGCTATCTCGGCATAGGATCTGTTGGGCGTTACTTTGGTAAACAAGGCATTGCACGTGGCCCGCACCAGGGCGCTTTTGTCGTTGGGGGTGTTGTGTCTTGTCCCCTCGTGGGGAAGTTTTTTTGACGGTTATCTGGGCTGTTGAGTGGCATTGTACGGGCGTGGTTGTGACTGGAATGAATTGCCCTGGTAGTAGTGTGATACATTATTTATTGGGGGTTGATTAAAGCGGAGAGCATTTGGCCTGCTAGTGAAAAAGTGTTGAGAATAACGTGGCTGTTGGGCAAACAGTGTATACCCCGTATAGTGAAGAGTGTGGGTAGGAATTGGTGGGGTTGAGGTGTGCAGATTGATAATGTTGCCTGGGATAGTATGCCTGATACTGAGCTGTTTTGTTGTAGGTTGGCACTGGGTTCATTATGATGAAGGAAAAGCTGTGCGATTTCCTGCTTTAGTTTAGTGATCTCCACTTCTAATCTAGCAGAATCTGGGTGGGGGCTGGTGTGCATTACTTGCTGTCCATAGTGGAAAACTCAGCAAGTTTTCGTACAAATGTTTCAGTGTGTCGTTTTTCAACCCAATTAACTTGTCCGCAATAGACGGCAAGATACTCTTCTAAATAACATTAGTAAATTCGTTGTCTCTTATTGTATCAGACCTGCCAACTTTTACGGTTCTGCCATAATTTTTACGGGTAAATGCAGTTCTTGAGTTTTTACGGAAGCTGCACAAATTTTACTTTTTAAGTTTCTGCCGGCCTGAAATTTCTTTTTGTCACGCTGGCCGTCTTTGTTGTCAGTCACGAATACCATTACTGATGTTAGTGGTTGCGCTTTTCTCAAGCTGCCATCGTAGACTATTACATTTGTTGTCCCAAGCAGCGTGAAGCAATAAATTACTTCATGCCAGAAGGAGATTTGGGTGTTCAAGGGTGGATGAGTTGCAAGCCGGGTCAGTTAGAATTTTTTGTCCGTCACGTTTCACCGCCTCTTTTGCTGTTAAAACAGTGGCACATTACAGACACAACAGTCTTTAGTGTGTACAAATAAAATGTATTCTTATATTACCATATTTTGGTGAGTAAAATCATGTGAGTGTATAGGCCACTTAAGAAGTTTTTGATGAAAAATTCAAGATAATTATGTTTCAAATAGGCGGCACAAAATTTTTGTATTCCCATAAACATTGCTACGGAGTGTTGCCGCTGAGTTTTAATTGGTTTTTAGTCTCTTGCGATTGTAGGTTGTAAGTAGTGGGAGCATAAGATTTTTTTTTTTTCCCCAATGTAGTTTGTGTTAGTATATAAGTAACTTTCGCGTTTATTTTCATTCACTTAGCTCCTTGTCTTTAGAAAAGACACATCACAAATTCACATACTGCAGAAATTATTGTTGGATTTCTTGAAAGTGTTTTACTCAAGATTTGTGAAACCAAGTGCAGTAAAGAACATTGATTTGCTGGAAGTAAATTATCATGATGAGGCCAATTTAAAACAAACCAGTGACTTAGTTGTGGGATGTGCTACACAAAGAATTGTTGCCATTCTACCAAAATAAGAAAAAGAAAAGTTTTTTCCAACAGTTCACAAAAACTACATATCTGCTTGTAATTATATTATTCACAAATTTCGTTTGAAGAGTGAAATTTTTAAAAAAGCACAGGTTGCTAAAATTGGGAACTTTGAAAGAGTAAACTTCAGTGATGTAAAGTATTTCATTGACTTGTTTCCTATAATTTTACCTGTTAAAAGTGGTGAATCCAGAGATGTTGCTGTAGATGAGCTGCAAAAACAGTTCACGTCTTTGCAAATGGAAGAGTTGCCAGCTATTATTTCCAAGCAAGACATAATTTATGCTGTTTGAGCATGCATTGGTAGCATAAAAAATGCACACACTTTGAAGTAGGTAAGAATCTCCAAAGTTTTGTTGGCTATTCTGTTGGTGCCACACAGCAACGCTGTATGCGCACAATTTTTTAGTTCAGTTAAAAAAAATCAAATTGCATTCAGGTCGTCATTAAGTTGTACAACAATCCAAAACATTTCTGTTCTGAAGAGCACTTTGCCAGTGTGTTACAACAGAAGTTATAATGAAGACTTTCTGAGAAGTACTAAGAGAGCAACTTCATTTGCAGAGCCAAAGTGAATTGCCATTACTGTGATTTTTGACATGGGAAGTTTATATTAGGTGACTGTCATTCATGTAGATTGTGTAATAATGGTGTGGGGTTTTGTGGAATTCTATACGCCTGTGACAGTTATGAACTGAGTTTTCAGAAGTTCTGTAATTAGTGGGATAAGTTTTTGCAAGTGTTTGCATTGGGATTGTTTTAACTTACATGAGAGTTGGCGGAAATCAGAAGAAAAAAAACATCAAAAAAGTATTGTATAAACTGTTCACGGTAGTGAACACTTTTTAAGGCCCTCCCACCAGTCATTTACCACTAAAAAATATATATATTATTGCACTCTCAGGAAATTAAGTTTTGAAGGTGGTGAAATTTTATACACTGTATTTATTGGTAACATTACAAAGTTTATATTAAAAAAGTAGCAGGAAGATGGAAATTGGATGAAAGGAAAAATTTAGAAGGTCCTTAAAAAGTGCTCACTTTACCGTGAACAGCCTATAAGTAAATTTACGTGGAATTTTTTAATAGAATTTGTTTATTTTATGTTGTAGAAAAATAAGTTTTGTACATTATTTTTATTTTTGGTTTAGTAGAATTTTATTAATTTGCATATTGTGTTCTACTTGTATATATGTATTTTCCCCACTTATGTATGGTGAACAGCTGTTTTTTACTAACTAATGTGAAATGCTGCGAGCTATTTACGCATTATTTGGAAAATTTTAAGATCTTACTGATAAGACAACTTGAGAAGTTGGCAGGTTTGTTGTAGGGTTGTATTTGACCCTGTAGTTCTTAAGTATTTCGAGATAATGAATAGTATTCTCGTCGGTGGCCTGCTTCTTGTTGTACACTAAATGTTTAAAGCGTTCAGTGTCCGCAGGGCTTGTGAATACTTTAGTGAGCCCGGTTGTAATCTGGTGCCAGGTGATAGGCCGTTCACGCTGATATGTCAAGTTTTCGAATGTGTGGCGTGCTGTATCTGTGATGGAGAATTTGATGTGCTTACATTTGTCACTGTCAACCCATCCATTAAGCTCGGCGACTTCGTCAAATGCTTGCGAAAATTCAATGTTTTCCTTTTGTTTGCCTGAGAATGACGGGGGTTTTTCAGGTTGCGTAAATGTAACATTAACTGGTGGTGAGTTGTTAGGCATGTCATGTGCTGGGTGGTGTGAAATGTTAGGTGTGGGCGCTGGGTTGGGTGGCATGCGAAGAGAGGGGTGAATTGCCAATTTCCTCATATAGAGGGAAACCAAAAATATTGGCGAGGGGCGTTGGAGATTGTGTGGGTGTGGTTGGAAGGGATTGAGTGGGGGGGGGGGGTATGTCAAGGGGGTAGTCCTGTTCAGAACTAGGGAATGATGTATCTAATGAGTTGTTTTGTGCATGGCTAGTGGTAGGTGTGTCTGTAATGGGGTGTTGAATGCGCAGCCTATCATGTTTGTTTAACGAACGTTCAAAGTCTTTGGTGTCAATCAATACTGTCTTAATAAACTGTGAGAGTTAAGATTGTTTTGGCTGGCTTCTTGTTTCCATATACTGGGTACATGTATAATTGAAATGATGAGTGGTGTAATAGTGTCACACACTTAAAGTACTTAAAATACAGCAAACTACGTAAAATAAGAAAAAACTCTCTGATAGCACCCACAAAATGGGAGTGGTTAGCAGGTAAGCACACAGTATATTCAGCATGCATTACAAGCACTACATATAGACTAACTACTAAAATAAGTGTTCTAAATGGGCTGTGGGTGGGTGGGCAAGAACAGAAAGGTGGCAAGGCTGTGAAACACTGCTGTGTCGGGCACGTGGTAACTGACCCATGCAAGATCTGCTGACTGTATGAACTGGAGCAACTGCCCGCGGGGGTGTCTGGGAGAGGTGGGCGAGCGGTGGTTTTCTCAGATAATTTTTCACATTCGCTTCTACAATAAAGGCATATCAATTAAAATATTATTTGTATTTATTAACTCGCTTGGTGTGCAGAGAGAGTAAAGACAGGTGCTTCCGCCAGTGAAACACCTCCCTACCTCCTATTTATAATTTGCTCTTTCTCCTTAAATGGTGGTAAGGGTGTTCTGCGGTTTTACTCAGGGAGAGTAAATAATAGATAGGATTATAAAAATATATATTTAATTAATAACAACACTAATCTCATGAACAGCAATAACAACAAGAATAAAAGGGATAGCAAATTATTTCTACACTCACATCGTATCTCTAATACAAATAGCAAGTTACGTTTAGACTCAATCACAATATGTTAACTCCAATTACCACATCGCAGCTAATCCCTATCCTTGCCAGTAATATTAATTATAATATTGGTTGGGGACGATGCCGCGATTCAGGCATTGGTCCCTACCGCTACGTGTAATATGCTCATCCTTTAACTTCTGCTTGGTTGACCTCTGTAACCTCTTTGGCCAGGGGTAAGTGGATACTTGCCTCTTCAGCCTCAATCACACACTGTTCACACGTCAATGTCTTGCAGTTAGCTGGGGGGGGGGGTGTACGCGGGCCTCCCAGCCTCTTATATATCCGGGCTATCTAGGGCAAATTTATAAAACAACCCGCCCAGCTATAATCTATACTGCACTCTACCTAAAGTATGTAGCGCTGCCATATGACGCTACAATTCTATAAGTTCCAGTGATATTCGTGTTGCATGTTGTGCCATAAGCATTTTTATCACCAGTCGTCGCCACATCCTTCGACAGTTAATGAAACAAGACTTTTTTGTGTTCCATAACAAATTCCCTTCCAAAATATGAAGCCAAAAATTTTAAGCACTTCAATGGAAAATTTTTTTGGGCTATTTTGATGGAAATAAGTGTTTTATCTTACATGGAAATTTATGCCAGAAGGACCCTCAGAAAAAGTCCTTTTTCCTTTCTACCCACTTACATTTGTTGTTGAAATTACTCTAATTTAGAAATTTACACTATTTGCCGCAGACAACATTTAACCTAAACTTATTTTTTTGAGAATTACTAAATGATAGCCATCTTGCTCATTAGCTATATGTCGACCGCATGGGCAGCAAGAGCAAATACAGTTACGCCAAGATATTTTCTTGGTGGCAGATTTCCCTGCCTTTTCCGTCGATATGCAACTTTTTGCACCTCTGTATTTTCATATTTAATTCCATTTTGGTGCAATGCAAGTATAAATTTTGCATTGCAACATAGAAACGTGTATTTAATTGGCCCCCAGGGGTTAATTTCTTCACTCATTGCTACCTAGTTGCATTGCGAGGAGTGGAGAGGGTTTCGTTGAGGGTTCACGGGCCTGCTGATAGGCTTTGATTACGTGTTCACACTTCCTAACAGTGCTCACAGAGTTCAGTGACGTTATGTTTAACGTGTCGTACTATAATTCCAATTGCAATAAAATTTCATTTTTAATAAATGCTTATGTTTGAGCACTTAGTGGGATTTTCGGGGAATGGCAAACGTCAAATTTTTTATTTACGTATGGGTTTGAAGAAACGTTAAATTTCCTCCTGCAAACTAAACTTTCTTATTTGGCAAACTATGGATTAAACAATATTGATACTATTCATTTGTATTTCTTCTACTTTGTGCCCATTGATAGGGAGGTTGTTTACGTTACTTGGGACACTTTTTTCATAGTGTGGGCCTCGGTTCCTCTCAAAGCAATTTATACTTTTAGAATTCGCAACCTTTGAAAAGCAATACATGTTACGTGACACATAAACAAAATTTATTCTTGGGTGATGACGTGGACTCTGTTCGTCGCACTGCCTAATCTTATCTGGCTAGGATTTTCCTGGTGTTCTGACACCTAGCTGTCCCTACTGATTTAGCTATGAGCTCTTTATGCTCGTTTTGCTTTCAGGATATGACTTTACTAACGCTATCACTCCCTACTAATATTATCTGCTGGGGATTACACTCAGGGGATGCGCGAGTCTAAATACTGGCTTCAGCCAGGTACTCGCTTAGATGTCGAGGTTGCAGCACGTGGCTGGCGTTGGCATTTGGCTAGGTGGCGCTTCATGGCCCGCCCTCTTACGTGGTGCGGTGGCAGGCCAGCAAAATGCAACATGCGCCCGCCATGACACCTCTCTGTAGTGGTCTGGCACATGGCACGCATGGGAACCATTCGTGACTTGGGCCCAACGGTTGTCAACAGTATGGGACCAGCGTCCTGGGTGCTGGCAACATCGTTTGTTGCTGTACTGCTGGGCGCATCTGCTTCACCGCGTGCCCTCATGACATGGGCTCCTCGTAACTTCGCGGCTACGGCGCGGATGATTGATACTCCATACTGACTCACGATAAGTTCTCCAGATGGTGGAGGAATATGACTGGTGGTCGTAGCACACACAGGCGACCGGTAACTCGCGTTCACTGACCTCACAGTTGACAGCATTTCTCTCATCCTACACAGTTGACACGGCATATATCTCATCTCCAGCATGTACCGGCGAGCTGCCTATCCTCGAGGGACTCCGCTGTTTCAGGGGGAGGCATGGCCGGGACCGATCCTGGCATGAGCGAATACGCAGTCGCGTCTGGCAAGGATGCTTCTTTAGCCGTAGAAAAGAAGGCCGGGGAGACTCGCGCAGCGAGTGCAGTCAACGTCTCGATAGATTCCTGGCACTTTAAAGCAGGGAAGGGTCAAGAAGGGGGCGAGGGGTTTATGTGGCCTAACCACTGTCCTTGTCGTGGAAGGAGAAAGGGTTATCCCTTTGGGTCTAGCTATCTGGTAGGCTCTTGAGTCTTGAGGCGTTCTGCCAGATCGCGCCACAATGGCGCGAGCGGGATATGATATGGTGTCTGCCAGGGTCTGAACTTGGGACTACCTCTCGAGTCGTGTGAATAATGGGGTCTTGCAGAGGGCTCGGCTCCTGGTTGGGAATTGACTACTTTCTCCCAGTAATCTAAATTATCCTGGAAGGCTAACATCGTGCTAAGGTGTGCCGGGGGGCAAGGGATTTGTACTATGACATTGTCGAGCCCGAAGGCGCCTGACTCGGGGGGGGTCTAAGTGGGAGTTCTCATGCTTGTTGTGGGAGGAGGTGGTGCGGGGTCGACTCGTAGATGTAGTAAATGAACCGTGGCCAGGGAAAGGGTAGCCTAAATTAGTTTGCCTTCTCATTTGACTCCCATGCCCTTTTGACCGCCTAGGGTGGTACGTAGTTGCCCGCAGTTGAGCACACATTGAGTTCCCGCAACCAGGGCCATTCTACTACCATAAAATCTCCCAGACGAGGGGCCACTAAGACGGGGAGTCTAAGTTTATGGTTGTGTACCGGCATATGAAGGGTATTTCACCCTGACAAGCTTAGGTGGGCCTTATGGGCCATTGTGGCAATTAGGATGGTTGGAGTCACACTGGCCCTTTGGCGCCGCATGAATACCTTACTAATGATGAAGTTGCGGTCAACGGCTGCATCTAATATCGCTGTAATAGGGGTACCGTTCAACAAATCTTTTAAGTGGGGCTCGCGTGCGCAAGGAAGGGAAGTGTTTAATGCTCGTAAATGGGCCACTGCTTCATTTGAGGGGGGCGGGGACACAGAATGAGCCCGGCGCCCGGGTATCTGCCTTCTCTTTCCCCCTCTCCTGCCAGGTGGAACAAGCTCCAGGGGATGCCATCCTTGACAGTCCCAGCCATAGGAGGGAGTGATGAGGGGAAGTAGAGGCGGGGACGCCTTCTGGCGCCCGGAGGAGTGGAGGGGTTCTCTTTTCCGGAGCTTGCCAGGCCGTTCTGTCATTGTGGTGATGCTCATGCAGTGACATTTGTGGTCCTGAGTTCATTGGTTCATGGGGACCGGGGTGTACATAAATGGGACGTAGAATTAGAGGCCTCCCGTTTGATGTGTTGCGGTTTCTCTCCGCATTGTGGGTCCCATGAAAGGAGCCACGTGTCACCTGTGGTTGCCACCTCGGTCAATCTGTGTTGTAATGCCACCCCGGGCAGTACCAGCAGCGTGGTAGGTGGGCGGCAGTGTGTGGCAAGGTCGCGTCGCGCCCTGCAAGCGGTCTGGGGGAAGGGGGCCGGACCGTTAGTCCTGGCACATGCCAGCTGTTCCCTTCCGGGGGAGGGGCACTCATTCATCTCGAGCTCCCTAGCCCGGTCTGCGAGCTCCTCAATCGTCTGAGGCCAGGGCGCATCTAATAAGTTGCGTAAAGAGGGCAGGAGGTTGCCGGTGATGCACCTGACTCTCTGCTCTTCGTTCTGCTCTGGGTACACCCATTTGTAGGTGCTTTCTACCTGATAAACAACTCTATCTCCTCACCGTGGTTTTGCACGTGGGAGTGTAGGTTGGTAATCAGATCACTTAGGATTTCTTCACCAGAAAAATTAGAATTTAGCTGGGTTTTGAATTGTGGCTAACCTTCCACAAATTCACTGTATTTATCCCACCATTTCCTGGCGGGCCGGTGAGTTGGTGGTGAGTCCTGCTCACCCACTGTTTGCGCGGGATGTGGTGTTCCCTTAATTCCTTCGTGCACTGGCTCAGGAATTTTTGGGGGTAGGCATATGGTTTCCCGTTAAATATAGCAATTCTAATTTGCAGGGTAGCCCTGGAATCATCAGGCTGTGCCTGCGGGTTGGATTTGTTAGTCTGTAGGTCTGCCCTCTTCGGCAGACTTCGCATTGGTAAACTTGTCCGGGTTGTTGTATGCGTTCGTCTGACCACTCTATGCAGGCGTGGTGGAAATCCCAGTTACACAAGATGCAGCGTATCCTATACCTACCTTGGCCCTCGCACTCTGGCCATTGGCATACCCGAGGTCCGTCTAGCCGGCATTCCTCACAACGGTACTCCAAGCCGTCAGTATATTGAGGTACGCCTCCCATCCGACACGTGAATAGTGATAATTCCGTAGGCAGTAATTGCACTGAATCACGTTTCAGACCTGTGCCTGGGCAAGTGATGACTGAACAAGGGGCGTTGCGTATTCCGGTGGTGTTTACTTCGGCTAGGGTGAAGTGGGTGTTTGGCTGACTCACCTCTGAATCAGATGTGTTTATGAATTGGTCGCCACGGGGTGTTTCTCACGACTCCCAGAAGTCATAAATCGGCTCCTCTGCAAGGAGTTGTCAGCAAGAAGGGGGGGGGGGGGGGGCTGTCTCTGTTCTCACCCTCAAGACTTAGCTGCTTAGGGCTTTTGGCTCCACGTTGGGCGCCAATTGACGCATGCCCCTCTTAGGTCTTACGGGTTAAGAGTGATTATGCTGATTACCCCCTTTATTCTGGTGGTGGAGAAGGGGACCAAACCCCAGTGTGAGACGGAAAGCGATAGCTACCTTCCAGGGAGCTTCACTATCCTGACAACTAAGGCTGTCAAAATGTGGGAGGCCAGCGGTCCCAGAAATATGACTGAAAATCAGTCTGTGATTATTCAATAGTGATAATGGCAGTGGATGATCTGGCCGAGGTGACTGGATTTATCCACACCAACCTTGTCAGCCGGCGTGGGTTAAAGTTGGCTGGGTTTGTTTGCTACTTGATTTGGGTGTGACCTTAGGTGGGAGTCAACTGTTTTCCTGGATGCCAACTTTATTGTGCAGAGGTTCTGCAGATCTTCCATGGGTGGATGTCGAACCTGTATCAATTTGCCGTAGGCCAACTTAATGATGCTTGAGTGGGCTGGGAGAACCTGAACAGGAGGTACCGGGAGGTCCAGAGTACATATAGGCAATGTGTGTGGTTGTTCTGGGGGAGTATCTTCCTGATCGTCGTCAGGTGGACACCAACCTATCCAACGCTTTAGTGGACTCTCATGTGTCGGTGGTGTTATTGTGTCATAACACAGGGGCAGGTTTTCAGGTTCACTAGGTAACAATTCTATTGGATTTGAATTCACTGTATGGTACCCTTAGTGCTCTGTGGTTAAGGACCCATCAGGTCTGCTACAACTTGATGCCAAGGTGTTGCAGGCCATTGTGGTTTGGCTGGAATGCATTTTGCAGGGTACGCTTTGTGTTAACAGCATTTAAGGCAGTTTCTGATGTGCCTCCATACATCACGGCTCATGCCGTCCCAGATCTACCTGACGCCAATGTCTTTGAGTGTTTCTCAGGTTCCAGTATTGCCTGCATCTGGATGGTCATGGTAATGCCAACAAATGTCATTGCGTAGGGCCCAAGGTATCCAGATTCTCCACTTTGTGTCTTGTTGAGCAGTGACGGGACCACACTACGTCGTTGCGCAACTCATACCGCTGCGGGTACTTCATAGTAACTCCTTAACCTCTGGGTCATCTTGTTGGTACCGCTCAATCTGTTGATGGTTGATTTGCGGTAGAAACAATTTCAGTTGTTTTTCGGGCTGTTGCTTACGAGATTCTGGAGGCAGGACTCTATCCATATCCTCATTGGGTTTGATGTCCTCATGTATGTCCACTATCAGCTTGTCTCTCTTGGCTGACACTTTGTAGGACCTATTGGAGATAGGCGTAGTGTGTTCCACTGGATGTCGTATTGTATAGTCCTTGTTTTTCAGGGGGTTCTTCCAGTCCTGAAGGTGACTGCGTGATCCTTTAGGTGCTGGAATTAGTCATCTGTGGGATCATGCTGAATTTCTTGTGGATCAAGGATGGCGGCAGCTTCAGGTTAGTTGGAATATTCCTAATGTAACATGATCCGCTTCTCGTCGCCCAAGTATATCTTCCTTTTGCCGTGATCCAAAATGTTCTGCTGTTGGCGCATCCATGGTTGCCCAAGTATGACCCCATCTTCTACGTCTGGGGTGACAAAGAAATCAGTTGGTGTGGTGAGATCTTGGATCCTGACAGGTAAAATAATACGTCTGTCGACTTATTGATAGAGACAGGTGTGTTCTGTGAAAATTATTTGCATGATTTTGTCACTTTTCACACGATAATTTCTGTATGTTTTTCGCTATTTTCTCGGGGATTTCATCAAAAATTTCTTACATTTTAAAGACGTGAAATTTATAAGGACAATGTAACTAGGAATGGACAGATACCGATACATCGGTCGATAAACTCAAAATCTGTATCTGTTACAATTGGCCATGGTCAATCCAAATCATTTCATCAACACTTATGATTTAATAATCTTATTTTTGAACACATGAACTGAATTTTTCCAAACCCAATACACATGTAGTACTAAGTAAGAACACTTGAATTTTATAGTTTTCGACCACGTTGGGCACTTACTTTCCAAATGGTGGCCATTTTTTAAATTTAGGATGATATGTCATATCTTGAAAATTCAACCGATTTAAACCAAATTTTATATGCTGACAGCGCAAAGTGCAAACATTGAATTTAATGGTGAATATTGTTGTAGGTCCGCAGTTTTGGAAAAAAGCACCACATGAAAAAATAAAGCTTTTAGGTTATATCTCTAAAACTACTCAACCAATTTTTGCCAAATTTGGCACGTAAGTAAAACATTGATAGGCCAGGTAAGTATAAATAACTAAACTTTATTAGGCCCTTATGAATTATTTTCAAAATGATTGCCAAATTAATATTTTAGGTTTATTTGGTGCAACTACCACACCGTTCGATAAGTTCCAACTAAATTTCTTACGCTAACAGTATCTATTACAAGCAACATATAAGCAAAAATACAACCACTTTTTCCAGCCATTTTGTGAGATAGCGCTACATGAATTGATAGTTTTTTTTGTAATATCTTTGTAAACAATTGACAGATTCTTACTGTGGTAGTTGATATGTACCAATATGTTTGAAGTATGTCAGACATTTATTTTGAAAATGGAGGCCGTCTAGCTATTTTGGCATAGTATGCTATGTAATATGTATACCATGTAATCAATTCCAACTTAACTTTGTATGCTGGCATTATTTATTTCAAAAACTTCAGATATGTCTACATGGAGTCTCTTTTGTCCTCCATTTTGTAAGATAGTGCCAAATGAATAAATTAAGTTTTTATGTCATATGTCTGGAAAGAATTTACCAATTCGTACCAATTAATGGCCATCAAGTAGTACTGGGGCAGGTCATGTTAACCTATATGTTTTAGATGAGTTGGACACTTATCAACATGGCAGCTATATAGCTGTTTTAGTTTTGTATGTTATGTCAACACAGTGAAATTAATTCTAATCAAACTTTGTATGCTGGCTGAATATATTACAACTATCAATGTGTCCACACAAAATCTCTTGTCCGCCATTTTGTAAAATACTATCACATGACAAATTAAAATTATGCTGTATATTTGAAAAACAACCGGTTTATACCAAATTTGGCAATTGGCAATCAAGTAACACTATGGCAGGCCGTGTAAACTCAAAAACTTTGAGGTCAAACCGCAGTTTAAGAAGGGGAGGTCTGGCCACTTTATATCCCAGACAGCTTGCGAAAATGACTCATTTAATGTTGCAGTGTAGGTCTCCCGAGCGCTACGTGTCATGTAGTGAGACATTCAGCATGCCTCTTATGAGTAACTTGACTCATTTCTTTTCAATTTAATTCTAAAACCGTATATTTGCAAAAAATTGCATTTTCATATCACCCATGTGTCTAGATATAATTCCTTCAGTTATTTGATTCCGTAGTTTATATTTACTTTCTTAAATTCATTATTTCAATTGTGGCGGAAACTCACGATTGTTACCTACCCCCTGCATTGTAAAAACAAAGTGAATCCTCAGGAAATGTGACACAAGTGATTTTTTTTGTCTTTAGGCTGAATGTGAAAGCAAATAAGGTAAATGTTTTAGTTTAATAATTAAAATGCCTAATCACTGTGTGACCCCTGGATGCAAAACAAATTATCAGGCAAAATCAGAACAGAAAATCGTGGTATTTTAAGTGCAACTGCCTGTATGCAGGCTCAGGTAGCAGGTCTTGTGGAAACTATGGTACGTTAGCTTACCTCCATCCAGTAATCAGTGTAGGATATTAAAGCTAGGTTGATATTCCAAAATGTCTTATTTATTTGTAGGGGTTCTCTTTATTTTATATTTCGGGAGAAATATGTCGGTGCGGAGGCTTAAGTTTGTCTTTCGTAAGACTGCATTGTTTTGCAGTTCTTAAGAGTGTGTGGCATTTGAGTTGCATGATGTTTTAATGGGGCAGTGGATAATTTTGCTCGTATGGAAATAACGTTCAAATTCATTGTAAATTCAAACATTTCATCTTCAATGAAAAAATAAAACGCGATATATACATCACTGTTCATATTTGTACAGATGCAGCAATAAACACACACACACACACACTTTGTCATAAGTTAACCATACAATCGTTGAATTCACGATGTAGGCAAATAAACAAATATTATTTACACACTACAAAAGTGTTTAAATAGCGGTTTTTTCAGGCCACGTGCATATCAATAATTATACTAGCGGTTCACAAGTACATTATTTACTAAACACGCAAACTTATGAGTGTGTCATTTTGAATTGCACAATGATCCTGTAATAAACGCACTTTTACCAAAGTTAACCTTACACTCGTTGACTGTATAACACATGAGTAGTAAACAAATATTATTTTTACAAGATAAAAGAGTTGAAAGTGCTGCCTTTTTAGAGCTCGTGCATTTCAAACATTATAGTATCAGTTTCGAAATACATTATTTACAAAACACTCTGTAGCGATAACCTGGCATCACTACACCGCCTAAGGTTGTGCAGGGTATAGCTGGTGGCCGAGCGCAGTTTTTTTATAAACGTGCCCCAGTTGGCCCAGATATAAAAGCGCTCCTGCATGGCGGTATCCCCCCCCCCCCTCCCCAGATGGCACTGCGACTCGACGTGTGGTAGTGAGTGAGAGCGTAGGCTGAAGACAAAGGCAGCAGATGACCCTAGGCCCAGAGGAGCTATGAGTCCTACCAGATCTACAGACTTTGAGTAAACATAAACGTATTTGCGGTAGGGAGTTATTCTCATAATAATAATTGCTGCAAGGTTAGGGAATTAGCTGCGGTAATATTGTGAATATTGGATGATCACTGTGTCTTATACTTGAGTAACGTAACTGTATTCCCATTGTTGTGTATGTGTAAATGTATTATCTTTATACAATGAGTTTGTTATATTAAAATTATATTTTTTATAAATGTTCCTTCTTATTTAGCCACCATTACGAGCACCCCCCCCCCCCCCCCCCCCATGACACCCTTTACCTCCTATCACAGTAAAACAGTGTTTGATGTTAGTTCCGTTCCAGTATATAGTATTGGATTCCAGAGTTAATTAGGAAACTGGAGGAAGGGCAAAGTGTTAAAACGCCAACTTACTTACTATTTGTAATTCGCAACCTCTTGAACACGTGTATTTATATGGAAATCCTTGCACTAACACTTCACTGTTTGTCCATCACTGATATGAAATAATATATTTGCATAATCATTCAGTAAAATCAACACTTTGCCCATTTCCTGAAACCAACAAACTTAAAACCTTCGAAACGTAAATACATCGAGCATTTAAAAATGGTACCTTCAACCAGTTTTGCTTAATGAACGTGCATACAAAATTAATTAACTAAATACCAATAAAATTTCTGACAACACCAAGTTACTCGAATAAACACGATAAAAAAAAATAGTACACTTCACCGGCGCTGGAGTACTATTTTGTTCCATTATTCAAAACTTTATTCAAAAATTCCTATATTTGAACACGCCTAGGTGTTTGCAACATGAGGTCTGTAACAGAGGTTATGTTGGCTGGACCGTAGCATGAGATGTGAGCAAGCACTTTACGATCAATAATGTTGTTCGCGAAATGTCCAGAATTGTATTATTACAAGGTATCGTAGGATTTAAAGTAACTGAGATGTCATCAACACAACATACACACGATGTCGACTGCACACAGTGTCTAAAAATGGCTTATACACTTACATTTCTTAGCATTTAGCACCAGTGAAGACTCCCTCAATTGACTTTCCGATGATTATAATTGCATTTTATTACATACTCTAATATTATTTTGCTTTGGCTGTATATTAATACTATAATTAACATAAACAACACAATGCCTTGTTACGGCAATATTCAACTACAAGACTTGTAGCACTGCAGCTGCTACCTCACAAACTATGGCGACATTAACTTCGGACTTCCCCTTCTTAGACCGTGGGTCATACATATATTTTCTAAATGGCGGCCATATAAACATTTTAGTCCAGAATTTTTCATGTACGAAATTACAAAAACAAATTTCAACTTATCTTTGTATGTTGACAGTACCAATTATATCCATCAAAATTGTCTATATGACTCATTTCTCTGCAATTGTGTAAGATATCCACACTTGAATTAATACCATTTTTATGCTGTATCTAGGGAAATAATCAACCAATTTCTTTGGCGAATAAATTGTACAGTGGTAGGCCATGTTAATTTACCTATATGTTTTGTGTGTGCAAGTCTCTTATTTTCTGAATGGTGCCTATACAAACATCTTAGCTTAGTGTGCTATATCTATGAAACTATGTTAAAATATCTTTGTATATTGTATCTATGACAATCACTGAATGTGTTAATACATAAACTTTGAAACATCTCTCTGTGTCAAAGGGAGACCAAACATAGAGTGAATTAAGTTTCTCGATAGGGCATTTAAAAACTATGTCTATAGGGTGCGGAGTTAAATGATGCCTTTCTAGGGTGAGGGTTCTCCACATTGGGAAGAATCTTACACATTTGGTTTCTTTATGTTATGTAACCAAAGATTAGTGGTTTTAAACCCTAAAGTGAATTTTACCGCATAAGTTCCCTTGTACAAGAATTTGGTTTGGCTCACTTTGAGATACATCAAATACTGCGAGGCCAGTTTCGCGGAATGGGGCATTAATAACTAGACGAGTACCTTAGGTTTCTGAGGTGCCTGGCCGGAGTTCAGTATTGGCCTGGTAGGCTGTCTGGTGGGCACAAACTCCAGGGTTACCGACACAACCCTATGCCTTTATGGACATGGTACCTGTGCTAGTATTGATTCTGCTAGGCGTGAAGGAGTGATATCTGGATCAGGAAGGATGACTGATGGCTGAGGCTCTTGCAGAGATACCCTATACCAGGGCCAGTCAATACCTACGTGGGCCTCTCCTTTCTGTCTGATTGCTTCTGCGGCCGGGTGTTCCTTACTGGGGATTTTTACTAAGGGCCCAAATAGAGGTTCTGTTTGGTGTGATGGGTAAGATGTATTAATCTCACAGCTGTTTCAACTGGAGGTAAATTAACTACTGCATGTACTGCGGCCTGTAGAACCCTTCTGTGTCTTTGGTTTATACTTCTTTGCTGGACGTACGGCACTAAATCTCTTATTCAAACAATCTGTAGAGAAGAAGCTGGTATTTGTAAAGTCCCTAGCATGTACTTCCAGGGCCCAGACTTGTGACTTGCAGTAACACTCAAAGAGTTCCTTTCGTCTGGCCTTTGCAAGCAGAGACGGGACTGTTAAGCAGCACATGTTGCTTCCTTGCTGAATCTTGGGTGTTGCACCCAGAAGAGGTTGATCAGTACCAAGTGCTTCGCGCTCCTAACTGGCATTTGCAAGTGGTGGCGGAATACTGAGCACCTGGCCTGGTCAATTCTCTTATTGGATTAGAGTACCTAGTGCAGTCAGGCACAGCCAATGGTCTACCTGCTGGCAGAGCTCTGTTTGCCTCTCAAACATGTGTTTACCTTGGTGGTCTTACGTGATTACTGGCTTTTCCTCTTAAGGCATAAATTAAGTTACTAGAAGCACAAGGTAAAAAGGGGTTTACAAGCTACAATAAATGACTATTTAAACTTTGTTGACAGGAGTTCCTATTATTATGTTCAGGTGAAGGTAACCTCAGTAAGAGGTAGGTGTGTTATGCAGTAAGCTGGTAAGTTAAACAAAATATCTAACGCCTTAGACAGTGCCTAGTTATTAAGTGGAGTTCTTAAGGAACCTAAAAAACTATCAAATTTTACCAGAAGGATAGCCACACTCTGGGTGGGCTGCAAAAGGTCCAGAAGGGACGTCAATGCAACCTGCTACCAAGGGGTTTTGCTGATGGTTTACCAGGAAGGGGGTGGTAGGTGTGGAGTGATATCTTCGAGAGCCTCTGGATGGTGGTGTCATCCGGCAGCGGCAGGATCTGCAGGGTGGCTGATGACGACTGGTGGTTGCTCAAGAAAAGCCTCTGGTGATGTCTCCCGATGTGCACCCAAAGAGGTCCAGTGGCCAGCGCACTCTTACGAATGTCTTTGGCCTTTGCAAGCTGGGAAAAGGAGAGTTGGCGACCATTTACCCCTACTGCTACCTCTGACCTTTGCAAGGTGGGAGGAGCAGTGACTGTCTTGAGCCAGGGTTATGCTGGCCATTTTCTACTAATTTCCAAAGCTTGTATGCTTTCAGAGGTGTGGGGTGTGGTTAGTTAGCCTCGCTTCTCAAGGGTTGTTTATTCTTTCGTCAGTGGCAGTGCTATCCTTTCCTTGTCTCCTCTGTTGGAGGCGTGAATCTTTATCTCTTGGTGTGAATCTTTATCTCTTCGGCATGAGGAGGCTGGAGCTGCTCCATTGGAATGGGTGCTGGCCTCCAGTGGTGAGCTGCGGACTAGCTTGGCCTTCACTGGAGGGTGCCGGTGGCCCGGCAAACAGTAAAATTCTACATCGTGGGTAGGATGACAGCGTGATGGTTTCTTGGCAAGTTGAGTGAACCGTAAAATCTAGGACTATGTATCTGTAGTTTATCTTGATGTATATCAACATATCTTGTAGGCATGTGTCCTGTAGTACTTTTGTGGAGTTATGACTGGCCCTTGTATAAGTGGCGTCCTCTAAAATGGGACAGAGTCAGCAATTAGACTGCGCGTGGCTAATGCGCAGAAACATCACGCGTTGTAGGAGTAGTCCCTATCCCTAACTCTATATTATGATCTCACTGATACTCCTGAGCCGTTGGCTGCTGCTAGTCAGCTTAGTATCAGAACTCTATGGGGTAGGGAGGCCTACTGGGGGTTGGTAACTACAGACTGCTATTCACCAAGACCCTTTCTACTAAACTCTTTTATTATAATAACTCTATATTTGAACAGAACAATACATTGACATGAGTAGATCAAGGATACAATTTCTTTACTTGGATTATAGTCTACTATTATGAGAGTATTAAACACAACTAGTCCCTAACCTTGCCACACCTTAAGTCTTTACTAACGGGGTCTCAAGATCAAGGATGACACCGAACTGCTTAGCCGGAGTTTTGCTCACCAAATATCTGAAGTGTAGATTGCAGTTCTGCCTGGAGTTCCTCCAGACCCTGGTTTCTTGTAACCTTCTGCGTTGTTTCGCTCTGGCACTACACATCGTGGCTGTTCAATCTCTCTGCTGTCGTGGTAGGGGGGTTCGCACTCTGACCTTTTATAGCCTGGTGGTAGTGGGTCAGAGGGAATTTGTTATCTAAACAGGTGGCTCGCAAGAAATCCATAGTGTGTTCAACCTTAACTCGTGTGCGGCCCGCCACAGCATCAACTTTTTGTCCTTCATTTATGAAGATCGTCTTGTTAATAATGGTTTTATGCCATATTTTGAGTACCAATAAACTGATTTATACCAAAATTTCATGCAAGTATTGCTACAGTAGGTTGTGAAAATTAATATGCGTTATGTCCGGCAGACATATTTTAATGGGGTTTATATAAATAATTTTGCTCATTTATGATGTGTGTGTGTGTGTGTGTGTGTGTGTGTGTGTGTGTGTGTGTGTGTGTGTGTGTGTGTGTGTGTGTGTGTGTGTGTGTGTGTGTGTGTGTGTGTGTGTGTGTGTGTGTGTGTGTGTGTGTGTGTGTGTGTGTGTGTGTGTGTGTGTGTGTGTGTGTGTGTGTGTGTGTGTGTGTGTGTGTGTGTGTGTGTGTGTGTGTGTGTGTGTGTGTGTGTGTGTGTGTGTGTGTGTGTGTGTGTGTGTGTGTGTGTGTGTGTGTGTTTGTTTTTTTTTTCAACAAAACTCAATCTCAAATTTTGTATAGAAATAGTATTAATTAGAAGCATAGTTTATGCATACAGAAATCCTTTTTTGAAGGTCATGTAAAGTTATATGGTTTAAATGGCTTCAGACAATGATTTTCAAAATGGAGGCCATATAAATATTTTGGTATGGTTAGCATATCTGTGTAACAATTTGTCAAACTTTTTATGCGGATAGTGTCTGTTAGAAACATTATGTACAGAGCCTCTTTGTTAAGCAATTTTATAAGATATCCCTATTTAAGAAAAAAGTTTGTCATATTTCAGATACCAATACCTAAACCAATTTCCACAAAATTTTTCACACTAGTAGTGTTATGGTAGGTCATGTAAACTGATGTGTTTTTAGTGACTCAGACATTTATTTTCAAAATGATGGCCATGTAAATACATACGTATTTCAGGTTAGTAAACCCTATAATTCAAAACATTAACCTGATTACATCTGAAGTTGATGCTGTGAATCCAACCTCCATGATGCAGTTGATTGCAAGCTAGCTTATTTTACGGGTTTTTCTGAATTTGAATCCTGGGCAAGTCATTTGTGTATTTTATCTTAGTAATGTTTCACATGTTTCTGGATTAATCTCTAATGATATTGTTGCCAATGAGTTGTTAAACACCTACATTACATTTAAGCTTTTAATAATTCCACTCAAATATATTTGCAACTATGTAGACGAAAGTAGGGTCATTATTTATCAGTAACTTCTTGCTGTTTTTACAACCGAAAAACTAGTTTCTTGATTTTATTTTGAACTTTTAGTAATGCATAATTTGAAATTACTTAACGAATACAAGTATGGCCCGTTTTGGTGCTGCTACATATTCAACTCGATATAAGCTCTACGTGGGTGAAATTTGTAATATAAAATAAAATTCAAATTATAACACTGGTATCTGCTTTTGAGGTAGTTAAAATTAATTTGTAAAAATAAAGATTATACTGTTATAGTATTCATTGTCTCAAGTTTTCTATCAAGTTAACATCAGCAAACAGTTGTGAAAAAAAATACAACCACATATTGATTAATCGCTCGCTAAGTGGTTGCACAATCAAGAACACGTGACAGGTAGCAAAGCGCCTCGGCATATTGACTTGTACGAATTGGTGAAATTTTATTTGTAAGTGTAAGCATGTAGGTCTAATACAGTAGTTGTTTAATTTTCATTTTTTAAATTGTGACAAAAATTAAATTTATTAAGAGTAGTATGTCAATTCATTGTGAACCACATTTCCATTGTCAAACACGTACATGTTTTATGCAAACGTCAAACTAGTATACATTTTTCATCGTGAACAAAATATTACCTGTGAATGGTCATCAAAGCAGCAGAGCTCTTGAAGCATGAAGTACATGCTTGCAATTGAAGTTGCTGCATTATATTTATCACATTGGTACCCTAAAATTCCTTTGTTTTCTACACTAGTGGGTTGGCACTACTGTGGCATGTTCCAAAGTGAACATTTTTTAGACAGTTTGTAAACAAATGTTATTACACTTAGCTCAATGATCCTATCTGAATATGCAATGAAGAAATTAAAAATCCAGTTTATTTTTTGATTCACCTGTGGATTACTGGAACAAGAGAGATTGTTTTATTTATAAGACAAAACAAATCTCTTGGACATTATTAATATGCATCATTCTCTTTTACATGTTAATTTATAATGATTAGGCCTAAGAATGTTTTTAGCAAATAAATTGTAAATATTGCATTGCAGTAAAAATACCAGGTAAACATTTGGCGTCTATTTTAAAAATTGTTAAGTGCAAACATGTTAATAAAAACTCTAAATGCATCAACCATACTACATAAAAAAATCACCACAATTTCTTTGTGTGCCTAGTACAAATAGTGGATGCGTGAACTTGAGTGGGACCTGGTGGCCAAATATGAAAAAATGAGCCTGTAAGTCTGCATATTTATTTGTAGGCTAATCTGATGTGGAAGGAAAGAGAAGAAGTGAAGTTTGGGAGTATTTTAATGTTAAGATGGCTCACCACAAAGCTATTTGTAAACTGTGTAAAGTACATATTTCCTAACATAAGTTTTTTTATGCTCTCGGGCTCTATATAAAAAATTACAAATAAAATGATTGGTATTGGCACTATCTGTAGGATCCACCACAAAGTTTCGGTATCAGTAACATCTGCAAAATGTGTTTGGACCTATCTCTAAATATAATTGCATTATTAATACGTGTTTAATTTGTAGTAGAATTGAAATGCATAGCTGTGGAGTAACATAATGTTTTAAGTTCATATTAGTCAACTTTTCAACAAACTACGATAGTTAAATTCTTAGAATCACTTAAAGTAACACATAAAATATAGTGTAGACAAAATATATTTCAGAACACAAATTACGACAGAGAAAATATTCCTTTAAAGCACAACATAATTTTAACATAAGCTCAGTCGGACATTGTTAATGTTAACATTATTTCCATGTTTTTAGGAATCGGGTGTGCCCTTCGGTCAGGTACAATGTTGTACTTTGAAAACAACCTCTCAGAATCAACATTGTAACACAAACATTTTCTACAGTAGGTACATTTCACTATGTTTTCTAGGATCAAACAGCTGCCCAAGGAGAGAAAATAAATTTTTTCACCGTCAGATGCTGTTAGCTGGTTCAGTTTATGGATACTTTTTTCACCGACAGACTGAAAAAAAAACTTGTCAGTTGTGTTTGACTTTGTTTTGGAAGTTCAAAAAATTCAGCAGAAGTTTTTTAAAACAAGAATTCCATCTTTAAGCAAGATGTAACTCTTAGACAGTTATTCAGTTTTAAACTGAGTGTGTGTGCGAGAGGAATTTTTGTCCTTTTTAGGTTAATAAGTTACAGCATTATTTACAATGTTCAATAAGTATTACAGCTTGACAATAGATTTTATTGACTTCACACAAAGTCAAGCCTTGAAATAATTTACAGCAACACTTTCTTCTTCAACAAATTTAGCAATGCCATGTAAAAACTTGAACAAAATATTCTACACTTTAGAACCAAGAGTTCAACCTGGTGATAACAGGGATGAGGAAAAGTTTTGTTTTGCCACTTTCATCTACATACTTTTGGCCAAGAAATGTATGTAAGCATGTTTTCTTTTTTGTGTGTTCATAAACAAGTGTTTGGTTTGGATGACAGTTCTAATCACTCAATCTCATAGCCCAAATATTTCCCACCTAGTTCATTTTGTGAGCCCAGCATTGTGTATGCACTAAATCTTGACACACCAAAATTCTGATGGCACTGATGCACTTCGTCACGTATCTTTAGCATTTGCATTTGTTAAGGTTTTCACACTTCCTGCAAAAAGTTTGAACTGGCTCATCCTTACAGCGAAGCACTCTTATAAGAACTACAAACACACACCGTCGTCTCTTCCTATCTGTTATTTAATTGCAGAGGATAGAAACACGCTGATTCTTAACAGCTTCTTTCAACATCTGTTCCCCCTCGTAAATAACCTCTGGAATATAACCTTTGCATATTGTACTGGTGAAAGGTGTCTCCAGCACCTAACAAAGAAAATTTGACAAAAGTAGGTAATTGAAATGTTTCGTTAAATTTTTACAGTGATGTAAATATAGGACTAACCCCATGTTCTACTAACAAAAAGATGAACTTTTCTGTGCGTATGACATCATGGCCTGTGCATTGAAATAAGCCTACAACATTTCATGACTTAAAGAGAATTTGCACCATAACTTTTGTGTCTGCACTATGGTACCGTTTACAAAAATGCATTTAAGTAAAAGTGTTAAAAGACAGTATGAAACAGTTTGTTTAAAAATTGTGCTTGAGATTCAAAAATCTAATACAAGGTGGCTAGCATCAGGGAAAACGGAAGGTCTGGAAAAGTCAGGGAATTTTACATTTCTGGAAAATTCAAGGAAATATCGGGGAAATTTGTGAGAGGTCAGGGAAATTAGAGAAAGTAGTTTAAAATGTATTTAATAAGAAAATTGATATTGGATTCGAGCACTGTGCTACATGCCATCTTATGAATTGTATTGTTACTTTATTTTATTCCACCCTTCATAGCAAGTTTTATGAGTCTGAGGATAATTTTTTTGTAGTATGTTTAATTGTAACTATTACTACACATATTCTTGCTGCTGACTTTTTTGTTTCGTTGTTACAGCAAGCATTGACATTGTGTAAAATATGTTTTTAGGTGTAACTGTAAGATTTTGCAAGAAAAATGTTTCCTTTACTAAAATAATACATAATTCAAACACTTAGTGGTTCTCAATGAATTGACACATTGTATTCTTGCTTGTCCTTGTATCATGACTTTTTTTTAGTTTTAAGAACGCTAGTATTATCCTCTGTGTACCTTTTGCTTTTTCCATTTGCCATCTGTGTATCTACGTACTTATTTGTTTTTTTTTTTTCTGTAGTTTTTTTATAAATAGTTTTTGAATAGGCAGGCATCCTAAATGAAGGCTATGTTATTGTTATCCACAAAAGAAGTTTTAATTTATTTTAGTAAACAGCGTAAAAATATTTTTAATATTTGCAGTTTACATTGGTCACGGAAATGTAACGGGATACCTGGAAAAGTCACGGAAATGTTAGTGAATTTGCTATAAGGATATAGCTCCAGTACCTAACCTAAAGACAAGTAGGTAATTTACTGCATTTAAATTTGGCAACCATAAACCACTATCTTTTAATTTTTTTTTTTTGTTGCTAAAATAATATGCCTCAATGCTGCGTATAATTTCAAGAGTAGGTAACAAACTTTATTTTTTGTAATGTTTTGTTTGTCTGCTTACAAATTTACAAAATGCTTCCAACAACACAGAAAAATAAATAGTAGTATTTTCTATCTACCTTCAAGGTTCTTAGCATCCCTTGCCAAAGTTTGGGGTTATCCAGTTTTTCAATCGGAATACAGTGTTTGCTTCCATAAAAGCTTTAGTTGTCTATATAAATTAATCATGGTCCAGTTTTGCCTGTTTTGGTGTCAACACTGCTGATTTCGGAGAAACTTACCTTTTTACACCAACAGATGCTCTCGCCTTCAACGTACAGGAATTAATTGCAAGTTGCTAACAATTGATTATAAATCGACCACAATTATTGATTATCGAAATACAGACATTTCACTATTTTTAATGTATGTTCTCTATTTTTATTTCGTGATTTCACCAAGCAATTAACTATTTTGCAATTTTAAGTGTGTGTGTGTGCGTGTGTGTGTGCGCGCGCGCGTGTGTGTGTGTGTGTGTGTGTGTGTGTGTGTGTGTGTGTGTGTGTGTGTGTGTGTCCAACCTTTAGCACATTTGTGCCTCATGAAAAATGTGTGTGTCTACTTACTGAGTGTGGTGTAGGGTATTTCAATAATGATTAGCAAGACTAATGCTAGAATCGAATTATAGTGAAACCTCTGTAAATAATTTTCTGAGGGACATTTTAAATAAATTGCACATACAAAAATAAACATGTTAATGAAGGTACCTATATAAATATTTTTGCAATGAACTGACACATACTTACACACTTGCAGGTGGCAGCGGTGTTGCCTACACAAATAGGCATGCTGCTGCGCCCTTTGAAAATTATTGAATTGATTTCTTGAGTATGGTTGACCTGAGTGAGTCACTAAGGCTACCTTATTTGTTAGTATGTACACGTTGACTTCATGCATCAAAACCGGAGAAAAGCTAGTGGTTATATCTTGCTGCCATGTGCAAATCACTCAATGGGGTGTGCAGTGAACAACGCACCCAACAGCACCACAAACCGAAAGCCCCCACAGGTATGGCTGTGATAAGTGTGCAATACTAAAGTTAGTGAAAGCAAAAAAGGCCAAACCCTTGCTCTGCCCAGCAATTCAAATGAAGTTGCTTTAACACCATCTGTAAACATAACTGTTGAAACACTTGACATTAAAATAGTAAAATGAACACCATAAATTCAAATAAGGATAAACTATCTTTTGAGAAATACCAAAGGGGCTACAGAGATAACTAAATTAATTATAAATGAATGTTTTTTTTTTTTTCACAGACATGTTTTTATTCAGACTTAAATTTCATTTATTTTTTTTTGTTATATTCTTTTCAAAAAAAAATCTCATAAACTGGAGAAAAAAATAACAAACTGCCATTAAATATTCCATGGATAATATCATACAGTATCTAGTTGCATCACACGAATTACATTAACTGTTTCAGTTTGTTGGAAATTTTTTCATATAATTTTCTAATTTATATATGACTGTTATATTGTTAACTTTGTTCCACCGGGATCCCGTGAGATATCATGTAATATACTTGCTTACTACATTACTAATAATGGCCATTTTGCAGACATGCTTTAACATTTCAAGGACACCAAATATTTTCACAAGGTTATAATGTTACACCTTGAGCTTGGAGGTGACCTGAATGCTTTTCAAAATTCAACTTGGTGGGTTTCTGAACACCTTTCAAAAATTTAAAAAACAGACAGAAACAAAAACATTTGAAGATGGTTAGTAACAATCCAGCAAAATATTAAGGTACTGTATTCATTTAGCCGGATGATGAATAGAACTGGAATGTGTCCACAGTTGGATGGTGATGAACAAAATGTGTCTCAAAACAAACTCACCAGTAGTGGCTAAAAGGAAAAACTTATCACATGATAGAGAAAACAGGCCAAATCCCAAAAAATTCAAAATATCACTCTATTATTTAGACGAAGAAGAAGGAAATGGTCACTCTTGGAAGTCGTCATGGGTGGGTATTGATTCAGAAATCCATCAGCACTATCAGTATGTAACATTTTACGACTACTTAACTAAATTCAAAATGACATTTTATCACAAATAGAATTTTAAAGCTAATAAAATTTGTTGACAAATTTTAAATATAATGATTTTCTAAATACAATGCATTTTAAAAGTTTCTAATTGTAATAAAACATTAGATCTTTTAATTGATGTGGTTGGCATTACGAAAAATAGTTCTTTTGTTAAAAATAATAAGGAAAAAACTCTCTAGAGTGAAGAATTTACCAGTAAAACATAAAATATTTAAAAGTAACGAAATGACAGCCTGTGATAATCAGCACCAAAGTAACTATGGCTTTAGTGACATCACCATTGGTGATAACAACAAACAAATTTTCGTAAAACCAAGTTTTGAAAGAACACAAGGTAAAATTCCTCTTAACAAGTTTTGTAAAAATATGGAGAAAAAAAAAAATGAAACTGTGAACATTACTGAATTACATAAAGAAAATTGTCACAGTACGACTACAGGTACTTAACAGTGACCAAGTACACGTACTTAACAGCATTACAAAATAGCAAACAGTTAAATGCTGGAACTGAACCCTTGTGTTTTGCCATACAGACAAACAAAATTTATTCCTACAAAAGGAATACAAATTAGGAAAGTCACAAAATATATGAAAACAGAACAGCTGGTGCCACCTAAAACGGCACATTTAGAATGATTTTTTAAATGCAATCATAATCTGACAACCCCAATTTACCATAATTTATGAAGTGGGATAATTTTAAGAACCAAATTTTTGAAAGTTTGAAATTATTTATCAGCTTAACATCATTAATTTTTTTCTTATTTAATCTCGCCTAGTTTCTATTACAGTAGAGTCCTAAATTTACAAGTACTGGATTTAATGAGGCAGTGATTTTGCAGGGCTCATTTTCGGGAACCATCAAAAAATCATAAGAGTTGTCGAAAAATTAAAAAATCTCAGGAAAAATTTAATAAATCACAATAAAAACTTATTAAAAATATGTTTATAAGTTCACAGCGATAAAATATACGGGTTGTAGTGTTGATACTCATAATTGGCATGCCGTGAGGTGAAAAACAAGAAAAAAACTATAAAAATCAGTCAAAACTACAGCAGTTGTGATTGGAAATGAGCGTGCCACATGGCACCTGAAGGAAAGGCTGCCCATGCAACATGTGAAGGAACAAAGGAAGTATCTATTCTAACCACTCTACTCCCCCTCCACCATCCTATCCCTTACAGCTTCAACCTGCAGTGTCTGCACCTAACCTGGTTATCTTCTTACTTTGCTATCACGCACATAGTAAAAAGTCCGCCCAATAACAGCATGAGTTACACAGCCCCACACTTTTCCCCCCTTCAGCTGGTACGATCGTGGAGCTTTGTACATACATAGGCTGTTGACGGTAAACCGAGGACTTTTTAAAACCATCTGTCAGGAATAGTAACCAATAGACACATTTTATGGTGGCCTCTGACATTAAATTTTGATTGTGATGAAAAGTATATACTATGTTTAATAGTCAAGCGAAAATGTTTAGCATAAACAAGTGAGAGAAAAAATGACCAGGCCCTTAAAAGTGCTCACTTTACAGTGAACAGCTTATACCATTCTGAAGTATCTTTTATTAGCAAGATGTTTGTCTATTGAATTGACATAATTTTTTATTAATACTTTGTCGGATTTTTTTTTTCAACTTCTACTGGAAATAGACTTAGCACGTGTTGAAGTGTGTTGGCACCCAAAGTTTACATTTTGTATTTATGACTAGGGTTGGTCATATGTACCATTTTGAGGTAGAGTAGAAACCTGGAATATTGCGGCTTGTTACACCACGGGTCAATTTATATCCTCCAGCCTGAAAAAATAAATGAGTGAAAAGCATGAGGTATTTTAGACCTGTAGGTGGTCTGGAATCAGGGAAATCTGGGGAGGGGGCAGAAGGAGCGGGTGCTGATATGTGTCATCTATTTGAGAGAGGACAAACGCAGAGTTGACAATTGCTGACCAGGATGAATTTTACAGCCTATATTGTTGGTTTTTCCGGAGTCAGATTTGTTCGTGTGGGGCAATGTTGCAGGAAAGAAAGGTGTATTATAAAGATAACAAACTAAAGCAGTGTCCGAAGTGGCAGATTTTGTTGACAAAATGATCATGTGACTGGATTTTGTATAAAAATATGGTGACATATTTGGTAATTTCCAATTTTGTATCGTGCATCTAGCAGATGTTAGCAAAAATACAAAATAAGCACCATGTTGGTTTTGACCTTCAAAACACATGTGGCTACGTAATTAATTTTTTGTTTAATTCAAATAACTCTTTATTAACTACTTTAGGTATGTTTTAAAATACAAGTGTGCTTTGTTTATATATTTCGCAATAAAATTGAATCACTATTGCATTGTTTACACTGTATTTTTTATTCACATATTTGTAGCATTCCAGTGATGGATGTAGAAATATTACAGCCATTTTAAGCATCAAAATTAGATAAAAACTGGACATGTGATGCACTCTCTGACTAAATATCATACTCAACTGTGCCTCATCGGAATGTTCCTTCACTTTAATTAAGGCGGGTTTAAAACATTAGGCTACTAGAAGCTGGTCATATGTCCACAGGATACGCCCTTGCAACGAGGAGCCTTATTATTGATGCGTCCATCCAGCTTATACTGTTCACACTAGTCAGACGCCATGTCAACCTCTCCGAAGTGAGATTGTACTATCGGCCAAGCCCGCTGCCCAAGGTCATGTAGTTCTGCGGCACAACAGGGGATGGCGCCACCAGCACCACAACAGCCAACCCTGGCATATGGCTTCCGGCAGACAGTTTTGCTCGAGAGACGGCCCTTGAGACACCCCCCACCCCAATACATCACAGGGCCTGCGGACAAGGAGAACATATAAGTCAGTGCGCCGCCTGAAGATGTCAGCAGTCTATGCTGCTCCTACCATGCTGAACTGTGCCGGAGGGAGCCACCAGGTCCTCACAACCCACCGAAAGCTCTTCAGCAGCGAGAAAAGCACCTTCCAGACCTTCAGGAAACTCTTCACCAATGGCTCCCAAAGATTTCAACCTCTTGCCTTACTCCCTCTGGTAACTGCAATCACCACTACCCCCTCTGGTAGTGGTAGTCAACCGTCTCTTCTGGACAACGGTGAGATTAGTTAGGGCCAGTTCTCATAGTCAGATCGCCTTCTTCAGGTTAGGACCAGGTCTCTTTCACCTGGATTCACGTAGGTTAACTTCTGTTTACCTCTGAAATACGTAAAACCCTCTTAATAAATTTTCTGTTAAGTTTTTCTGCTTAATAAGCTTTTAAATGTTTGCACTTTGTCTAGTACAAATACATAATGTTATCTCTTTAAGAAGTTTTCCTGCCTAATAAATAAGCGCAAATTTTTAGTATTTTTCTGAAACGTCGTAACAGGGTTTCACTTTAGTTAGGTAATACAGGCCACCGTATGTATTCTTCGTAGAGTATATACGTATGTGTTACACTTACTACTGAGTACTTATGTCATTGGGTAACTGTGTTAGTCCTATGTAGACACCACGTTCGTCAGAGTAAAACAGAAGATTATAACTTTTTGTTTACTACACACCCATTATACGGCCACGCGTGCTGTGCCCCCTGGGGTATAGTATGGTAGAGCCTTCACCACTAGCAATACCTTCTCCCAAAGTGGCTAGCCAACCAGACCGTCCTATACTCCGTCCGCCACGCTGAACTGTACCGGAGTGAGGAAGAGTTTGTTACTGGAGAACTGACCCCTTTTGGATATCACTCCCAAGTGTCGTTGAAGGAAACCCAACACTCTGTATCCACCATGCTGAACTGTGCCAGACTAAGGAGCACTGGGTATGACTCTTACCTACTCGGCTTCAGCATTGGCTCTACACACCACTTGGGACTTTGCTGCCTGCTTCACTTTGTAGAGGCCAATAGTAGTTCCTTTCCTGTATGCCATATGCTTAGAAGAGTGGTGCTCGGTAGATAGTGAGAATGGCATCTACTAAACTAAGCAGAGTTGCAACTCCGTTTTAACTGCACTTAGCAGCCTAACCCCACGGGAACGAGCTCTTGCCGCCCGCAAGCTGGAGAAGCCTCACTTCCCAGCTCCCTCCTAACACTTGTATCCAGCACTCATCAAGACCGCCGGGAACCTTCACCTGATAGTCGAGCCGTCCGCAGAGGTGGGGATGTCCCTCTTGGAATCGTCAACTCCTGGTTCAGGGACAACTGGACCACCAACAATCACAGTCTAACCCAGGCTGCTACCATTGTTACTGGTGCACCATGTCTCGGCACCAATAGCAGTCGCTGTCCGCCATCCCGGCAGTTGGGTCAGCAGCCACCTTGGGCCACAGTCTAGACAGGTAAACCCGTGGCAGTGTGTCAAGCCATCAGTCAGGTCATGTAAGCGGCACCAGACTTTGTACCGCGCAGGCAGGCCACGCGCCCTGCCTTGTACACCGGCCGTGCTCAGGTCTGAAGGTACTAGTCACTGACGTCACACTAAATCTCGTATAATTGGCGACTCAAACAAAACTGTAAGTGACCAGTGCGACTTTCCTCAACCAAAGGTAGTCGTGCATCAGACTTTTTCAATGTTAATGTAAAAATGTGTTGCCGCAATTGCTAAACAAGTGATTGTCAACGTCTGAAATGAAACTTATAAAATTTCAAATTATAAAATAACATTTCGGACACCTCCTACGGCTTAGATTGCCTTATCTTATACCTAACCAGTTTGACAGTATGTTTAATCTTTGACGAAATAATTTCTCGTAATCCAATTTTTATATGAATATACGTATGCGATCAATATCTTAGCTAAAGTGCAGTGCATGCAACACAGTATAAAGCTGCTGTGATCCACGTGCACTCGTGAGCATAAAATGTATTTTGCCCAGGGTGAGGGTGTGGTGAGTGATGAATCTGCTCGGGCGAGAAGGGAAATGGGAAGATGTGCCCAGGAATGTGAGGAGGAGAAATAGGCATGAGTGAGCACTTTGTTTGCATGTCGCCATGTGCCAGTCATGCATAAAAGAAAATAGAAGGTGACCAACGAAGGACACAGTTAAATTGTTGTAGAACACAAACAAAAAAGTCATACCAATTATTACATGAAGACCATGAAATCCTGTAGCTAGCTACACTGTTTCTGCACTGCTCATTGATTTTCTTGCATGAGTATCATAAAGTAGTATACGAATGAAAGTATATAGTGGATGAGAAAAAAGTGCAGTTACACTTTAGAGTTCAAGTTAAAAGTAATTAATTACGCAGGATAAAACGGAAAACAAGTGGCCATGAGAAAATTTGTTGATCCTGAAAGTGTCATACGGTGATATACTAAGGAGTAACTAGACAAGGTGCCAAAAATAAACATACTCTTCCTCAGGCCAAGTTATAATTAGTTTTGAGTTTGGATTACATCATTTGTATTTAGCATTTTGTAAGGTTTAGTCAAAACATCACGACATTGAACTGTCTAGCACACCATGCTGCTATTATTTTGGTGCTATCATTATTCAAAATTAAAAATCCATGAAGTCTTAAAATAAATTAGTCCCATAAGTTGTTAGAGGGTTGTTTAAATTTAAAATTAAGAAAATAAAACCAATATGATGTGAAATTGTTACTTGCCAAAGCCTTGGGTGCCATAGAAATTATCAGCTGTGCTGTGAGCGAGTGGGTTGAAGGTGGGCTGTAGAGAAGAGGCTGTGCTTATATCACAAAATTAGTAAAGCAGCACACAACAAATTACTCAAATGACAGGAAACCATAGAAATTTATTGTGATGTTCTGTAATTCAGTATTGAAAGTTTATTATGGAAAACATTACGTATTTTGAAAATAATTACATTTATTTAATTCAACTGTTTCAAGCACATAAGCAAACATGTTTGCATAGACTTGCATTCGTTAGATTGTGAGTGACACTGTTCGGAGATATGGCTATCTATTTGTTTCAGGCAAATATTGCCTGAAATTAGTCGTGAAAATACTGCCTAAAGTTAGGCATTTCCTAAATACTGTAATTGGCTGTTTTCTAAATAATTAGCCAGCATTCCTTACTATTAGGTTAAGTGCCTGATAAGCATCTGAGCAATAAAGGTTATAATTTGTCAGTCATTAAGTGTTAATTACCAATCATTGTAAATAATTTGTTTATAAAGCATCAATTGGTCATCAAACAGAATTTACAGCAGTCAGTCATCATCCATCATTCATCAAATCATCTTTTAATCCTTCGTTAATCAACCATCATCAGTTACTCATATTTATAATTTTACTTAAATTTGTTTTGGGAATAGGCTTAATGTAATTTCAAAACCGCATTTTAGTTGTAATTGGAGCTGTATGATAAATTGGCTGTTTACTGTTGTGTCCAGCTCAAACGCCAGGTGTGGAAGACAGTCGAGCGTTGTCCACATGCGAAACATCAGATGCAGGTGCTGTTAGCAGACACATTGAAATGGAAACGGTGTCTGAAGAGCAACATTCGTCCTCTGATGTGTTAATGGGTGCCTCAGAAGCTACAGATATGACAGAGGCACGGCTTGTGCCACTGGCTGTGTGTGAAAAGGAATTGGATGAGGGAAAGGAGATGGCGGAGGAGGAGGCAGAAGTGACAAGGTAGGTGTTGCGAGTGAGAGTACCAGACAAGGAGGGGCCAGCGTGGTGTTGACCAGGTGGGGCGGGATGTTGCAGCAGGGAACACAGGGGCTCCGTCTTGGGACTGGAGGAAGACAACACTGGCACAAAACAGCAAGTTCATGCTGGATGGATGCAGTCCACATCTCACTTCTGGCCCAGGTATGGCTGCCTTCATAAGTTTATGCATGTAGTTGAAAGGTTTGGAAAGAATTATACGGTAGTTACTTGACTGTACCTTCACCTCAGGCTAAAGAAAAACTGCTACTGAAAATATATTAATGACTGTTTCAATTTCAATTCAAGCAAGGGTGTCTTTGTTACATGACCATCAGAAAGTTTTTTGTATTGTAGTATGCTTCTATTACGTTACGGTATACGAGACATACCCAGATTTTGTTTATTTGATCTGTTGTCATTTGAAACATGAATAGTATAACTAATTTGTCTGCTAAACAAAATTTTAGTTATGTAAAATATGGTACCTATAAATTTTGAGTAGCTCTGATTTATTTTTCTGAACTTAAATATATTTTAGTTATATTTAAAGAAAATGAAAATTGGAAAATGTGTAAAATGTCAGAAAAATTAAATTTTTTTAAATATAGTACATATTTAGATTTTTCGTTAAATTTAGTTTGAGAATAATTCAGCAGGTGTTAGTTCTCACACACATTTTTGTGTGAATGTTGTTAATATATATGTATTGTTCCCGGACTATTTGTGTGCTGAAATATTATGTATACCTACAGAATCGGTACTTTAAAGAATCTATTTCAAATATTGCATAGGAATGCTAATGAACATATTTGAAATATTGCATTGGAATGCCCATTTTGATTGGAGTAGAGAAAGTTTTAGGGAAGATGTAGAATAGTATTGTGTAACTGTTAAAGCTACATGTTACAAAATCTATTATGTGGTCTACTTTGATTTTGCAAATTAAATTTTTTGTATGAAACTGAAGCGGTTTAAGGAAAGACTACCTGAATTGCACTCAAATGGGCTATTTTTCTTATACGTAATGATTATGATTTATTATTTTGGGTTTTTGCTAATCCTTGTAGCAAGTAAATTTGTCGTGGCAGCTTTTATTATTATAAATTATACTATATTTAAGGTACATTAAAATAATTTTAGGACTTTACATGTTAATAAAACAAGTTTCAGGAAGTTTAGTGCTACCCTTTAGTATGTAAGCGTGTAGGCAGTAGTCCTACAGGACTGGTCATAGATGCGATTTGGTGCTTATTCACCTCTGTACCCATGTTGTTTTGATTAATGAGCTTGTGAAAGCTGAAGAAACGCCACAATTTCGTAGCACTGAGATAGAGAGAATTAAACAGTACTTGAACGAGCAAGGGTTTTGTCAAGGCTGTGATCTGTGCTAAAGCCAGTGGTGCCAAAATTGTGTACATTATGGTTGTACAGGCTCTTAGATGGTAACTATTGGTAGGGTTAGGGTTCTGTGTGCTAGTGCGAGTACCTAGAAAGAATAGACTCTATGGGCTGTGCAGTCTATCTCGTGTAAACAAGGTGAGGGATGGAGAAAATATGGTTAGTGAGAAGCTCAGCTTCAGGGGGAAGCCTCATTATTTTTCTTTCTCTCATTCTAAGTATCAAGGACTCTCCTAATGCTCCACTCTTCGACCCCGTTCCGTGGGTGTACGTTCTGGCATTGGCAGTAACACAGTGTGGGGCTGCTGTTAAATTTACTAGCCCACATTACATGTCCATGTTGCAGATTCAAATTTCATACACTGCAGAATGCTTCAAGGGTTGACCTGTTGAAATGGAAAATGTGGTTTCACTTTGGACTGCATTTGTTTTTGCAAAATCCACAACCTTGGAAATACTTTAGTTTTGTGTTGAGTTTATACAGTATATTTATTATGTTATTAATTTATCGGTTTATTTAGTAATAACTAAAAAATAATGCTGAAATCTTACTAATCTTGAGTACAAAACGTTGAAGCACTTTGATTTTAAAATTATTAAACACCCGCGTGCTGGGACAGCAGCTTGAGGTTTTGAACCTCGGTTGCCAATGCGTGTGTAAATACTAAGGTACACTAAATAATAGATTGTTCATCCAAGTAATCACAGTGGGGGGTCGCACACAAGTCCCAGGTGTAGCTCTATCGCTGGTCACTTCCCACGCGGGTAGGTGAGATTATGTGACGAGTTTAATGGGGGTACTTGGGGATTGAACCCCCTATGAGCAACCTGAATTTGAGTGTTCTATCATACACTATGCAGGTATGAGAGGTCGTAGTGGCCTTCAAATATCTCAAACATTAACGCTGCGGTGATCATTCCCTGTGCAGCTAATCCCTCTTGGGCAGAAACCCAGTGTAAAGCGTAGTTCATGTTGGTAGTAGATATATTTTTCTGACTGGTTACCGGGGTCGTTGGTGATAGTGGGTGGAGCTCTCCTCTGCTCTGATTGCTGTACTGGGGCAACCAGCTGAGGAACAGTGACCGACTCTGGTTGTGGCAGAGTAGTACTCTCACTGTTTGTCGAAAGGGGGGGGGGGGGGACGTATGAGGGGATATGGTAGTGTATTCCTCAGTAACATTGGCAGATTGTAATCTGGTTACATATTTTCCACAATGCAAAAATATTAAATATTCGTAGGACTGTCTGCCTATGGCTCTGGAGGATGATGCAAAGAGTGACTCATTTTCAGGTGTTTCTGAATTAGTTCAATTTATTATTCCTTCCTTGAGTATCTTGACAGCTCTGTTCAACTTGTTTTTAACACCACTTTTGTGAGAGCTTGCAGCATGACGCAATCAAAAGATTTTGGCAATGCAAACCAAGTAAAAATTGTATGTAAGACTAAGCCAATTATAATAGCGGTCGTAGTGTTCATCCAGGTGTATGGCTATACCCAACGTGTAACTCCTAGCCATTCACTAGCCTGAAGGGTCATACAGCGGAGATTCGTAGGCAGTCGTAATACCTGGATGTAGTGAGTTCCTACTGAAGGGCTCCCCCGAAGATTAACCAATACAATACCCTGAGCATTACAGGAGCCAAACTCGGAATACAGCTTGGTGTTACTTGTATTTGCAGTATAGCTGATTCGCGTATTCAAAATATTAATTCAACAATTAAATTTAATGAGCTCGCATAACACTTGGGGAGAAATAGGTTACTAATATCTAGAATTGAGAAGGCTCTAGAATTCGCTTGGTGCAATGTGGGTTTTATTACATTCATGTAATTTATATACAAAATAATACAATGAGAAGAAATCAATAATATTACTTTAATTAATCTTAGCATAAATATTCCCTGTGAAAAGACTACTGTGGAAGTTCATTCAAAAGCAAATCAGGCGGAGGCAACATTTTTAAGTTACGTTTAAAGTGATTGAAGAAATAGAGATTTGATCATTAAATTAATTACTCAAAATCTTAGTTTGCCCTGGGAATCCTAACTTTAATAAGGGATTATCCAGAAGGGACCTCGTAGAGTATAATACAAGGCTCTTTACCCAACTGTTAAAGATTTGGTCGGGCTAAGGCCGTACAGGGTAGTCCTTAAGGGCCACGTGTCGCAGTGACCTTGGTTTACCTGAAGAGGTAAGAGTGTTAGGAAGGAGACTTGTGGTAGCTGCTGGCAGTGAAGGCGACCCAGGAGTTGGAGGCACTGTAGAAGTAGATGCATTCTGGTGGCGGCGTCCTCTGGAGCAGGTGGCATCATCGGAGATCACTTGCAGGCTACCAGCGCGGCTGAGGGTGTCCAGCCCTTTTCAGGATACCCCGGCCTTCACAGCCTTGGGTGTTGCAAGACAGAGTTGCCACCACGTTTTAAGGGATTTACACCTTTATTCTCGCCCTCGGCCTTTGCAGCCTGGAGAATGATGAGCAACTCCTGAGCTCTGGTTAGTGCAGCCTTTTATATTCATTTCTGCCGACCATAGGCTCTCAAGAGGGTTGTGGAGGAGTTAGCCCCACCTCTCAGGGGTGGAGCTTTTTAAGTCGCATGCATGAGTAATGGATCCTTATCTCACCTGCCGCTTGGTTCATGGTGTTGGAAGCTCTGATTCAGAGGTGCTCAAGGAGGCAATGGCCTGCTTCTTACAGCGGTGTGAAGTTTGAATTGTGTGCTGTCACTCTAGCAGGTGCGGTGAAGTAGAGCGGTGTTCCAGTTGAGCAGGGGCGATGACGTGATGGCTTCTTGGAGATTCTGGTTGACAGTAAAAGCTACGAGCAGGGGGCTGGAGGTGTGTTTGAGGCTCTGTCTGGAAGTCCCTTGTGTTCTGCCTCCAGTACCGTTTGTAAATTGAGTTAACTTGCCCATAGAATTTGTCATTATTCAGATGGGGCGAGTTTGCCTTTAGGAGTGCGCTTCTTCTAAGCACTGAATTGCATCATGCGTCAACTGTAATGCTCTGTAATAAATTTTGTATCACCTTTTTTAAACTCCGAAAATTACTAACAATATCACTTTGAGTGTATTGACCATTTCAACATATGCTAGAATAGGTTAAAAGGTTTTTTATATTGGTTTTATTGAATTCCAGTGTTTGTGTATGATTTGAATATGTCCTGTTATCTTGCAAAGAAAATTTTAGGGAATAATAATTGGCGTGCTGGGACATTATGCTCGTAAAGTTTGTGTAAGGGTTTTGTTCCATGAAAGGTTAGTGCATTTGGGTCTGCAATTTTTTATCCACTATTTTCATTGTGTGCAATCATTTGACAGATTTGTAAAGATGTACTAAAAATTTACCCCAAAAATGGCGTAGGAGATGATGAGCGGAACACAGACATGTTCCTTATAGCAGCAACAAAATCATCAGAATGTGATGAAATGAAACGAGGTGGAATCCTGCATAGCCAAACCTGAGCTCAGCTATCTGAGGAACCCCTCTTTCACATGTACTCTGCAGCAGACAGTAAGGAGAATGCTGTAGATTCTCCCTCCCCTTGTGCACAATCTACCTAGCCACCAGTAGAAAATTTCAGTCTGGTGTGTTATAAACTGCCTACATGTGATGCAGGGTGGTGTTTATTGAACAATTCTTACCAGTTCTGTGATCTCTTTTTGTAGAAATAAAATAACCATCTAGCTGTATAGAAGAAATATGGATGCTGATGGGCACAGTTGTGGTTTTCAGTAGTAGCTGTGAATTGTTCTACTAGCAGAAATATGTACTGATACTTTACGAGGTACACAGTTTTCACATAACTCTTAGATCTGCCATACTGTCTTCTAAATATCAATAACTACTGTACTTTATTATTTGAAAGAATTTATAGATACTGAACAATATTGAAATATTTCGTATTAAAAAAATTGATTTTAAAGAGCCTGATTATGTTCTGTTTGCTCAACAGATATGCCACATTATTTTACTTCCTTGTGTTGCGAGATAGCAAGCTTAAGTTGGCAGGAACAAACTGTATCTGTTTCCAGCGACAGCAAGTGGGCGGGTAAGATTGACCCTGGACAACCGCTGTGCCCATATGAACTGCGGGGGTCTTGTCGTGACCAGGAGTGTTTGTACCAGCACGTGTGGTGCATGCACACGTAGCGGCTACGGCAAGTCTCTTAACTTTTGCCACCAATTGATTGTCTATTCAAAGGCTGTGATTTTTAAAGCAATTTGAAATCAAGTTGCATCATACTATCATATGTATTTCAATTCAGATTATGTAGCTGTATAGCCATAACTTCTTTAATATCTTGTGCTATTAGATTTTTTACTTTTGTGCCAAAATATTTTTAATAGTGTTATACATATTTAATAGCAATTTGTTAAATTTCATGTATTTTTTAATGGATGTTACTCCATTGTACATATTACTTGTAGTAGGCATATTTGATTAATTTTAATGTGGTTCCTGATATATTTCTGAGGCATTTGAGTTTTTTTTGTGAGATTTTGGTTACAGAGTTGCCCTTAGGCAAGTGCTGAAGGTTTACTGCTGGACATCTTTTGAGCATATTTTGAGGTGAGTACTGTAATCTTGGATGACTGTGCTTAATTGATGGCAAAGTAATTTGGAAATGAACAACTGAATTAGTTTTTTATTCAGTCTGTTTATTAAATGTTTTTACATTAGAAAGTATTTAGATCTAGAAATCTGAATATATTAAAATTAACTTTTAAAGGTTGTTCATGATGAAGTGAACACTTTTGGAATCAACCTTTGAAAAAGATCACTGCCCATTAACTGTGTATGTTCGAATGTTAGCAATGACAGCAGTACTCAAAAGTTATGTTGGCAGAAAACTATGAGAAGTAGTTCCATCTTCTACTAATTAAAAATGTTTGTCACCAGCAATTAAGTTTCTTTTTGTTGTATGCAAATGAGAATAAACTTTGGCATGGTTGTAATACACATTTATAAACTTTTCACATCAGCACATCGTTGAAGTTGTTGGTCCCCCCCCCCCCCTCCCCCTTTTATCCGATGCTTCTGTGGCAACAAAGTAGTGGTTTACGAACAACATTATTTTAATTAGCTGTTCATACTCCTGAATTAAACTATTTATCATTGTAATCAACAAAAAAATTTTATGCATGTTGTGAGCAGGGTTCTTATGGTCCTTGAAAGTCCTTGAATTTTTAAGTGTTTAGTTTCCAGGCCTGGAAAATTCCTAAAATTATGTTTGTCGTTGACAAGATCTTGGGTTTTCATGTTATAATGAATACAGAACATGAAATTATCAGTGAGACTAGAAATGAAGATGGTTTATTTTCATTAGGGTTCTGTTATCTGTATTGGAAAGCATGCATGTACAGTAGGTACTAAAGTGTGCACAGTGTTATTGAACAGTTCTGATTAGTGATAAGATCATTGTGTCCTTTTTCTATTTAACCCAATGATGGCTAGACGCTTTGAATAGCCACTTCACTACGGTGAACTGGCCGGAGCCAAAATCGCTTGCAAGCTGCCAGATTGGGATAAACCCTTCTGTTTAAACTACAAATCCTAAGCTAATATTGAAATCCTTATTGCAGTAGCAAGTGAATTAATGAAGTAGATTTAAAATACTTTTCAAATTTTCTGAATTTTTAGAAGTGCGTTACTATCAGAGGTGGAGGAATTATTTTTTTATCATCAGGAGGGGATCCGGGCAGTTAAGAGCTGCAAAATTTGAGATTAAGAATACACAACAATTAAAATTGTGTGAAGATTTACATACACATTTAATATTCCAATGTAACTTGTATGTAGTCTTCACTCACATACTCCACTGCACAGAATAAATTCTATTCAGAAATAAATACAACTATTGGCATATATTTATTACTAACCACACAGATATGAAATACACACACACCTGGAAATTGGTGTTCCCTGGGATTTCCCCAATTTTTTTTTTCAAGCAACAATTGCAAGTATGACAATTCAGCTGCTGTGAAATGTGCTTCACATATTCAATGGAAATTGTGATAATATACTTTGGTTCATTTTTATTATAACTCCAATATAATAACCACATAATATTTTGTAATTAAAATAGCCCCTAATTATGAAAATGTAAGGTTTAACGGCCTACTAACATTAAACAGTAGAGAATTGCATCAATTGTCTCATGATGACTAACAGTGTGATCTAGATAGTTTCATGACTTCACCTCTAATCACAAACTCGACCACTTTATTTGGTTAAGAATAGGTGTATTTTTCTGATTGAACCAATAACAAAGTTTGGTGCTTACGGTTACTCTGCTTATTAAAACCTCTTTGTGAACAGGGTCACCTTCCGGTGGATGGACCCTGGTAAATAGGCCCTCTCAGACTGCAATTGAATTTAGTTTGAATTAACCTATGCCAGCTGCTTGCGGTGTCTGCCCAAGATCTACAGGGATGGTTCTCTGGCCCGTGTGGCGGCCGGCGAGTCTTAGTGACCGCAACTCGCCCTGTACTGGTGGTTGTGCTTGTACAGATTTTCTTTGCGGTGTTGTTAGTCACACCGCACGCCTGGATAGTTTTAGAAACAAGTAAACACACACATGGAATATGACGATTACAGGACTTTATTAGCTCAGTCCTCCACAATCATCACGTGGTAAATTTTGTTTTGTCCCCTTGTTTGTCATACCAATCTCTGACCTAGATCATGCGTAGCAATTCTCATAACATCAACACCATCCACACATGTTGCTGATAGAAATATCCTTAACAGACATATAGATTACCCTTAACCCTAAGTGGCAGTCATGAAAGCGTGCCCTAAATATAATAATAAAGGGTCCGAAAACAGGTTAAAGTACACTACCTCAGTTTGATCAGAGTTGCGGGCCCCTGCAACAAGTCCATGCCTCATCATGGCCCGATCAAGGTTGCCACAACATGGCCATCAAGAGGCAAACTTCCAACGTCCAATAACTACTAATACCCAATCACAAAGTACACAAGGTAAAAGACAACAAAATACAGCAATCCATTTATAACAGTTATTCATACATAATTTCCCTGCCAGTTTAGTTTTACTTGAAGTTATTCATACATAATTTCCCTGCCAGTTTAGTTTTACTTGAAGTTATTCATACATAATTTCCCTGCCAGTTTAGTTTTACTTAAAGTTATTTAGTTTTCTTCTCTGAACCAGAGAGGTTCGAGAATATGGTTCTCCAGTGACGTCACGGCTGTGCCTCCCGCCGTCCGATGGTCATACTGCCAAACACACATGGCCCGCACTCACACTACTTGCAGGGCGTTCTCTGAGTGTTCCTGATCTGGGCAGGACTGGGCTAAGAGTTAGGGGTCTTGGAAGGGTCAGACAGCAACAGTTCAGCGAGTTTAGCGGTGTTTGCCATATTTGGCTACTGTAGTCAGGAGAACTGTAACAGTGTTTGGTAACCAGTGCAGAAGTAGTTTTAATAGCATCATTAAATAATTGAAAGTTACCGTTAATGATGAAGTAAAAATTAAGAGAAGTTCCGATATCATGTTTTCCTATACAGATACCGATTCCCCGATACCACTGCCGATACTCCGATACCAAAAACCGATACCAACGCCTTTCACACTGAATTTTAGAAAAAAATATTACTGTTAATAATGTATAAAAAAACCTTTCTCCTAGACTTGTTTAAAAAAAGAAAAAGGAAAACTTCTCCTAGCTTCGTTTAAAAAAAGAAAAAGGAAAACTTCTCCTAGATTCGTTTAAAAAAAGGAAAAGGAAAACTTCTCCTAGATTTGTTTAAAAAAAAGAAAAAAGAAAATGTCTTAAAATACTTTTTATAGTTTATTGTAACACGACACAAAATGCAAGCTGACCTAAAACTTTCAAACGCTCTGAAAATGCAAATAATATGACGCCATATGCTAGTAAAATTTTTTATGTCCCGCGCGCACTATTGGCTAAGACCGCACAGAGAAGTTATTGATCGGGCAGTGTTGTATCTGTTGATTTACGACTGGGGGGGGGAGGGGCTCTCCACGCTGCTACCTGTTGACACCTTGCACACGTTGCAAATGTCTGTCTTTTAACGTAATTAATCAAATTTTACTGCAAAGGGAACTTGTAATTTTGAGACACGTTAAGTCAATTATAATTGATTTCGTCAATGTCTTTAATAATTAATCATTCAAAACTACATCCTCTGATTTTCCGTGTTATGAGTTATACTGCATTTGGCTTGGTGCGTACTTACCCATTATTAGACGGCAAAAGGTGTAAAATAGGTACATATCAGTTTATTCAAAGACATGTGTCTATTGAAATAAATTAATATAAATCCTCCGATTTCCCCGCAAGAAGGTACTGAAAATGAACACTTATAAAACAGGTCGCTCGATGTTCAAACAATTTTTTGCTGACAAGTGGTAGACTCAAACCATTGTCCAGAAGAGACCTGCGGGGGCCACTACCAGATGGGTAGTGGTAGTGTTTAACACTGCCAGAGGGGGCAGTGGTTGCCATTACCAGAAGGGTACCGACAATGCAAGAGGTGTTGAAGATGTCTTCAAGGGTTGCCGGAGCAGTGTTGAGGGTCTTCTGGAAGGTTGCTGGGACTTCGAGGGTGGTAGAGAGCTCCAGCACAAGAAGTGGTGGAGCAAGCTGCCGGAGATGAACTGAAGTTCGTGGGCTGCGCACGGACATACATTCTTCTGCCTGTGGGTCCTTCGCGATGTGAGGGTGGGAAGGGGATAACAAGCTCCCCTCCTAGGAGGAGCTTTGGCGAGCGCCATCCCTTGGTCCGCTGTGGAACTATTGCCTCTCGGGGATGCAGCCTCGGCTGCTTGGCCAGTGGTTTACTCTCACTTTGGGGAGTCTGGCGTGACATCTCACTTCAGGTGAACAGTACAAGCTGACGTGTCTGTAATAGCCTCCGCAACAAGGGGCGTATTCTGTACACACTTGGGTAGCTAGTAGTTCAGTTCCAACCCCACCTGAGGTGACGTGAAGGCACACACTGACGAGGCAAAGTTGTGTGTAGGTTTAGTCAGTATATGCATCATGTGTCATTCCCCCTCCCCCCTCTGTGATGTAGACTTATTTGGGCGAGATAAAAAACTTTCCTGAGAGTGATGTCGAACTGTCATTCCCAAGAAAACTGTGTGTGGCATCTGTAAGAGTTCTCTTTGTGTGAGCTCTCTGGGTTGTGGCACGTGGCTTATAGGCTGCTGGGTGACATGTCTCTTGTCGAGCAGCTGCGTGGAGTAGCACTGTCTCTCTAGTGCTGGTTGGCGTGCTGGGCAAAGGACTGGCTAATGGGTTTCACCCCCTGGGGAGGAACTGTTATGTGCTAATAGCCCAGTGTCTGTTGTGTATTCATGTGTCCCTTCATTTATTACATGGTGCTCGCTCACAAACTTAACTGAGGGCTGTGGTTATCTATACAAGGATCATTTACAGATTGTCGTGAAAGAATTTAATAACATGCGGGGACACACAAAAAATTAAGCACTACCTATTTACCCAAAAGGAAAATTATGTTCTTGACAGAAAAGGAATAGAAAAAAAAAAAGGGGTCATCTTAAATTCAAAACCAAGGCACAAATACCATGAATGTACGACACTACTAGTTCAGTACTTAAGTTTGTGTTACATGCACAGAATTACTACAGGCTTCTATTCATAATTTTTTATTTAGGTAGCAGTTAGTCCTCCAAAATTGGTGTGCTATGAGACAGAGGATTTTAACTAAGGCTTTTCATGCTTAAATTCAGTGTGTCCTATGGTTGTACGTATTTTTGTAGTGCTGAGACTGTACGTGTCAACTTTGACAAGGGTCCCCTTATCTGACCTTGCCTAAAGAGGAACTGCTTTGCTGGGAAGCAAAATGGCTCAAGCCATGAATATATAACACCCACAAAAGTATTGCATTGTAAGAAATATGCTGCTACCATACAGCCAAGTTACACACACCTATTTCATTGTGATTAGCTTTTCTTTAAAAGTAAATAAAATATATCATATTATTCATACAATAGCATTTCTTCTTGAAGGGTTTGTCATAAATTCATGCAAAAATACTTTCAACCTAAATAATTTTTCCAATACTTCACATGGGTAGTCTTGAATTCAGGTTTAAATATTTTTCCCTCACAAATATTTTTTTAGGAAGGGGTCATCTTCCTTTCAGGTAAATATGGTAAGTATTTACACTTATGTTAGCTGTTACCTGTCGTGACTCTGAGGGCATGTATAAAGCAGTTTCGAATTGTAGCCTTCCTACGTGTCGCACGGCAGGTAGTTTCACGTGTGACAATTTGCTAAGTGGGGGCTGGCGCTATGCGTTCTGTCACCTAGGCCGGCCTGTATCTACCTAATATGTACAACAAACAAGAGTACTCTTAAATTACTAATATATAATTAATGTCGTAAGGACCACCTACAAGGGAAAAAAAACATAGAACCCTCAAGCATCCAAAAGCACTGATAATATTTACAATAATATCAACTTTAAATTATTTTCTTTTGTGTGAAAGTCCTGGGTTAATATTAGCCATGGGCCTGTACTTCTCTTCTTACCTATGGGAGGTTTTTGCTTCACTAGAAAGTTCTTGTTTTCACTGGCTGACATGGTCTATACGTAAGATGTCCAACTTCATCTGTATAGAGGCACTGTCACTTGATCTTGATGTTGTTTGAGTAGCATCACAAAAGCTCTCATCTGATACTGGTTATGTAGCACTATGTCACCTGCTACTACAGGTTTATCTATGCGGCTGTAACTACACAGTCTGTTTTTGTTTTATTGGTTCTGCAGGTGACAGCAGTTTATGGCTGTTTCATACGTCTGTTCATACTGATTATTTGCACTGGTAACAGCAATTAACAGCTGTTTTTAATTGGTTTTTACACTTGGTTATTAGTGAATATTTTACAACTCACCCAATTGGTTCACTGGCTGTTCTGGGTTTGAGTCCTGGTTTTTCTTGGTCGACCCTACTTCCGCATGGCCGCGTCCTTAGGGTAGGACCACATGAAGCAGGAAGTAGGTCTCCATAGAGGCTCTTGATAGTGGCCAGGTTGAGAGATGCTGCTGCAGGCTCAGGCGGGCATCTCTCTTGCAACTTGGCTGCTTAGTCGTGGGTTTTTGTCCCCAGCAGTAGCCAGCTCGGGCCACCAGGCACCAGGGAACAATCGGGGCCCCTCTCCTCCTGGAAGGGCGGCATTGGGGTGGCCGTCAGAGGTTCTTGGGGCTCTTCTGCCACGACAATGTGGTGTGGCACATTCTCCTGTACAAAAGTTGATGTGCGAATGACCTCGGCGCCATACGGCATCACGGTCTGGTGTTCAATCATGCCCTCCTGGGTTGGCGTGGTCTGAGTGGCCATCGGAAGCAGAGGCTCTTGGAAGTGGTGGCCTCAGTGCCGTTCGGCATCATGGCCTGGTGGTGGTCGACTGTGTTATCCTTGGCTGGAACGGTCTAAGTGGCCGACTAGGGAAGAGGCTCTTGGGGGTTGTCTGATTGTTGGCATAGTGTGGCCCATCTTCCTGTACAGGAGGCTGAACCTGGATGTGTCTTAGCGTCGTCAGACGCCGGAGCCTTGGGCTCGACAACACCCTCCGGGGCTGGCGTGGTGTGTGTGTGTGTGCAGCCGTCTAAAGCAGAAACTTTTGTGGCTCCTCTGCCTCGACGGCATGTGGTTCACCTCTCAGAGATGGTGGTGGAGGTCGCCGGTGAGGCTTCCTGTGAAAGGGACTTCACCAGGACAACTCCATTCCTGGTGAGATAATCCGGCCACATCTTACAGTGTCTGGGCGGACATTGCTCCTCAGAACGCTGGCTGATGTTCGACCCTGGTGAGGGTGGGCTGTTAACTTTTCCAGCTGGTGTCTGGCTGACTTTTGCGCTCTCGGGTGACGAGGGACTTGACTTCAGGGGCAGTTTGTGGAGGAGGGTAGTCCTCCCTCTCTTCCTCTTCATCAGGGTCGTAATCCAGCGTTTCCGCTCAGTGGTCCCGGCTGTGCCAAGGTGGTTCAGGGTGACATCACCTGTAGCTGTTGCAGCCATACAGGTTCCCCTGCTTTAAGTAGTGAGGCTGGTTGTTGGGAAGTGATGTCATTGCTTCACTCCTAGTGGACCATCAAGCATTCCTTCCCCACAATGTGCACACAGCGTTGCTCACAATCTACTTTTGTTGCTGGAGCCAGGGCTGTCCCAAAATAATGGTCTCCCTATTTTGGGTGCCACCAAGAATGGGTGGTTTTCTGGTTGATGTACATGACCAATCTTATCCTCCCTTCGACATGAAGGAAGCTGTCAGGTTGAGCCATCTGCTTTTTCCCGTCATGGGGTGCCAGGTGGGTTTTTTGGTAAAGGATGAGTAGTTTCCGGAGGCGACTGTCGATCATGGCAGTGGTAACTTGCTGGTTGACTCAATTTAATATGGATATCATTCGGGGGGGTTGGCCCCCCTCTATCAATGTCTGTATTGTGATGTTGGGCTTATCATTTATTTTTCCCGCAGCTTGGTTGCGGGATTGGCTTTCTTTGCTCGTCACCCTCCAGCCAGCAGGCTTTGAGGGGCAGTCATGGTTAAAGTGTCATTCCGGACAGAACCAGCACTGCAGTTAAGGTCTGTGTGAGTTGAGGGCAGTGTTAATCAGCTGCCTTGGGTTTCGAGAACTCCACTCAAGTTGGAATGGAGTAGGTGGCTTCCTGGCTGGTTTGAGTTTCTAGTTCTTGCTCTCTTGGAGGGGGGAAGGGGTTGCTATACCTCTGGAGTGGCGATTGTTTCCGAGTACTTGTCATCCAGTATTTCGGAGGTTATCGAGGTGCCAGTGTGTACTTCTGGGTTGAAAGTATCCCTTGGGAAGGGCTGTATATGTCCCCTTGTGACTTTGCGGATGCATTCTCGGTAGTCTTCTGCGCAGTACACGTTCTCTTGACACCCTACGATTTTGTATGGGCCCTCCCATTTCTCAGCCAGGCCCATGCTTGACTGATTGCTGGTTTGGTTTAGGGTGTGGCTGCGTAAGACTACTTCTCTCATAGTAAAATCTCTTATTCCAGTACAAGATTGTGGGTATTTATTCTTCTTTTAGGCCTCTTGGGAGTCCTGTACATTGTCAGTGCAGGCCGGGGAGGCTATGACGTCCTCCGGACAAGGAATTTCGGTGGGTGCACTGTCCCATTGCCAATCCCCTGAGCGCTGGAGAGTTTGGTCTAGAAGGAATTGGCTGGGGCTGGTATTTATTGCCTCATTTGTACGTCTTCGAAGAGCGAAGAGAATTTTCAGGATATGTCTACCAGTGCTTGTTGTCATCTCCCAAACTGAGGCAGAGGCTTTTCTTTAAGGTGGGGTCATCCAGGTTTCAATCCCCCACTCATTGCAGGCTCAGCCACTTCTGGCTTGAAAACTGGGTCCCATTGTAAGGATGGATTGTGGGTACCCCCAGCACAGGAAAATTTCTGTGTCGAATTTTCCAATGATGTGGGGGGTTTGTTGAATTGGCAAGGGGAATGCTTCCACCCATCTTGAGAATAGGTAAATCACGACTAATAGCGATTTCCCCTAATGCTGCGGGGATATGGCCTGATTAAGTCGCTTGCAATGTGCGTCCATGGTCGTCTAGGTTTGGAGGTGCATTGAGGTACGGGGTATGCTTAGTCCCTACAGCATGTATTGCAGCTGTGGACATATTTACGGACATCCCTGCTCACTCCATCCTATATGTAGTGCACACCATTGTCTGCTAGTATTTCCCGGATTCCCAGGTGGCCCATTTTGGGTTGGTCGTAGTGGTGCATGCAGATGTCAGCCCGCAGGTCCTTGGGTATCCAAATTATCCACTTGGCTCCAGGTTAATTGTTATTGGACCATACAATGTCGTCTCTAAATTCAAACTGCTGAGGATGCTTCTATGCGAGGCTCTGGATGTCCAAGTCTTGTTGTTGGTGAAGCGTTATCTGACTCTGGCTGATCTGTAGCTGAAGCAGCTTGATTTGTTCTTTGGGGCTGCGGTCTGGAGTTGGGGGTGGCATCATTTATTTTCATTCTTTGTCTGCTTTGGCATCTTGTAGGTCCGGTTGGCGGGACAGGTCATTTGGAAGATTGTTGTTTTTGCTCTGGCAATGGTGAACTTCAAAGCCAAATTCAGTAAGGAACATGTCCCACTATCCAAGCTTGGCTTTGGCATTCTGGGACTTTCATAGCCACTGGAGGGCTTTACTGTCTGTCCTCAGAATGAAGTGGTTGCCTTCAAGATAATACCGGTATTTCCAGACCGCCCAGATGACAGAGGCGCAGTCTTGCTCATTGATGTGGTAGCGTTGCTCTGTGGCATTGAGTCGTGTGCTGGCCTAAGCTATCACAAGAGGGTGGCCGTCAAGGTTTTCTTGGTAGAGTACTGCACAAAAGCCATTCTGACAAGCATCAGTCTGCAGGATTGGGGTCCTTCTCCTTGTGGCTGATGAAGTTGCTTGATATCTTAGAAGCTAGCTTTGAGCACTTGGTAGGCAGCGCGATGTTCAGGCCCCCATCGCCACCGGATTACCTTATCTAGTAGAGGGTGAAATGGCACTATGTGGCTGGCTATGTTGGGCACAAAGTCTCTTTGCCAGTTGCATAGGTTAAGGAAGTGGCGTAGTTTCTTCTTGGCGGCCAGTTCTTCGACTTCTTAGATTGCTTGTATCGAGTTGGTTTGAGGGTAGTTACCTTTGGGTGTGACTATATCGCCCAAATAATCTACCAAAGTCTTTGCCAAAGTGGCTCTTCGTGAGTTTCGCTGTCATACCACGGCGTTCTAGATGTTCCAGTACCTTTTGAGGATGGTTGAGGTGTTCCTCTCAGGATTTCGAGTATACAATGATGCCTTCAAGGTACAAAAAACAATTTATGTACCCTATCAGTACCTCGGCTGGCATGAACCCGTGGAAAGTTGCAGGAGCGTTTTTAAGTGATCTGCCAGTACACCGATTGCATGTCTAGGGTACTGAAAACCTTCACTTCCCCTATATTGTGCAATGTGTGTGCTAGTTTGATTGCTGGTGTAGCAATGGCGAGATTGATGTTGTTCAGCACCTTGTAGTTTACGCAAAATCGTAGCTGGTCGTTTTTCTTAGGGATTAATACTATGTGCGAGTTGTAACGGGAATCGGAGGGCTCGACGATTCCTTGTTGTTTCATCTCCCTAGTTGCTCCATGATACGGTGTTGTCTTGCGAACAGCCTGTATTGTCTGCTGTAGGCTTGGGTAGTTGTATTCAGTCATATTTCATGCTGTATGGTTCTTGTTTGGCGAAGAGTTCCACCATGTCTGAAAGCACCTGTGTGTTCGAGAACTTTCTTCAATTGTTGGAACAATTCGTTGGTGACCCGTGACCGGGTGGTGATCCTTCTCTTTTGCAAAACGGGCAGCATCCACAGCACCAACACCTTCAGGTGTCTGGATTCTTGGGTGTTTCTTGGCTTTCTGGCTGGGATGTTGGGATCTTGTTCTGGACCAGATACCTCCGTGCATCTGTACTGGTGTCGCGCCCTCATCCAAGAGTGCGGTGATTGGGTCTGGCGGTTCTGGGCATACCTTGGCCGTCTTGATCCTGGGTGGGTTTCAGCGCTCCTCCCAGGTCATCTAGAGGGTCCGAATTCTGGAAGCCAGATGCTTTGCGAATGCAGAAGCAGCCTCTGGTGATGCAGTTGCCCCAACGTCTTCTAATGGTGGCATCTCTACCTGGGAGGGAAGGAGTGGCACTCTGTTGTCCTGCTCTCCTCTCCTTGGTGGGTTTCCACAACCTCTAGGGGTGGCGTTGATGGAATCAAACTGGGTGGCAGTGGGAACTGACACACGTCGAACTGATGTTTCTCAGGGTGTTCCTTCTCCTTTAAGGTAGAAGCAACAGACTGAGCAACTGCGCCATCCGGTTAATAGCCTGCTACATCCAGACTAAGGCTGTTGGTTCTTGGGGAGCCGTATGTAGTGGGACTGTGGAGTCCTCTTTCTTGGCAGAGAGGTGAGGTTTGATGGCCTCACTGATTATGTTGGGAGGATGGGGCCTCTAGTGAAGAGCTCTGTGCAGGGAATTCTGCCAGGAGACGTCCGATCCTGTAGGGGTTCCTTTGCCTTGTCGTAGTGACAATTGGGGGAAGTAGGAAATGGGTGTCGATGGGAGGGTACGTATAGACGTCTTTCCCTTAATGGGTGGGAGAATCACTGTCCTCCTGTCTATAGGGGGAGGAGACTCCTCTCCAACAGTTGTTTGAAGTTCTGTTGCCCGGGTGTCCAGGGTTCGATATCTCACACAGGCTGCAGGGTTACATCTTCCTCTTCCTCCAATTCCTGAGTTTGGGTCTGAGAATCCAGGTTGTCTCTGACTCCGGCAGGGCAAGGCCTCAATTGCTCTTCCTGAGTCACCTCCACCAGTCTGACCTCGGTTATCCAAGGATCTGTGAGTCACACTTTATTTTTCGGGTTTTGAACACGTGTGTTCACTTAGGGATTTCTGAGGCTTCGAGTTCCTAACATCGTTGTTGTTAGGTGGTATATCCTCGTAATCAACAGGAGTAGCGATCGTGTCAGGACTTGCCTCCCATTGGATCATTATCCTCTTGTTTTCCAAGGTATATCTGTTTTTTGCCAAGGTCTATCGCACGTTGTTGGGAAAGCCATGGTTGACCTAATAACTTTCTCCGTGATATTCAGGGATACAGTGAATTCCATTATATGGGATAAGTGATGGATACGTATGGTAAGTTGGGTTTTACTGTTTACTTTCAAGCTCTGGCTGGGTTGTGCCATGCGGATAATTTTTGTCTGGGGCTGCAGATTAGCTTGCTGTTCAGCCGTCAACAGGTCGCTTCTGATGATATTTCCTGTTTGCAGCAGAGTCAAGCAAGACTAAATTAGGACACCCATTTATATCCACTTGGATATTTGGTGCCTTGGGTGGGGGGGGGGGGGGTAAGCCCTCCTCACGGTGCCTTATTTGGGTGACATTAAGGTGTCTTTATTTGACTGGGGTGGCTGCCCCATGTGCACTCCAGCCAAGGCGTTTCCCGCCTTATCCGTGACCTTGATGTTTAATCTGCGCTGCGGTGCATCTGGCACCACGCGGGTTGCTTCTCCTTCCTTCCTATTCTGCGGCCGGTCACTCAGGGCAATCCTTGTCGAAGTGTCTCCCAGGACAAAACCGTCAGGGAAGCGAACGGGCAGGAGTGGGGGTGAACTGCAGAATGCCTTCCGCTCTGGAGGAGGAGGGGGTGGGCCGTTGATCTTGGTGGCATGCGGCCTGTCTAGCGCCGCCTGGGGTTTTTTTTTTTTTTTTTTTTTAAAAGAAAAAGCTCATCTGTAGTTTTGGTTTTAGGAATTAATAACAAATTCCTAAATGAAGGAAGCATTTTATACGTGATTTTGCATACACAACTTTCTTTGGTTTCTTGGGGATATATACGTTGGAATAGCTGGGTTTTGCGGGTGTAAATACACTGTATTTTGGTGCGTATACGTTACGTGCATGTACAGGCCGCACCAGAAGTTTTTAGTGAAAAATTAGTGATAATAAATATTTCAAATATAGGCCACACTGAATTTTTGTATTCCTGTAAATATTGTTAAGTCACAATTCCATACAAACATAATCAATTCGGACTTAATTTCTCCCTTACAAAACATTTGTGACAGATAATTTGTACTACCTGTCTGATAAGTAATTACTGGTGGCAGTCGGGGGAACTACAGACAGCAGTGTACAGTCTGCACCACTACGTACAGGCACCTGCGAGCCACGCTCGTTGTACCGGAGTGTTGTGTGTGTCCATAAAAGATTGCAGTGAGCATTGATTGCTGCTATTTCATCTGTAAAGTAAAAGTTTTTTAGGAGTGTTATTGTTACATAACAAAACGAACTGTCAGTTGACAAGTAATTGGTGCCTACGTACAGAAAGAAATCATGGGAAGTGAACCGGTTACAAAGTAGAAAGACTATTTACAATGTTTTACAATTTTGTAAAGAAGGAAAAAGTAAGAGATCTCTCATTCTCCCGTTAGACAAAGCAGTAGAAAGGGTGGTCAAAGCAGTAGGTGTAAGTGAAAAGACAGTGCGTAAGTAACATTACCAGACGAGCTGACAATGTCAGGATTTCAGTTTCCACCCCAGGCAAACATCATCCACAGCAAAAGAAGACGGAACTTGACAAATTTGATAAAAGTGTCTTGCACCAAACGTTTTTAGAATATTCTGAAGTGCGCAAAGGAATTCCCACTCGACGTTAACTCCTTAATGCTGTGAAAGAAAACACACAGTTTTCCACGAAGAAAGATACATTTTGGAAACTGATTAAATCCATGGTATTTAAATTAAAAAAATGTAAACATGTTACACATGTTAACCGAGCGAAGAGATATTGTCGCACGCCATGGAGCCTGTCTATGTGCACTGCGGCAAATTACAAATGGATCTAGCAAACCTGTAGTGTATACGGACAAAACATGGGTTCACCCACATTACACAGTAAAGAAATGTAGGCAACACGACTAGGTTTCAGGAGTTACGACAGAACAGTATGTGCTGTGTTCATTAACCTCCTAAGAGTCTGTTATGCATGTGCACCGAGTGTACTTACTGTCCCATCTTCCCGCGCTATAACCCTGGCACATTGCAGTCTAGTTGTCAACAGACAACAGCGTGCTCGCTCCTCAATGGTAAAGACTTGTCAAACATGTAGTATTAAGTTGCAATGTTTACAAATATACAGTGCACAGTTACTATTCCACAGATGGCAATGTGACATGAGAAAGCAAAACCATTGCAACATGTTATACAAAATGGCGTCTTATCATTGTGTACTTGTAGCATGGCGGCGACCGTGCGAACTACGCAAGATATCCTTCTCTTGTACAGTAGAAAAATTATTTTGTCATGTACGGCAGCTATGGCTGAGCTCTAAAATGTTAACATTTTACACGTGCGGGGTGAAGATTACTTTGTTTATTAACGCAAGTGAACAAATAATTGCATGAGTGGAAAGATTTTTATTTCTGTTCTTCCTTTCTTTCCTTCCTCTCGTGTGCTTTCCTTCCTCTCGTCTTCTTCCCTCTCTCTTCTGCTTCTTCATACCTTCTCTTCCTTCCTTTGAAACTAAGTAAAACATTACAATGTACTGTATGTTGACAAATTTCTAAACATGTTTTGAGGATTAAAAAAAATTTTTTTTTTGCCTATATCTCGTATGTAAGTTGCACCCCACTTTTTCTAGTCATTTTTTTTTGTAATAACGTGTGGCCTATACACGCTGAAATACTGTAATTCTGCCTCCTCTTACGGGGTGTGGGTGTGGAATTCCATAATGAGCCCAGCTATCACTTCCTCGCCGGTAAATTGCGCAGTGAGATGAGTGCGCAGCTGTTTCCATTTGATTATGAACTCGCCATATTTTGTCCACCAGGCGTGGGCTTTCCCTTGTAATTGGTGGTGGATTCTACTGACCCATTGTTTGATGGGGACTTGATGGTCACGAAGTTCTCTTTCACACGCGCGTATGAAAGAGGTTGTAACTTCAGGTGGGCGGCCACTAAATTCAGGTAAGTGAATTTCTGTGGCGGCGAAGGTTGCGGCAGGTGTGTGGTCGGTTCTCGTGTTTGATGCTCTGTGGTTCTGTCCACATCTGCACACATCTCAGTGATAGAGTAAACCGGGCCATGTGATACGCTCGTTCGGCCAACCTATACACAAATGATGGAATTCAGATGCACTCTCAATGCATCTGATGATGTATGTGCCCCTTCCAGGGCACTCAAGCTATCTACATCAAGGCTTGATGTTCGCGACAGGATACACATCAGTATTTTAAACCACCTGTGTATGTATCATGGTTCATCAACCCACCCTAAACACTGATAGTGATAGGGTTGGGTGCAATGTGCACAGTGAATTACATGTATTCCCATGCCAGGGCATGTATCCACTATACACTTGTCAAGTAAGTCGGGGGGGGGGGGGGTTTTGACCTGTTCAGTCTCTAGGGTGCTGGGTTGGCTTCGTGGGGAGTCAGGTATTACTAAAAACGGGTGGTTGAGCACTACAGAGGGTGTTTTTATCGGCAGAGACTCTTTAAGTCCGGTGTTTAGGGGGTTCAACTCCCAATTAGCAGGCTACTAATCTTGTCAGGTCTATTGGTTGCTCAGTCTCGTAGGCCGCTACAAGCTCTAAGGAGACTGGGTTTATCACATGCTAGGTGTGATTTAAGGGGGGAAGGGGTAACAAGTGGATAATCCATCTGGTTAAGGCCTAATTAAGGGCGTGGATGAGGATGAGGAGGGCCATCTATTCTTTCTGGTGGGGAAAACAATGGGGTTGGTATTGCACAGGCGTTAATGCTAGATGATAAGGAAATGATATTACTCTCGGAGGCATGTATTGCCTTCTTCAATCACCTCTATACACCTCTTTTCCTGAAGTATGACATAAGGAGAGATCAAAAGGGTCTCGCAGAGAACAAGCCAGTGACTCCTACCCTACTGTGTTCGGCCTAATATTCAGACTTTCAATGAACAGCACCCAAGGTTGTTCCTTTCTTCCGGCCCTGAAGGAGGCTGTGAACAGAATACAGATATTGTTCAAGCTACTTCCTGTCTGAATACCCGGTTGAAGGTTCCAATGGGGAAGGGGGGGGGGGGGTGTTGATCAGATTAGGCAATTTCAGCTCCATTCCGGCCCCAAAAGAAGCACTGGTGCAGTATGGAACTACTTAGTCTGGTCAATGCACCTGGTAGATGTGTACCTAAGGCTTTTGGGCTCCGTTGAAAGACTACCGATATGGCAGAACTCGACTAGCCGCTTAATGTATGGGTAATTAAGTTTACGTTCGTGTAATGCCGTCTTGACCCCTACTGGGTAGATTTGATTCATGTCACACAGCTGCACAGCACGCCTGCATACCCTACGGGGGACTTTTCCCCATCAACGAGCGATGAAGAGCTCGGGGTAAGTCAAAACAGTGACATAAGAAATTCCCGTGCTGACAGTTGATTCTAAGAGTGTGGACAACCACTGTCACGCCTATAATTAAAAGATTAACTATGAAATTGTACTGCCCGCCCGAATTCCTACATGCGGTTGCCACCCCCTCAACCTAAGATTGTTTTACCCCACGAGCTGCGGACGTGCCAGCTTAAATTGAGAAGTTTGTAAGATGCCCACAAGATCGCAGCACCCCTGTGCCCAGTGATCACAGATGCCGAGCCTCGGGCAGAGTTGGTAAAACTGTTGTCAGCCTCAATCAACGCGATAAGAAAATACACTACCGCCGCCTGCCATCAGAGAAACGAACCCCCGTGTTGAGAGGCTTACAACTCCTGCACCTTGGAGAGCCACGAAGAGGAAGCTTAGACTTTATAAGGAAGCTTCAAACCGCCCTGGCCAGAGTTTGTCGGCTCACCTGCAGCGCTGGTCCAGCGAGCTCACCTGGGTCCGGAAGGACCTCCTCCTCTCCCAGCCAACAGCTTGAAGAAGGCTCTCTCTCCAGCTCCAACAGCCTGCCAAGGCTCAAACTCCAACACCGGCTCCAGCAGCTTGACAAAGCTCACTCTCCAGAGGTAACCTCTACGTTTGCACCCTGCACCCCCTATTTCAGTCTTCCTCGACTCCGTGGTAGCAGGCCGTCGCGACGTCCTAGATCCTCTCAGAAGCAGTTGCTGTAAAGTGTGCGATAAACTTTTGGAAGTGGGCTTTGAAGTTGGAAATTTCCCAGGTTAGCCTTCACCTGGTTTAGCGTAATTTAAAAAGAAAAAAAAAAACATTCACTTAGAAGTCTGTATTAATCAGTTTTCCCCAGTACATTCCTAAGCTTAAATAAAATCCTTAAATCAAAGTTGTAATTAATTGTGTAATTTATTATTTTATTTTGCTCCCTCTCACATATAAAATTAAGTTGGTTTCTTTTGATTGCGTATTAAACAAAGTTCTGCTCAAATAGCCTTTTAAATCTTTCCTGCAAGATAAGCGTGAGTGGACAGTGTTTCCTAATGTCAGAAGGTCCGAAAGGGATGTCTAGTCTGAGAGAATATACTCTAACATCTGGGTAAGCCCGAGACTCCCACGCGCCTCCGCGGATTCATACCAACTCTTGCCGTGGTTATCCGGTAAAACCTCTGAGCGGCTGAAAAGTCACTCGAAAAGGAATACTGGATGATGGTTAGGGAAAGTGTGACCAGTGGTATAATTTGTGAGCCTAGTGTAATAAGAGTACTTTCGTTCAATAATAATTGTGCACTTTTAGTATATTCAGTTGACACGGAAGGGAGGTGGCCTCCCCAGTAGACTACGTCACAAGGCCCGACGTGCGTTAAAACGTGAACTAGATCAATCTGCTACCCTTCCGGCAACTGACAAACTCCCCCCTGGATAACACTCCGTCACCGCCTGCACCCGAGATCACCACACACATACCTCGTACAATCTTGCCTATGGTGATCTCCACACATCAGTCCTGGTTGGGAACATATTCGCAGTGGCCATGTTATGACATCAGTTACCTGACTTTACCTCCACCTACCTAGGTCACCGAACAGTCAATTCTACCCCTGTCAATAGAAAGCCAGAGAACTAAGACGTGTATAGTACGCACCGCCGCCAGAAGGTAATCAAGGTGGTAATCCCACCTCCCATCCAAAGACGTAAGATCGCTACCCCTCTCCCCACTCACATCTCTGTACAAAAGCCCACCAGGCAGTCCCCTCTTGGCAGACTATAACGCCAACAAAACACTGAGTATGAATAGCCAGTATTTCCCTACTTCATTCCACGCTAATCAATTGACCGATCACTCAGAACTAATCACCCTTTCAAATTAATTATTTTTAATTCACTCTTGGACAACAGCCATCCAGATTCTTGGCAACCTTCACTGAGAGCAAGATTGTGCTCCCTGGGATAGAGATGCGTATCGTTAAGCTCACCCTGGGGTTTGATTCCCTTCCACCTTCCAGATAGGTGGACAACTTCCAAGAACCCCCAACATGGGCAAGCCCCGACCCGCCAAGCACGTCAGTTACAAGGACTCACCGTCGAAAGGACTATCACATCCACTAGAAAGGAATCTGCATTTGAAAGAATTGTGGAAGAACATAGGTATCAAAGGCACCGAGAATTCCATTACATCTCCCCCCCTCCCTCTTTTCATGAAACGTGGAAAGCAGGTAGCGAGCAAAGAAAAGGGGAGAGATAAGAAGGGAAGTGTTTGCGTCAGGTTACACAGGATTACCAATACTTCCAAGAAAATAAGATTATAGAAATAGACTGAAATACAGTGTTTTTATTATTAGAGTAATAATAATAACACGGTGGCTATGTACTACCTCCTAAGATAATATGACTTGCAATGGAAGTTAATAAACCTAATGTAATTAACCAGGTGAAGGCAACCTGGGTAAAAGCTAGTGAGTGAAGGCGAATAATTAATGATTGAACAGAAGTACGAGTTAGTTACGTAAATTTACAATATCTGATGGTGGAATGTTATTCTGAAGCCTGTGGGAGGGGAGCAGTTTTAACATCTACCAGAAAGGTATTGATGTTGAAGTTAACACCATCCGGTGTTTTGGGGAGTGTCCAGAGAGGACGTCGTAATCTTGCCAAAAACTGGTGTGATCACGGGGGGAGGGGGTTGTAGGGGTGTTGACATCTTCGAGAGCCTCTGGTGGGGGTTGAGTCTCCCAGAAGCTGCTGGTGGGATCTGCGAAAGTGGCAGATGGCGATGTCTTCAGCAGCTGCTGAAGAGGTGGTGAGTTTCTGGTCGGAGAGTCTTACTACTGGTAGAGATCCCGGCCCCAAGAGAGGCAGTGGAATCTCCGGCGGTACCAGTGGTCGCTCATCCCGATGGCTACCTCCGGCCCTGAAGACGGCAGTGGAAAATCATAGACTAAAGAGCATTGGCCGTCCCAGCCCTTTTATACTTATCTCTCCAATGCGTTAGGGGCGAGGGGGTGCGGGGAGTGATAGATAGCCTTGGCCGCAGGGGTTGAAAATTCCAGGATGCTGAAGTGGTGCTGTGATCCCTTATCTCGACCACAGGCACTGGTAAAACAGATGCTGCCTTCTGGTGGTGGGCTATGGCACTGGCGTGACCTTCGCTGGAGGTTGCCGGTAGCTGGGTCAACAGTACTATCTTGCGGCAGGGGAGTGGCAGCATTGTGTTTGGTGGGCGAGCCTGGGTGAACATTACAAACTAGGATCACGTGTCTGTGGTATCTTGACAGCGCCAATGTACCCTGCATCCACGTGTCCTGCCTTTTCAGTACTGTTTAGGGTTCATGACCTGTCCCATTCTTAATGGTGTGCTCAAAGATGGTGCGAAGTCGTAAAGTAGAGCAATGCATCACGCATCACAACACAATACAAGTTTACAGAGGACTGAACCTATCAATAGGAGATGCAGTGCAGACGATCAACTAAGATTTCTCTAGCTGACCCCACTTTTAGGTCTCGTGCCCCATCGTGTTAAGATGTCAAAAAATTGTCAACATTTTACTGAGTGATGATCTGCAATGTTGGGAATTTATCACATTTTATAAAGTGTGTAATCCATTTTCTGTCACTTCCATACACATCTCATTTATTGATACAGTTAAACCTCATTCGGTAATCCGGAATGGTCGGGACCAAGACAGTCACAAACAAATGACCGAATTTCACTAATTAATTTTTAAAACCCTATAAGTGCTCAAAGACGTATGCCTACGGTACACCGTGGCATATGAAGGCCAAAGTCATGTGACTTCACGGCCTCAGAGTCCCATTAGGCATTGGCGCCACACATGCTGCAAGATTAAACGACAGAACGCTAAAATACATGCTCATCCTGGCGGGAATTCCGAGGAAGTATGACTCCCTCTCCTTCGCTGCACAACAGCCACGTTGGCTGCTTAGACCCACCCCTTCCCTTCCACCCCTATTCTGCCCGCTGTATCATTTGGTTTCTCTCCATTCGCATCATTCTTTCTTTCCAGTCATGGGTGCTAAATATACAAGGCTGCAACGGCTTGCAAATCTCGCTTGCCGGCCCTTGCGTTGCAAAGAATTGTAAGCTTACTATAAACAATTTACGTGTGATTTTTTTCAAATACTTCTAAAATCATCCCAAATTATTAGAGTCCCAAATAATTGCGTTACGGATTAACAAGGTTCTAATATATTTGACATTCGCCAGTGCTGTTGCCATTTGCCTTGCTGTGTTGCAAACCATATAGCTCGTCGCAACTTGAATTGCGCAGTGCAATAATTACATCCTTACTCATTCGGTACACTTATGATGTAAGCCTAAAACTACTCCCTGAAAACACGGTGTAACTGTTGAGTTTGCAAATACTTTATACTAAGGGACTTTCACCCTTACGCTCTTCAACACCTCGTAACAGCAAACACAGACTACTCAAGGTCAAAAACTTTTATTATTGATGGTAACGGCTTCTTTCTTTGTTATTTATTCCAGAGGTGGCCAAGAGGGCATCATGTGCTATATTTAAAAAAAATCCTCGTCAGGACTCTTAAAACAGGCGTGGGACATCACATGATAATGGGAATTATGCAAGTAAATAAAGTAAAGTGGTAACTGTCACTTGCGGTGTGGTAGGGCAGTGGTACTGGTTGTGGGGTGGGAGTGGAGTAATTGCAGGGTGTGGAATGTCAATTCCTAGTAATGTTTCCTTCTGTTAAAATTAAGGCTACTGCAGGATGTTCTACGCCTGGTAATTTAATAAGTAGCCCAAAGAGTAAGTCCGATGAAGGCAATGAATTGTTTACAGGTAAATTAGAGTTCTCAGTGAATGAAATATTAATATTCTCACTATCTTCTGAATTTAATGAGCGTAGTGCTCTCATAGCTTATCTTATAGCTCATCTTCGTAATCTACTTTGCCTGCCGTGCTCTTGCATAAGTAAGGCATTGAGCTAGGGATGGGCCAATGTCAACGATACTGATTCTCAGCTGCCGATGCCGCCAATCACAGTGATGCCGATAACCAGTTTTGATGAGCACGGTCATAATTCTCAATTCCCAATATTTTGAAATACTTTTTTATTACTTAAATTTTTAAGTCTTCAGTTTCGTGAATACTTCAAGCACTTACTAGGTGTCTACAGCATAGAAATGAAATACAATGCTATATTTAATAATAAATGATAATAGAGGCAATTTAACTGGGCAAATAAGTGACTTAAAGCAGAAGCTATTACCATACAATACCGTATTCATTACAAACTGATTTCATTAAAGGCAACCTTCAAAACTTAAGGCAATCTAAGGTGGACTTGGATTTTAGAACAGAGAAATACCATACCTAACCTCAAAATGCATGTTTGTTTTACGTGCCACGCTGCCTGCGCACACTATTGGTTGACTTTGCCCCACCAGCAAGCGCTGAGAGTCTTAGGGCATGTCTTAAGCGGCGTACATTTATTCTAGTACAGGCCTGCCATTTTTACGGATTTTATCCGTTTTTACGGATTTTCAACACGAGAAAAATCCAAACCCAAACATAAGATGATGCCCCCTCAAAGTGGCTGCTGCGTACATGCGACACTAGCACCCACAGCTATGTATGTCAGTTTCACTGATGCATTTGTTTTGTAAGATTCTTACAATGGAGGTGAATACTGAAGTGAAATATTTTGGACATATGCCATTGCTTAAATACTGTATGTCCAAATTTTTTTGCTTAATTATTCGGTGATGCGGGTATACAGTTATCTACATATTTCTGTTCCTGGCTGTGTGATCATATTCACAGGCCAAGGCCATTATTGAAAAGAACATTTGGGCAAATTTATGAATTAGGTTTTGGCATTGATATCACAATGATGAGGAAATGAAAATAATCGCTTATACAGTGATATAAACAAAAGAAGTGTGAGTGGAGAAAAGAATTACCATGGTTTGTACATTCCAAACCAAAACAACTACTACATTAAATACGTAAACATAGTTCATATTCACTTTTTTCCCTACAATTTTCAATTTCTTTTTCCAAGGATTTTACAGGATAAGACCCAATGATTCCAGGATTTTACAGGATTTTTATGTATAGGAACCAGGATTTCAGCTTGAGGGCTGGTGGCAGCCGTGTTCTAGTGGCTACAGGATTGATTCCAAGCATTGGAACACTAAAGACACGAAAATGATTAATGCTTTTAATTATGAAAATTGTACTGCCCTCCCAGAATTCGACATGCGGGCGCCACCCCCTCGACCAGAGATTGTTTTACCCGACGAATCATGGACCAGTAGACACCAATAAGGAAATTGAGAGTGTCACCACAGGATCGCAACACCCCTGCGCCCAGTGATGTCACAGCCACCGATTCTCAAGAAGAGGCAGTAAACTTTTCATCAGCCTCCACCCAGGGTGATAAGAAAAGTGTAGCACTCTCCGCTACCCTGAGATAATCTACCCCTGCAGTGGAAGGCTAGCAACACCCGTACCCCTGTGAGAACCACAAAGCTAAGATTTTTGACTATATAAGGAATCCTGAAAATGCATTTGCTAGAGTTTGTCGACCTGCCGATCGCAAAGGTTGGAGGGCTCTCCTGGGTTTGGACAAGACCTCCACCTCCCCCAGCCTGAAGATCGCCAGTCTTTCCTCTACCAGCAGTCTGCGAAGTCTTATCCACCAGCTTGCAAAGGCTCTCCAGCACTTCCAGCTCCGGCAGCGTGTGAAGGCTCTCTGGAGGTAACTTAATCGTCCGCAACCCTGCACTCCTTACCTCAGTCATTCCTTGACTTCCGCGGTAGCAGGCCATTACAACATTCCCTCTGGACAACCACCCCTCCGATAACTAATTCGCTGTTAATGGCGATGTTTAGTATTCTTGTAGTTTGCTTTTTTGGAGAGAATTCATCCAGGTTCGTCTTCCTTTCGTGTAAACTTAAATAATTAACAATTATTGGTTTTAGATTATAAAAGAACCAGATCTCCAGTGTTTCCTCAAGCATCAATAAATCATTAACCTTAGTGAGGTAGTCATTTACGAATCCTTAATCATTTTAATTTTAATTAATTTCTTTCGAGGTGCAACAGCAAACCTAACCTTTTGCCGCGGAGTAAGTGCGAGTGGGCCGAACCCCTCAGGATCACAGTGCCTGCAAAGGCTATAGTCTGCTAAGACATACTGGGATTCCTGGTAGTATTCGGTACACCCGCTCTTGCTTGTAGTACCATTCTGACTAGCCTGTCATTTCTCCCTGTCAGTGCCTCGGGAGTGACTGAATAAGATACTCCCACAAGGGTTGTACTACGGTGGCTAAGGGGAAGGGTGAGACCAACCAGTACATTAATGAAAAGAGCCTCAGTTAGAGAGAAAGAAACCTTGCAATATAACGTTAGTTTGGTAAAGTTACTTTTCGTAAATTTAGATGACTATAAAGAGAGGAGGACTGCTCAACAGAAATCATTGTCAAGCTCGATGGGCCCTATAGAGGGATCTATCTCAGTGTGATAGCGCACCGCCAGTCGACTACTTACGACACTGCACAGAAGTCACTGCTCCCGCACCACGTCCGATTTCACCCTATACAGCTTATGAACACAAATCCAAACTAGATTCTGAACTAGGCATCTGTTGGCCGTGGCCAAGCTACGAATATGTTAGCATTTTCAGCCTGTCTAACCCAGCACCATTTGTAGAGCCACCTGTCCCATCCCAAGTTAGGGACACAGCACCACCAAAGACGTGTACGATCCGAACGGTAGCCGGGAAGGTAATTTAACTCGTTATACCTCCCAAAGCTACACCAAAATTTTTGATAGCTTCCCCTCTGCATAACTTTGTTCCTTCTCGTAACCCTACGAGGCCGGCCCCTTTCAGTCCCGGAAGTGAATGAGACCCCGAGTAGGAACTGTCCGAGGTAAGTTGGACTCATTACCATTACATTACCATATCCAACTCCACTCAGTGGTATTTCATTCTTTTGGACAGCTGGCAGCCCGTATTTTGGCAACCTTCACTGTGAACATGGTCGCGCTTCCTGTGAGAGAGTCATTTTTAACTAAGCTCATCCTGTGGTTTGATTCCCCTCCCTTCAAACACCACCCTTCAAATAGGGGGTATCCCTGAAAGAACCCCAATGTGGAACCAACCCCGACCCGCCAAGCAAAGGAACACTCGTTGGAAGGGTCCCTTATCATAGCTGCCAACTTGTACAATTTTTTCGTATTCTCTGCAAATTTTTCCATTTTGCACGATTGTACGAATTATGTACATTTTCTTAGTAATTTTAATGTTTTCCATTTTTTGTTTACTTTGGTTGAATCGTTAAAAAATAAATTATTTATTGTTATTTTTGAGTAAGGTTTAATAAAGCGTTGGAAAATGAACATGCAACTTTAATTGACCGGTACTAAAGAAATTATTTATTATGGTGGTAACTGCACTGTGCTGTGTATTTGTTCCCACTTACTTTGTTTTCCTTTCCATCACAATGTTTCATTATTGGGCAAGGTGATGCGCTGCATGTGTTCTAAAGTTTTTGGGCAATGTTGTTATTACTATCAGTATTTTGATACACTTGAATTATGAGACCCTGAAGATGTGGTGTTGGTTGTTTGTGCTACAGCATCTGTTAACTGGTTTTCATAAGATGGGGAGATGCGGTGCAAAGAATAAAACATACATCGAAGGGTTTCTGCAATCTAAGGCAGTGTCCGAAATTGCAGGTTTTGTTGACAAAATTATTACGTGACCCAATTTTGTATACAAAAATGGTGACAGATTTGGTAATTTAGTATCCCCTATTTTGTATCTAGCTAATTATAGTAAAAATTCAAAATGACAATCAGCACCATGTTGGTTTTTACCTTCAAAACACATGCAGGAATGCGTAAATAATTTTTTCTTTTTTATTATTATTGTTATTAAAAACTAATAACTCCTCATTAAATACACTAGGTATGTTTTAAATAGCAAGTAAGTGTTGTGCAAGTTGTTATTGCATAATTCATTGTCTTATTTATTAATGTATTTGCAGAATTCCAGTGATGATTGTAGAAATATTACTTCCGTTTTAAGCATTAAATTTGAATAAAAATAATTTTTACTGTTAATGTAAAAATGTATTGCTGCGAGTGCTAAACAAATGACTGTCAACGTCCGAATTGAAACTTACAATATTCAAATTACGAAATAAATTTTTATTTCGGCTACTGTCTTCCCTTAGGTAGTGCGTTCATAGAAAGGCGAGAATTTTGCAAAATGTGTGGTATTTAAGTGTGATATTTTGCATGGTGGAAGGAGTGATTTAAAAGTTCAGGAAAATTCAGGGAAACATACAAACAATGAAGTGGGCTGTAGGCAGAGCAAAGTCTAGCAAAATATCAAACTTTTTCAGTGTGCAAAATGACAATTTTAGTGCAATTAGGGCAGAATGCTTTACTGCATTCATTGTTGAGCATAATTTACCATTAGTGTTTATTTTATGGAAGAAAATAAAAAACAATTTGCTGTTCATGTATCCTTACAAAACGATCAGCATGATCACAAGGTTAGCTGTTACATTTTGTTGCATAAAAAAGGCGAGTGTGCTATGTTTTTTATAAGTTGTACGAATTTCTATTTTTTGTGGCAGCTATGCCTTATAAACACCCAGAAGGAAATCAGCACTCCTAATGATCCATCCCAACGATAGGTGCACCTCCAGTGAGGCGCCCCCATAACGAGGCGAGAGAGACAGTGCTGGTAGGGAGTATCAATGTACAAGCCGGGTACCTCCTACAGCCCACGACGCATGGTGCGTCAGTTTAGACCAACAGTCTAAAGATGTCATTGAAATGAACTTATTCAGATCAATTTAATATTAATTATTCACATGAAATTGAGCAAAATTTTGTTTATTTATATTAATATTTTCGCTTAGTAGTTGTTCGTCGGCCGAGCCATTTTTTTTGCCAATTATTACTTGCAGAGTCTAACACTACCACAGATAGTTGAATACATTGTTGTAGAGTGTGAGATTCGTTTTCATTGTCGCCCTCCCTACGAGTACAGTAAATGCCTATGAATGCAGTAAAAACATAAGAAGAGAGTAGAACACAATAAACTCTTGCGGGGTGTAATCAATACCATCGATGGCAGTAGTTGTCGATTGTCCGAGTTTTACATTCACGTAGTATCCAAAAATTGACGCTCACAATCTTTGGGAAATGTAACAACTCAACTGGAAACACTGTAAAACGTAAACAACAGGAACAAATCATTGAAAAACAATTCTTCCCAATATATTTTGGGTTTCGGACAGAATATCAGATTGAAGGATGCGGTAAATTAATGCTTTACGAGATGTAGCATGCCGGTTTATGTAACATTGTGTTAAATAAATTAGTGCTACTAATCAAAGAATGATAATCTGCAAATAATGTTCAGATGCCGATGGTCATGGTATTGACCGGTTAATCTGTATAGGCATCGGCCCATCCCTAAAAATGACCTAACCAGAAGGATGAACAAGTAATTTGAGTGTTCCTAGCGTATGAAACCAAGCAACAGTACCGTCTGTCTCAGTGCCCACTGTCCGGCCTTATTCAGAGTGGGACCGACTGAGACCGGTGTAGATCTGTTTGAGACGTGGGTGAGACACCCACTCGAGATTAATTCAGTTACAAGATGTTCAGTTCCTCCTCCGGCTTTTTCAGACTGGGAAAAAGAAGTAGAATGTGTGGTCTGAATAATTGAGGGATTGGTTTACTGGCAGTGGGGTTCTCCCAGACAGGCCTCAGTATGCCAATCTACTGATGTGTGTGTTTCGCCGTTGGGGCACGAGTTTAGTATTTACTGGCAGTAAATCTGAATGGATAATTCAATATGAACTGAAAATTCTTAATATCAGATAGGTTATTCTTAGGGAAATGACAAAAAGTAAATTATACACACTTGAAATAATTTACTCTCCAGATTAGTGGTCCAGAAATAATTGTTTTATTAACGTCATTAGGAAAACATGGTGAGTTCGTACTCTCTTAATAAATCCTAAATTAATTATACGAATAAAGGAAGCAAAGTCTTAAAATGCTAGATCAGGAGAAGGTGTCCTGTACAAAATTAACTTACGTGAAGTAAAAAAACCTTGACACAATTAAATTACCCTAATTTAATTGGGGATTCTCTGAAGGAGCCTATCATCGTGAAGCTGTTCCCAAACGGATATTAACTTAACATCAAAGGAAAAAACAGTTAAAGGATGGAGATGTGAATGATGTCTTCTAACAAAGCAGCACAGCGGTGGAGGCATCTTCTCTCATTACTTTTCGTGCACTTCAGCACATGGCCTAGTGGTCAGCACATTAACCGTAGTCTTTGTCCTCAGCCTTATTCAGACTGTGAGGTCGGTTGGTTGCCACTTACCAGTTAGTCTAGAGGCTATCTCACCCCTAAGACATTTCTTCAGCCATATTTCAGACTGGAAGAGGGTGGAGGGTCTCTTACCCCTATTGCTTCCTCTGCCTTATTCAGACTGTCAGGAAGTGACAACTGCTCTTGTGTCGGGCATGGTACATCCTTTGTATACCCAGAATCTTCGCTTGATGGCTTCCAAAGGGATGATGGGGTGGCTAGCCTCACATCACAAGGGTTTTTTTATTAAAGCTTCGACACGGTGCTACTCTTTTATTATCTCCTGGCGTGGGGGCATTAACATATCTTATTGCCTCTACTCGAGGCTCTGGAGGCTGTGGTAATCTTGTAGAATGGATGCTGTGTTCCTACAGCGGGTCCTTGAGCTTGCTTATTCCAGCCCAGGGTGTCTGTGGCTGTTTGAGATTTGAATTTCCCGTAGTGTAATTAGGCCGACCACGTGGCGGCTTTTATTAATATTGTATTTTTATTAACTACGTGTTTGTAATTTCAGTTAATGAGATGCTTGTAGCTTTAGTAGGCACGTGATTTTATATAATAATGCGCTGCGAACTTGCCCAAATGAGCATAGGATGCATGATGATGCGGCAAAGTCACAAGTAGAGAGTGCATGCCAACTGCGCGGAAATGCATCATGCGTCAAAACACAGTTGCAAGCTGCAAGATTTAATAACCTTACAAGTTGTATGGACTCACCCTCATGCAATGCATCACACTGTGAAAAGATAAATTCATTAAAATTAAGTTGTGTGTGCAGAGCATGAGCAAGGTTAAGGTTGTTGACCGGTCAGCTTTTCCACTCCACAATGTAGTGCTGGCCTTTGCTGGTGCAATTCTCTTTTCTGCATTGTACATTTCTGCCGAGATACGCATAGGCAGTACGACACATTCCACACCTTACCCCCTGGCAGCTGCCAAACCAATGTTGGCACTGATGTGCATTATAAGTGGCATAAAGTAGTAACTCCTTTTTCTTCATTACCTGTTTCATTACTTTCCTGTAAAAGCCATTTTGCTTACACAGAAATATTGTTACGAGCCAGTCAGAAATTACATTTTAATCATGTGTTTACTAGTTAAAATAATTTTACTTTTACTTACGTATTTTTCATTCATTTTTCTGCAATAACATGTTTCAAAACATAATTTCCCAACTTGTTTTATTTGAAAATGTAACAGTGTTGCCTCCAACTATTGGGTAGTTTATACACTGATGTACAGTTTTGAAGTGAAGATAATTTCATATTAAAAGACAGAACTCTTTGAATTTATATTTGTTTAATGGACACTATTATTTGTTTCCTTTCATTTGCAGAGCAGACACAAAAACTTACTTTAACGGTTCTATCCATGCCACTGGCAGGCGGGAATCATGTTTCTGGGGAGTTTCCCAAGCGCTACTTTGTGTATCCACATGCTGCATTATTCTGCTATGACAACCCAAATTTTCAGGCTGGTAGAACTGTTGGATCAGTCTGTTTAACTGGACTCAACCAAAATAGTTTTAGATGTCCAGTGTACATCAGTGGATGCACTGGTGAATTTTTGAATATGCCGAATGCATTTTGGCTCCCCCCCAATTCACTACCACCCACCTGGTGACCTACTTTTCTGCCCTCTGCCTTTAGGAAAGAATATTTATAGCAGTTTCATAACAGACCATTTTGTTCTTTTGTCAATATGCATAATCTGAGTTATATCAAAAAAATACTATCTGTTAATGTTTGCTTTTAGTTCATTAGGGTATGTTAAAGTTTATTCTCCTTAAAGTTTATATTATTTATAATGTTTACAGTCGTAATCTGTGCAATGCATTAGAATGGCTATGCAACAGGTTGCACCTGCCACAAAGGAAAGCTAGCAATCTGTCTGTTCTCTCACTATAAAATGGACATGGTACAGCACAAATCAGTTCATGCTCGTTTGCTGGTTTTGTAATAAATTGTTTGCATGTTTTATATTTTTCTTGTGCAATGTGACATTTTATGTGCAACTTGTACATGAATGACAATCTCCTCATGTGATTCTGGACATGAAAATTGTCTCTAAATGCAAAGAGATGTTAAAATTACACATTTTGTAGGCTACAAAATTTTGACTTGGAGAAATTTGGCATGAAATAGTTATTAGCGGATATATTCTAAACTGAGATACTGAAAGTTCTGTTGCATTTTTTATAAATAGCGCGAGGCAAAATGTATGCACTTCTGCACAATTGAGTAACCTAACTTTGGCTGCTAACATTGTTTCTTATAGAAACACAATTTAATTAATAGATGTTTGGCATAACCTGATACTTCCCGTGAATGTAACCTGTCTATTAAATAAAGACTTACAGAATTATTATTTCATTAATGTAAAACATTTCATTTCCATCCATGAAATGTAAACATGGGCCGTATCACGCTGTGTATTAGGCCTATTTGCAACTTCACGGTTCAGTTTTTTTTTGTTACTCAGTGGTTGTTTAAGAAAATCTGGGGTATTGATTTGCTCAGAATACTACACCACCTTGTTAAGTATATTTATATTTCATCAGTGGAAACAATTTAAAATGTTGCATTTCCGCGCCGAAAATTTAAAAATGAGCCTTATTGCTGGTGTTGTGTTCGGCAAACATACGACATAGCATTCTGCTTTTTCATTAATTTTAGCTCACTCTGTAGTCTCCTACAATAAAGGGGTGTTATTTTACTCTGAATACATTACCGTTATATATAAACAGGGTGGCCCTGGAAAAGTCAAGAATTCTATTGGTCAGGAAATAATCAAAGGAAAGTCAGAGAAATTTGTAACATTTTTAAAACACTATTGAAATTTTTTTTAAGAAATCCTTTGAAGCGTGAATTTTCTATTTTAAATAATGGAAATTGTTTCCAACAAAGAAATTTGTGCGAAAAGTTTTAAATTATTTTCAGCTGTTAGACTTTATTTTAGTATTTATCATTAATATGAATGTGAATAAACTATTACCATCTCAGTGCACTTCTTTGTGAAGTTGTTAACATTCTACTCTGTATTTTTATATAGAGTTGAACAACTTTAATATTTTTGAACCAGTCATGCTTTAAAATACAAATAAGCTCTGCATTTATTCAGTAGTATTTACGATATTAAATAAAAGAACTACACATACTCAATGGAAAATTTTTTTATTATATGCTTCTATTCATAAGAGATTTGTTGAGTTTATATTAAATTCTCATGCCCAAATCTGTGTTTCAGAATGTTTTCACATTTTTTTAGCTTCATAAAGGCAAGCTTCAGTGGAAAAAAAAAAATTATTTAATTTTTCTTTCAAATCACAGTGTTAGTAAATGTAATAAGCAGTTTTCTCAAGAAATGTATTGATACGTTAGATACTTCACAAATAAGAAATGTCCGAGTATCATAATTTATTTGGGATAAAACTGTATCGCAAACTCTTTTACGTCATATCCATTGATAAGCCTAACATTGTGTACACAAGTTTTTGGCTTGTGTGTTTTTGTTCACCAGACAGCAGTACAGTATTATTTTGTGAAAATTAGGTTACTGACTGTAGAAATAAATTATTATTACCGCTGTACCAAGATAACACTTTTGCTGTTCTCTTTGAATTATACCATAATTGAATAGTTACCCCGAATACTGATCTAACCCCAAAAACATATTTTTTGCAATAGCAAAAAAACACTTTTGAGACATAAGGTGCATAACTTTCTGCGTAAACTATGTAAGGCGTTATAACTTTACACCATAGAAAACACCTCAATTTCAATGTTACTTGTACAGTCGACTCTCGAATCCGTGATAATGGAGGGAGCGATTTCCACGGATAACCCAAAATTGCTGATATTCCGCATGCTAAGAGAAAAATACAGTTTTTCCAACATTTAAATTTTGTATTGTCGTAACTGAATACTGGGTGTTTGTGTGAAACCTAGCCTATCCTTGACATACTACTGTATTTACCTGCATATTTTACGGCCTTGCATAATTTCCTTACCCTATTTTTGATTAACAAACCAAGAAATTTAAAAAAAAAATGCGTAATTTATGCACCCCTGATTTCTAACTTACAAAACCGGAATATAAAGTGTGTAAAATATGCAGGTAATCAGAGTAGTTCTCTCACGAACATTACAAGAAATGCGCAGCTACAATTAATACAAACAACGCAGCGGGATGTGTGTGGTGTTTATCGCAGAGCGATTCTGGAATCTGAAGTTGCGTAAGAGGGAAGGCAGGCTGTGACATCACTCGGTTGCTAGGCAACAGCCCCCCCCCCCCTGGAGAGGGGAAACAAAGATGTACAAAGCGAACTGCATGTCGCCCGTGTCACACACACACCTCCCACACTGTCCAGTGCGTGCAGCTTACAGCTGGCTATTTCAGCGTGTGGAAAACAGTGTTTCATATAGGAAACAAGTTTTGCCTTCCATTCCCAGTTCTTAAAAAAAAAATATTGAGCTTGTTTCACACACTAAGCCCGACACTGGCGTTCCCGCGGGACGTTTCTGGTTAAACCACTCCAGCACAGCCTTATCTAGTTCTGCGTACGTCGATGGTTTCATCGTTTTCCTATTCACCAAACCACATGTCGAATCCGCACTGCTCGCAAACTCAGTAAGTTTGGATTTGTTGTTTCGTATATTCCGAATTGTTGTTTCTCCCACTTCATACATAAATGAAAGCTGTTTTATTACACTTCCTCCTTCAAGTTTATTAATAATTTCCAGCTTCTGCTGTAAATTTAAAACCACGCGTATACATTTTGCAGATATTTTTTTGGCAGAAAATGAGCATAAACAAGACCGAACTTAACTACTGACTGGCGACTGGCGAGATAAAACTGACACTGACCGTGGAAATGCGATTTGGGAATGAGGTGATCACGCCGGGTTCCGGCTATACCTGGCAGGCAGCAGCTAGGTTAATTTTAGAGAGTACCTGTTATGAGTTTTATTAGTTAAGATGGGTGTTTTATTAAATATCTTCGTTCTGGCAGTGTTTGAGTTAACATCCAAAATTTATTTTTATCTTTCTGAATATGCCGCGGTTAAACCGCAAAGCGGATAATCCGCTCGCTGATAATCGAGAGAGTACTGTATTTACTTTTAAGTATTGACTTGCAAGTAAAAATGAATTTCAGTGGAAAAAGGATCTAAACAGCACAAATGGAATAATGATCTAACCTACAAAACATTACAAACAAATGTAGAAACACTAAGAAAAACATAAAATGATTAATTATTACTTGACCAATGTCTCTAATGGTTTCAGTAATGTTAACTGAAACAAAAAAACCATTAGATTATTATTCATTATTGACAAATGTCATGTATAATTACAGACTTTTGTAGAAGTCACGATATTGAATGAGAAGGAACCTGCACGTGCGTGTGCGTATGTGGGTCTCCCCCCCCCCCCCCCCCCCCCCCCCCGTAGAGCTGGGGAAGTACAGTTGGGAGTGGACGTAAATGTTTCCTTCCTCTGGGTAATGGCCATATTACATAGCTGTGCCAAGGTTGTAGGGTGTTATGACTAACTCGCGTTCGAACAGTATTTGGTTCTTCTGATGAGAACTAAATCCAATGAAAATATGTTATCTTGAAATCAGGCTGCTTTTTAAACATTCCTTCAGTGGCAGACAGGTCCATGAAGTCTTCTTTGTCCATGTAGTATGCACTAAATGCTGGACTTGCATTAACAATAACTTCAAGCCACTGCTTTGGATAATACACTGTAGATTTCTTCTTTCAATCAGGGCAAAGACCCTATCACAGGGAAGAAAACTGTGGCCACTGACTAAGATGTTCTGGTCACTGGTTGTGAAATATTTGTTCACAATCAGATAATGATATAAAGCAATACACTGCCAGTTATTGTTTTGGTGCGATACAAACAATCTGACCAAACAACTAATCTCCTGATCTCACCTACTTTGAGTGGTTCAAAATGCAATTCACTGTATTTCAGAATGCATGAAGTAACTTCAGAAGGACCATGTTTTGCCACCGACTCGTTCCACACAAACAAAATTGGTTTTTCAGTTCCTATGTTGTGGACACATTGGTTATAAGTAGACATATCTTTGTTTTAAGTTTTCCAGTGCCATACAACATTGGACTAAAAACGTAGACTGTTCATTATATGTTCGTTTGTAGAAATCTTGAAATAACTTTGTCTTCATATCTTAGGAAATCTTGTCGCATTCATACATACAGCAGCACACTGTTACCTGAAACAAATAAACTCACCTTTTGTTGATGTCGAATTTGCCAAATCATATTTAATACAAACCATTAAAGGACTAGTTTTAGCAGTAAAGCCAGGTCATCAACAAAAATGTATTATTATTTAGCAAATACTTTTCCCCTCGATACAGGACACAATGCTTATTTACATAGTGAATCCTGCAAACGGTTTTATTACCATATTTCATTATTAGCAGCATAACATTATTGTTGTTTCAGGCAAATCTTCTGAAACTGCTACAACTATTAATGAAAATAGACTGTGACCTTTTTATGGAATTTGTAGCAGATTGTGCAAAACATTACATTTTTCGTATAATAAAAACGTTGATTTATTTTGTTAGGTTAGATCACTATTCCACTCACCTTTTCAGATGGCAATTCCCTGGTACAAACGTCTCTTTTCCTGTTTCTATATGGCTTGCCAGCATTTCTCAAAGCTTTATTCTTGTTGTCCTTCCATTTTGACAGCCGTATCTTTCTCCTACGTCCTTTATTTCATTGCTTTTCCGCACTACCACTAAGCAGCAATGTCTCCTAGTCAGCTATCTTGCTGCAGTTAGATCTGTATTCCCTGGAATGCAAACTTTGCAAAGCAAAAAAGTCCTCCTTGGGATAGAATTATTGCCTGTGTGCAACAGTGGTATTGAGATGTGCTATGGATAGCTAATTATTCCGCTATAATTGCAATTTTCTCATTTTTGTGGGTTAGATCCCTATTCGGGGTAACTATTCAATTCTATAAATTATTTATATGATAAATTGTGTCAAAGATAAAGCCAAATGATCAGTCTGGGAAAAAAAAAAAAAAAAAAATTTGGTCTGGAAAACCTTGGAAAGGTCAGTGAATTTTGAATGGCCAACCTGATAAATTTACATTTAATCAATAAATATGCATCATTTTTCCATTATAGATGTGTGAATATGATTTCATTACCAGTTAGCAAAATGTGCTGTTTGGATGCAACTTTCACATTAAGGGGAGGGAGGGGGTATAGGAGTCAAAATTTGGTCGTATTGATCTGTTAATGGGGACAACTTGATCGTACAGACAAATTTTGAGGAACCGTGGGTGCCTGTAAAAGTGACATTTAACTGTTTTGATGACATGGCATCTGTAGAAAATTCAGTGTGAAGGAGGAGTAGGTAATTTACGATTGTCAGGACACTTTGCAAGAAGATAAGCATAAGCATATACATAATTGACCTGCTACTAGTTGCTGTTTGTGGTTTGTGTTTTAGGTTGTTGACCTCTTGCTCTGAACTGACACGTCAGACTGGCTGTCTTGGTAAGTGCGATAACTGCAGTCAGCCTGTTGGTTGCCCTGTGTTGATACTTTCACGTTACATCATGGGCTATTGCACCAGAGGTGTGGCATTGAAGTGGTTGTTGCTTTACCTCATATGGACAAATGCTCAAGGCAAGACCATCTGCTCGAAAAAGATTTCTTCCTGCATACAAAGCATCAGTTTATTTATATCATATACATAGCTTCAGAATATTGCAGTGCAAAGTAGCCGGGATATGTTTTCACTACAACTTTACTGTTTACAAAGACTAAAATTATTTTTAAAAGGAATTTGGAGCAAGAGGAGAGCACCTTGGCCCAGTTCAAAAGCTTGTGTATGTTGGTAATGTACATTTGATTGGTTCGATCACTAAATCAGGTTGACCTTCCATTTTAGTTGTGTTTCATATCATTCGGGGGGAATTTATTTTTCTCGTCATACTTTCGCTACAATTTATTTTTCGTTGCTAGTTAACGGCTGCATAGTGGAGAGTTCCAGGCGTTCTTGTGGCAACATGGTTTCAAGAAATTAAATGAATTTTTAATCAGCCCTAAAACTATTCTTCAATTAATTTGCTCTTTGTGTACACACTACTAAAATACATTTCATCACAGCAAGCAACATAAGGTAATACAATGTCTCTATGAAATGTTTTAAAAGTATTTCATATTTCATGACGAAATTATTTACTGTGATTAAATTAATTTTGTTTCCTCACGTGACGTGTATTTTATAAAATGCACACTTTGGAGTGTGAAAATTTAGTAGAAAAAATCTTTGATTAAAAATGGTTATTTGTATTATTTAGCCATCTTAAATTAGAGCAACCCTGTCCAGAAGTTTCGGAGTGCCTGGGGATATACATCATTGACAACTTCCCCTTTCTGGTTATTCAACAGTTTGAAATGTTTTTTATTTAAAAATTAGCTTTATATTTTTAACTGCTATTTAGAATGAATAGATGTGTTTGGGCAGTCACAGAATGTTCAGGGTGAATAAAATCAATCATTGCTTGTCAGTACTTTTCACCAATCATTTCCTCCCACTCCTTTCTATCTTGACAGACTTGAGTAATGGTTATTCAATGGGGTGGAACATTGTCCAGGAGCAACTTAATAGACCATAAAGAGGTGTAGGTGTGTCAAATATTGTACAGAACTATACCGAGCAGGTTAAAAATCTCACTAAACATGTGCCGGAGTGCTGACTTCAGTAAGTTAGTTATAACTGAGGAGAGACTCGTAGAATATTAATACTCTGAAGCATTGTAGTAACAGTTTTTATTTGAGAATTTTTTTTGTCAGTCTTCCTTCATTATATTTGGATGTAGTAGATGTGGTTTTATTACTTTTTGTATCATTGGTGGACAAAAGAGGCTTTAAAAGCATAATTTAAGTTGGTAGCATGCAGAAAATGTCCAGATGTATGTACTGTCAGTTATTTTGGGTAGGTTGGCAGTCTTCTCCACACTCCCTCTGTTTTCAAACATTGATACTGCAAGTAGTGGTTGCATCTCAAGTCTGTAGCTGCATGTAATGATATCAATGCCATGCCACGAAGGTGTGAGACTTCGCATCACTAGCTCAGGTTCATCTGTTACATCATTTAGCAAAACAAGACACATATCTTATGAATTTTACTTTTAAATGGACTTTACAATAAAGTTACAATTTCCCTTTTGGGTTTTCTGCATGCAGATCTTCTCAATGTGTTTGACAATACATACATTAATGTGTGAAATTTTTATTATTATTATTTTTTTAACAATTTTGATTAAATCCGTTTTTTGTATAAAATGCTGAGAAATGGGCTTAGTGGTTTCGCACTGTAAATAGTTTTATTTTTGGTAGCTTGCAAAGAAGTTGCAGAGAATAAATATTCCAATAACGGTAGTCAGATAGGCATACCTTTGAGGTTTGTCTGGTTAAAATTTTAGTAGGTTGTCTGAAACGCTTGTTTTCTGCTCTTATGCTTGAAAATAATTTGCCGGCTGCACTATATAGACACCTTTATGTTTTGGATTGACAGTGTTGGTGCTGTAAGACTTTTCTGTGATTGTGCAATATTTCAAGAGTTAAGTGTGTTGTGTTTTGAATATTTAAATAAATGGAAACTTAGGTAAAAGCAGTTAAGATTATCAAAGTTTACTGTCTGTGATAATGAATCAGTTTTAAGTTTCATTGGGGTTTCTTGTGACACAAGATATTTGTTTTGCGTGATAAATGCGTGAAGTTGGTACAATGTGAATGAAGACTTTAAAAAAAAAAAATCTGACAAAGATGAAATAAGTGGTAGTGCCAACATTATACTGAAAAATTTCTGCATAGCAGCCTGTGTTAAGAGGCAATGATGGTCAGTGGATGAATTACTACGTTAAACAAGACTTGGTGAAGGTACTTGTATAAAGCAGCCAGTGAAGTACTGTTCTTGTGTGGATTTTAACAAGTTTCAAATTTTATTTTTCATTTTTCTGCAGTTTCTTTGCTGAGGAAAATTAAGCATGTGTGTGTTTGTGTTAAAAATTATTTCATACTACCATTCTTGCACAATTGCTGCACGTTAACTTTGACCAACATTAATTATCTGGCCCAGGAAGCATATACTGTAGCTGGAGACCATATCCGCAGCACATAACTTTTCCTGTCATATCATAATAGCTGCTACAGTGTGGTGGCATTATGTCTTTCCCATTTCTTCTGTTTTGTAGTTTATTAATATACTTAGCCATCAACCTCAACATTTCCTATCCTTTAACTGGAGGTATTGAGCACATGTCTAATGTTTCATTATCTATTTATATTATTTTATGTATTTACATTTTCTATGGGTGTAATTTCCAAGAGTTAGCACCTCTCACCTTGTCTTTACCAGCAGGTACTAAAATTACAATGGTAGACTGTTGCAGTCTGTAATCTGTTGTGGAAGTACACACGCACACTGTGGAAGGGAATAGGGAAGGGATCTTGTCAGATGTGGGGCTTTGGGTGCTTCTCCTCTGAAGGTAGGGCCTTCAGTTTTTTACACTGCTTTCTCTTAGAGCTATCATTGGCCACGTTCTGTCTCACGTGTTGAGCACGTATGTGATCACTATATATCACTCTCTGTGTGTGCCATATGCTAACATTTAGGACACTGAATTATTGTGCTTATTTGGGATGGTTGCCACCACTGGAGGAAAAAAAATGTGATTAACGGAGACTTCCTCATTTGATCTAAACATTGTTGATAAAAATGTGTATATATTTTTTAAATAAAAGATTTAATAGTAAAGTGTGGAAAACTTTGTTTTTTCTCCATCTCACCACCTCCTCCTTATCCCTTTACAATTTTAGGCATTGCTTGCTGGATCATCAGCCTCATGGTGGTTACACTATGCAGAAAGAATATTAATTTACCTAATACAGTCGACTCTTGATCTATCGTTATTCAGGGGACTGCCAGAAAATGTCCACAAGTGCAGGATTTCAGTAAATAAAGGGTTCTGACATGTATATCAATGAAAATACTACTTCTAACCTTATCAAACTTTATGTTGAGTATAGTAAGAGCTGTACATTATCTGTGAATAAAGTTTATCTAGTAAGTATGATAAAAATTAGAATTTTAGAAAAAGTATTATTGTAAGTAATACATTGAAAGACGTTTCAACCAAACTCGTTTAAATGAAGAAAATAACATCTCAAAATACTGCATATAATTGATCATAATCAGACACCAAATGTAAGCTGACCTAAAACTTGCATATCCTTTGAAAATAATATGACACCAAATGCAAGTTAAATTTCCCGCATATTATCAGCCAAGAGTGCAAGGAGAAGTTATTGATTGGACAGTGTCACGGTGGATGGTTGTCGAGAGGGTGGTGGCAGGAGGATTACCTCTCATTGCAGTCCTTGCGCGTGTGGCAAATGTCTGTCTTTTAAAGTAGTTAATTATATTTCACTGCAAAGAAAACTTGTAATTTGGAGACAGAATTTAATAAATAAGGTGATTATAATTGATTTCTTTACTGTGTCTAATAATTAATCATTCAAAACCACGTCTTCTGATTTCCTCTGTTACGAGTTATACTGCACTCTGCTCTTTGTTTAACTACCCATTATTAGACGGCCAAAGGTGTCCTATGGGTCCTTACATTTTATCAATTTATTCAAGATACGTCTCTATTGAAACTAATATAAATCCTCCGATTTCCCAGCAGGAAGTTACTGAAATTAACCTCGCACTTATAATACAAGTCGCCCAATGTACAAACATTTTGGTGGCAAGGGGAGGTCAAGTATATGCTTCTAGGCATATAATTTTATTTGCAAAGATGCTGCCCCTTGAGTTAAATAAATATTATGTTTTAAAATCGTGTAGATTTTACGTCAGTTACAATGAAAAATCAACCTTACGAGAAAAAATGACCTTTACTCCCAAAAGAAAACATCTTTGCAATAGTAATCCTTCGTTAAAATGTTTTGCGTAACATTTTTAAGGGAAACCATTTGCTTTGACATACAAGTGATGATAGGTGCAACTATTTTGAGCGACTCATAATCTTGATAAAATATCTACGTTCACCAGGCACGCATTTTCTCTAGGCTGGCGTGTGAAGGCTAGCCTGTGCGGCGCAGCCGAGAAACTTATTTCTTTCCTTTTGCTAGACGCCAGCTTCCTCTCTTGTGATTCATGGCATGTGAGGGTAGGAATGAAAGTGCACGGTTGAGAGAGACAGAAAGAGGGGGGGGAGAGAGAGAGAATGCTAGGTCGCTACCCTCGTTGCTATAGATAACCACTACCCTCTCTGAGGCATGATGGGGAAGTAGCAAGCCAGACTCTCACATCGCACCACGCTGCAGTGCCAGACAGACATGTTCAGAAGAACTAAACTGTGACGTGCGTGACGTATTTCACATCCAGTTACTAGTCATTTGCGTAAACAACCAGCTTAAAAATGATAGTTGCAGGAAATATTAGGTGAAGAGACCCGAAATATACGTTTATCATTGCTCCATGCGGTAAACGATACAGGCAGTTTATGTAAACATTATTTACATAGGGATTTTGCTGGGACCATAAAAAATTGTTGGTGGATGCAATTTATTGATACATACAATAACGATGCATCGACAGTCAACTGTATTTGTTAGGTAAAATATTTAATGGTATTGATACTTAAACAGCTCGAGTTGGAAATATTAGCATGGAATAGCGTAAGAATTGCTTAAAAACTACCAACGCATGTCCCACTTTTTTGTTTTATTAATACATTACAGTAACAAAACATGAAGCAAACAAAAAAATGTGCTATTTTACACAAGAAAGCTATTTTTTTTCCAGGCTGCTAGTGTTTCAGGCGCATGCTAACAGACGGTGTGGCAGTGTGTGTTGTGAGCAGAGCGTGTTCACCAACAGGTAGATGCACGTTCCTCTCTTTATCCCATATTTTTGAAAGTTCACTTTTCACCTATTACTGGCTAGAAACTATCAAGAACTTGAACTATATTTCGTAAAATTATTTGAATAATAATTTAACACCACCCAGTGAAATATCTGCAGGTTTTTGGAATTAATATCAAGCATCTATGGATGGCGTGGTGAGTGGGCATACAACATAAAAAGAATTCCCAATGTTTGAAGTTGCGTTTCATTTTAATAAAGACCCTTTTAATTTGCATTTCATTTTGAACACCTATACATTACCCTTTTAGCACGAAGTTTAGTTTGTAACACAACAGCTGTTTTGTGAGCATGTAAAATAAAATGTATTAAAGAATGTAGGAACTCTTTCTTATCGTATATTTTCTGCTTATCTGATGTGCGTCTGCAGTGCAGTCAGAACAGCCAGCGTAATATTTTCATTTGTTCATGCATCAGCTGATGCGGGATTTGTGAATGGCACTTTGTTTCATACGAGACAGAGAGGATGTGGAAGGATATTGAAGGTGCAAGTGTGTCACTCTTACATGTTTGGCTGTGGCCAAATGTTGCCAGCATGAGATTACTTGTGAATGGGGCTATCTTGATTCCCATTGGGAGGGTGGGTCGTGGCATGCCCATAAGTAATGGCCTAATTGCTGATGTTGGGGACATAAACAAAACATCCTTCTAGATTCACACATGTTCCATACTGTTTGTGCGGGAGACAGTGGCACAGCAGTAAGTTTGCTCACCTCCCACCAAGGTGAATTGGGTTCAACTCCTGGATTTTTGTACGTGGGAATCCTGCCGGACAGAGCTGCTGGTTGGCAGGTTTTCTCGGGATCACCCGTTTCCCCTGCCTTTGCTTCCTGGTGCTGCTCCATACTCAACCTTGCTTCATCCTCATCAACTCTCAAGACCATAGTATTAGTTAGATCCTTATGCACAGTCTCCACTAGAATCCTCTCTGAAAGATAGCATTTATCCAACATATTGGAAGCAAGCTCAGGCGCTACCACTACAAAACACTATCACCCTATTAGTATTTGGTGAGTGTTGTGATTGCAGCCTGTACATTGTAGTGAATGACCAGAATTCCCAATGGCACTCCAAAATTCTGTTCTTTGCCCCGTATAATTCTCTCTCTTCGTTGACATCAACAAAATCCTATCCTCTTAAGCATCGCCTTTACTTAGATGACCTACAGATATATTTTTACTTCAGTCGTAGGATTTATTAGTTTGGTGCACTAGGGGATCAGGGATAGGAGTGATGGAGCTGGAGCTGCCATGTTGCTGCATCACCCATCTGCCCCCCCTTTTTTTTGTCCCCCCCCCCCCCCTCCTTCAAAATACATTTCTCTTCAAATGCCCCATTTTACCCTAAAAATTTCAGTGTATTTTTCCTAAAAGATTCCCTAAAAATTGCAAGAACAGGACCCCAGAAATTTTCCAATTTTCTCTGAGCAGGCGAGGCAGATCAGCAACACACGGGTCAGGGCAAGCAGATCGGCCAGGGCCTTTGACCCCAAAAATCCAAATCATTCCAAAAAAAAATTTCAAAAATATTTCAAATTTTTTATTAAGAATTATTTTTAAATTTATTATTAAAAATTACTAAACAATTAGTTAGAAAACCTAAATTTCTGGAGGTCACACATACCCGTTCCACCATCTTGATAAACGACCACAATCTTGGTAGGCGATCACCATTTTGGTAGATGTCGCCCATCTGCCATGTTATATGCAGACGATCTTGACCCCATGACTTTGAAAACAACTCTAGAAAAAATACGTATAAGTCAGCAAGTATTTTACATTCACCATATTAGATGCGGGTAACCTCGACACCATGATCTTGAGTGGCCTTGAAAACAAAAACTCAAAAATGCCTAAGTCAGCAAGCATATTATGTTACAGACTACCACCGCCATATTGGAAGCAGATGACCATGATTCCATCACCTTGAATGACCTTGAAAACAAAAACTTTAGAATAAATTCGTAAAAGTCAGCATGCTGGAGTCTAAGCAGTCTGGCTGCTCTTTTATTTATAGGCATAAAAAGACTTGTAAATTTACACTCTATTTTAAAACAAGATTTTTCCAATCAGCAGTATACCTATAAGCATGATGCGGGATTTTGACAACACGCATATTTTATTAAATATATATATTTATTATTAAAAATTTAAAGTTAAATTTTAAAAACTTTTTACTTAATTATATAGTTGTACATATAGTACAATGGTATTTTCTACAATACTTAATTAAATTAATTTTATTCCTCTACCTTTTAAATTTCAATTATCTTATGACAAATTAGGAAAGAAAGTAAATTGTCGCTATGGCTGATCTGCTTACCGCACCTGTCACAAATATTACATGAAACGGAGATTTCTAGCACAATTAAAGCTCTCGTGTCGCCAAGCATGGCTGCTGCCAGTGAAGGTCTTTTCACAGAAAGTGACACTTAATAGTGTTGGAATGGTTTAGCAGAGGTGGTGGACCATATATATAGATACTGCTGGAACAGAGGTTGATGGTTCAGTTGGCATTGCCAGTGGAGCTGCTGTAAGTGGCCCACCCGAAGAAGTTGATGGCAATGCTACTATAGGAATGCCGCTCGCAGTCGACGGCTGCATTGCTATAGATGACCCACCCGAAGAAGTCCATGGTACTGTCATAGCTACCACTCCCGAAGCCATTGCCCAACTAGCAAGTTTCGCAGCTGACCTCCCTACTGCTTATATACCGTAAGCAAGAACTATGATGCCATATTGACTTTGAACCAGTTGTATTGTACCGTTATTATTGTCCATTTCATGTAAGTGGGGTAAATTTTGACAGTTCTAGAAAAGTAGCACGGCCACAATTTATCCTTCCACCGCAGCTGTTTTGTCGCTGAAGGAAAATGACATTTGTAAACAAATGTTTTTGAGGGTCTGATGCACACTTTCATTTTCCTCCTTCCTCGTGTTCCATGTAATGGCAAGCACTGAAAATCTGAGGGTATCTAACTTCCATTCAGCAATTAATGTAGGATATTATAGCTAGGTTGGCATTCCAACTTATTTTATTATTACAGAGTTTAATTTGTTGGGATTCTGTTTATTTATTTAGAGGAAAAACGGAAACAATGAGTAGTCGTGGTGGGGGGTGCTTTATCTTTCGTGAGACAGCATTATTTTGATATTCTTACGAGTGTGTGGCATTTTGAGTTGTGTATTTTTTTGATGGAGCAGTGGAAATTTTATCTCGTATGGAAATAACATTTAAATTATTTAATTTCAAAAATTTTAACTTTCATTAGAAAACAAAACTTGATGATACACTCGTCATTATTCCTATTTGTACGGGTGCAGCAATATATACACACACTTTGACCGAAGCTAACCTTACATTAGTTGAATTTACAATAGAAAAAAATATTATTCACTCACCACAAAAGTGTGTAAATTGCAGGTGCATTGCAATAATTATATTAACGGTTTTCAAATATATTTACAAAACACACAAACGTACTGATTATAAAATTTACACCTCTTGAACACTTGTTTGTCTATAGCAATCCTTGTAAGTTTACATTAAAATCAAGTTTGTTCGTCACTAGCATTAGATAATTTATTTGCAGAATCATTCAGTAAAATCAACACTGTGCATGTTTCCTGAAACGAACGAACTTAAACTTTGATATGTAAATTATAATTGTGTTATTTCATTGCGGGGTGGTAAGGAAAATGTCGGAATGAACAGTTTTAACAAAGCTGTAAATACGTGGCGGTTCATACTACATTTCACTCAAGAAAATGCACTACGACGGTACCTACAACCAACTATGCTAGAAGAAAGCAATTAAAAAATTAACTACTGGTGAAATATTTCGACAACACCACAAGATATTCGTATGATAAAATGAGAAAAAGGCACCTACACAATGGCCTTCACTAGGCTGGAAACTGGAATCGGAAACATGGCTAGCCATTGGCAGGAAATGTTTTACTGTTACTACGTGTCGATACACACTGTCATAATGGCTAAACATATTTTTAAAGTCTAATCACTATAGTCAAGAAAACTTAATATTGCTTTAAAAACGTAATTTAAAACATAAGTGTTCTTCTAAGTATAATTATGATTTTTAATTACAACTTTAAGTTATGAGTACTATTTTCTTCCAAAGCCATTATCAAACTAACTTAACAACATGGATCTCGCAGCAGTTCATCAGCTGCTACAGTACTGCATGAACGAGAGTATTTACTGTATACATAGTGTGTAGGTTGGTTACATTGTCTGTCAGATTTTACCCTACTTATATGAAATGGACAATGCACTATTCTGACACCAACCAGCCAATCACCGAATTGCCACTTGATTGCAGCTCAATCGCATGAAGGCACTGAGACGTGTGCAGGAGTCAGTTGCTGACTCCTCACAAGACCGACCCCCCCCCCCCCACCCCCACACACACACACACACACACACGTGCATGCACGCACCTTCTCATGCCTGACCACATGCACGTACATACACCTATATACACTCCCAAACACACCTACACTCTCCCCAAACATACATGCCAACACACACCACCACCAATAATCAATCCAAAATGACTAAAATGACTCCTCTGCCACCACCTCCTCTTGCTCTTTCTATTGCTGCTGCTGTCGCCACCACCACCATGTGATGTCTTAGTGCCTTCGCGCGATTGAGCTGCAATCACGGCCATTCAGTGATTGGCTGGTTGGTGTCAATAATGCATTAATAGTGCAATAATGTCAATATGACATAGGGCTTGCTCACACACATATATTATTAGTAGGGAGGTTAGCTGAGAAGCTTAGTTTAGCTATGGTTGTTCTGAAAGATACATCTTCTCAGCTAGCTCCTGCATCTTCGCATCTAAGTCTTATTCTGCGAGGTCTTCGGGTACTCCAGAACTAATGGTAGCTACGGCAGTGCTATCAACTTCTTCTGGAGTGGTACAAACAGTGCCATAGACTTCTGCGAGCATGGTGCTGACAGCGCCATTGACTTCTATGAGTTATTCACGTACAGCAGTGCAGCCATCAACCTCTGCTCCAATGTCATCTGTATGGCCAACCACCTCTGCTGAACCATTCCAACATTATAAGTGTCGCTTTCTGTGAAAAGACCTTAACGGGCAGCAGCCATGCTTGACGACATGAGAGCTTTGATTGTGCTAAAAATCCCTATTGCAGTCATATTTGTGACGTGCGGTTAGCAGATCAGCCGTAGCGACCATTTACTTAGACATCTTAGAGAAAATTATAATTTTTTTTTACGGCTCTAGCGGCTATTAATAAATTAATGGAATAAAAAAATGCCTGTGAATAAAATTCGATTTTATTTCACGTTTTCCTAATTTGTCAGAATATAATTCAAATTTAAAAGGTTCAGTTGTGCCGTAACTAACCACACACACGGAGGTAATTGACAAGCATACACAAAATTCAAGTAACGCTGTTTATTCTCTCAGTTCTCAAAAATTGACAATGATTGAAGAATTCATAGCCTTAAAATATTTCTTTATAATTGTTTAGTAGCACATCAATATATTAACAAGCTTGCAAAACTAGTTCATTAAGACAATACCTTATTTTTAAAACTCCTTCAAGGACAATCAACCCTCTACAACTTTCAGAAGCTTTCCAAATGGAAAGATCGCCATTATTTAGTGGACTGCAGCATTTCAATTAAGTTTAAATTCTTATTAGCAGTCATCAGCAAGCTGGTCCCACTTAACCTTTTAACCACAGCGATGACCATAAGGGACTACATCAATGTCTGATGATGGGTGGCTTTTAGTTTAATTTCTTCATCATAAACCTGAATGAAAATTGCTGAAAGTGATCGCGTCATGGACGTAAGTAGAACAGTATGAATAAAAGGCCAAGCAATAAGAAGTTAACATATTCAATCAAGCTTCAACTAAACATTTAAAAACATGGGGGGAAAAAATCATTAAATGTAATTGTGGCCAATAATACACACACTCCCTAAAACATACGGGAGGCACATCAAAAACTCCACATCGGCAGCCGCGGGCGTCATTTAATGCCGTTTCATAGCTGCAAACGTACCGCCCTGGAATTTTCTGTACTAGGAAAAATGTGTGCATATAAAGTCAAAATCTAGTGCACACTATTTAAATATACAAAATAACAAAAATTAGCCCTCGTTCGCATGCAACTGCTCAACCATGAGTGACTGGCAATTAAACGAACTCCAATCGTCAAGCATACCGACGACTGTAAGAGACTAAAAATTATGCAGTAATGGACCTTGGGGAGAAACAAGTTACACCTGAAAATCCATTAAAGTGGTGTCAAACTACTGATATCGTATACCACCAACTGAGATTAAATACCCACCGAAAAGACCACAAATTGCCACGCCCGTTCATCCGCCATGACTCGCCAGAAATTCAGGTAGGTAAATGCCAGCCCCGCCATGGAGGAGACTCGGTGCTGCCGGAATTCATGTCATAATTAACCTAGAAGGAGCCACCATCAGCTATATGGTCATTTCATCTGCAAAGTCCTTGCGTGTTACGTCAACATCAAATCAATCACTGCTTTACCATATTGGAGTCTGAGCTGAAAAAGTTGGGGGGGGGGGGGGGGGGCAAACATTGGTTTATATTAACCTGAGTAGGAGTGGAAAAGTAGGGGATCAGAAGAGGCAATGAAAGAACTAGGGAAGGGGAACGAATTGGCTGAGGAGTTCGCAGTATAGCCAGTAGAAATATACTCTAATGTAGTTCTGCTACAACGCCACTGTCGCACAGGAATAGAATTAATTTTATTAAAAAGTATTGTATAAAGTACCATTGTACAATATATACAATTATTTAACTAAACAAAGTATTTGTTATTGATCAACTTTAAATTTTTAATAATAGATATGTATATTTAATAAATTATGCATTTTGTCAAAGTCCCGCATCATGCTTGTAGGCATACTGCTGATTGGAAACATTTTTTTTAATAGGGTGGTAATTTGCAAGTCTTTTTATGCCTGTAAATATAAGGGCCGACAGCCTGCTTGGCCTCCAGCGTGCTGACTTTAATAACAAATTTATTCTGGAGTTTTTTTCCAAGGTCATCTGCATCCAATATGGTGGTGGTAGTCTGTAATGTAATATGCTTGCTGAGTTTTATGTATTTTTTTTCTAGAGTTTTTGCTTTCAAGGTTGTGGGGTCAAGGTATTCTGCATTTAATATGGCAGATGGGCAATGTCTAACAAGATGGCGGCCGCTTACCAATATAGTGGGCACCTACCAAGATGATCTGTGGTTGCACCTACCAAAATGGTGGAATGGGTATGGGTGAGGTGTAACCTCCAGAATTAAGTTTTCTAAATTATTTTTTTAATATTTTTTTATTATAATTTTTAATAATATATATTTTAGGTGTGTGTGTGTGGTTTTTTTTTTTTTTTTTTTTTTTCCCCTCCTCTCGGGATTGCTGATCCATGACCCTGAGTGGCTGATCCATCTCGCCTGCTCTGGGAAAAATTATAAATTTCTGTGTCCTTGTTTGCAAATGGGAAAAAGAGAAAAAATATGGTGGATGGATGATGCCACAACATGGCAGTCTCGCTCCTGTGCTCCCTATCCCCTTGTGTGTCACAGCACGTGCACATCTTTGTTTGGCATTTTTGATTATTTCAAAGTTAAGTTTTGCATATTGACCTCATGCAAAAAATATTATAAAAGTGGAGAAAAGAACAGTCTTAAACTGAAGTACCCACTGCCTCGCTAGCCTGGGACGTATGCAACCCGTCAGATGACTCTGTAGTTGAGCAATTTGTTACTGATGTACATCCTCTGTGTTATGGACACGTTGGCTTACATGGTTTTACCCCTCACGTCACTGATGCTAACTGGTATGGTGCCCCACCATTACAGGTACAAGGAGAGGTTTCCCCTTGTACCGGGTGGCTTGAAAGTTTGATTCTTCAATCTATGTGCCCAACAACAAATTCATAATATTTCAATTCCTTCAGTTTGGCTGTTTAGAGGGTTTTTACTGTTTTACTGTATATTCAACTACTGTATATAAACTGATATTACGTAGATATTAACTTGCAGATACATATTTATTAGAGGGTGGTCCAAGCCCCATTTTGCCTATATTACCGATACTTTTTGCTGATCCTGCAGATAGTGCCGATACAAACCTTTTAATTTTTTTTATATTGTGTCTTGAGTAACTTTAAAATGAGCACAAAGTCTCCAGGATGTGGAAAAAACGTCAATAAATACAAAAAAGTTACAATTTCTTATACAATATGTACACTATAAATCACTGTGTATATGACACGGCAGTATTTAAGCGCACATCTTTTCCTGTCCACTCAATGTTTACATAGCAGTTTAACATTTTGGTCAGTTTATAAAAAAACTTAATTTTTTCTAATGCCAGGACATGATTTAAAACGGTAACTATTTTTCGCAATCTTAACTGGTTTTACGATTTAATCAGCTGGCTACAATCACCTACCTTGCCAAATATTTACAAATGCTGTATTTGTCAAGAACCTAACCACAACACAGAAAATGAGTAGATAAGGCAGCATTTTTAAATACAGCACACATGTTCAGTGTGTAAATTGCATTCATCTGCTTTATATATCCGTACTATTTACTTTCTTTATAATGCCAACATTTATGGTGAGAGATGTTAGTTTATAAATAAAATTAACATTATTCTGCCCATGAATGAGTGCCACCACCATAGCGATTCAGCTCATTCGAATCAGATTTGTGCATAAAATGATAAATATTGCTACTAATTGATTTATGAATTGTTTCATGGTACCAACAAAATATCGATATACGATATGAGAACAGTAGATTGATACACATTTGACGTTTGTGATAGAGAATGTGCGACAGTGACTATTAAAACTTTTTTTTTTTACAAATGAATTTTAACCATCTCACAATCCGATACCTATATTATAAGTTTAATTACATTTTATTTTATGAATTTCACAAGGTATGGCTTATATAGAGTTAAACACCAAAGCCAACCATATCAGTTTCCGTTTAATTTCAAATCACCTGTTACTAAAATATAAAAGTAAAACTAAGAACATTGTTTTTCGGTTGTAAAAGTTAAATTATTTGTTTGTGAAAACATGTCCTGCAATATAACCAATGGCGGTAATTTCAATGAAGATTAAATCATTTGGGTCAATGAAATGATTTGGTTGAACCATGGCCGATTGTAACTGATACAGATTTTGGGTTTATCAGCCGATGTATTAGTATCTGTCCAGCTCTATTAAAATGTTTTTAAGGATGCCATTTTGAAAATATGTGGCTGACCCTCTCAAAGTTTATAAGTTTACATGGCCTGCCATATTGCTACTGGATTGCCAAATTTGGTAGAAATTGGTTGTTTTTTTTTTTTTTTTTTTTTTTCCAGAGATATTACATAATTATAATTTGTCATGTAATACTATTTTACAAAATGGCAGGCAAAAGAGATTTTATGTGGACACATTCAATGTTTGTAATATATACAGTCAGCATACAAAGTTTGATTGGCATTAATTACACTATTTTCATTATAACATACAAAACTAGAACAGCAATATGGCCACCATTTTGATACTAAGTGTCAGACATAACTAAAACATATCAGTTAACATTATCTGCTGCAGTACTATTTGTTTGCTATATTTGGTAGGAATTGGACAATTTCTTTCCAAGATATAACCTATAAACTATATTTATTTTTGTAACTCTATCTTACAAAATTGAGGATGAAAGAGGCTCCATGGAGACATATTTGATGTTTTTTTTTTGTATATATACTGCTAGCTTACAAAGTTAAGTTGGAATTGATCAAGTGGTAAGATATAGCATACTGTGCTAATATAGCTAGATAGCTGCCATTTTCAAAATAAGTGTCTGACATACTTGAAACATACTTGTATGTATCAATTGCTGCAGTACTACTTGTTTGCCAAATTTCGCAGGAATCTGTCAGTTGTTATCACACAAAAACTTTATTAAGTTTCGTAGCACTATCTTACAAAATGGCAGACACAATTTGTTGTTTTGGCATATGTGTTGCTTGTAATAGATACTATCAGCATACAAAATTAGGTAGAAACTGGTCAAACTGTGTAGTTATGCCAAATAAACCTAAAATATTTACAAGGGCAGCCATTTTGAAATTAAGTGCCTAATAAAATTGTTACTTTTATTTACCTGGCCTATCATAGTATACTTATGTGCCAAATTTGGCAAAAATTGAGTAGTTTTAGAGATATAATGTAAAAGCTTAATTTTTTCATGTGGCACTATTTTCCAAAATGGCAAACCTATAACAATAATCATTATTCACTACTGAATTCAATGCTTACACTTTGCGCTGTCAGCATATATCATTTGGTACAAATTGGTTGAATGGTTTCCAAGATATAACATCACCCTAAATATTAAAAATGGCTGCCAATTTGAAAATAAGTGCCCGGTGTGGTCGAAAACTGTAAAAGTCAAGTGTCCTTACTTAGTACTATATGTGTACCGAGTTGGGTGAAATTCAGTTCACACATTCAAAAATACGATAATTAAATCATAGGGTTGATAAAACGATTTGGTTGGACCATGGCCGATTGTAACAGATACCGATTTTGGGTATATCGGCAGATGTATCGGTATCTGTATCTGTCCAGCTCTAGTATTCATGAATGTAATAACTTTATGAAATTACTTACCATTAGGCACTGTTATGGTTAGTAAAATTAGCTGATTTTGTCATTAAATTTTACCATCTTGTTAAATAAATATTTTCATTTCATCAAATTTTATAGCAAAACAAGCAGTTACTGCTAACTAATGAGCCAACTTTCCTCTACATGTATGCAAACAAATTTTAGTGAAGTTCTTTAAAGCTTAGATGGCAAGTAGTCTCTGACATCTCACCAGAAACATGAGGAAGTAAGACAATTAAATACACTAATGATTTATTACCAGGATTTGAATTCAGAAAAACTCTTAAAATTAAGCTGGCTTGCAATTGACTACGTCATGGAGGTAGGATTCGGATCAAGAACTTTGGATGTGATTAGTAGAGATGCCAAGAAGTGGTGAATAGACAATGCCATCAGCGGTATTTAAAAAAGTCTCAAAGTGATATATACAAATGAAGACCGCAGTGTGTAGGAAAATGTCTTATTTGAAAAAAAAATTAAATTAAAAATAAATGCCAAATTATGTATCTAAGGATACTTGCTAAACACTTAATAACAAAATCTTAACCATTACTGAAAAAATGACTATTGATGGCATTTGAATTGAACGCTACTAAATACTAACATACTAAATGGTAAATTCAAACAATTACTTATACAGTTACTCACGCTTCCACTTCTACACAATGGAGATTGCATGTGGAAATTGTGGCCAGCCATTTTTGTTGACATTGTATTGTACTCTTATTCACTGTCGACATATTCAGTGTATTAATTTGTTCAATTTTATTTCTCGTTTGTGATCGTGATACGCAATAGTGTAAACAGAATTCCCCACTAGACATACTTGTGTGCTAAAATTACTGAATTTCACGAATGTGTCGGAATGAAGGCAATATCATGGCATTTGCCTTAATTATTTGGCCGGTTTTCTTTTAGTTTATGATCACAATAGTGTGAACAAACACAATTAATGACATAAAGACGTATTTTCGTATGAAAATTCGAGAATTTCGCATTTGTGTTGAAACAAAAGTAAAATTGTGGAATTCATCTAAATTATTCGGGTTTCGTGTTATTTTTTTGAATTTCACATCTCTCCATTTTTCAGGGTCCCCAGTAATCACTAATATTTTGAATGATAGGGTTCACTAAGCCGAAATATTAATTTGGCCATCATTTTTAAAATAATAAGTGTCTGAACCACTAAAACACATAAGTTTACATGGCCTACCATAATGATACTTGTGTGAAAAATTTGGTGGAAATCGGTTGCTTGGTCTCCGAGACCGGTTGATTGATCCCAGAGACATGGTATAAAACCTCCATTGATCATGTAACAGTCTTTGTAAATGGAGGGCAAAAAGTTTATATATTATCACGTTTGATTATTGTCATAGATACAATATAAAACGTTAAATTTAAATCTGTTATACATAGTTTTGTAGATAGCACACTGAGGTAAAATTTTTGTATAGTCCGCACCATTCAGAAAATAAGAGATTGACATACTTAAAACATTGAAATTATTATAACCTACCACAATACAATTTATTCACCATGTTTGAAATAAATAAGTTGACTGTTTCTCGAGATACTGCATGAAAATTGTATTACTTCATGTGGGGGTTATCTTACAAAATTGTGTATAAACGAGGCTTTGCATAGACTGTTTTCATGGCTGTAACTGACACTGTTAGCATACAAAGTTGAAATTTGTTATTCATTTTCGTAGATAAAACTCATAGCTTAAATGGTTATTTGCCTGCCATTTTGAAAATATGTGTGGAACTCTCTCAAAATTTATCAGTTTACATAGTCTGCCATAGTAATATTTTACTAGCCAAATTTGGTAAAAATTTGTTGGTTTTTCGGAGATCACATAATTTTAATTTGTCAAGTGATACTGTTTTACAAAATGGTGGGCAAAAGTGATTTTGTGTGTAAACATTTGGTTGTCGTAATATATACATCGTTCATACAAAGTTTGTATGGAATTAATTACATGGTTTCGAAGATGTAACATGCAAAAATAAAATAGTTATATGGCTTCCATTTTGAAAATAAGTGTCCGACATGCCTAAAGCATACCAGTTATCATTACTTACTGCAGCACTACTTGTTTACCATATTTGGTAGGAATCTGCCAATTGTTTCCCCAAGATATGACATAAAAATCTTATGTGGCACTATTTTACAAAATTAAGGAAAAAAGAGCCTCCGGGTAGACACATTTGATGTTTATTATATATACTCCCAGCATACAAAGTTAAGTTGGAATTCATTAAATGTTTTCATAGGTATACCATACTGTGCTAAAGTAGCTAGATAGCCACCATTTTGAAAATACATGTCTGCCACACCTGAAACATATTTGTACATACCAAATGCAGCAGTACTACTTGACTGCCAATTTTGATAAGGAAATATTAATAGTTTTCCAAGAATCCACACAAAACAATTCATATAGCGCTATCTTACAAAATGGTGGACAATGTGTGGATGTACCAAATAAACCTAAAATATGTGTATAGCCACTATTTTGAAAATAAAGTTTAATTACTCATATTTATTTCTCTTATATTATTTCTTATGTGCCATTTGGCAAAAATAGGTGGAGTAGTTTTAGAGATACAACATAAAAGTTTTATTTTTTCATGTAGTGCTATCTTCCAAAATGGCAGACAAACAATATTTACCTCTGAATTTAACGCTTACAACTTGCGCTGTCAGCATACAAAGTTTGGTTAAAATTGGTTGTATGGTTTCCGAGATATGGCATCGCCCTAAATTTTAAAATTGTCACAAAGTAAGTGCCAAGCATGGTCTAAAACTATACAAGTCAAGTGTCCAGACTTGATACTGTATGTGTATAGAGTTTGGTGAAATTCGATTCATGTGTTCAAAAATTGAAAAGGAAGGGGGGAGGACATGATGACACACGCACACACAGGAAAGTGATCACATAAGCCTTTCTTTCCTCCGTAAAGTAGGCTAAAAATTCATGCGAAGTTATTATGTGAATCTGTTATTTCTCTAACAAATTCAATCAAACCTAAATGGAACTTGTTCATTAATTTTAATCAGTACATTATTTCAGTAAAAACTTTTTAAAAAATTACTTGTCAAATGATGCACATTGTCATAGTCAGTTTTGAGTGATCAGTTTTATACTTTAAGGCATTTACAGCTGCCCAAGAAAATTGGTACATGACGATACAAGTTCACAACCTAATTACAAAAACTGAGAAAACATTTTGATTAAAAAAATACCCCTAACATAGTACAAAATGTTTCCACAAAATTTATAACTGTAGATCTACAGAATATTTCAACAAGTGGCAGAAACCTGTAGTTTTACACAAATTTGCTTCCAATGCAGTTGCATTATTTTTTTCCATGCATGTGTCTTTTTGCATCCACTCGGTGTTTACAATCCAGTATTTACACACTGTTCAGTTTATCAAAACACATACATAGTAGCTTTCACTTTCAGACTCCCAGAACGATAGTAACAGTTACTATTTTTGTCATTCTTAACCTATTTTGCAGTGTAAGCAGCCAACTGAAATTATTATACTTGTGTATTTGTTATGAGAACCTAACCACACGTATGGATGACAAGTAAGGTTGGCAGTATTTACAAATACTGCGCAAATGTTTAGTGCGTAATTATTACATTTACCTAAGAAAACATTTATCAAGTAAAGTCCCCAGTATTTTCAAATACCACACAAATGTTCCGTACAAATTTTATTCAAAATATCACCAACATTTTTGGTTAGAATTGTCTGTTCAAAAATAATAAAAGATATGTTACCCATTAGTCTACAGTGAACATGCTCTTCCGCTTAGCGAGTGATTTGGATTGATACATGGAATCATATGTACAGCGATAATCTTTCAAACTTGCTAGCAATCATTCTCGTTCAGACACATTTATGACTGTGACAATAGTGTCAACAATGTGAGTTTAATGCAAATACATTTCATTTCATAGCATATGTGAAGTAAGAGAGGTAATGCTGTAACACACATGGAAAATTGTAAATCTAAATGTTTGTAATAGTTTTCATGTTATAAGCAGTTCAGTGTTTTATGTTTAGGATACAATTAAATGGGTAATTTTGTTCTTTCGTAAATATAGAAATTATTACAGAATTTTGCAAATGGAACATAATTTCTCAACATTTTGCAAAATTTAGCTGTTTGTGAAGATTTCTTGACCATACTTATCATTTATTTATTTATTGAATAAGTACAGTTCATATATGATAATTTTCAGAACAGTGAAATGTAAATAAATGTGTTCGAAAAGTACATCACATGGCATTGTTTATATTTAAATACAGTGGAAAATTACTGGTACTGTACATATTGGCTGAAAACAGAAATTAAGTAGGGTTTTTATAAAGTGCTCACACTACTGTGAATTACCTTGGATTTACAGTGAAACCTCATTACTGCAAACATGAAGGGACCATTAATTTTGGCACTTCGTAATGAAGTTTGTATTAAGTAAACTATAGGGGAAAAACTTGACCAAAAAATAAAATTACTATCCAACAAATTAGTGCGAATTATGATGCCCAGTATTTAACAGATTGCTACATGCATTCCATTATTTACCAAGAATACCATAAATACTCACATGCCCATAAAAAAAATTATACTTTCAGAAAAATTCCTTATAATATTGCTTAGCAAGAATTTTGGATGTACAGTAGAAACTCATATTGACCCATTCATAGCAACACGTTTTTGAGTAACCATAAAAAATTTGGGTAAAAAAAGTAAACATTTTGACGGAAGTTGATTGAAACATAAATTTGTTGCACTTTTATTTGGTTGCTGCACATTGAATTTTTCTTGGTTGTGCACATAGCATTTTTATGGTGAGCACTGCTGGATGCAAGGCAAATCTAAAGCTATATACTGTCCCCCTGGCAACCAGGGTTAACTATTTCCTATTAACTCCGCCCACCATCCACCCCTCAAGAAGCCAAATGTTCTACTCCCAGTCTGTATTTGTCCTGCCATTGTGCTCCCTCCCCCTCTCTCCCTCTCTCTCATATGCACGCTTGTCTTCACAGGCTGGCCGCAAAGCAAATAGTGCTACTGGCGAACTTCAATAAAATTTATTAATATTACTTGTCCCTGAAAATGTTACGCAATACATTTTTTCGAAGAGTTATTATTTGCAAAGATGTTTTCTTTTCTGATTAAAGATAGTTTTTTTTTTTCTGTAAAGTTGGCCTTTCATTGTATCTGGTGTAAAATGAATATGATTTTAAAACGTATTAATGTAACTTAATGGACAGCATCTTCACAATTAAAATTATATGCCCTGAAGCATAAACTTAACCTCCCCTTGTCGCCAAAAATGGTTTGAACATCAAATGTAAAGTTCATTTTCCATAACTTCCTGCAAGGAAATCTGATGATTTATATTAATTTATTTCAATCGATATGCTTCTCTTAAATAAACTTATAAAATGTAAGGGCCTATTATACATTTTTTGTCTAATAATGGATAAGCACTGAGCTTGAGTGCAGTGTAACTCGCAACAGGGAAAATCAGAGGACGTGGTTTTGAATGATTAATTATTAAAGACAGTGAAGAAGTTAATTATGATCACCTCTTTTATTCATTTCTGTCTAGAAATTACAAGATTAATTGCAGTGAAATAAATTTAATTACATTAAAAGACATCTGCCATGTGCGCAAGATGTCTGCAACATGTAGCAGTGGGAGGGGTAATCCTCTTGCTGCTTCCCCTTCACCACACGCCACAGTGAACACCCTGCCTGTTCGATAACTTTTGCGTGCTTTCAGCTGATTGAATGAGTGCAAGACATTCGAAATTTCCCTACATTTGGTGTAATTTCAGTTTCAGAGTGTTTGAAAGTTTTAGGTCAGCTTGTATTTGGTGTCGGGTTACAATCAGTTATATACAGTATTTTGAGATGTTATATCCTTTATTTAAACGAGTTTAGGTGAAATGTTTTTTAATATATTATTTACCGTAAAAATAATACAGTAATAATTTTTTTTTAATTCCCATTTTTATTGTTTATTAGTTGAACTTTATTGACACATAATGTACAGCTCTCATTATATTCAAAATGAAGTCTGAAAAGGTCGGAAGTTGTATTTTATTGATGTAAATGTCAGAACCCTCATCTACCAAAATCCCACATGTATGGAAATTGTTTGACAGTCCCCTGAAAAATTATAGATACAGAGTCGACTGTAGTCTCCAATGTTACAGTTTTGGCAATAACTTGGCAACTAGAGATGTTACATATACCTTTCTGTGGTATCATTGTCTTCAGAAGATGTTTGTTTATTAATATGAATAAATGTTTTCTTGAAATATCCTCTGGTTTTTCCACAAGAGACCATCAAAAATTGGATTTTCGTTTCCCGAAATTGCATTGTCTCCAATCTTACTGTTTTTGTAGCAACAAGAGATGTGGCAGATATCCTTCTGTGGTATAATTTCATTCAGAAGATGCAAGTATATAGTACCATTTTCATGTTAGAGACGCCTGAACATGGACGTCATGCAAAAATTACAAATTCTGAATCATAGGCATTGGGGGTGTCATAATTGCTCCAAAATTTCCTGAAATATCTATAGTTACCAACCTGTCATAAGGACCTTATTTCCGGAAACTGTTTCTGTATAGTTCTACTGTATAAGAAATGTGACAGGCACACGAGTTGGCATATTGCTAGGTTATCTTAATTCATTTTTTGTATACATCCAAAGTCCATAAATTGGATTTTTCGCTGTACATGTTTTTTGGTATCACTAATTTAAGTTTTTTGTTTGTACTTATTTACAGCTTTTCTTCATTACCTATGCATAAAAATTCAAACAGGTGACTGTACTGCCATGGGCATCACCAAGACGTTTTCCAAGGGGAGGCATAAAAATTAGACAAAATTCCCTACAGAGGCATGTGAGATTTACAACTTAGTTTTACTTTAAATGCATGCAACAAACATCCAAGGCCTGTAATATGAATACATTTGTTTATAGTCTGTTCACGATAAGGTGAGCAGTTTTTAAGGCCTTCCCAACAGGCATTAACCACTAATAAATATATCTTATTGCAGCCTCAGGCATTAAATTCTGATAGTGGTGAAATGTATACACTGTGTTTTTAGAGATGGTACAAACCCAGATTTTGGAACCGAACCAAACTAGAACTTAACCCAGATTATTTTTATCAAACCAAACCTTTAAATTTGTACACAAACCGAAATTGAACCGAACTATGCTATAGTTTGTCGAACTGAACTCGACCCGAACTTGAAAAAATGTCTTATCTTCACACATATACCTTCATAGTTCAGCCCTAAATTGTTTTATATACAATATAACCAAAAACAAATATGTAGTACCACCTTAAAAATACAGGGGATTATGAATGCTAAACAGTAATCAGTGTGTGTGCACACACGCATATCTAAAAATTAAGTACTTAACATCGATTACAATGGTCCCGTGGATTATTTTAGCAATGTTGCCCACTCAAGTAATGAGAGTTTTGTTACTGGACTTCTAGACTTGGAAACAAGGTGCAAAGTGAAAGCAACATATATACATACAGCCTTCATAGTTCAGTCCTTATTTGTTCAAGTATAGAAAAAAAAAACACACACACAGAGAGAGAGATATATATATATATATATGCAGCATCAGTCATTAAAAGAGAAACATCAACTGCCTTGGTTGGTCTGCTTTCTTTTTTGCTTTAGGCAGTGGCATGCTGGTTCTTTTTTGCTGTGGTGGAATGTGACACACTAGTTTTTTCTAAAAAAAAAAATGTGTTGCTTCTTCCCTTCTTCCCCCAGGTAGCAATCCTCTTCACTTTCCCACTATATTTCCCTTTAAACATCATGGGACAGTTTAGTAGTGGATAATTTACGACTACCCCTCTAACACTCAGAAATTTTTTCCTTTATTTTGGTGGGGAAAGGGCATGCTGCACGAGTAAATACTTAATTTCAAGTAAATACTTAAGTTCGTTAATGATGTTCCTTTGTAGCACATTTTTGAACCGAACTAGAACCGATCTTTGACATGGCAATAAATTATGAACCAAACCCGAACATAACCTTAAAGTTTGGGTTCGGATCGAAATTTGAACGTTTGACCCATCTCTAGTGTTGATTGGTCACATTGCAATGTTTATATTAAAAACCAGTAGGAAGATGGGAATTGGATGAAAGGAAATTTTATAAGGGCCTTGAAAAGTGCTCACTCTGCTGTGAACAGCCTATATGATTAACCATATACAATATAATATTACAATTAAATATTAAATAGAAATACATAAATAAATAATGGAAAAACAGGAAAAACTCACACTCCTCATAGCAGGGACTCCCATTTTAAAGTAACATCGCTAATAAGCAATTAATTTGTTATAAAAATTATTTCACATTGCTTAGAAAACTAGTCTCCAGGGGAGGGCAAGTGTCCCCTCCCCTTTCCCCCTCCTGCTGATGCCCATATGTATTGCCCACCAGTTACAAACAGCCCTACTGTTTGCCACGAGTGTGTGGAAAGGGATATGGAGGAGAGGGAAACCAGAGAACACAAGTGTAGAGTACGCCATACTAACTGATCAAAAATATTGACTCATTTTGTAAGTTATTCTGCACGCTAATGTATTAGTTTTGAGAAAGTCTATTTTCGTATGTGCATGCACGCATGGGCATGCACATTGCAGTTATAGCACTAACAGAGCTTTGTGTTTAATAAAAATATGCATTTGATTTTATTAACAATCTAAAGGAAAAGACTGTATTCCCAAATGCAGAAAATAATATACAGAATATAACACTTAATTAAATAGAGGCTGAGCGTAAGAAAACAATCAAACATTATTTGAGAAACCTTACATTCAGATGACAGGAAAAAAAGTTAAGTCTGCTTAAGTGAAAAAATCAACTATTTTCCATGAATGTATTGTTTACATCCATTATCCATTCTTTAGGTAATACATAAATGAAACCCACAAAATAATAATATGGCTGGAAAAATAGTTTAATCATCTTCTGCACAAAAGAAATTGTGTAGTGATATTTTATTCAGAGGTTCATTTGCACCATCAAAGAAAAAATGTAAAATAAAAACTGCAAAAATATGAAAGTCATTCACATTAGGGAATTGGTACTAAAAATAATTATTGAACCAGCATTCTCGTAAACTATGCTTTCTTCTGAGTCTGGAAATGAGTATTTCATTCAAATTGTCATTGTACAAATTGGTAACAATCAAAAGAATTTTCACACACATTACAACTATTTAGCTACCATATAACCAAATATTTCAACTATAACTTAAAACAGTGCACAAATTTGAGTCTTGCATAATCTGTTGATAACACTATGTGAAATGAAACTTTTTGTGACTCTTGATTCTAGTTTGTGACTATTAATAATTAGTAGTTTCAAGAGTTGACTACTGAATTGTAAAAACTAGTCTCAAGTCATGAAATTGTGAAAACACACTCAACTGAGAATCACTTCTTTAAGAGTCTCATCAAGATGTGTTTATTCAACAACATATGTTCTCATAACTAGTTTTGAAGTGTGCTAACACAAGACTATTAATATTAACATGGGCCTTACTTATATAAACAGTGTTAACCTCAAATCCCATCAATGTTGCTTTGATAGTGCTGCTGGCAGAAAGTGGTTCAGCATTGGAATATGGAACAGTAGCAATTGTTGTGCAGCTTGCAGTTCGAGGGAGGTAACTATTCATCTATTTGGTGAATAAAAATGAGGTCCAAATCTACACACAGTTATAATTCTGCCAGTGAACGAGCACCACAGCCATGGCAATTCAGCTCATATATCAACATTCGACCTTCCTACTAATTGATTTATGAATCACGTCATGCTGCGAACGAAATAATGATATACGATGTGGGAGCGATAGAGTAACATACAGTTGACATTTACGTAAGTGAAAATGTATGACAACGAATACTATAGCGGTAAAACTTTTTTTTTTTTACAAATTTTTTATTGCCCGAGAAGCAGATACCAATATTAAATAACTTTTATTTTACGAATTTCACCAGATAGCAACACTAAAGCCAGCCATATCAGTTTCCGTTTAATTTCAAATCACCTGTTACAAAAAGATAAAAATTAAATTAAGAAAATAGTTTTTCGGTTGCAAAAATATAATTCTTTGTTTGTAAAAACCTGTCCCGCAAGATAACCATATGCTGTAATTTTCATGATGATTAAATCATTAGGGTTGATGAAATTAATTAGTTGGACCATGGCCGATTGTAACCTATACAGATTTTGGGATAATCGGCCGATGTATCGGTATTGGTCCATCCCTAGTATTTATCTATGGTCAACTGGTTTTGTCTGTGTTTCAGTGATGAATATTATGAAAGGTTTTGTTGTCGCTAGCTGTGAATTTCATATTAATCACTTACTGTAGTAAAAGTCTTATGGAATTAAAACATAGTATTGCATATTAACCATATTTCATATTAAAGTAAAACATAATAAAATTTGCTACATTTCATGTAATATGATGCTGCATTCAAAATTTATTGCTATAGCAAATATGTTGTTATAGCACAGTTTCCCTGTACTGTATAGTTTATAAATAATATTTTTAATAAGGCTTCACATCATCTGATGACTTGAGCAAACTGCCACTTTATATGTGATCAGTGGTGAAATTCAGAATTTATGTAGAACAGGCACCACATGTTACTCCAACTTTGGATGATTTCATACATGCTTTGTGAGCAAATTGGTGTGACAATATTGTATGGCTACCATTTTAGGCAGGATTTACAACCCGTCACATCTGTCCGTCCATCAATCACGTGACCAACAGCTAATCAGAGGTGGCCATTAGTGAAACCCTTGTATTATTACACTTTTCAGAGGGAAAACTGGAAATGGTGTAATTCAGGAGGAAGTGTACATAAAAGGGAAAAACATTATGACAAATCCTACTTCAAGTTAACTGTCACTAAAATAACAGCAAATGTATACAATGTTCAAACACTAGCACGATGTACTATTCTGATGCTTTAAGTGAACTTACAAAACAATAGGAAAATTAATTTCACATAAATTCTTCGAAATCGAAGAATAAAAGCAGCACTCAAAACTACTTAAGTAATATATTTTTAATCTTAGGCCAGGGAAACTTAAAAAATGTAAGTTTTAAACTTATTAAATAAAAAATATTAAATCTACAAGGCTGTATATCAAATTTCTCAGCATAATTCAACTTTGTTCATATTCAGAAAATTAAAAATTATTGATAAGTATAGTTTTTAAATTCACCACACTTTTATTTTACTGAGAGTAAAATGGAATTCTGCTAGTTGCCAGGTAATGAATTTCATATTGCTTTTAAAAGATTTTAAATACTGAAAGGACAAGGTGGTTGCAGTATGCTCCTGCAAAGCTACTAGTTCGGCGACCCGCAACACAGGCTACAGATTATCAGTGCCTGTCACAGCAGGCGGCAGTGGGGTGAGTGCAGCATCTCACTCTTTCCACTTCTGTGAGTGACAGGCTGTCTCTTAGTTCTTGGAATAAGAACTGCAACTGCCAACTCAAAACAGCAGCAGTTGGGCCTGTCTTACTCTAACATCGCCACCCTATTATCCTTTACTTCACTCCCAACTCGAAAGGCAACACAAACGACAAACTGTGTATAACATGGGAAGGCACTTGCATTTTACTGTAAGTTGTGGGAATGTAATGCATTGTAAACATAGGGGAAACTGCGGGGCCTAACTAATGTAGTGTATTTGACTGGAAAATGTAAAATCCGGGCTCCACTGTAATTCTATCTGTCCATCCGTCAAAGCCTTGGCTTGCTTTAACTTTTGGCGGAAGAACGGATGAAATTACAGCCTTCTAAACTTACACATTTTGTTACTCGCTTATCCCGAGTTCTTTACAAAGCTGTTTAATGTGTGCAGTGATTTGTTTTGGCTGTCTTTTGTTTTCATATATTTTTTATATATAACTAAATTGAAATTGCGTTACATTTTTCCTGAAGATTAATTGATAATTACATTTGGAAACACGAGCTGCTTTTGTGCAATGGTAAAAATAACAAAATCGTGCTTTATATGTTATTTAAAATTCTTTTTAAATCAATTAATTTCAATTACGTACATATATAGTTGTTTTGGGTACTTAGAAACACAATACCACAAAAAAATTTCACTTTTTATGGAGAATTTTTTTCTATTTGTAAACAGGTTTGTTTTTATTAGTTTGCAGCAATTAACTTATGATGGACGTACGAAGTTTGGTAGTAAATTGCTCGGCTAGAAGACAGACGGATGTACGCAACAGGTTATTGTAAATTCTCCCTAAGTTTTACAGTATATGAGAAAACTTTTGTATTCATCACTACTACAAACTAATCAGACACCAAAAACTTTAACTGAAGCATGGCACATAAAGCACAAAAATGACAAATTTTTTATTAAACTGTCTTCTAAACAACTGACTATAACTGCAGGTCATTCTGAATACAGTATCACGCTTGTCCTGCAAGGTGCTCACTATTTTTACATCAACCTATCCTCTGCCAGTTATCTCAACTGCAGCACTTGAGGGGGGCTAGTGGATTACATAGCCAAATACTATGTTGTGCACTTTCCAGCCCTTTATTGTAGGGCATTTTGTGATAGGTAAACTGTGGATGTATTTTCTAAACCTCAAGTCACTCAAAATATCTGCCCAGTACCATACGCAATACTGTACTGACAACTGTTATTGAGTATTAGTATTGGAACAACTCTAGAATTTAACAGCCGACTGGTGACTGTCGGGTACTTTGAGCACAATGTAAAATTTGTCCACACACCAACACACAACATGAAAAATATCTGGGGTTTTTTTTTCTTTCATGTATCTATTGGATGAGATAACACAGATCGCAGTCATAAATAGTATATTAAATTACTTCATTGGCATGCTATCAGAACTGTATTACATATCTTGGCCTACTATCACCGAACATACAGCACTGATTTTGGTTTCAACAATATGGTCATTCACTACAAGTCTGGCAGTCCTAATTTAATTTTTGTACAGCTGTTGGTCTGGAAACAGTAGCAACAAGTAATTGTGTACTGAGAAGATGCAAATTTGTCACTCCAGTGAATGTTTTCATTTAGAGTGTCTGCTGAGTAAGTGCTTCCCAATCCATGTGACTTGGTTTCTCCTGAGGACACGTAACTACACTACAGACATAGCAATGTTGGCTTGACGGGAGCCCACCCCTCGGGGGGCTCGCACCATGACGTGATGTCGCAGGGATGTGGTGTTAGACACAGAGCGCCGAGATGACTGCTGAGTCAAAGTCTCTGTAACAGTGGAGCTGGTGTCGGTGCCGTAGCGCAGACATCGCCCATCCCGGGTCTGCATGTTGGGGAAACACAGGGACAGTCCCATGGCAACCCAGCTGAATGGTGGAACCTTCCTGGGAACACCACACACCAGCAAGTTACAAAATGGTGGAAGGCCACTACAGTTGTACGTATTTGATATCTGTAGGAGGCCAAATTAAATAAATAATAGCAAAACAAATGCACTTCTGAAACTCTTAAATCTACACAAGTATACAGTACACAAACACAGTTTTAAAATATACTGAAAATCATGTTGTATTCTATTCGCAGTTTCTTTACAATTTTCGAATCAAACCTTCTAAAAATCACCCCATGTATAATGTTTTTGGTTGTTTCCTTTTTTTTTTTTGTCTAAACTGACTATTTTATATTCTATGTGTAATATTGATATTTCATTTATAATTAACATGAATTTAAACAGTGAGAAAATGTGTGTGTGGGCAATACCTAGTAAGAGATCATTCTTATGCAAAATATTATTACACTTAATGCACACAAATGTGGTGTGTTGTCCCTTTAGTGTAATTTTCTACACTTGATTATGATTTGTTTGCATGAGCAGGAGGAATAACCTGGAAAAAGAAAAAAATAGAAGTAAACCATGAGTGGACTACGTATACTAAATGGAATTATTTGACAAGAAAATAAAGACAGCCTTAAAGTTAGTCAGTTTTTTTTATAGTGAACATTATTTTGTTTTGGTGGTGAATATAATGAATGAACTTTGTATCCAGATATGGACCATGTTCTGTTGATACATTAAACATGCAACATCTTACATACTGAAGCAGGGGCGGACAGACCAAAGTTATTTGAAAATTCTCCTGGAGGTATCCCATACCCTCAGACATCCAGGCATCTCCTCTGGATCCAACAGTATTTCGAACAGAGACTAATACCTTTCCAGTCCGCCCCTGTGCTCAACTACAGTAAGGTAGTTTGGTACTTTGGAAAGTAGCAACAAACTTCACCTTAGGGTGCGGCAGATGTGCGTGGAGAAGAGGCAGTAGATGACTGGGTTGGCTGCAGAGTTAAGTGGTGCCAGGCTCTGGATGAAGGTTGCCATAGCAATGTTCGTCTGTGTGGTCGGGACGTGGCCATACACTTGGAGCAGGTCGAACACAATATATGGACTCCAGCAGAGGATAAATACTGCAACTCGCAAAACACTTGCAATGTTGTCACATCCCCACTACCAGAAACATACATTTGTGTCTTTGTAATTAGACAGTAGAAGCTTCAGTGAGGTATAGTATGAATACTTGCAGGAAAAATTATTCTTACATGTACATAATCAGTTTTTTCAGGGGGGAAAAAACACTTAAAACTGAAATAAATTTTTTTGTGGGTGTGATTCGGCACAACATAAATGGCACATGAGAGAGAGTGAGAGTGTGTGTGTACGCATGCTTGCGTGTGTGTGGTTTATCCATATGCACAGAAAATACATTCATTAGAAATTATTCTTTACCTTGTTATAAATTTTAAGTCCTGTTTTATAGCCAAAAGGATTTTACCACCATCTAAGACCTACTGAATGCAATGGAGAATTTTCCTGCTCACTGTGCGATAGTAAGATAAATTTTAATACTAATGCCTATGGTCCTTTCTTAATTTGTCTATGTATAGTTAGAGAATAATGCATTTTAAAAAAAACCTATAATGTGACACAAAACATGAACACAACCATGTTGATGTGCCTGCAACTTTACTGTACATGCTCTTTGTTTTTGCTGCAGCACTTGACACCAGTAAGTAGTACATAGATTCACTACGTATGCAAAATACAGCAAAATGTGTTCCTGATAAAATACCTGCAAATATTCTAAGTTAAAAAATAAAGCATGAAGCATGTCTAAACGGAGTAAAGAATAGTAAAACACTAGGAAATTTGAAACAAATTATATGTTTTTGTGTGCGCAGATCATATCAGCATTAAGTAAATGTTTTTCCTACAGTAATTGTACTAGCCTAATTTATAACACAGTGACGCGTGATGGCTGGGATGATAGGCATGTCACCTAGTCTACGGGGGATTCTCTGAGCAGGTAGAGGCAGAGAACCCTGAGAGGCCCTATGGGCTCGTTACTGTCAGTTCGCCCTGGCCTTTAAGGAGTCAGTGTACAGAGTCGGCCCTGGTCGAGCGGCAGCAAAGTAGGTGGTGTGGTTGGCAATGGGTGCTGGCTTACCACCTGTAGACCGGCATTAGCTGGCTGCAGTAAGCTACTCTCTGGGGTGGCTGCGGACGGCAGTGTTGCTCGATGAATGGTGCTAGTGAGGCCCACAGGCAGTCCGAGCCGGAGGTGGACGATGACGTGATGCAGTGTTCCGGTGGTCTGAGGTAGCTTGAATAAATGGCTAGCGGGACTGAGGTATGGGGCCCTTACAGTCGACGAGCTGCTTGTGCCTGTCCCCAAACCGAGGAAAGGCAGAAGGCCAACTTTGACGGGTTACTTGCAATTGATTGACGGTAGGAGCTGTACGTGTCTATCAGTTCAATTAATCCCGCTTTGTCGGGTGAATGAAACGGGGTTAGGTACTACAGGTTTTCGCAGCAAACAAGGGGGAGGTGACGGAAATTCCCATGCTAGACTACTACTCAGATGCAATAACACCACACCGAATTGGTCCTAGTGCTCCAACCGGCAAATCTCGTGCGGTGGCTGGAGTGGGTTAGCTGACTTGGGGTGATGCTAAAGCTTTGTCGTGAGCACGCACACTTAACAGCTGAGGGCTTTGGATACTGTACATCATTCAGTACAGTTTGACCTGAAAGTGCAAAAACTTGCGTCCACATGTATTTAGCAATAATAAAAAGGGATTGTGTCCAAACCCAAACTCACAATGGGTGTGTAGGGTTTTAGCTGTACCTACTGTGGTGCCGAAAGCGTTATAGCAAAGGATCTCACTCTGCGGCCACTTCAACAGGTCGCAAGCAGATAATTTACACATGGCAATGGGGCAGTCACTTTGGCCAGTATCTAAGTACATCATATGCTAATGTGAATTACCCATCTTATTTTTAAAAAAAATTACCTTCCTAATTATATGATGGTGTATGGTCACCTACAGGAGAAAAAAACATATGGTACTCAAAATTATGCAGAAATTACAGTATTATGTACAATTTCAGCACCTCTGGGCAATGCTTCGCAGTTCAATGGCAATCTCTACACTCGACATGTTTTTGGAAGCAGTTCACGTGGGTTCTTGTCGAGAGTTTAGGTTGGGTGAGGAGGGGTGGTGTTTTGTGCGTGGTTAGTTCGTGTCTGGCACTTGCGTTATCACAGTTCAATTTCCCCTCGCACCATTTACCCTTAGTCGACACAGTAATTCTTTGGTTAACTTAGGCGGTCTGTTAAACACTGCACTAATGACTCGCTTGTTATCTAGGGGGTCCTTTCTCCCAAAGTCTGTTTGGAGAGTCACTGTTCAGGTTTCACTCGTAGCAGCCTTGACGTCCATGTAAGGTCATGTGTTAAGGGCAGGGTCATTGGGAGCTCTTGGTTGGTCGCAACAGCCACTCTTTGTACCAGCAGACTTGCCCCTCATACGCCACACGACATGAGCAGGCATGCATCTGGCGAGTCCCTCGGGTACTTGGCTGCTGGGCTCATCGGCGTCGGGGCTGGCAGTCGACATCTCGGAGCTCTGTGGACCAGCTGGGTGGGAGAGGGGGGGTGATGTATTCAAGGGCTCTTGTGGCTCTGCCACCTCGTCGGCATTGTCGTGCACCTAGGTAGTCGTGGGAAGTGAGTGCTCTTGGGGCTCCCCCACCTCCTTGGCTCTACTTGGCTCATTAGCATCGGGGGTGGCTGGTGAGGTCTCGGGGCCATCAATCACTGCGATTCTGCCACTCCCTGTGTCTGCTGGTGTGGCTGTCGGAGGCAGGGGCTCTTGGGGCTCCCCCACCTTGTCTGCATTGTCAGGCTCCTCTGTGATGATGTTTGGCATTGTGGAGGGTCTCTTCAGTGTCCGGTCCAGGGGGCTTCTCCATGATATCTGCGACCTGGCCAGGGATGATCCTCAATGCCTTTGGTCGGCAGTCTCCATCGGAAGCTAGTCGGCATAGAGGGTAGGGTCTGGAATGACATTGCCCCTCTTGGTGGTGGTTAGAGTTCAGTGCACTCCACACTTGATTCAGCCCGGTTTGTCTCAGCTGGGGCTGCAAAAAAAACAGATTCTGCCCACTGGGGCGGCGAGTGTTCTTGTGGTCAGGGTCGCGCGGCTCCTTCCCTATCTGGTTCCGGTGAGTCGTCCACCTCCTCTTCGTCGGCATCGACCTCCGACCTCGAGCTGCATAGGGTCTCGCCTGTTCCTGTGTCACTTTCTGGATCTTCCCCTGATAGTCCTCAGCTCAATACACCTGGTCCTGTCGTCCGACGATGCGGTACGGACCTTCCCACTTGGGGGCCAGTCTGGCACTAAACTGGCCACTGGCCTTGCTGAGTGAATAGCTCTGGAGGAGGACTGCTTCTCTCATCTCGAATTCCAAGACTCATCCTGGGATGTGGGTTTTCTGGTCGCTGTACCATTCTTGGACTCCTCTTGCTTTCTCGGTGTGAGCCAGGGCCTCTAAGCAAAAAACTTCTGCCTGGGGCATTGCCACGGGCTCCTTATCCCATTGCCAGCCCCTAGGGTGGCTGAGGACGTATCCCAGGACTAACTGGCCAGGACTTGTGCTGATGGCTTTGTTATTGCGGCATCTGAAGGCGAACAGAATGTCAGGTAGGTTCGCATCCCAGGGCTGGTGGTCTTCGCCCACTCTGAGTCGGAGGCTCTTCTTTGCTCCCGATTCCTATGCTCAGTGGGGTTGGCTTGCAGGTGGTATGGCGGGGTCTTCCAGGTTTCCACTCCCCATCTGTTACAGGCTGTCTGTCATTTGCGACCTCTAAACTGGATTCCTTTGCCATTGAGGGTAGCTTGAGGGTAAGTATTCCCAGCAGGGAAAAAATTTTGTTTTCGATTTTCCTTATTATTCCGAGGGCCTCTTGGTTGGCTAATGAAAAATCCTCCACCCAACAGGAAAACAGGTCCGTTACGACTAAAAGGTAGCAGTTTCCCCATGTGCTCCTGCTCCTAGGATAAGGTCCCATGATGTCTGTGGTCAAGTGGGTACAAGGTGTGTGGTCGTCGTGGCTTCCTAGTGGGCTTTTGTACCTTATAGCCTTCACCAGTGCAGCAAGTATCACATCCAGTTACATACTAGCTAATATCACGACTCATCTTTTCCAAGACATACCTCTCCACTATGTCTCGGAGGGTCTCCTTCACACCGGGATGTGCTGCCTGGCGGTGGTCATGATGGATGTCGACTCGTAGTTCCTTCGGGATTCAAATCTTCCACGGTGCTCCGGAATTATTGTTCCATGACCACATTACCCTGTGTTAAAGTTCAAAACTTTATTGGGAGAACTATGTGGGGGCGAGTCGCTGGGTTCGACCATCTCGTGTTCCTTAAGGGCCTTCACTTCTATGATTAAGCTCCTTCCCATGGATACGTGGTATAGGCAGCAGTATACAGGTTCGTCATCGGTTAACCATATCTCATGTTGAATGCTGTATTCTTCCATGGCCGAAAGCGGTGGTGTGTGTATTCAGAACTTCCTGCAGTTGTATAAATTCGGGTGTTTCCATTTGGTAGTTAATTTCTGCTGGGTTGATGGGAGGATGCGTGATGGAAAACTGAATGTCAAGATGTGAACAGAACTGGGATCAGTCCATAATAAATTCTCCATTCCTGTGCAACCATTTCAAAACCTTTACCGCTAACTGTTTTCTCGCCCTCGTGACCCATTGTTGGGAGGGGGGGATTCCGTTGTCCTTATAATCACTTTCGGGTTCTTGTATGAATGCCATGGGGTCTTCTTGCAGACTACCCGTGAACTCCAGCAGCTGGGGCTCATCCGAGCTCTTACTGGAGGCTGTACTGTGGTGTAATCCGAGGTTGCTAGACCGGTATTCTTCTCTTCGCTGGCAAACCTTGCACCGGTAAACTAATCCTGGGCGTGTGATGCGCTCATTGGGCTACCCAATGTAGAGGCGGTGAAACATCTGAGCACAAGTCATGCATCTGACGGTGTTTGCCCCTCGCCCGGTACAGGTTAACAAAGCTCAAGAGACATTTTGTCATGTTCTACGGGATTGTATTCCAGTTCACTATTACTCTCTCTATGTTCACAATATATATTCATCTCTGGGCACAGTCCATGATACAATGCTGCTGTTGTAATCATTGCTACTTCAGAATTACTTTCTCCGCTACATCTGGCACTACTATGAATTCCGTAGCAATTTCATATCTGTTAATTACACCGCGAGTGTGGTTCTCTCTTTAACTGGCAACACATGTTTGGCACTAGCCATGTGAATTTGGTGGGTCTGGAAAGCTACTTCAATGGTGTGTATGAGCAGCATTCTTTCCGGTTCAAATTTTCTGTTGCCACTGAATTATGCAAGGTGGTCGTAGTTCGATTGTTCACCTCTGATTCAATCCGCCGAGCTTCAGGCGGGTTTGGTTCTAGACACAGCGTTTGGATGTCGTTGGGTCCGTGGTTTCCATTGGTGGTGACCCACTTCTCAACCTGGTGCTGGCATTTCCCATCTGTGGTTTAATCTCCTTTCGTTCAGGAGCTTATTGGTTAGGTATGCTTCCTGCACTCGCTTCCTTCTCTTTCATTCCCCAGTGGGCAGCAGGCTTGTTGGTGCAGTCTCTGTTAAAGTGCCGGCCCGGGCAGTGTCAGCACTGTGGAGGGATGCGGTTTTAGGGGGAACTAGCAAGAGTAAAATAGGAGTAGAGGAGGGCGCACAACCTGTCAGTTTCACTTCCTCCTCCTTGCCCATCCTGCTGTCTACGACAGATTGCAACATGTTATTCCTTTCACTTTCTTTCGCTCGTTCCACCAGCTCTTCTACTGACTCGAGCTGTACGATCTGTGGCAAATTACTCAGGTTATGCAAGAGCATGTTTGTGATGGCGTGCGCAGTTCTGCCCATTCCCTTCGGGGATAATATGGTTATATATTTACGTTTTTCTGTGTCCACCCTGATCCATAAGGAGCCAGTGTACAGAGTCGACCTGGTCGAGTGGTGGCAAGCTAGGTAGGCATGTAAGGCGGCATGGTTGGCAGTGGGTGTTTGCTTACCACCTGTAGACCATCACTGTAGTTGACCATTGGCTGGCTGCGGTAGGCTACTATTCGAGGACAGCTGACGTGTGGCTGGAGCTGGCTGGGCCTGGGGCTGCTGGGCTCCAGGTGATGGCGGCAGGCTGCATTACTCGATGAATGGCGCTGGCGAGGCCCAGGCCCCAGGGTATTCTGAGCCGAAGGTGGACGACTGAATGCAGTTTCGCAGTGGTCTTCTGGGATGGCTCAAATAAATGGCTAGCAAGTACAAAAGTCAAAGGTATTTCTGGCAGGGTCTTTACCTTGATGTGGTGTCATGTGATCAGATGAGGATTCAGGTTAGGCTAGAGTCGCTGTAAATGTCCAAAATGAAAGTTTAGGATTTTTGTTATCCAAAGCACCAGATATTGTACTCCATAATAATGCCAGTGATGTCGGTAGAGCTGACTCGTTCTCCTCAGGGTCGTTTGGCTGACGACCATGGTGTAATCCCTCCAGGGATTGGAAGTACTCCTCTGGAAATTGTCATAATATGTTCTTGGTTGCGGCGTTGTGGTATATCAGGGCTCCCCACACGCCCATACGACATTTCACTTATATTACTGTTACATGTGACCTTTAAAAAATCACTCATTGCACTGTCTGTATGCTTACGGAAAAATTGGCGGGAGAAGGCCTTTTGCTTTAAACATCTTGCGGCTACCTGAAATAAATAACAGCAGTATTTTGTGTCACTTCATAATTTATTCGGTATCACTCTACACACCTCAGATGAGGTAACATACACTTGCTTGCTGAGCCAAACCAGTCAGCATAGGTTAAAGTGAATAAAAAGACACATGGTTACAATGGTTACTTTGCACGAATGAAATCCACCCATACAATGCAAACTCTGGTTGGTACGAGAGGCGGAGTCTCAGGTGGCAAGTGAACAACGGTTCTAGTTAATTAGGAAGTTTATTACTTGGCAGGCTAGCACCCCACATGGAACTAATGGCTATACACCATCCTTGCATGAAAAACACTTTGCACTTGTCTTTGGAGATACCCACGCGTTTCTAAAATTAACTCTTGCAAAATAAAAGAATATACTTGCATAATAACACTATGATATGAGGTGAGGATGGTTACACATGAGAATGAAAAATATGGTACATAAAGAAAAACACTTAAAAGAATATACTAGGGCGTTGAGGCATTTAATTGGTGTGTTTAATAGTACACATGTCCTTGCGTAATACTTGCCTTGCCATTAAGCCCTTCAGAAAAACAAAATGTGAACTGTGTGATCTTCTTTTATATCACTGTGCTCGGGCGCTCACTGCACTGTGCTGCTCTCATGTCACTGCCATTGTGCTGCGCATGCGCCTGCATTGCTTGTAGTCCTTGCTGATTTAGTGCAGTGGGCAAACTTACTTCTTAGAGGGGGTACGCAGCACGCGTCAACCTGCTATTATATCTCTAACTCCTTGCCAGGATTTCCTTGTCATTTTACCTTGATATCTTATGTTATTTATGCTTTACGAATTAAAAAAATGATTAACTAATTCAGAGGCCACTGCAACATTATCTATCAATTCATTTAGTTTCTTCTTGTCTTCACTGAAAAGGTCAGCGATCAGCTTTAAAACTTCTGCAACACTATAAATACAGTTACTAATATCAAATGAACCCTTGTAAGTTTGATCTTGTACACAAACAGAAGGTGCACAAAGAACAGAAAACAATAATTGGTTATTACAGTCATGTACAATTTCTTGTTATGAATAAATTGATTATGACGCTCTTGGAAAATTGGAAACTGCATTCCAACTTTCCTGTCGTGTCAACGCTCATCTGTAATTTTGAAAGTGTTCTCTCATTTTCTTGAGGAGGTCGTTTTTGCCACATGCCTGAGTGCTAGTTCCAATGTGTGCAGGTTGCTGCTGAAATTTCAGTGACCTTGCTCTCTTTACTCCATATTTCCCTCCAGCAGTGCTACTTGTTGTCCACACGTGATTCTCATGGCTGGGTAGCCTTTAGCCAACATCATCTTTCAATGATTTCGGCTATTCTTTACACCGTACTACCACTACTCCCACTAGACACAAATTCTGTTGTGCCAAGCTGTGCTGCATTTTACTAAGGTTGAGTGGAAGATCTGAGGTAGAAAAAAAATAAAAGAAAAACAAGCGCAGAGGTGGAGATGAATAGCCTTCGAATATTCACACAAGACAATCTTACAATGGTATAAGATCTACAATACAAGAGCAATGAAGCTTTAAATCATTCTTTCCATTCCACTGTGCACCAATCATTTCTATATGGCCTGTAATCATTGAACCTTTGTCATGGTTCACCATTTTGCCTGTGTTACTGTTTGAGACTTCTATCCTCCCTATCCCTAATGCTCACAGTATCTTGTTACTGTATTGTTAAAAGATGCCAGTGACGTATTCGGGTTTGTGATGGAGAGGCTTTAGTAAATTTAAATACGTAAATTATAATTTTCAATTTATTCGCAACACTATAAATAATCACACAGCAAATATTTACAACATAAAATAACATATCTGCACTATTACTTTTGTTATTCTTAGTGAGCACAATATTAATATCTATCTCGACTCTAATTAAAGTCCTTAACAATGTCTTTATTAGCTACAATCACATAATTCATACTCATTATCTACCCATTTTCTGTCTATTGTCATTCCAAATGTCTGTCACTCACACATCCAGTTTAATAGTCCCGCCCATCAGTCACACTCTCTCTCCTATACTGAGAGACTCTCGCTGGTCACTGTTGTCGCCACTTGTCGCTTCATTGGCTCGTCGCTTTGCTGTCTTCGCACACCTGGCACTTATGGTCGGAGGCCTGTCATGGCTTAAATAGTCTTGCTGACCCGATCCAGAAGATTTCCCACACCACTAGTTATGCTGAGTGAGGTTAGGGCAATGACCAGAATATTCTTGTAACAACCACCCCAGAAATTCAATCTGCTCAAGGAAGGGAACACACGGGACCCGACAGCCTTATCTGGCATGCGTGGTGGCTCATCTCTGTAACGTCAGCGCACTTCTTGAGTTACCAAAATGTCGTTGATGCACTGCTTTTCTAGCTGAGAGGGATGGCACAAGGGAAAAGATGCAGAGGAACAACGTGTAACACTGCCACCACCTCGAGTACGTTCATCCCGAATAGAGTCTGCAACATCCGAACCTTCGTAGAGTCCCAGTCTGTCAATGTGAACAACTTAGGCTTTGCCCAAGAACCTCATCTAGTTACATCAAGTTTACGCTCATCTGCGTGAGCTAGACATGGTGTTCCATAATTCTATTTGCTCTTAGCCTCAATTACCTCGCAACATAATAGTGTTGAAAGTTTTATATGTGCGCTTTAGGTCGAGCTGCTGCTCTTAAAATAATAAATGGGGCTACATAGTACTTTTTTTTCCACATCAATGATTATGTTTCGTACGAAAGGGAAGGTTTCCTCTGTATCTTGGCTTAACTAACCTAACCTACACAATTAAAACATTTCCTCTCGTTGGAGGTTACATTGGGCTACAATAAAACATTCTTACTTTCCAATGCTAATTGCGTACATTGGTGGGATGTTTCACTTTACCTCAAATTGACTAAGACTAGACAACATTCTCACTATGCCCCTATTGAGGTTTTGTATGGGGTTTTCAATATTCTTACTTTCTAGTTCTTCAGCCTATCGGGTACAAAAACGTGAGTTTACTCTAACGACAATACTTCGGGGTATGCGTAACCTATCGTGATTAAATCATGCATGTTAACAGCCTCACTGACTGGGGGGACGAGAACAGGCTTCTCGTGGCTGTAGAGTGCGGGGTTATCTGCCTCAACAAAGTAGATAAGCTTACGTGAGCAGTACTGACGGCGGTTACAAATTACACAGGGCGAGAATACATTTCTCGAATTTGACAGACTTCTCACAATAGATCTAATGCATACAGGGATCACACTACAGTTAACATTTTTTAACTCGCACTAAGGATAAAAATAAATTACTAGGGCTACATAACTTCTTGGGTTATATAATTGTGTCAATGCTAAGCTCCACACATCTTATGGTTGGGGGAGGGGGAGTCCCTTGTTAATTAAATACTTAGTAAAAAAAAAGAGAGTTACTTTACGTTGATTGATGTAACAATAAAAGTACAACGGGTTATGGTAGCTACTTGATGTCTACACAAAATACACATTCTCTACTTTCTGTTTTAGTTTAGTTCACAGGAGAGCATTTCTTACACTAGTTGCAATTCATTATTCTTAAAATTAAAGTTTTTAAGAAGGTTGGGAATTTCCTGGGTGACCGTTACAATGTGTGCTCACGGCTAGTTCTTGCCTCATGCTCTTACACAAATTACAGAGGGTTCATTAAACAGTCTTACCCAATCGCATTGTGAGGAGTGGAGAGGCTTACGTCGTGGTTATGTTCACAGGACTGCTAATAGGCTTCGATTATGCGCTCACACTTCATAACAGTGCTCACGGAATTCAGTGGCATTACGTTCAACATGTCTTACTAGTTTTCAAATAGCAATAAAAATTTCATTTCTTATTAAATGCTTACTTTACATGATCACTTGGAGGAGATTCCGGCATATGCAAACATCGGCATTTCAGTCGGCTTACAGGTTTGGCTCTACGTTAATTTTCCTCTGGCAAACAAAACTTTCTGTTACGCAAACTAGGGACCAAATACAAAATTAAATTTTGTTATTTTCTTACATTACTTTACTGGTGCCCATTGATTGGATGTTATTAGCCTTAATTTGGGCCACTCTTTCGTGTGTGGGACCTGTTCTGATTTGAATTCTCAACCTTAAAGAAAACACGTTACAAGTTACACAAGCAGAATTTAATCTTGTGTGGTGACGTGGACACATCTCGTTGCACTGCGTTATCCTATTTGGCTAGGATTTTCCTATTGCACTAACACCTAGCTGTCCCTACTAAATAACTACGAGCTCTTGCACTCTCGTTAAATAGGGTTCGGGCTTCCTATCGACTATCACACAATACCATATACTTGGGAGTTATATGAGGGAGGTGTGATAGTCGAAACTGGCATCAGCCAGGTACTCACTCTGACATTGATTTAGTAGTAGGTGGAGGGTGCTGGTATTTGGTAGCTCGGTGCTTCATCGGGCGTCCTTGCTTGTGTGGCACTGCGGCAGGGGTGGCAGGCCAGTGGAATGTAACAGGCATCCACCATGACGCTTTTCTGTAACGCCCAGCGACATAACACGTGCCCCTGGCACGCAAGGGGCATGACGTGGGCCTGGTGGTTGCAGACAACATGGGGCCAGCATCCTTGGTGCTGGTTCCATCACCGGCAGTGGACGTTGCTGAGCTGCTAGACAAATCTTCTTTAACTGAGGTCGTACTGTAGTTGGCATCTGCTTCATGGCGATCCCTCATGACAGTGGGCTTATGTAGCTTTGCGGTAGCAGCATGGGTAAGTGGTTCACGATACTGACTATCACTGTCCACTCCTGATGGTGGAGGGATTTCGCAGTCACTCGCATTTACTGCCCTCGCGGTCTGCATGGCACAACTCACATCCTCTCCTGCCAGTTTCGACGAGCTGCAAATGTTGGTCGCCAAGTTGACCAGCCATTCCACTGATGTTACCAAGGACTGTGGTAGACTTTCTTCTTTGGCTCGTCGACTGCCTCTTTTTGTGCCTGAAAAGGGGTAGGAAGGGTAGGGTAGCAATGTGTGCATCCTATGGCCCCTATCCTTGAGGGTAGGGGGGGTTACGGGACCAATCCTGGCGGAAGTAGATAATCTGTCGCAGAGAAGAAGGCAAGGGAGACTCGCGCATCGCGTGCAGTTGTGATCTCGGGTGTTCCCAGGTGTTCAACAACCGAGCGAGGAGCAAGAAGGGGGACAAGTAGTGTTTGTGGTGTAGATGCTGTGCTCTCGATGGGGGTAGAAGGAGGGTATCCCTTCACTAAATTCGCTCTATCGGGTTGGCTCTCGAGTATAAGGTGATCTGTGTTATTGCACCAAGATGGCTCGGTGGCTCGGGCTGGACACGAAGCGGTGTCCGATGTATTTGAACTGTAAAAATCTATTAGAGCTAGATGACTGTGGGGATTGAACAGGAGAAAATTTCCTGTGGAAATTTCCCCATTGATGCGAGTGATAGGCCGGGGGAGGGGGGCTGTCTAATCTCCCCGAGTCCGGAGAGGGCGATCTATTGTTGCTGTGGTGGAAGACGACGCTTCGTCTGCCTCGGGGTTGTCTGGGATTTTGATTCTTGCAGGGTGCTCCTGTTTTGGCTGGACACATTATCTGACCTTAATAAGGCCGCAGCTGGCCTGGGGTTCGTGGGGACGCTTGGGTTAGGATGTACACAGACCTGGCAGAGGTTTAATGGCCTATTATTTGTTGTGTTACGGTTCCCCTCTGTATCTCTGTTCCCACGTAATGGGCCACGTGTTTTTACAATACACAACTGCACATTTGGAGGGTGTGGAGATGAGCTGTACGTCCCACAGGAGTTGACACCTCGGGCAATCCTTGTTGTAGTGCCACCCCGAACAGTACCAGCAGCATGGTAAGGGGCCAGCGGGGCGTGGCAAGGTCGCATCGCGCCCTGCAGGCGGTCTGGGGGAGGAGGCCAGGCCGTTAGCCTTGGTGCGTGCCTGCTGTTCCTTTCCGGGGAAGAAATGCTCATTCATCTCCAACTCCCTTGCTCTGTCTACGAGCTCGTGACCGTCTGGGGCCGGGGCATGACTAACAGGTTGTGTAACACAGGGAGGAGGGTGCGGGTTCGGTCTGGTCAGAGTACACCAGTTAATATAGGTGCTCTTTTCGCCTAATGATTAGCTCTACCTCCTCGTTGCGCCTTTGCACACGAGAATGTAGATCTGTTAAGAGATCACTACGGATCTCGTCGCCGGAAAAATGTGACAAAAGCTGTGCTTTGAATTGTGGCCAACCTTCCACAAATTCTTCGTACTTTTCCTACCATTTTCTGGTGGGGCCAGAGAGCTGAGGGTGAGCTCTGCTGACCCATTGTTTGCATGGGATGAGGTGTTCCCTCAGTTCCTGTTCGCACTATGTTAGGAATTTTTCAGGCTCGGCATACGTTTCCTGTTAAATTCCGGTAAGGTTAGTTCACAGGGTAGCCCTGGGATATCCGGGCTGTGCCTGTGGGTTGGATTACATGGCCTACATGCCTGCTCCCTTCGGCAGACATCGCATTGGTAGACTTGACCGAGATTTCGGACTCGTTCGTCCATCCAGCCTATACAGGCATGGTGAAATTCCTGGTTGCGTAGTATGCAGCATACAGTATGCCTGCCCTGGCTCGCACACTGGGGCTATTGGTATATCTGCAGTTATTCCTATCTGCATTCCTGGCATTGATATTCCAATCTGTCGGTATAGTGGGGTGCATCTTCCCATCCGATGCATACATAATGATAATTCCTTTGACAGTAGCTACACTGGATTAGATTCAGGCCGGTCTCTGTGCAAGTCGAGACAGGGCAAGGGCGTTACTGGCCACGGCGGTGTTGACCTCGGCTAAAGTGCTGCTTGTCTCTTGTTGACTCGTCTCTGATTCGGACATGTTAGACATCTGGGTGCCACAGGGTGTTTTTCACGACTCCCCGAAGTCGTAAACCGGCTCCTCTGCATGGAGTTGTTGGCATGGGGGAGGGGAATCACTGGTGCGGTACGATTTCCCAAGGCTGAGCTACTTGGAGCTGTACACCCCTTGTTGGGTGCTATTTGACACGTGCCCCTCTTGGGTCTTGTTAGGGAAGAGGTTACTATCCTGACCACCCTTTCGCTCTCTATGAAGGAGAGAGGACTCAAACCCCAGAGGGACATGAAGTGATATGAATTCCCTCCCAGGGAGTTTCACCTTCCTCACGACCAAGGTTGTCAAAAGGCTGAATGCCAGTGGTCCCAGGTGTATGAATGATGGCTAAGTCGGTGATTACATGAGGGTGATGGTGGCAGTGGATGATCTAGCTGGGGCTGTGGGGGCTATCCTAGGCGGGCTCGTCGGTCGACGTGCAGGGATATAGTTGGCTGGGGTTTCGTTTCCACGTGGTTTATAAACGACCTTAGGTGGGAGTCGAATCCTGATGGTTTTTCCCAATGCCAACTTAATTACACAGTAATTTGACAGATCCACCATACGCGGGTATCAAACCCTGACTAATTTTCCTGAGGCTTGCTTGATAATACTTGTGTTAGCTGGATCCACCTGAATTGGGGGTACCTGGTGGTCAGAGGTTGTTATGGGCAACGGAGTCTCTGTTTGCACGGAATCTGTGCCTTCCAGATCGAGCTCCAGCAAACACCAGCCTAATAAATTATCTAGTGGGGACTCTTGTGTTGGAGGTACAATAATTTCATAACACAAGGGGATACTCTTGGTTTCCAGGAATGGCAGCTCTATTGGGCTAGGGCTCACAAGAATAGTTTTGGTAGTAGCCTGCCTATGTAAGGCGCGTCTCTCATGGCACTGAATGCGGCTCATAGTACCGCAGTGTCATTTGTGCATCTGGGAACAGCCTTCTACCTCTTTGCGGACGCACAGTCCTGGGGGGAGGGGGGGGGTGCTACTTGTTACAGTCGCACCCAAAGTCCTGCCGTATGATGTGCAGTCGATGTATCTCGGACTACGTCAATTAGCAGTCGAGGGGACACTGGAAACTCAGGAGCAGTGGCATGCCCACTGTGGGCTCTAAACCAATACTGCATGCTCTGTCTCCTCTAGAGTTCAGTGCACCTCACAACTGACTATCGATGTGGTAAACTATTGCACAGAATAATTTACACTGAAATGAAACCACAACATAATTACATGGGGAACTATTACTAAAATTATGGTAGGCGAAAGAATGTTTTATGTTCACATAATATTTACTACGGTAAACTAGAAAGGCGGAAAGTCCTGGTTGAATAATGCACTGAAAATTGGCTACAATATTAATAATAGTAATTATGAGCTGAAAACAATCAAAGGCGAGCCTAATAAAATAATAATAACAAAAGGCAAAATTTCTACGATGATGCTGTTCACAGCATATGACTTTTGAATGGGGTCTGTACAAGGGAACGCTAAGATCTTGGTGATCTGCTACTGCGGGAGTCAAGGGAAGTTGACTGGGGTAAAGAGGTAGTGGGTACAGGGGGTCGGATTACCTCTGGAGAGAGTGCGGAAGCCTTGCAGTCAGCTGTTGATCAACCTTAGCAAGCTAGAGGGCTGGTGATCTGGTGGCTCTCACAAGCTGCTGGCTGGAGAGAGTGCTACCTTTACAAGCAGTAGGCAGGATTTCGAGGCATGTTGCAGGGTGAGGAGAGGAGAGAGAGTCTTTGCAGACTTGAGAGAGCTCGTGAACCTCTTCAGCTGGCGAGCCTGTCATCTCTGCTGGAGCGTGGTGCTGAATGTCCTTATATACTGAAAAATCCCCTGATCAATGATCCTTCGGGGTGCGGGGTTTAGAGTAGCCTTATAGCTCATGGATAGGTGTTTCAGGGCTGCTGGAGCATCACTCATTTATTATCTCTCTGCTTGGAGGCGATGACAAATTTAAACGCCTTGTCCTGAGGCTGGCGGGTCGTGACATCACAAGGTCAAAGGGGTGCTGCCATCTCGGGGGTTCGTTGGAACTTCTTCCGTGGCTAACTGAAGGGTTGGGAATTACCAAAAAAAAAAAAATTTATTCATGGGGGTGGCGCTTGCATGCAAGATTCCGGGTGGGCGATGCATTACGTAATTAATCATGTTAATTACTTGTACGTATGTGGCTGTGCAATGCTTGATGTCTACTTGTTCGATACTTGTGATCAATACTGCCACTGTTAATGACTTGCCCCGAATGAGGGTCACTTGTAGATGGGGCCAAGTCGCCCATTGGGTGCGCATCTACGTTGGCATGCATCAAGTTTGAGGAAAATAATAGTGTTGTGTCCTAGTGGGTGTTTTCGGATACCAGTATATAATATTCACACTACATGCAAGTGCTTTCTGTCGTGAGTGGAACATAAAATGGCGACATTGTTGCGCCACTTTCTTGTTTGTGGATTTAAGGTTAGGGTTGTTTTGTTTCACACAATTATTTGTGTTTGTTATCATGGCGGGCATGGCTGCTGTGTTGGCACAGTTAAGCTTAGTCGAATTCTGTGTGAAACTTGTTTGTGCTCTATCTCAGACAATAAAAACTAACCTGACGAAAATAAATATATTTTTTTGTAAAGTACACGATCTTCCAGAGGTTAGACAAACATTTTAAAAGGATTATGTTACGTTAGAAGCCTCGTCGGAAAAGCCAGAAAAGTTCAGTTTGGAGGAACATTCAGACAGAATGAATAATTTTGTAGATCAATACTACCCAGTTATGGCAACAGCATAGTCGCTTAGCAGTGTCAAGGCCATAGAGGAGTCTTCCCACAGTTCGCAAGTGGTCCTACCGAAAATCGATTTGCATCAATTTGATGGGGATCTAAAATCTTGGGTGAGTTATTGTAAAATATTTACAACTTTGGTGATGAATCGCCCAGGATTACCAGCTGTGGGAAAGTTTGTTTACTTGAAGATTTCACTAATTGGAGAACCCTTGTGTCTTATTCAAGCCCTTCCCATTTCGGAAGTAAATTTCTGTATTGCTTAGGACATGTTAGTAGCTCGGCACTATACAAGCGCCTGATTGTGGTCTTGCTTGTGGATTATTTGTTGGAAGCCTCTTCTGCAAGTGTGAACTCGCCTGCTTCACTGTGCCAGTTGTTAACAACTATCACCAAAAACATAGCTGCATTGAAGGCCCTTGAGATGCCAGTGAAAACATGGGACCTCATCTTGTTTGCCATATTTTGCAAAAGATTGTATGTACCATTGCAAACACAATGGGAGATGTCTCTTTCAGACAGTGAACTTCCCACCCTAGGTAAGTTCATCAAATTTCTGAAAAACACTGTCGATTTCAGGAGATGGTGACTTGTTGCCAGACACAGTCTACTATAGTGCAACTTAGGTCAAATGTAGGGGTAGCGCCAGAACCTCCTAAACCATGACAGTCGTGCTCTACCATCTTTCTTATTGATTCCCGCAAGTGTGCCCTTTGCAAAGATAGCACACCATATACAAGTGTCCTAAATTCTTATTCATGAGTCCCAAGGAACGCCTTGGTTCGGTGAAGGACAACAAGTTGTGCCTGAATTGTTTACAAACAAGGCATCAGTTCAAGGATTGTCTATCCTCCTTATCTTTTCGTCATTGTCAGTCTAAGCACGACTCATTATTGCACTTCACAGCAGGAACAACTGAGAAGGGGTTGATTTGTGGGCAGAGGGTGAGGATCCTTCAACTTACTCCTCAACAAATGTGTTGTCTTTCACCAGTTTTAGCAAGCTAGCAGCTATGGTTATGTTGTCAACTGCAATGATAGATATTCAAGACTCATCTTGAAACTTTCAAACTATAGGGACTCTCTTTGATTCTGGCAGTCAGGCTCATTTTATTACAGATAATTGTTTGTCTAGATTAGGACTTGCCTGCAAAAGGATTTCAGTGCAGCTTCATGGCCTGTCTTTAACACCACTGAGTGCCACTAAAGGAATGACAGCCTGTGTTATTAAGCCTAGAGGACAGGCCACATCTAGCTTTGAAATTTAAGCTTTTGCTTTATCCCACATTACTGGATGTATTCCCAGCACCATGATTAATTAAAGAGAGGCCTTAGTCTCACATAAAGTACTGCACCTCGCAGATAAATATAATGTGGCATGACCAGTTGACATGCTCATTGGAGCGGAACTGTTCGCCTATATTCCCACTGATTGCAAATTAGAGGACAATCCAGGAACTCCCGTGGCATTCAAGACACAGTTTGGATGGATATTGATGGAATATGTGCAACAGAACACTCCAGCTCAAGTCCAAAGTGTCACTTCAGTATATGTGTCCTCTGTAAGGCTCCCCACATTGGAGGATGTTGTATGGAGATTTTGGGAACTAGAATAGTTACCAGTTGCCAAGGATTTTCGCTCACCAGATGATGAGGCATATGAGAGGATCTTCATTGCAACTCAAAATTGTGACTGTACTGGACAGTACAGTACCACACTGTACTGTCCAGTACTGTCACGATTCTGCCTTTCAAGTCACCTGACCATGATCTAGGAGATTTGAGAATGTCTGTTCTTCGTAGGTTCCACTCGCTGGAATGTATGTTAAAAAAAGCCCCAGAGCTTAAAACAGAGTATGTGGCATTCATTAAATACTACATTGATGCTGGTCACATGAGCAAGGTCAAAGTGGGCGATATTAAGTCAGAAAAGTCAGTGTGTTTTGAAGCCTGACAGCACCACTACAAGACTTTGGGTGGTATTTGATGCTTCGTCCAAGACAGCTGCAGGCACATCCTTAAACAATACCCCATTTACTGGTCCAAAACTGCATATGGACATTTTGACTGCTCTCCTTCGTTTTCGAAAGTATGCAATTGTTGTCACTGCTAACATAAGACAAATGTATCGGCCAGTTGAGGTCCATTCTGAGCATAGAAGGCACCAGCATGTATTTTGGAGGGATGTAGAAGACAGGCCTGTTGAAGTGTACCTGTTGAACACAGTAACTTGTGGAGTGTCCTCATCTCCCTACCTGGCATTTCGCATTTTACATCAATTAGCAGAGGATGAGCTAGGAAATTTCCCTGTGGCTGCCAATGCCTTGTTCTGTGATACATATGTGGACGATGTAGTTAGTGGGGCAGATTATTTGACCTCAGCCATGCATCTCAGGCAGGAACTGTAACAGCTGCTCCTTAAGGGTGGTTTTCATCTGTGCAAATTTGCTAGTAACTGTTCGGCGGTGCTGGATTACCTGCTCCCAGAAGATCTACAACAGCTACTTGATTAATTTAATTTGGATGAAGATGGGTGTTGGGCTTACAGTAGAATCCGGCATCAGACACTTTCACATGCAACCTGTGTCTCAGACCTACAGTATTCACCTAACGAGGCATACTAGCTGAAGTTGCATGTATTTTTTACCCGCTAGGCTGGTTGACACCCCTCACCTTCCTTGCAAAACACCTAATACAGCAACTCTGGTTGCCTGAGGTGGAATGAGATGATCCGGCTCCGCCGGATATTGTGGCCAAATTGAAGGCCATTGTAGAAGAGTTGCCATGCTGTGCTAACATCTCAATTTAGCATTGTATCGTTTCAGATAATCTACTGTAAGTATACCAACTGCATGGTTTTTCTGATAGCTCGGAAAAGGGTTATGTGGCAGTAGTATACCTACGAAATGTTTCCGACTCGGGTGAAATTGTGACATCACTTCTCATGGCAAAATGCAAGGTGGCCCTATTAAAGAAGATTTTGCTTCCTCGGCTGGAGCTTTGTGCAGCATTGCTCTTAGCACACTGTCTGTGTTTGCTCTTTGATGCCTACTCATCCATGCTGCAAGTGGTGAGTGTACATGCTTGGTCTTATTCTTATGTGACCGAGGTATGGATCAAGGGACGGTCGCATTAATGTAAAACCTTTGTAGTTAACAGGGTTGCAATAATACAGGACTTGACTGATGCATCGTGGTGGCGTCGTGTACCATCGGCACAGAATCCCACAGATCGTGCCTATCATGGACTCTCTCCTGCTCAGTTACTCGAACATGCATTGTGGTGGCAGGGGCCATCGTGGATGCAGGAACCTGAGGAGTTGTGGCCGCAGTCTGCATCAGTGATAGCAGGGCTTAGAGAGGAGCAGAAAGTAGATGTTCTTCAAGCAAGGGTGGAAGAATCCCCTTTCTAAGAGCTGCTTTCTCGGTTATCTAATTTGACGAAGGTGTGTCGGATCATTGCCTGGTGCATGAGGTTTGGCACAGAAGAGGCAATCCACCATTTGTGGAGCAATACAGTCCATAGAATTGTCGAGCAACATGACAATCTTAATCAGAAACATGCAGAATGCAAGTTTCGCTGCAGAATTTAATCATCTGGCCAACAGTGAACTGTGCTCGCCTGCAATCCAACAGTTATGCTCCTTCATTGATAAGGAGGGCATACTTAGGGTGGGTGGACGACTGCAGCAGTCAGAATTTTGCATTCGAGGTGAAGCATCTGGTACTCCTGCCCAAGCACTGTCATCTGGCAGGGTTGTTGGTGGATCGACTGCACATGGAGCTCCTGCACTCTGGGCCAGAGCACACTGCAATTTGTGCCTTCAGGAGTTCTGGATATGGGTGCCAGGAACCTGATTCGGCAGTGTATCCACAAGTGTCTGAAGTGCTTCAGAGCATGACCAAAATTCACCTGCAAACACCCCCCCCCCCACCTTTATGATAACTTATCCTGCTCCCTGTGTTTCCCAAGCGAACCCCTTCTTGCTTTCTGGTGTGGATTAAGGTGGTCCAATCACTATCGCCATGGTAAGAGTAAAGAAGCCTCGTATCATCCAATCATACATCTGCTTATTTGTTTGGAAAAGAAGGCGGTACACATAACTCAGGTCAGATTTGTCAATAGATGCATTTCAGCTGCATTCCGTCGCTTTGTGTCCCATAGGGGATTCTGTACTCGTCTATACAGCGATTGTGGCACTAATTTTGTAGGGCCAATCGCAAACTATCAGTTCTGCTAGACTTCCTGGAAAATACTGGCAATCAGAAGCTTTTTGCAGATCATTTGGCAGAGCAACGTATCACCTGGGACTTTAACCCCTCTTCTGCACCACACTTTGGAGGACTGTGGGAGCCAGGGATAAAGTCGGCCAAGTCCCTTCTGTTTAAGGTCATAGGGGAGTAGCTGCTCACGGATAAGGAATTATATACCATTTTGACTCAAATTGAGTCTATTTTGAACTGTTAACCTCTTTGTGCTCAGTCCAACGATCCAAAAAATCTGGCACCCTTGACACCCAGTCAATTCTTAATGCTATGTCCTCCACAAGTGCTACCTGATGAGGAGTCAACTGATAACCCAATGAACAGATTGTCATGGTGGAATCTGGTGCAACAGATCAAGTAGTCCTTCTGGAAACAGTGGTACATGGAGTACCTCCATAAACTCCAGCCAAGGAAAAAATGGACAAGATCAGTGGCCAATTTGGAAGTAATCATTCTAGTATTGGTTAAGGATTCAAACATACCCTCCCAACAGTGGTTTTTAGGAAGAGTGTTGAAAGTATATCCCGGTGCAGATTGTGTGGTGCGGGTCGCAGAAGTTCGCACTCAGCAAGGGATTGTCAAATGTCCTGTAGTGAAATTATGCCCCTTGCCATTTCAATGAACTTGAAATGTGGGCATTTCAATGTGGGCGGGATGTTTGGTATCTGTATATAGTGTATTATAAGACTATGTGGATGTGTGTGTATATGTACAATGGAAACACCAGACTATGTGACTTAGCTTTAATTGCCGGCGCATACAGCAATCATCGTGGCAGTGGTTCCTCCAAGTGTAAGCAAACTTAGTTGTAAACAAGATTGCGGGCTATTAAGTAGTGCTATCGTGCACTGGTTCGTTGTTAAGTTGTTTTGTTTGAAGTATTCGGGACTTACATCTCCTTTGACAACATTTTTCTTTCGATATGCATTTAGATGTAACATCCGACTTCTTTTCTCATCTTGGGTTCAGTTTTCACGGCAAATGGCTGCGATCTACCCACTAGCAGGCAGATTGTCTGAGCAGGTGAAAAGCAACTAAAGAGGATGTGAAGAAATGGCAGGAGGAGGAACTTTATCTTGGCGCGAGGGAGCTTCCTCTCCATTGTCCTTTGCCTGCTGTGATCAAGCGGTCGTGCGGTGCCACATCACTGCTATCAGTTTTGCACAAAATACACAATGACAGAATATGTTTTTCTCTAAATTTTCTGTTGTAACCTAGTGCAAACTACAATGGAAATGTAAGACTAAAAACTAATACACAGCCCTTGAAAAGTTTTACATAAGAATGACTAATACAGTAAGTGTGAAATTTCTCGGGAAAGGCATTATTTTGTCTTATCTAGCTCTAATTTTCTCATTATCAACAAAGCTGGACTGATCCAGACACTCAACAGTTGTGCACGTTATATTAATCTCTTTTATATACAAAATCCATAATCGAACATCGTTCAGTTTATATAAGTAAATGATAATGTTGAATATCTACAGCATATTTCGTGCAACAGGTATGTGGGAGCATTAAAACAAAGTCAATCTTACGAGCGAGTAGAGCATACAAGCCCATTCCTGAGTAACTTGAGAACTTGTACAAATGAGATTTGGCAGTATTTGATTACTATAACATGTAATTTTTTGTGTGAGAGCTATTCAAAAGTGGCTTAAGTAAGACGTATGCAGGATTTTTTCAATATGGATCAGGGTCGGTAAAAATAGGTCAAAATTCTAATAACAGCCCTTCGAGATAATGACCCTTTTCCCGGTAACCGTAAAGGGTTAGAGAATTGAAGGTTCATTGTACTTTAAAACTGCTTGTCAGACGACATTAATTGTTTGGCTTATGTCAGATCCAGCAAAACTCTGTTAAGACATCTGTGAAGGGACTGTAAAAATAATGCTTATAAAATCAGGAAAACTTCTTAAAAGGGCAAAATTACACATGTACAGTTAGACAAAGTACACAATTATTCTACTTATTAAGCAAGAATACTTCTTAACATGGATTCACTGTATCTTGAATTTGATTGGCTGTTCAGTTTTAAGTGATATGTTAGGGTTGTGGTGTCGTTTATGCCAGGGCTGTCATGTCGTTCATTCCAGGGCTGTCATGTCATTTATGCCAGGGTTGTCATGTCATGGTTCTCAACACTTTGTAATTTCAGCATAATCTTAAAAGAATTGCCAATTATAATTAACCTTAATTTGCTAATAACAGCTGGGTGATTCTGCATTGGTGCACCACTAGCCTTTAAAGTAAATATCAAAGATAATTATATACCTTAAACACTGGATCTCACTCTACTTGTTCATAAAACGTTGATCACATATTTGTCTAATATATTGGAATTGGAATCAAAAACTGGGAGTGCAAAATGAAGACCTGTAATTGCAGCAGAATCGAAAAATTTTTGGAACCAACCCATCCCTATGAGTTGTTTATAATGCCATGCCTCACCAAACACAATGACAAAAGTCATCTTGACAGTCTTGATTTTGGCTCTTGGAATGATTCCACGTGAGCTGGCCCTGCGAGAATCTTGGTCATCAGAAGGCCGCCTGGTGGAACGGAGATGATCTAAAACACAACAACGATTAGTATTATGAGATATAACAGATAATAGGATCACACATCTAAATTTGACCAGAATTATCAGACTAAAATAATAAAAATTACATTTTCCATAAGGGCGATTAAAAATAATATAATTTAAAGTAGTATTTCTGTTTTTAGGAAGAACTTTTATTTTGACTGGTTTGCCGAGGCATATAACTAATGTTATTTCTCTAGTGTTTGTTTACATTTTCATGCAACACATAGGGTATTTTTCAGTTTTTAATTTTGCTATGAGAGTTTGATTTTCTCATGCCGGCAAATCTGAAATTTTTCTACGTATAGTAAATTTTATCATCGACACTTGGCAACTGTTCTGTATCAGTTCCAGTATTGAACATTAATTAAAACAAATGTTTATAATAAATATTTTTTGCATGACATCGTATGTGCTTAGAAGGTATGCCACGGCCCAAGTGTTTTGGTGGGTGTGAGAGTAGACACACCTGGGGATGAGTTTGACTCATTCTCAGTGTGGAACAGGAGCCCAACCAGTATACAGGACTGGTTGTGTGTATTTATGGCTGAGTATGAAGTCGGGGACAGCTAGCACGACCTTCCGCTTAGGTGGGGCCACTCTCCCAGGATACCTGAGGATGGGGGACCTGTGGAGGTCCTGGAAATGCTGTGGTTCAGACCATAGTGCACTGAGGTTGGCCCCTGAATCTGGTGTGACGGTGGGCAGGCGATTGTAAGTGCTGGTTATATCGTATGGATAGACTGAGTAAGGCGGGAGCTCCCATAACCACAGGTTAGCTATGAAGTATGATATTTATTGTCCACTCAAGTACACTAGGAACACAGGGTGAGTGACTCCATCGAGTTTGACTGGTGGGGCTAAGAGATCTGAAATGGGTACTGGTGAGACTGGTATCTAGATAGCAGATGGCCTGCACTCTCTCCTGGGGGCTGAGGTTCATGTGTTCAGCTGGGATGGGGCTAAGTCCCTCTTGGTACTTAGAGATAACATCAGCCCTTTAAACCCTCTTAGGATACCACTTCGACAGTCGAAGGGTATGAGGAAGCAATTACTAATATCAAACCCATGGAGGTGGAGCAGGTAATGTGTGGTCCTACTCAGGTGTACTTCCATGTTCCGTAATCGCCAGGCCAAAGCCGCCCCCTATCCTGGAATCCGGCACCAGAATTGTGGTGGTTACTGAGAGTCAGGTTATACTCTGGCTGGTGGTCCCAATATGTGGATGAGTTCCCCTTATGGGCTAGTCCCCTCAGACCCATTGAAATCCTCTTTCCGGTGCCAGAAGCACAGTGGAATGAGCAGATCCCAGAATAACAGTCCAACCCCAAGGGGATGAGTACCTTGTGTTGGAGCTCTATCATCCTATACACCTGGGTGCATAGAAAAGGCTGGTGTGTGTGTGTTCTAATTGTGAGTTTGGCGGTTTGGTGAGGATAAAATTCCTGGTCATCTGCTGTCCCTCGACAGACCCGGTGTTTACGGGGCCGGGTTCTACGGCTACAGAAATAATATCTTAAGTGGGATAAAATATTGTTAATTTTTGTATGGAAATAAACAAGGTGGTTTGTACTACCTCCTATTAACTTGGAACTTAAAGGAAGCATGCTACATTATATAGGTGAAGGCGACCTGCTTCAAAGCTAATGGGTAGTTAGAAAAAGTGGCTATGAAAATAACTCAACTATAACTAATGCAACGGTGTTTGTCCTGAAGGGACCGGAAAGTGTCCAAGTGTTTGACTACTTAAACTGGCGATGATCTTTGAAGGCTATTTGGGAATCTAAATACCTCGGCTTTGGCACCAAGAGCGCGTTGAAGAACAGGCAGAGCTGATGGTTCCTTCGGCACCAGGAGTGAAGTGAAAGAACAGGACCCACTGGCATCCCAAGGGACATGCCCCAATATTTATACTCATCCTGGCTTGCCTTTAGTCATGGGAGATGTGTGGTGGCATTACATCCTCTGGGCATGTTATGTCACAAGCCAGCTCTGGATCCAGCAGCCACATGCCTCAGCTATTCGTATTAATAGTACCATCCTTTGGTGCACTATAGTACTAGGTGACTTTGAGGCATAGTCTTGGGTGCTTGGACAATGAACAGTACTATTCTTCGGAGAGGGTGTATGTCTTTTACTATTGGGTAAACAGTACAGGTTATTGATGTCACAAGGATTATACAGCCAATCAAATTCTGTTGATGTGTGCAGCTAAGTGGTGCGCGCACTGATGAGTAGAAATTGATTTCAATCGCACCCCACCCCTTTTCCATTGCGATGGAGGCTCATCTGGGCGAAGGTGCAAGAAAGTAAAAAAACTTGCTTACGAGAATGTAGAACTGTACCAACAAGATTTTTTCTCTCTCCATCGGCTTCTGTAACTTGCTATGGTCTATGCACTGGGTACTAAAGCTTCGGAGCGGGGTGCTGGATGCATCACTGGCAGATGGCAGTGTGAGGTTTCTCTGTCTCTCTCTCTCTTGGTGTGGTCGGGCAGGCTATACGTATTCTGTCTCTTTCTGAAGTAGGACAGTGGAGCACTATCTCTCTCTGCACCAGGCAGCTGGTGGCCAGGTGACAAGCAGATAACTGCATCTTCTCTTTCATGTGTGGTGTAAGTGTCTCGTAAGGAATCCAGGCCTCTGTTATGCGGCCTTTGTTTCTTATATATGCCACCCTACATTTAGCAGCTGATGGCTGTGGGTACGTACAATACTTGGTTACAGATTTTAGCCTGTGGAGAGAAAGGCAAGACACAGGCAGGCACATAAAAATCTACACTTGTGAAATAAATATGCAAAGCCTCACTCGTAATGGAATGCGTGTTTTAACTTCTATCCTGCTGTGGCCGCAGAAGGTGGAAATAAAATGACCCCTACCTGTGGTCATTCTATGTGTCGCCTTGTAGGAAAAGTTACGTGCGACAGGTTGGTAAGGGAAGTAATGCTTAGACCTTCTGGCATTTTGGCCAATTGGTTAAGCTTTGAATACAAGTGCACTAGAAAATGAAGTTTACTAACCCAAAAATCGTACAAGAAGAAAGAAGAAAGCATGTAACCTTCAAACAAATGCAAAACGCTTGAATATTTTATAACACTATTCTGAAAATTTTAACAAACATTCATTTGGTTTGATTGGAAATTTCTTTTGTTTGTTCGTGATTTTTGAGGAAGTTTACAAAATACAAAAATGATTAATGAAGGCAAGATTTTAACTTATTTACAACAATGATTAGAAAATTTCCAGCTATATTCTTGAGGGATTCTATAAAAAAGAAAATTATTGAATCAAAAAATGTTTAAGTATTTACAACACTAGATTAGAACTCTGAATTATTTTACACAATGCCTAGAAAATTTTCGACATTTGTCTTGAGGTTTTCTATATAATACAGAATGAATTAATAAAGATAGTTTTTAAATAGTGGCGTCAGCCACGAGCCTCAAGCCCGTTTGCCAAGCGTTCCATGCAGTTAGTCCACTGCCCACGTGATCACAGTGCTTCAATCACCGAGTGCCATATGTGTGCATGTGAGATGTAGTATTATGTTTATGTTTCTGAAGGGTTAGGAATGACATGTGTTTTTGTTTACTTTTCGAAAGTGCCATTATGTGTTGTGTGTCTATGTTTTAGTTTTGTACTGCTCAGTAAATTCATTCAGTTTTTTGCACAGTGTGCACTAATGCTATTGAACGGCATAAACATAGTTTTTATATTTATTCTCTTATCAGTGTTTGATGTTCAATTAAGGGTTACGTTGTGTACACGATGGCTTGTGTACATATGTGTTCGTTTATTTATTTTTGTGATCCTATTCCTCACATGTAAGTACAATGCAGTTGCCTTATAAAGTGTTATGTTAGTTTTAAGAGTGTTTTGTTTTATGGATTTATTGTTAAAATGCCCATGTGCTCATGTGGTGTGTTGAAATCACACCGACCATCCATGTAGTTGTGTTGATGTTTATGTTTGCCGTGATGCACGGAGATAGAGAGTCAGGTTAGCACCATACAATAAAAGAACAGAGTCGCTACATTTTTATCACATGACCTCACGTGTAGTTGGGAAAGATGGGGGTCCCGAATCATTCCTAGTGACTCCACATATATGTAGTAACACTATAAAATTGCAACGGTGTACACCACATGGTAATCTTTTCCTAACCCTAGTTGTATTTTAATTTATAATTACTTTAAGTGCTTTATACGAAATTCTATCAGGGTTAAATATTTGTTTAGATATTAAGTTGTCCTCGGAAACCATCCCATTAGTTCCTGGCTCACATAAAAAGTGCTCACTAATAAGTGGTTAAGTTTTGTGTGGCAACCTGGTATGCCATAGATATACTATTTTATGTATATATTGTTATTGAGGTGTTTTTATGTTTTTATAAAGTGATGTTCACTATGTTCATTTCACTTGCATGGCCACGAGCCATTCCAGTTCATTATTTTATAATAATATCATGTGCCGATCACAGTCACATGGTCCAGGGCAGGAGTACCGGTCAACCAGAGGTCTCCGCACCAACTGCCATTTTGGTAGAGTCCGAAATTTGACGTGGGGTTGTTGGGTCGCCGCTCCGCTCCGGGCCTATGCCTTTTTGCTACATCATTCATTATGTAATTCTGTTTAATTAATGTTAAATAACTGGAACCTTTGTTTTTCAAGCTCGGAGTAAGCCCCTCCCCACATCCCTGGTCTGTTTGTTCTTGGCCAGAGCGTAACTATGCACTTATAATTTCATGTAGGCCACGTGCATTTGTCTGTATCAGTGGTCCTGTCTGTATACTGTCCTGAGGTTGACTAGCATCTCTTCGCCAATTAACTGGGTGGCAGTTCGGCTACTAAGATGTCCCGATTCTGTGATGAACTCACCATACTTGTGCCACCATTCAAGGACTTTGCCCTTTAATTTGGCTTGATCAATGTCCACCTATTGCTTTGGAGGAATTTCATTATCGCGAAATTCCTTTTCGCATTTGGCAGTGAACACAAGTGGGTTCTCATCTGAACGTCCTTCAAATTCAGGGATTTGGGATTCCCCTGTTGCACTGTGTGGTGCTGGTTTGGGTGGCTGGCCCTGGGTTCTGCAGTCAGTATTTTGCGGCATAGGTGTTATACATCGCGATACACCGTTCCAGGTCTGGTTACTCTTTCTTGTCACCAACCATTACAATTGTTGTGGTCGGGTTTGGAACATGGAATGCAGCAAACTGTGTTGGCCCCATTTCCTGGGCAGGTTACCCAGCTGCAGAAAGCTGTTTGCCTAGTGCGGCACTCCTCGCATCTAAATTCAAGCCCATCTGTATACCTAATTTTGTCTGCTCAGCCTAGACAGACGTAATGAAAAATTTTCTGGCAGTGGGCGCATTCCATGCGATATATTCCCGTACTGGAACAATTGGTTTTGTGGCAATGCTCGGGTATGGCATCAGCCATGTTGATTGCGGCTTGCTCGGGTCCGTTCATGTCTGTGTCTTGAGTGCCACGAGGCATTTTAATACTCTGGTAGTAGGCGATTAGGCTCCTGGTCAGATTACTTGGCTCGAGGTTGTGCTGGCCTCGTTCTGCTTAATTAGCCCCTGTAATTACGTCGATAGGCTCCACATTGGGTGTCAGAAAACTTCTTGATTCGTGACATTCACACGACTAAGGAGGTACGTTATGGCCCAAGTGTTTTGGTGGGTGCGAGGGCTTACACAACCAGGGATGAGTTTAACTCTTATTCGCAACATGGAACAGGAGCACTACCAGTATACAGGACTGGTGTGTGGCTTTCCTGCTGGGTACGAAGTTGGGGACAGCTAACACAATCTTTGGTTTAGGTGGAACCACTCTCACAGGAAAACCTGGGCGGTGGAGGACCTTTGGAGGCTTCTGGACCTGCTTTGGTTCGTACTATGGTGCACTGAGGTTGGCCCCTGAATCTGGTGTACCAGTGGGCAGGCTATATTGGTGCTAGTTGTCGTCTGGGTATACTGAGCGAGCAGGAGCCCCCAAGACCACAGGTTAACTATGCCTTATTATGTTCATTGTCCACTCAGGTACACTAGGAACACGTGGTTAGTGACTCCATCGAGTTTGAATGGTGGAGTGCAGTGATCTGAAACGGGTACTAGTGAGGCTGGTCTCTCTAGACAGCAAATGGCCTGCATTCACTTCAGGGGATTCAGGTACTCGAGTTCGGATGGGATGAGGCTAAGCTCATCTTAGTACTTAGAGATAGTATCACATCTTTTAACCCTCTCATGGATATCACATCGATTGTAGAGGGACATGAGAAAACAATTACTACTATCAAACCCATGGAGGTGGAGCAGGTAATGTGTGGTCCTACTCGGGTGTACTTCCATGTTCCGTAATCGCCAGGCCAAAGCTGCCTCTATCCCAGAATCTGGCACCAGAAGTGCAGTGGATACTGATAGTCAGGTTACACTCTGACTGGCGGTCTCAACATGTGGGTGAGTCCCCCTTAAGGGTCAGTCCCCTCAGACTCAAGGAAATACTCCTTCCCTCATCATGAGTGAGGTGGAAAGAGCAGACCCCAGAATAACAGTCCAACCCCAAGGAGATGAGTACCTAGTGTCGGAGCTCTACCATTATATACACCTGGGTGCATAGAAAGGATGACCATCCAATACAGGTTTGTGTATTCTACTGGTGAGTTTGGCAGTTTGGTGAGGAAAAAATTCCCGGCCAATTGCTGTCCCTCGATGGACCTGATGTTTACGGGGCATGGTTCTATGTTTATGGGAATAATATCCTAAGTGGTATAAAATATTGTTTATTTTGGTACAGAAATACAAAAGATGGTTTGTACATCTCCTAAAAAGTTGGAGCTTAACAGAAGCATGCTACTTTAGACAGCTGAAGGCAACCTGCTTCTAAGATAATGGGGTAGGTAGGGAAAGAGGCTATGAAAATAACTCAACTTTAACTATTGCTACTGTGTTTGTTTTGAAGGGACTGTCAAGCGTCTTAAGTGTTTGACGACTTAAACTGGCGATGATCTTCCAAGGCGAAAAGGGGATCTCAATACCTGGACTTCGGCACAAAGAGTACAATGAAGACCAGGCAGAGCTGATGGTTCCTTTGGCACCAAGAGTGTGGTGAAAGAACAGGACAGACTGGCATTCCAATGGATGTACCCTAGTATTTATACTCTTCCTGACTCGCCCTTGATCAAGTGGAGGGGTGTGGATATGTTAGATCATCTGGGCATGTAATGTCACTAGCTGGCTTTGGATCCAGCAGCTGCATGTCACAGTGATTCATACTAGTAGTGTCATCCTTCGGTGCGCTATAATACTAGGTGACCTTGATTCATAGGCTTGGTGGTTTGGCTAGTGAACAGTACAAAATTTTGGTGAGGGCATACATCTTTAACATTGGGTAAACAGTACAGGTTTTGATATCACGTGAATTTTATTTCCAATAAAACTTAGTTTAAGTGTGCAACTAAATGGTTTCGCACTGATGAGTAGAAGTCAATTTAAATTAGTAGCAGGACATCATGCATCAAATTAATTAAATGTTTGGTTTTAATTAGGATTTTTATGCATTATTTACATTTTAATATAATTTTAATGTCAGCCCAGTATACTGTAATAGGTCATTACAGAGTGGTTGTTTACATTTGTTTGTCTATAGTAAATATTAAAGTAATTTTTTGTGTGTATTTTCAATTCCTTTTCGTGTTTATATATTTTAATTATCTTTTATGATTGCTGCCTCATGTGTCTTTTCTTTTCCAGACTTAACTTAAGTTAATACTTAAATTGAATCATAATCCACTATGTCCATTTTATATTATTAGGTTTTTTTTATTAATTATATTACCCTTAAATTTTATTTTGAATTTTTCATAGACATTTTTATTCTGTAATTAATTATAATTAATTTTAATACCTTTTTGATTCTCTTCCTTTTATTTTTATTACAAGTTACAATTTTCTGTTTTTCTTTTTAGGTTTTTCAAAGAAATTTTTGTATATACCAGAAGTACATTGGGTTTCCAGGCTAGTTTTAGCATAGGAATCTGGATATAAAAATCTTCTGGTGTGACATTCAAACTAAGCGGATGTAGTTAATTTATTCTGCTGGGATTATTAAGATAATCCCCAGTGTCAGTGTAATTTAGGTTGGTTTAGTCAGTCTCAGAAGTTACAGTTCAAAGTAGGCATGTTGTGCCGAGAAAGAAGGGGGCGCAGATGTCTAGGGCTTTAGTTTTATGAGTGTTTGAATTTCCGCCCAAATACAGGCATGCCTATCGCCATGTTGCGTCATGCCGATGATGCCTAGAACAAGGTGATGCCAACTGATTGGTAGAGCCGGAGGGACTTATTCAACCATATAAAGTGATTTAGTAGAAAGTAACTTACATTATCCTACTATAGGATTTTAATCATTCCAAGAATGGATGCATTTTTATTCATGCCGACCTTTTGGTTTTATCCAATAGTCTCAGAACATTATCCTAAGAGTCAAAGCTGGAGCAATTAACTTATGTATCTACTTGTGGTATCATATTGTTTAATGTGAAGGATGTCGCCTAAGGGGCATATCTGAGTTCGTAAGGGCTGGAGGTCTTAGTAATAAAAATAAATAAAAGAAACTTAATTTTATCTCTAATTTATTCACTCTTCTACTAGGTACATCATCAGTTGGCTCTCTCTGCTCTAACTCTTCCTATTTTAACAGTGAGCCCACTATTTGATTTTATTTCAACTTTAATTAATGTACTTCTTAATGTCTCTCTTGATTACAGTCAAATAACTCACGCCCAGTATTAGTATGTGTTCAGTCCATCTGTTTCATAAGTTATAAAGTATTTCACTCAGGAACTTGATCCAATAGTCCAGGCTCCTACCACATCCTTCAAAACATTGACATTCGCAAGTCACCACCTTCCTTTTCCATGCTACTCACTCGGAATCCCGCCAGTCATCCATTCAACCACTCCAACACGAGGCCCGTCACACTTAAATACAGTCAGGGCGACCGTCTGGAAGGTTCGATGTACCCCAAGCCATGCCGAGAGTCTAGGTGAGTAATCCAGAGCATTCTTCGATAAACAAGGAAAAACACTACGACCAGGGTCATACCTAGTGACAAAATAATATTATTTTGTTAGCCTCACTTTGAAACTATACGCCACTGTTTGCCTGTTGCTCGTGCTGCGCTGCTATCTCATCTTTTTTCCTTTTCTCCGCTCGGGCACCGGTCACACCAAGGTCAGTAATGTGAACCAGTGACACGCCACATTGCCCCCTCCTCAAGTCTGTTCATCCCAAACAGACTATGCAATGTCAGGATCTTCGTTGTGTCCCAGACTGTTAATGTGGACAACCTTTGGCTTCACCAGAGATCCTTGGCGACAAATCCGAAACACCACATCATTGATCTTCTTCAGAATCCTGCAGAAGCCCTCCCAACTTATCTGTAGCTTCGGGCAGTACCCTTTTCTCCTCTGTGGGTTGTACAGCCACACCAGTTGTTCTTCTTGAAATACCTCTCCCGACATTCTCCTATCATATCACACCTTAATCTTGTTAATTATTCTGAGGTGCTGTTGAGCAAAATCATGAATGCCAACAAGTCTATTAAATCATTTTCTGGCATATAAAAGGCTGCAATTTCCCCTTCTGTCAGTCAGCCAAACAGCAGGTCACTGGGGAGGCATAGCTCTCTTTCAAACAGCATCCTTAATGGTGTTACCCTTGTGGACTCATGAGTTGCTGAGTGGTAAGCAAACATAAACAGTGACACATTTGAATCCTATTCCTTATGGTTGTCTGCCACAAAGGTTGCCAGGTACTGCTCAAGAGTGCGGTTAAACCTTTTGACCATTCTATCTGACAGAGGCTGTAGTCCTAGTCATTTCATCCTCCTGGAAGTTCCACAGTTTCTTCCTTGATCAGAATGGAGTTTTAGTGACAACCCAAATCTCGAAAAGACATTTTCTAAGAATGACCTCTAGCCAATTAGTAAAATAATCTTGAGCCACCAGTGGATACAGATTACCTCTATCTCTGTGACAGGCAAAGGACCCAGAATGTCTACTGCCATCCTTTTGAATGGGGCTCCAACATTGTATTTCTGGAGGTGACATCCCCTGTTCCTTGGGCACTTCTTCGCAACGCAGGTGTCGCCCAATTGGCACCACTTCTCAATAACCTTCTGACAGTGAAGTCAGTAGAATCTCAGCCCAATTCTATCAAGTGTCTTATTAACACCAAGGTTCTCACTGGCTGCCTCATTATGCAGTTCTTTTAAGACTTCTGGAACCGGCATTCTGGAAGGACCAACTGTAACCATGTGTTTTTCCCATCATTAATTTCCCAGATCCTGTAAAGTACACCATTCTTCAGTATGAGGGAATTTCACTGTGCCCAGCAAGTTTTGACTGCTACACTCAGACTAGATATCTGTTCCCATTTCGGCCCACAGCGAGCTTCTTTCCATTTCAATAATCATTCAGCTGGTATTTCCTAATATCCTCATCACTCCAGGCAGATGCCCCATCACAAGATATATAACCTTGAATTCTTGTCCTCTGTACCTTCAGCAATTCACCACTCTTTACTTACCGACATTCGCAATGACGACAAGATGGCTCACATGGCCTCCTAGAGAGTGCATCTGCATTGTTGTGAAGGCGTCCAGATTTGTGCTGTATTTCAAAGTCATATTCTTGAAGATGCTGTATTCACCGGGCAATTTAACCTTCGGGTTCTTAAAATTTAGTAGCCAGCATAATGAAGTATATTCGGTTCTTAGAATAAAATGTCTGCCATAAAGGTAGGGGTGGAAGTGTAAAATTGTCTTCACCATAGCCAGAAGCTCCCTGTGTGTAACATAGTAATTTCTCTCAGGCTTATGCAATACCTTACTGAAGTATTCTAGTGGTCTTTCCCTCCCACCTTGAGCCTGAGATAACACAGCTCCAATGCCTGCATCACTAGCATCAGTGTCCACAATGAATAAACCCTCACTTTTTCAGGAAACCCAGTACCAGAGGAGATACCTATCAGAATTGTCTTTAGTTTTCTAACAGCATCTTCACACTCATTGGTCCAATAAAATCTCCTTTTCACCTCAGTCAGTTCATGTAGTGGCTTGGAAATTGTGGCGAACCTAGGTACAAATCGACGGTAGTAGGCACATCGTCCCAGAAAACTCTGCACTTCAGTTGTCGGTTGGTATCGGCCAATTTCTTATTGCCTTGGTCTTCTCGAGGTCTGTTTCAATCCCATGGGTCGACACTATATGTTTCAATCCCATGGACCGACACTATATGTCCCAAGAAAATTATTCTCTTTTGAAACAGGTGGCACTTCTTAGGAACCAGTTTCAAGTTGGTTGCGGCCACTTCCTGGAATACAGTTTATAAACCTGATAGATGCTCTTCAAATGTCCTTCCTGTCACTACTATATCAACCTGGCATACATCTAGAGGCAAAACCTTTTCCGTCGGGCATTCGGAAGTAGCCGTGGCATTACACACCCAATAGGCATAACTCTGAATTGCCAGGTTCCTTTCCCTTAAACATAAAATGCACTCTTCTCTTTGTCCTCTGTAGCCACCTCACACTTCCGGTACCCACACTTCATGTCCAAAGTAGAAAAACACTGTGAACCTGCTAGGTTATTTCATGTATCATCTATCCTGGGAAGCAGATAAGAGTCTTTCTTTGTTGCATTAGTATTAAGCTGGCGATAATCTACACAAAACCTCAGAGAGCCATCATTTTTCTTAACAAGTACAATGGGTGACAACCAAGGGCTAACTGATGGTTCTGTCACCTATAAATCCTTCATTTCCTTTACAATTCCCTCAACCACCTCATGCTTAGCTAGTGGCAATCGCCTTGATGGCTGTTTTGTAGGCCTGGCATCTCGTGTATCTATCTGGTGGCATGTCACATTAGTTCTCCCAAGCTCCAAGGTCATGTGGTCCACCAAAAGTCATCCCTCTTTCTCTGCAGTAATTCAGAGACAGCCTTCTCCTGTTGCCAGTTAAAATGTTCTTTCGTTCGTTCTAGCAGTTCATCCAATATGTCTGGTAGAGGACATTCTATTTGTTCTACTCTAGAATAATTTATAACACTTATAAGTACCTATGTGACCCGCTTGCAAACACCTATCATGGCCCCCTCCTCGAGACGAATGACACTATCGGACAAATTAATCATCCTAACTGGAAAACTGTCAGAGTTAGAAGAGATCAAAGTTTATACTAGAACAACTTTTCCTGGCAGAACACTAATATTTTCTGCTGGATCAATTAGACCCAAACATCTGACAAACTTTTCTTGACATCTGCTTGAAATTACAATTTCACTATAAGTGGGCAGCAATGGGTTGACCACATACTACTGGGCAACTAAGTGGGGAGGACAAATCATGCCATGTTGACACCACTAACTCTGTACTGCCTACCCATAACACACCATGTCATGTATCAGTACAGCACCCCAAAATACATTCATCCACTATTTCTGCTATGTAAACATCATGCTCTATGCTTATGTCACCAAGCTTTTACCTTTAACTGGTGTGGTCAAACTGTTACTGTGGTCAAACATTATCGTTCCGTGGTGTCGGGCGATCGCTGGAGGAAAGGCTCGAGGATGTCTGGTCTTACTGCTGTTATAGTTGCTCCAGTGTCGACCACCATCTGATAAGAAATATTATTCAGGCTCCTCTCCACAAGTATTGCATCTCAGTTCTGTTTTACCAACCTTACACATAAGGACATTGGAGCCTTCCCTTCAGCAGTCACCGATCTTCGCTCTCTAAAATCTGTGTTTACGAGTTTTCTGAATTAGCTGTATTCTCACCTGCCTTTCGCTGCATTTCGCTGTGGACAGTAGGCTCTCATGTGCCTCGACTGTCTACATGACCAGCACTCCGGCCGTTTGGGTGGCGGCGGTGAGGCTCTGTAGTACAAACCCTGGATGCGATGCATTTTATGGCCATCTGCATCTTCTTTGGTGTCTTCGTTAATCTGTCTTCGCCCTTTTCGTTCAGTGTCACTGCCTCTACCAGACGTAGGGGTGCAGCCCTCTGTCTTGCCGACTCCACCTCCAGTACTCGGGCCAGGGCATCTTGCATGTTGTGGGGTGCATCGATTACGAAGCCGACTGCTATGATGTTGCGCGCCTCTTCGGGCACCCTTCCAGAGATAGATGGGACAGCCGCAGAATATCTTTCCATAGCTCCTGTAGTCACAGGGTGCGGCTTCGCAGCATGTCGCAGGTACCAGTCGCCTAAACGAAGCTCCAAGTCCGACACCAGTGTGGGGTACTGCAGTCGATGTCGTTCTGGCAGAGATTGTAATGTGCTCAGTGGTATACTGAGTATTGTAGTATACTGAGAGGCCCCGGCCTCTCAGTATGGTGGCGAAGTAACAAGCTCGCTGTTCGGTCGTCCAGCCATTAAGGGTAGCAACTATATCAAACTGGTGTTGGTACTCCCACCATGAAGTCTGGCCGTCATAAGGAGAGGACTTAATTGAGACCCCCTTACCCACTGTTGGCTGCGCTACACCAATGCCGCAGATCTTCGTGCTGCCCTCCGAGGCTGCTGTGTTGGTTACTATTTCTACTGCCTCTCAACTTCTCTCGGCTGACGATGAAGTGGTTGGTGAACTTTGTTACTGAAGAATCTCCTCCATCTGCTTCTTCATTGAATTTATTTCCTGTTTCACTTCATTCTAGACACTATCCATCCTTCCACTGATACTGTCCACTATCTCAGTTACATTGTCCATCCTGTTATTTACACTGTTCACTATTTAATTTACACTGTCCATTCTTGTATTCGCTCTGTCAATTTTTGTGTTCGCTAACTCGCTAATGCCTTCTATTCTCCGTCCACATTTTCGTTTACAGAGTCAATTTTCCTATCTAATGCATTCTCATTAGCAATGTCTATTTTGCTAATTACGCTCTCTTTCACACTACTAACTTCGTAATTTACATCTTCCCTTAAGCTATTTGCACTTGCGCTCACTTGGCTACTTAGCCCCTCAATCAGTGCTGCTCACAGTGCTTCCAGTTCTGCAGACATTTTCCTGGTTAACATTCACTTGTATGGTTGTATAACATAGTCCTAATTATCTTCACCTAAAACTATTACAATCACCTAACTTGTCCTGATACCACTTATTGCTAACCTATTACCTAATTTCATTTACTATTAATTAATCAATATTTGTCTCCAACTTACTTCTGACACCAGTGTTACATGTGAAAGATGACGCCTAAGGGGCATATATGAGGTCGTAAGGGATGGAGGAATTAATAATATAAATAAATAAATAAATAAATAAATAAAAGAAAGTAAATTTCATCTCTAATTTATTCACTCTGCTACTATGTACAACATCAATTGGTTGTATCCACTTTTATCGTTCTATTTAACAGCGAGGGTACTATTTAATGTTTATTTCAAACTTAATTAAAGCCCTTCTTAATCTCTCTCTCTCTCTCTCTCTCTCTCTCTCTCTCTCTCTCTCTCTCTCTCTCTCTCAGTCAATTAGCACATACCCATTATTAGTATGTTTCCAGTCTATCTGTTTCCATCAGTTATAATATCTTTAATGCATAGCATTCTTCGATAAACGAGGAAAAACATTACAACCAGGGTCATGCAGTGTCGTGCCGCAGAATATTATCTTGTCGGCCTCACTTTGAAACTGATATACCACCGTCCGCCTGTCGCTCGTGCTGTGCTGCTGTCTCATCTTTTGTCCTTCTCTCTGCCCGAACGCCGGGCACACCAAGGTCAGCGACGTGAACCAGTGACACACCACAATACTAAACTGTATTCCAGAGATCTTTTCCCGAATATTTAAATTTTTCAATAATTACGTAGTGTTTGCATGAATCAGAATACATAGTGTGATACAAAAATCAGAACTACAAGGAATATACTTACTAACTTTTTAGCACAGATTAATAAGCAACATTCAATTTTCTTTATGTTAAATCTTATTTCAATTTTCAGAATCTGCAAACTGTTAAATTTTAATTTTTTTTATTTCCCCATGAAAACATCTTGTAAGGATAGTGGGATTTTAAATTAATTAGGCTCCAACCACTTAAAATGTTAAGAACTTGACTTTTACCCATCTACAGAATTCTAAGTCAGCAGACATCAACTGCACTACTGGTTTGAATAATTTTTAGTTGCTATGACTGTGCTATTCAGATATTTATTTTCCCATTATTAAAAAAAGGCAGAAGTTTTTTCAAAAATTCCAAAATTATTGAATTTTTATTGTTTACTTTTCTCAAGTATCAGACACGTTTAATGTTTTCAAGCCAGAAATAATTAATTTGACACAACAGCTTTTGCCACTGCAGTTTAACACATTAATATTATCTGTTGTAGTCCTCAGGAATCAGCTGTTTATAGGAGGACGGTAATGACTAATTGTGGGATAGTAGTTTCTTTCAACAGTCTTTGATATGGTAGTGTAGTCGTCAGACTACTCGCTTCCCACACAGGTGAACCGGGCTCAATTCCCTGTAAGGCTGTTCCTGGATTTACTCATGTGGGGAATTGTACAGGACAATGCCGCTAGTCGGCAGGTTTTCTCGAGAGACCTCCTGTTTCCCCCAACCCTGCATTCCAGTCCTGCTCCATACTCGACTAGCTTCACCCTCCGCAGTTTCAAGACCTCAATGTTAAGAGCTGCTGGGACCTAAGTTTGGACTCACTCTTTTAGCACTTTCCTTGCTATTTCCTTCTATTTAATATATTTACCTGCTTTTTTACTATCTTTTCTGATGATGAATTAGCAGTGTGTAATTTAGGAGTTCTTGTTATAGTCCCTTCACTGCTTGAGTCCAACTCATTATAACTATCAAGTAAGCCGTTTTCAGGGCTGCTAGGTGATGTTTTTCATTCTAAAAACTTCATTTCACATTGTACCTCAATTTTTCTTCTTCTGTAGCTTTGAGTGTTGGTTTTCAATTTCCTTTTGATTCTTCATTCATGCCTACTAAGCTATGCTATCATTTTGACTTTATATTCTCCCTTTCTTTTTTGTAGAGATCTCTGTTTCTTTCTCTATGAAGATTTGGTGCAATTCAGGATTGTCCTTAACTTCTTTCCTCTCTTTTTTTCTTTTCTCTTTCTACTTGTTTCTTTTCTGTAACACATGGTCTTTTCTTGTTTGAGCATGTTTGACATTTATGTTCGACTACTGGTGACAATGGTGTACAACCTTTCATTTGATTGTGTAACCTCCACATTCGTCTGTAAAACTGTTTCCATTGATGCACTGTCATTTTTAAAAGTACTTGTATCAGAGTCTGCACTGGACTTGTTCCACAGTTAGCACATACTATCTTTTTATGCGCAATTTCTGGGTCATGGGTTAAATTCTACCTGGCAATCAGGTAGTATTGTCATCTTTTAGCATTTCGTGTTTTCTCATGTGGTATCTTACTTATTTTTGCATCAATTTTACTATATATTTGACTCTTGCTTTCTCTTTTTTATTGCAGATGCGTCTTCTTTCACTTTCTTTAACTTTTCTCTCAATATATCTATTCCATTTACACCTTTACCATGTCATAAACTCTGCTAAGATAATGGTTATTCATCGTGATGACCTGAAAGTCAGAGTAAAAACCATGATATGATACAGTTCAGCACCCCTCAAACTTAATTCCCACAACCACTCCTCTTATACAAAACAAGTTTTCCCTATGTTCAATTCAACCAATAATGGCCAGTCAGGGCCGCGATGATGTAGTGTTTAGACTACTTATCTCCCACCAAGGCAAACTGGCTTTAATTCCCAGTGGGGTCTGTTATGTAAGTGAAAACTAAACTGTTGTTTTGCATCATCTTTATTTACTTTGTTACCTCTAACATCCTCACAAACATATCACGTCTTTCCGCCATCTCGCCTATCTCTGTCTCGGTCTCCAGTTTGTTGCTACCAACCTTACTCTCCTGACATCTCCCATATTTAATACAGAAAACAAATACAAAGAAACATTCAGAATACAAATACATTTATTGTCGTAGAATCACTGTCAAAGAAACATTCGGAATACAAATACAATGACTGTCATCTCCCTTTTTAAATACAGAAAACAAATACAACTGCATCCACTAAATACAACACTTTATATACACATCTTAATTCTAAACTGAATCAAGATCAGAAAACTTCATAGTTTCACAGCCTTAGTAATGAACATTAGCAGGATCCCCGATCAACTTTGATGGTTTCACAACTCTACCATACCTAGATGTTACAACAGATTCACTACGAATATTATTTACAGGTGTAGTGGCTTACTAATTAATGCATCCTGATATGCCCTAGCATTTACAATAACTGTGCCTCACTTCCAGCCTATAATAATTTTCTGTAAAACCACAAAAACTACCTGTAAGGGAATCTTCAACATCACCAATACTCTGCGAAACATCCTGTGAAACAGCTATTTGGTTCATACTATGTAAGGCATTGTTATTCGGTGATTTGCCTACTTTAGTGTGTATACTCAGAGAATTGTCAGTGTTGACTACTGTATGGGCTTGTGTCTGGGCGAAGTACATTTGCAGATCGCTCAAGAATTTCCCCATTTGGCATTTTAACGACATATGAGCATGGCCGATCAGCTGGTCTAAGAATCGCAGCACCTTTAATCCACCCCTGGGAGGTTTGCACACTGGCATTTCCCGAAAGTGGCCATTCCTCCAGTTTTCGAGCATGTTTGTCATAATAAGACTATTTTTCAATCTGCTTATCAGAAAGAGCCTGACGAACCTCATTATGATCAGGTAATACAAGATCCAGTAAAACTGGTACAACTGGGACAAATGCTCGAACCCTATGTCCCATGAGGAAATGAGCTGGTGGAAACCCATTGATTATAGTAGAGTTGCGCATCTCCAGGAGAAACATATCCAAGTCCTTGTGGTCTGCCATAGCTTTTTTAAGAGTTTTCTTCATGCTTTGAATATGATGCTCAAACATGCCATTAGACTGCGTATAGTGCGGACTAGAGGTATCGTGAACAATGTTCCACTCATGTGCGAAGTCACTGAACTCCAGTGAGGTAAGGTTGTAACCCTCATCTGACATAACCACAACTGGAATGCCAAACCTAGCAAAAATATCTTTCAAGTGTTTAATAATACAGGCACTTGTTTGGAATTTAAATTTTTTTCAACTCAACCCACTTAGTATTATAGTCTACTACATCAGATAAGGCTTATCTTTTTAGAAAAAACACATAAATTCCTAGCTTTTACCAAGGCTGGCCAGGTACCCGCTGTGGAAGCAATGGTTGCCTACTCTTAGATTTTTTAAAAGTACTGCAGACCTCACAGGTGATTACAAACTTTCAATATCTGCTGTAATGCTGGGCCAAAACACAGTAACCCGGGCTCTCTGAATACACTTCTCAGTCCCTAGATGAGCAGCATGAATGCACCCAAGAATCTACTATCACAAAAATTTGGGAAATAAATATAGCATTGCCTCTGAGTACCAAACCATATGCACACCTCAGGTCTTCTCTGTTAGTCCAGAATTGTTTCATTTCCGGGGTCAATTTATGAAACTTGTCAGGTCACCCTACAGAAACAATTCTGCACAAACTCTGAAGCTCTGCATCCCTGCTGGTACATTGTTGTATTTCTAGCAATTTGACATATGTTATCCTGGAAAATAACACTACTGAATACACCTGTAGTTCAAAGTTCCATTCAAGTTCAATATCCCCTACTGCACGACCTTGACCAGGTTGGCAAGCCTGTGTCAAAGTATCCGGTATGTTCATTTGCGAGCCTGGTTTGTATTCTACATTTAATGTATACCTTTGCAGTCTAAGTTGCATCCTATGTAACCTAGCTGGACAATTTACCAAGTGATTTTTAAAAAAGGTTACCAATGGTTTGTGATCAGTCTCTACTTTAACCTGCTTATTGTAAGTATACTGATGGAATCTCTTTGCTCCGAAGACTATAGCCAACATTTCCTTTTCAATTTGGGTGTATCGCATCTTGTGTCGGTGAGTGACCTGGATGCATATGCAACTGGATGACCCTCCTGAAGTAACACTGCCCTAGTCCAGTTTGGGAAGTATCAACAGACAAAATGACCAATTTATTTACATCATAGTATTGTAATATAGGACAGTTACACAACAAATCTTTAGGTGTTTTAAATACTACATTCTGTTCGTGTTCCGAATGTCACTGCACATCTTTCTTCAACACTACTCTAAGAGGAGCAGTTACCTCTGCTAGGTTAGCAATGCACCTTGACAAGTAGGTTACTACACCAAGAAACTGCTCGACATCTTTTTTTGCAGGATGGGATGCCAAATCGTTCAATGGCTGCTATTTTGTCATCAGGTTTTATATCATTTTTGGTGAACACATACCCCATACAGTGAACCTGTTGTACCCCAATCTTACATTAATTTAATTAAATGTAATACAATGTTTTGTGCTCTTTCCATTAGAGCGAATAGCCTCCCATCATGCTTCTGCTTGGTGCTGCCCAAAACATATATCATCCACATAGGTTAAAACACCAGGCAGTCCTTCAAACCCCTCTCCAAACTCAAACACTTCCAGAGCAGAACAAATGCCATAAGGCATGCACAAGAACTTATATCGCCCCGATGGTGTATTAAAATTATAGTAATCTGTGCTGCTATCATTTAACCTAATTTGCCAAAACCCATGTGAGGCATCCAGGACACTAAAATACTTGGCACCTGCCATATGAGAGGTTAACTGCTCCAGTGTTTGTAAATGGAAATATTCTTTCATAAGCACACTGTTTAAGTCCTGTGGATCTAAGCAAATTCGTATAGTGTTGTCTCGCCTGTGTGCCATAACAAGTGAACTCGCCCATTATGTGGGTTTTTCAATCTTTACAATAATCTTTACTGTGACCAACCTATCCAGCTCCTTCTTCAAGGGTTCCCTGAGAGCAGCAGGGACCCTGCGTGGAGCATGAATCACTGGTTTAGCATCTTTCATTATGACCATGTTATATGTGCCTGGTAACTCCCTTATGCCCAAAAACACTTAGGATATTTACTACCTAACTGTAAAAGGTTAGCGCCCTGAGCCTGTGTTTAAACAGAGTCTACTTTCCTTATTAAATCTAACATAATTCAAGCAAAGAGACCTAAAATGGGAGAAGAGTTTTCATTTTTGACCACATAAAATTCTAAGACCCGTACTTTGCCATTATGTGTACATTTAAGATAACACTTTCCTAGGAAGGGTATACTTTCTCCTAAATATATCACAAGTCCAATATTTGAGTTCAGTAAATTCTTATGACTTCTGTTAAGTCTTTCAAACAGTTTTCTACAGATTAGATTAGTCTGTGCTCCTGTTTCTAACTTGAGTTTAACAAAATGTGAACTCATTACCTCAACTTTAGCGAACCATTCTGTCGCACACCCACCATGTGAGACAGAGCTGACACAGAGATCTTCCTGACCACATCCAAATGGCACAGATGTTACCCGAGCAACAGAAGATTCACTACACTGAACTTCACCAACACTCATTTCACCTTCTGATGAAGATAAGGACGAGGAATATGTTCTCTGCACTGCCCTAACCTTTTTCTTCGCATGACAGATTGTTCCAAAATTATTATTACCATTGCAATTATAACATTTTACAGTATATGTTAGACACACCAGGAGTTCGTGCTTTGTACCACATCGATCACACTGAAACCGCCACTGATCCTTACCACCATCTTCGCGTACCAACTTATATTGCATATGCAGCTTACCCACAACTTTTTTGCTGTATGTGATTTCTTGCACTGTGATAGTATCGTTATGAATCTTTTCTAGACACTTTCCTGTGATTTCTGCTGTCTGACAAATATCAATTGCTTGACTCAAAGCGAGGTCATATTCTTTGAGCAGATGCTGATGCAAAGCATTGTCTCTGATTCCACAAATAATACGATCTTTGATGAGGTCATCTCTCATCATACCAAACTCACAATTTTCTGACTTTTATCGTAATTCTGTTATGTACATGACAACAGTTTGGCTTTCTTACTGAGAGCATGTGAAAAATGCATGACGTTCATAGGTAAGGTTACGCCTGGGCAAGAAGTATGCATCAAACTTACAGAGAAAAGCTAGCAAGTCATGCAGCCAAACTGAAAATTTATAAAGCGTCAGCATCGTGGCCCATAGTATTGATCAGAAACGCCACTGGTTGAGACGCCGGTTCAGACCCACTGCCAATGGCCTTGTGGTAGTACTTAAATTTTTTCTTCGACTGGAGCCAATTACTGGCGACATCGAGGTCATGGTGAAGCTTTTTTATATGTTTCACAAGCGTATTCATTTCTGCCATACTGACTGCTCCATGTTATGTAAATGAAGACTAAACTGTTGTTTCAATTCATCTTTATTTACTTTGTTACTTCTTACATCATCACATTCATAACATGTATTTCCACCATTTTGCCTATCTCTGTCTTTGTCTCCAGGTTGGTGCTACCAACCTTACTCTCCTAACAGGGTCGTCCTTGGATTTTCGCATGTGATTGTGCTGGACGAAGCCACTGATCGGTGGGTTTTCTCGGGGATATCCAGTTTCCCCTGCCCTTGCATTCCAGTGCTGCTCCATTCTCACCTCACTTCATCCTCATTGGCTCTCAAGACCTCGATAGTAATAACTGTCCAAATCTTTTCACATACTCACACAATAGCTGGTTCTTTACATCCATGAGTAATTAGTTGTCCATTTTTTATTGTTGGATCATTCAGTGAACAAGTGTATGCATGTGATTAATCAAGATGGTATGTGCCTACCACAAATATGACCATTCTAATATGAAAAATACAACAGTAAAATGACCCCAAAACAAAAACTGTGCATGGCCAGAATTTTTCCATAACCAGAATAAGCTTTACCCTCAACAATTTTGGTTGAGAGATGCTATACTTATGATTCCAGTAAGAATTTCTTAGTTCGCAGTGCAATGCATTTATTCCTGGCAAAATAAATACACAGAGGTTAGGTTAAATTGGAACTACAGGTTACTGATTTATGAGTCATTGATTGTAAATCCTCTCGTTAATTCGAATTTCACTATATTACGATTCCTTAAATATTACTTTTAAGTTTGGATTAAAACACAATGTACATAAAATCATTTTTTAATAGGGTGACTTAAAATGTAGTACCTACCAAAATGGTCTATCATCAGTCATTACTGTCCTTGAAATGTAATAATTGTCCCCATACTATTATAACTACAGGGGCAGTAATAACTATTCTCCACTGTTTAGGGCTACATAATTATGGGTTAGTTTATGGCTTATTAGTATTTACATTCTGATTAATACCTAAATGTTTGGCAAGCAAATTTTTTCTAATTATTTATATCCAAAGCATAACTAAATAAGTGAAGGATAGTAATGACGAAACAAGTTCCTCTCCATGATTAAAATGCAAACAATTACTTGCAACAAAATCAGAATTTAATAATTTCTTTCATGCTTTTATGTTAACTGAAAAAAACATGGCAGCTATATTTTTAAAAAAGTTTTGAATACATCACTGTTCTCCCAGGAAAATTATTCTGCTGAGAACATCAAGGAACAGGAATGACATAACACTTTTGAGAAAACTTTCGGGCTAAATACTCTATTCCTGTTACAAGTGTCGTTTCCAGTTCACATACTCTCTGTTCCTACTATGTATTTTTCATATATCTCCATATCATTTTTTTTCAACTCAGGCTTAGTTTGTAAGTTAAATAGCAAAGCAAACTGTATGATGGAAGATGTAGTTTGGGACAAGGGACAGTAATGACAAAACCGGTGTTAAACTTATCTGTGATAAAATGTGGTAAAGTTTTGGCAAATATTATGGGGCGTATACAGAGTACCTAAGAGGTAAAAAAAAAAAAAGTATAACTGGTCAGCAAATAGGAATCGGCAATAATTGAGAAAAAAAATTAATAGTCACATTCATGAAAATTAAGTTTATGCAAGAATTGACCATACTATTTAAATAAAAAATGTAGGTATTTGTTGTACAGTAAACAAAGTTTAAAGAATAGGGATTCGAACAAAACATACCAAACTATGACAGCATGATTTATAAACTTATAATTGCTTACCAGAATATTTTCTTGGAAGAATTAATTTGCATAGGTGAAGCCAGTAAAATAATTATTGCATTTATAAATAAAATCGGAATGTACATAACTCCAATGTTGTTGTACGCACAATCGTTAATGCCCCACAATAACTCTGTGGGCTGTATCTAGTGTCACCCACTGATTGTAGAATTTCACGAGATATACAGCTTCCTGAAACTAGTTTACAGATTATCTTTCTACAAAAGCAATTCATAAATGGCATTTCTCAAAAATTTGAATAACAAATGCAATATTCTTTTTAAAATGTAGTCAAAGATATTGTAAGATAAATATTGGTCATATACACTGCAATTACATTTTCGATATAAAAACTATGGCTGTAGTTAATATTTCAAATGATTGAGCATGCATTGAGCATGGGATTAAAATACAATTCTTCATTTGTAGCAACAGAAAAAATGTGCTTTATTCTGTTTATTTGAAACAAATGTGATTATTTTTGCAGAATATAATATAAATACAGCAGCTGGGAAGCTATTTCAAATGGATGAATCAAACTTGAACAGCTGGAGAGAAGCGCATTATGCAATTATTTGCTTCCAAATGTACAATATTCTATTTTACAGAGAGCATATGTCTTGACAGTGTTATTACAATGTTCTGGTGAAGGTAATCGTACAAGCATTGTCTTTCACACATGTTACAGGCAGGTAATTGCCCACACAAAGATCTACAGATTTGTCTCTCTCTCTCTCAAAGAAAAATATTTCCTCACATACTACCACAGCATTTACACTGCGGTGGCATTAACTTTGACACTTTCAATAATTTTATCATACTGTGAGGTAATTTTCTCCTACAATATGTCCTAATCATTCTCCCTCCCTTCACTTCAGCCAGTGAGAAATTTCTGACTATGCCAATGTCGACAAGATATGTGCAGGAAGTACGTACTGCGGGTGGAGAAGCGGGGACGACCGGTTGGCGTAAGCACCTTGCTCTTGCTCCAGATGGTGAGTACGATGATGGTGTAGCAGGCAGAGATGATGATGGCAGGCACGATGAAGAGAGCCACAGCCACGCTCGTCATGTACAGCTGCCACTGCCATGGCTCAGGGAAGTCAATCCAGCACTGCAGTTTGCCTGCAGCAACGCACACATATGCCAGCCTCCATTACAGTCACACACACCTATAGCTTTTCCATGCACCACCATTGTGTACGTTACGCAGCATAGCAACATAGATATCAATTTCCGAACATATTCATGAAAATGAAGTAATATTAAGTTATTTTGATGCAGGCTATATTTAAATAAAATTTTCACATCTGATAACAAGATTTTAAAATTACCTAATTAGAATATAATTGAACTTGAAAATTAATCAGAATAATTGACAATAAGTACAGTGAAACCCTTTGTTCTCAGTGTGCTCACCTTGCACGTACTTCTCTTCATACAGAATTATTATAGGGATGGAGAAGATTGCACTAAGAATCCACGCTGCAGCAACCAGCACCCGAGCTCGTCGCCCTGCAAAGCACACAGCAACCTTCTCCTCAAACCTGTTTCACTCACCATTAAATGCATCCACACCCAATGTAAACATTACTAGACATATTACATTGGAAAGTGGTTTTTCGTTACTACTCTATACACCACAAGGCTCGATGTCCACTGATCTTCCCCCATCAGCATCTGACTCATCCATCATGTTACTATTCTAGGATAATAATGATTCTTATTTATATATCAGAACAAAATGACTACAGCTCATTGGTAGTGATAAATAAATTAGTTCGGTGCCTGGTTAAAGTGCAGCACTCACTGAAAAAGTTCTTAATTGCAAAATCTGAAATCATAAATCAAATTGGGTCTGAAAGAGTTAATTATACACAGTGGGTATCAGAAGGAATTGGAATATGCCAGAACACAATATACCACATCATCACCATATAACCATGGAAGCACCAGATTTAAGATGGTGTGAAAACTTGAAGATGAAGAACATATTCCAATGAAGTACAATTATAACTAGCATAAATGTAGAGAAACAATGAGGAATGAAGGGGTACAATTATGATGGCAAATTTAAAGCATCGAATTTGCATTTCAGGTTGCACCTGATTAAAGCTGGCACTGGATGTTCAGTTCCACCGCCCAATGGCCATACCATGCTTGGTGTGAGTACCTTTCCTTGGTATACAGTGTGGCTTTCAACCCAGGGGTGATCGACAGGGGAGGGGAGGAGGGAATGCCACAACAGAGGACATGGTTCCCCCAGAAACCCTAACACTGACATGAAGCTGCCCTGCAGAAGTTTTAAAATTGAGAAGAAATCATATCAGAATTGTTTAAAACACTGATCTTATTTTATTAATTTAGCATTGTTTCCTAAACTTACAAGATGGTATCCCCCCTTCCCGCAAATCATACTGCATCTCAAAAGTCTGGACGTGTACCCGTACAATGGGGAAATAGCCTACTAGATCCACAAGATGTGATACGTCATAAGGAAAGAAGAGAGAGGGATGCCTAGCACAAGTGAGGTGATGGTTTACAGCCCAGAAATGCATTGCAAAGTACTATAATAGAGGAACTATGTTCCTTGCCTGTTGAGGTGTCCCTTACATCAGTCTGCTAACTCTACCAGGTGTTAGTTACGACTTTCTACAGCTCTTAACAAAACAATTAATTTTAACATGGCACTGTGCGCGCAAAATTACTATATAGATTTATTACAAATAGTTTTTTCTTTGTATCCTCATTTTTTAAGTCTAATGGCACTAATTCACTAGCAGGTAAAATATATTTATTTACAGCCAATATAAACATTAAATTAAATAACTACTACTATTCACTTGTGCATAATATAAGTGCACAAAATTATGATTTTTTTTTCATAACATTCCACTAGCGAACTAACTGAATATTTAACCTAAGCATCACTTTTACATACTTTAATGGCTAAATAAGTGAACTTCTGTGTACAGGCTGGTCTTGGGAGTTAAAAACTCCGCCAGCACGTTGTATGATCTTCTGACAGAAGAGCGCACGATTGTCATGCAGAATCGAGGGTTCCACTTGCAAGGAATAGCAAAGAAAAGAGGTCTAAGTCAGAAAATAATCTCTGGAAAATCTCCCCAGAGAAACAGCTGTTTACCACACTGTTTTTACTGTCTCCACATTAAAACTCACCGGGCTTGAATTTTACTTTCACATACCACAAACCGTTATTATTAGCATGAATTATTTCTGCAAAACCATCTCTTTTGAGACTGCATGCAAAGATAATTCCTGAGTCCATACACAGGCTGTCTGAGCGCTATTGACAGTTATCTAGAAGTAGTATTGTTGTGCTACTTCATTTAAACTGAGAAATTCATTCCAGTGCCACGATTCTCATAAATTCAAAAATTATTTGTAGCTCTTAAAGCTCTAAAATATAATGAAATGAAATATTTGTTGCATTTGCGAATTATATACTTGTGATGGGGGCCTCACAGATGATATAGGCAGGGAGGAAGGCTTAGTCCATGTCTTAATAATAAATTTGGCTGAATATTTTTTTATGTCCGACCTGAATACATATTCCGCCTCGTCTCCATAGTTTCCCTCAACATTCTCTTTCCAAAAACTAGGATCATCCACTTCTTTTTTTGGAAAAAGGGGGAGGGGGGAGTTTTCTTTCCTGGGGTACCAAACAAACACGCATATGTGTGTGTTAATGTGGCTTGGTTGATGGTGAGCGTGGGGTTTTGCTGGATTTCATAGAAACCCTGGTCCAGGACTGCAAAATTTAAGACAGATCTTAAAATGTCAGTAGAGCGCCAGCTTATCTATTCATGGGTGAGCACGTGGACTCTGGTTCTCAGGGCTGTAGCAGGTCGACAGCCACATGACGGTCCCCTCACAAGCACATGTTAACAAAAGATAATTAAGAAAAGAGTTCAGATTGTATAATTACATAGTTAATTTAATTAAGCACATGGTTTCTGGAGTGGGCCAGATCCCGAAGGTACGAAAAGTACAATAAACAACACAGAGACTAGGATCATGAAAGGCTATATCGAGCAGAGAGAAACACATTCACGTACAATAAGCTATCCTAGCCTTAAGATGGGCATGGCATATCAGGCCTGCTATAGGCCAAAGTTGCCAAAGTACTGTGAAGCACATGATAGAATTACGGCATTAAAAATCTCCGGGGCTGCGAGTCTGATGGAATTAAGAGTATGAGCGTGGGAGGAGCAAATATACTTAAAAGGTTCTGGTATGAATAAAACTTACTACTGCTGCTAAATGTCCATACAAAAGAAGTTGAAGGCTCCCGCGATGCGAAACACGTGTACTCCCGATGGCACGCTGGTCAAGACTAAAGACGGTGGCTCAAAGATCATGCTACCTCGCCTGCGATCTCCCACCAACACCGAAAAGGAAATTACATTACACATAAATTTGTACATATATACACAAAAGAACATTCAGGAACCAGCAATTAGCATTGGAGGAATTAGTAAAACAATTCTGACATTTAATATAAATTACTTATTGTCCCATGTTCTTATTTTCATTGATGTCGGAAAATGTATATTTATGTGAACAGGCCGGAATGGTCCGGCAAAGCAACTAGAAATTAATCAAAAAATATAACAAGAAATTTGACACGTACATTGGTGCTTAAAAATACAATATTAAATTATAACAATAATGTAATATTCCGTAAAAGAATTTAAGTTTGGGCATATGGCATGGGTGATGCCAGAACTGCCAGGATAATTTTCTTTGCACATGAACAGAATCTGAGAAAAATTAATATGCCCTTTCACAACAAAACAAATATGAAACAAACACTGGAAAAATATATTATTGATTTAGATTGTTCGTTATTAATAAAAATACATAAGCCATGTAGCTTCGCACTCTTGGGCTGTTTATGCCTCACTTATGGAGGAGCAAGCGGAAGATAACACTTTCCTGTGTATAAATTACTCTCTGCTTTCAGGGGCACAGATCAAAATAGTACTGTAAACACACTGGGCTGAGTCTACTTGTAGAGTTATGGGTAAAACAGGTCATGACCTGGTTCTAGGACCCGTTCTCACATGAACGAGTGCAGATACCCATACACAGAATGCATGGTCATGAGTGGCTGGTGCACGAGCGGAGCATCAGTGGGATGCATTCCGAGTGGGACAGTGAGGGCCAGGTCAAATGCCTACCCCCCCTCCCACGAGGCAACTGATACTATACAGCGACCTCTTATAGTGCTGGTCACACTGAAGTGCAGCAGGAGGTGGGGCAGCGCCTCAGTAGGTAAGTATGGAAAGGCCACTTCATTACCTCATGAGACGTCTCGGGCGGATGCCTATGGCGTCGAAGATGTGGGATGCCCGGAATTGCTGCAGGGGCGAGCTTGGTGCATGAAGCAGGATGGTCACCCGCGATGTTGAGAGCAGGTTGGGCGGTGGTACACCGACGAACAGGTAGAGGTGGTGGAAGAGCTGTTCCTGTCGGCCTGCTGTAAAACTGCTGCTGTTCGTTGTTGCTGGGTTCGGCGGGTGGCACCACCCCCCACATGTCGTCGATGATCTCTGCCACTGACCACTGAACCTCAGCGGTGGCAGGTAGTTACTCAGTGGCTGGAAAGCCGTGAAAGTTGAGAGGTGACCCCCCCCCCCCCCCCCCCCACACACACACACACACCCTTCACTGTAGGCAGAGTGGCAGCAAGAAAGTCGCCAAAATCGAGGGGTGACTGCTCTCATAATGATTTAGGACTTCCACTTTGGTTGTTGTTTTGGTTGGTGTTATATGGCGAAACGTCACTCACTGCTGCCTCGACAGCACTACCTAAGTTTCGGTCGATATTTGCTTCATCGCTCTGACCGCACGGACTGTTTGACCAATCACTGTTCCTACCATAAGACATCCAGGTCGTGTTTGTATTTACAGGCATGGTGTTATTCGATGCGGCAGTGCTGGTGTTTTGTTTTGCACTGGCATCTCCCTCATTGTCAGGCAGGTGTGTCTCTTCAACATCGTCGGGGTTCGAAGTGGTGCGAATTTCGTCCCTGTCGATCTTACACCTCTTCTTTGGCCCTATTTATATTGGATACGATGTTAGGCTGATTTTACCCAGAATTCTGTGCGTCCCAGTCCTTTTGGGGCCAAGTCCTGCACAAAAGTTATTTTTTGCCATTGACAGGTGGTGCGCACGCATGTAAACAGTCACCTGATAACAAGAGCTTAGGTGGTCGTTTCATTTTGCGGTAGCTATTTATAAACATAACCTTTTCTGTTTTTTGCACAGTTCGTGATGACACAGTCTCCTCTCCCCTTCTCTTGCCTCATAGTCTGCAGCTTCTGGGTTTGAGTCTGGTGCACCTCAGGCAAACTCCCCTGGACGTGCTAGGCCTGCACCATACAATAACTCCGCAGGAAATTTCCTGGTGGCTTTATTGGTGCTGTTATGTAAACAAAAAGCTATGTCTGGTATGTGCTGCGCCCATGTCGTATGGTCCTCGCCGACTCTTAAGTCGCAGTTGTGCCTTTACCTCCTGATTTCGTAGTTCGGTCGGGTTTGCACGTGTGTGGTAAATGTCAGTTGTGTGACGTTCGACATGCCATTCTGTTCTAGGGAGATAGCTTCGAAAGGGCGTTGCTGCTGTTGGGCATTTCTATCAGATCTACATGTCTTGTAAATGTTACATACATGACATTTGTGCAAATATCCTCTAACTCTTTTGTAAGTCCAGGCCACAAATATTATGATGTAATGTTACATACAGTTTGTGTTATGCTGGGGTGTCCGGACAGGGTATTGCTATGAGCGACTTGTTAGAAAAACTCCCAGTTTTAAAGGACACAATAAAACTCTGGTGCATTTTTTATGGCATTGAATGCTGTGTTGGTGTTAAATTTTATCCCAAGGCAAATAGTGTATGCGGCATCCATTTTTATACATAATCGAGGACTTACAATCCATTTTTGGTTTAGCCCAGGACGAAAATTGGGACTCCTGTTGCCTGCATAACACAGTTTATCAGACCATAGCTATTGATGTTGCCCTTAAAATCATTGAGACTGTTGGAGTGGTAGAGTTTCCATGCCCCGAAAATTATTTTATGTAGGTAATGTTTTACAATCTTTTACCACAAAATAGTCTGTTTTTCACTTTTGCTTCTCGGCCTACTACACTGAGCCAACTGTTAAAATTGGTCACAGATGTAGAAAACCTGCAAGATTGTGCTGCAATTCTGCCCTCCAAAAAACAATGAATTTAGATGAGGATAGGAAAGCCATGAGGCATGTTTGTTGCATATGTATTCGAAAAATCATCCAAATAAAGATTTTTTTTTTCAGAAAGCTGTTAACATTGTTACCCATGGGAGTAAATCAGGTGATAAAAATTAATGGTAAGGTTGCATGTACGCATGCAGAGGAAATGAATGTAAAGAAAAGTACTTATAGTGATAGGCTAAAATATATGCAATGTTTTTATTGTAAGGAAAAAGGACTTCTAGCCCAATGCCCTCAATTGAAAAGGAAATTGGTAAACACAGCATTAATAGTCTTTCCTATGAACGGCAAAATGGACTGCTATTTGTACCCATAGTTATAGCTGGTAAAAATAGTGTAGCAGCTTTGTTGGACTCCGGAGCTACCTGTTCCCTGGTTAGTCAAGAGTTTTGTAATTACTTACTGTGTAATTTACCTAAATGGATAATTCATGTCCATAAGCAGGAAACAATAGGATTTTCATTGGCGAACGGTTAAATTATAGATTTAAATTGTGTAGCAAACTTTAAAATTAAAATTGATAACTTTTCTTAGAAAATAGATTTTTGGATACTGTCGTGATTCAGTCATTAGATGTTATTAAGTGTGGATTTTTTGGGCAAAAAAAAAAAAGCTTTCTTAATAGTGAATGCTAAGTAATTAATTTCTGACTTTTGCAAGCAGTGTCCTGTTGTGATCTCAAACAAATAGTTTAGTTTTCAACAAGTTTCTAATACTGAAATATCTGACAGTCAAGAGAGTAAATTGGCAGAGTTATACAGTAAATTTGCTGACGAATATGGATTCGGACTAGGATTGTTCTGTCTTGTAGAATTAGTGATATTGTTATTGTTTAGAGTTATGTTCATTTTTGTTAGGGATTAAGGTGTATTGTATTATCATTTTGTTAGTAATGTAAGATTTTATGCCAGGTTTTAAACTGACGCATGCCACTCTCCTGTTCTACTACTGAACGACCAAGACTTATCTGCCTCATGTATTTCTACATAACCCGAGGGAGAGTCAAACCCTGCAACAGATAATACGGTTGTTCTTAGTTCGCATCAAACCTTGAGGGCGATTCTAAACATGTGGAAAATAAGGTTGTGCAAGCCAGCGAGCAGGCCCCCTGCCCACGCTGAGAGCCAACAAGCTGTCATCCACCTCGGGGCTAAACCGAGCACAGCCGAATATTCACGAAGCTGAGCGCCGGGCAAAGGGTAGCTACTCCCACCCCGGCCTCCCATGAGAAGGACGTCATGAGGCGACATCACACCTCTCACCCCAGCTCGGTGTTGCACCTGTCCAGCAGATCATAAAAGTCAGTGCATGCCCGGGCACATAAATTGTATTTCTCCAGTAGTTCGCTCTAACACTTCGTGTGCTGGGGCCTTCTACTGTCACAATTCTTTGGCAACCACCAGAGGCTCCTCTAGCCTCTAGCACCCGCTACCAGAGGCTTCATTGTCGACAACCACCACCAGCATCTTCCACATACTTATTTTTTTCTTCAACACCTGCATACTTTAACACACCATCAGCTGCTGTTCCTCCTAGATAAGCAGTCGCCTCTACTTGCTGGTAGAGGCAACTAACCCCTATTGCTCTTCAAGTAGTGGCAGGGGTGGATCCAGATTTTTGGGGGGGGGGGCATAGTAAATCTTTTTTTGCTGGTGCCCCGAGCTTGAAGTTTTTGGTTTGATGGAGGGGGGGGTCCCTCTCCCAGGAAAATTTTGATGTTAAGGTACAAAATTGTGCTATTTGAGCTGTTTCTGAACCTAAACATTTAATATACAGCTGGCAGAAATTGTAATATTTTTGAAGATAGAATTTGTTTCAGTGAACAATTTTGCAAATAAGTATCACCACACAGCATCTAATTTAATTAAAAACTACAAGTTTACAATGCCGGCCATTGCCATCAGGGTAGGTGGGGTGGTAGTGTATATGATTACTAAATACAATGTAAAAAATGAACATTTCTATATTGCAACCGAATAATTAATATTGTTTTCATCAAAAGGAAATATTCCACTGATAATACATTAATATTCTCCCTATTCCTAACTTAGAAAGTATTTAAATACTTATAACTGGCATAATCAAGTGTGCTCTCCTCGCAACTAGCACTTCATACGAAAAAAACAAGCACTTGTTGAAGAGCAAAAATTACAATTTGTTTTTATATTTTGTGCTTCAAAGAAAGTTTAAAGAAGATTTTCTTTTGTGCTTCCTAGCAAAGATGTCAAGAACTTCTTCAGGTTTCATTGCAGATGCGATGTCCTGGTGGACATGCAGCAAAGCCATCCCATTTAGCCGATCTTCGGTCATTGTGCTCAGTGGATAGGTTTTTAGGCGACGCAATGTTGGAAAGGAGTGCTCCACTGTGTTCGTTGTAACTAGTAGGGCACATAAGAGTTGGAACAGAACTCTAATGTTTGGTAACGCAGAAGCCTATTTGTAGCCTTCTGCAGAAGACTGTGGAAACTTTTGTGAAGGGTCTGATTTCCATACCTGATTCCAAACTCGTAATTCTCCTTTCAAGACTGAAAAACAGAGTAAATCGCCCTTCTATGGTTCTGCACCTTGCAGAACTTCGTATTCAAAACCATCACTAAACTCTAGTGACAGCAGCTTTTGAACCTGTCCAACTCTTTGAAGCACTGATTTTGGAAATCTGGAAGAAAGTTCATTGATAATGAAGTCCATAAAGGAAGGTACACTGCAGTGCAATAGTATTTTTCAACTGTTTGCGAATTGAAGTTTGCTCTGTTTTTTCTGCAAGTTGGTTTTACTTGGATTATTTATTTGTGTCCCCATTTCCATTGCCAACTTTTCGGACTCTCTGAATATTTTCTTGAATGTGTCAGTGCTTTTGTAACGTTGCTCTCTTATACTTGTTAATGTTGCTTCCACGAGCTTCATTGCTTCCAATACATCCATGTACTCTGCTGTAACTTCCGAACCAAGTGCAGAGTTAGTCCAAAAACCTCAACGAGAACCACCACACTGACAAGGAACTCAGACGACTGTATAGCACGAAGGAATGAAAACACATTGCTTCCTCTGCTTCCAGATGACTCAAAAATGGTTTTCAAGACGACAGGGAGGCAAGGGAGTGTGTCAAGAAATGTTAAAACAGCAATGTGCTTTTCAACCCATCTTGTTTCACACATCTTCTTAAAGGCATGTTTTCCTTTTTTGAGATGGGGCAGCTTATCTTGCACTTCTGTTTATAGTTTGTGTATTCGCCCAGCTGACTCACGAAATAATTTTGAAACTGATTATATTACTCCAATAGCATTTCTTATTCTAGCCACAGAGCATGCTTTACTAATTGCTCAATTTAGTCTATGATATGGCCAGTGGCTGTACTTTTGCAATACGCGCCTGGACACCTTTGAATTTGCCACTCATGTTAGAGCCTCCATCATAAGCTTGACCACGGCAGTAAGAGCTATCCAGGTTTAGTCTGTCCAACTCCTGCAAAATTGTGCGAGCAATGTTTTCCCCAGAGACATCTACAACATCAATGAACTCGCAGAATTTTTCCTGGATCTCATATGAAGTAGTGTCGAAATAAACCATGCAGATGGCCAGTTGCTCCTTAATAGAAATGCCAGTTGTCTCATAGGTCTTATTATGGTGAAATTTTTTGTGTTCTTGATCTTTGCAAAGATTTGTTTTGTTAATGGCATCTCCACAACACTGGATTATTTCATGTTGGGTGGTCTTACTTATGTAGCTGGCATTTTTGTCGCAAAGACCGATATGTGAGGCTAGAATCTCATCTCTCCAGCATTTATCCGGGACTTCAGCAAAGCTCTGAAAATACCTTCTCATAATTTTTTTCTGGTTCTTTTTGTAAGTCCGTGCCATCTCTATGTCCTCTTAGTTGTATGTTTTGTGCTCCACATAAGATAACTATATTGATTATAGGGACAATAATTTTTCTGTTTTCTTCAATTACTTTTTTTTTCTGCTGCTCGCATACTTACAATGACATCTTCATATTTTCCATCCATAACCATTAAAAAGTTATGACTTGAAATCATATTTACTTTGTGATAGTCTGTGATGGCACGGTGCTTCAGTGTTGCTAGTGCTTTTTTGTAAGTATTAAAAGGTGTAACCACTAATTTACCCAGTTTTACATTATTGTCCCTCCCTCACAACACCCAAAAAGTATGCACATTTTACACAATCCTCCACTCACCTTCTTGCTGTAAGCCAGCCAATCGTACATTTCTAACCAGTTCCTTTGAAAGGATCGATTTTTCTTGCATTCTGCATTCATCTGGAATTTAAAGTCTGATGAGGGCACCCATCAATTTTTAAGCCACTGGTATTTTTCCTCGTCAGTAAAGCAACCACACTCCGATTACTAATAAGATGTCCAAAGTCTAAGCAAGAAATAGTTAATGTTGCACTATTCAGTTCTGGTACCATAGATGAAGCGGAGCTGGAAATGGGATCAGTAGAACCGAACTCATTGTCATTCCCTTGGGATGAAGAAAGCACTGATGGTACTTCGGGATCATTCATCTCTTCTACATGTTCATCCTGGTCCTGGACCTGCTAAAAGTGTTAGCATCTTATTAATTGAAATGCATTAAATAATAATTTTTTTAAAACATAGTGTTATTTTAGTAATGTAATTTTTAATTTAAATTCTGCTGCTGTCTCGAACATTGAAAAAGATCCAGGTACATAGGATTCCTAAGGACCTGTCTCACTATCCATTTTTATCTTCAATAATATTTGACATAAAAGAACAGAACAGTTTATTCCAGTTTAGCAAAACTTTTAAACCCACCTTTACTTTCTTTAAAAAAAAATGGTATCCAAACCCAGTTTTGTTTTTCTATTCATCATAACAAATGTTTCCTACTTGCACACGTGTTGACTGTCCACACGGACTACAGCAGGGTTGAATGCCGGGTAATCACATGTACTGTGAAATACTAATGGGAATGGGTGATGGGGAGTGAGCCGCCTACCTGCCTTGTAAACTGTGTTGCAGCATGTTAGCATGTGCAGTGCCTTACTCTAAAGGTGATATCGCACTAGATGTGCTGGCGCTGTGCCTCATCCACACAAACTCACGGCCAGTAGGTGGGGGACTGTGGTCGAGACAGGGAAATGAAAATTCTCGGTAGACAACAGCGAACTCTAGCGGGAGCAAACATTTGTATATCGGATTGTATTCACAAAGTAGGTCCACGGCATGAATTTGAGTTCCGACAAATCGCAGTGTGTCAAATGTGTCCATTAATAGTTGCCACTATAGTGGAGAGTGTGGTTTAGGTAGTGTATTTTATGGTCTTCTGGGAGGGGTATGTGCCCATGTGCCCCTCCCCTAAATCCGCCTCTGAGTAGTGGTAACCCCTTTTATATGACATATCTTCTAGACACCCTTGATAGAGTAGCTGCTACCGGAGTTGTTTTAATAGCCATCAACTCCACTAGCTTTTTTGGTTAGTTTAGGAGCAGGTCACCTACACCTGTAAAGCATAGGATACTTCCATATTCGCTCTATATTTGGCTAGGAGGTAGCATGCATCACTGTATTTATTACTTCTAATAAATACATATTGTTCCTTTCACTAAGGCTATCCATTCTAAAAGGTATTTACCTTGACCGCTGCAAATAATATCTACCATATGTAGTGAATCGAGACCAGGTATTGCTGCACTATTATGAACTGTAAGGTAGGACTGCTGAGTTCTATCAGGAATCCTTATGTCTGAACACACACACCATTCGGCGGTCACTAGTTCAATGCCACAGGGGATAGAACAGTAGAGCCCTAACCATTAGCAACTCATCCAACAGGGGTGAGACATTCACCTCAAGTTGTGTTCCACCGGAGCACTTACGGTGCTGGAAGAGACATTAGTTTGAGACTGAAGGCCTAACCCCTGTTGCGGCCTTCACCCAATAGCGGTAGGAAGGTGGCCCCTATGGCTCCACTCTAGGTCTGCTTGCAAGAGGGGGGGGGGGACTGATTAGAGTACTGAGCTTGTGCCGGCAACCACTATTGGAATCACACCTATATAGAAATCTGTCGCGAATTCACGATGCTGGGGAAATATCTTTAAGTGTCAAACCAACCTTTATGCCTTTAGGGAAAATCACAGCACAATGAGGGAGGAACAAAAGGCTTCAAGCGAGCGTGTATATTATCCTCGCCTTCACTTATCAGGCAAACAGAACGGGACAGAGCTCAGCTCACCTGTCTTCTGGAGAGACCTTTATCTCCAATCTTTACATATATTTATTTCCCTGCGCATATTCGCATAGCCCGAGAGTACTACCCAATGGTGCATGCTGTACTTAGCGGTACTAAGGTAAGGTACGGAGCAGCCAACACCTGGTTCTGGAGCAAAGAGTATGTGGAGTGGAATTGACAGTACTGTGTTGGTCCGCACAGTACCAATACCCACCACACTCCAACTAGAGTCGTCTGTTCCAGTCAGTAATCATCAGATAAACCTTCTTTAGTGACCGAAGTAACCCCTGCAAGGCATATACCTCCAGACCGATAATCGTCCTGACCAAGCCTGTTGTTGGATAATTACATACCCAGTTGCCAACCGACACATCCAGCACGAGTCGGAAGGCATAAGAGTGACTCTAATGTCTAGCCAGTACCAAAAATCAGCATGCCTGATTTCATGCAGCCACTTTGAACCACTTTGAACCACTTTGAACGTAACTATGTATCTATAGTCAGATACATGTCAAAACTGTCTGTGCTGGCCCCCAGCGCCGAAGGATTTTCTCAGGTCATGCTCATTTATCATTAGTGTTTCATCTTCATTTAGCTTGATGCTGTTTTTTTTGTCTAAAATTTTGTAAAGAATTATGTAATGGTAACCATCGAAATCCAGTTATATTTTGGCTCTCATGAGAAGGATGAAAGAGGCAGGAGCTTGTAACGACTGTTTTGCACCATCAGTATGCAAAATAATCACATGCATATCCAGATATTTTTATTCAATCGCATGATAATTTATTACTGTTTATATTTTTTCGTTCATTTGTTGTTGCGACGTTCTAATTTCTATTCGCCTCAAAGTAATTACTTTTCTTTATTTTCGCATCTAGAATATTGTGCTTAAATGTTGTATATATTAAGAGCTTCAGTTGTTGATTGTTATGTGGCACTTGGTTGACAACCATAATTCTTAGAGACTTAGGGCCCGTTGCCAGGGGCAATGTACTATGTTGATTGCACGAGGAAGCAGCCGCCTTGTGATTGGTCGTTACATAGCGTCACCTTTAACCTACGTTATTGCTACAGAAGGGAAGGAGTTCAACTTCGATGTAAGGCTGGACGTAAAGAGTGTTAAAGCCCCGAAAGGATTTTTAAATGTAGATATTAGGGCAGTCCACGAGTGATTTTGTATATTTAGCCAGACCAAGAGAAGATTGTTGGGGTTCTGGCATTGCCTGAGGCCCTAATAGTGCTCGATTTAATTTAGTTTAAATAGCCTTCCACTACATGCTGAGTGGTACCATTTTTGTACTGCATCTCTCTGTATCATCGCTCGTTGGCTAGAATATTAGGGAAGAATATTCGTCTGGAAGGGAATCACCACATCCCACGACTGTGCCCAATCTGCATGACGCAGATGTCATGTGAGACATCCCGATCTACAAGTATAAGGTCAGTAAGAAATTTTAATAAGATGGTCGCCGATTTTAGTTTTGGAAAGTAGCTTAAGGCAGACGCCATTTTATCTGCCTTAAAATGCCTTCATTTAGACTTTATTTTGAGAATCAAAACCAGAGATTACTAGCCTAGCTCCCAGGTTGCTTGGTGTGAGCTTAAATTAATAGATATTCCTTGTAATGGAGAGTTTATTTATTTATTTGTTTTTAAAAAGGGCTAAGAAGTTATTAATTTATGTTTCGTACCAAACCACAGGACGTCTTGCTTTCGTTAAGGTCACTTAACATACATGCATTCCACCAGAAAATTATTAATAATACCACTATTGAACTTAACTATTTTTTAAAACAACTGAATGTCTAATATTGGCCAGATCCAAGCGGTTTTTATTAAAGATTAAATATTTTAATATCCTTCTGGACTCCATCCTTGAAGTTAGTTACTCACGAATCTGTGCATGCTAAGCTCTTGAGTTTGACTAAAGTGCTATGTACGTATGGTATTCTAGTCTTCTACTGAGTTGGTGTACGACTATCATCCTGGTAAAAATTTGGTAATTAGCATAAAAGCTGTGATGTATGCTCACTGGTGTAACTATTTCTAGAAAGAGTCATCTCGAAATCATCTACCCTAAGTTAGCTTCGCGCATGTATGTTGTGTGTGGAGGACAGATTGAACACCACAACACAATTACAATAATTAGATTTAAATAATCATTTAAAATCTGTTCACACACTACAAGCTGTTTGTCGCTGCACTGTATGCTGGAGCCTGTAAGGTGGTGTCATGTGACTCTGATTTTGTTGAGAGTATTGAAGGCTTGAGGAGAGCCACCTGAAGATGGTGATCCTTGGAGATAAGATTTATAGGGGATCGACCCAAGACTAGCCATTTTGGGTGGATTCCTGGCTGCTCCTTCCTGGATTCTTCTTCAGAGGTGTTTCTTAGGGCGGAGGATGAAACTAGGCCATCTCATGCGCAATGGAAAATTACCAGCCGCTTCCCGAGTTTGACCGCCCTACCCTCACACATGTCATGCCTGCTTTTGGCCGGCCTGTCTGCTCAATGTGCGAAGCACAGTCTTTAAACAAGACGATCTTCGTGAAGGCGGCGTGCTCTAGGCACAGATTATATCTATCACTTCTGGCTTGATCAAGTACGGCCTTAAGGCGTGCTACAAAGGCTCGAATTAAAACGAAACATGGCGGCTAGACACAAAATATAAATAAATGCACATTTTTTGTCACCACGATATGACTGATATTCTATTCATATTATCTGCAAATTGATAAATAAAGTATTTCAAAGTTATATATAAATATTGCAAATACATAAAAACAAAGTTAAAACGAATAAAGTGACGTTACTGTAGTGAAAAATAACGAATTTGCTTTTCTCGTTTAGCAAAATGTTGCGGAAGAGTGTAAAACGAGATTGCAAATTAAACTTATGAAAAATTTGATTTGTTTACACGAGCAGTTAGAAAATAACTCAGCACACTATCGAGAGCATCACCTTTTAAATGGAAATAATCAAAACAATTCATTTTATATAACTTTTTGATTCCAAAATAGCAACGTATAACATATTTATATTTACAAAAGTCTATCTTAATTTTCAATTCAACACACATTACAATAGATTATATTTTGTTTCTTGCTACGCACATGAACACTTATTGTAAATTACTATTACATTTTAAAAGTAAAGACATTTTTTGTAACGTGGCTGAACTGACCAACAGCAGCTTCAAACTCGCGCACTTCCCTGCTCCAGGAAATTGGCAAATATTATCGTCTTCTCAAAGCCCAGGAAAGATACAACAGCCTCAGACCTATCACCCCATCAGCCTGCTGAGTGTACTCTCGGAAATATTTGAGAAAGTTATACTCAACACACTTGAAAAACACATTTCGGCTGAACACCTAATTCCAAATGATCAGTTTGGATTTAAACAAAAGTACTCTACAACACACCAGCTTGTGTGATTAAGTGAGTATATAACTCAAACTCTCAACTGGAGACATTACACAGCTGCAGTATTCTTAGATGTCGAAAAGGCTGATTTCGATGACTATGAAATGTAGTAAGAAGCCGCGATCTTAAGTAGCAACTATGAAACAAAATATTCAGTCATAAGGTGCACAATAATAAGACAGTTTTCATTAAGACCACATTGTTTGCCTGTGCTTGAGACAATCTTAAGCGTTGTTCACGAAATGAAAATACGTACTTAAGACACCCTAAAGAAAGGCTGCCGGTGTTAGTTCCGCGCTTGCTCCCCTTGGAGCGCTCATGTCGCGCAGCGCGCATAGGCGAAGTTGGTGGGCATTATTCAAGGAAATTAACATAATATAGAAGGTGCCATAATGTCTAATTGGCTAGATTTTGAATGTTGCCCCTCCACCTTATGTAACCCCTTTGTCAGTTTTGGTGTTTATACCCCAGCAGCTGCCCTGGTTGTTGGAGACTTTGGCTGATGAGGACTAGTCAGGATATTAAGATAAGTAATTACTACAAATATGTAGGATGCTTTTGGCCAATAAAGTAGGAATGGACATTGCCATCCTATTTGTTGGTAGAAGAATTTTCTGTAGAAAACTTGATATTGATGGTAAATCCACAAGGAAAAGTCAAATATAAAAATAATGCTCAAGTGTATAATTTTCAAGTAAAGGTGGGTAACACATTTTTAGCCTTGCTGCAAAAATGTAACATAACATAATTATTTTGAAAATATTCCAGTTTGAGACCTTTCATAAAAATGCAAGTTAATGACGTAAATGTTACAAGTCATGAAATACAAAATAATGAGGAAATGCTAAATAAGGTTGTAAGGAAAGTTTTTATTGTATGTTCAGCTTTTTTTAAAGTATGTTAATGAATAAATTAAATTATCAAATGTGTTAACGACAGATTTTGCTAGGATGATGCCTTAAAAACTTTTAAGTGCAAAGTAAAAATTTTCTAGTCGCAGATTGCCCAGACGTCGTTTTGAGAAACAACTTTTGAACAACTCAAAGTCTTGTTAAATGGTATTGAGATATTGTTCACAAAGTTTGCCGTGGCAATGATTGTGATTGAAGGTTACATTTTTAAGGCTGTTTATTGTAATTTTAAATATCAGCCTTTTAAAGAGTAAAATGTTAGGGATTGTAAAATCTGCAATTTTAGTGACTTAAATGTCAGTATTACAATATCAGGAATGCTTAGAGAATTTAGCATAATTGAAAAACAGATGATGTCAGTATACTACCATTATAGATGATGTGTGATGTAAAAGTAGTAATTTGCAAAAGTATTAAGAATGTGTATATTTTTTGTATTGCATGAAATTGTAAATTGTAGTGGTTGTTCAAAATATAAATGCCATATTTTCCCGAACTTGTGTGTGTGCCTTGTAGAACTCCATATCTAACCTCACCTTAATGCTTCGGGAGGAGTGTTTTTTTGGTAATAGATTTCTTGGTTATGTTTTTTGTCGAAGAGTCCTTGTGTTACCCTACAGCATAGGGCGTAGCAAGGGCCTCAAGTGGAACAGAATAAAATAACACCAGACGAAACCAAACTCCATATGGCACACATTAGCACAATAAATTTACTTGTGGTTGAGTGATTAACCTGGCAGTACAGTTTCCCTTTTTTTGTGTTTCAAAATAAACATATTCATATTTATTGCAAATGAAAAAGTGGTTGTGCCGAGTCGTTGCTTAAACCCTTTAAAACTTATGTGGAAATGTTGTCAAAATGTCATGCAAAGGGGCTGAAATATACACACAACTTAGTCGCTGGTTGCTACAATTACTAAAAACGATGACGGGGGAGGTATCGGACACCCTAATTAACTAACTTAAATCCTGCACTTCACCCACCCTGGGCGAGCATACTATGCTACTTCCTAGCATTGGAAGCTAATGATGGAGAGGGCGAGCTAGCTCAGCCAGCTGGCCTTACTAAGTGGGCCTACCTGACCAGCCAGTCACACGGCAGGATTCGAACCTATGGACCAATAACAACAAAATACTTTCAAAACATCATAACGAACCACTTCCGATGGTCTAACCATGAAAAAGCAATGAATATGTGGTTTCGAAAGGGCGATATACATACATAAAATTCCTGAACATTTACAAAAAGTGAGACCAAAAATTAAAATTAAAATTAATTACACATAAACATACAAAAATGAAAGCTAGCTGACCTAACTCAATTAAACATGTAAGATTGCCATCCTAACATTTAAAGTTAAAAATTCTACACGTAAAAAAAAAACTGAATAAAACGAAATTATGAACATACATAAAATATTTACTTATTTGTACACATAAATGATTAAGTAAATACATATGTGTGAACATAATATGTCAAATGAGTACGTATATAAAACGACTTACATCCACGGGTGTTAAATAAGCACCCTCTATTTTCTGAACACATGGACACCAGGTGTGTATGAAATTACCAACAAAGTCACACACGTGAAAAAGGATGTTGTTGCTGTAACACGTCAACAATAAAAATCTTTACTTTAATTCATATTACTGAAGAGTTTATGTAAGAAACAATATCAGCGGAGTTCCGATTAAAAATATATATGGAAATTAACAGTTTAAAAAAAAAAAAAACGACTATTTCGCTAACTTTATTTACAACAATTGATGAGGTTTGGAGTAGGGAAAATTAACATGCAGCCTGCGCTGGGCGGCTAAGAGTTTTTTTTATTTATTTTTGTGCGCAGCAAGTCTTTATCTTTGCTCCTTTTTTTTTTTTTGTGTCTTGATGATCAGACCACCAGTCACGTGATCCACCTTGCGGACCATGACATTGCAGGAATTTCGCAGCATCTGTGCAGATGCTCCCTTTGGCTACTTCCAGAAACAGTGTTCGGGTGAAGTTCGTGACCCGCTCAGGGCCGTGACTCACGACATGCTCGCCCCACTCTTCAGTGTATTATGAGCAGGTGGGCAACACAGATGTGTGTCGGGAGTGTGTACCATTGTGACAGTGCAGACGTCGACGTGTATGTGTAAACCATCACACAGCAGCATAGAGCGTTCAAGAACTGCATCTAAATAAAAGCAGTCACTCTACTGCGAAATATACCATCACTTACGACTCGTCCGTGCCGTAAAGATACATCAACTCTGGTTCTTGCCTGTGTATTGTAACATGGAATGTGCATGGTGACATTGCGGGTGCATATTGGGCATGGATTTTCCTCTGTCCTAGCTCCATCCGTACGAACTCTGTCACTATCACGGCTGAAGTCCACACCTAGGTACACTTCTTGCACATACACGAATAAAAAAACAGTACAACAGTTTCGTAGCAACTTATCTACACTGGGGCATAACTAGGCACTCTTTATGACCACTCATGACTACTTCACATAGGTCAACGATGAGCAGCATACAGAGGATCAATACTATCCTTCAAAAAGAAAACAACAACAATATGTACACTACAATAACCAGTTCTTACCACCTGAAAACGTAGGCATTTCCGAATAACATAAACATGGTTGTTAAAAAATGTAAGCAACAAATAACAAAACAACTAAGGCACATCATAGAAGACTCTGAAATAAAACCTTATTTATATATGTACACATAACAGATATCCAAGGATAGCAGCATCAACAATGCTGGAACAATCACATTTAAACAAACATGGAAAATAGTACTTCCACCACTGGATTATATCTGAGAAGACTGACAAACCATAATGGATACATCGAAACGTACTAGCAGCTGAACTCACCACGGTACATACACTTCTATTTAGAGTGTTTGTGTGTTGTTTATCAGAGAGATGGATTCTTTGTGGTTAATTAGTCTTTGGGCACTTATCATTCCTTCATTTCAGGATCATTCAGATGGAGCGTCGATCCAATATGAGGTAGGGATCGCCTAGAAGTGTGCGACAGGTAGTTTAGTTGCATTCGATAGGTAGTCTTAGCCGTGTCCCTGAGTAGGAATGTAGGATGCTAGATGACTTCTACTAGTGCTTGCAACATGTCTTCACTCAACCACTTCATGGTTCTCTTTTGACGACAATAGTACTCTCTTTTCGTAGCAATGCATAGGATTAATCTTCTCTTGTAGTACTCGGTGCTCGGCGTAAAATTATGAATAACTTGGGAGGTGCTTATTGATTTCTAGCGTGGCATGTACAGGGACAACTCACCTTTCGGCTAGTGCTCTTCCAGTAAACTTCGCGTGAAATCAGCCTCTTACCATCTTAACCTTATTAATGCCATAAAACACAGTCATACTAAGAGCTCCTTCTAGTTTCTTACACTAAAGACTGCTACTCTGTATACTTGTCGGATTTCTCTCTCCACTGGAGAGTGCACGAAGTGCAGTCATGTTCTACTTTCCCACTAGATGATTTGTAGCTGGTACAACCAGTTCGTAACAATGCTTGCAAACATCCTGTTTTACTTCATAAGGGCCCTTATAAAGAGGCAAATGCTTCCCAGTTATAAAATCCCAATGTTGGCTCACATTACTCGCTCTCACTAGAACCAATTGACCGGGTCTTAACTTGAGAATTCTCAATTTCTTGGCGTGTTTTACTCACCTGCCAGCTGCCAGATTTAGTCTTCTGCATACTATTAATTTGATTTCATCGTACAAATCCTCGGCACAGACCTTCGATTCAGCTGCCACCCTTGGAATATAAGGTAACTTGTCGGGGTCGAAAATAACCAATCGTTTGCCAGTAATAACTTTCCAAAGGGTCAGGCTCATGGACCATGTGACTGAGTACTTATTCAATAAGCAAAACCTTATCTAACCATCCTTGTTCTGCGGAATATCAGAAAATACGTAATATGTTACCTATGCCTGTGTGTATGTCTTTTTACTGGGTTCCCTTGTGGATGATGGTCAGAAGCGGTGGTCGGGATAATTCCGCAGGCTCTCAGACCTTTATCTGATAGAACACATGTATGTTTCCCGACTTCTTTGATGAACGACTCTCAGTTTGCTTAGGACAGTCTTTAAATTGACCTGGATGATCAAATATAGCTTCGTGAATTTTGAAAATATGTCAATTATAACAAATATATAAATCACGCCAGCTTTAGAATGTTGAAGCAGACCAAATAAATCTACTGAAACTAGATCCAACGAATTTTCAGGCAGAATTGGTTGCAACTCACCCACCAAATTCTCCTGCAGGTGTTTGCATCTTTGGCACAGGTCACATGCTCGTACTGTGGAGGTTTCCAACTTAAGCATTCTCTTCCAAAAGAACTGCCTGCTAAGTGCCTTGTATGTCTTCCTTATGTCGACATGACCAATTAACTTGTATCTAAAATTAATTTTCGCTTCAAAATTGCGGGAACGACAATTTTCCACTTGTCCTCAAACTTTTTCTTGTGTAAACTATATTGAAATAACTCTCCGCCTGCAGTGATACAGAATTAATTATGCAGCAGATGTTTACTGGGCACCTCCTGAAATTCAGCGATAACTGTGTTGCAAAATTTATCAATTTTCTGGTCCTCCAGAATATTTTCAATAATTTTCTGTATCCTCGTCGATATTTTAGGCAGCTTATCAGTTGGTATAATGGATAATTCATTAGGTTTTCTGTTCTTACACTCCACCTCTTCGTCTGGTATGCAGCTACGGTAATCCACGACAACATTGTCCGTGCCCTTAATAACTAAAGCCAAAACTTATTTTGTTTCACCTAGGCCTATGGTCAGTAACGATAGGGCTTGATTTTGCCATCACTCCTTTTGTCTTTAATCGTGAAACTGGCAAAATAGGTCATTTAAAGCCAGTGGCTAAAATAAGTTCCACAAAAGTTTCTGCCACACATCTTAATTGCGCACCGCTGTCTAGTAAACACGGGACTGGTAAACCACATACTATCAACCACAGCTCTGGACAAGTTTCTTGAATATTGATAGTGTCATCTGCCAAATTGTTCAGGAGAAACTCTTCGTCTGTTTCACCTAACACAACTGTGTTTACAAATATTTCAGTTAGTTCTCATATAAACAGCCACCAGTCGCACTTAGTAAGTGCACTAACAAAGTATCTACTTTGCGATGTAATGTTACATTGCCCAGACCAAGATAGCGTCATGCATCAATTTTGTTATGTGGTCAATCTAGTAACCCAAACAGTCGTCTCATAGCAATTTCTGACGTGGTTAGATCTGACGATGCTTCGTTTTCTTGGGCCATGATGTTTAGAGGAAAGGGCCGAAGAGTTAGAACGTAGGCTTGCTTCACGCATGGCATTGAGCCATTTCCCAAAAAATATATAAAATTGCAAAGCCAACTGAAAGTGAAAACACACCCCGCCAGGCCAGATTATGCATGACATACAAAATAAAATATGGTATTAAGTTCTAATGCCATTTTTATTCCCAGTTCAGAGGGCTTTCTACCTGTCTGCAGCATATGGAAAGGCATTAAAGTTGAATACAGGCAGCAAAATACAGCACTCATTCAAAAATCTGTGACCTTGTTCTAATTATCATGACATTTTTTGTGATTCCCACGACCTCCTCCTAATATTCGTGAGTTTTCCATGACTTTTGTGACTTGTAGAGACTCTGAATGGGTTATAACTTGGACAATGTTCGGAAATTTGTGGAACAAACCACAGATTTATACAGATTATTGTCGAAAGTGTACCTATTAATACATTAATGAATTTAATAATAAAATCATCAAATGACTGAAAGCAAGTTGTGCGCCAAATTGTAGCTGTCATGCCTTAATGGACTTCGTTTTATAGTATGTGCAGAAGATAAACATGGAGCTCCACTGAGTACCAACTCATACTGTACCCGAACAAATACGAACCACTATCACACACGTCATAACAGCAGGGAAAAAGCTCAAATAGAATGCAAACATCTGCAGTGGTACCATATAACGGTTAAATAGTCCTGATGTATGTGCATACCCAAGCAAGAGCGGGCTTCCTAAACACATATCAACACTCAAAATTATAAAAAAAATCCACTTTATCAACTATCGTCACTACTAGCATAATGTACACTTTGAACACATTGCCACAGTTATTTATGTTGGTATTGGTATGCACTTTAATGCGAAAAGCCCAAAAACACAGTAGAACTCCCCCTCCCCCCTTTATTTTTATTGACACCCTTTTCCTTTATTACAGGTTGTTATTTGAACACCACTTCATCAGCTAATCCATACATAGTTTTGAACACCAAAATCTTACATTTTGAAAACAATATTCAGTTAAAAATAATACCATAAAACCTTGTCCCTATTTATAAGGCATAAGTGGAGCAAGATTCTTCAGTCACAGAGAAACTACACCAAAGGCAGTTTGGCCATATAGTTTGCCAATTATTAAGGCAGCGGTTACCAAACTTTTCCTGTCATGACATGCTTTATAAACTTTTATATCTCCGTGGAACCCCGACCCTAGTTTTCATTTTTACCAAGAATTTCTAAATCACACACACACATTCACCAGTTTATTCTTGCACCTATACAGAAAGCCTGAGTAGTTTACCTAACAACTAAAGACTTGAAAGCAGTCATTTTTGTAACCAAACATTTTTATTTTGATTAAAAAATACTGCACTTTTATGTAAATTAAAATTCTATTTTAACATTACCAAAAACTTTTATTTTGGTACATAAATACTGTTTTTTTTATATATAAATTAACATTGTATCATTACCACAAACTTATATTTTGGTAATGAGCTACTACCATGTTTGCAATGAGAGAAAAAATTACGGTACTGAAAATATTTTGAATGTAATGTATGACTGACAAAACCTTCAAGTTCTTTCCTACTCTGGTACTTTTTTTTAAAGCCAAAAAGGAGTTTGAAATTGAAGCTGTGTACTTTCTTAGTACTGAGATAAACTTGAATGTGCACTGAAATGAGCCATCTATCATCAATTAACTGAATTAACTGAAAGGTAGAGCTTACCACTTCAATAACTTTGTGCTTACCTTACCTTTTGACAGTTGCACTGCTGCAGATCGACTTCTTGATGTAAGTTGTAGAAACTTTACTACATATTATAATATTTTTTGAATGTAATATTTATAGGTTTTGAAAGTTGGTCACAATATCCATAGTTTTAACCCAGCAAACACAGAAAATACGGGCCAGAATCGGGCCGTTAAAAGCTAGCCGACAAACTCTGGCCAGCCGATAACGGCTCGCTGTCATATGCCGGAACAGGCCCGATGGAAATATGGACTACCAGCTGACTGTTTGCCGACAGTGTCAAAAATACACTGCACAATTACCGGCAAGATACAAAATGTATTACGGCCCAACATACACGAAAAGTACAAGCCAGAATCGAGCCGGTAAACGCTATCCGACAAACTCCGGCCAACCGAAACTGGCCCACTGTCCGGAAGCGGCCTGATGGAAATATGGACTGGCGGCTAACTGTTGGCCGACAGTGTCAGGCCTGCGACTGCTGGATGTCGTTACGATGCCAGGCCTGCGACGACTGGATGTCATTACGATGCTGGGCCTGCGATGGCTGGATGTCATTACGATGCCGGGCCTGCGATAGCTGGATGCCGTTACGATTCCGAGCCTGCAGCGGCATGATGTCCAGAAGTAAGAAGTATAACCATGAAAAAATCTTAACTATCCGATTAAAAGTTCTAGTAATTGTTATTTCTTTACATATATTCATTTCATTTACTTCTCAACACATTTTAATATATGAAAAACTTTGCTTGTCGAATGCAATGTTCGAACCTAAGACTCTTGAGATGACAGTCCAGCATGCTAACCTATATACCACAGGATTCATTGAGGATACTCTCTAGTAATTTAAATTATATCATGTCACAAATTATAATAAAGGAATGCATAAATTCCAATACAATATAACAAATAATTTTAAAACATGGATTATTTAAAAACTCTTTCTTCAAAGGCTGGCAAACAAAATAGTTTTTGTTTGTTTTTAATATATCTGTTGTATGGTTGTACAAATGAAAAAAAAAATTCGAAGTAAACAAATGCCATGGGCTACCTGGCGGGAATAAATAAGATAGTGGTCAGGTTACTGAAAAGACAAAGATGCTGTATGGGAATGGGGCCAGAAATATGTTTAAGATGCTTGCAACAAGTTTGCTCTGCGATATCATGCCGACATATTTTCGGTGATATCCATCTGTTATCCAAAAGAATACAGCTGTGCTGTCATTTTTTCTAACTGCTAGCAATCTGTCTCAAAAAAGACATCACACCACTGTCAGATGGCTATCTTCTGGCATCGAAACGACAGTTGCCGACAGTACAGGTATCAGATCGACAATTTGCCGACACTTTTCCGACAGGTTGTGTTCGCTGGGAAATTATTATTTATATATTTCTTGTTGTTCTTAAAGTTTATTGTTGAACGATTACACGAAACCCTTGTAAGGTTTTGACAAAACTAGAAGGTTCTGTGGAATACAGCTTGGGAATTTCAGCGTTAAGGATCCCCATAATATCTGTGCCTGTCATCTAGACAAAGTTACTGAACATTCTGCAACATTCTGTGTCATTCCACACCATATAAAGGCAACTGGCATCATTGTCTCATGCACAAGTTGCCATTTACAACACAGCAGAAACAGTGGTGTTTATAGAATGTTGCCGTAAGTGGGAGACATAGAATGATAATTGGCATTGGAACATATTCAGCGCTGAATGGTTCTCATTATTACAGATGACCGACACGTGCGAGTAAGGAAATACAAAAGGGAAAAGACACTTCCTGCCAATGTTGTGTTGACTACATCCTGACATTACTCCTAGCATCATGGAATAGGTTGCCGTAGGAGTAGGGACCTAACAACACAGTGGTACATGTGCTGCCCTGTGTCCTCGTGTATATATCTAATGAGTCAGTAACCTAAAATGTTCTTTCAAAATGACAATAATCATCCACCTGTGTCACATGTACCTCTGCAATACCTGTGACATGTTAAGGTACTCTTATGTTGGCCAGCTATCCCAATCTGTTCCAGTAGCACATGTGTAGTATCACCTCAGAAGTGAACTCTTAACTCGGTACTTATCTGCACCACACCAACATCCAGTTTCTACAGTTGTGGGCCAACTTGCATAAGGAAGATATACAATGGCTGTACAGCTCCCTTCCAAACCAAACTGGTGCATGAATCCAGCCAGGTATGAAGGGGTCCTACATCTGCTACACACTTCAAGTGTATGCATGTACTGCCAACTGTGTCTATGTGATTTGGGGAAATGCATAACTGTTTCCTTTGGAAGAAAAATCAGATATGTTCATGATAGACAGAAATTGCTTAGTTATGAGTAAAACAGTTCAAAAGTGCTGTGTGAAATGTACTGTGTCTTGCAGTTCAGATTTAAAATACGAAAACAGGAAGAATTAAATAGGTGGAAATAATGTAATTGCTACGTAGTGATTTTTTCTTTTACTTTAACATAATTTGATTTCTTAGATAAAGTTGTTCAAGGATGATAGCTTGATAAAGTACGAATTCATCAATACACTTATCAATTTTAAGAGAAGCAATACTAACAACAATAACTTTACTGGTAACAGAACCAGAAAAACAATTGGAAGAACATGGCACCTATGCCCATTTGCTTTTCAAAAGGACCCTATTATAGCTCTGGCAAGATTATTTTGAAAATTATCAGATAAATCTGCTCTCAGAAACTGTTAGGCAAGTGCAATGAGAACACAGCTCCTACGTAAACTGCTTGTTGCATGATAAGACATGTCCTAATCTTAGTAAACTTTTTTTTATTAAAGGATATACCTACATATTGAGCTAGAATTTGTGGGCACTCTAGCTACACTGCAGGGTCTGCAAGTGGTGTAAGTTACATGTGTGGCATGCAACCTTCTAAAACCTATTGTTTTTACTTACTGCGCACTTAATAATTTCATTTTCAATTTGGTTCTTTCCACCCATAAAAAGAATACCTCCATTGGAAATATTTTTGCATAGTATAAATTTTTCTATTTACATTTTTCATGTATTGTAAATACTAAATAGAAACCCAAATTAGGGCTTCTACATCACAATTTGGCAGTTAAAAAAAACATAATTCTCTGTTCCAAAAATATTTATAGAATTTGATTTCTTTCCTTTTCGAAATACAGTAATCATAGTTGTACCTGTGATAGCACTGACGATACTCACAGCTGCCAGAGAAGTTCATGGGATGTGTGATGGCATCGTAGCGGTCAATGCTGAGTGCAACGAGCACATACGTAGATGAATACGTCACCACTGCCTGCAAAGATCACACACGTGGTGTCAAAGTGCTGAGGCTGCAGCACCCAGTATGAGTTCTAAGGGAAAGTTACACTATTTACAAAATAAAAATAATCAATTTTAATGGTTACGAATTTTAAACCTTGCACTTTTGATAGGAAGTTTAAATAGGGTTGCTTTTCCTAATCCTTTCCAAAATCTGTTACTACAAATAAGTCGGAAAGTTTTATATGCAGTTGTGAGCAATAAATATTTCTGCAAAGGCTGAACCTCAAAATTAACCACTTAAACACATAAACCAGCCATTCTATGAAAGAAGCTACTAGATACCAACTTTTTTTCTAGTAGCACCTATACTAACAGATGAATTCTTTATCATTTAATACACATTTCAAAATATAAAGATTTACAAGTATTTTGACTTAGAGAAAAATAAATAAAATTTTACTATGAATAGAAATGCCTTGTATTTACTCTACACAAGGTCGAATACAATTCAGAGAAATTACTCAATTACTGCTATTAAGATGTATAACTTACCAGCTGCCCTTATATCTGACTAACCAATAGGCTATCAGTATGGTAAGTATCCCTTCCACCATTAAAATAATATTTATATTGATGTTAAAATAATACGTTCATTTAATTCTGTGTGTAAACTATTAAGTTTATACTTTTGTGAGAAGGTGGCATCTCTCTCCTATAATATAATTGAAACCAAAACTGTCGATGTCTGACCTCACTCAATTTTTTAAAGAAGCGTCTTGTTTAAGACATTTATATATTTTGAGTATCTGGAACAAGGTCCTTATTAATCAAAAGTAATTAAGTAAATCAATGAACGAAATTCATGTCATATTATTTTTTTTTTAAATATATTTTGTTGGTATTAAATAAAATTGTATTTATATTATTTTAAAACTGAAATAGCAGACATCCCGTAGTTTGCTTGTGAAGCCAGTAAGCTCTTATACGAGGCAGCAATTATAATTAATTATGAGTCCGAGTCATAAGGAAAGATGATGGCCACATGTGATGGTCCTCATGATCTGATGCATTAGGGTGTCACTTGCGGGGTGTGGCCGGATGTTGCAGAGCGAATATTGCCGCTGGATATAGGTGGTGTTCACGCACTGTTCTTGGTCAGGTGATTGTGTGTCTTCGAGGAGGCAACATCAAGAACAACGAAAGCCCTAAAGAGGCTCATTGGAGCCTGATATGGAATAAGGTTAGGTCGTCTTTTGCTGAATTGGGCATGGATGCACATTGCAATTTTATTTCGATATTTAATAGCTAATTACACGTTTCAACAATATTGAAGAAAGTTCCATGATGTAGATAACTTGAATTAAAAGTAGGTCAGTGTTACAACATCATACAAAGAGGCCAGGTGGAGTTTGTGATGGGAGCTCGATAGTTAAGGATAGTTGAGTAGTGGCTGTATGGGTTTTGTCAAAAGGGTACTTAAACAAGTTTTGTGTAGTCATCTATAAGATTCTTCACGTATGTATGTTTTATTCTCTGGTAAATTAAGTTTAGATATTGCAGAGTCCCCAAATCTGATACTGTTTTAGCAATTTAAACGGAGTAATGTAATCAGTGTGAGTAATACAAGTTTCATTTTGTGAAGCAGTAGTGTTCTAGAATTTTCAATGCGTGATGTAAACATCTCAACATCTTGGATTTTTTTAAGGTTCAATGTTTTTTTGACATCAAAGAAATAATGTATTTTACTACTGATTAGTAAATTTATTTGAGAGAGTTAGCTATCCATAAAAAGCATAGAATGCTTTTCATTAATAGTCCCTTCAGTATTCTCAATAAATCAAGACTTGATTCACCTCATGATTCTTAAGAAATGAGATAGCAACATATCGTCATGAATTCTGCATAGTTTGATTAGCTTGAGACTTTGGTTTGTGAAGGTAGCGAGAATTAAGGTTATGTTATTAAGTGGTTTTAAGTATTTCTGGAGGTTACTTAGAGATAAATGGCGGGTTATGTAGAACCTGTGTTTATCTGAAGTTGTAGACACACCTCAGATAACGAGATCAAATGCAGTTGAGATCAGCTCTTCCAGTCAGAACTGACGAGAAGTACTTTTATTTTCTAGTGTATTATAATTATTTGCTTATTTTGGCGTAGCACCCCTGCAGTCATCTTAAGGAGTTGGAAGAATAATGACAGAGTAATTCTTTTCAGGAAACTTAAGTGTGTTAAGTGTGGGTATTGTCATGAATAATATCCATGGTCCCTTTGCAAGTTGCATAAAATGTTATTGAGCAAATAATTGTATAATCTAAAAGTTTATTTCACATATGTGTAAATCGCTCAATTAATTAATTGCTTCCGCTGCAGCCTAGTCAATCGTACTGACCCGCCCCGGGCTGTGTAATCTCGGGACCCCCTTCCCTCCGAAGATCTGCCTTGCAGGGCTTCCTCCTGCCATGAACATGTATACATCACCTATGCAGAACGAGTTTCAGGAACACCGAATTGCCCAAATTACTGTAGTGGTATCCTACCCTCCCCTTTGTAACATCATAATGCGAGAATATTTATCTGCTGCCTCCATTTTAGCATGTCAATATTTGTCTTTGTTTACCATTGGGCATTGTGACAACTGGTGTTGCAAAAATTTTCCACGTCCCTGGATTTGGTGGGACAGAAATTGGAGATTAAAGCATGCATGTGTTTTTTTGAGATCTTGTTGCTTGGAGCCCACTAGTGTGGTGTAGAACAGAGCAACTGTTAAACAAATATTTGAGACAGTGAACATAACAGGAGAGATGCAGCAGCAGAAATGTTGGGTTAAAATAGCTACAGGCAACAGTCAGTTAAAGAGATAACCTAGACAATGATATTAGGAAAAATCTGGATGAATTCCAATTCACATTAGGTAATTCTGGAAGCATGAAAGTTAGTGAGTCTGCTAACATGAGGGCAGATGATATAGTGGTTACAATTAATTGAGTGTTTCGAAAATGGCATAAATCCAGGTATAGAATCATTTACTGAATCAATTGAAAACATTGTGGACATGGTTGAGGCAATGTGGGAAAATTAATTTGTTGTAAACGCAAGCTTAAGGAACAAGCATTCATGGTGCTTCGTGCACACCCACACATGAGATAATGTCGCAGCTGGAATAAGTCTACGTACTTTTCGTACTGCGAAAAAAACGAAAGTGTTAGGGAATATGTGACTAGGTTGCGTCTTGCTGGAAATGTTACAGTAGCAAATGGCCCCCCTTAAAGAAACTGCAGTCAAAGCGACAGAGTTGGAAGAATATCCATGCTGTTTTTCTTAAAGGAATAAGGTTGGGATACAGCATTTTGTTTTCTGTTAACCCAGAAATTTTAAACAGGCTGTGCTGTCCATGCAAGAGGAGGAAAATAATTAAGAGTTGGCAGACTAAAAATGTTGTGTGCCCCGAGGAGAATAAGATAGGTATGCATTTTGTACAGGTTCAAGTTATGGTTACTGCACAGAGGAGAACAGCACAAAAGGAAATGATACACATGTTTCCAGGTACTAAGGTAAGTCCTGAGAACTCCGGAAATAAGATGTGTTATATGTGTAATTATGATAGGGCATTTGCACATGATAGCAGGTCACAAAATTGCAGAAAGTGTAGCATTTTGTAGTCAAAACAGGTTGTGAGAGATGCAGGCAAAATGGTCACTTAACAGACTATTGCAAAGTCCCTAAGTGCACTTTTTGTAAAAATTTATGGCACATAGAAGAAACATATTTTAAAAAAGAATAGTCTAATTGCAGAAGGCCTGCAAGAGTGAGCGTTTGCTGACAAGCCGTTAATACACACTATCTACCAAAAAGGAACTAGACATCTGTCCACAATGTTTGCTCGGTGGTTGTCACCTCGTTAGAATCTCGTAGGGCCACCTATTGCGGCTACAACAGCAGCCACCCTGCCTGGCATACTCTCTATGAGTGTTTGCAGGACATCCACTGGGATTCGTCGCCATTCTTCTTGCAATCATTCCATGAGTTGAGCAATGGATTTTGGCCGAGTCTTCATCTGGCGATCCAATTCGTCCCAAAGATGTTCTATAGGGTTGAGATCGGGGCTCTGGGCGGGCCAGTACAATCGGCGAACATTGTTGTAGGTGTACCACTGCATAGTACCCCTTGAAACATGGTACATGGTATTGTCATCCTGGAAGTAACATGGGTCCATTCCGTAAAAACACCACAATGTTGGGAGCATTTCATTATCCAGAATGTTGCAATTGGCCTCTGTGATCATGCTACCATGGACAAACACAAGTGGCCCTATGCCGAAGGCTGTGAAACACAAGACAACTGACGTACTGAATTACCTATCTTCACGGGTGCCTTGTTAATTTTTGGTGGATAGTGTGGATAGATGGACGTGTATTTGTAAGAAATATGCCTGGGTGAATGCAATGAACATGCACCACTGTTTATTATTAGAAGTTTTAATTTATGATGTAAAATGGAGTTTATTAGTATAAACAGGCATGTCAGTTACTACTTTGAAACGAAATATTTTTGATGGTGGGAATTGTTTTTTAGTCATTAAATGAGAGACTTGAACTCTAAACTTTGAGTGGCAGTAAATTAGAATTGTGTGATAAATTTCTGGTTAATTTTGAAATTGGGGACGAAATTAGTCCACATAAATGGGTAATTTTGTACTTGATAGGCTGTCCTTTAATGCAGATGGCCTTTAAGGTCTAGATTTTCTGAATTATAAGTGCAAGATTTCTATAGCAGATAAATTTTTTCAGATAAGGAAGTTAGTTTTTTTTTTTTTTAAGGGAACATTGTGTAAATGGAACTGACATTATTTTTAAAAAGGAAATGTGTTAGTTTGGAGTCAGAAAAATTATTTGGAAAGTATATACAGACAGATGCGAGAAATTATGTTGGGAGGGGGGGGGGGGGATGATACCAGACAAGCCATCGCTGAACACTTTCACTGGTCAGGCATAGACAAAAAAACACAGCACTACGTGTGCATCTGCACGTGGTGCCAGACCCTCGAGTCACGACACCACAATGGAGAAGAGCAACAGTGGTTTAGCGTACCCACTTGGCCCTTTGACACTATCACCCTTGATATTATGGGACCTTGCCCCAAAATGACCAGAGGTAACCACTGTAGTCACAAACTTAATGATGATACATTTTAACTAGCTTTTTGATTTTATCAACACCTAAACTTTTGCGTAACTTGCTCCAAACCAGCCCAAATGTATATAAGTTTCTCTCAGTTGAAGCAGAAGAAACTGAATGCAAGCAGAAGAAAAAGTGACAAAACCCAAAGCGAAATTTAAAAGTTTCTTTCGTATTTTTTACCATGATCTGCCGCCATTTTTATGAAAACTATTGTACAACATTTGCATAGCAAGATAATAGTCGGGATCACTTATCTTGAAGGCCATGATGCCGGGTAAGAATTCAGGATGCTGTTCAGCTAACCACATTTTGGCAGAGTGTTCTTGTTCTTCACTTAAATGTTGCTCTCTGAATTTTAGATCCATAAGGTCCGTGAGGATATGTGGTGGTTGTATTACCTGTTGAAATCTTTTATTGAAGTGGTGATGGTAAGGCTCCGGAACATCAAAAGATAGTAGGTCAAGCCATATTCCAACTGCCTCTGAAATACATGTTTCTTTCTGAAGCTTGTCCAGTGGTTTTGCAACTATATGTAATTGTTTCTCAAGACATACAGCTGTGTGGTGAGTTCTCAGGTTGTTTAAGATATTTGCAACATTTAGATGAAAGTCTTGGGCATGTCCAAGGGACATTTCCCTGTACCTATGATAATTTGTCACAAATGATTTTACACAGTCAGGATGAGAGTTCCATTGTGACCGTGAAATTGGCATCACACAATCTTTCTCCAGAAGCCACTCATGTACTTGATGAACATATCGAAAATACTTTTGTACTTCTGCAATGTTACCCATAACTGTTTTAGGAGATACATCTTTCTCAGCAAAATTCAAAAGATGTGCTGAACAGGCATAGGTAATTGGACCTGGATGTTTTATTATAAAATTTCCCACATTTTGCCCATTTTATTCTCACTATCAGTAATTACTGCAAAGATGCAGCCAGGCATTCTTTCACTGTTGCCTTTAGAATCGCTCCACACTGTTCAGTCATATTTTTTCCGTGATCCTACATCATAGACTTGTTTAAGAAGGTAACTTTCTGTCCCTGTATGGAGTGTGATGGCCTGAATTGGGTCATTATCAATGCTTGATCATCCATTCAATGTTAATGTTTAACTACAATTTTGTACTACTTCTACCAGATGTAACTAGTTGTTGAGCAGCATCATCCAAAAGCTTTCTACTGATGTCTTTTACTAATTGTTCTTTGTATCCAGGTCTTAATATCTGATCATCTCCTTGAAGTTATCCCATTCAGCAACATTAAAAGGTACATTCTCAGCATAGAAAAATATTTACACTGCCTTGTCAAGGTTTCTTTTTTCTCTTTAGTTGTCTTAAGCACATAATCACTGTCTAAATGTTGCTTTCTGTTAGTGTATGAGGAAGTATTATGTACTCGACTTGGACAGGCTGATGTACAAAAGTTTGTAGAAGAGAATATACTTGATTTGGTAAAGGAAGTCCGTGCTACTGCAACAGCTGATGTTCCAAATTTTCTTAATTTTCACTCTCCTGTGCCTTTTTAGTTTAATATTTCTGTAAGCGGGTTCTTATCCTTTCCATTTTGCAACTTAAAGTCAATTCATCATGTTTACACATACATTTTGAATAACCATCAATTTTTGTTACTTCTCTCAATTCATTTGCCAGTTTACATCCACTCCCATGTACTTTTGGCATTTTTCATTTGATGTGTTCCTGGAATATCAGATATTTTAAAAGATCTTTATGTCTTTCACCACACTTTCCAAAATGTTGCTATTCACATGCACACCACACATAATATATTGATTGCAAACACAATACAAGTTTTAATTTACTGTAAACATTTTTCAGTAACAATGTAACACCACTACACTTCCTAATCAGGCTGTGATAATTCCTTGTAATAAACTAAATTGTCCGTTACATAGCAACACTAAAACTTTCAATATCTGTATCGACTCGTTTGACACACCAGTCAAAAACAGTTCGAAGTTACCTGCCACATTACTGTGTATCTAACCAGACAACTCATGACTAGAGAGGAGAATTCCCTGATTATCTACTGCCTAACCAATCAGCTTAATTCATGTAACTGGGAAGGGGAACTCCTTAGTATATACTACTCCTCAGTCAGTCTGATTCTTTAGCTAGGGGAAAACCCTTCAGCAATATAGGAGAAATCCCCTTCTGCTTGCTGCTCAGTACAGATGACTCACTTATTTCCTGTTCATAGTGAGTCAAACTATTTACTGTGAATAAAATAAATTTTAAATCAACATGTCTCAATATTTCTTATAGTAGTTAAAGTTTAGAATTTTGAAGGAAAAAAAAACCTCTTGTTGCATCAACTGAGTTATTTCAAGTGAGCCCCCCCCCCCCCCCATAAAAACCCAGGTGAGTTTACACAGGTGGGTTCACTTTGGCAAACCCTGCTAAGAACATATTATTAAAAATGTGTTCAGGGCAAGTTTAAGAACTGCCAGTAATACTGTTAGAATACAGGAACACCCGACTGTAGGGCATTGATCTAACATCAGCTCAGCTTTTTATGAGCAGAAGAACTAGAACGGAATTGCTCATTAAACAGAAGTTATTCTATCGACAAGCCAACAAGAATTTCTCGAGTCATTAATAGAGAAACAACTGAAAAGCAAGCAGCACTGTGATCAGAGATCCCAAAAACAAGTAGCATTTCACTCACAAGAGAGGGCGTTGCTGCAGAAAGATCGGCAGTGACAACTAACAGAGATTGTACAACAGGCAACAACTCTGAGATCATACTGGGTGAGGAACAGGAACAATAGCCTCATTCGAAAGGAATTCTGTCCCTTTGCAAAAATCTCAACTGAATCATGTAGTTCATGCAAGGAAGTTCACCCTGGATCCTGAGTTCAAGCCATTTTCTGAAGAAGATATGGGTGGTCAGTTCATTCAGCAGCAGCTAGAGGAACGAAGAGGACAGGGAGATAGTCAGCTATAAAATTTAGTGCTAAATAGGACTAGTATCATTGTAGTGTTAGGTTGTATATGTTACAATATTCATGTGTATGTTATTTTAGGAGAGTAGGATTGATGAATGTGTTGTTTTAAACTTCAGTGCTAACTGGCAAGGTAAATGGTGGTCAATCAAAAAACCAAATGTAAAATAAGGGAGTTCTGATATTACTAAAATGGTTTGCAGTACTGAGAGTGGGCCACGGTGGAAGCCAGCAAGATGTAAACAAGTGTAAAGTGACTGATATAATTAATAAAGGTGACATACGAAATCACTACAAGCATTATATAAAATATCATACCGATATTTAACTGAACAAATAATTAATGATATTTAAGACAGAAAAAATTAATCAACTATAAACCCTTTCAAACCACTTATTTGTTTATAAATGTACTAAAAAGATAGAAATAATTATAGAAGAAGTTACAGATTTTGTAGAACTTGTAAGACATGGTCGTAATAAACTTTACTACAAATTCATATTTTTGTATCAATTGATATTTAGTATAAAAAAGCTTGGTACGAATAGTTAAGAGTCTTATATAAGATATGTGCTTACTATACTTACGCAAATGAGTTATATGTTCTATATTCTGCCAAGTTTTTATATACTGAATATAAATTTATACAGAAATACTAATTTGTAATACAGTTTATTATGGCTGTTCAACCATGTCTTACAAGTTCTACAAATTCTGTAACAACTCCTATAATTTATTTTATCTTTTTATTTAATTTATCAATAAAAGCCTGATTTAAAAATGTTTTTTCAGTTGATTTATTCTTCACTTTTTAGCCTCACCAATTCTTTTTATTATACAGGTAGACTATTTATACGTTCACATACTCGTCTGTCATTAGTATTGCTTGCGATCATGCGAGTTTCAGTGCACTCTTTTCACAGGTAATTGAACCGGCATGCTGAACAATCATTATTCATCTTACACGTGTGCGTATATCTATGTATTTGACATTTCAATATGAGCTCACGGAGATAGGAATCTTCAAATGGTATTTCATATACACACATGCTGTCAATCATTTGAATTCATTCTTGTGTATCAAAGTTTGGGTGATCTTTTACCCACACATGAGGGCTTCCCCAGCACTGAAAGTCTACACGCCACAAGTAATCGACAACTTGTCCACCAAATACATTGTGATTGCTAGTGATTCGGTGGGCACCGGACAGACACTTACTGTACAGACCTTACAGACACTTACTGTACATACAAACAATTGAAGTTAAATTAAAGCTTGTAAAATCATATGTTTGCTTCTAGGGGTGCAATGCCACCTAAGGCGATATTCCAGAACTTTGGTTTGACAGAATCAGCTAATGCTGTACTGTACGTGCACAATTTACCTAATTCACAGAACACCATCTACATTACTCAAGTACCTTTGATATATGTGCAAAGTTTAATGTAATTGCCATATAAAGGCTGTTACACACCTCTATTACAATATATTTGCAGTCACATTTCAAGATTTTTAATTTAATTTGTATCTATTTCAATGTATTTCCTGTTTCAAACTTTATTACCCTTCATTCTCATGTATCCATGTCATATAGTCTATGTAGCCATAACTAGGAATGGTTGCAAAAACGGAAATGAACCAAATTCGTTAACTACTGGAATATTCTATGATTCGTCTTTACGTACTGTTCTTCTGATTTTTCTCCTAGAGTGAATATAACAATAGAAATGCAAATCAAAGATATGATCTCTTTATTTGTAATGGAATTCAGAATTTTCTAGTTTAGTAAGAAAAAATTAATAAATTTAGAGTTACTAAAATTAGACATTCTTGTGGTATTTTTTATATAACATAAATTATGTATTCTAGTATACAACAGGGTTAGAGCACAAATTTAAAAAAAGTTACTTTTGTAAATACAGATTGTAAAAAAAATTACTTATTTCCAATCATACATATTAGAGGAAAGTTCAATGTACCCTCCAAAAAATTAAGAACAGTGGAAAGTTGTTAAATGTAATACATTAGTGCATGATTCCCAACCATTACAACAGTTCTCGCAGTGCATTATAAATTTAGATGCAAGTATCATCCAAAGTATGCGAAGGAACTATCAATCTCGAAAGAACCACTTTTTCCTTGGGCGTGTGAGGCTAGTGCACGGAAATCAACGAAACCCAACTTGCAAATGAATACAAAGGTATTTAATGCAACAACTAAATTCTGTAATTGTATGCCATTTGAAAAAAAATTGAGATATAATATAATAATAGAAGAGAATACTGAATTGTTTACAATGCTGTCTTTTGATGACAGACAGTATTTCAAAGTACGTTATGGTACAGTGCATTCGTTTCTGTTAGTTGTGCCTCAACAGTTTTGTATCAAAATTAGTAAATATTAGTACCTTTTAGTGATAAAAATGAAGCAAAAGGGACTCTTATGAGTTGGCTTAAAAACGCAACTTTTAGTAACTTGCACTAAGTCCTCAATACAAAGATATGTTTCTATAAATGCATCTCGTAAAGAGATACATTAAAATAATACTTCACTTGAGCCACGAGATACCCATTAAGAACATAATTTTTCAAAAGTTCAAAATAGGGTGTAAATTCTGCAAATTGTGTGCTGTGCAATGACATTAATTTCAAGGACTACTTCTTGGCCTACAAGGAGGGCCTGGTGAGAGGGACGCCACTAAAGAGTGGCAACACAGCACATGCTGCCGCATTCCCCAATGGCCATGCTCAGGGCTCTATGACCACACATATCATAAATGTATAAATAAATAAATAAATAAATAAATAAATATATATATATATATATATATATATATATATATATATATATATATGTGTGTGTGTGTGTGTGTGTGTGTGTGTGTGTGTGTGTGTGTGTGTGTATTTATATACTATATTATTGCAAGAAACTTACAAATCTCATGAAAATACCTGACAAACCCAGGCAAATTTTTAAATAATTATGAATTAACAGGAATCGAAAAATTCTTCAAATACATTTAAATCACAAGATAATTAATAGAAAATCGCTGAAAATCTAAAAACTACTAAAGTATTGAAAATTCCTTAAAAACTGAAATATTTTAAAGATAAGAAGATGAAATAAATGTTTGAATGTTACAAAAAATCCTTGGTCACTGCAGAGTCAAAACTTCAAAGGCATGACAAATGTAAGATAAGGCTAAAGAGGATACAAAAAGATTAAAAGCACAACACAAATCATATCTATTTTTTTTTAAATCGTTAAATTTTTTTGGCAAACTGCAAAAATTATTTGATAATCAGCAAAAAATCTTCGATAACCCTCCAAAAATCTTTGCTGATTGCAACAAAATATTTAAAAGCAAGAAAAGCTTTGAATTTCAATAAAAATATTAGAAAAACAATAAATGATCTTTGAAAATCACTAAAAAGTGTTTGAAAATTGCAATAAAATCTTAGAACTAACCCAGATCATTAAGAATTGTTGAAGAAAAAAAAACATTAAAAATCACAAAAATCAAAAATTTGTGAACACATTTACTTAGTAGTTGCCCCCTCACTACCAATGCATTTGAAGTTACACAATCCTGATATTAACTATAAAAACACATTATGTCTGCTCACTATGTAGAAAATCATTAGTATACAAGTATTGACACAAATTGATTGTTTGTTAAAATAATTTAACTGTGGTAGTAAATAATATCCATCATCACAAAAGGGGAAAAAATACAAGGACATATTAAACCTGCGTACACAGTAAACATTTGGTTTCTCTCCCGTTGACAACTGCATTATATAGATAATGGGGGGGGGGGGGGATTGGCACCATAATGGAACACGTAACTCAATTATTGATAACTGCAGGATGACAGGGGACCTGTGCCCAGAGGCGCATCCAAAAAGAGAGAGAAAATGGGTTCACAAGAGATATGACATCCCTCCAAAATACATTTACACTTACATGAAACAGTTCTGCAAATGTTTAAAGACTGAAATGAAATAACACCAGAAGTGTTTAAAATACTTATATTATTTCATTAATTTAATATTAAAATTGTAATGAAACAGTACCCTCCTCCCACATCACAACTCAAACAAAAGTCTATACCTGCACCTGCACAATGGGAAAATGGCCACTCTCCCCGCACTCCTGCAAACCGAATGGATTTGATTATAAAGGGATTACTAACGTCCCCAGTTTTATGCCGAAAGTTTATCAGGGGATGGCTTACAAACTAACTTATAACATAACTTAAACTAACACCGATGCCTTACCTGGGATTCGATCCCAGAGCCTTCCACACCCCAGACTGGCTGCCCACCAACCGACTACGCAACGGGAGGTCGGCACTACAAACCGAAAGTTTAGATCCACTCCTGCCTCGGCCAACTTCCACCCTCCCTAACTTTTAAACGTGAATTTAAGAATTCGTTTATTTGGCTGTTCATTACACAAAACAGAAGCATAATTGTCAACGGCCTGGACCTTGAACAAGTAAACGGATCTCATGCTAGCAATGACACCATGAATACGTACTTGTGCAAAGCGGATGAACTTGCATGCCAGGTTCCCAGCATGCCATGTCACTGTAATCCTCCACACAATATCTGTCAAAACGCTAATCAGCCCAACGGTCAGATCTGAAGCAAAGAAATATCTGTACACAGTTTCATATGCTTATATGTAACATGGTGTCTATATTAGCATAAAAAGTTATCATACTTTTAAAATTCTGAAACATTAAGACGATCACAGGCATGACCAAGGAATGGTTAATGTAAGGAGTAACATTTAGGAAAGTGTTAAAACATTCCACTATAGTTTACATCCCCCATACATATGATAAATAGAGTAGTCTCAAAATAATGTATCATTACAATTTTTTTTTTAACAGAGTTATAATTATGTACAAGCGTGAGACAGGATTTAAAACCATCCATGGTAGCACATCAAATGGTGAGCTGCTAACAGTGTTGAGTTAAGTTTTGGTCGGCACTCGAAGGCCGCGGTGGCTGAGTGGTTAGCCTGCTTGCCTCCCACCCAGGCGAACTGGATTCAATCCTCGGCTGGGTCACACCCGAATTTTCGCATGTGGGAATCATGTTGGACGATGGTGCTGGTGTACGGGTTTCCTCGAGGATCTCCTGTTTCACCTGCCCTTCCATTCTAGCGCTGTTCTATTCTTACTTTGCTCCATCTCGTCCATCCTTCTAAAGGCGATAGAAAACTACTGCGGTATCATCCTGCCTAGTTGCCTTGGTCGTAATGCAGCCTCCATTCTCGCATTATGTGCTTGCTTTTGATCAACCTTCGGGTTGCTAACTTCTACACACGGCCGGCACTTAACAGATAAAGGCTGTTCATGATAAAGTGAGCACTTTTGAAATCAACCTTAGAAAAAAGTCACTGCTCCTACCTGCATATATATTTTAACGGGCGTACCAAGTTACATGCGTCCAGTAAAGTTGGTAACAATGGAGGAAAAGTAGTTCCATATCTTAACGTCAAATAAAAAGTGTTATGTAACCATTTGTAATAACTTTATTTATTTATTTATTTTGTTTTCTGTTTTTTAAATGCATCTAAGTGTAAAAAAAAAAAATTTGCAACATATTTACTTTTCTAATAATTCCACATTTTCACCTCACCGAAGCATGTACAAAGTGATGAGGCCCATGGCAAGATAAATTTTACATAAGGCAGAAGAATACACAACCTGCATACAAGTATAACTTAAGCAGGGCTTTCAAAAATGCTCATTTTACTGTGAACTACCTATAGGTAGGTAGAAAGTTAGGGTATAAAAACAACAGGGTAGGAATCGATCAACCATGGCCTGTACTGTTAGAACTGCAACTGCTGGTGGGTGTATTTACAGGGAGCGAGGTGCGGTCGGTGAAGGGAGAGGTGGCTGTGCGCACAGCCCGATGCTATGAAAAAAAACATGTTTTCATATAATCAGTTGCATGTCGGCCTATGTGCTCCAAATGTTTTTGAAACAATTAGTACACAGCCGAATTATCACTAATATCAGCTGCAGCCAGCTGGGCTATACTGTCGGTCCAAGCGCATACATCTAGGAAGGCGAGCTGCCAGGACTTGTAGTGCTTACAGAAGTAAGGTATAATCCCAGGAGTGATTTTGAGAAACCATGGAAAACCAAAAACAGGATGACCATAGTGGGACTCAAACCCAAGTACTCCTGAATGTGAGTCCAAAGTTTAAACACTATGCCATCTCACCCGGTGTTGGTGATAAACGACCAGGTCTTAGTGCCTGTGACAGAGAAATGAGGTAAAGCCAGAGTACAAGAGTTGTACTAAGAACAGTTTCCTGCTTTCTTTAAGCAGAAAGGGGTTTTTGTGGCTCAATTTAGATGGAGTGTTTCTTGCTATGGCACTAAAACCAATTTCTGTTTGTTTCCAGGCAGCAGCAGAGGGGCAACCTAAAGCAATAAACACTGCACATAAGAATATCAGCAGAGGGCAGATGACAGATATTCAGTTAATATTCTTTGTCTGGGTCACTATGCTGCTTTCGCCTACTCACCTATTCCACTCCCTTTTCCACCCCATTACCAAAATCGTGTGATGTAGCTGCTGATGGCTTATCTGTGGCTGGACCTGGCACTACTTTGTATTCTAGATTGATGACATATGGCGAGGAGAAGAATGAGGCAGGAGAAGTTAGGTTCGATTCATGGGTGGCATTGGGCCATGTTTCAAAATAAATTGTTTGCAATCTAAAAACTGTGGAATAACTTTTAGCTTGCCTAGGTCAGAATTACGATAACCTGATGTTACACGTAACACACATCATGCTACACATTAACATGTACGCAAAAGTGGTCTTTTTGGGTGGTATGTTATGCTTCACACAAACACGTAACCTTTGTGCACTGTATAAAAATAGAATACGCTGCAAAAAACTTTGACCTACTGAGAAAATTAAATAGTTCCTAATGAAATATGCCTTACTAAAAATTGCAAACATAATGGTAATCATACTGCATTTCATGCAAGCATTTTTGTATCTGAGAAAAATAAAAATTAAATGTGGCAATATAAAGCATGGTGTACAATGAGTTCGTAGTTCGTGACAGTTATGGAAGTCCCAGTGATATTCAGAGTGCTCTACAAAAGGTTGTTTACATGATTAGTTCGTAACACTTTGTAAAAACCAATCACAAACATACTACTACCTCCATGTCACAAATGACCATAGAATATGTCGCATGGAAGAATTCCAAATTATTATAAAAATTCTTTTTAATTGCCACTTATTTGTAAACATGACTACAACCAGTACATAATTATACAACTCTTACAATTGACATATGAGAGTCAATATGTGTTAAGTCTGTTGTTATAGGCAAATGTTCATGGTTGAATCGGTGGTTTATCGCTCATGATTAATCTGCTGTCTGTAAATGCGAATGCGCTGATAATATTTTGCAAGTGTGTGCCCTATTTGGCTACCATAGTCAGGACGTGGGTAACACAATTTGGAAAAGTAAAGTTTTTATTTATTGCTTTGTTCATGTTTATTGTCATACAATTGAATGATTTGACACTTTATATGACTCTTTGGCTGGGCAGATTGTATTTTTTTACTAGAGTGCATTTTTGAATCAGCTTGTGGATCAGGACCTCGTAACAATGGAACATAGAAGTAAGAGAGCTATAAGTATAGGGTATAACAAGAAAAATTTATCAGATTAATTTGTTAGCTGAAGCAAATGAAGTAAGTTCTATGGTACTGCCAACTTTAGAACACAGAGTAAAAGACACATTCTCACTTTGTTATACTGGTATTTTGTAGAGACCTAACCAGCTGTGATTTTTATTGTTGCTTCTCTTATCCACAGTTATTTCATATCACAAATATATCTGCTTGAATATAAACTGTAACCATGAGAATTAAACACTACATTACAACCCTTTGTATGCATATATTCATGAAAATACACATGACATTAATGAAAAGATATGATGGTGGCTACACAAAGCAGTTAGTACTACCACAGTTATAGGAGACTATTATAGAAGACCGGCAATTTCCACGTTAGCAACTGAAGCAGTGCCTAGCACTCCCTGCAGCAGTAGTGCTTCCCGATTGGAAGCGACTTATGAAAATCAATTTTAGAAAAAACACTCTAGGCAAAACATGTAAACCTTTTTTTTTTCAATAACCTGCATTCCATAAATATATATCAATGTAGTTAACTTTAGAGTACTGTATTATCAAATGAATGAAACTTTACCTTAATATCTTCTACAACTTGTAATATTTATTTATTTTTAAATATGAATTAACAACAGCGAGAGCAGCGATGTATTGGCAATGGCCGGTAAGAAATAGTTCACAGTTAAAATAGTATTATTTTTTGTTTTTTAGTATATTATTTGTCAATTGAATGGCACCCATTGAAATATTTAAATATTTAGGTAGAAGCGATGGCAACGCATCTCATTTTTACAGTCTAAAATAACAGCGAAAATTATTGTGACTAGGCCGTATTGGTACGGTGTTGTTTTATCGAGCAGGAGCAATTTTTAAGCAACTGTCTGCTGAGCCAGCTTTGTCGCTCTCTCTGTCTTTGTTTCTTTCACACTCTGGAAGTTTCACTTCGCTAGTATGCTGTAAATCGTACCTGTTTTCAATTGTAGCATATTTCATACTTATTACAGGAAAATAATAATTTCTGAATTTTGAAATTTACAACTGAAAAGAGAGTTTATGGTTTGAATACTTATTTTAATATATTTATATATGATTGCGGGCCAGAAACAAAGTGAAGTTGACAGACGTGGCGAGCCATGATGTCACGGCGTATTGCTGTTTTACCAAACAAAGCGTAAATTATACTTACTCCGAAAAATTCTTCAAATTGCTACATCACATTTGTAGACGTGTTTTTTATACCTACCTAAGCAAGCTATGATGATGTGATAAATCTGTGTTTCTGCGGCAGTAATAAATATACTGTTATGGCGTGTTTCGTTAACCGCTGTGTCTGAAATAGCATGATGTGGATGTTTGGTGATGATTATGCTGGTCCTGTGTGCGTGATTTCAACTATTGATGTAAACTATTTATACGTTGTAAACCTGAACTGTTTTTATGATATAGTTATTTATTTACATCCACATATGTTTATTTATCACATTGTTGTACCTTTGCCCTCGGTGTTTGAAACACAGTCGTGTAACGCGATTTACCACAAATCCCAACAAAATAACCAAATCCAGCACCAAAGAATTTCAATAAACCTAATACACAGTAAGTAGCAATTCATATAAATATTAGAGGAATAATTGTTATGGTAGGCTTATTTGAGTTCACTGCTATACTTTAAGTTTCTATAACAAAAAATTAGCGACACGAGTTGCGTGCTTGATTTTAACGTTGCATTTTCATTGCACTGGTTATTCCTTCGTTATTCGAACTGTGGGAGTCCTTTTAAAAAAATAACCCAATGCATATCAATAACAAAAAGTTAAATACTACAGTTCATTACCCCGCAGTTGTAACAGTGTTTAACACAGCCAGGGCAAAATATTAACGTGCATTACATATAATGTGCTATGTTGTGGAAAACAAATATGTTAATATAACATAATCCTAAGAACTATCGTTAATTCAGGCATTTTAAAAACGTCATAAAGCTGACCTAAATAATGCTATAGGCCTAAACTGTGAATATTCGTACGAAATGGTTTTTGAAATAGGCGACAGAATTCTTTGAAAAGCTCTAAACAGTAAACAAAATATTTGACAGGTATAAAAGTAGAAGTAACAGGAATACTTACTTTTTCCAGTATCATACTGGCTCTGATACTGTTAATTTCAGAATAATAATAATAAAAACAATATTAATTGCATGCACGCAATAAAACACTGGATACTATTACCACTTCCATATGTGTGGAGTCCTACCACTTGGTTGCGTAGTTTGTTTGCATTCACCACCCAGCACATGTCAACACTTTGGTAATAAAAAATATATTATGACAAATAGAACATAACAAACCCTCAAAACAATATTATAAAACATAGCACTTAATTGCACAGGGGATACACTGGGAGATTCACAATGACATGTGTTCTGTTGACGTCGCACTGGTACACATGCAGCGGCTAATGAAATACACTGTAACAGTATATTTATTACTGCTGCGAAAACACAGATTTATTAGATCGTAACTTGCTTAAGTAGGTTAAAAAAAAACACAATGTTTACAAACAAGATGCGGTAATTGTCGGATTAGTGGAGATCCCCCCCGATTCCACGATGTTTAAACAAATTTTAAATCAACCCATAATAACGTCGCATGTTTTTTACTATTGCCCCATCCCTTACCTACAATAATCTACCAGGGCATCCACAGAAATGTGGGGGTTTTCGGACAGGGACAATTTCCGCATTTATTGACGTTGGTGTCGGGAAGTACACTAGGGCCCATCCACTCTAGTGTACAACTTAATTCCATATATGGAATCGGGTAGTAAACTACAACCCATCTGCTCAAGTGTACTACCCGATTCCATATACACTATCAGAAAGTACACTAGAATGGATGGGCTGTAGTGTACGACCCGATACCACATATGGTATCGGGTATACTTGAGCCCATTTACCCAAGTGTAGGATGCAATACCAGATTCGGATCATACTCTATATATTAATATTTTACTGCATAAACTAATATATTATTTTTGTAAATGCCATATCACATTCTTCGGCAGATCAGCCACACCTTGTTTATCATGTGTTGTGTGTGTGTTATTCACTGCCATGGGTGCATATTTTGAAAAAAAAAAAAAACATAGTCAATAAATTAATGATTTTCCACCTAAACTAACACATATCTGTAAACGATGGATCACAATTTTCGGAACTTTAGTCACACATTGATTATCAAGGGTCTTGTTTAGGTAAATTACTGCAATGGGTGCATATTTCGAACAAACTACCCTATACTTAACACTCAATCTGATAATAAAAACATCTTCAAAGCTCCTCCTACACTTTCGAGTACGTGGCACCTGTACTTCAGGTGCCACGTACTATTGTTACTCATTACCTGTTACGGAATCCTGACCTAACATTACATTCCTACAACAATGTGCAAGGAAACACTCGTAAATACAGTAAAGTGCCCTATAGCCAGTTGCAAAGTGTTCTATTCATAGTGTCTGTAAATGTACTCATTTTCACGTGTTTTCATTCTCACCTCATTTTACATATTCTGTAAGTGTATCACGTAATTCAGTTTGCACAGAGATTTATTAGCAAGTAACAGCAAGATGGGTCAGTGGGCATTGTATATTTGCAAGTGTGCTGTGACAAAGTAGTCCTGCATGGCCTGCCTGCATGGCAAAGCCGGCATGTGCACCATGTTGGGACTGCAGTAAATGTGAAGTACTTTGAAAGGCATGCCGGTCTGCATGCCTGTACAGCCATCATCATTTGCATCAATCAGTAACTACAACAGACTTTCTTTAGTTACTGGAACCATACTCGCTTTGCCGCCCGGGACACCGCCTCTCACCTTCTCCGGTGTTTGCATTGCCTGGGGAAGTATTACTAACAATAAGTTATGCATGGCCCTTCACACCATTTCTCAGTTTAACTGCTGCCAACTGGTGTAAGTACAGCTTGCTTGTGTAATGTGTTTTCCCTTGGGGAAAATGTAATGCATGCCTAATAAAAGTCACAAGGGAGAAATGTGTGTTTTTATTCAGGTAGGCTGCAAGAAGCTTCAGGGTACAGGCTCTTACAATTCCTGCCAAATCGTACGTGTGTACGAACTTTCATCCATAATAATATTGCAAGTATTTACAGGACTTTACTACATAATATGTGTGTGTGTATGTGTGTGTGAATAGCACTGTTAATTCACTGTGTCGGATGCACATTATTTATTAATTATTCTACAGAGAGGTGATGCAACACAGGTGAAAGGATTGCAGCCAATGGTTGTTAGCCGCACGATCGTGAGTTTACTCTACCAACACATAATGACATTATGTCTGGATAATGCCTGGCGCCCCAGGTAATAACATTTATTTCCCACAAAATACCTCTTTCCATACTTCACATTACACTAAATCATCAAACACCACATAGTTAAATGACTGCCAAAATGTGTGGCAGTATCTTACAGCTTCCATCCCACTATTTTACACTGTGTTATTCCACACCACAGTGTCAAATGTCACCCAACTTTGTGGCATATCCGTTCACCATAATTTCCTGACTTCAAAAATTTGCGTAATTTTTTCGAAAAATATTTCATAAATTTCAGTTTCCACTTAACTTTTCCCCACAGAATTCCCACTACCTGCAATGAGAAAGGCCACGATGACAGCAGCACTGGATATTAAAAGCATTGGGATGCCTTCCAGATGTTTGCAAGACATAGGAAAATGTGACTCGTGGTCAGAAGAGAAAAGCACAAGGAAATCAGTGAGTGTCCGCCATTGCTGTAGCCCATGGACAGCGGAGTGGCAGTTTTGGGACAGCGTGACATCATGGCAGTGGGACAAAGGATCGGGGTGAGTGGCTGTGTACCAACGCCCTTCTCCCCCGTCATGCTGTGCCGCATGAACGAGGAGATAAGAGAAACGAAGAAGAGGAGAAACGACGGGTGGGAATTTGTGCCCCCTTCTCCCATGCTCTTCGCGCACTGGAGACCAACTGACCCCTTGGGCCGTGCATCAGATGGGGATGCTGTACACTGACACCTGCACCGTGCAGAGCAGTTACAGCCACAACATGATACACCCTCACTGTGCTGCGCATCATCGCGCTTCCGTGTCGTACATCCATGAGCAGCTGGGGTTTGTTTACACAACAAGCCATGGCTTGCCAGAAAGAAGATAGCACACCATTGCTACTTTACCCACATTGTTTATGTACCATACCCCCGGACTTCATAACGAAATATGAGTTTGGCAATAACTACTTCCGATGCCGACATCAGTCCAACAAATCGAGCAGCTGAGCAGCAGACAACCACACACAACCAGTGACACAAAAAAATGAACAGTTTAATCAAACCACCACAAACATTTTGGACAGTCACATGCAAGAAAATTTTACAGAAATAGCAAGCGCGAGTTGGAGCAAAAGTAATTTCAGGACTACCAACAGTGCACGTCAACAATATGTTCCTGATTTGCTGACGGTATCAGAAAGTGAATTGCAAGAATATTTCGCCCGCCAAAATGTCCACCAACAAAAACAACTCACAGCAATTTACAGCAAGGAGTGTCAGCACCAGTGTTACCGCCAACACAGCATAGCAAACAGTACACACAGTTAGAACTTGTTCGGGTTTTGGCAACTGCTGCACACCTGTCACACGTAGGAAGTGAGCTGTCATAGCTCAGCATACCACGACTTTCCGCCATGCTCACTTCAGCAGTGGTAAACACTGAGCCACGTGGCCAGCTGTCCGGATCGATATAGGCAGTGCGGGCCTGAGTGCAACAGTGGTCAAACTCAGACCACACAGCGCAATACTGCAGCGGACTGCAGGACGCCGGGCAAAATGACATGACCACCTCATCCCTACAGATACTGCACAACTATATGGTACCACTAGTATAGTGGATGCCATAACCAGTCGAAAGCAGTTCAGCAGACTATCATCACCAAGGACACAGTAATAAAACAGGTTAGCAAAAGTGTGACAGTGGCACAAGAAATTTCCGTGTGTTAGGTCCCCATGGACCAAGTGTTAATTTTTCAGAAGACACCAATCACCCCACCATCCACTGCATGTGAAACCACCACATGTCACACCATCACTGCATCGCATGTGGATAGCGACAGAGAGATGGAGCTGACACATCAGTCTGTAATGGAGAGCGCAAAGCACTCTGAAGCAGTGTCATTTCATTTTAAACAAAAACATTCAGCACATTGTAGCAGACAAAGGACCAGCAAACGAATGTGTATGTTCATTTGCTGCATTGTGGTGGCAATTTGAGAACTGAGTGCACCATTGTTCACTTGCGAACAGTGTTCATGTAATATCACGTGGCTGCAGCACAGGTGTCTGCATGTAAAGTTTAAGGTGTTTCGGCCGTAGAGGCCAAGCTATGTGTAAACATGTGTATTTTTTTTTATTTTCAAAGGTAAACATCAATATAAATTTTTTTCTTTTCTTTGCAAGTGTAATTGTGAATTCAAAGTAAAACTTAGTGTGACTTTGATTACCGGCAAAACATTTTCCAAAGCACGGCAAAGTAACGCATTTCATAACACATTCGCACCTGTTTGTTTTGGTCCGGCAGTGTGCACATTGACAGTCACACATGTTGTCATCCGGCCCACTTATCACACAATTCAACACGTAGTGTCCCAAACTTGGACACATGATTTATTTTGGCAGTGTTATGTGTGTGATATTTGTTTCTAGTAACTAGTAATTTATTAAATTATATGGTTGATTTTTCCCTCTTCCTAATGAAACACACTCATGTGTTGCCATGCATGTCATGTAGTATAAATACGGTAAGTCACTGCCAACCATAAAACTTATGTCGCAGTCCTTTAATTATTATTCAGTGTATTGCGTATGGTTTTAAGAACGTTTTTGTGTAATTTAAAGGGTCGTGAGGGATGCACGCACACCTCAATCTCATGTAAATAAATACTGTATTTTACGCTTGTAACAGTAGCGCAACACACAAAAAATTATAACATAATTTTCTAGCATGCCACTAATTAATACAATAAGTTTTTTAGATATAAGAAGTTCAGTATTCGGCAGTAGTATGCCAGTAGGAGATTAGTATTGTGAGGTTAGGTTGTTACGAACCTCTTCAACGTAATGTAAGCAGTGACCATGTTGGTTTCTAACCCCACTTTTATAATAAATCTATAAAGACTACAAATTCAGAAACATTTACTACGAACACTCCAAAGCCAGTATTAAAATGAGTTAATTGACATATAAAATTCAAAATGGGACAATTTATTTTTACACGTAATCCAATGTATAAGAGTTGCATTTTGAATACAGGAAGAAGTCAATATTACGGTTAATGGCAGCGCATTGGCATAACAAATAGTAATTATTATTTTTATAAAAGAGAATTTTAGAGCTTAATGAATGTGTTCATACATTGTAGTTTACCATTTGAAATCATACTAGAGTATCATGCATTTTAATATAAGTAGAAAAGTGAATTTAAGAGTTTTTTACAAGTTGCACGGAACAGGCTGGCCAGTGAGAAGTTAGCCTGCCTAACACCAAGAGAGTAGCATGGTAACCTCTGTGCTGTGTGAACGTATGTCGCTGTATTCTCCCGGACCTGGCGAGAACCCTTGACACTGTGGAGAGAATCAGTGCATGTACAGGACAGTTTGTGTGTTACCAGTGCTCCATCCCCCAAGAGTGGACTCGTAGTAATCGCTCAACACCAGTGGACTACGCCATCATGAGGGACCACACAATGTGATGTAAAAATATGTGGACAACCGATTGAGGATGCAGACACCTGTCACGACAGCCACAAAAGAGGCTGTGCTCCGCGCACCACAACTTGAGAGTGGTGTAAAGTGCCGAAACAACCTCCCCAGTGTCGGGCCTGTACCTGACAACATACTGGACTGAGTGACATAACCACACAACAACCAATGCAAACTGCAAAGACACTTGAACTGATCGAGCCAGTAAGACAAAAATATTCAGTACCATTACTACCACATACACCAAGTGAGGCTAAAACAAATTAGGTACCATGAATTTAATACTATTTGGATTAACTCGATGACTAGTGCTAAAAGGTGCCACCCAGAGCGTAACAACACAAAGTGCGAACACACACAACCGACCCCTCCAAAAGCTGATCGATGACTCACTTTATCCCCTGTGGTGTGCCGGGCGGCTTGGCAGGAGGCAGGCCACATGGAACAATTTATTGACCCACTTTTGCATGAATGGTGATAAAACGTATGATGCTTAGAATTTTAACACACAATAAAATAATTAAGATTATTCTAAAGTGAAAACAAATCATTTTACCCTTACGTGAAATGAAATGGTGGCATAACATATGAGATGAAAACTTGGCACTCGACCAAATAAACACTTTAAGAAATTAATGGAGAAAAATGCTCTTTCTGGGACGTCTCTAGTGAACTTCATATAGGGATTTGTCTGCTGTCTGCCATAAAGCACTTTTGGTAAACATGCCCTAATTACACTCGTGTATCATGACATGCTGTGTTGCACTCAGATGCTTTGGCCATACACTGCACTGTTCACACTATGATACACTTCCCTTGCATTGCTTGGGATGCACCGTTGCACTATACTGCACAATTATAGCGCGCTGGCCTATGCTCTGCTGCGGAGATGATGTGCGACCAGCAAACATTATGTGTGAAGGGGAACATGGTAGGCATCATAATTATACTAAACACACGACTAATTGCAACTGTAAATTTATAGGTGTATTTCGAAATTCTCATTACAAGACTGACAACTCATCTACAAAAAAAATCCCCTACATCGTAATAACAATATTCAAGAGGAAAGTCAGTCAGTTTGCAGCAGAACTTAGTAGCTACTTTATTATTTTAAGAAACTGTGGCACATAATTGTAAAGTATTTTTTCATTAATCTGAACCAGCTGCATAGTGTTAATTTTGTTGATAAAGTTAATATGAACATTATCTTTGCTTCTAGTATCATGAGAATGTAACTGTTATTTAGCTGACACTAGGTATCAATATTTCATGTATTAATATAACTAAATTGTGTATGTATGCATAAGGCGTAGTGAGGAGGCGCAATGCTTCAAAAAGTGGTTTATAGTGTATGTGTGTGGGTTTTTTTACCATACTTATTGCTCTTTTCTGCATAATATCTATTTAATTTAAGTTAATTAAAAATAAATACTTATACTAACTAGTAGTTGATGGAATAGTTTTTACGCTGGACCATTGAGGAAGAGAGGTTATGTGGATAAGAATGAACTGTACGCTGTTTTTACCAGGTCAGGTACAAGCTCTCTCCAGAGAAGATGAGTGGATATTGATATGGGTCGTGTGGTCGACTGCCCACATGGCTGCTCCCTCATTGTTTCATCGTCTCCTTTGAAACCACAGGTGGTGATGCTGATGACGACAGTGCTTTAATCGACTGGCCTAGGCTATTGAGGACTGCATGCTGCCCCCAAATGCAATTCTCATTCCCGGTGGGTGTTTTGGGCCCCCTTACGCCCGAAACGAAATTAGTTAAAATATGTACTCATGTTCAGTTGAAGTAGCCGAGAATCGACTAAGCAAGTAAAAGTAATAAGTTCAGTTACACACTTTTTATTTACGAATTTCCTACAGAGGGCACATGCATTATGGTTCACCAGGAAAACATGGTGTGCTCTGTTACAGACAAATACAGCACTTATGCTAACATAATTTATGTTATACGTACGTCCCATCTGAGTAAATATGTACTTGATTTGTGGAGTGGCCGGGGTGGCTGGGAGGGTGGGGGGGCAGGCTCTCCGGATTATGGAAAAGGAATTTAAATGTTCTGAAAAATGAAGTTGAGTCTATTGCAAGCTACATGCTTGGTTAGAACAACACAAACGCATAGAGGTCTGTTACGACGTCCACCCCACAGAGTAAATGAGACACTGCTGACTCTCCCTTGGCGCCAAGTCCCCTCATTGGTCTATACTACTAAATGTTAGTAAAAAAAAAAAATCACCTGTTTTTTAAACAATTTTTGTTAGCTCTTGCATACATTTACTGACGAGTTAAAAAAGTGAAATTGTGGAAAATTATCTGTACCGAATTCCATAAATTGAAATCCTGTTATCATGTAGTATTGGAAGCATTTTCTCCAAATGATTTGTTGACGCAAATGTTTTGCACTCTTTTTGCATCATGTTCCAATTATCAATGCATAAATAATTTATACGTTTGTAGCAATCACGTGCCACCTGCATTTTTCAGTTTTTAGAGCGCACCGAGTGCGCATCCAGAGCTGTCAATTGGAATATACAATGTTTTGAGTTAACGTTGAAGTTGTTAGTTCTATGGACGGTGTGTTCAACTGCACCGGTGTTGAAATGTGGTGTATATTTACAATCAAATGAATAATTGTCTGTATTATTAAAATATTACTGTGGATAAGAATATTGTGATTTGGTGAAAAGAAATGTTTTGGTTTTCAGCTGGTGGTTTTGTGTGCAATATAGGTTACGTGTGTCGCTGAGAATAACCTTTAAGCGTGACTTCTGATTGGCATTTGTCCATAGTTTAGGACGTAAATCGTGTGATTAGTGTTTGCTATATAAAATTTAAATGCTATTGGTATTTTTTTTTTACTTCGTCTATAATTTTTTGATTGTAAACAGGTACGTAGGCTGAAGGTCAAAAGTCTTTGATTATGAACGACTGTTTTCATGGGTATTGGGTATTATGGCTGTGTAGTCAGTGACGTTCTGGTTAGGAAAGGAGTATCCTTTAGGAAGGCAGTGGCTGCGAGTGAGGTATATGAGAGGGTGTGTAGGGATTTGGGGGCCACATTTATAGATAGTAGGAAATGGGTAGGCTGGGAAAGTGTAGGGAGGGACCAGGTTCACCTGTCAGAACAGGGAAAGAGGATTCTAGGTGATCTGCTAGGTAGAGAAATAGCTGGGTGCATGGAGAGGGTCAGGGCAGAGCAGCAGTTGTTGAAATAGCAATCAGTTAGAAGCAAGGAAATGGAAGGGGAGCGAAATGGAAAGGATAGCATTGATGAGGCCGCAGGGGTGGAGATAGGAGGTAAGCAAAGTAGGATGGTAAAGCAGAGTACTAGTATAAAGATAATGGTGGTGAACTGTAGGAGTGTGTACAACAAGCTGGAGGGCTTCTGGGGAAAGGTTGAAGGATATGGGGCGGATGTAGTGGTAGCTGTGGAGACCTGGTTGACTGAGGAAGTACTGGACATTGAGTGTAGGCAGGATAAGTTCACCATCTTCAGAAGAGACAGGGATGTGAGAGGAGGAGGAATAATGGTGTGTGTGAGGAAAGGGCTAAAAGGGGCGGTAGAATGGGTTAGTGAGGATGTTGAGGTAATGGAAATTAAATTGAGTGGTAGTAGTAATAGGAGTATTACTTTGCTGGCAGCGTATAGACCACCAGGACAGGGATGACAGGCAATTGAGATGATCAAGGAGAGGGTCGATAGACTAAAGGACAGGCAGTGGGTTGTTGTAGCAGGGGGCGGAAATTTGCAGGAGGACATTGATAAGATATGGTTGTGGACTAGGGTAAATGAAATTAAGATAAATGCAAGAAAAACTAAGGTAGTGAGGTTCACAAGGAAGAAGATGATAAGCAGGGAAATGAACAAATGGGAGGGACAAGAGATAGAAGAAGCAGCAGAATATAAGTATCTAGGGATTGTACTGCAGGGAGACCTCAGGTGGAAAAAACAGGTAGAGAGGGTGGTTGCAAAAGGAAGAAGGGCTCTGGGTATGCTGGGAAGGGTGCTGAATGGAGTCAGCTGTGAGGTGAAGGAGAAGGCGTATGGCACAATGGTACTGCCAATGTTAGAATATGCTGCAACAGTATGGGATCCGTATGTGGAGGTGGAGGTGCGAGAACTGGAAAAGGTGCAGAGAAAGGCAGCAAGATGGGTGAAGGGTAGGTGGAGAAGGCAGGGGCAAGATGGTGAGGAAGAAGGGAACTATAGGTCATCAGTGATGATGAAAGAAATGGGGTGGAGCTCATTGAAGGACAGGAGGAAAGTTGAACGGCTAGTCAGAATGTACAGGGTGGTGAATGAAGAGGGAGACTGGGGAGGGCTACACTGCAAGCTAAGTAAGGAGGTGTTTAGGGGAAGAGGAAACAACAGTGAGAAGCTTCAGAGGGTGTGGAGGAGAACGGAGCGGGGGAGGCAGTCCATGCTTGTGAGGTCTGTGAGGGAGTGGAATGTGTTTAGGGAGGAATTGGTATCTGTGAGTGGGTTTGGTAAGTTCAGGAAGGGAGTGGAAAATGAGTTGGTTGGGTGAAGGGGGGATGGATGGATATATATATATATATATATATTATATATATATATATATATATATATATATATATATTGGTCCTTTGACTGCAATGTGCAGGTCGTGTATGGTTCGTGTGCGTTCTTTTGCTTGACTCTAAACTTCGTTATATTTTATTTCTTATGTACAAATGAAGACGAATTAGCCAATCAGAACGCATTGAAATTTGTGTGCGGGAATCTGCATTTACATTCTGGATTTAGGTTATGTGTTGTGAGATCATATTCAGTGGATTATTTAATCGGGAGACAATTTATGGTCATGTTTTATTTTTTGTAAGAGGTTATTGAATTAACTTCTTGACCTATTCAGATTTATTGACAAACTTGTCCAGTATTGGTATGGGCTTCTTATTCTGTAATATATCACGTGTTTTTCAAAACGATTACACAAGCAGTAACTACAACTAATTAAATATATGAAGATAATCTTCACTCTTGACCATTTTTTCAGGTTACGTCTGCTGCTTTCGTCTTCAGAAATTCTATTTGGCTAGGCTTAACATTTGCTGGATTAATCATAAACTGCAAAATTTATTTTCTATGTACTTAACTCATTGTAACCATAAGTCTTAATTCTTCAGTATTTAATTGTAAAGCCACCTTTGCACTTTACGAAATGAATTCCGTTCTTGGATAATATATTCATGTTAGGGTATTGGCTTAGCATTGTGTTCTGTTTGCATTTATGTATAACGGAAGTGAAGTCTTTACATGGGCAAGTGTACCAGAGCATGTTTGTATAATAATTTATCAGGATTTGTTTAGAACCCGATACCACGGTGTTTACACGCTTGTTATGGCATCACCAACTTGGCGTTGATGACGTCATGTTTTTTTACTATTGCTCCATCCCTTACCTGTAACAGTACAACAGGGCATCCACAGGAATGTGGGGGTTTTTGGGCGGGGACACTTTCAGCATTTATAGATGTTGGTATTGCGAAGTACACCAGAGCCCATCCACTGTAGTGTACTACCTGATACCACATATGGTATTGGGTAGTACACTTGAGCCCATCTGTTCTAGTGTACTACAGGATAACACATTAGGATCGTAGTCAATAAATTACTATTTTGCCGCCCAAACAAACGTGTGATATTTGTAAATGACTAATCACAAATTTCGGTTGTTCAGCCACACCTTGTTTATCACAGGTCGTTTGTCGGTGAGTCACTGTAATGTGTGCATATTTTGACCACTTGAAAAGGTATATTTTCACACACATTCTCATATTTTGTATAGTTAAATACAATTTATGCTATGTTATACGTTTCACTGTATCAAAGACCACCTAAACATACTACCCTATCTGGACAGGCCGGACCTACAACCTAATTCCACATGTCACTACAAACATCAAACATATCCAATTTTACAAATGGTAAAGACTAGGTACCTGCTACAGAATTCTGACCTAACATTACTTACCTACCACACTTAATTTCACTAGATAAATACATCAGTATTTAACATTTTACCACTTACCTGTACCAAACATGTACATTTCCTGCAACATGTAATGTCATATTATTCCGAATTATTCAATGACGCTCACATTGTTTGCACTGCGGTATGTATATAATCATACGTCGTACACAACACCATAATTCATTTCATATTTTTATATTAACTCCGTACACTATTCTATAAAACTTCACTTTATATAAAGCATTCTATTTTAACTCTGTATACAGTACGTACTATCCATTTTATGACACACTGATGCATAATAAAACATACTCTGAAGACTGAACAGGTAAATTACTACCTTTTTTACCCTACGTACGAAACGAGCAGACAAGGACAACTAGTCATAATTTTTTACTTGTCTACAATACTAATAAACATACTGACATACAACTTACGAAAACTAAATTCCTCAGTGGTTGTAAATTACTGCTTTACTCGTTGCAATCTATTCTACTATACGGCCAACGTCCTGACGTCATTACCTACATCACTTATAAACAAAAAAGGTGGAATTGGGTTCTACACTAGACCCAATTTGTCTTTAGTGAGTGGTTGCCATTGGTACTGACTGCACCCAAATTTTTAATTGTATATGTAATCAGTTAAGTTAACTTTGTACATGAATTTTAACAGTTATGTGGAAATTAAGTAGGCATAAATATAATTTTTTTAGTGATTAAAATTTCAAGTTTGAGTGTACATTATAGAATAGGATTATTTGTTACAGGTACATATTAGGCCTAGCCATACTAAAATGGCTTAGGTCCAATGGAGTTAGGGCTAAAAGAATGGCGCAGTAGTAGGTCCACATTTTCTCTTATGAGTATCTACAATTTTGAATGTCCAAGACATGAGTGACAACATGGATTTAAAAGAAGCCGAGAACAATGTGCTGCATGTTGGAAATTACAGTGTTAAACCTAATATTGACAGTTTTGACATTGGTTCAAGTGCATCTAATGCTGCAGATGGCATAGCTTGTAGTGAGTTTGTAGTTGTGGATAACAAACAAGTTCAGAGTACTGTTGAAGCAATAGTAGATGGAAGTTTGGAATGTGCTAGTAAGTCTGTGGAGAATTGTTTGAACACTTCTGAAACACAATCCTTATCAAAAGTTAGTGATAGTGTGTGCTTGGACACATTGGAGGAGGGGGACAATAGCAACAAACATGTGCAGATGTGCACGAGTGAGAATGAATCCAAGGCTAGGGCAGTGCAGCACACAGATGTGAACAATACTCTCTGGGGGTGTGATTCTTCGGGCTTAACTGATACAGCAGTGTTCACCCATCGACACGACAGTAGTTCAGATTCCGTGGACTCCGAGAGCAGCAGCAGTAGTTCATCTGATTGGGACAGTTCATCAGACACTGCACCTGTTAGGTGAGCTTTGAAGTATGGATAATCCTTTCTAGCTAATTATGCACACAAAGCTTTTCTAAAAAAAGACAGTGAAAAAAATATTTAAAAATACTGGAAATTTTTGTCTTTTGCTGTTACTGAATGTGCTGAAACATTGTCTTATTAGTGCTCTGTTATTTGCAGTATCGTACGAAATGCTGAAGTGGGGAAAGCTGTGTAGATCAGAGTAATTTTGGGGTAAAAATGTTAAAAATATATGTAAGGTAATTAATTGTGAAGAAATGTGACTTATGAGACTTTAAAAAAATTTCTAATAAGTGGTACTACAGTGGGTTGGGTTAACTTTGGGCATTTTTGGGGAAAATGTTTTAAACCTTTGCCAATCATTCCTGGTTTGCCTTAGGAAGCTGAAAATTCCACTGAAAATAAATTTTGAATGTCATAGTTTTAGAAATAAACATTTCATTCAAGAGTTTAAGTATTAATACTAGCACTTGGGAAACAAAAATGTCCTCCAATATTGTTTTTTCTCCAAAAAAAACAGACCTTAAAAATAACAGGTTGAGATTTGTAACACTATCAATATAACTTATGGCCAGTAAAACATCATTGTACATATTCTCAAATAGAAAATCTCTTAATTTTGTGCTCCTAACAATAATAGAAGTGGGGTGACTTTGGTAAACTCTTGTTGGGGATGGGGGTGGAATTGAGAAGCATTAAAATTATTTTTTTAAATCTTGTTTTTGGTAATTGATAAAATATAGGGGCTTTTCCTTTAAAAAAAAACACAGAAAGTGGTATAATTCCACTCTATTAATTACACAGAACACAAATTTACTAGGGGCATCAAGATATTATCAATACAAACCATAAAAACGATAGTGGGAATGTCTATGCAGATCAGGGAAATTGCAGGGTAAAACGTGTGAAAAATATGTACGTAACTGTAATATTTTATCACGAAAAGACATATGGTGAATAGAAAATTAATGTTATGGTTTCTGTTTGGCTGTGACATATGTGAAACAATTGGTCAACATTTTGAGTGCCAAAATTTCTGTAGGGTATTTACAAAAATCAATGTTATGTTACTGTAGTGTATCCGCCTGGCTGGTACGACAGAATTAACATGATGTATGTAGGAAAATTTGTTTCTTTAAACTACTAAAATTAATTTGTATGTATGAGGGCGCATGGGCTAGTGAGAACTCTGTGCAATTGTCATACATAGCACCGTCCCTTCTAGATTTGGGTGCCAGGAGCGGAGGGGTAAGAGGGAGGGAAATGATGCCACGTACTGCGGTCTCCCGTTAACGGAATAGCTCCATGAGAAAATCACCAACAAAATTATATGACGACTGTTAAAAAAAAATAGCATTGAGCCCAGACTAAATTACAAGATTTCCACAGCATAACCAACATTAAGTAGATGACATTACTTCTCACCCGTTTAGTTTTACCTGGTAATTATAATTTGCCAGAGTCAGGATTATTCTCACTGAAAAAAATAATAATGGAAGCAACAAACCACAAATCTCATACTATTTGTATGAGGGAAAATTATATAATACACAAGATCAATAAGATATTACTTTAGAAAATAATCTAACTAGCGCCAAACTACAGTAATTAGTAAACCACATAAAGGCTACAAACTTGAGTTTATTGAGATGACTCATTTAGCAAGCAGGATTCGTGTTATGACACTCAGAAAAGATTTTACTGGTTTAAGCATCATCATAATATTAATGTTTAAACGATGTTGATCCAGGTGTACTTATTTTCAAAACTTAAAACTGTAAAATTTGTGTATTGATTACCTTGATTAATTTTAATCATCTCTTGTGACAACTTATCAAAAAGCTAATTACGTGAGTACATTTGCGGAACTTGACTTAAATAGATTGAACACATTCTCTACAATCCCAACATAATTCCAAAACGAGTTCAAGTTTGTAGTAGAGCTCTTGGTTCTGTTTTATGGCCTCTGGGTATTTAGCTTATGCCCTCTATTAATAATTTCCTCGAGTCCCGGATGTATATTTAAAACTCTCTTCTTCTTTAAGTTAATACGAAATTAGACTTCCCAAAACACTTGATTCAGTTTTAAAATAGTCTGGAAGATTGAGGCTCTTAGGAAATGTTCCTGTTTGAGACTGGAAATAGTTACATAGCCAGATGGAGTATGTTTTACATAGCTTCCCCGGCAGAGACAGCAGCATCTTTAGTTCACTCAAAAGTTTAAATTATCGCATTCAGGCCTCTTCTGAGCTTATCTGTGCAAACATATCAACTGAGGAGCCTCTCCAAAATGCTGAGCTACCCTACATTAGGCTGGCAGACGTAAGAATTCCTCAACATATTTACACCCTAAACTTAGGATGGTCCGTTCATCATGGCATTCTGAAATAGATTCATCAGCTACGGGGTTTTCACACCCATGTCATCACGTAATCGGAAATATTTATGACGTCCCTTCCTTGATGTCACAATGCAGAAATTTCTGGCAAAGATAACAGTTCTTCTTGGCCTATCTATACCTTAACCAGGTATTTCAATTAAATGCAAGGACACATAATTTTACCTCACAAGGAATACATTCTTGATCAGTTACATATCATGAAAATGCATATAATAATAAAAAAAATTGAAACATTTATCATCAGAACATAAACAAAGATTATTTGGCATTTCCTTAATGAGAGGTGATACAAAAATATTTAATGGAATTGTTAATTAACCTCGGGGTAGTATGTACGTGTTAAATCAAAATAAAATCAAAGAAATTATTATAAACAATTATTTACAATACACAAAATAAAAAAAACAGACCAAATAAAAATATGTATAAACAAACTTTGAAATCTGTAGTAGCTTACCACTACAGATTTAGCCCCTTCACTGATGTAAAAAATTCTACATGATAGTGGAAAATATTTGACAGTGAATTTGGATCAGCATCAGCTACTGTGTAAAGTTTGTTTTCATCATTTAACTCTCCAAATCACAGTGGAGTTATTCAGTGGTGTTTACATAATTTGAACTTACCAGTAGGCACAACTTAACAAGATTAAACAATTAAGACTCTTCAACATACAAGACAAGAACATTGAGCACTGGCAAATATAAAACAATAAGAAATTACAATATAACACAGATGAATACATAAATATATGTTGATCATTTCCATTTTCAGAGTTCAGCTGAAAGAAAAACAAAGAAAACATGAATATATTATTGGGACAATCATTTTTAAGTTCATGAATGTGAAGAAATTTGCTTGCACCCCAGCGCAATGTTGGCAGCTGCAATGACCACCATTCTTAGCACTAGTCCCAACTGTGCAGGTGTCTGACGTCGGAAGGCAGTAGAAATATGGCTGCAGATCCTTGACTCATCTCAGCGTCTCTCGTGTTGTCGTGTAGCCATCTGCTTGCGGTAAATACAGTATGTGTTCAGCCGGTTCATCTTCAGAAACTTACTCGGGCAACACACCTACCAAGTTGTTTCTGAAGACCCTAGTATCAGCCTATGGGATTAGAGAGTGTTGTCGGAAATTTTTTTCATATTGCCCTATGCACCTCTAAGACAACCCGACAATGTGCTGAATCCAGCAGTGCACTTTCACATTTAAGTAACTTTATATTTATTCAGCTTTCATAGGAAACAAAAAAAAACAATGATTAACTTTCAAAAATATATAATACAACGAAACAATAATTTACGAATGATCATTTACAAGTCAACAATACAAATAAATACCCTAAGATCATTTACAAATTAGAAACGTGTCACGTAAAACTACGTGAAAACACTAAGAAGAAGGATATGCAATTCCCCAATAAATAAAAAGAATTCCCCATCCAGTTCCTGTTGGGATTTAAATCTACAAACATAAACATGGTTAGGGCATTTAGGAGTGAGCATGTATGTGTGCGTGTGCTTTTGAACGTGATTTTTTCCATATTATTTATGCTTTGAAACCATAGACCCTAAATGGCTCCTTTGTTATACTGTAAACTCTTATCACTGATAACAGGCAGTAGGAAAGTTGTCAGTTTGAAAGTGATCTGCTTAAATGTTTAGTCCGAACTTTGAAGATTGTAATATCGCATACATCAGAATTGGCGACTGGAAATCACAGCTTGGTTTTCTCAATCAGTAGAGACATGAAACTTATAAGGCGTCATATTTAAAAAAAGAATTCAAGTCTCTGGTGAGTTCTTTATTTTTATTTTAAAATTTCAAATAACAGGTTTACAATCTTCCAGTAATGCTGAGTCACAAACAGTCAGTTTAGTGATGGAAATGAAACAGAACAGCGCTGCAGTAGTTCATTTATTATTGATGTCATTCAAAAGCTCACATTGTGATAGAAATTTAAGAAGGCAGGAGGGAAGTCAATTCCCTCCCACATCGGTGGAAGGAATTTTGTTAGAAAAGTGTTTGTAGACCAAAAGTACTCGAGGTTAAATAAATATAGGAGTTGAAGACGTTGGTGCTGCCGGTGTAGGCTAAATAGTTCACGCTCAATGCATCTCCTTCACAGGTTTGTAGTATACTGTTAAGAGGGCAGTAGGCACTCAGGGCTCACATTGCCACGTGCCTATCCCCACCACTTGCACCAAGGTGTCAAGAACATGACCAAATAAGGGCATTGTGTGGCCCGAAATCCCTTCCCCATGCCATGCCGAACTACGTCACAGTAAAATGAATTGAATTTCTAGAACATTCTCTAAAGAAAAGATGTTTGCGAAGGTGGTAAAAAGTTTTTATCTCTGTATGCTGACACAACCTTAGCTACGACTTCAGAAAAAGCAAGTGCATGACAGATAAACACTCTGACACGGCCAAAACTTCAAATACCGATAAGACATTACAACTCCTCGAAAAATAAAAGAAAACTAACCAAATGTCCATTTCAATTATTGTTAATAACTTGCATCATTACAAGCTGTTTGATTGTTGAAGAGTGATGTATTGGGGAGGGCAAAAGAGTTTGTGTTTCACATACTTTCCGGGTTTTCAATTGATTACTGAAAGTTTGTTCAGCCGTACTTTTTGGTGAATCTTGTTTTAATCAGAAATTGAATGACTTCTTCACATGATGGTTTAAGTATTTTTTATCATTCACGTGTATTTTATTGCTGTTGCTATTAACATGTGAAATTGGTGAATCTGAATATAAGGGGCTGCAGCTGAAAAAAAATTCTGTAAATATATTTGGAGTCTAGCGAAGCTTATTAAGCATATCTAGAAGTGGTTTATTTTGATTAAACTAAAATTTTGAGAAATTATATAGTGGAAAGTGTTTTAAAGATCAGGAAGAAAACAAAATACCTTACAAGTTGTCATAACCTCCTCAAATAAATTGCTTGTAATAAAGAATTAATTCAAAATTGCATTATTAACCCATAATGAAGTGACATCTGCATTTTTAAGATTGCTATTTAATATATTCTCAGTAAAAGTGTGAAACTACATAGAATAAAATTACATCCTTTTGGCTTTAAAGAGTGTGCAACTTTGGTCTGTGTTGGAGCTACCTGATCATATCCTCAGAGGGGGGAATGACATAATTGTTCCGAGTGTTATTCTGCAGTATTAGAGATAAATGAAATTATGGCATTAGTGTGTGTGTGGTACTGGAAATTGCAGTTATGAAGGGACGAGTATGGTTGGTGGTTGCAGCGATGAGGACAGTGCAAAGCCAATGCTGCCTGCTCCGTGTGCTAAGCCAAAGAGGGTGGTGATACCCTCTGTGAAGACGAAAGGGGAGTTTACTCTGGATGACCTGCCACCTATCGAAGACCTGCATATCAGCTTGCCAGAGCACGAGTGCAAGGAGCTGGGGAAGGTGGTCAGCATTGTCGACAAGCTAGGTATGTGTTAGTGCAGTCGTCTGCCACCATTCCACTCTTACCATTACTGCTTTCACCCTTATTTTACCTATGTAAACAAATGATGTTGTAGCCCTTCACCGAAAGCAATGATTGCTACCTGCTGGAACTGTTGATGTGCTGCTGTGATGATCTTACTAAAGCAGATGTTGCTTCATTAAAATATGCCTCACAATCAACATAATTATCAGTATCACTTGCTTACACTTTGAAAGTACTCAGAGGGTTGTACTTGTGGATATACGTGTACAGAAAAGTCGCATGAACACATTTTTACGCACAGATTCGCGGTTGTGATATTTTTCTGGCTGGGCCAGCTTCTTTAGGCAGCGAGTGATGGCATGCTGCAGTTTGTGAGCTTTGGTTTAAGTCGTCTTACTGTAACTGTGCGACGTCTATGTTTGAATTGCTTCTTATTTCTTTTGTCGAGATTTTTACTGAACTTAATAATTTTTTATAGCAATGTGTCTATTGCTTTCCGCTTCACGTATCTTTATTTCCTTCAGACAACATGCTTTATGCAGTCATGATATTTATCTGAAGTTAATCAGTATACTTCTGACTGCACTAACATGTGCACGTGTCAGAAATGCCAGACAGTTCAACTGAACATATATACAGCTAGGTCTAATGCATTTACTTCAGAACAACTGTTTCTGAGTAAAGGTAATGAAAAACATTTAAGGCAATTCTATTTTCGTCATTTTGTTGTAATGGGTGGTGCTGAAGATGTCACTTTACTATATTAATGCACTATTCACGTCCATGACACGTCATTTTAACTACCTACTTCTGGCTGAGGGCCAACAACTTTGTGCAGTAGGTTGGCGGCGTCATGCCAGAACTGTGGGAATGGACTGTCATCAATAAACTGTGCATGTGGATGTCATCAATACACTGTGCATGTGGATGTCACATGCACAGTGGCATAGTGGCACAGTGGCAATAGGCGTCAAATGATTTTGAAAGTAAGCATGGGAAACAATCACTATAGGAATGTACTTAATCTGTTGTGAAAAATATATCACAAGCAACGTAATAGTTTTTTTTATTGTATAGTAGCTTTTGTATAATAAGTTCGTCGAAATATGAACTATGTGTATGCGAGAAGGTTAACCTATCGGAATAAGACCAATTTAAGTGAACTAGTTTACCTTGGGACTAAAATAAGTGTGAAAGAAATATGTATAGGGTACAAAATGCATGTTAAGTAATGGCATGGATTGTAGAGGGAACAGGGTTGAGTAGCTCACTTCAGGATGGCTACAGGTTAGGAAAACCTGGAAGGTTCATGAAAACAGGGAAATATAATGAACGTTTCTAAGAGGACAAAAAATTTTCATGCTTGTGTGAATGTTTTAACTAACTATCTATAATTTTCCTGGGTGAAAATTATAAATGATAATGGTTTTTGTTGGGAGTACATTATAAATCAAATTTTGTTATACATATGGAGCACATTCTGTAACATATATAAATGTTATATGTATTAAGGTTATTATAAGAGTTAAGTGCACATTCTATTACACACTGCTTTGGCCCTATCCTCTACCACGCTACACTTGATAGTCTTGAATGTTGGGTGGTGAGTTGGAGTGATGTTATTGGTCCTGAACAAATGTATTCAAGCCATCAAATATAATTTGTATAAGAAAATAACGTAGAATTTTATATTGCAAAACCATAAGGGCAGTACCAGTTTGTTATAAAACATTTATATTAGGCTTTTGATGTTCTAAGCAATAGTATAAAGTAACCATATTCTTTGGAAGATTTTAATATACTAGTTTTCTAACCAATATATATATGGTGATTATCAAGAATAGGGGCTTTTCCAAAAAAACTGCGAAATAATACCTGAAAATGGTTTATGTGGACATTACTAACCACATGCACTTAATACGAATTTAATTGGGGGGGGGGGGGGGTGCACACACACATGTAATTTGCAGAATATTCCATGAAACACGATATTGAGGGGGGCTATGAAGATCGGACTGTTTTTTACAGCAAAATGCATAACATTTATGTCAAATATATTTTTATCGGCCCGCTAAAGCATGTTAAATATGAGAATGCCTTTGGAAACCATACCTAAGGTTCTACAGTTATAAATCAAAGTAATCAAGCAGTGTCAGGATATCATTTAATTCTGTTGAATTTTTTGAGGTTTACCTTGTCTATATTCCCGAGAGGCTTGTTCAACATATTAGTAGTAGAAAATATACATATACCATAGTATATCATGCAAAAAGATGTTCACAGGGGTTGTTTACAAGCAGTTAACATATATCACCACGATACATTCATCGAACAACAATGCACAGAGGCAGGAAACAAATGTGCATCAATTGTGGTCTTCGGGTGTCATTGTTGCCAATTTCTTCCAATGGTTGTATACTGGGAGTGTGCAAAACTTCAGTGTACCATGTAATTTGACAGTGCGAGGCTTGTGAATTACTAGTGATATTAAACATATTTTGTTGCAATTATCCATATTTGACGTGTTGAATCAAATTGTTGTGCAAAGCCAGCAGGGGAGTAAATCTCCAAAACAGTGGTTGAAGGCACGTCAGATTTTTTTGTAGGTAGAGAGCGCACAGCGCTCTTGCATCTGCGAAGCTTGGAGTTTACAGTGAAAAGAAAAACAGGGTGTGTGTTTGTGTGTGTGCATGTGTGCCGACGCATGGTTACGCATCAGACACAAACATGTTTATGAGCGAAACCCCGTCACATTGAAAACTACTGTTCAAGCGTAGCCTACCATTATGCAGTGAGCAAAGAATCCAAGCTCCAGCAGGGGAGTGAACCCCAAAACAGTTATTTAAAAGTACGCCTGCTATTTTTTGTAGGCATAGAGAGTAAAAGGTTCTAGCATCCGCAAAGCTTGGAGTTTGCCATAAAAACAAAAGTAGGGTGTGAGTGCTGATGCGCGATAGCACATCGGCACACACACCCTGTTGTGATTCAACAACAGTGAAGTTACATGAGGTTAGGTTTTGTCTTCCTGCATTTAGAGCAGCAAACCAAATTTGTTGGCATAAATGATATGTAATTGTTTTGTTTTTATCCAACAATTTTTTGATCTGCATAGCCTTGCCTCCCCACCACTATGTCATTTGGTAGTATGTACTGCAAGTATCTTGTGACAGTGTGATTAGTAATGTCAATTTATACCATTTTCCAAGATATTTTCTGTATTTGGAAAGTCCTATTCTTGATGGTAAAAATATTTTCTTAATGAAATGAAATAGGTCTATTAAGTTTATTTTTTTGGGGTTTGAATTTAAAACATTTATTGTTAATACAAATACTGGGTAATGAGTCAAAGTGTATAATGTCAGCCAAGTAATTAGAGGTTACTGATTTACAGTTGGACAAACATTTTGATTTTTTAATGTTGTTCCAAAAGGTATTCACAGCATTAGTATTTGTAATGCTTCATATTTTTTAGCTTACTTTCCAAAGGAAAGAAAGGCTTATAAGATCACTTTCTTGTCTGTGTTACTGTGCATGTGTGTCTCATCCCCCTTTCAATTTTTGAACCCATCAACCAAATTTCACCATACTCTGTACATATATAGTTCTTAGTAACCTGACTGTTTTACTTTTCGACCATGCTGGGCATTTTTTTTCCTTCAAAATGGTGGTCATTTTAATATTTAGGGTGGTATGTCATATCTCTGGAACCATTAAACCAATAAAACTATCAAAGTGATTCTCACCCAATTTGAAGTGTAAGTAATACTATGGCTTTGCAGGTAAATTTAATTAATAGAAATTAATTACTTGCTTATTTTCAAAATGGTGGTAATATTCATATTGTATGTTTGTTTGGTATATCTACCATACCATTTTACCAATTTCTACCAAATTTTGTATGCTGAAGGTATCTATTACATGCATTGTATATGCCAATGCATAGCCACTTTTGTTGGCCATTTTGTAAGATAGAGTTACACAAATAAATAAAGTTTTTATGTCATACCTTGGTAAATATTAAAAATATTCCTACCAAATTTGGCAAACAAGTGGTACTGCAGCTCATGATGTTAAATGTTATGTTTTAAATATGTCAGACACTTATTTTCAAAATGGCGGCCACATAGCCATCTTAGGTTATACTGCTATATCATTGAAACCATGTAATAAATTCCAGCGTAACTTTGTATGCTGGCAGTAGATATTACTACTATAAACTATATTTATACAAAGCATTTTTGGTCCACCATTTTGTAAGATAGCATTACACTAATAAATAAGTTTTTGTCATATCTCAGGGAACAATTGACAGATTCATATCGAATTTGACTAACAAGTAGTACTACAGCATATGATGTAACATTTATATTTTAAGTATGTCGGACACTTATTTTCAAAATGGCGGTCATGTAGCAAGTTAATCTTAGAATGCTATAATGTCAAAACCATGTAATGCATTCCAACTTATATTTGTATGCTAGCAGTAGATATTACAGCTATTAACTATCTACCTATAAAGCATATTTTGTCCACTGTTTTGTAAGATAGTGTAACATGAATAAATAAAATTTTTATGATATATCTTGAGAACCAATTGACTGATTCCTATCAAATTTTGCAGACCAGTAGTACTGCGCAGATGATGTAAAATGGCATGTTTAAAGTACATCAGGCATTTATTTTCAAAATGGTGGTCATATAGCCATTTTAGCTTAGAACACTATATATCATCGTAACCATTCCAACTAAATTTTTTATGATATAATATATTACAACTATCAAATGCATCTTCACAGAGCATCTTCTGTCTGCCATTCTGTAAGTAATGCTACATGAAAAAATTAGTTTTTATATAATATCTCGGGGAAACAATTGACATATTACTATCTAATTTTGCAAACAAAAACATGGCAGCAGGTGGTGGAAATTGGTATGTTTTAAGTAGGCCAGCCATTTATTTTCAAAATTGTGGCTATATAAATATTTTAGCTCAGTATATTTTATTAACTAAACAAATTCCAACATAACTTTGTATGCTGGTAGTACTTACCTATTACAACCATCAAATTTGTATATACAGAGTCTCATTTCTCTGGCATTTTGTAAGTTAGCCCCACAATAAAATAAAGTTTTTATGGTATATATAGAGAAACAATCAACCCATTAATAAATGTGTTTTTTAAAACTGACACACACTTATTTTCAGAATGGCATTTATAAAATAATGGTAGCTTAGTGTGCTATATTTATGGAACTGTGTTACAGATTTTATCTTAAATTTGCGTATAAGCGGTATACAATCATTGAATGTGCTAATACATAACTTTTTTGTCCTCCATTTATGGAGATTGTTACATGAAAAATGTGGAGGTTTTATGTCATATCTCGGGGACCAATCAACCTATTTACACCAAATTCTTCACACTTCACACATGTAAACTGTCATGCTTTAAGTGGCCCAGTCACTTCTTTTCAAAATAATGGCCATGTAAATATTTTAGGTCATTCAAAAAACTAGTCTTATAAAATCCAAAGTTTATTCTCCGAATCTGACCTCCGTAATGCAGTTCATTGTACACTACCTTATGATTCGAGATTTTCTGGGTTCGAGTCCTGGGTAAGCCATGTGTATATTGGTAATTGCTTCACTACTGTTCCATGTGTTTCTGGTTTCATTTCTAATTATACTGCTTTAATAAAATGACAAGTACTACCTACCAATTCATCTGTTAACTTATTAAAAAATGAATTACGTCCATTTTGAGGAAAGTGGGCTCATTAGTTCAGTTACTTGTTTCTTAGATATTGCCATGTTCTGTGCGGAATGATTTCAGGTTCATTGTGATACCAATTTAATATGGGAGTTTGATGGATGTAGGATACCAAGTAATTCCTTAACTATAGGTTTCCTGTTTTTAAAATACGGTATGTTGTGATTGGGCAGTGAAACATGTAAAAATGTGTGCTTCTATAGGAAATGTATATGTAGACAAGTTGCAACCTTTTGGAATGATATTTGAGCTAAGGATGAGTCTTCGTAACGCATCCTGTTATGACGTCAGCTGTTGGAGCATGTAATCAAGTAGTGCAAGTAGGTTTTATTCTGTAATGCTCAAGTTCTACTTTCAGGATATTCCTCCATTTCGTGCAAATAAATCTTTATTGAGTATAGAAAATTACACCAAAGGGACAACATGGCATTTGTGAGCATTCGGTGTAATAATATGTTGCATAAGAACTATTTTTTGCTAGGCATTACCAACACACCTATTTTCTCACTGTTTTATTAGTAGTAATATATTTTATGGATGAAATATAAGCAAAAAGTTTACTGTAACCAAAGAATAATGTATTTTCATGTTAAGACAAGTAAAAAATGCTAGTGATAAGGTACATGTTATATTTAAGAAACAACCAAACACATCATAGAGGCTCTTATTTTTCAATGGTTTATTCAAAGAGCATGCAAAAATCATGAATAAACTAAGGTATTTCTATAATTGATCCATTTACATGTAACTACAGCATCCATTAGCCATGGGCCTCCTGCCATCTTTACAACAGGCATAGGGGTGAGTTGGTTGCAGCCCCCCTTTTGACTGTCTCCCGGTGTCCACTTTTCTTCCTGCGCCCTCATTGCAGACCAAGAAACAGAGAATGGGGCACTTGCATGACGGAAAGTTATCTACACAAAAGACTGTCGTGTACATTCCATGCACTATGATATGGCTGTTAAGAGACAAGAGTAATACAGAAGCGTTTGGTAATTTTTTCAATAAACTTTTTTGCTTTCAAGATACATTGTTTAATTCATGAATAATAATATTCAACTCAAATGAACTTACTCTTGAAACCTAAATAAATAGATTCAACAACATTAACAATATTATAGGTCTGTAAACGACAGGAATAGGCCTATAATGTTGTTAAACTCTAGAAATCAGCTTTGTTGACTTATCAATGTGCCATTTTTGATCTGATCTGGTTTACTATTCAAAATCTGTTGTGCATGTCCCATATCTGTAATTACTTGGACCACTCCCATACAAAGGAGCATGTGTGGTTAGGCAAAAAGGTGTTACACCCACTATTTGTAATTCTTCTATTTATTTATTTTTTCCCCCCGCATATGGTTTAGATATTTGCCAGTTTTCAATGAAAACCGCTACTAATTTATATCCACGAAATCAAAAAATAAAGATTAACAATTGATATGGTTTAAGCTACTTATATTAATATTTTTTCTATTACTAATTGAGTTTATTCAGCATCAGAAATGGGCGTGGTAAAAATCTGGCTGAATCTACATAATTATTATTTAATCAGTTTATAGCAGTTACAACAAAAATATTTTAATGTGCAAACTTACATGTTTCTGGAATGCTCTAGTTTATCACTCGGCTCAGTTTAAACATTTATAAAACAAATATTGCCAGTTTTTCACTTTTCTTTCAACAGTACTGATAATTCAGTAAAGAAATTTGTGAAAAATATTTTTAGTAATTTTTAGCTGTAAAGTTCGTATTTATTATTTTATTTGTAGATGACAGAAAACTACTGTATTGCACTTCTTTGTCAAGTTGTCAATGTTCATTGTTGTGTGTATTTTCTACAGAGTTTAACAACATACATACATGCCACTGGTTAAATTTTAATCTCTGCAAGTGTGTCTTATGTATTCAGTAGATGCTTGTGACATCTTACAATTTTTTTACGCATGTCCATTTTCAATTTTTTTTTATTATTCAGTGGTATTTGTGTTACATGTTGATTTCTTATTAAATTCAAATGTCCAAATCTATGTTAGATATTTGATGCACACCATGTTTTGGTTCATCAGAGCAAATTTAATTGTAAATGTAATATTTTGTGGTGGGAATGCAGAGCATTAAGTAATGTGCCAGTGTATGTTAAAAAGAAAAAAAAGTTTAAGTTTATGATAAGTTTTTATCACACTGTAATGCTAACTCTCTTACACCGTATCCGTTATGAAATATTACATCTGTTTACATGAGATGCTGGCTTAAGTGGTTTTGTTCCTCAAGCAGCATTATAGTTTTATTTGGTATAAATTAGGTTTTTGATTGTAGTATTCAGTTATTATGGCTGCTGCACAAAACTGATGTTTTTAGAGTTGTGATCACATTATACAGTTTAAATGATAAATTATGTTTGGAGCAGACATTAAGCCAAAATGAGCAGTTCGTGGGTGAGGAAGCAGTGCAAATTTGATTTGATAAACCTGGAAAAGTGTGGGGATTTTCAAACAGAAATTGGAGTAGCAATCCATTTGTAATGTGCATGAATGTTGTTCACAGTGGTGGTGGAGCCCCACAGAGACATACCTACGCTTAACCTGGACAGTTTGCTGTTACTGGATGGTGGCAAGCGTGCCATGGGCCATGTGTTTGACGTGTTTGGCCAAGTGAAGGAGCCGCTGTACTGTGTGCGCTTCAACTCCACCGACCACATACGTACCAGTGGCATCTCTGTGGGCACCAAAGTTTATTGTGCACCTGACACCCCCTACACAAACTACGTGTTTGTCAATCAATTAATGAGGTGAGTGCATTCCTTGGCTAAGCACTGATGCAAAATGACTTGAAAATAAATGCAGTAAATGTAACGATGAATGTTTAGACCGGGATTGGTTAAATACTAATGAATGTGGTCAGTCAGTATTCATGGTTGCCACTCATCTGCAAAACTTGGAAAACATGTAAATGTCATGGAATTTGAAAGCTGTCAGGGAAATTAGGGATATGTCAGGTAGTTTTAAACTTTATAGCAGTGAAATATCAGGGAATTATGTGATATACAAGCTATGTCTGGCTTTTCTTTAATAAATTATACACCGATGAAAAAAGAATTAGCATCCAGTGCAAGAATAAATGTTTTTAATAGTCTGTGATTTTCTGGTGCCCATCAGTTTAAACGTTATATGATTACTTTAGTAACATATGTAGCTACTGTATTACCATGTTTGATTGTGGCATGTTGCAACTCATTTATGGTACAGTTACTGTGATTTTGTCAAGGTGAAAACATTTTTCAATTGGATTACATATTTTGCTATTAATAAACATTATTATAGTAGAACTATAAAGATTTTTTTGTCCAAAAATGGCTTTGATTTGCGCATGAGCCAGTGTGTATACTACCAAAATACTATCTTGATGACAGTAAATAAAATTCTACTCCCCCCCCCCCCCCCCCCCCTCCACAACACCACATCTCCGCCCAACCCTCCTGGCTCAACACTGTCTTCAGTATTACTAGATAGAGTAGTTACCATATATACCTGCAGAAGGGTTGTCCCTGTGTAAGGGTTGCACTTGTGTTTTCCAATCCAAGTGTCTACTTTTTTCTCAGTTAAGGGTTGCTCTCGCATATGAGTTGCATCGGTATTTGATTTTGGTAAATTTGTATGCATTGTCAGTTTCATATAACTTCAGTAAATTTCGACGGTTCTCTAGAAGAAGTGCGGTCATGATGTATCCCTCTACCACAGCTGTTCTGTCTATGAAGAAACCAATTTTTCTAAACAAACTACGAATGAATCCAATGTCAGGCATTGAAAGACTGATAACATCTGTCCAGTACTTAGGCTACTATAACTGGTTGTCATTCCCAACTGTTTTATTTTTGTTATGATCACATAATATACTAGTTAGGATTCTGTTTACTTTATTGGTGGGGTGGGGAACTATAGTTTAACGTCTTTTGTGAGACGTGATTCTTTTGCTGTTCTTTTTATGAGAGAGTGATGATGCAGCGGAATGTTTTCTTTGTATGGAAATAGCATTCAGTTTACTATAAAGTTTCAACTTCATCGAAAGAACTAAATGTGATAAATGTGTTGCTGTTCGTAATAATGCTAGAAATACAGAACACATAAATATAATTGCATTTTTTATATAATGAACTACACTTATAAGTGCATTTATATAGGCCACATACATTTGAAAACCTCCTGCAAGAACAAAACGCAATGAATACATCACTTGTAATAGCAATGTACGAATTGCGCAATATAAACATGTTCAGCAAATTTAACTTTCCAAGTAAAAATCATTAGAAATTCAATAAAATAAATTATGTTACAACAAGGTCTCTTTACAGTCCAAATACATTTTAAGTATTCTAACAACAATTTAAGAAAACATTATTTATAAAACACACAAACACACTGTTCACTTCATAATTCGTAAACTTGTGCTCAACTTTGAGTGATTCCTTCACTAAAATCACTTGTCAGCCACTGATACAAAATAATTTATTTGCTAACTTATGCAATTAACAAAACCCTTGAACTAATGTATTTATCGAAACCAACAAATTTAAACTGCACAACGTAAGTACTTTTCCGCTCACGCTTCGTGTTGTTCACAGAAAATGACGGCCCACAGCACACAACAAACCCTTTTACAAAGTGGCAGACACATGTCGATAATTCATTTCATTAAGGAAACTGTTCTAAAAAGGCACCTACCACAAACTACGCTTAAGGAAATACGCAGATACAAAAATAATTAACTAAATATAATATTACGACATCACCAGCAAGGAATTCTTGCATTAGATAAATTATGATGGAAGAGAGCTCCATGGTAATGGTATTTCACCGAGCGGGTGGAGACCATAGACAAGTGATATTGCTGGTGACCTTTCACATGACTGTAATGTTTGCATGCTCTTCCGTAATACATATTTCTAAATGGTTTGTAAAGCCCTTACTTTATAACTCAGAAAAATCATACATTAGTCTATGAGCGTAATTTCAACCATAGATGTTTTAAATGTCATTAAATTTGTACATTATAATTTTTAATGCAGAATACTATTTTCTTTTGCAATCATCGTAAAGACTGCCAACATAATTACACGCATCCTGCAACAACCATCAGCTGACACAGTATGTACGTTAGTAAATGGGGGGATTTACTGTTACATGCTGTGTAGTTTGGTCATATCTGTCAAATTTTACTGAAGTTATATGAAACTGACTATATTTCCGAGTACTTTGGATAATATTTCATAGACTAATAATTATCTGGTTATAATTTATTTATCTGGTGAATTTTTAGATGTATTTACCTCTTTAGCTGAATACCCAGGCTACACCTAGCAGCTTAAGAGAAGTTGCTTGTGCGAGAGACATTTTATGTAATGAAAGTAACTGACAATGTTTTATTTATTAAAATTCAACATGGGCTAATTATTTACATACATACTGAACCACACTACAATAAAATAATTTAATTTCAACACCTGAACTGAAAAAATTTGCATAAGAATTGCACCACATTTTTTATACTTAAAATTGGGGTAAAATGTGTGACCCGTATGCAAGTAAATACATTAAAATCTTACTTAAATTACCCTTCACTGTTTCCCTAAATAAGGTGGTTATCCGTGATGCCCTGTTGTGTGAAGGAGGGACATTACTACGTCTACTGCTGTGGTGCATGCTAGGACAGTCATAACCGGGGGGGGGGGGGGGAAGTAATTAGGAGATTTGTCCAGGCCTGCCATTTTAATGAATTTTATCTGTTTTTTTACGGATTTTTAACACTAAAAAAATCCAATCTAAACGTCAGTTGTTTTTTTCATTGGCGCAGGTATACAGTTATCTACATATTTCTGTTCCTATCTATATGATTACATGCAATGACCTGAAAAGAACCTTTGCAGCAGATTGCCGTTTTTATGCACAGTCGAATAAACAAAAGTATAAGTGTTAATGGAAGAAATTATTACTGTTGTTTGTACATTCCAAAACAAAACAACTACATTAAATATGTAAACGTCTTTCATATCCAATTTTTTTTCTGTATTTTGCAGCTTTTTAATTCCAAGGATTTTACAGGATTCGACCCAATGATTCCAGGATTTTACAGGATTTTTGTATACAGAATCAGTATTTCAGCTTCAGGGCTGTTGGCAGCCCTGCTCTAGTCCTTATGTGGTACTGGACTGCATACAGTATATAATACAGGCCTGGTCCGGTAGCTTTGTGGCTGGGCACAAAGTCTGGTGCTGCGAGTACCACTTTACGCTTCAGTGGGAGTTCTGATATGCGTGTGCTAGAACTTGACGGGCTGGTTGGCAGGTGCTCTTTAGTGGTGACAGTCACTGGAGTTGGCTCTGCAGTCTCGATTGCCGAAAAGCGTGGATTGTCTTGACTACTCAGATACGCAGAAAACATGGTCTGTGTTTCCTCGCTGAGCCGTATGTGTGCTGTAAAGAGCTCCTGGGGTGTCTCCGGTGGGTAGGCCTCTCTAAGTGGCAGATTGCTTGGGCCCTCTCCCTCGGCAGGAGGTGTGCGGTTAGGAGGGGGTTAAGTTCCTGCTATTGCTTGGGGGCAACGTTTGCGCATTTAACTCGCTCTCAGATACCACTTCAACTGGAGTAGGGCATGAGGACAGAATCAATACTATCAAAGCCTGCAGAAGTAGAGCAGGCAGTATGTGTGGTCATATACAGGAGTAAAACCACATATTGTGTCTGCCAACTGTGTGCAGTACCCCTATCGCAGTATTCGACACAAGAAGCACTATGGATACTGAGAGTCAGGTCTCACTGGTGGACAGACCTAGCACGGGGGTGAGTTCCCCCTGGGGACCAGTCTTCCCAACTCAGGGAAAACTTTCCGGCACAAGCAGCGTGATGAAGAGAGCAAGCACCAAGCCGACAAGCTGACCCCAAGAGGCAGAGTTCCTAGTGTGGGGCTCTGCCATTCCGTACACCATGGTGCACAGAAAGGGTGGCATTCCAGGATGCATGTATACTCTACTCGTGTACGTGGGGTGATTTGATTAAAATTCCCCCGACTACCTGCTATCCCTCCAAAGGGCCTGATGTCTCCAGGAAGAGGTTCTAAGTTTGTGGTAAGGATACTCTTGAGTTGATTAAAATCTGTTTATTCCAGTGAAGGAAATAAAAAAGGTGGTGTTGCACTACCTCCTAATAAGAACGTGAGCTTAACTGCATAATAAGAACGTGAGCTTAACTGCAGTTTGTCCTACGCATTGACAGGTGAAGGCGACCTGTTCCTAGACTAGCTGGAGTAGGTAGACAAAGTGCTATTAAAATATAACTAGGACTTGTTACACTACGAGTTTGCCCTGAAGGGGCTGGAATTGTCTGTGTGTTTAACAACGTATTTTGTTTTATAAAATCACGTCTCTAGGCAAGAATAGTGGTGTATGGTATTAACTTATTGTTTGGAGATTATGATTTCATTTACTTTATTAAATTATTTATAGCATTCATTTTTTCTGATTTTCGTTATATACTTCTGTGGGTGTAGGAATGAATGTTAGTAAAGTTGGATCACTTTGTATGTGCTCTTATTGAATATTTAGGTTTGCCACAGCCTCAATACACAGTGTTCACATTCTAAGCAGAGTTCCTTAATTTGTTTACGTCTGCTGTGGTAGAGGTACATGTTGTTGCCATAGAAACAGCTGCAAATTTTTCCAAACCCATAAAAAATGCACTAATTCATGAGATAACTGTACTAATTGCTTACATTTAGGAATCATAAGATCAATTACAGTTGATCTAACTTTTTGGCAGTGAATTTACAGTTGGGAAATGTTACCTACTCCATATGAAGGATATTTCAAAATCCATTGTATTAGAATGTGAATATTCACCATTTTAAGGGGGACACATGTAGTCTTGACTTCAATATTGAAAAATGTGTGTACTTGCAGTTTTCCTTGGTTACTGGTCATACATTTTTTTCTTAATGTTTTGATGTTTGACTTTGCCAATCTGAATTAAATCACTCCTGCTGACTGATTAGTTGGCAGGTGCTAAGACATGTAACAGTTAAAATCATCCAATTGTGAAACATGGATTTGAGCTAAATCGTTTTGAAATACAACTAGACAGAAACTCATTAACTGTCTCATATAAATTAAGTAGTTACCACATACATTCCTTTTGTATAGGTGCTGTAAGGGCAGTGTTGTGTCTAAATATTGCATTTTATTTAGTTAGCATATATTATTTTCATGCTTTTAGTTACTTTGATAAATAACGCAGAGATACACCCTTAAAAATGAAAATTAGTTTAAATTGTCAAAAACTACGGGAGATGAAAACAAATAACGCAGATATACACCCTTTAAAATTGGTAATTTGTTCAAATTTTCAGAAACTATGTGAGATGAAACAACAAATTAATATCTGGTGTTAGTCTGATTGAATAATACTATTTGTGAATAGGGATGGGAAATACTTCTTGTCACCGAGACATTGTTACCGTCACAGTGGTTGCCAGAGTGACAAGCAGTGACAGATGCTTCAAAGTCACTGCTTCTGCTCGTCGCTTCTCTCATGGTGTGCGGGTCACTGGGTGCGAGCACTTTGACCTTGACGCGACATACTACAGAAAGTTACAAGCCATCTAGGTTAAATGTCACTTGTAGAATGTGTAGCAAGTCTGTCGCCATGCTGATCTCTGCACTATATTTATGTAATAAATACACTTGATAGAACTTTCTTTGATAATTCATTCTGTAGTTACGCACATTTATTTGTGAATTATACGTTTCCTTGTACGGAACTTGGCTGTGAAACAGTTTCAATTCTGAAAAAGCAGGGTGAACTTTCACCTTTCATTATCATTACATTTACAAATTTTGAATAAATTTCTTATTTAACTGTCTATTGTGGGAATTGTATTGCAAAATGTTACACCTGCACTTACATAGCTATTAGTTTCCTTCATATAACTACTATAAATAATTTGCCAACAAATGTTTTATTCCTTCCCTCTTCGCTACTCGACATGACAAGGAGCGACTGCCTTTCACCTGTGCAGTTCATTCCACACAGCGATGAGGAGCAATTTGACCAGCACCAGCACCAGCGCCGGTCGTTTCTTACCGTGACAAAATGCTACTGCCTTGCGCCTGCGCCATTAGTTTCTTTGTTGTAACAAAAAAAGTTTTGCATCATGCCTGCGCTGTTCCTTGTGACAAGGAAGAACTTCTTGCGTAGCTTATACTTTTAATACCATGTTCCGTACACACCAAAAATCAAATTGTGACGGCCATAAATTTTTGTCATGGATGTGGTTTTAACTTGCATAGTAGTACATAGTATAGTAGGCAAAATAACATATAACTATATTATTTTGGTTTCAGCTTCAGAATGACTTACGCTCCACAGCTACGGATTAACGGACTGGAAAAATTAAATTTTAGTATGGTATAAGGAGAAATATAAATGTTATGCCCTAAATAGTATTGGTTTTTGCCATAATATTTACTAAATAATTTTAGCTAAGTGTAATTTTATTATTTGTTATAATTATTTCAGACAAGTAACTCATATACTATAGAATACAAATTATTATTAATTCTTTGGTTGTTCAAATTACGCGTACAATGATGTAGACATCGTAGAGGCTTACATGAATTTACATATTATGGAAATGACTAGTCACTGCTAAATAATACAGTGACTGCTGTGTCACTGTCACATCTTGTCACAGTTCCAACATTTTGTCACATGCTCCATCCCTATCTGTGATTGTTTGGAAAATGATAACATTACCTGTCATTAGGAAATTAATGGATGCCATGTTATTAACCAACAAAGGTGTTGTATCTATAGGTGTTTATTTATTGTTATGAAGTAATAATCATGTTTACATTAAAGGAATACAAATCAGGCTAACTCTGTTCACAAAATTTTTGTTTTCGTGTCATGTAGTGTCTGGCAATTTGCAAATACGCAACTGCATTTATATCTCAATCTTCAAGGAGGTCTCTCTCCCTTAATACAGAAAGTATTATGTTTTCTAGCTATTTTTCATCACAAGTGAACTAACAAAGTTTGTACCAGGAGTTGAACTTAATCCTGTATAATACATATTTTATGTAATATATACTTAAAATATGTGACATATAATTATATTATTATTGTTATTATTTATCAGGAAATTGTGAGGAGAAAGGCTTGCTGTAGCAGAAATTTACAGCTTTCGTTAATATCGCTATGGAAAGAGATTTCGTATATTGAATAGTTATGGTTGGTATCGATTTTCCATGTTCTTCATTAACTTTATGCTAACCAATTGTATTTCTGAACAACTCTTTAATGATGAGTTATGATATAAAGGTGTTTTTAAGATTTTCTGCTTAATCTGAAGCTACATCATATGTGGGCAAGAATAAAAGTTTACAGGGGTTTTGTATTTCCTTCTGCCTACAGATTATATTTCATGGTCAGACAATGTAGAATCATCCTTCGCACATAACCGCAATGACCTGTCTGCATTTATAGAATAACTATATAAAACAACATAAAACGTGATGCTTATCCTTGGGTTGGCATTTATTCTTGTATAATTTTTTTTTTCAATTTTTGCGTGCATTTGAATCAGATTGTGTACATAGCATATTCAGATTGTTACATTTTAGTGTTTTTGTCTCTTAGAGTTGACCTGTGGAAAGTTTTGAAGTTCTTCAACCATAGATTCAGTTGTATGGTGGTGTGGGCTTGTTGTATCAGCACTGTAGATCACCATTCTGTGTGTTAGCTTACGAGGATCTGATGCCTCGTGGGAGCAGGACAATGAGCCACCATCATCTGTTGTATTTTACTCCGATGACGAGGAAGAGAGGGAGGCCCGTCGGAAGTCGCAACATGAGAAGTCAAAGGTGAGCATTGTCACTGTTACAATGCATGCAGCAAAATGTGGAAACATATCTGCTTTCACCTGCAGCTACAGTGTGTTTAGAACTGAGTTTCTGTTGTGTTTAGCGCACTTTTTATTAGGGCTGGGCTGGTACCGATACTAAGGTATCTGCTGATATTTAAGGTATCTGCATCTGATGTAATTGAGCACAATAAATTCATAACCTCTATCCTGATACTATTTGTGCCATAATAGACGATACTGGAAAAAAATAGCTTGGATCTTTGTCGTATGAATCTGATATGACTTACCAATTTTTGGTTGAATTTACCAGTTTTTTGATTGGCCATTTAATATCCCTGAATGCAGCATATCGTAAACATTAATTTTGTGTTGCAAACGTTCTATTATAATACTATGCAACATGAATGATAAGGCAGTTAAAAAAAAAATACACCTATTGTAACATGTAAAATTGAAACAGGAAAGGTACCATTATTAACAGAAAATTTACATTGAATAAATCTTTTTTTGGACTAAGTCAAAGTCAACTGTTTGTTGGCAGTGCTGCCGCAGACTGCGAACTAACAGTGCTAGTATTCCAGGTACGACAGGTAATCGATAGGGTTAGATTAAGTGTGTACCGAGTTGTTGCTGTTGTTTAATTTGTTAATTACCATAAGAATACATTTTTTATGTAAAAAAACTGAGCTGGAAATCTTTCACATCTCAGTGTTAATACTATTTATTTAGCATTTTGACAATGGGTACCAAAAATAATATGTGGCGTTATTTTATTGTGAATGTGCACTGTGAATCGAAGGCCATATGCATGTTCTGCAATACTAAAATCACACGCAATGGAACAGAAAAAAAAATTTCACCACGTCAAATTTTAAGAAACCCCTAAATGCTGTTCACTGCTGAGAGGTGAAAATGTGTAACCTCAAACTTGTTTCCAATCCAAAATCATCAGATTAAATAACTTTGAATGATCCAGATAACACGGGTACAGCAGTGCATGTACCGTTGCCCTAATCTGCCACAACAAGCAATGCTACATGTGTACTGTTAACCTCAACACCTGCCTATGCAACCACCATATATAAACCTATATACAATTGACTGCATGTTTGAAAAACATAAACCTCAGGCATCTACAAGTAGGAGAGCACTTCAAATCACTGAGTTCACTGGGAAGATTATTTGCTCCGATATACTGCCAGTTAGGATAGTGGCTTTTAGATGTTTAGAGTAGAAAGCAATCCAATCACTTAGTTAAATTTTTTATAAGCCAACTAGAGCCAGACGTAGTTTCTTCTGTATAGGTGAGAAAGTAAATACCATTTGAATGAGATAGGCATATTTTGAATTCTGTGTAGGCTATTTGTAGATAAATTTTAAGATTTAAATTTCTAGTTATACTAATGACAATTTTTGATTTAAAACCTTTTGTATTAATTGACTGGTTGTATAATGTTACTTTTGCACATTTAGGATAGAAAGCATTTATTAATATTTATTTTTTATATGCTAAATAAATGCAGATGTGGTTGATTGTGCATAGGTCTGAAAATAAAGACTACTTGAATAAACTATTAGTACTGGTATCTGGAGTATCTATGTAACCCCTATCTGGAACTAAGCGTAACTGCAAAATTTGGTATCTGCCCAGCCCTACCTTTTATAATACTTTGCCTAAACTGATGGAAAGTATGATGTCGTGTTATTACATACATACATACAGGATGATTCACGAGGGATTACCACCACTTACAGGGCTTATTCCTTACATCATTTGGAGCAAAATATGTCATATAAATGTGGGTCTACACTAATTTTTCCCGGTATTTACTCAAACTTAATAAAAACTGTATTCAAACAACTCTTTTGAAATCACGTGCACACAAATAGCTGCCGACATAACGAAAGTATTATCTATAAGGCAACTAACAACAGTCACAGTTACTAGCTAAGAAAAAGTCTTGAATATTATGATTGATAAAGTGCAGTGAATATGGTTTCCTTAATTTTGCATTACCTTTTTCAAACTTTCCAGGCATATTTACTAATGTTCCATTTATACAAGATGCATTCGTAATTTTCATGAAAAAATATTCACGTGAAAAACCTGCTAGTGTTGTTGGCAACGACATATCGCAAAATGATCTCGAAAATATGGTGCCGCTGTTTCTTGTTGTTGCTAGACATTACCAATCTGGCTGCCACCGAATTATTAAAAAATTATTAAAAATTGATTATTCAAATAATTAAAAATGTTGGTCCCCAGCAGACATTTTCCCCATACAATTTGTTGCCTTTTCCCTTAAAAATTTCTCTTTTACTTTCAGATTACTTTTGTTTCCCTATAAATTCCAAAACCTTGCATGTGTGTGTGTGTGTGCATGTGTGTGCGCGTGCGTGTGTGTAGACACACATACATGCGCACGCACACTCATACACACACACACACACACACACACTACATATAAGCTGTCAAAACTTCTTGGTTCCCTTGAGAACTTGTTTTCTTTTTTTTAAATGTGTTTCTACTGTGTTATAAATGTTTTCTTTAATATTCCCATTTCCATTGTTTTCTTTTAGTCAAACTTGACAAATATCTACCATAACCCTATCAATGTGTTCAACATAAAGTTTAATGAGGTTGGCTAAAGGTAATTTAAATTACAGTATGCAAGAGAAATTATTTTACTAAAGATTTACTTTGGTTACCTAAAAAAATTTAACTATCTCTTGTTTCTTCTTATGAACAATATCTTCTTCTTTTCATTTTAAACAAGTGTACTTAATTTTACAACTCGGGGAACAATTTTTTCTCACTGGTCACTGTGGAGAATGTGTATGTCAAATGAACTGATGTAGCAAAAAAATAATTAACTGAATTGTAGCATAGTCGAGTGAAGCCCTTACTTATCAGTTTTTCAGTTTTTTTACTCTTTTTCCTCCAGCCTGCATCTTTGTCAAGGGGTAATTGGGTAGCATTAGTAGTGGAGCTGCATTTTTATTTGTTCCGTTTAATTTCAGCTGCACACTGGAGAAGGAGCAGATGGGTCGCCAGCAACACAGGAACCAAAACCAAAGAGGCTGAACTTAATGGAAGAGAGGAACAATCGACGCAACCTTCTTCTTAATGCAACGTACAGTGGCAGTTCACAGCGTGGCAGGCGACAAGCAAGAGGTCGAGGTTGGGTGGCCCCATCACCTGATGACTACATCATCAAGCCTGCCTCCTTACACTTCTCTGCAGATTGGCAGCCACCACCCCAGGACAGCCAGCCAGAAGGCAAACCCAGGTTACAACCATCATCGATGTTGCCGCCAGCTAGTACTCTGTTTGGGATCTGTCGGCCTCCACAGTTCCCCTTTACATCTGCTCGTTTCTCTGTTCCTCCACCCCTCACCTCCGGCAAAGGCTTGTTTGGTGTTCTCCGCAGCCAGGCACCCGAAATTCTCACATTTGTTCAACGTCCACCATCCAACCAGCCACCCGTGCGAACCTTTGTAGGGTCCAGTGGCTTGCCATTCTCTGCGACCCAGCATCCTCCAAGCATGCAGTTGGGTTCAGCCCGACCACCAGAGGCCACAGCTCGACCTCAACCTTTTGGTAGCCCAGTGGCTCACCTTTCATTCAGGCCCATGCAGTGTCCACCTAGCATTTTAACAAGTCCGCCTCCACCACCATATGGCATCTCTTTCAACATGATGCAGCATCCACCTGAACTTTCAACAGGACGAATGGCCGCAACAGCAGTGCGTGGACCATTTAGACCACCAAACAGTGTGTCTGGCATGGCAAGTCAACAAAGGGAATTTCCCAGTGCTGCTTCAAAGCCTATGGTATTTGATCCTTCGCAGCCTCCACCAAGCTTGCCATTCAGCAGTTCAACAACGTGCGGGACTTTGAACAGTACCAGTCGTTCTCAAGCGTTCAGCCCAGTGTCGAGAGTACTGCTCAGCTCTGCTTCAAACTCCACCACAGCTTCAGCGCGGGGTGCCTCTTGCCAGCAGCCGAGAAACGTTGGCTTGCCGTTCAACCCGTCACAGTGCCCCCCTTGCCCACAGCAATCATCGCCTCCGGTGTTCGGGGCTCCGTGGTTGCGGGATCCATGGCGCTCTTCTAACCTCTCTCCACAAGGAACCGGAGTGTGGGCAGCCCCCAGCACACCACCTCGGTTGCCTGGTGAGTTGTGGCAGTCACATGATGTCTGGCAGCCGCAGACCTCGGGCTCGCCATCCTGCACCTCGTGGCAAGTTCCTAACTCGTCTTGGCTGCCCAGCCCCACCCAGCAGCCAGCAGGTGTACGTTCCAGTCCCGCGTGGCAAAGCTGCGACCAGCCTCTGGGACCAGGTAGACCAGCAGTGATGCAGTTTGATATGCTGAGGCTACGGTCCCCTCCACCCCCTTCGTCATCATCTGAATCATCATTCTACCGCTAGGTAAAGTTACACTAGTACATTCCATGTGGAGTGCAGGAACTTGTAAAATCAGTTGTGCAAAATGCTATTTTATGCAATTTTATTACTGTCAATGTGTAGTTGTATAAAGTTATTTGTGTATATAGAAGAAAGTTACCACTAGAGAAAATTTTCTCTCTATCCTGTTGAATTTTACATGCAACCATAGTAGGCATTTCTGTGTTTACACTATTATTATGTATGTTTCTCTGTATTTACATTACTTAAGTACAGTGCTGATGGGAAATTAATGTACATATAGCTTATATCAGCTAATGTTATTAAGTGGAAAAATGTAAAATTGAACAATTGTGATTTTATGTAAGTCTTCTGATTTTGATTGTCTGTATAGTATTATTCAACAATAAATTAATAATGTGTTAACAAAGCTGTTGCCAGTACATTAGTCTGTTCTGTAAAAAAATTTTACACCATTTTTTAGTTATTTTTTTTTAAGATGTCACTCTTCATGATTGTTCTAACTGCATCTCTGACTGTTTAATTACATACAGTGGAACCTTGTTAGTAAAAATTTGGTTATAGCAAAGAACTCGTTATTGCAAAGCATTTTTGTGGTCCTTTGAACCTATGGTATGCGATTCCAAGGTGTAAAAGCTGTTTAAAACAAAATATGAATAATACATATAACAAAGTATTTTTTTATGCCCCACGTAATTATTAGCCTCAAATTCTGTATGTTTAATGGAAATACATTAAAGCAACACATTGACCCACTTCGGCTCTTGTAACAGTTCATTACAATTAACCTCCACATTTAACAATAAATTTCTGGTAGTGCCAATTATTCAGTCTTCCGGAAAGTGGTTATTTAAACCATGTTAATGACTCTTTTCGATCAAAAAATATGCATTTGGTTACATGAACTTCGAACAGGTTACTTTTTTTCAGGAAATAACATTTTCCTACAGTTAAAACAGTTTTTCTTGATCTCTCAGATAGTTCAATACAATAGCTTGACAGTGTCTAAATGAATTTAATGGTCAGCGTAGATATGATGGAAACACTGCACCATGGTACACGTTCGAGACTACTTCTGTGTGCAAGACTGTGATCACAACTGTATGTGCTCATTTACAATGTGACCAACTTGTGAGCGTTGATATTGATAGTGTTTGGCTCTCTTGTGAAGGTATTCTGTACATACATGGATGAAAACATCAGATGTAATTAACCTTTGGAAACATCCTGTTTGTTTGTGTGCATAGAAAACATTTGTGTGTTATGCAGACTGGAATTTTAAGTTCATATAAAGAAATTATTCTAGCATTTCTGTGTTGTTTCTCAGGATTTTGTAAATTGTGTTCTGTTGTCTAGCCCTTTTATAGTGCAAAAACAGTTCAAACCAAAATAAAAAAATTTCATAAAAACAAAAACCTTAGTTTGTAATGATAGCAGAAAATGTGTAAAAGTGAAAATCTTTTTGGGAATATTTTTTCATTCTTTATGTAATGGAAAAATGAATTTTATTGAAGACTTAATATGATATCTAATAATTCTTTAAGTAAATTTTTTTCCTGAATAAAGTTCAAATGAGAGTGATTAATTTTGTTAGTTAAGCTAAATTTTGTGTATAAATTCCGAATTGTTAGGTTTTTGGGCTTGTACCAACATATAAAAAAAGTCTGCAGTTTCGACCAAACAAACCTCATTATTACAAACCTTGTTATTACAAAGTGGCCAGATTTTGGTCCCTTCAGGTTTGTGTTAATGAGGTTCCACTGTATTTCCCCTCACATATTTCTCAGTTTTGCCCAATAATTACTTTCTGTATTGTATAGTACAATAAAGGTAGGTACAGTACTGATAAAGCCCCACATTTATGGTAAATAAAATTAGCTGATTTTATTATTAAAATTTTTCCATTCCATCATAAAAATATTTTCATTGTCAGCTAAATTTTTTAGCTAAAAATACATGTGTTATTATTAGAATATGAATCTGCTGTTTTTGTAACAATTTCAATCGTACCTAAATTGAACTTAGTATTCATTAGTTTCAATCAGTACATGTTTCCTTGCAAACATTGAAAAATATTTAGCAATAAGGATGCAAGGATAATCTGACAGAGAGTACACTTGGTTACGTAATGCACGTTGACACAGTTGCTGTCAATTTTGTGTGATCAGCCTTGTACTTTGTCAAGACTTTTAAAGCTGCTTTAGAACACACAAATATATGACTTTTCTAAGAATCTTGCACCACCCACATGCAGATGCTGTTCATCTGTAGGTTACAAAATTTTAATTAGAACAAAAACACATTGTCTCTTAATCAGTCATTAGATGTCCCAGAATCACCATATCTTGACCTTCGACAAGAGTATTTCAACTTCTGTTCCTATACTTTGTGTATTCTCAGTGTTTTTAAACTTAGGTAAAAGTAAAATAACAGCAATCGCTGGCGAAATGTCTGTTGGCTGTTAAATATTAGTCCAATACAAATTCACAACCTAACCACAGAAATGCTGAGTAAAGATGTTTTTACAGATTAGATAAAAATAAAAACTACTTACATAGTACAAATGTTTTCTCAAAGTTAATCTTAGAGCTGTTGATTTTTTGATTGCTGCCTACATACAGGTGCATTTTTACACAAAGTTCCTTTCAATGCAGCTATTTTTTCCATGTACCACACTTTCACTGTTCACTGTGCATATGGCATGGCTCGACAGTCGTGCTGCAGAGTTTATGCAGGTCTCTCTTTGCGCCCGCACATATTTACACAACGGTATTTTCATTCTGTTCAGTTTATTAACCACATAGAAGCCTTCACTTTAAAACTCTCAGGCAAAATAAAAACAGTTACTATTTTTAGTATTCTTAAGTGATTTTTTCGTGAACCTAAACACAGATCACAGATGACGAGTAAAGCCGTGAGTGTTTACAAATGTAGCAAAAATGTTTTTGTATGTGAACAACCGTACAGCGATTCGGGTCGATATGTCAAATTGTACTACAGCGATTATCTTTTGACCTTGCTACAGATAAATTTATACATCATTCTTGTCAATTCAGGCATTTTAAAAATTTTTCTCTGACTGGGCAGTATTGGAGGAGAAAGTTCTCCACCCTGACTGCAGGCAGCACAGCTCGTCATGGGCAGCATCGACGGTCTCAGTGGCCAGGTCCTGGGGCGAGGCAGTGGAGGGGAGATTCACATCGACCTCCACTGTGGGTGATTTGCCTGTTGAGGGGTAGTGGGTGGCATCGACGTTCATGATGAAAGCAGTCTCTCGCATAGCAAGATGGCGGGGCGGAGCACTTCCAATGTGGCAGCTCGACGTCCGGGTCTGCGGGTATTTCTGCATCGCAGGACCTGGGGACGGAGCACGTCTGTTGCAGCTCGATGCCCCAGGTAGCAGTGTTTCTTATGTAACAGGTGGCTGGGACGGAGCACTCTTGTCGGAGCTCAACATCCAAGCTGGCGGGAGTTCCTGCGTGGCAGGATCTTGAGGCAGAGCACTTCCGGCGTGGCAGCTCGATGTCCCGGTAAGTGGGTCTTGCTGCGTGGTAGGTGGATGGGACGGAGCACTCTTGTCTGAGCTCAACGTTCCAGTGGTCTAGTGGTATTTTCTACTTATTTGTCGGGGGACGACTTCGCTGAAGTTAGGATGGCCTCGACTTCCGATTCTGTAGTTGTACCAGGTGGAGAAGTAGGACCCTGGGTGATTCCTACCCCTCTCTTCTAAGGTACTTCCGATTGCTCACTGATGCGGCTTGATCGACGGGGTGTTTCATGGGGTTCTCTGTCACGGGGACTCCGCCATGATAACTCAGAGTAGCTAGATCTCGTTTTGGCTGCTATCTTCTTGGTTTAGCTGTGTGGCGGGGGCATTGATCGGATGGAAAATGCACCTCGGCTTTATTCTACCCCGGGCTTTCATGGCGCAATGTAACTGCTTCTTGTCAATCACAATGGGCATCAGTTTGGGTTTTGTTGAAGGCCCTGATTCTGCATCAAGGACTACCCCTTTGGGTGGGGGTTTGTCTTCATCCCCGGACTGGCCAGGTGTGTCTCCTTCAGCGTTGTCGTTCCCTAGTATTTTCATGTCCCCTTGGTATGGTCGTATCTGACCTCTGGCGGCCTTATGAATCTGTCTGCGTATATCCTTGGCCCAGTAGACTTGGTCTCGCTTGCGTACAATGTGGTACAGTCCATCCCATTTGTCAGCAAGACCAGCACTGAATTGGTTGCTGGCTTTGCTGAGTGGGTAACTTTGTAGGAGGACAGCTTCCTGCGAGTTGAATTTGCTATCCCGTGTCTTCAGTTGGGGATATTTCTTCAAAACATATGTATTCTGACTCTTTCTGGGTATACGTGGTACGGGCTAGGGCTGCTAGCCGGATGTCCTCGGGTTGAGGCATATCCGTAGGCTCGCTTTCCCATTGCCTGTCGCCTGTCGGTTCAATGGTTGTCCCAGGAGTAAGACGCTCGGACTGGTGTCAACGGACACGTTCGTACAGCGTCGAAGGGCAAATAGTATGGTGGGGATGTGCTTATCCCAATGCTTATGATCATTGCCCACACTGATAGAGAGGCACTTCATGATATGGTTCCTCCGTTCAGTGGGGTTGGCTTGTGGGTGGTAGGGAAGGGTAATTCAGGTTTCTACCACGCACTCTTGACAGGCAGTCTGCCAATGCCGGCTAATAAATTGGGTGCCATTGTCTGTCAGTATGGCTTTCGGATAACCCCATTGTACAAAAATCTCCGCCTCCATTTTCCGCACGATAGGGCATTTTCTTGGCTGGGTAGAGGAATGCCTCTAGCCATCTTGAAAATTGATCTGTTACTACGAGGAGGTTGCAGTTTCCTTTTGTGCTATGTAGATACGGGCCCATCAGATCGGCGGCGATGTGGGTCCAGGCCATCTTGGATCTCCATGGTTTTGCGGTGGGAGAGGGAACCGTGTATGCTTTGCCACGGCAGCATGTGCTGCATTTGCTAACGTAATGCTGGACATCGCGGTTTATTTCGTCCCAATTGTAACGTGTTTTAATATCCAATAGGGTTTCCCTAGTACCTGGATAACCAGCTTGAGGATGGTTGTGATGGTGTCGGCATATATTATCTCGTAGTTGCTGTGGAACCCAGATCGACTGCGTATTGGACTGCCCGCTACTTATCCATACACCATCATCCTGCGGTAAGCGTCTGATATCGGGATCCTCCTGTTGACTTAAGGTTATTTGCAGTTGAAGTGGGATGTGTTCTACCAGATTTCTTTCGATCTGAGGGGGAGGGGACATTTCCTCTTCTTCCTCCTCATCTTTCTCCTCCAACGTCAGGGTAACGAGACAGGGCGTCTGGTAAGTCTCTTTCAACTTACCTGAGCAGTGCTGGACCTCAAAGTCTAACTCAGTGAGCAACATGTCCCACAGGCCGAGCTTGACCTTCGAATTCTGGGATTCGTGTAACCATTGTAGGTCTTTAGAGTCGGTTCGCAGAATGAAGTGGTGCCCTTCGAGATGATACCGATATTTCTTCACAACCCAGATAACGGCCAGACACTCCTCATTAATGTGGTAGTGCTGCTTGGTTTTATTTACTTCTACATCTGGCTTGTATGATACTGCATCCAGGCCGTATTGACATACGTCCTTTTGCAGTATTAAGGGTTTGCCTACCTGTGACCGATGGAGTTGATGAATATTATTGAAGCTATTCTTCAAGTCGGAAAACTCGTCGTTGTTCTGGGCCCCATTGCCAACGGATGTCTTTCACGAGTAGTGGGTGTAGTAGTGCCATACATTCTGCAATGTTCGAAACAAAGTCTCATAGCCAATTACACAGACCCAGGTACCTTTTTATTTATTATTATTAAAAAAAAAAAAAAAAAAAAAAGTTCCGCTTCAATTGCTCGTATTGAACTGTGTTGTGGGAAATTTCCCTCGGGCGATATGACGTGTCCCAGGTAATCTATTGATGTATTGCTGAAGACGCCATGTAATTCGAGCCTTTCCAATGCTTCTAGGCGAGTGCCTCTTCTATGTGCACGTTGCCTTGAGTGGGTTGGGCGAGCGCCTACTCTGTGTGCTGCCCTTGAATGAGTAGTGGGCACCCGTATCTGGGCCGCGCGCTATCTGGTTGCAATATCTGCGGCGGGTGAACAGCCTTCCCCTCTTTTCCCCTCGGCGTTCTCCCCCCTCATCTTGGCAGCGGTCGGGTTGCAGGACTTGAAGTCACCTGCTTCTCAGGGCAGTGCAGCCCTGTTGCGTTTCCTTTTCTCTTGCTTACCAGGGAAGGAAGAAATTTGGAAGTAGGTTGGGTAACGAGCCATTTAATTCTGTACCTAGGCCTTTCTAGTTCGAGAGCAGATTCACACTGGCGTGATAAAAGAGAAAAATAATGTTTTCAGCTTGTACTAATGTGGTTTAAAAAATTTTTATTTTTTTCCTCTTGTTCTTGAAAAAATAAAATTGGAAGCTGACGAATGCAAATTTTGCATGCGGGAATTGTATACTGTGGCCTCTGGGGAAATAAGTTAACTAGACTGGGATGGTCGCACAGTACCCATCATGCAGTATAAAATGTAATTAATAAAATTTATTGGTTTACACACCCTACTCTACGGGTTGCTCTCCTACAAACTAAACAAGTATTGAAACATGGGAACTAGACACTGAAATCACTCAAGTAATTTTTTTTTTTTTTTTTTTTTTTAAATCTTGAAGGGAATGTAACATAACATACCAGTTGCTGTAAACATCTTTGTAGGCCATGAATGCTGGACACCATTCTTACAAACGTGGTTATGTACAAATAAGACGTTGATAAATTATCAAGTAATGGTTACATAAATTGCAATGATAATAATCACAAGTTGACACTTACATACTCATATGTAAGATTTTTCCTTTATATAATGGGATTGGTATAAGTGATTGCTATTTACAGGTATTTGCTCACATGTTATACTTTTGAGCAAAATCTCATCAGTTTAGTGCTCACGTAACTTTAGTAGTCTGCATTGGGCAGATGGTTCATGAAGTTAGGTAGGCGTGGGCCTCCGTTTAACATTACATGAAAGGGTCTCAGGTAGGTGAGCGTAATGAGAGTGTGGAATACTGTTGGTGTTGCGCCTCTATTACTTACACACTCAATTAGGGGTTTCACACAGGCATGAAAGCAATTTTGTTCATGCACACTGGGGTTTGAGAAAAGTTCTCACAAAACATTTTACAATCTGTCTGACTAAACATGGTTACACTTAGACACATATCGTACATGAGATATTATACAATGATAATTCTAACCAGAAATTGACATTAAAATAATTGTCCATTTTGGGGTTACAGTGGGTTCACAAAATTGAGATTTATTTTTAATTGCCGTACAGTGGCATACATCATAGGGAGGTTATATGCAATACTACAGCAAGACGCCCTACACTGGTGTACATTAATAAGCAAATTTTAAGTTAGTCACATTTTTCAATTTTGTACTCCTAGTGAGGTGACAAGCAGGATAAACACACTTTAATATTTTTATACAGGGGTGTGAGTTGACTCTACTCCATACAAGATTAGGTTCATGTTTACTACTCAAGTTATGTGCATGGGATATCGCCTGACTGGCTGGGGACGAGATTGCATTTCTCATGGTGTCAGCGTATGGGGCTTCTAACTCGCACTGAGTAGAGAGGTCACGCTTGCTGTACTGACCAGTACATGTACATAACACAGGGTAGCACAAAATCATTAAGTTACACTCTTCTAAACTACGATAAGGGATACATTATAATAACAGGTCAACTCACTTTACTTCTACATGATTATATAGGGGTTTCCTTGTAAGGGAAATAATTAAGCTTGCTCACTATGTGATCTATTTACATCAAATTCCTAGCTTCAATTTACTGACAGGGTGTGTGAAGCTGTTATGTATGGGATTGTCACAAGTGACAGGAATGTCAAGTTAAAAACGGGAAGTACACAATATTTGAGGTTATGACCTCGGGAAAAATTTTACACTTGAAACAAAGTTTTCGAAGTTACGGGTTTAACACAATTTACACACAGAAATTTTACGAAGGTTTCGAACTTCTGGGTCGTGGATTACAGCGTACTCACAGTATGTTTTCGCCATGTTCTTATGCAAATTTACAGGGTTTCTTAATTCAATGTCACCCAGTCGCATTGTGAGAAATGGAGAGGGTTTCATCAAGGTTGTGTTTACGGGCCCGTTGATGAGCTTCAGTTTCGCGTGCTCACTTCCTGACAGTGCTCACGAAATTCTGGGATTATACGTTAAACATGTCGTTCTATTTTTCTATACAAACAACAATTTTTCTCGTTGGGTTCTGGTCTGATGCTTACTTTATGTGAGCACTATTGGAGTTTGTGGGGAAAATGCAAACATAATTTTTCCAGCTTGTTTACAGGGTTTGAAGTTACTTTAATTTGCCCTCTGCAAACAAAATTTCTCGACATGCAAACTAGGGATCAAATGCCAATTTTTGAACAACAGTTAAATTTTATTTTGCATTACTTTGGTGTGTCCGTTTTCAAGAGGTGACTTTACTTTACTTGGACACCTTTTCTTATTATGTGGGATCTCGTTTCATTACAATGTGGGATTTTGTAAATCTTCTACCTTGAAAGCAAAATTAAAAGTTACAAAAAATTTCGTGATCTCAAAACTGATTTCTTGAGGTGGGTTTAGGTACTGTCAACGCACTTTCCTAACTAGCAGTCTAGGATTATTTAGGTGATTTGATTGACACCTAGCCGTCCCTACTACACGAGCTATCACATTCTCGCATTGTCTTCAGGGTGCGCTATTTCCTAGTGCAAGCATAACCCTACTAAATATAGCTAAGGTAGGAGCGCCATCCCGATTTCTGGTTTCTGCCAGATAATCACTCAGTGCTGGAAGCTGAAGCCGGTGGCGGGCAAGGACATTTGACCACATGCCATTTCAGTGGGCGCTGCAGTAGTATAAGTTGGACAGCGGAAAGAGGTGAGGGTTCGCCAGGTTCTCTCTCAGTACCGGCCAGACACGTGGCACATGCACCTGGTGCTCAGAAGGGCCTTTCTGGCAGTGGCAGACAGCTTGGGGCCAGCTTCCCTGGTATTTTTCGCATCTGCTTAAGTGCTGGTGGTGGTATTCATCCTTCTCACCCATGCTTGGCATACTGTGGGTGACATAATCTATTGTAGACTCCGTCGTGGTTGTCTGGCATTGTCATGTGGTAGCGACTAGGATGACCGGCGCACAGTACCGACTACTGGTCAATCCTGTCTTGGGAGAGGCTTCGTGTTCACTCACATACACAAACTGTCCGGGCATGGCGGTTTCACTTTTGCTCTGCACGGTAATCTCACACACACATACACACATATATGTGTGTGTGTGTGTGCATGTGCGCGCGCACGTGTGTGTGTTAGAGGTGGTCGCCAATTTGACAGTCGTCTTCATAGATGCAGGCGTTGGATCAAGGTTTTTACTCTCTTTCTCTCTGCTTTCTCCATGCTTGTCCAGGATTGGGGAGGAAGAGTAGGATAAAATGCCTTATGTTCCCGATTCCCTATCCTGATTTCGCACTGCCGACTTGGGGGGAGGTGTAGGTGGGATCGATCCTGGAGGGAGGATGGTATGCCGCTTCGTCCAGTTTGGTTCCAGGGGAGGGCAGTCCTTCGGGGAAGGAGGCCGTCGAGGTTCGTGCGATGCGTGCTAACAAGTTCTTGTGAGGAACTGAGACTCTTCAACCTGTGGGACGAGCAGGGGGGCAGGGGAGGTTCGCAACCTCGGTCTCACAATCATGGAGGGGGTGAAAGGGGGAATATCCTTCATTATATCTCTGCTCGTGAAATAGTATTCGGGGGTGAGGCGGTCCGCAGAATCTCGGCTGGGATGCGAGGTGGCATATGGCGAAGTACAACTCAATGGTGGGGACTAGCGAGGGGTGAAAAACAATTAGGTGCGGGCTAACATTCCCTGGATAAATGCACCGTAGGAGGGGACGGTATGGTGGGGCAGGAGGACTTCTGGTCTCCCTTCTTCCAGTGAAGATGGCCTACTGTTGGGTGGTGGAGGGGGACTCTTCGTCTGCCTCATGGGAGTCCGGGGTTCGATTTCCGCCAGAGGTTCCGGGCCTAGTGTGTTTACTATCAGCGATCGGGGGTCGGGATTCGCTCTGGTTACTGGTAATACTAGCACTCGGCATAAGTTTAGGGATAGCGGGTTAGTGGAACATCCCTCAGTGTTATGGGATCTGTAGGTGGAATCGTGTCTCTCCCCAGAGCACAGTTGTGTGCTCGGCGGGCGTGGATGGGGATCGGGTGCCGCCTTGGGGAGGCATGTGGGACAGTCCCGGTGTAAGTGCGTTCCTGGGCAGTGCCAACAGCGTGGCAAGGGGAATCGCAGGGTTACGTCGCACTCTACAGGCTGCCGGGGGAAGAAGCTAGGCCATTAATCCAGGCACGCACCGCATGCTTTCTTTCTCTTTGGGGGCGTTCCTTTATGTCTAATTCCTGCGCTTTCTCGACTAGACCCTCGACTGTTTGAGGTCCAGCCGTGATAATTTGGTTACGCAAAGCTGGGAGGAGGGTGCAGGTAATAGCTCTGACCCACAGCACCTCACTCTGCCCTGGATACACTTTTTATCGAGGTGCTCCTTTCGCCTTATGAATAATTCTGCTTCCTCATCGGGTTTCTGTACCCACGAGTGTAAATCTGTAGTGATCTCACTCAGGAACTCATCTCCCGAGAAGTGAGACTTAAGTTGGGCCTTAAATTGGGGCCAACTTTCGACAAATTCGCCATAGCATTCCCACCAGCGGTTGATGGGGGCCTATTAACTGGGGGTAAGTGCAGTTTACCCATTGTCTCTGCGGAACTAGGTGTTCTCTGAATTCTTTCTTTCATTTAGCGAGAAATTGAACGGGGTCTGCATAGTTATTCCCATTGAACACGGGCAAATTTATTTCGCTGGACAGTTGCTGAAAACTAGGGCTGCGCCTGAGTGTGGGATTACATGGCCTATAAGTGTGCTCCCTACGACACACTTCGCACTGGTATACTAATCCGGATATATTTACCCGCTCATCCAGCCACCCTATGCAGAGGCGGTAGAATTCTCTCTGGCAAAGTATACAGCGAGTGGTGTATCAACCGTACCCTTCACATTCAGGCCACTGACATGGCTGTGGTTCATCTAGGCGACAATCAGTACACCTGTACTCGAGGCCATCGGTATAACAGGGTGCCTCGTACCACCCAATAAAATTATAGTGGTAGGTCCGGTGACAGTATATGCACTGGATCGTATGGCGTCCGGTCCCAGGGCAACTTGTCATGGGACTGGGGGCATTGCTCGCCTCTGTGGAGATGTCCTTGGCTAGCTGGCCGTGGTGATTCGTTTCTGAGTCGGACATCTTGCTGAAATGTTGGCGCGATGGGGTGTTTAGAATAGGATTTAGCATTAGGGAAGTTCATGTTAGGTTTTTATCATGTAATATTGGAAACAAATGAATAGAAAAACAATAACAATAAAATTCAATTACCATATTTCTTTGTTTCTGTTGGAATTAGTTTTCACTATTCAATTCACCCTTAAGCCGGATTCACATGTACGCCGATCACGCCAAACAGACAGAGCAGGCAGAACCGATGGTTGTTCACATTTTAATAGATTTTCTGGGTAGCAATTTGGCTGTTGAATCTGTGATTTATAACGCCAAGATTCTAAAATAAATTATAGATTACAAACTAGTTGCTGTCGTCTTTGTACTCTAGTTTATTAATTCCAATACAAAGCGACTTACTAATATTGCTTTTCAAGAGATTGTAATTTTATTTTTCATCCATAAACATGTACACTTTAGTGCTACCTTGCGGTTCATTTTCAAACTGCGTTTATTTAATACAATGTTGAATAAAATTAACGTTTACAGTCATGTATTTCATTATAAATACACACATTGAACTATTCTATACATTTACATCTATAGAAGTCGATTATACAAGACAGTAGTATAAAATATGTGAAACAGTTGACTTCTGGGAAATATCGGTGACGGCTGCCCTTTCCACGAGCAGAAAATATCGATGTGAGCTCAGCTTTTCTGCGTGACTTGCCCGAAAACCGAGGACAACTTCTGATTGGCTGTTCTAGTCTTCCGCTCTGTCTGTTTGGCGTGATTGGCGTACATGTGAATCCGGCTTTACACTGTAGGGCCAACAAGTAAATGGTTATTTTGGATGGCGTTTGTCATTTGGTTCTCTGTTGGTTTTGCTATGTCTTTATACTAATCCGGCCTTACCACGCCCTTGGTTTAGGACGTAGCAAGGTCAGAACCTTATAAGCAGACTTGTAAGATATAGATTTTTAATATTAAAGTTGTGTTTGTATTTCAATTACATTGGTAAATGGCGAATTAAAAATATACTATGATATCAGAAATACTTTTATTCGTACCACAACTCTAATACAAAGATTATCTTTCATATTATATCTAAAACAGATAAGTTACTACTTGAAATTGAACCTGCACTTTCTTGGCAAATACATGTGAACTTAACTGATGTGTGCCCGTGTTGACTCCTTCTCCTTAGCCCGTTTGCCCGCCGCACCAGGTTTCGTAAAACAGCGTGTGTGCCCGCTCTACGAGCGCAAGTGCAGTGCATTGTGGCAAGGAACGACGTAGGTGTCGAGCAGAGTGAGCGCAACCACGTGTGTGTGGTGCAGAAATCCTAAAATAGACCCTGTGAAATTTCTGTTATTTAATTTGTGCATTCAAAGGGCAAGGTAAGTTTATGCAAGGGGACACAACTAATAAATATGCCTGTCTTCGCAGCCCTAAACCCTCGGTGTTTTGGAAGTGTCTTTTTGTAATTTTCTGTAATGTTTATTCACATATCTTTCATCTTCACATCATCCACACAGTGCAATATTTTGGTATAATGAATCATACTTACAGGGTTAATTTTAGAAGCAATATGTAACAACCGGCATGTAGGGTACATGTCCGATTTGCAAATGTTGTGTGTAAGGAAGTAGTGCAGCATGGTGTGCCAGCCCACCAAGCCGGCTGGCACGCAGAGCGGAGAAAGTCAGTAGTCGTTCGACTTCGCGAGAGGTGTGCCACTTCACATTGGAGTTCGTGTTTCGTGCGCTCGGGAAGCCATCACCGTCTTGCACTAATCATTTCACAGCAATAGTTATGTAGCATACCGGAACCTTTTCGTATTTCAGTTGCCCGAGACTTACCGTCCCTCACACCTACCAAGTGCTTGCATCGACTGGGTAGGCTTAAATAGTATTTAAGTTATTTTATGTGACGTGTCTTTGAACAGTATTACCCGAGCTGACGGGTTCGTAATCAGCACCAAATATAGGCTTTTCCCGACGGAATGTAATTATGTAACTCTATAAATGACAGCAATGAGAGTTACCATGTGTGGTTTATTTCCAGTTCGCTGCAATGCATTTAAGGTATGGGCCTTCTCCCGCCTATTTTCTCAGTGTAACTTATTGTGCAAGTATGTTTTAAATGGTCACGAGTCGGGGTAATAAGTAACAGTGCTTCGTATGGGCATCTGGGGAGCCCAGATATCCCACAATGCAACAAGAAAGGGAGTTGTTCAGTCAGCATTAACTTTATTCTACGAGGAGACAGCTGCACTTGGAGGATTTGCCGTTGTCGTCGATCGAACGACCGTGAGGAACGAGTCAACAGCTGCTCTCCAACCTCACGATAGTGTCAAACCGACAATATTTGGAACCCCGGGTAATTATCTCCACCAAGATTCTAAAACTGTATTCACCATTCCTCACCCAACCAATATCTCTATTGACCAACATCTTGGCACTAGTTTTTTCGACAAATATTAAATGTTGCCCAACATTGGTGCAAATTCTCATCTTAAAATCTGAGCAATTTTTCCACCACCGAAATAATTTTTCCAAAATTTGCCAAATTTTTTCCTGCAAGTTTCCCGCATTTCCCCTAGATTTACCCACAAACGAGGGGAAAACACGGTCAACCAGGCGACCCACATTACACACAGCAATGTCGAGATGCCTTCTGGATGCCCCAACGATGCCAGGGAGAACGCACATGGCCAGCATGCCAAAACAGTCTAACGCCACCATTACTTCAGCACAAGGGGGTAGTGGCGAGGAGCCGCCATTTTGGGACAGTGACATAACGTCATAACAGCAGGACAAAGGACAGGGCGAATCGAGCGCGCCAACCCACGCCTCTGCCTGCATCGTGTCGTTCCGTGACAAGGGAAAAGGAGAGATGAGAAGAGGTAGGAACATCTGGCTGCTCCTCCCTCCCCCACTCATGCTCTTCACCGCAAGCCGAGCAGAACAGCTGAGAGCTCGCCGTCCGTTGAACCCTGCCCGCGCCGTGCAGGACTGCCGTGCACCTACGATACTTCTGCACTGAGCAACCATGCTATCATGATTCCGGATACCGTGCTTCCATGCTCGTGTGGTAGTTTTATCAAACCGCCATGGCTGGCCAGATTCAGTGCGGTGCGCCGGCACCACTGTGTCTGCAGTGTCTAAATCAAAAACCACTGGATGTGGTAGACAGATACGAAACGGGGACCCAATTTTGCAAGTGCGATCGAAAGAGCAGCCCAGTGACAGAACATTCCGATAGTATCAACGAAATTCAAAATTTACACCATTTACATTTGTGCGGAAGATTGTTATGTACAGGATCGGGAACCACACAGAGCATATGTGCATGGTGCCATATTCATGTGCGCCAAGAATGCATGAGTCCCATGGAGTTACTCATCACAACCGGATTTCGGTTCATTTGCGACCAGTCTGTTGGACAGTTGAAACCGACCATGATCACTAACATTTCCACCGACTTACTCATGGACAACCAGCCCGGTGATTCAGTGTGCCAAACAGAAGACCGCACGGAAAACAATATGAGAGCAATGCAAATGGACGGAGATGCAACACGACGGTAATCACGGTATGTCATGTCGAGAGTGAAGGAACAGACGAAATGTGATCTCTAGCCAAGGAAGTACACTGCAAATTCGAGGATTTCTGGAACCACATGTCACCTGCGGGCGGGCCCACCATGGCAGCTGTCAATCATCCGGCACCGCATGGGCAGTGCTCCCAACCATTGGTTTCCCTACCCCTGTTACCTTTACCACTCCCACCTATGACACCTTACCTACTGCAATTTTCTGCCTACCAACCAACAAAAGTATTTCCACAACAAATACCCAGCATATTTCCCATGTCTTAACCGGCGCCGACACCTCTAGTATCTTTTCCCACCAATAGCTACAGACCGCAACCTGCGTCCAGCTGGCAGCGAGAGAGGGAACTAAAACGAGAAGCAAAACAAGACAGAAGCAGCCTAGACACTGCCAGTAACCCGAAACGAACATCGACACGATTTCATCACCTACCAACATTTACTGGCATGGCAAGCGAAGACCCTAGTGCTTTCTTGAAGGAGTGCACGTCACATCTGAAATGATATGGGTTGAGTGAAGATGAGTGGGCCAGTTGCATATGCGGCCAATTGCAAGGAGAAGCAGGAAAGTGGTGGGGTGCTGTAAACCACTTCGGCATTCAGTGTGAGGAGTTCGTGCGCGCTTTTCAGTGCCGATACGGAAACGTGTTTACATCCCTACAAGCGCAAAGTAAGTTACTCTGGCAGGAGCAACAGCCTATTGAACAACTACCAATGTTCATCGTGCAAAAGGCACATGTTATCAAGCGATTGCACCAGAAACTGCCAGATCGCGAGGCACTGGAAATGATTGCCGAAACTGCCTTTCCGGAGTACAGACCTGCCCTACTTCCTTTCCTAAACAGCAATATGGAGGAGGTTATCAAGGCTGCTATTATTCTGGAACGAAACCGGAACACATCACATCATGAGAATGGGACCGTACAATGGAGGCACGAGCAAAACAGGAGTTACAACAACACACAACTGGACCGAGATGACCGTCCCACGCAACAGTTCGTGAGCTAACCGGAACGGGACAGTGCATGTGTGAACAGTGAAAACATTCCACACTGCTGTGATAAGCTGAGTGACAATAGACATGGGAACACTGGCCAAACACAAGTGTGGTTTGACAAGAGCCAGCTATTCACTAATCTGTGTCACTACTTTCGGCCAGCGCATGCCTCAACAACCCGCACCTGGATACCTACAAAGGATCCACACCAAGATGGCAAGGAAACTGCCAGTAGGTGCAAAGAAGTTTGACGTGTTTTCCGCTCTGGTCATGTCAACTAAAACCAGCAAAATATCGCAGCAGGTGAGTGGGTGTCAGGCGAAATTTATTCGCATCCTTGTGAGCATGAACGGCCAACCCTATCACGTACTAATTGACACTGCCGCATCACACAACTTTGTGCATTCGCATTTTGTGAATCTCAGTGAGATGACATCTAACAATCACGTAATTATGCTCGCTACTGGTCAAGTCAGTAATGGAGCACTGGGCCAGGCAACCGTAATGGTAAAAGTCAGGGACCTAGAGACAATAATGAGTATAATTGTAACTGCAGAGATAAAGGAAAGTCCTATATTAGGTGTGCCTTGGTTACAGGAACAGAATACCGTAGTAGAACAAGAGGTTAGACGAATTAATTTCGGTGCGAAAGAGTAGCGCACAGTGCACACTGTAGAGAAGGCAGTTGCTAGTGATTTACCCCCAGTATCATTAGAGGAATTCGATCATGAGATCCCGCAACAACATCAGGTGGCATCCCATCATATACTAGGTGAGAGGAGGGAGGTTTTTGCCAAAACCGATGCACCCAGAAGAACCACAGTAGTCGAGCATGAAATCCCATTAATGCAAGAGGGGCCTATATACGCAGGGCTGTGGAGTTACATGCCACATCAAACCAAAATAATTCGTGAGCAACTTAAAGAGATGCTAGCATATGGGGTTATCGAGCCGACACCAGTAAATATAACTCGGCCATCACATTAGTACCTAAGAAAGACAGGAGTTGGCGTTTCTTCATGGATTTCGGTCCGATCAACCAAGTTACATGTAACAATCTGTCACCTTATATCAGAATAAAAGACGTGCTCACAACACTTGGAAAGGCAAGTGTAATGACATCACTAGACCTCAGAAGTGGTTATTAGAAAATTCCCATCAAACAGGAAGACAGGGAGAAAACCGCATTCACCTCACCTGATGGGTGGTGATTCCATTTTTGTACAATGCCTTTTGGCCTCAAAGGATCACCCAACACTTTTTAGTCAATGAAGGGGCGGGCTTATCGGCGACTTTATGCTAGAGTACCTAGATGATGTCATTATTTGGTCGAGCAGTTGGGAGGAGCACATAAATCACATCTCCATGGTACTATAGAAGCTCGCAATCAATGGACTTACCTGCGCCGCGAATAAATGCAATTTGGTTAAAAGCAAGTTGGAATTTTTAGGGCACATTGTAGACGAGGACGGAAACACACCTAATCCAAAACAGTTGAACTGAATAGAGAACCACCCGGCACCACATACACGCAAACAGTTCCGCACATTTTGTGGCTTAGTTTATTGGTTGAGGGAGATTATTCAAGATTTCGCAGTAATTTTAGCCCCTCTCATGGATCTACTTTCGCCCAAGAAGCAGTTCGTGTGGGGAGAAGCAGAAGAAAAGTCATTCCACGCAATAAAGGAAAGTTTCCATTCTTGCTCCAAACTAGCACGTTACGTGCCAGGCAAACACCTTTACTTGCAGACAGACGCCAGTTATGAGGAGCTGGGTGTCATTTTGTATCAATTGCGGAGGATGGCATGAAGCGAGTCATCGATTTCGCCACTGCAAAATTGGGACAAGTAGTGCGCAGACACGATGTAAATGACCTGGAAATGTTGGCAGTAGTGTAGGCAGTGAAAAAGTACCAGCCCTACCTGGAATACAAACATTTCATGTTACAAACAGACAACAGGTTCCTCATTTGACTACGCGAGATGAAAGAAGCTCACAGTAAATTCATCCGGTGGGTATTGCTCCTGCAGTCATATGATTTCACTGTAGAGTACGTCTCTGGGAAGGAGAATCAACTGGCAGACACATTATCCCGTGCACCTTTTGCAAGCATAGTGGTTACAGACGATGCAGAATGGGATGAAGTTCTTCCCCCTGCTACACACGAGTTATTCCGAGAGGTACAAGTGAACAAGGTACTAGCTGTGGATGGTGATATCCTTGTAGACGCACTGTACCGGTAAATAGTCGAGAGCGATAACAAGAGAGAGAAAGGATAAGTGTGCGAGAGAGACCGTGGAACAGTGGCATGTGATGGAAGGGAGGTTGGAAATGTGCACTACAAGCAACAACACGAAATGGTGTCTGTTTGTACCAGCAATATGTAGAGTGAAATTATTGGAACACGCCCATAAAAGTAATGTAGCAGGGCACCCAGGTGCTCAACAGATGCTCCGAAACGTCACACAACATTTCTTCTGGCCAGGACTCTCGCATGACGTACGAAACTACGTGCAAAAATTTGTCTTGTGCCAAACATTAAAATCTCACAGGACAGATGGGGTCAAGCAGCAACAGCCTCTCGTGTCTAACCTGGAGTGGTCGCTTGGTTTTCAAAGAGTCACAATATTCACTGATTCAAAGATTCAAAGTAATTTCACACTTGATAAAAATGACAAATGTGACAAAAGTGACAAATGTGAATATTAATTAAATTACTAGAATTCAATGGTGTCACACACATATTTATTACAGTACTTGTGAAAACAAGTGGATGCTTGACTGTCCAATAATTTTAAGAAAGGTAAAATATTTACTTTGTACATTATGGCAGGTAAAGGCGAATCTACGAATGAAAGGAAAATTGAAATCAATCCAAATTTATAAGTCGCAATTACTTTTGTGTAGTGAGGGGTGGTTGTCCAGAAGGGATGACGTTTACGACCTACTACCGCGGAGTACAGTGGATTGACTCTGGTAATGAGGAGATAGGTTTAGGGGTGTCGAGATACCTATAGTTGGCATTTTGACAGCATCGTAGGAGATTTCTCTAAATCTCGGATAGGTTTTCTCCGTGTGCTGCAGTAGTGGAGTTGGAACTTCTTCGAGCTGGATGGAGAGCCTTGTGAAGATTGCTGGAGAACCTTGTGCAGACTGTTGGAGAGTCTTTGCAGACTGGAGAGCCTTCGGAGGCTAGGAGAGTCTTCTTGCAGACAGGAGAGTGCCCTCCGACCTTTCTCAGGTCAGCGAGCCGATGAAGACTGGCGAGAGCAGTGTTGCTTCACCTCATATACAGAAAAATTCAGTTTGGTGGCTGTTCCAAAGGTACGGGGGCTGCTAGCCTCGTGTCGCAGGGGTTTTTTAATGTAGGGTAGTGGGCCGCACCACAATTTCTTAACTTCCTGTGTAGAGGCTGTTAACATATTTATCGCCTCTCCACGAGGCTCGGGCAGCAGTGACGACATTGGCTGCAAAGTGCTACTCTCTTTCAGCATCCCTGCCAACTATCTTCTTCTTCTCAGCTGTTTCGGAGTAATCGGTGGGTAAAATAATTTTTCTCTTCGAGGGTGGCGACCGCATGTCAGCTTATTAGTGGGCAGTACAATTTACATTATTTATCCGTGTGTATGTATTGGTCTATAGGCGCGATATTCATTGCCTGCCGGCGTGTGACTTGCTCCGCATTACTATCAGCGAGTGATGTTGGTGCGAAGTTGTAGAGTAGGGAGTGCATGCGCGATGCAGAGGAGTGTGGCGTGCGCCAATAAATATTATCTGACATACAAAATTTTCTTTAGCCAATGGAAAGATAAAATTATATTAATGATTGAGCAGAAAATTTAACTTTTCTCGACAAAATTTAATCCAGTGAATCATAAACTTTCACGTGATGAGTTAATATGTACTGAGATTGCAGCTGGAATAGGCAGCAGACATGAAATATTTTTCTTAAATGTATTCTCAAATTTTTTTCGCTAAAGGTTGGGATCCTGCACATCACCACCGTGTTTATTTAATTTTAGTAAATCATAGGTTAAGGTCTTGTGTACTGTTATGGAAATAGAAATTGTGTTACAAAATCTTATTTCATGATGAAAGTTAATATTTTTATGAGAGTATTGATGTTTTTTGAGGAGTGGGGTCTGTTTCTCGAAAATAATTCTTCCAGAAAACTTCTTGGAATGACTGCTGATTTGGCCCTGTATTTTGTGATAGGTGGTACACTTGTGGTATTGGATTTTCACAAATTGGTGTACAAGTATACAACAGTTTTTATAGTAAAAGTTCTGAATTTCTGTTACGACTCTCTGTGTTAAATTAGGACTTTGGATATGTAGTGCAGTATTTATTCCATTAAATTTGTGCTGTTTTTCCAGCTAGTGCATGTTAACCTGGACCAAAATTCAATTGAATACTTGCAATTAGAAAAAAAAAATAGTTTATTGTGCGGGATATAATTTAATGACTAAAATTATGTATGTTGACTTAAGCATTATGTATTAGTAAACTCTTTAAGTACCTTACTGCATCTGCAACCTAGCTTACGTATATTGATGCTGGTTGTTTTATTGATTCTTTGTTGAATATCAGTTTACCAAGAACCCTGTACATGTTTCCCAATTTTTTCCTTCGTAAATTGCAGTTAATCATTATAACTGTGGGCCTGATTGTTAATGTAAATAAAATGGTTCTTTTTTAGTCTGATACAAGTGAAAGTGGAGTGAATGGTATGTGTTATGTGTAAGTAGTTGTGTTAGTGAACAAGTCTTGAGCTACAGTGACTCGTGCCATTCGTGTACTAAAATCAGACAGTCGCAACAAAATGGCCACCATGACCAGGTCGTGTTGTCGTGCATACTCGTGTATTGTAAATAATTAAAGGCCATGGAAACAACAACTTTGATGTACTTTTGTCTTTCGTTGGTCCTCCGGTTTGTGAATTGAATCGTATGTACTATTTTGATCCATTCGAGGCCGGATTGTACTGGTCTCTATCAGATTTTTGTGTCATAAATTCGCGTCTGTAATTTGCAAACGAGTACGATGCGTGTTTACATGCATAACATCAGGAAGTTGAGGGTGATGAGTGTTTGTTGGCGATGGAGATAATGCCCTCGGAGACGTTTTAAGTGCAGTTGACTAAAATTTTGGCTGTGTGCCAGTATTTTTTTGTGTTGGTGTTGTATGCCTAACTTAAAAACTTAAAATGGCGGACTCGTTTGTGTTGCAGTACCATTTGCAAACAGTGGAGGGACGTTTGAACCATGCTGTAGTATAAGCACAATGCTCTACCATGTTTGATGACAAATTTTATGCTGTTATGGCAGAACATGATTCGTTAGCAAATAAGGTCGAAACAAAGAACCAAAAAGAACCATTCACCTCGAGTAATAATGGACTGGGGTCGCATGTGACGTAACTGCGAATTAACATTCCCCTATTCAATGGTGAAATCACTACATGGACAAGCTTTTCAAATTTATTTCGGTCCTTAATAGCAAAGCAGTCCTTGTGTGCCTGGCCTATTTAAGGACATCGTTAGCAGAGGAACCACTCATGTTGATTCACTCATTTGTACTCACAGATGAAAATTATTCAGTAGCATGGGACACATACTGGTCAGATGCATCTCCAGCTAGCAGAACCTAATGTTACTACTTTTGGTCCAGTGGATATACTTCTGGAAGGAGAGATATTTACATACCTGTTCAGTGGCCATGGTGTTGGTGATACTGGGCAGCCTACCACCTTGGAAACTGTGTTGGGCTGTGTCCCCATGGGCAAGGTAAACATAGACACACAGCCAGTGAGCACCACTTGCACTGAAGCCACAACTTCTCTCGTTTGTTCTGGGTTACAAGTTACCACACTGGAGGATGTAGTGAGGCAGTTCTGGGAACTGGAAGAAGATCCGAAACAAAACCATATTCTGCCTACAGGTGCTGCATGCGAGTCTGCCTTCGTGTTGACATGTGGACGAGACGAGACTGGCAGGTATGCTGCAGCCCCAATTTGAGCGAATCTCGAGCTCATGATCTGCGATGTCTTGAATCTAATAATGCCACAATAATCAAAATCATTCAAATCCCGAGGCTTCGAGTCCTTCGCATTGAAAGCTTTCCTGTAGAAACTAAGCTCTAACAGCCCACTACCAGCTTGAGCAGTAATACCTTGCAAACCAAAGCGAAATTAAAAGGACAATAATATGTAACTCTTCTCGCAACTTGTTACTCTAAAGCACCATGCTGTATCTTCTTTATCAACATCATTATATTATGATGAAAAATTACTGTATACCTCAATGGGATAATACGACTTCGCTTCCGATACATTTTAATACCAGATCTAAAAAATCATTCAGTCACATCGGATGTGCTTCAGAGATAAGAACCCTTGTGTGCAGCTAGCGCCTAGAGCTACTGGGGTGTTTCCGCAGAACTTACATTTGTATGTTCGATGCGGCCCGAGTAGTGGGAGCGTAAGGTTTGGGATATTTTGAAGTTCGTTTTTTTTTTTTTTGTATTATTGAGTTATAGTAGGGAATGTTTCTTCTTTAAATTATGAGTTTTAATTTAACCTGCACTTTTTGTAAGTATTATTTAATGATTTAATGCTTTTTATGTTTTTTTCAGATCTGATATTAAAATGTATCGGAAGCGAAGTCGTTCTTCAGGGTATTATCCCAAGAAGTTATTGACGTAATGGAATTTTGGAACACAAGGGGGGTTACAGGTTAGGATACCTGGGTGGAAGTTTGGATAATAATTACTAGGTTTGTGCACCAGTGCAATGCACAAGTTTTAGGGGGTCGTGTAGGCCGACGACCACGTGGCTTCCCCTCGGCATTCCGACGCCACTCCTGTTGTAAGCCATTCCTGTTTCAGTGAAAAGTTGAAGCTTCGTTGATCTATAAGGCTGTGGGCCTCCCTTATAAACCTCTAACTTGTAGTGGGTTGTCTCAGCCACCGAACTCCGTATAAACTCTCGTCATACAATTTAAGATAAAATGTGTCACGTGGTCAAGTAGTCAGTATGACCATTAAATAAATGTCTTACACAGAAATTAACCTTCATGTTGCGATTTATTCAATCAACTCTCGTGCGAGGCACAAATGTTACATTTCTCCACTGTAACTCGGTGAGCTCTAAAACTGCAAAAAGTCATGAAGCTGACAAAGTGAATTACATGAATACTTAATGTCCGACTGTGAACAAACTGACAGGACTGTGGGGTGGCGCATGCTCCGGGGTAACAAAAGATATTAAAGTGTTCCGGTAAATAAAAATAAAACTATTACAGCTACATTATCAGACAAGAAGTTGAAGTCCCCAGAGTGGGCACTCACGCACGTCCTACCCCACCAGATGTGATGATGCTACTACTGAAAGTGGCTGCTCAGGAGCCGGCGCCCAGCTGCAGCTTCCCACGTGACATCACAAATCCCGTTATTCGAGTTAAAACTAATTTATGCTGAGTGAATGAAGATGATGGTGGTACAAATACGATAAAAATCAATTCTGAACTGCACAGGCATGTTTACAACTGCATGTCCTTTGTCCTTGCCTCAACCTAAATGCACTGATTTTCACCCAGGGCGTGTGTCTTTATTATCAAGGATCTCGTCCCTTATTCACTTGTATGTTCACTCTTCAGGTGTGTCTGTATGTGGCAATTTATATAAAGTACATAAACACTGTAGGAATAAATATTAGTATACGGACACATTCAGTCTCCGGACAACAGTCCGGGAATACGTGGTTGGCTCGTAGCCTCTGCCACTTGGCTTGGCTCAACAGTCTCTGTATTACGTTATTCATGGTGCACTTCCAAACAATAACAAACATAGGCTAAAGATGAGGTAGACCCCTTATTCGTCTTCAACGCATGTGCCCTTCATTGACCCAAGTACTGTAAAATGGGAATACGCTAAACTCCGAGTCCGAGAAATACTGTCTACCGGCGAACACGACACGCGCACTATCTAGCAGCATTGTACTGATGAACACTCCCAGCTGTGTAGAGTGAAACAATACAATAGCGTGAAAACCGACTGCGTAATAAGCCCTTTTTTTATTTATGTGAATGTATTTGCATGTGCGCTTTTCTGCTGCACTGCAATGGCAGGGAAAAAAAATACACAGTTTATGGCTGCAGTTCTTACAGTCCGAAAAATGCATCTAAATCGTTTTTTCGTTTCCCAAAAACCAAGATGTGTAAATATAAATATTTTTACAGATAAACAAAAATTACTTTGCAATATATAGTTTTTATTGTTCTAATACATGTTCAAAATGTGTACATTACCTCCTACTTGTTTGTTGAACCCTACCAATCCATTAAATACAACTAGAAACGATTTATGTGTGCTTTATTTCAGTTGTGGCCTGTGTGTGTCGAGATGCAGAAGGTAGGATTTAAATGTGATTTTTAAGAAATATGGAAGTGAGAAACTCTACAAAGTTTATCGAGTTTGTTCTGCTCACTTTTCTGAGCCTGATTTCAAGAATCCCAACCTGAAAAGTCGAGGGTAAGTTGTATGTTAAAATAACTTTTAGTTCTCGGGGTCATTTATATCAGCCAATTTTGCTGTAGGTGAATGTTGCTAAAGATAAAGATTTTTTTTCCTTCTGTTTATCATCTCAAGAATGGGGTAGTGCCATCGGTAGGACTTTGCATAAATGACAATAACACACAAAAAAAGACTGAGCCCTAAAAAAGATGCACCTCTACAGATGAATCCAGCTGAAATCATGTAGCAGCAGATGAAAATTTACGTATGTACTGTCTGTGTTAAATGTGTATACGATTTTCAAAGACTGTTTAGTAATCAATACAGTTTTGTTTGTTTTGTTTTAGGCCCTTCAATAGCAGACCGACTGATAGAGTCTGAAGAAGATAACTAAATACAGAAGCTTCATGAGACGACACATAAACTGAACAATGCACAAAAATTGATTAGCAAGTACAGGAAATTTATTTCAAAATTGCATGATGACAAGAAGATACTACAGGCCAAGATTATCAGCAGCAACAATTCGAATATTTTGGGTTTGGGTAAACAGTTTCCCATAAAAGTTCTGGGCTGGACAGCTTGATCCACATAATGTCCACATTTACTCAAAAAATATGATTTAGTGATGGGTAGTTCACGAACTACCAGTTCATTTTGAACTGGTCTTGAAAAAGAACTAGGTGCATAGTTCACCGCGACATAAAAGAACTAGTCTCTTGTGATATCGGTCAGTCATTCTCTCAGTACCAGTAACTATGCCACGTGCGCCACTGTGCATGCTCAGATAATCCATCGGTCGTCGCTCCCTGCAGCTTTCCCATCTCCGGCTATCCCTTCTTCCGGCTATCCCTTCCTCCGTGACTGGCCACATTACAACATGCATGCTCCTTATCTATCTGCCTCTGTCTATCGGTATCTTTGTTTTCACTTGTTCATCACTGCCTTGAACTGTAGGGATCGCAGACCTACCTAGTTCAATAGTGACATGAGTCGCAAATCGGTCGGGAACTGCAGGACACAGTGCGAGACAGTTGGCAAACCTATGGCCATGCAGCGATCTTTCATTCTTTCTTACTTTCTCGTGCCAACCCCAAATGTGTGGTCGGTTGCACGCCAGTCTGTGGTGCGAGGGGTTCCAGGCTCGAAACCCAGTCAGGGTATGGATGTTTGTGTAGTCCATTTAACTTGCTTCGTCCTCATCGGCACTAAAGATCTCTCTGTTAAGGTGTCATAAAATCCTCTCACTCACTTGTACTATAAATACGATGTTGCCAGACATACGGAAATTCCCGTACCTGTAAGAAAATACATCTGATAGCCGCACTAATACGAGTATAGCTACGACAGTAAAATATAGGAAAACGCTCATTAATGTAATGTCAAGTTATACACACTTGCAATAAAGAAGTGAAAAACTGCTTTTTCTAGTATATTCACTAAATGCTTCGGATATGGCTTTTTAACATTATTTACATCATATTAAAATTAAGTTATTTTTGTAATTAAAGTTATATTATAATGTTTCTAATACTGGTACATTTAAATCCAGTGTGTCGGAACCATTTTTGTTGAGTTTATACACGCCTGACTTGGAAAAATTAACTTTACACCTGGTTGTCTCTCACAACACAACCTATTAAGTAATTTGGCGTTATATTACACAACATAGGCGTGGATAACACAGTATAAAGATATTTTCACTCTTCATTTATCTTACTTTCATATAAAAATAGGTAATTTCTTCTACACACAATAAAGCACTAATTCTTTAGCAATTAATTTACAAACATCACTTATTTGCTTCTCTTTCTGTTTCATGCTTGCTTAGATTCTTCTTGGGAGGGGAAAAGGAACTGTGAAAGAGGAAACAGAGAAAGACCTTTCTAGTTCTTGGACCGAGGGTAACCTCGCTCTGCAGTTCGCCAGTATGCGTGAACATTCGGCTGTGACATATATAGTTCAAAAGAATGGTTCCAAATGAACTGTTTTCAAATGTGACTAGTTCGGAACAACCTAATTCATTCTAGCGAACTATATTTCTCATCACTAATATGAAGGAACAAATGTGTTGTACTCAAGCCAGTTTGAAGCGGATTTGTGCGATGGTGTCGTTAAATATTTTGCAATGCTAAAAAAAAATATCTTTAAGAAAGTAGGGAAGGTGTTAAACATAAATTAATGCAGAAGGTATGCCGGCAACCTACGGTAATATGCGATGACAGCAAGCTGTTGTTTTATGACACGTATATAAATAGTTTAATAAAATGTTATGTCAATGGTTAAAATAAATAATAAAAATCAAAAGAGCTTAACAAGAAATCTCTTAAAGCTACAAAAGTAATGCACATTTAAGTGTTAAAAGAACAGTGTGCTAAAAAAATTTTAAGCTATAAAAGTGATTGAATTTGTATTTAATTTCAGTGATAATTTACTAAACATAATGTAAATATGACTTTTTGTGTATAATGTTAATAATCACGTATATTGGAATCACTTATAGTATGTAAATCGTAATTTTATTTTCTTCAGTTTTCTGTATACCGTCTTTATTGGCTGGGGTTGGCATTAGTCCAGCGCCGCTTGATGGTGCGCGCATCGCGATTGCCAGTTAATTCGGTGAGTTTCGCGTTTTTCATTATAAAGTATTTGATTGACCTACTGCAATCCTACACAACTGTCAAAGGCACTTGGTCAACAGTGATGAACTGTTTACATTATAATTTTTAAATGACATGCACTATTATATCAATAAAATACTTTTACCAGTTTGAATGAGATCAAAAAGTATTAGAACTTGATTAGAGGAAGTAAAAAAACATTTCAAACACACTTGTTTACAATAAAGTGTTCTAACCTCAAACCCAATCCAGAACATTTTAGTTAGACGTGTAGGCAGAAAAACAGTTCAATGTATTGGTTGTGCGCAGCCAGCGAGATCAGTATACCTCATATTTAGTCTATGATAACAACCACGTGAAAAATAAGCAATTGAATACAAAAACACAAACCCTTCTAAAATTACCTAAAGGAATAATATGGAATCTTCCTGAGTGGGACGGTGCATCTTAGTGCATTTAAAAGCAAGCACACACTTCAAAACAATAGCAACACAATTGTCAGAAAAAGTACACAACACTGATAAATCAATGTCACATATTAATTATTCCATGTACACGATTTGTGTATAATGTGACTCACTTTAGTTTACTATGGGCGACTTTATGACACACTTTGTTGCCAAACATGACATGACGTTACACTGAGAAAAATAAATGCAACACAACTGTCAATTATAAACATAATATTATACCCTTGTAGAATTTGAACTGCATGAATATTCCGTGTAGACAGCTTGTGTGCATGACACTCAACTTTAGGAGAACATCTTTACATTTTATGATCACTACATTACACGCAGAACACCAAATAAATATTACCTTTCAAAATGTAAACAAATAAGACGCGATACGAAGGCGCTGTGGCACACACATGGCAAACACACTGTAGCACTCTGAACACAAACACACAATATTATAGAGGCCATTTCAAAAGCAAAAAAAAAAAAAGAAATTATATACACATCGATTGTACTGCATTGATGCACTTCTGGTGCACAGCATGTAGGCTATGGCACTGACATAGCACGTGGCTGGTACACCTCTAGCTCACATGCTGGTGGTGGGCAGAACAGGCTGGCACTGACCGGTTCACGTCAGTATAGCGTAATATTTTACAGTTTTATAATGGTGTCGATAAAGAAGATACAGTAAGGTGCTTTAGAGTATTGAGTTGCGAGGAGAGTTACTTATTATATTCTTTTTTATCCAGTTTCGGTTTGCAATGTATAACTGCTAAAGCTGGTAGTTGGCTGTTAGAGTTTGACATGTTCCAGATGTCTGCAAATATCTTGTACTTGTTTTTACTACTGCATATGCATCAACCACAACAGCAACACCAGACTGATCGACACTACATCTCGGTCACGATTGGTAAAGGTCGACAAGAATGGCGTGTTCACACTTTTTTTTCCAATCTGCAATCTTTGGACCGAGGGCCACCATATTTTTAATTTATGATAAGGGGTAACTCTCGTAATAAATTGATATGTGGTCCAAAAGGGTATTTCTCATAAAGTTACGACTGCTAGACGCAACAGCCATTGGAGGGAACATGGGGGTAAGCGATGTCGGCAGGCCTTGTGGCTGAACCCGGTGTGTTACTTGGTCCCAAGAGGGATGAAAAGTTGGGGAATAATATTCTCGAAGCAAGTGTAAATTGGCGAGCAGCTCCATAGCACCATTAATTAAATAGGCGGTACAGTAAATTGTGCCTAGTGTTACACCTTAGTTAACTAAGGAAGCCGTCTGCTTTCCATAGGTAATTCCATGGAATCCACAGATAGCAGGGATAAACCACACTTACATCTGATGTCACAGGAAGTGAAATACAAACACATAATACCGTTATTCGCCATATTTCACTAATCAGGCATAAATATGTTAGTTTTAGGAGGTCAAATATATTCATATTTCAATAATCAGTTATGTAATGCCTCATTTAAATAAATATCATCCTTTATGTGTGGTGGTATAATCATAACATCACATTCTCAGCTATATCAGGGGCTTCGACGTTCACGAATATGTCAACAACATGTTTGTAGTTGGTAATCATAATTATGATCAGAGTTGTGGGCTAAACAAAAACTCAGGGAAAGGTTATGGGAAAAATAGTTAAAGAGTTCTGTGGAAATTCTGGTTGGGCACCAGTGCTAGGGAGCATGAGATTAGGTTGGGGTCATGTTAGCTGATGGCCCAAGTGACCTTCTTTGTAGTCATGCCACCTATAGTCATGCAGGGGCAACCAAGTGGTTAACATGATTACTCCCCAAGGTGATGATCTCTGTAGAGCTATATCCAATAGTGCCTGGTCTAGTGGGGCCTATCTGCCTCTTCTATATGCCAATATACACACATAAGTGGACTGTTTTGGCGACCCAATTCCATTAATACGTATGTTGTCAACTTAGGTTAAGGTTACCATACACAGCCGAGAAGTGGCTGAATTAAATAAATACACTGAAGAAACAGTCACGTGGTTTATTCAATTGCTTTCCTCTATACAGAGCACTTAAACGAATGGTTCGCCTTTAAAGCTAGGCGATCTCTTACATTGTGCAAATGGCCGAGGGACTACATGGAGTTATGGAAATAAGACATCCCGGTCATGTAAAAGACAACTGGGCTTTGAGGTGGCGCTGACTCCGGGTGAGCAACAAACAAATGGTTCTGGTTATGCTAATGCTATTAAACAGAAATTAAAAGATGATTGGAAAAAACGACGTGAATTGCCCCGAATCCCTCGGCACGGCGGCTACCTCACGTCGAGCCGAAATCCAGATTGACTACACTTTGGGTGCGAGGCCCTCTCATTGGCCACAACTGCCGCCAACATGTCACATGACTTGTAGATTTAATATGGAAATGATAAATGAATTGGAACAATTAGCCGTGAGGTTGATGAAATGGGAAAATAATAATATACTTCTAGAGTAAGCAATAACTTACCTATAAAATATTATCAAGCACCAAAACTCTGTCCAACCACTCTACACATGTGGTAAACTAACCTCCCTTTTGGGGTTCTCTATTTAGGCAGTTTATCAGAGCTGTGGTTCTTCTCCCTCTCAGCTAATAATTTTCTAAGCATAATAGTAACAGTAAAATACTTTATAACAAATCACTGCCCTCAGAAACATACACAACAAACTTTATTGTACTTAAAAAATACTGGCCACATGGGTGGACGCACCACGTGCACCGGTCGGCTCAGCTAGCTGTACATTCAATGTTGCTAGTATCGACCAGTATTTTAATACTGTCTGTAAATTTAAGTGTTATCTCTTTGATCCTCATAAAGTTCAGTCAAGTAATGCTTATGTCATAAATTTGTAAGTAATATTATCACTTGATTACTATGTTTGTTTACATCTTACATGTGTTCGTTTTCAAACGTTGAGTATAGAAGACATGCTCAGCACACAGGCTATTATGGCATGTGACATAGTTTACACTTCAAAACAAATACAAATTACATTACACATATGACCCTTTAAGTAAATAAATAAAGAAGAAACTGTCTGTCTCAGTACTTATATGTTATGTACATCGGAAACAATAACAATAAATAATAATAAAACACATGACATATGCACTGGAATCAAATACCCTGGATCAAAACATAACACTACAACCAACCAACGGCACATATGCCAGATGGCTCAGGCGATATCAGGAATCACACTCGCTGACTTTGATAATAATAAATAAAATATTACCCTCAAAAATAAACATAGCACTGAAACATAAACACTGAGAAATAAACATTGTCACGTGCGCGGATGGCATGGGTGATGACATAACGAAGCACTCACTGAATTTAATAATACAAATTACATTTACCCTGGATAAAATAGTATAAAATCACCATTTTTCACTGAACTGCACTGCATTAGATGCATTTGTGTGCACATATGGGATGGTGGCTTCACCATACTTGCACAGAGATGGTTGGGCGGCTGTCAGATGGTGGCGTGGTGAATTGAGTATAAGACTGGAGGATGCAGTCCACGCCAGAGTTCCTTTGTTTAATCATGTTATTTTTAAAGGTATATTTTTTCATGTTTTGTATTTGGAGCAGTCTCATCTAGTTCGTCGAGTCTGCGGCCATATTTAATTAGCCTGACTTCAGCACTCGAGCCATCCGGCAGGAGGGGCATTATGCTCCCGCATTTATCCCCTCGGCAAATCAACTTAGGCTGATTCTTTCTTTGCAATATTATAACTTAACACCAAAACCATTTATCTCACATTTAGCGGAGGAGAGGCCCGACATACTCCTGAGGTGATATTCCAGGACTTCATGCGTGCAACCACGCATATTTCACGTAAGCATTCTTAAGGCTCTTGCCTTACTTCACAGCAGTGGCGATCGGCAAGCCACGAGTGCTGGGTGCACTTAATCAGGGTTCACATTATTTTGAAGAGTGACATTGTTCTGTACCCTACCAGTGAATAAATATGTCTAATATTTACTGGGCGACTTTTATTGATTAATACTGAGTATTATTGGGCACTGCGTCCTAATGCAGTTTTTATTCAACAGTGTACTTTTGTGTAAAGTATTGCGTTTACATGGCCTGTCTCCCACAATCAGAGTAACTTCAGTGTTAGTATCGGCATTCAAAGTGGCCGACAACTTCGTCCCTTAGTAAGATTATTTACAGAAGGTACATAATAATTAATCAGCAACCTAGACAGTCATAAAATAGACTGCGGATCCAGAGATCGCCGTAGGCCGTCGGTCCTACGACCCCATCATCATCATTCTCTACCGAACGTGGTGCCTGGAACAATCAATAGTTCATAATCAGCTCTTGGGACGCGCCGTGTCATGAGGCCTGCCCAACTCGGGTGGATAGAACATTGATCTGCACTCTTGAAATCTTCTGTAGCTGGATCTGCTGGTTATGGGCCTTAGTCTTCCCTTACTAGGCTTTGGAGCCTTAGGTACATGGCTAAAGACATTATGGTACCACATGCAATCGCAGCAGCTCAAACTTGGCTTTAAAACAATCAGTGTAGATAAGGCATGCAGATTTAATATATTACTCTTAAAATGCCATGCATCTTCGCCCTATTTTCAGTGTGGATTCCTGTACGGGACCCAACAAAATAACCAGTGAATTAAAAATATCTATCAGGCCGACGACCCACTAGGTCAACGCCTGCCTGACGGAAAAACCAAGATGGCTAAAAGCGTTAAAAAGTGCATACTTAAGCAACACCTTTAAAGATTGCGGAAGTTAAGAAATGGCTACGTCAAATGTTACACATACATCTTACATTACCATAGCAACCAATCAACAAATTCCTCTATGCGAAGTGACCCACAAAAATAGCTCTGTGGCTGAAAACAGGAAGACTTACAGACATAATTACATGAAAATATGTTTTCTGATGTTAAAACCACTTTTAATTTAATAATGTGAATTCGAGATGTAGTAAATACAATATATCTGCCACAAACAAACTATGGATAAAACAAATAATTATTATGTTAGCATACACATTGTAAAAATATACTGAGCAAACTATGACAGGAATAAGTATTGGTTATTCGAGGCATTATAGTATTTTAGTCAGAGACTTGTTAAGATATTTAGGAACCTGCCTATGTTGTAGTATACTCCCTTCTCCTATATCTCACAGCTGGTTGCAACTTTTGCCTTTCTATTAATACTGGATTCAATATAAGTTATGTGATTACTGTAAGAAGGGGTAACGCTCATGGGGGCATAGACTGACTGAATAGAAACTAATTAACAGGAAGTTCGCTAAACACACAACACTTTATTAAAACATTAATTACATAGACGTGAATTATACAAGATACATGAATGGATAGATAAAATGCCCCTCTTCTAATTCCTAGACACAAGTTCACATTCACTAACAATATGCTACAAGTTAAGATTTTCCTGCCTAACATTGCCAGTGATTAATTGCTTAAGATTCTCTGGATAAAGGGGTCCCAATAAATAGCCTTTAGCCTACTGCCAATCCGGATTATGCTCACCATATATTGAAGTACTGTAGACTGGCCAAGAGCTCGTCTAGGCCTGGATTGCGGTGTTGCCCTCGCCTTCAGCGTCATCTGCTCCGACAATGATACGTCGTAACACTCTGATCACTCTGGTGTACCTTATGGGGGGAGAGGGGTGCATTGCGTATTATATATATATCCTCGTATTCTCGTTTGTCAGTGGGTCACGAGGATCGTGTATAATAGAAATTGCTTCGTTCTTGGTGCTATACCCTGTAGCACCTTAGGCTAACCGTGTGCAGCTCCTTGGTGGCCGCTATTACATTGACTGTGTTATTACACACGACACTGCATTTATTTATGTTGCTACCAATTAATATTGTAAAGATATAGATGTCATTATATCTCAGCATGTGTTACGAGCACAATCGTATATATATATATATATATATATATATATATATATATATATATATAGGTTCAAAACTGGTACTTACAATGAAGCGAATATAGTTCGGTTACTTACTCCTTAGAACATGCAGTGTTTTCCTGCACGGATTGATATATTTTTCTGCACACATGTGTCGTGATTTTATTGGTTTCTTTGTGTCTCGTTTGCATATTTTTTTTTGCAAAACTAGCATTGAAATGGAATAAGTAGTTTTAACATACCCATTGAATGCTTATCTGGACTAGACGTTAAGTTTATTTTTTCAGGTGATATAATTAAATTTTTTTTTTCATCTAAAGAGAGGCGAGTTGAAAATTCATGACGTCGGCAGAGATAAGTCACATTCGGGGTGAGATTAATGCCCGGTTGCACCATTAACAGCCCTGAACCAAGATAATAAAATTTTGGTTCAAATATGATCTTCACTTTGATCCGAGTTCAATGTGCGAGTGTTGCACCAACGCGAACGGCAGAGTTCTGTTCGTAGATCATTTGATTTCAGTACAATACTAGGTTTAAAATGAAACACTGTTTGTGATCGGCTCTCATTTCGTGATATCATGATGTAACTATTTATTTTGAGGTTCGGAGACAATTAATACGTTTTTGTGGACATAATCTCTTAAGAATAAAATTTTTTACTTTGTAATTTAATTGAATGTACTGTCTGTAAAGCTCTGTTTCAGCCATTTTGTTTGATTGGAAACACTTCACAGACATTTTTATCGTTATTTTTAATACCAATATTATTGAAGAAGGTAGTGTACATAGAACTAGATGGTACGATATGTTATTTGTTTTAAGTAAAATAATTGTTGTACGAACTTTACGGAATAATATTCAAGTGTGTATAATGTTGCTGTGAATCCCCAAAAATAAAGTTGTACTTAGCGGTACCTGTTGGCGTATTTCTAAATTATATCTGTCGGCTACGTCTGCTCTTTAATGAACAATAATTTCGACCTGAGATTTGGGCCGGTTGCACCAGCATCGCCCCCGATCTGAGATCAAATGATCCTATTTCCGAACAATGATAGTTTGATCTTGGTTTCAATGTAAAAGTGTTGATCCAACGAAATTTAATTGTTCTGGATATTCGATTCGTCGATCCTGGCTCCAAAATGAGAGATCGATATTAAGTATGAGACAAATTTTCAAATTTTGTTATTGGTTCATAATGCATGACGTCATGGAAGTAGGCGAATTTTTTCGTAATAGATAGAACTAGATGTGCGATATTTGATCTGTTTTAAGTAAATTATTGTTGTACGAATTTTACCGAATAATATTCAATTACATATAATGTTGTTTTAATTTCCCAATAAAACAATAGAACTTGTTCTATCTGGGGCTCATTTCACAAAACTACAAGTTTACAAGTTATTAGTTACAAGTAATTTAAATTCCGTTTCACGAACAGCAGTAATATCTGCAAGGGCTTGAAATATGTGTTTCCTGAAAAGTCTCGGTACACTAGTAATTACTAGTTCTTTTTTACAAGTGTGCTCGTTTAGTTTATAAGCAAAAAAAAGTGCCGAAATCAAATGAAAATGAATTGTCTACACTGAGCAAGGTCAGAGAAACTAAAGATGTCTTGTTTGGTACTGTTTCAGATAAGTTAATGACGCCCGAAAAATTATAGAAATGCTAGAATATTCCAGACAGTGCGATGGCTTTTGGCCTTAAATTTCGGGAAAGAAATGTAACCTAAAAAGGAATACATTGTAATCAAATTTGAAAAAAAAAAGGACCATTAATTGGTAAGGATTGAAACAATGCTAGTTTGCTACATCAGTAGAGATCTTTCATGTTACATGCACCACAAAATAAAATAACTACAATCGTTTTAGCTGATATGAGTGAGACACACATTTATGTGGAAGTTTTTATTTTGTCTTGCATGATGCTTTTGTCTGTCGATAATGAGATGAAATTACCACTAACATTAACTGGAAATATAAACTATAATATAATTGTACCCGGGGCTTATAAGCTGTTAGCGAGGCCATTATATATACACAAAAAACAAAACTACATATCCACTCTTAACCTAAATGTTCTCGGACGTCTCTGATACCAAAGTTCATTAGACTTGTTTAATCTTCTCCTGAAATGCTAATAAACATTTGTGTTTATGATCCACAAAAATAAAGTACGAGAAATTCGATTTATATTGAATTAGATGCCATACAAGCCATTATTAGTAACTTGTTGGAATTTCTACATCTCTCCATTCTTGTGAGAAAACGATATTTTTTACAAGTGTTTAGAGCAGGCTTGTAAATTCGTGAAACCAATCTACTTGTAACTATTAAAAAACGCACTTGTAACTTGTAAAAATTGACTTGTAGATACTAGTAAACGCTTGTAGGTTTGTGAAACACAAATCTTTACTACTTACGAGTTACAAGTCGTTCCACTTGTAACTTGTAGACTTGTAGTTTTGTGAAACGGGTCCCTGGTGGCGTATTTTCAAACTACATTTGTCGACGATAGCTGCTTATCTCGGATCAAGGTTTCGAATCACCAATTTCGGCGGTTCGAAATGAACTCAAGGCGCCCGCCTACCTACAGAAAAATTCGCCATCTGGTTGACGGGACTGGGCTGGATGGTTTACTGACTGTGGAGGGATGTGAAACTAGCGCGCAGCTGTCCCCTCCCCGACAGCTCGCTCTCCTCCCGCTGAGTCGACGATCACAATAGGGTGGTTCAAAAATGTTTACTACCGGCGGCGGATCTCAGTATAGGCCGTGGAAGGAAGCGAAGACGCAGTAGAAACAAACCTGTGTCTCGCTAGACCGTAAAAACTTCTGAAACTCACATCTTTATGTAAGCCTAGCTATTCATTCTGAAGACTTAAAATTTTCACTGTATATAAATAAACTTTTCTGCCTGTAATTCAATGTAAATTTTCTTTCTTTGAAATTTGAAACACCGCTACCCTATTATTTTATTGGTGTAAAGTCTGAAGCGAAGTCCAGTGCAGGTTTCTATTGTGGTTTCGCAGGAATCTTATTTTTAGTTTTTCAGATATCATAGAGCTTTTTTCAAAGCCATTTAGAGGAGATCCAAAATTAAATTTGCAGTAAAAGTAATATATAGAATCTGCCGTCCAGACACTCTCTGAAGTGTGTATTATTTTGTATCGGGTACACATTGACTAGTTTTGTGGAGAATAGTGGATTTATAACACACTGCAAAAACACAATACATAAGTAGTCTACATATAAGTGAAATGACGAGACGGTACCTTTGATAAAAACACGAGTCGATTTCTCTTTTGTGTTCTTAGATATTCTGTGCTGCAATGCTGGTTACTAGGCAGATTTGCTTAGCTGTTGTCTCCATGTAGAACATAGAAAATGTTGTAACCACCTAGGTATGTGACTAGTATAAACTCCTGCTTAAGTTAACTTGCACAGTATTCCTATTTTTAACACACTAATTCAATTTTGTAAACTAAATTTATTCCTAATTCTGTTAAATACCTACTAGGCATTAAAGGTAAACTGTTCTCCACTCTATAAATTTTTCTGTAGATATCTTATACGGATTGAATTTTTTACTGCTGCAAGCTACAAATTACTTTTGATTTTGCACTATATTCGCCTTACCTAGCCAAATAAAAAACTTTAACTTTTCTTTAAAGTCACCGTTTACTGTTTGCACAACATGTAATTTGCAAACATTGCCATTATCCAGAGACTTATCTTCTTATCACTTATGTTTTCTTGGAAGTCTTCCCTAACAGTCCTCTGGATTGGAAGTTTTTCCTAATAGTCCTCTGGATTGGAAGTCTTTTCTAATAGTCCTCTGGATATAGACTATTGAATACTTCGATCTTCAGAACAATTTATGTTCAAAAGTAAAGGGTGTTACTTATATATGCTAGCTGGTAACTTGAAATATGATGTTGTCTACAGATTGACCTTTAGTATAATGCATGGGAATTTTTAAATATTTTTATAAAAAGGAAATAATACTCACATTTCTCAATTTCGATTGTTCCATATTAAAAGGCCATGTCCGATTCCTCCCAACAGTTACCTTGGACAGTATTAGTGTATGTATCCGTTTCTAATGCCCCCGCTGTTGGCAAGGCGACTGTGGCCGAAGCAGCGAGGCAGAACTCTGCAACGCGAACATTTTCGAATCCGTACCGAAACAAAAAACTTTTCTGTATGTGATCAAGAAGCTTTACCATCTTGGATCAGTAGGCCTGGAGAAACAGCAGAGAGAAAGCATTATAGGTTTGACGAAATAATTAAACCAGGGCAGTGTGTTACATGTTAGGTTAGACGAAATAAATATAATAAAAATCAATGTAAATAAATATCGAATGAAAGTCAGTTTATATTCGAGTTTGAATAGAGTTCAATTATTTACTTAAAAAAACATTTTTAACTTAAGCTTTAAATTGTATTATACCACGTACGTTTAAACATCACAATATTATTAGTAAATACTTTCCAAATTGTATCTGCAATACATAGTATGTCGCATCCATTACATCACAGTAGCTGTTTTGAATAAACCAAAGAGTAGTTTGTTTGTTCTTATGGTACTCACATTACATTATTCATATTAAAATTCACTTATTCTGGTTGTTGGACAGTTCTAGAAATAAAAAACTATTGATATAGTGTTTTTTGGGAACTGTTAATTAATTTCATACTTCGCAAGTTCAACAGTGCATTTACTAGAAAAAACCAGCAAAAGTCAAGATGCTGTTTTAATAATACTTTTTTTCCTTCAAATAACCAGGTATAATAACAAGCTACTATAATGAAATCTGTAACACACAAATGAAACACAAAACCCTTATAATATCACGGTTACAAAGTACAATACTAAAAATCCTAAGCATATTCACAGCACTGCAAATAACAGAAAAAATACTCACTCGGTAAATTATATTGTTATGGAACACATAGGGCCAATGCCTATTTAATTACAAAATTCACACAAAATGAAATAAAATTATTTACAATATTTCCACATATTTACATTGCCTAAGACGATCATATGTAAGTACAAATAAACTTTTATTGGCCAATATTGTTATCTGCACTTTCATTTACAAGCTATGTTGATAAATGTATTGTTGTTGAAGGAGCGAAATTTCTGTGCTCAGAACCCTCCTAAATTGTTCTTGAAGTGTCAGCTACACCAACGGGACTGTATGGTGTGATGCTGTGTGTGATTAAATTTGCAACTGTGTAGTGTTACAAGAGAGCACTGCATTTCCAATATATTGTTTGTTAATTGCTTCGACCGTCTAGTTAATAGCAACATTTGATGTTATCTTGTCTAATTTAGAGTGGCAGAAGGTAATGTTACCAATAGCGAAGTTTGGTTGGTAGTGCCAGCAAATCCTAATACAGAGATGTTGTGTTGAATTTTCTATGCGCACTGAAATTAATGTAGCAAACCCTGTGGATGCTGTGGGTTTACCAACTCTGGAAGTATGTGATCCATATAAAACTCATTTAACTTAACGACCATCTTTTCCTCCCAAAATTTTGTACTGTGCTCGATTATTTCAAAAAGCATACCGAAAGGGGTCCACACAACGAAGTAACATGTTTTCTTATTTGATATTTGTAGCTGTCCCTGTACTTGGAACATGTATTAGTAATTTTCTTTCAAACGAAGTTGACCATTTTCAATTAAACAAAATTCTATTTAGTTTTGTAGTATGGCACTTTCAGGAGTAGCCTAAGTTGAGTAGCAACGAAAGCGCACTTCACTTCGATAATCGAATCATGATCAATAAACCCATCTGGCGTAGCTGCCAACCATGGCATGTCCTTATCGACAAATAGTCCTGCAGGTTTAATCCATTTTCCAAGTTCCTTGCTTAGCTGTCCAATGGCGATGGGCTCTTTTTCTAAACCATACCTAGTTGCTTTGTTCCCCTGAAAACTTCTGTAGATTATGGATATGACAGTTTTGGCCCTGGGTGTGGACGATTTCCTTTTGAAGATTTTTCCGAAATGTGACGTCGTTAACCTCTTGGATCATTCAGCCCTCGACAGATATGAATTTTATTGGGAAATGGTCTTTTCCTGAAGGCTATTCCTTTCATATCCAGTAAGACGAAGATTATCTTTGAACCTTTCCTTCTTCATTTCAAATTCCACTTTGCTTATCTAATTAACTGCATTGACGTTACCGTTGTGAGAATCTGGACCAGACATGATCAGCCGTCTTCTGTTCACATTTTTCAGTTTGATTTGTTTTCTTCTCCTCCTCTTCTCGGCTGACATTTGCTTGTTTTCAAATTTTTTTTTGCAATAACTGCCTGGGCTGGATCTTGCCAAATGTTTGTGGATTTTTTTTTGTGATTCGCCTTTAGTATTGTGTTCAATAACCGAAAGGTGGCTTCTAGTGTCGTAAGATCCACAGATTGAAAAATTTACTCGTTTGCCCCCAAGAAATTTGCAGAGAACGGAATTAAATCTCTCTACATCATTGGCCGAAATGTTATATATCAAGCTTCTTGAGTGGTATGCAACGAAATTATCATCCCACATAACAACTTCTTTCAGAATGTCCACTAAACAGACTTCTCATTCCATGAGTCCTTTATTACAAAAGTATGTTCATTCACTGCAGCGACTGTGGTCATCAAACACGTGGCATGGTCCGTTGTGTATGTCTTTTGCTAGTTCATCGATTCTTTGTTGCAAAGGTAAGTCTTCTGAACGTCTGTGTCTTATTGCGCCAGTCACTGCGAAACGAAGTCTCAACTGGTGATCAGCATCTAGTAGTCTTCTTACTGTTCTAGGAACGGAACCTGTGGCGTTCTTAGCCTTGGTTGCAATGTCTCTCAACTTCCAGATATAATTCCTCATTATGTGATTTTTACATTTAATTTTGGTTATCAAGAAGTTTGGACCATATGGTTGAGATGCTACGATCTGCTTCATAACGCTACTGTCGCCATCTCCTAGAAGTGCATAAAAAGTTATTTTTATACACACGGTTCATGTTCCAAATAAAGTTACGAGGACTACTTCCCCAGTAGCGACATACCTTGGTCCAGCGTTGGAAATAAGTTGGAAATCGTTGGGAAACGTTGGCAATCTGTTGAAACCGTTGGAAACTGGTTGAAACTATTGGCTATATGTTGTGCAGGAATACATATGTCAAAATCACATTGAACCAAGGTAATATGCCCAAAAATTCAATAAAATTTATTATTTATGAAATAAATTAGCATCTAAAGGAAAATTACTTCATTTAATTGAAAATTCCAGAAAACAACGGGACAGCAATATATTATACTTTGAAATGGTTGGGTGAATGTTGGCCACAAGTTGGTAAACATACAGTTGGCGTTTTGTAAATACTTAATGTTGTGCCAACGTTGTGCGGCCAACATTTTACACAAAACTTAAGAAATAAATATATTCAATTACAACATATCCTTTTTAGTATTGCATAATATATCAAAGCTGTCTATGTGTGGTAGATATCTTTTTTCTTTGAAATATGTTCCGTTGGTTACATGTTGGGACAACGTTGGGCATCCAACAATTGGAAATAGGTTGATTTGAGTGCTTTGTCCCAAAGTTGTTGTACATTGTAAATAATAAAATAATGTATATTTGGCATACATTTGCTTTAAAAGTGTACATTTTGTCAGTTGTATGTAAATCCGAAGTAGTTTAATGACTGGGACTGGGCATGTAACGAGCCTAATGCCAACAGTTTGCCAACATTAAAAATCACATCACCAAATGGGCTGGTAATTTGTAGGAGATTGATTGGCATCCAGCCAAAATACAACATTGAGCCACCGTAGGCCGGCGTGACATTTCGGCGTTTGGCCAACCTTAGCTCAACGCCTAAGCCATACGTTGATACAACGTTGACCCAACCAAACGTTGCTGCTGGGGTTATCAACCAAAAATTAATGGATTTAAATTTGACTAGCAATTTTATATTACGTTTTATAATTAAAAATCAATACGCATGAACAAACAGCATAAGTAAATTAAATATGGTGATAATATTTATTTGTTTTAAGTTTCGGTTACAATTAGTATTGCTAGTGCGAGCTTAAATTTAAGATGGTAAGTATAATCGACTATTTAACTCTAAACTCTGGTTCACTCTTTAGGTAGGCCTACATACAGATTAAGCAGCTGCCCAAGATGCCAACATTTTGGGAGTTGCGATATCGGCGAAATTCCAATGTTGGAAATAAAAATTGTTAATAATTTTAGAATAAAATTTTTTCTCTAAATAATACTGGCATATTTTCATATTTTTCTTTCTTACATAGGCGATGATTAAAAAAAAAAAAAAAACTATAATTAGCCAAAAACTGAAGATTATGTTTATATATATATTATGCTCAGCAATTTCTCAATTCCTTTCAATTCAGTAACAACACCCTTATTCCCGCAGGTACAGCTGCTATGCCCATTCGTTCCTCAGTCAGGTTTCAAGTGAGTAGAAAATCAATGGAAGTCAGTACAGATGAAGAAGTGGTAGAAGTATCCGTATGGTTGTAGAGTTACATTGGTAGCAGGAAAAAACAATTGTTGCGGCACAAGTTGTAGTAGCAATAGTAGATGTTATAGTAATAGCAAAATAAGAGTTCTAGTAGTATTAATAGTAGTAGAAGAGAAGTAGTAAGACTATTAGCGTTATTGTAATCTATTGTAGCAAAATAGCAAGTAGCAGCAGTTACAGGTATTGCAGTATATTACTATCGTTACTATCCCAAGTAGCAAACAACAAACAGTTAACAGTAGACCAACTGTTCCCAGTTGTGGCAAATGTTAAATTTTTTGGCTGTCAGCATTTCTTATATGGTTGACAACCACGCCATATAAACAAAAGTGCCATTACCTGTTTTGTAAATAATAATAATCTGGGCCAATTCTCTCACAACGACTTTTGGAATTCAACAAATACCCCACATGCGGACGATAAACGAAACGCTAACTGTTTCTTACTGCTGGGAAAATATTAGCAGCAAGTTAGTGGTCCATTTACGGCAGACAAACTGTTACCTACTGCGGAAAAAATATTAGTAGCACGCTAATGGCCTATTTATGGCATGCCAAATGTTGCTTACTGCTGGGGACATAATAGCAGCATGCTTAGGGGCCATTTGTGGCATGCCAGCTGTTGCCTACTACTGAATAAACATTATCAGCATACTTATGAGCCATTTATGGTATGCCAACTGTTACTGCTGGAGACGTATTAGTGATAATTTAATGAGATATTTATGGCATGCCGACTATATGTTGTTATAAAATAGCAAATAGCATAGGTGAATTCAGTTGATATTTTTATGAGAAGGAAAATTACCATGTGACATTACAGTACTAGGAATCAATAGTTTCTATAATTTTATTAATGATTAGTATCTAATGATGGGAACATAAATAATGTACTCTGACTGGTGTCACTGAATAGCTAACTTCACTCTGGGTTCACATAAATACAATTATGCAAATCGTAGCATTTTACATTGTTTACACTTTTTCATAAAATTTCAGTGACTTTTGCCTCAGAAATATACGATTGCATTTTTATAAGTAAAACAAAATACATGCAATATTTTTATAACGTAACAATTTTGTTTATAAAATGCATTCCACAATTATTGTGCAAAAATAGGAATTAAAAATCTTAAGTCAAATCACACACTATTTACTACCAGAACATCGACATTAGTTAAATTTGAGTTTGATGATCTCTGAGATATTAAATAACTGATTAACGTATTGACGTGATCACCACTCAGAAAATAAATATCCGATATACCAAAAGTTCCACAATTTAGGGAGAAATACGATACCATCACAGTCGCATAGCATACTAAATTCGCATGTAACTATTTGCAAATCACAATAGAAAAAAAAGTAAGGTATGTAATAATTATAAGATCTTGCAGGCATAGGCCGTTCACGGTAAAGTGAGCACTTTTAAAGCCCTACTTACATTTTTCTTTCAACCAATTTATATCCTTCCACCGCTTGTTAATGTAAACCCTGCAATGAGAGTAATAAAAATTGTGTATACATTCACCATACCCAAAACCAAAAGTCCGAGGCCACAATGAAATGTATTTATTGGTTATTATGTCTGATAAAACAGCTTCAAAAAGTTCTCACTTTAACGCGAACGGCCTATAATTAGAGGAAATCATTCACAATGTAGTTCATTCTATCTTTTTAAAAAGCCCTGCAATTATGCGTCTGAGAGACCGTATTCCATTAGAGGAAGCGTGAGTTCAAACGACACCTTGACAATATTGGCTGTAACATCGTTAGGTGCAAGGTAGGTTAGGTAAGTTGTTGAGTAACAATCTTGGTAATCTTGATAATGGCGCCCGCCTACCTGCAAATATTTTGGGCGTTAGAGGCACGGAAGCAGTGAAGTGATAAAAGCGACAATGGCACGCACTTCAAGTGCCCACTCGCCTCTTTGCGCAAGACATAGAACTGGCGTGCATCTTTTCGTCGTGTTGGTGGAAAGTCTAAAGTAAGGTCCAATGTAGGATCCTATCGTAGTTTCGCATGAATCCGGTTAATAGTTTTCAGCTATAGCAAGGTGAAAAAGCCGTTTCTAGCCATTTTGAGAGGCTACAAAATTATGTGTCTAGTAAAGGAGGCACACTGAAACTAAAGTACAGACATTGTCTGAAGGATGTATTCTTTTCATAGATAGCCACGTATAACACACGTTTAGCAGTTTCCTATAAAAACGTGTTTTCCTAACATGCTCCAACGTAGTTTATGACGCAGGTAGTCAGGCGGCTTAAATGAATATGCACAAACACTGGTTGTCTTGTCATTTACGAAGCATCCTGTGAACTGCGGGGGATTGAAGGTCCCAGCGTTCCCCAACACCGGGACAGCGGCCTGCCAGGCTACTTGCGGAGATAGCAGCACACTACAGAAGTTTTTAGCCATTTTGAGAGGCTCCGAAATCATGTTTGTAGTAAACGTGATAACTTAAATAGACCACAAAAACCATCATCTGAAGTGTGTGTTCTTTTTGTATCTACTCACAGTGGGCGCAAGTTTAATAGTTTCGTAGAAAAACATGTTCTTTTAAAATGCTGTAACACAGTTTACGAGCCGGGTAGGCGGGTGCCTTAATTTCGATCTCCAGTCCAGCTCTGAACTCGAATGATGCAACAGTTTTCTGTGTCGATTTTAGATACGATCTCAGATCGAGTTTCGTACCACGATGGTGCAACCGGTCCTTAGCTCATGTGGAAAATTAGGACAGTTTCTGATATTCTGAATGGCTTTTCCAGGTTTCCGTTTTGTTTTCTCGTAGGGATAAGCATGAATTTTGTTCTCTCTTTGTAAACCATTAATATCACCTTTAATTAAATAAATACATTGCATCTTAAGCCTTTGTAAAAATGTCTCAGTTTGCATTCTACAACAGTAAACACCACCGAATACATTTTTAAACGATTTAAATACTGCCAAGTTTATTTCTACTAAATAAAAATAATTTACAGCGATTTTACCTTCACGTAAACAACATTCAACACAAACGTTTATTCTTCTCTGTTCACTTGATAAGTCCTTAATAAAATGCATGTGCCAAACAGAGCTTTAGTACGGAATGTTTTAATGTTTATGTCATTTTAAAACAAAGTTGCTTTTCAATAAAACTTTGACATTTTAAAATAAAGCACTCGTATTCACTTGATCCGAGATCATTCTCCTGAACTGCCAAAAGGCAAGGTTCAAGGCGAGGTTCATATCGATCTTAGTTCGGCGCGTAGATCGCAATGGTGCAACAGCCAAATGCACTGGACCAGGATCAATCCAGTATTTGAACCTAGATCATTGCTGAACCTCAATGGTGCAACCGGGCATTTTAATCACAATCCCATGTCTTGCTGTGAAGGCTGCTGCTGCTGTATTACGCCCGAGCACACGCAGGTACGTACTTGGCCAGCGAATGTCTTGGGGTCAACAAATAATTTCAAAAACTGTAATTTCAATATGTGACGACACTCTCGACCACTATTATTTTCCAATTGAAACCTACATACTTACTATTAATTCATGGTACCATGCCTATATTTAATTTTTTTTAAATTAAAAATTTTATTGAAACAATTTTTTTTTGGGTGGAAGGGGAAGTCAACCAATAAATATGATTGGCCAAAACCGTCACCTTATATTTCACATAAGGTTTGTTCACGTGGTATGATATTTCTATTATCTGAGAGCAAGTAATATTTTTCACGAGCCGCAAAGTAGCAAAAACAGCAGTTACACTCAGGAAGACGACAAGAACGATGAACAGCAGAAAACTAGCACGTCAAAAATAAATAAACAAAATTTTATTTTTAAAATGTTGATAATGCTACGACTCCTCTTGACTTCAGGGTTGCGGACCGTCGACCCGGGCCCAGTCTCCTCACCGTAGCCGCTGAAGTGTTGTCATCCGCCTGTAGATTGTCGCTCCAGATGCAGGTTGTTTCCTAAACGATAGCCCGTCCGTCGGTCGGCTATGCACCACTGATGGCGTTGGCGGGAAAACATCCTACTCTTAACACTCGCGTACGTGAGATGTCAGGGCCTCCCACATGCCCATACAGGTCGGAAAAAACTGATTACGCTGAAAAATGAGACTTACATGCAGATTGAGCGGGATTATTAGGACCCGTCCCCTTAAACATTTGCATGGTGAATAAACAATTGTCTTGCACAACAAGTTACTTATTATGTTAAATTTTACAGCCCTTCTCTGAGGGAATTTTTCACTGAACACTCTTGGCTATTCTGACCGGCCGTGCCGTGAAACGGAAAAATGTCTTCGACAATCAAATGTTTACTTGCACATAAATCTCCCCGGGGCGATGCTAATCTACCGGAGAGTGGAGGTGGCTTACCAGGCGACGAGATAAACAAAAGGTTCAAGTCGATGAAGGGTCTACTGAAAATTACATGTCCGGTTGCAAAAAGTTGATGGTTGCCCAGAGTGCGCGGGAAACGCCGGAACCTAACACGCACTCCACCTCCGTGACTTGCTGCTAGCTGACTGACTCTCCCTCTCGGCGACGCGGGCTCACCGCGGCTTACCCGCGTGCCGAAACGGTATTACTATATGGCATGACTTGCAAAAACTAAATTAGTGACTCTTTAACATCAAATAAGACTCTCAAAAATTATACAAACACCCTCGCAACATAAACCCTTCGTGAAATGATATGGACAAAACACTTGGTCGAAAAATGAAATAAATAAATAAACATTACTCTATACAAACGGGATAAAACACTGAATACCAAACAATCATAAATGCTTTAATTAATGAAACATAACAATGTCTTTAGTTAGGCCTGATACGTCCCAGTTCACTACAGCTGGCCTAACTATCCTTCCGCTGCGTCATGCGTTGCTATGGCAATCACCAGCTGTATTTGCACTGGTGTGTCCTGCTCTAGCGCTGTGCCTGGTCGCTCCGGTGACCGGGCTCACACTCCACACCCATTAGGGTGAACAACCCTACTGCGGGCGGCGCAGGCTACGGCCGGACAAACGGTCTTAGGCTGCGGGATGCACATACGTCATGTATTAAAATTTTTGGCTACTCTTGATAATTTATTTTCGAGGATAAATGTGTCAAGGTTATTTTAATTTCCCTCTGCACTTTTTACAGGATACACAAACATCTTCTCTTCATCAATCTGCGTAAAAGCAAATTACTATCCACAATAATCACCCTCAAGACTCTTCGACATTTGTAATTTATTTTGGTGGCCATTTTTTTCACCTCGCTCGTTTTAATATTTCTGCTGTACCTCAGCGAGCAAGAGCAGAAACAGCTGCTTTTTATAGCATAAATAACAAGTGCTACTGCCACCCAAACAGCTTACAAAAAAAGTGCTTCTGGTAACACAGGCAGGTGAATTCGCCTCCATCACTGGTAGCTCCTGGATGTCCCGCTGAGCATGGACAGCAGTACCCAGCTGAAGGGCGCATGTGCCCCAAACATGCCCCGCCCCCTCTCTACTATTTCTTCTGTCGTATTAAACCAACATTGATTCCACAGCTGCTATTTCCTGTAGCATTTTCATTAATGCTCCTACAATCTTGTCTTTTCTGTCGGTATGGGTTTTACCGTGTCTGTGTGGGGTTTACTATACCCCTTCTAGAATATAGTTTCAGCTATATGTACACTTAGGGTGGTAGTCATGGTCTTAAACTTTGGCCATGGCTGCCAATCCCTCTTGCTGAGATGCACACCTCCTTGCATGAATTCCCTTCCTTTTAGGCGTAAGGGGCGCAGTCCTAAGACACAATTAGCTCCTGTCCTACCGCGGGCGCACACCTAATACTTAGAATAGGGTAGACTTGGAAAAATATCCGAGTACCCTTCTGCTTCGTCGCCATTTAGTGTTTAGTGAGAGAGTTTGAGGAGTCACAGATGCCTTCCATTTTGCTTCGAGTTTTTACTTGCGAAGTAAACTTGTTTTGAAGTAAACTTGTATTAAACAATTAACTGGTTAAATTAATTTTGTCAATTAGCTCAATATATTTCTATTGCGGGTTGTTATTTTAAATTAACTAATTGTTGTATCAATTTTTTCCTGTGTTCCTGTTAAAATGCAAAGTTATAACTACGTTTATTTTATTTTGTGCAGTGATTGGCAGCCAGTGCATCAAGTCTCCTCACCAAAGGTCCACGCTTGGTTTGCCAACGAGCAGCAGAGGATTTCAGCACCGACTGCAATTCGCAACATGTTGAAAATTATTTTAAAATATAATTAAATAAAAAATGTTATTTATTTTGTTTGCCTTTTTGTAGGTTACCTCTGGGCACAGTAGCAGGTCGTGCCAATTCCTGGAGTTGTGTCTTCAGTCGGCTTGCGGTCCTGTCTGTATGGTTGTAACGAAACCCATGCATCCTCGCTTTTGTATAAGCAGTGAGTATTTCCGACCACTGATAAATATTTTGTGTATGATTTTTTAAATATAATTTTTTACACTATGTGGTTAATTTGTGTCCAGGTGAAGTCACTTCTGTGGTAGGGAGTAAGCGAGTCCCATTTTGCTGAAGCTAATTCGTCCGATTCACGAAAGTCCCTAGCAACGCAGCCTATCATTATTAGTAGAGTGACTACAGTCGTCCAGTTCTTCTTCTGGTATGTAACTCCATTGTATTCATACAAACGGTTCATTATTACACTCATTGACAAAAAATATTCATAAATAAACAATTAGCCCACAACTTTCAATATATAATGCCATATGCTTTAGCAAGACATTAGCTTATTGCATTAAATAAAAAGGCATATAACTGTTGAGCAGTAGTATTCCATAATTTTTAATATATTTTATGATAGCAAAATTTTGTAATATTTATTTTACACAAAATTCCCAAATAGTTTATCGCTTAATGTACACATTAACATTTAGCAAAATAATAAATTTGTAGTGTGAAACTTGCTTACCATTTTTTAATGCAAATGTGACGGTGGCAGATTGTAGGAAATGGTAGGAATCACGCCACATGCTTGGGAAAGTTAATTGACGCCAGTTGGCTGTGCTGTATGAGGTTAAAGGTAATTTTTAGGATCGCTGTAAACATTGTTAAGGAGGTTGAGGAATTTTGATACTCGACTAGGCGCCAGGCACCATCGACAGGAGGTGCGAAAAATGTTGTTGCTGTTGATGTGGAGAATCTTAGGGTACGGCGGGACGTCCGCTCGGACATATGCAGTCCCTCGGTGAAAATGATGAATCCACCTCACTTGTTGTACTTATGTGCATCACATTTTGGGCCTATTTAGGCTGTCCCACACTCCTTAAACTGAGAGAACTGTCAATTAAACATACAACTTACTGACTGATTAATGTGGATTTTGGGTGCAACTGGTTATAGGGGACCCATGCTCCGAAACGCCAGATGGCAGTGCCTGAAATAAAATACATGGTGTTTGCGAACTCACATGTAATTATTCGCGCACAATTAAAACATTACCATCGGTGAACACTCACATGGCTTCTGGGCTATGGCCCACCAAATGGGCTACACTGAAATGGTGCGAAGCCGAAGATGGACTTAGTTGGGAAAGTTACGCTTCCCAGGCGACTCAAGCATTGGGGAAGAAAGGGCCGGCATCTCCAGGTGACGAGAGAGCAAAAAGGTTCCGGTATTTACTGCTACTTTTGGTCTCTCCATTCTTAATTGGTCTTTCACCTGCAGAAATAATTGGTATTTATTTAGCCGTACAAAAAGCATATGCAAGTCTACCATTATGCCCCCTAACTCTCCAGCAGGGGAAAAGGGGGGGGGGGACTTGGCGTGGCAATACACTGCACTAACTTGCACGGGATTACGTTCTCCCCGGACCGCACTCGGCACTACACTAACATGTAGAGTGCGCATCGTGTCGGGTTTTGCGGTGGACGCGCAGCGAGGCGAACTGACTTTGGAAAAAAGGGGGGGGGGGGGCAGGATGTTGTCCTACGTCAATTGTAACTTTGGAACAAATGGAAAGAGTTTCGGTATATCCATGGCACAAGAGACAACCAATTATTAAAACAGTTGGTATGTCAGCAGCAACCAATAGCATTGCCGATGGAAAGGTGTTGTCTGTATTGGCACTAGCTTCTGGACTTACACAGAAATGACTGTTATTCTGCTTACTGTACAACATGTCAAACATGAACGGGTATACTCGGGATAATATAGTAAGGGGTTAAATGGGTGGCAGGTTAGTTTTGTGTACTCCGACTTTGTTTGCAAATATGTATTTTTTAATTTTTTTTTTTTAGTTTATCTTCATCACCAAACAGTTTTTGTATAATTGCTGTTAACCTGTCGTGACCACATTATTGATAAAATTTGCTGGTATGTTGCAGGTTTTTTGCTGTCATCTTCAGCATGAAGGGCAGCCGTGTCGATGTGGAACTTGGGTGAATTTCCGACTTCTTTCACCTCGTGCTGTCTCTGGGGCAAGTACAATACCGCAGATAGGGTTACGATGTGGTTTCTGTTCGAAATATTTTGCAATCTAGATGTCTTGATTAAATCACGAGAGAACCTCCATCCATAATCCTCACAGAGAAGAGGAGCAAGTCTGCGAGAAGTGTGGGGTGCAGATTAGGTGGAAGGATGGCATGAAGGGACATTTAAGGAGCTGCAATTCCACAGCGCATCAGAAAGCAGCTGGCAACCGCAAGTTTACTAATGCTCCAGTTCCCAATACAGAATATGCCCGAAAACATGAAAAGGGGTGTAAGTTAACCCGGATAAGAGTACTTTTGCCTGCGAGGACTTCGTAAAGTAGTATGTCAAGGCAGACAAGCTGAAAGAAAAAAAAGTAATGTACAGGCCTGGCTCCTCCACCAGTGAAGAAGGCCAGACGTGATGTTTCCACCCAGTACAGCCATCACCAGCATCAACACCAGCACCTCGTCCAAGGATCGTGGTGAGGGCCTGACAGCCAACAGCCCACGGATTTGTGTTGGCAGAGACTGTTTTTAGGGGCAATTTGAAGACATACATTGCAGAAAATACGAGCGAAGAGACCAAAGATGTGTGCACATACATTGAGGGACTGAAGAAAAATATCATTTATCAGTTATGGGAAGAAATAATGGAAAAACGGGCCAATTAAATTACGTTTGTTCCTGGAGTGCGACTATGGCAAACCTGAGCCCCATGAAGATTAAGTAGACCAGTGCACCTTTAAAACCAAAAATATTCCAGTATATAATGAATATGATGTGGAAGAAGCTGTGGCAGCCAGCTTGATCAAGATATGCCAGGAGGAAGAGTATTATATGACAAAGGGATCTGGGTGGACATATACCACAGTGAAGAGAATGCAGCACAGAATAAATAAATCGGACCCACTGTGTGCATCTAGCTATATTGATTTGCCAGCACCAATAAAGTTATATACACAGTGATAAACCCCCTTAAAAAAAAACAAGATCCCGAGTGCTTCAAGTGGGCTATACTCACCAGATACATTGAAGGAGCACACCCTGAGCGAGTAGACAAATGCTACAGAGAACTGGAAAACAAGTTCAACTTTAATGGCATAGAGTTCCCCGCACCTCTGCATCAAATATCTAAATTTGAAAAACAAAATCCTGGAGTGACCATAAATGTATTTATTCTCAATGATGAAATGAAGGTGGCACCAAGACGAGTCTGTGGTTAAGAGAAGCCCATACATTTCGATATTCTCCTCGCCACTGAAGACAATGCACACTTCATGTATAGAAAACTATTCTCTTGCCTGATGAGATTTCAAGTGTCAACCCACAGAGCAAAACTACACATTTGCAAAATGTGTTTTACATCCTACCAAGACATTGAACAAGCGACAGAAAAGACAGGCGAAGGGATGCTGGAAGAGCACAAAAAGTATTGCAACCCTCGCACTCCTGCACGAATTGAGATGCCAAGGCACAACAAGAAGGGAAGAGACCAATCCTCAAATTTAAATACCATCATAATGCAAACAAGATGCCAATAGTTATAGATTCGGATTTCTATGCCATGCTCCTGAATGCATCAAACATGCCAGGCCGACCCCCAGACATCCGGCATGTGCTATTACCAAAAGCACGAGGCATATAGTTTTTGCTATTATGTTCAAATAGATAATGGGATAATACTTGCTGTCAAAACAAGTTTGCCAACAGGGCCAATTATTTACACTGGAGAAGATGCTGCCAAGAAATTATTCGAGGAGATTGTTGATGTTGGAAATAAAGTGAAGGAAATTTATATTACAAGTGAATCCATGAATCCGCTCAGCTACCTCGAGTTACTAAATCATGTCATGTCAGATACTTACTGCTACTGCGAAGAAAAATTCAGCAATGGCAACTGGAAGGTAATGGAGCACGACCACTTCACCAGAAACTACATTGGGGCCTCCTGCAATAACTGCAATAAACTCTGCTGCATCCAGAAATATTGCCTGTATTACTCCACAGCTTGACATTTGATGAAAACTTTATGTTATAAAACGTGTGGGCTATGACGAAGACCCTTACAATTTCAGATTCACCTTACAATTTATAGACACCTTCCGCTTCATGTCCGCCAGCCTCGCCGCCCTCGCAGAATACCTACCAAGAGACCAGCTGAAAAACACCAAGAATTTTTTGGTCCAGATGGTCTTGAATTAGTAGGGTGAAAGGATGTATTCCCCTATCATTTCATAGACAGACTGCAGAAACTTGAAGAGATGCAGCTGCCCCCAGCGATAAATTTCACAACAGATTGATGGACATGGCCATAAATAAAGAAGATTATGCTCATGCTCAAAGTCTGGGAAAAATTCGACTGTGAGAAACTGGTAGATTATTGTCAAACTTATTTAAAAACAGATTTCTACTACTCTCCGACATATTTGAAAACCTCAGGAAACTGTGCCTCGAAACCTATGGCCTGGACTGTGTCCATTACATGAGCATGCTGGGTTTCTCATTTGATGCCATGTTGAAGAACACCAAAGGCGAGCTGGAACTACCAACAGATTACGACAAATACTGTGGGAGGGGGTAAACGACTCCAGGGAAAGGTTAGGTTAGAAGTCTGCAAGTTCCACGTGGCCTTCCTGGTAGTCCCCTGCTGATGTATGAGATGGGCAACCAAGTGGTTACCATGTTCCACCTCCAGTTGGTGAAGATCGGCGTAGAACTACATCCAGTATTGCCTCGTCTAGTGGGGTTGTCGGCCTCCCCAACGCCATTACGCATGAGTACCATGGGCTGTTGTGGCCTCCCAACACCATTAAGAAAAGACACTTTTAGGTTACATTCCATTTACGTGGCCGAGAGGCGATAGAATCAAATAAAACACATCGAATCATGAGTTACGTAGTTTTACTCAATATTATACCTCACAATGAGCAGTTACATAAGTTGTTCGCCATTAGAGCAAGGCAAGCTCTTATACTGATAAAAGGCGGGATGCTACATGACTTACGGTATATTGAAACTTATCCCAGTTGTGTAAAATACAGCTGGAGTGAGAGGTGGCGCTGGCTCCGGGTGTGCAAAACAACAAGGTTCTGGTAAGTTACATTATCCAACAGAGATTATGGTGATAGATAATAAAAACATGAAAAACCCGGAGCACTGCGGTATGGTGGCCACTTCATGTCGAGCCTGAATCAAGAATGACTTGCTTGACGGTGCCTTCTCATTGGTGGCGAACTTACGTCAAAATATCATGTGAATTCTTTTACAATTAAAAGTAAATGAAGAGTGGAATGATAACACTATAAATCTTTACATAATACATAATAACTTACTTTAAAATAATTTAGAAAATAAATCTGCATTTCAATCAATCTGCATACGAGGCACTCTAACCTCACTTTCAACGGTCTGTTTAAGAACAGTTCCTTTCAATTGGTATTTTTAAAACACTTAAAATGAATAATACAACATTCTAACACAAGACACAACCCTGAAAATTACACATAACAAGTTTAATTACACTTTGTAATTTATTGGCCACAAGGTCGATGCATCACATGCACCGCTTGGCTTGGCTAGCTGCGTGTTCAAGTATTGTCAGTAATGGCCAATACTTTGGTACTATCTTTTAGGTTAAGTTTGTCATGTCCACTCGTGTGACATCTCGTCACATAATTAACACGTTGGAAATTCACAAATAATATTCCTATTCAAAATGTCAGGTTTGTTTATTTTTTACGTGTGCCTTTACCAAACGCCTTTTATAAATGGCGCTCTCGGCGCACCGATCGTTAAGCACGTGACTTACATTCACTCATAAAATAAACACATACAAATGCACTGACACAAAAACTTCAAAATAAATAATACAAAGCATAGATACTGTTTGTCTCATACTTACTTGTGTAGGAGACAACAGGGAACAATAATAATAACACTAACAATAAATACATGTGACATAAGAACTGGATGAAAACATAAACAACAATAAAAAAACGCATGTGCACGGTATCGCATCGGCGACATCAAAACACACTTTCAATTTTAATAACTTTACATACACGTTGAATTACCCCTGAGAACACATACATAGTACTGCAAAACATAAACACTAAAAAGGTAAACAAAGGCACGGGCGACGACATACACTGCACTCACTGACTCTACGATGAAATAACACAATATTTACCCTCAATAAAAACAAAACAAAACACTACACTGCACTACATCGCGTTAACCTACACTCGTGCACACATGTGGGACAGTGGCTTCGGCTACAGCGCCCCCACGTGGTAAAGAGTGTTAGTGACGACTCCCGGGATGGCATCGTGGTGAACGGGCTTAAAGGCCCAGGGATGCAGTCCATGTCAATACCTATTTATTGAATAAGGCATAAGAGGCGGAGTGGTCCAGTTTGTCAAGCACCTTGAAATGGAAAATAACAAGTATATTTCATCCACAAATGATGCCAGCAAGGCCCTCATCTACCTCCAGTACATAGATTCCAACAATTTGTATGGGTGGGCAATGTCTCTGTCCCTCCCCATATGTGACTTTCAGTAGGCGAGTACCGGTATCGATGTCACGCAAGTGCCAGATGATGGCCTATTCGGCCATGTGCTGGATGTAGATGTATAATATCGTATGTAACTCCATGACTCGGACAAAGACCTGTCATTCTTGCCCATCAACAAGTGCTCTCCACGGGGAAAGACCAAAAAATTATTGACAACCCTGGAAGAAAAGAAAAACCATATTGTACACTACATAAACCTTAAAAAAAGCAATAGAACATGGACTCAAAGTTAAGAAAAATAATTGCTTGCTGTAACTCGAACAAGAGGCATGGCTCAAACCCACATTGATCTCAACACAGAAAAACTCCAGGCAGCCTGCAATGATTTTGAAAAAGATTTCTTTGAGCTCATGAACGATGCAACATTGGGTAAATTGATGGAGAATAACAAGAAATGTCAAGTAATGGAATTAGTGTGTAATGAGAGAAGACTGAAAAAAATCGATTTCAAAGCTCACCTTCAAGTGTAAAACAATTTATGATGAAAACCTATACCTAATAAAAATGGAGAAAGAATCAACATTATTTGATAAAGAAATTATGCCGGCTTTTGAGTGCTCGACTTGACCAAAACATCAGTGCATAGGTCCCATCACAATGTTACGGGAAAGAAGTACAAAGACAACATAAATATCCTCTACACAGACACTGATTCATTAATTTATGAAATTGAAATACAGGATTATTGTGCAGACCTGGCCGCAGACCACATGCTCATGGAAGAGATGGAAGCCAGTGCATACCCACCCACTCATCCCTGCTACTCCCCCACCAACAGGAAAGAAGTGGGAAAATTTAAAAATGAGTGTGGTGAACTGATGAGCGAGTTCGTGGTGCTACGTGCCAAAAAGAATATGCGGCTTCAAAGTAACCAAGAAGGCAAAAGGAGTCCAGAAGTCCAGTCTGAAGAATAAAATAACATTTGAAGATTACAAAAGTGTACTGAAGCAGCAGCAAGTCGTGTATTACTAATATACGATTACTAATATACCATTACTAATATACGATCATACCGTCATGAATTTTACAGACAGTGCATAAACAAAGTCACGCTCACATGGCAGGACGACAAGAGATAGATATTTAATGGTGGAATACTGACAGAGCCATATGGATATGAGAATTTAAGAAAATTCATACAGTATCATATGGTCATATTGGGTAAAAATTAAGAAGAGGAGAAGAGAAGGAGAAAGAGAAGAAGAGAAGAAAAGAAGATTGAATATAAGCAAATTAAAATATCTATCCAATATAAGCATATGGTGTTGCATGTATGTATGAATGATTTTGATTTATGTAGCTGCTACCGACCGCATGCTAGAGTGCATGCATGAGGTATTAATATAGCTTGTCAGGTGTGTTGTTATCTTTTATAGTGACATACTAGATCACGTGCAAGAGCAATTTTTACATCTTGTCAAATGTGTCACTTTTAGTCTGACGATGGTTGACATAAAGTAATTACAACTTTCTAATTGATTGTGAATATAGTGCTGATTGAAACAATGAGCTATCCGGGGAAGAGGGGTGGCATTTTCGAAATAATGTGTCTTTCAATGTGTGTTGGGTGAATGATGCCAGGATGCAAGGGCAGTTCCTCACCTCAGGGGTGTCAAATCAGAAACGATTTCACCTCCCCCGACATCCACCAGATATTAAACTCTCATTTGGTTTTTCCCTGGGGGCATGGGCTTAAGTGTTAAATCTGAAGCGATTTCCCTCCTCACTATCTACCCTTAGCTTAAAATAATTATTAATTTTGGTGACAGTAAAAATAATTACTTTTTTAACAGCATGAGGTTTTTTCAAGCTACAGTATTCATGGACGTATTGGAACCTGATGTACTGAGAGAGAGATTGTGCCACCACAAGCAACTTTGACTATAGACTGTTGCAACTAGTATTTCACTTCGGCAATTTCGCTTGTGCACTCCTGCATGGGGTTTTGGGGCTACGACTTTTGTTTGGGCCTCCGACCAGTGTTTAAAGCCAATTGCTGGGGGTTCACAACCCAGGGTTGTGAAGGTGAAATATTATTTAGTTGTGACATATTTTCCCATTGTAACCATTAAGGGCGGTATTGTTCTTACCCACCCCATGTATCTACTTATTTTCTTCTTCTTTATCTATAATTATTTCGTTCACTTACTTTGGGTTACTTTCTTTATTATTGTTGTTTCTTCTAACCATTATGTTCTTTTGTCCTAGGTTGTATAATTCTCGGCATTGTAACCCACCTGTACTGCTCATACTTGCAGCACCATGGAGATTTAAAATATGTTTTATATCTCTGTAGTATGGTAAGAGTGTACTGTATTGCTCCATTCCCAGCCGAAGTTCCGTGCGAATGGTTGCTTTAGCAACCATGTGGGTGGTAAGTGGGAAGGCAATACCGAAAATTATACCACTTCCAGACCGAAGTATGGATGACCGGTTCCAAACTTAAAGATGGATGACCAGAACAAGGAAATGAAATATCTTCAATGGAAAAAATAATTGAAAATTAATGCAGGATAAAAAATGAAATAAAACAATGGTGTTTTATTTCTAAGGTATACTTTTTCACAAGTTTTATAAGAAAAAAATATTTAAAGGAAAGTGACTGAAACTATTGTTACTACATCTTCTTATTCTGGAATAATCATGACAATGAAAACTTACATAATTTTAAATATATTTTTTCCCATACACATAGATATTAAATATACGTCTTTTAAACCCTTATCCGAGCACATGTCCCGATTGTTCAATCGGCTAGGGTGTCTATTCAAGGCATGGCAGTTCGACCCCGCCCTGTTCTAGATTATATTTTGAGCTCTGCGAAAATTAAATTAAAAAAGCAGGCGACAGTTGAACAAAGGACAAGTGGAAACAGGATGGTGGACGATAGTGGTACACCTTGCAGCAATAAACATCATTACAATCATCAGTGGTGCACTCTAGCAAATGGCGAGAGAACTACAGCAGACGACATCCAAGATGGCGGGAGTCAAACAAAGGTGAGTAATTAGGAAATATAATGGCGAGAGGAAACCAAATGGTGGGCAGAAAAAATATGGCGGACAGAAACAATATGGCAGGCGGAAACAAGATGGTGGATGAAAACAAGATGATAGAGGGAAAAAAGATGGTGGGTGAAAACAATAGGGAAAAAAATATGGTGGGTGAAAACAATATGGCGAACAGAAACAAGAAGGTGGGTGGAAACAAGATTACCAGAAACAAGTTGTCAAATGTAAACCAGATGGCAGATCCAAGATACCGGCCAACACCGCAGCCCCCAGTCCTTGTCCTTAATCATACAATATTTGTCTACTGTCACTGTTAGTTTAGTTCCCTATCTCTAGTAATTCCGCAGATGCACATGGAACAAGAATGACATGTGTTTCTGCGTCATCTCATCATGAAGTCTGAATTTCGCGATCTGAGAACACACGCTGCAGTGCTAGCTGTATCATTAGTTAGTGTGTAGTTGTACTGCAAACAAAATCTAAAAACGAATTCGATTAACATTCAAGAATATCGGAACATGATATAAGGCGATTATTGTAAGTGTCCCACCATAAAATGCTGTGTTTCCGAGGTACGTCAATCGGAAAAGGCCGGTTTTTATTCATGTTGGAGGGCACCAAAACAGTGTTTCTTTTGCATGGGGCAATAAATGGGCCATTTCTTTGTCGTCAGAATTTTCTTTTCTTATAGTAGATAAAGAGGATGGGGACATGTTTAATAGTTATATATAAAAACGCAGATTTAGGACGTATTGTAATGCAGTTCAAGCAACTGGTAAGCAGGTGCCTTAAAAGGCGGTTTCATAGCCAGTTATTTGGTTTGTATCTCAGATAAGTTACAGATGATATCTTATATGCGAATCTAGGCCTATTTAAATAGCATTCATTGTTCTGATATTAAAGTGTGACCATTGAACTAATATCTGATTTAAAAAGTACTGCATATTTAAAGAACGCTATCTAAAACTGCACTTAATAATGTATTATCGTGTCCTTTAGTTACATTATTATTCACTTGTTACAACATAAAAAATGAGGACGAGGCGAATCATCTCTTATGCATTCCGTGATGAGTATTCCCAGAAACCATAATGGGTATTATTGAATAATTCACTAACTTTTGGAAAATAAGAGGCTAAGAATACATTGGTGCAGCAAATAATGGTGGTCTCTACATAGGCTTTAGGCCAGAATTAAAAATGGAAGTTTATCAGCTAATACTGTCCACTGCTGTGTTCATGTCATAAACATATAATTAATGACTTTTTCAAATATACCTGAAATCAAAGTAGAAATCAAGTACTGCGTAGTGGCTAATTTTACGTCCTCGAGATATATATGTACTTAGTTTAATGTAGCAAAAATCGGAGTGAAGAGCTCTAAGCCAGATAATTAATAATTTCTTTAGTAGTATATGTGCAGTTGTACATATTTCCTGAAATGCACGATAAAAAAAATTCTACTAAACCTCATCAACTGTAATGGAAATTTTTAACCTATACATTGTATGGTAATGATACCACACATCAGGCTGCAATTAGTGTTGCTACTATACAAAGTTGGAAAATTCCCTACGCATTTGACTCTGTCCTTGAGAATGTGTAGGAATGCTACCACGGATTGTATGGAAATACATTTACCATTCGTGCTTTCTTGCTATATGTATGCAGTGATGTGGTAAATTTGCGAATAATTTCTTATACTGCATACATAAGTTCTATTGTATTATTTTATATTTTATAAGTGGTACTAGCTGGATTTCAGCATTTTTTGCAACTCAATGAGTTGTGGAAAACGTTAAAATCACAGATACGTCAAGGCATAACAACTCATTGTGTAAAAAACCTACAGGCAAATGTTAAAAGTTGCGATATACAGATGGTCCACCTAACGTGGACACCCCCAAAAAATTTCCGAAAGTTGCACATCACTAAAGGTTTTTTCAGTAAATGAAATTACGTACAAGGACAAGTAATTTGCAGCAAAGTGACTATTCGTAAAACGTGCATTAACCGAAAAATTAAACCACATAGTGATTTCTCCCTGTGAAACATACATTTGTTTCAATGGCATCTGAAAGTACGTGCAAAGAGGAATTCAGTGATATAGCATATGCAATGGAAAGTAACACCGAAATTCCAAGAAATAATGTGCAAATATGATTAAGTTAGGTGGGCTGGTAGTATGGGGCAGTGTACCTGTACTCACAGTTGTGAGTAAGCAACATGCACCTGGACTCATCCTGGCAGGACCGCTTCCTAATAGCGCAGTACGAGTCTCCATATTCTGTTATGGTAAGTAGTATTGCAGAGTGTGGCTGTACGTACACAATGAAGTTCAAGAATGAAGAAAAACTGGACGTTCTACCTATTTATGGTGAGTGTGGCCGAAATGCCAAGCAAACCATCCAAATATGGTGAAAAATATCCTAATTGGACGCACATCTCACAGCAAATGATACAAAGAATTTACACACATCTCTTGTCACGAGGTGATTGGAATGCCACAACACGAATGTGACAAAAGACTGCTACAGGCAAGATGCATCGACACGATGTGTTAGCACATGTCGATGGAAACCTCCATTTGGGTAAATGAGAACTATCCTGTTTCGTGGGAATAAGTAAAACAAGTGTGTTACGTATACTGTGCCAACGGAAATTCCATCTATATCACATGGCCCTTTATTAGACATTATATGAAAGTAATTTCCAGCAGCGATGAAGAATTCGCATTGGGTCCAGCACATGGAGCACCAGCGACAGTGGAAAGTGAACACGTGGTGTGGGAACATTGGAGACTACATCATAGGACCATACTTCATTCAAGGGACAATGGCCAGCTCTACATATGCCCATTTCCTTAGTGAGACCTTATCAGCACTTCTGGAAGACATACCGCTCGACATACGTCATGATATGTGGTTTCAGCATGATCGTTGTCCTGCGCATTGGTGGCGAGGCAAGTGTTAAATGAAATGTTTCTAAACTAGTGGTTAGGGCGTTGTGTAGTTGTAAGATGGCCAGCTCGCTCACCCGACCTCACACCGTTCGATTTTTTACTGTGGGGAACACTGAAAGGTAGGATGTACAACACAGTTCCTACGATGCCGGAAGACATGCAATAATGTATTGTGGCAGCTTGCAGATGCATTACGCCAGAAACACTTCAAGCCACTCGTCGCTCGCTACATATGCGTTTACAGATGTGTATTGCTGTCAATGGTAAGCACATTGAGCACATGCTGTGAAAATACATAATGTGAAGTGAATAGTTTCAACCATAACTTTGCTCTTTGCATCCACATGCACTTTGCATGTGGATGCGATTGCGTTTCTCCTTAGGTTGATTTGTTCTATTTTGGTCGTGCCTCTGTACACGCTCGTTACTCAATACAGTTAACTAAGAAACAAATTTCCCGAATTATGTTGGTATCTGAATAAAATGTAATGTATTGTGACAGAATTTTTGTTTCCCTGATTTACATTATCCTGTAATCATGTGACAGTTGTACTTTCCATTTTTATTTATTTATTTGTATATGCTGAATGTTTTTTAGGTTATTTATTTCATTATGTTAAATTACCTATTTTATCAATGTTTACCGTAATTAATAATTTTGAAATTTATATTGGAAATATCACTGCAATGCCTGTTAATATTTGATGTCTTGCTTTGTCTGTATTTGTAATTTTTTTAAATCTCGCTGGTGGAATTGTTAAAATGTATGTAAGTTTGATATTCTTGAACTGCTTTTGTAAGAAAAAGAGAATTTTCATGTTTGGTTTGTTCTTCATAAAATGTAGTTCATTAGAAGGGCAATGCAGCAATTAAAATATTTTTATCGGCATCTTCGTGGTTTTGGATTGACTTGGTTTGAAAAGAGGTGATTCCTGTTAATTAACAAGTAGGGAATTAAGATTTATCCCTCGATTAAGCATTTAATTTGAAATGTCATATTCCAAACGGGGATTCGGGGAGACCAGTCAATCGGCTAACTAATTATTTCAATTGTGGTGATCTATTGAGTGATTATTTTCGGTGACATACCAAATTCAAGAGGAAAGATGTTGGCTCAAATAAACTATGCCAAATTTTATGAACTCTATCAGTTCGTGAAAAATTACATCTACCGCCCAGCAGCTCCTATTAACTCGAGTTCTAACACCGCTAGTCGAGAACCAGTTTGATTAATGCGTGTATGTTAAGGAATGTGGTATGTCACAAAATTGCACTGCCAAACTTATTTCATGATTTATGATTTTTCACTCAAATTTAATTTTAACCACCAAACTATATAGAATATACACTCGATATCAAATATTTGGCGACCAATGTTGTGGATTGTTCCTAATCTTACAAAAATTGTATGTCCAAACTGTTAGTAACACAAATACGTACACGAACACGCACACATGCACAAACACACAAACACCCTCACTCACAAACACACCCCCCATATATATATATAAACATTTGCTCACATTAATATTCAGCCACCGATGATTATCGCAGTTTCATGGCCTTATGTTACATTATAAATGAATAACATATTGCACAATCATTCTTGTGTGCTTCAAATGAAATATAGCGGTAGCCAATAACGGAAATGAGCAATGCAACTTAACAAACAAAATGATTTCGTCTTCTCATACTGCAGAAGTACGCCACGTTAATATTCGGCCATCATCATTCAAACACAAACATAATCCTCTTTGCAAACTATACAAACTCTCTTTTAGTATCTGGTAGTATGGTCATTTTTTTTATTTACTTCTTGCAGGCGTTGTGGCATATTAGGAATTATTTTCCTGATACATTCGGAGCCAATCTTACTCCGTTCGTCCTTGAACCTTTTGTTCAATTCTTTTGTGGACCTAATTGTAGTAGTCCTTATTCCTCTTCTGAGTTCATCCCACAGATTTTCTATGCCATTCAGGTCGGGTGACTGAGGAAGTGTGCTAATGACTTTGGGACAGTTATACAAAAGCCAGCACCTGACAATGTACGATTTGGGTCTCGTGTCAATATTTTCGTGAAAACTAAAACGTGTTCCTAATGCCCAGTTTTTCAACACTCTTGTGAAGGATTACTTTCAGGGTGTTGAGATAGTCTTCCTCTATCATTGTTCCATCGACACATACAGCCTATCCAACACCTGCTGAAGATATGTAGCCCAAGATTATAATACTATCTCCACCATGTTGCACAGTAAGTTGTAAGTTCCCAGATTTTAGCTTCTCATTTGGCTTGCGCCACTATTACCCTGCCATTAGAACAAAAAAAAAAACACATTAATTTTCGTGTCATCAGCAAAAAATCACATCATTTCACCAGCTTTCATTTCTGTCAGCATGGTCATTTGCGAACTTAAATCGTTTACTTCTATTCGCCTCATTAATAAAAGCCTTCTTTCTAGGTACTCTACCATTATATCCCGCTCTTCTAATAACTCTTATGGTTTCTGGATGAACGATATTTCCACATCATTTGAGTACCTCCATGGTATGTTGGCAAGAACAAATTTCCGGATCTTTATTTATTTTCCTGATTACTAGACGTTATTCTCTCTCGATTTATTGAATCTATACTGTCTTCCTTCTACAACCCTGTTATGATGTCTCAGACAGTGGATCTCGGCAGATTCAAGTGCTCTGCAATTTCTCGTTGAGATTTATTCTTTGCATGAAGAACAATTACCAGATGCCGCTGTTTAAACGTTGTATTCTTGCCCCTACGTCCCATTTACCTGACTGACGCAGTCAACAGCTACCCAATTCAACCTTTCAGCACAGAGAGCGTGCAGGTAATGTCACGAGGTACAAACGAAATGTGTATCATTCCTGTGCCACGCGTCAACCACAACTGGCCGAATATTAAAGTGGCGTACTTATGCAGCACGCGAGGACAATACATTGTGTTTCATTAACTTGCACTGCTCATTTCAGTTATTGGTTACTGTTAGATTTCATTTGAAGCACACAAGAATGATTGTGCAATATGTTTTATGTTTTATCTTCATTTCTAATGTAATATACGGTCATGAAACTGTGATAATCATAGGTGGCTGAATATTAATGTGAGTCGGTATATATATATATATATATAGACACACACACACACACACACAAACACTAAACTTGGCGACTAGTTGTGTCAACTACTTTAATATTAAACGATTGATATAAATTCTATACCCGTATAGTATTTATATCAGACTTGCACTCACATTGCCTGTCTTCCCTCTGTTGTGGTGCTCTTATTTGTCCAATATAGCATTCCTTGCCCTTGCTCCATTGAGGTAAGTACTACGGTGCTATAAGGAAGCGGTCCCGCCAGAATGAGTCACGGTGCGTATTGCTTGCTTACATCTGTGAGTACAGGTCCCCTGCCCCATGCTACCGGCCCACCTAACTTAATTATATTTGCACGTTATTTCATGGCGTCTCTGTGCTACTTCCAGCTGCATATGGTATATCACTGAATTCTTCTTTGCACGTACTTTCAGATGCCGTGGAAATAAGTGTATGTTTCCAGGGGAAAAATCACATGTGGTTTAATTATTTCTATCGTTACACGTGTTACAAATAGTCACCCTGCAGCAAATTACTTACCCCAGTACATCATTTAATTAAGCGAAAACCACATTTTGTGGTCTGCAACCGTTCCAGAAATTTTGGGGGTGTCCAGTCCATGCTGTAATAAAAGATAATGGCTACTCGGGTCAACGCCATTTCGTGTGCAAGCACATCAGTTTTGCAACCGACACGACACTCACTGAACTGTACATAACAGAACTTTCCAGCCAGAATGCATTTAGCTGATTATTTCCTGGGTCGGCATATCTCTGAGTTCATGATTAGCTATCTCGAAACAATTTTTTTTTCACCATGATACACTAAGGGCGATGTTGCCATGTGCTGCGATAAATACATTGTAACGGAAAAACTTGTATGGAGTCATAATTATGGGGTTTTCTTCCTGCGTTCGGGCTCAAAGACCCTGCCAATTATTTCCCTTACATGAATTATTTGTTCCGGCACAATAAGCAAAAAGCTGTGCTCCAACATAAAAATTAATTTTCTTCATAAAAAATACAACAGCAATTTAGAGTTATGTAATGATGGATATTAGGGGTATACATAAGTGGCGTGAACTTCCGCACCATTAAGGAAGAGACTAGATGTGTGGAATGAGCTGTAATGATTTGCTGAGGATGAGAAAATATAAATTACACAGGAATATCTAGTGGCCGATCGCCGATGGTAAAATGCGTAAGTTTTTCAGGTATGTTTTTAGATGTATGTTTTTCGAGGTAATTATGGTTTTCGAGGTATTATTTATGAAGTATGGTTTTTGCAGTATGATTTTGTAGGCATGTTTTTTTGTGGTATGATATGAGGTATGATTTTTAGGCATGATTTTTGGGATGTTTTTTGAGGTACTTTTGAGGAATTTTTTCGAGGAATCCTTATCGAGGAATGTTTTTTAGGATTTTTTTAGGAATGCTTTTTGAGAATGGTTTTGTAAGGAATGTTTTTTCGAGGAATGTTAAACTTCGGAATGTTGAAAGCCGATAAAGGTGAAATGAGGTGGATATGTAGCAGCGTCAGAATGCGAGGGAAAGAGTTATAGGAGTTCTCAGAGAAAACTTGCCAGCCAGCAGCATCATTCAGTATGATTCCCACGTTCTAAAATCCGCTGGTGCACCTGCCAGGAATCGAACCTGGCTCGCCGTGTCGGAAGGGATAAAGTGGGCGAAGCAGAGGTGTGAAGACCATAAGCTAGCCCCCAGCACGCTGCCGGTAGGTGCAAAAAAAAAGGGGGGGGGGAGACTGCATGTGTGCTCGTATTGGGAGAAGAGCACTGCGGCACCTATATGCGAGTTAACTTTCCCAAAAAAGTACTTGTGTGGAGGTAGGAATATAATTTATAACGATGATATTTGGTATGGTTTACACCTGAGAAAGGAATGCGTGAGAGAGGAATTCACAGTACTCAACAACTGAGGGCGAACAGTTGGAGGGAGTACCTCTGTGTGAAGGATGTACTGACCTTGAGGTGGTCCCCTGCATGAAAATGTGTGCTGAGGGGGAAGGACACTGTGCGTGCGCTCGTGATGGGAGGGGAGTGCTCTAAAGTGTCTAAAGCCAACTGAAAAATTTATGCAGAGAAAATTTGTCAGTGACAACTGATTCTTGAAACACACATTTAAGCCATTTATACTCTCACACATATTATAGGTACAGTTAAAATGAACTTGAAACTGGTTTTTGAGCACGAAATGTTTCTTATAGGCCATTCACGGTAAAGTGAACACTTTTTATGGCCCACTCAAAATGCATTAACCACTAATAAATATGTTTTATTGCAAGCTCAGACATTAATTCTCGAGTGTGGTAAAATTTATATAATGTGTGTATTAGTCACATTGCATTGTTTATATTTAAAATAGTTGGAAATATAAAAATTGGCTCGATGGAAAATTTTAGCAGGGTCTTAAAAAGTACCCACTTTACCTGTAGCTGAGTGAGAAGAGAATGTTCCAGCAGCATATGCACCGACCCACAAACATCTGTTCTTCAGTCTTCGGTAATCGAAGTATTGTCGCATCAACTGATGTTTGTGAGACAGTTGATAGCATTAATATCGCTGCGCATTCATCTCTTTCCCCCTTGCGGTGTTCATCCCGCTTCCTCCCAACTGACACTTTCTCAGATACCCACTGGCCACAGCAAACGCCATTACAAAATATGCAACTGTTTTTGAATAGCATTTTTTCCCAACAATCTTCTGCAACATATTTCATGCTGTAGCCAGGCGAAGCCCTCAAACCAATTAATTTGTCAAGGATGTTCTATAAGATCAGTAATAATCAGAAGTGATACCTGCGAGTGCGAGCTGCATGATGAAGAAGTTCATGCGCGACTTGCGAGACTTGTTGAGCAGCAAGGCGACTAGCACTGACAAGTTGCCCAGCACGATCAGTGCAAACAGGATCCACAGCACCGTAAACTGCTCTGTCTGCAAAACACACCATCGTCGCCTGTCACCTCACTTTAAACACTTTTACAGAATTGAAATATTAACTATTTATATGGTGGTATCTCTGTCACTAGGCATTAGTTTATATCGTTTTGTAACTTACTGTTAATATGTAATATTCACATTCCAACATTATTACATACAGAACTACAGGCACATTTACATGCTTCTAGCTGCTGAACTAGACAGTGGGTCAGTAGTCAGTGCTTGCCAGTAGGTAACTGGACACCAAACTACGTGGTCCACCTTACATCCTTGATTGTTCACACAGAGCTAGCAACTGACCCGTTAGTAGTTAAGTAGCTGGCCCATGCCAGTTGATCAGTGGGTCCCAGCTACCTGTTCCAACTACCGTCCTCGATTGTTCACACAGAGCTAGTAACAGATGTAGTTAGCAGGTCAGTTGCTGATCCATGCCAGTTGATCACTGGGTCCCAGCTAACTTATCCAGCTACCTTCCTCGATTGTTTACACAGGCCTAGTAACTGGCCTAGTCAGTAGTTCAGTAGCTGGCCCAAGCCAGTTGATCACTGGGCCCCAGTTACCTGACTAAACTACCTTCCTCGATTGTTCTCACAGAGCTAATAACTGACCTGGTTAGTAGGTCAGTAGCTGGCCTTGCCTGTTGATCACTGGGCCCCAACTACTTGACCCAACTGCCATCCTCAAATGTTCACACAGAGCTAGTAACTGGCCTTGCTAGTAGGTCAGTAGCTAGTCATGAGAGTTGATCACTGGGTCCCGGCTACCTGACCCAACTACTGTCCTCGATTTTTCACTTAGAGCTAGTAACTTACCTAGTTTGTAGGTCAGTAGCTGGTCAATGCCAGTTGATCACTGGGTCGCAGCTACCTGACCCAAGTACCATCCTCGAGCATTTACACAGAGCTAGTAATTGTCCTAGACAGTGTGTCAGTAGTAGGTCCATGCTATTTGATCACACAGGGTTTAAGCTAACTGATCCAACTACCACTCTCGAGCATTCACACAATGCTAGTAACTGGCTCAGACAGTGAGTCAGTAGATAGTCCATGCCAGTTGCTCACTGGGTCTCGGCTACCTCACCCAACTTCTGTCCTCGATTGTTCACATAGAGCTAGTAATTGACCTAGTTTGTAGGTCAGTAGCTGGTCAATGCCAGTTGATCACTGGTTCCCGCTACTTGACCCAACTACAATTCTCATGCGTTTACACAGATCTAGTAACTGACCTAGACCATATGTCAGTAGTTGGTAAATTCCAGTTGATCACTGGGTCCCAGCTACCTGACCCAACTACCATTCTCGATTGTTCACACAGAGCTAGTAAACTGACCTAGTTAGTAGGTCAGTAGCTGGTCCATGCCAGTTAATCACTGGGTCCCAGCTACCTGACCCAACTACTGTCCTAGAGCATTTACACGGAGCTAGTAACTGACCTAGGCAGTGTGTCAGTACTTGGTCCATGCCATTTGATCACACTGGTTCAGAGCTATATGATCCAACTACAAATCTCGAGCATTCACACAGAGATAATAACTGACTCAGACAGTGTGTCAGTATTTGGTTCATGAAAGTTTATCACTGTATCCCAGCTACCTGACTCAAATACCATTTTCAATTGTTCACACAGAGCTAATAACTGACCTAGTTAGTAGGTCAGTAGCTGGTCCTGCCAGTTGATCACTGGGTCCCAACTACCTGATCCAAATACCATCCTCGATTGTTTATAGAGAGCTTGTAACTGACCTAGTTAGTGGGTAAGTAGTTGGTCAATGCCAGTTGATCACTGGGTCCCAGCTACATGATCCAAATACTGTCCTCGATCGTTTACACTCAGCTAGTAACTGACCGAATTTGTAGGTCAGTAGCAGGTCCATGCCGGTTGATCACTGGTTCCCAGCTACCTGACCCAACTACAATTCTCAAGCATTTACACAGATCTAGTAACTGACCTAGACCATATGTCAGTAGTTGGTCAATGCCAGTTGATCACTGGATCCCAGCTACCTGACCCAACTACCATTCTCGATTGCTCACACAGAGCTAGTAACTGACCTAGTTAGTAGGTCAGTAGCTGATCCATGCCAGTTAATTACTGGGTCCCAGCTACCTCATCCAACTACCGTTATGGGGAATTTACACAGAGCTAGTAACTGATCTAGACAGTGTGTCAGTAGTTGGTCCATGCCTGTTGATCACTGGGTGTAAGTTATCTTATCTAACTACCGTCCTCGAACATTAAAAGTTTAATTAAAAAATTTCCCTTGCTAGAAATTGGGTGTGCCCATGCACTTGCGATCTTAAATTCTGGCCGGGGCTGGTCTATGAGTTTTACTTACTTAGCTCGGTTCTGTAGGCAACAGGAAACGCGAACCCAAAATTTTTGAGCGACTTGTCTATCGTAGAAAGCGTGGTTATTTAGAAATATTTCAGCTTGTTCATTTAACCCGACACTATGGAATAACTTGAAATCAACTCATAGTACGATAAAAATTGTCCAAGTAGTGAATTGGAGAGACTTGGGCGACTTTTAACACCGACTCTTGAGAGCGATGAGGATGGAAATATTTTAGTACACACCAGTGCTGGAATGTAAGGGCAGGGAAAGGGAGATCCCCATGAAAATCCGCCTATTAGCAGCATCGCCCGACACAATTCCCATATGCGAAAGTTCGAGAGCAACCCCGCCGGAAATCGTACCCTGTTCGCCTAGGTGGAAGGCGAGTAGTCTGACCATTGCACTACCTTGGATCCTAGTGTCCAAGCAACACCCTTCTCCAAAAAATATAGTTTGGAGAGGCTATTCAAGATTGCAAAATGTAGCCTACCATCACCTCAATCAAAAGAGGGCAACGTTGATACAAACTACCACATTTATTTGTGTATTAAAAATATTGTTCGACCGTCTACATTTTTGCAAGGGGAACACCAATGTTATAATGCATTCTGCTCCAACGCTGAAGAAAAACAAACTCATTATTGGAATCACGAAGATGTAAATAATGTGTGCAGAGAGTCTCCTTGCCTCTCACATTCGGGATATGTAATCTAAATACTTGAAATGATGGCCTCCAACTTCGATGCATTCAGTAACCCGTGCTTCAAACGAGAGTACATAATGCAAAAGCATGTCTGCATCAATTTGTGCCCAAGAATTTGGGATTCGTTCGTTCATGTTGTCGTGGGTTGTTATTACTTCGAAATACGCCCTTTTTTTCGAGGGAATCCCCCAAAAATTAATATAATGATGTAAGGTCTGGCGATCTGGAAGGCTAATTTACCGGAGCACCTCTATCGAACCAGCGACCTTTGTAATCGCGATCTAGTATCACCCATGCCCCTGCTGTGTAATGTGCTGGACAATCGTCATGTTGAAACCATGTGGTATGTCGCTGTTCGAGGCTTAATTCTTCAAGCAATGCCGGTAGGTCGTCTTACGGGAAGTCCCTGTATTTTTCACCGTTCAAGGAATTCTTAGTGAAATAGGAACAAATGAATTTGTGGCCTATGACATCACACGGAACGTTTGCAGACCACGGATGCTGATGCTAAACTAGACTCAACTGTATGGGTTTTGTACACGCCAACAATACGTGCTGCGTCGATTAACCTCACAAGGGTTCGTAAAAGTCGACTGATCTGGGAATAGTAGGTATCCCGCGAAAAAATTCACGTTTTGTTGTTTTCATTGCAGCGCCAACGACAAAACATTCCACGAATCTGAAAATAATCGTCATTAGTTTTAACGCACATGCACATGGGAGGGATGCACTTTGTAACATTTCAGTATTTTTCAAACACTAGGTTGCGATATTCCACTACCGTCAGCTATTTCTCGAGTGCTCGCATGGGGTTCTGGACCACTGTGTCTAGCATTGCCACTTGAATATTTTCTCCAGTAACTGTGCTCTATGCGTCCTTTATTTATGTTGCATACTTCCGTCGGTAGTAAACTGTTTGATAACTTGGAAAAAAATGAAGTGCGTGACCGCACCCTCTCTGGAAAACGCTCAGCACAAAGGATGACCGAACCATCGACTTTCCCTCCACATTTGACATAAATCAAAACCATCTCTATTTTCTCTGTTACAGATATAAAGTTGTCATTCTTGTTGAGTATCAATAGCACTCCCATTCGGAAATACGAGATAAAAATCAAACATACAACAAGGCTATCTGCTTCTTAGCCTTTTTAGGAAAAAGGCAGTTCAAATTATGAATGCCTATCGGGGATTGTAATAATAAATAAATGACAAGGAAATGTAGCGGGAGCGAACTGTGGTCTCCTGGAAAACACAACGTGGGCACAAGTACTGGTGACGTACAGAAGTGTTACCACGATAGATGGTTTTGCTCAATTTGACCCAAGTGGTATACAAAGGCCGATCCTGGACCACCCCACATTTCCATCGAAAAACAAGCAATTTAAGCCAAAAAATTAAGTAATTTTATCGTTTTCAAGCAACCTTTTCAAGTTTCAAGAAATATCATTTGACTCTAATTTTCAATTCTCAAAAACAAGCAAATTTAAGCCAAAAACAAGCAAAATTTCAATTTTTAAATAGTCGCAGTGCAGTTTTTGTGGGGGTTTTAAGTCAAGCAAATTTAAGCTATAGTCAAGCATATTAAAGCTAAATCAAGTAAATTTAAGTCAAAATTCACTATTGCTCACACTTTCAGAATAATGAATTTTAAAACATCTCGAAACTATCCGAAGTCGAGACATTGAAAAAAAAAATCACAGTTAGATTAAACAAAAATTATTATTTTCTTCTTCTTAGTAAATTTCTTTCTTTATAAACAAAAATGGAATTGCTGCCCACACAAGAAATGGAAAATAATGATGTATGTAAGCAAAGTAAAAAGTGTGGTGAAGTATTAAACATAGACAGTTTTTTATCGCATAAACATACAAAAGATAAACATATTAACACATGTAAAAATGTTTCGCGGAATATGTCAGAAGGCGTTATGAGTTGAAAAATGAAAAAAATACTATGTGAATGTGGAAAATATATTTGTAATGCATATCTCAGAAAGCATAAAAATACTAAATTACACAATACATATAAAATTCTACAAGGTGATTATTGAACTAAGACATGCCTTGTATGCAATGTGAACAAATCCATCGACTTTTTTTTCATCACATAAAGGCACAATAGATAAGCATTTTAACATCTGCAAAAAAAATTATAGTGAATATACTATATGTCGTTATGAGTTATAAAAAGAGAAAGTACTATGCAAATGTGGAAAATATCTTTATAATCTATCTCTAAAACGGCATAAAAATACTAAATCACACAATATAGCAATATATATTTCAAATGAAATTCAACATGATAATTTATGGAACCTTTATAAATTTGTTTTTTATTAAATAAAGTTAAAATGTCGTCGAGCAATCTTGCAGTTGAGTTGGGTGAGTGCGGGGGTTATGAAATATAGCTAAAAGTTTAAAAATAAACAATATGTACAAACTAAGGAAAGAGGATTTAATTGTAAATATTATAACACAACATAATACTATTCAAAGACGAGAATATCGGTTTAAAAATCCTACGGAGAGTCGAAATGATTTAAAAGTTGTGGAGTTAAGAGCTAAAGCCAAAAGTTTTAAAAGAGAAAGTATAGAGAGACTAAGGAAAAATGATTTAATTACAACTCTTATGCCATTTATTTTAAATGAAGAAACAAAAATTTTTTTTTGCAAATTTACCTTTCTCATACGCCAGTGTTAAAGAAAAAATATTCAAAATATAACAATAAATTAAAGAAAATATTCTCCTTTTCTAATAATGTATTTTAAGCCCTAGAAATAAAAGTGACCAGATAAAATCGAACTTTAAATTTTACCTATTTCAGATGTCAATATTAAAGAACTATATAAAGAAAACAAAACTAGCATTAAATTATATATGATTTGCCGCAAGCAAGAGAATAATCAAGTAGAATTATTTACATTTCAATCATCTAACTGTACAATACTGAGCGAAGAAGATATAAAGATTTACAAAACCACAAAACAAGAAATACTTACACATTTATCTGATTTTCAAAGAAGAGGTTCAGGATGGACTTTAGATAGAGTAATTGGATTACAGTAAAATATAAACATGTATAATCCATTAAATTGAACATCATATATTGATCTGCCAGAAGAGATTAAGAATAAAAAAGAATGTATTTATGTAAAAAAATGAAGATCAAAAGTGTTTTCTTTGGGCAATAAAGTATGCATTTTTTCCAGCCATCAATCATTCAGATAGTGTAACTTAATATAAAAATGTGGGGATTAATATCGATAAAGTAATAGATAAATATGAATATCCTATTAAAATCGATGATATACCAAAAATAGAAAATCAAATTTCTCGCTCTACATATGTATACTCTTTTGATGACAAGTTCAATGTATATACACTAAAACTTACAAAACAAAAAAAAAGGGTAAGAATATAAATTAACTTTATTTCAAAGACGACGAAAGCTCACATTACTGTTAGATAAATGATTTATAGACGTTAATTTAAGCACAAAAAACTAATCACCAACATAAAACTAATATATGTAATATATTCATATGTGTCTTCAAATTTTTACATCTCAAGAAAAATTAAATTAACATAGAGAAGATTGCCCTAAAAAAGAATCAGTAAGAATCGATTTGCCTTTAGAAGGCAAATTTATTTGTTTTAAAAAGTATAAACATACAATGAAGGTTCCTTTTGCAATATGTGCAGGTTGTGAATCAATTCTAAAGAAAATATCTACCACTAAACCTAACCCAAGAGAAATAAAAAAAATTTAAATTAATCCAAAAATATCCTGTTTTAACCCTGTATTTGATTTCGTATCCAATTGGATACATACATTTGCGTTGGTCTTCTTTCAGTTATGTTACTTGAAAATTTCATCAAACTTGTCATGGTGTCCACTTGGACACCTCTTCTAACATGTGGTGAGCTCTAGTGAATAACAGCCGTACTATTAATTGTAGTGTGCCAAGATGGCGGAACACCAGCAAGCTCGTTCATGTCATGAGGTTAGTAATCTGATTTTGCTTGATCAATCACTTGGTTTTCGCTAAGTTTTTTTGTGCAGGTTTGATGTTTTATGGAAGATAAAGTTGGTTTTCAATATTATTTTACCTAATTTCTCTTTAGTTACTAAAACCCAGGTATCAAAAGTTTGATGTATCCATGTGGATACATTACTATTATCTCAGGATTTGGCCTTTTTTATATAATGTATCCATATGGTTACAATGCCAATTTTCTATTTTCGTGTTTTCAAAAAAACTATGTTTCAAATATGTGAATATACTATGATTTATCTAATCTAATAATGTTATTTTGCTAGTCTTTCTAGCTTAGTCTCCTTCACACTGGCTTACATTGTGAGAGGTTCTAAGTTCAAAACTCAAATAATATTTATGATAGTTAGTGTTGAATGAACTGCAAATGTAAATTAATTCAAATTAAATTTTTTTTTCAGGCAAAGCACTGTTACGGTTCAAAGACTGAAAATTATGAGGTAAGTACTAGATACATATGTGCCTCCTGACCCAAGTATATCTGATGATGAGGACATTGTTGGAGATGATGAGGAATTTATAAGGAAACTGGATTACCCGGAATCATCAGAACCTCCATCTGTTGACAGTTCTTTTCAAGACATGCTAGAAAGAATTTCATTTAGTGAATACAAAGTGTGTCAGACCACAACCCCACTGGAAAAACTTATCACAGACCCAATAAGTTTGAACACTGCTATTCCAGGTATAAATACCTTAGGCACAGATACTGCAGATGTTGCTATACTAGATACAGACATAGGTGTAGTTCCCTTTGACAAATCCACTGCAGATGTAGTTGCACTGAATAGAGTTGTTGCAAACATAGCTCGCCTGGACACAGCCACTGCAGATGTAGTTGCACCAGATAGAGTTGCGGTGGATGTAGTTTCCTTTGACACTGCCACTGCAGGTGTAGTTGCACTGGACATGGCCACTGCAGGCGTAGTTACACTGGACACAGCCACTGCAGATTTCGTTTCACTGGATACACTCGCTGCAAGTGTAGTTGCCTCGAACACAGTTGCTGTAGACATTACCCCTGTGCCAGGCACTACAGATTTAGTGGTCGGGGACATGCCAATGCCAGACACATCTCCAGTAGCAACAGTAAACAGGAAGTGGAAATGTGTTCAACAAGAAGAAGAATAAAGAAGATCAAAAAAGGAGAAAACAAAGCCAAGGCCCAGAAAATCATCCCTTCCAGTACCAACAATAAACAGGAAGCGGAAATGTATGCAACCTGAAGAAGGCAAACAAAGTTCGAAAAAGTTAAAAAAGTCAGATGATAGAAAATTATATTTCAAGGATAAGGATGTGTTTTCCAATGTCATTGTACCAGAAGATAACTTTTCGATACCTGATTTTATCAGAAATGGATTATTTCCAGAAATTTTTCTCTGAAGAACTGATTGATTTGATTGTATCAGCAACTAACCAGTATTCTGTGCAAGTGACAGAACATTCCATAAACATAAATCACAATGACATTTGAGACTTTTTGGCAGTTGAACTTAATATGGGCTTTGTAAAATTACCAGCCTACACCGATTGTTGGAGTAAAAGTCTTCGTTATGAAAACATATCTCAAATAATGCCGTTGAAGAAATATCAATTGTTGCAGAAATATCTTTATTTTGCTGACAATACAAAAGTTGATGACGACCGTTACTTCAAAGTCCGCCCAGTATTGGACATTGTGAGAGCAAATTGCATTTCAGTCAAAAATGAAAGGCGACAGGCAGTAGACGAAATGATGGTGCCCCATAAAGGAACAAGAGCTGCGAATAGGAAGCAATACACCAAAAGCAAGCCTAAAAAGTGGGGCTTCAAGATTTTTGTTCGGGCAGGTGCATCAGGCTTTGTATATGATTTCCTTGTTTATGGAGGATCTGACACCTTCTATCAATATACTTTCCAACAGAAGAAGAATTTGGTCTCAGTGGTAAATTCGTCATAACCCTGTGTAAGTCAATAATACAGCCATGCCTAACAGCTCTATACTTCGACAATTTTTCCACAACGTTTGAACAGTTACACTTTTTGATGAATGAATTTGGTATCCTGGCTCTCGGAACAATGAGAAAAAATCGTTTAAGAGGCTGCGAAAAAGAAGAAAGGAAGAAGTCACCTCGTGGCAGTTGCTACCAAAAGGTAGACAATTACAAGATAATCGTTCTTGCCAAATTGAGCATATAATTTTATTGTAAAAGAACCTGTTACGACTGTAAAGAGACACTCCAAAGAAGAGAAAACGAAAGTTTATTTACAGTGCCCTGCTATCGTGAAAGACTACAATGCTTATATGGGTGGTGTTGACATTGTCGATATGTTAATGGCACCTTATCGCACAGTGTTGAGAACTAAAAAAAATGGCATTTGGCCATATTCTCTCAAATAATTGAGCTGTGCATAAACAATGGATAGCTTCTTATGCGGAGTGAGGCGAACATTCTTGCTCAGCCTGAAACTTGTACATTGAAACAATTTCGACTTACTATAGCCAAAAGCTTGTTGAAAAAGGAGAGGGCCTCGAGGAATATAAGTACTTCTCCTAAAGAAGCAAAGATCAAAACGCCAATCTCAAATCTCATATATTTTATTTGCCTGCAAAGTGGAATAAATAAATAATAATGTCCACTTATATAATAATCAAAATTTTCTGTACTTTTTTGGTGGATTGTACTGTTTATAAAATAATAACTACAAATTTAAATTTATCAGTTGATACTGTAACTGTTATTAAGGGGTCAATAGATTACTGTAAATGTTTTGATGTTAAAAGAGGTGATATTTAAATTTTTAAATAAAAAATCTGAATATGTTGATGAACTGATGACTACAATGGGGATATTCTCGAAATATAAAATAATAAATATAAAGAATAAATATAAAAATTTAACATATATCGTAAATATAATTTTCTTTTCTTTTGCTCTTAAATGGAGAATATTTGGTGTTTGAAGTGTAAGGAACTTACTAAAAATAATAATAAAAAAATTAAAATACTAAAAATGGATGATTAGTTCAGAAATGTAAATGTTCAATACGTAATTATTATTAATCAAAATTTAAAAAAAAATTGCCAAATGTAAGAGAAGGAATAATAAATTAACTGTATAAACCAACAAGAATAAATGTTCTATGAAGAAAAGTAATGACATATGGAATTGTTGATTTATGGCAAATTGATCTTGTAGAGATGGACACTGGTAATTTAAAAGGCATATCACATCCAAATAATGGATATAAATATATTATGACAATTATTGATGTTTTTTTTTCTTCAAAATATGCATTTGCTATATCTATAAAAGATAAAACAGCAAAAAATATAGTAAATGGTTTAGAGTAGACATTGATAAAAAGGAAACCACAAAATATACAAAGTGGTAATGGTTCTGAAATTTATAATAAAACATTTAAAGATTTTGTGCAAAAATATAACATCAATCACTATTCTACAATCAGTGAAATAAAAGCTAGTGTAGTAGAAATATTTCATTACACAATGAAAAATAAAATGTGGAAAAAATTTGCTTTGATTGGTAATTATAATTGATAAATATATTCGTTGAATTAGTAAAATAATATAATAATATGAAACATAGAACTATTGGCATGAAACCAACTGAAGTCAAGAATAAAAATGAAAAAAAAAAATCTATATTAAACATATATGTTTACTAAACCAAAATATAAAGTTGGCGATGTTGCCCATGTTTGCAAAAATAAACCAATTTTTGAAAAAAGTTATACCCCTAATTAGACAACAGAATTTTTACTATTTTTAAAGTTTTAAATTCTGATATAACTACTTACAAATTAAAATATATCAATGGAGAATAAATAAAAGATTGTTTTTATAAATAAAAAATAATGAAAACTAACTATCCTAATGAATATTTGATTGAATAAATTTTAAAAACTAAGGGTGATAAAATAATGTTAAATTGTTGGTTTTTGATAACTCTTAACTCTTGAATCAATAAAACAGATGTTTTGTGAATTTCATTTTTTTTTTATTGAATCTAGTAAACAGCAATTTATTTTAGCAAGTTTTTCAGCTCTTGGCTAAGCAGGGGTTAAAATTTTAGACAAATTTTCTAAACCAAAATTAATTATATGTAAATATGATTTTTGTATTTTTTATGAATAACTGGTTTTTTTTACTGTCTTTCCAATTTAATTATTTTTTTGTTTCATCCCAAAATTTTGCATTTCTTATGTTGCCTAGTTGTAATCTGCCTAATAAATCTTTACACAATAATTTTAATTTTTTGTCGACAATGTGGTCATCTAACACTTAAAATAGTTTTGTTTGCAGATTACATAATTGTCATGCTGCTACCAGGTGAGGGCCAGCAGTGACAGAGGATTGTGGTAGTTTATGATTACAAGGCGATAATTCCAGTAGATGTTAAGGGGAAGTAATGATGCCACCATCTCAACTTCGTAAACTGAATTACAGGTGATTGGGGAACCTATCGCTGAGATGTAGTTGCGATCGTTAGTTTTCAGTTACAAAAGGCAACCAATGGCCTAAGGCCTTCTTTGTGGGATGCGGAGTATCGTGGAGGATGAAAACCCGGAATGCAAAAGTTCTTGAACGAGTCGTGTTTACAACAATAATAAATTTACTTGAGACTGTGATTATTAACTCTATTCGCATGTTATAGAATAATAGACTTCCATTTGAAGACTAGCTTATTTGATATAACAAATACCCCTAAGTAACACATACGCATGCACACTCAAAACAGAATACTGATAATCTTTATAGTAATAATAACTAGATAGAACACCATTTAATAAATCCGAACTACTAATCTCTCGATGGATGGGATGACTGTGCCCATACGCAACAAACTTTACTAGGTTATCATGCACCAAAATCATTAAAATAAAATTCCTTAATAAAATAAAGTAATGCATGCTACTGTCATTCACACAAGACTCAGCTAGACTTCTCCTGTGAGTGTGTGGTCAGGGACCTGGTCAACATGAATGGTCCAACAACACTTGCGACAAAATGCTCTGACAGAGGAGACTGCTGTACTGTGCCTATTCCAGCACTCTCTCATTTTGCACACTTTGTAATAATATTCCAGTGTATGTGCCTGGCTCAAGCACATAGGACTAGGCCTAAATGGAACTACACGACTTGTTCCTGCAAAGGAGGTACTCATAGTAGAAGATCCTTATCCATTTCATCTCAAGCTATTTAATGCTGTTGATTGGCAAATAGCGAATATTCACAACAGTTTAGAAAATGTGTTCTGATAAGCAATCATCATTATCGTCCATGAATCTCAGGTTAGTTAATTTTACCAAAGTAGAATGTAATTTGATAAATAATAATTCAAAAGGTCAAAGTTAACACATTTATTGATAATATACTTCAAACATTCTATGATGGAGAGTTTTAGTTGTAGGTTACAATTATTACATACTGGGTTAGTGAATTTTCCAGATAAATGATCATGGTGATGTAATTTTTTACTATCCTTTGAATATTCACGCTGACATACTGTACAATTTTTGGATTTATTATGAAATACAGTTTCTTCTTTTGTTAGAGGATGCATTGGTTCACTTTGTGAATACATTTTTCCAATATATCTACTTCTCTTTTCATTGATTCTATCAACTTTTTATGTGCATTTGGACCTCGATACACAACTGGGGGTTTATAATCATCATATTTACATACAATACAATAACAAAAACCAAAATCTTCATGTAACTGATGCTTCATTGAGTATGATTCATCATTTAACTTTAAATCAATGTTATTTATTTGAATATTAGTAAAATTTATATCCTTCTTTAAGTACTTCTCTATAAAAACCATTATCAATATCTTCTTATGTTAACCCTTTACTTGGCAAGATTGTTTTCCATTGGTAAATTAGTTAAATTTTTCATGAGTTTAACTATTGTTAAACAAAGTAACAAAGCAAATGTTCATTTTTCAGTTTTTAATAGTTTATAACAAAATTTCGTGATGTATCCATATGGCCCCACTGCCACATCTACAAACTTTTTTTTTTTTTTTTTTATAATTTTCTTTGTATCCACATTGATACACTGCCAACACTGCAGATATATACCAATGCCATAGTCACAAATTGTAATGTATATTTTACAGATTGAACTTTTGGAAAAAAAATTTATTCAAATACACATGATAGCAAATCTATAGTATACAAGCATAATGTACAGTAATTCTAAGTTTATAGTACAATAAGGAACATTCAAACGAACACATCGCGAAAATAGTGCAATAAGAAACAATAAAATGAACAATCACTAAACAGTATCATAAGTTGTGAAATTCTGAAAAAGATAATCTTATCACTAAAATTTAATTAAAAATCTACATATTAGTATGTACATATAAATATGGGAAGGTACAACTAAATTTTAATTTATATATAAATATCTAAATATATATTAATGTACATATAAATATGGGAATAAATTAAATGTATAAATATAAATATGTACAAATAAATATGGGAATATAAAATTAATTTAAATATTATATATAAGTATGTAAATATAAATACGAAAAAAATTAAATATAAGTAATTATGTACATATGGCTACGAGCATATGTAAATAACATATTGTTATTATAGTACCTGCATGTTTTCTTCTGGGTCTAACGAATATGTGGGTTTTCTCAGAGTGCTTCCATACTGCGAAGATGAATTGTGGATACGAAGGCCTGCCTTTTGATCTCTACATTCATGTACCCTCGACCTGAATTATCGCTAACTGGTTGTCGCCAATGCCGATTCTGCGATGAGGTTATCGCGTATTTGCAAAATGCCCGTCAGCTTGAGAGGTCAGTCCGAACGAAGAGTCCTGTTCACGCGAAGACGATCAATTGGGAAGCATGGGGGAATACTGATGTAGTTCTGGGCACTTTTATTCCAAACTATTAATAAAGTTTGCCCAGGAAGAGATGAACTATACCGTGGGACCTGGATATATACTGTTTGAAAGTGAAGTTATTAAATTAAATGTTCGCATTTCAGATGTTAGAGATAGGACTATGAAAGTTTTGTTTAAAATATATGAATATTTTTTTCACTTGCGATCAACACACACACACACTCCGCACATACTAACGCACATACCACTGCACTTAGCACCACAATCACAATCACTACTGCACTTAGCACCACAGCACCGCAATTAGCACCGCTGTCAGCACCGCAATTAGCACTGCAGCATCGCAATCAGCGCCACATTTAGCACTGCAATTAGCACCACAACACCACAATTAGGGGTCATTATGGGTCGATGGGGTCAATTTTATAACATCACACATCCAAATGTATTATTTTGGTTAACTATTGCATTTTTTAAATACCTTTCCAGATCTAGGAGAATATGGAGAAATTTTTCTTTCAGGTGTACTTGGTACTGAACTTGAATGTTATATTTATATAGTTTTGATAAATTGGTCTAATTATATGTTTGTACTTTCAACCTTTATTAGAATTTACTTGATTATCAGGATAATATTCTTGAAATACGAAATTTGTTACTATAATAATGTCTATATAATTTTATAGTCATTATCATTGTATTAACCTCTAGATCTTATTGATTATTATTATTATTATTTTTTTTTAACAAATGTGAAAGCTCTTCTGGTAATGTATATTATTCATATTTAACTTTTAGTATATCATTCTCTAGCGTTACTTTTGTATCACCAATGTAAAAATTATTATTTTTTCCACGTAAACCATATTATTCATCAATAACATTAATTTTTCCAGAAATTTCTTTTGCAAGTGTTATATTAGAAACAGATGTGGTATGCGGCAAATCTTTTAATGGTATAGTCCCATTCGCTCTTCCAAATTAGGATTTTCTGAAAATAATTCTCTTTCAAAAGATGTTTCTTCTGGTGTTGGTGATAATCTAAATGTTTTGCTGCTACTGGAACAAGCATAGTTATTCATTTTTTATTTTATTTACTTACTTGTTCTACCTTTTTTTTTATATCAACATTTCATAATTCGTTAATGAATGGAAGTTCTTTTTTTTTATTATATTCTGCTTCATGATTCTTTTTATAATTTCTGTATTTTTCAATGAGTAATTTAACTCGAGAACTTCATTTCTTTATAAATGAGTTATAAAAGCATTGAGAGTTTTAGAAGGCAAACTTTTCCCCCAACAAATCCAACTAGTAAGAATTTAAATGTTTAAAGTAGTAGAATTGACTTTGTTATTCCTATAGGTAATGGAGTTTATTTTCCAAATGACGCTTATGTTTTTGAACAATATCCTTTACTAAAAAGAGATAAAGAAGGAGATAAGGCAAAATATGATGAATCAGATACTATGTATTGATGTTTGTTCAATTTTTTTCCTTTTCAATTTTCTAGAGTGGAATTTTCAAAACATGGTATATTATTGAAGCTGTTGATAATCCTGAAATAACATAAAAAATTATGTATATTTGGTTAAGATCACCAGGCGAACAAATTTATTTAGAAGTTACTGGTATTGGTAATAAATAACGGGAAAAAGCTGTTCATAGTAATAAAATAAATGAAATAATCTATCCATTGAGATATCTGTTTGGTTTTATTAGAGATAACACTGAAATTTGCTGGCAAGGTGGTTATAAAATTACTTTTATTCGTAAAACAACTTATGACAATTGTTTCTTTGTTTATCAACCTAAGAAAGCAGATTGTTAACTTGGAGATTATGCTTATCGCGATAGCATTGTTATTAAAAAACTAGAAATTATGTGGCCGATTTTTGAATATGAATCTAACACTGCCACTGCAATGAGAGAAAATGTATACAAAAACCCTAAAATACACATTAGTTTTAATTATTGGCAATTTCTAAGAAAAAGAAGTTCCTGCTGGAACAACTGTTTTTAACTTTGATATAAAATATCAGTTTAATAATTTACAGTTTGATATGTCTGATTTTGTAATTGTGGGTTTTCAAAATAAAAGAAAAAATCGTTATGAGCAGTACCTATGTACACACATCTATTTTTTATCACTGTAACGTAAGAAATATTTATGCTAAGAATGGGAGAAATAAAACTTTTCCAAAAGAAAATTGGAATCTAGATATTGAAAACGGTCTTTGTCATACAGAATTTCTTACTTATAATGATTTTAGAAATTCAAAATCAAAACTAGTTACTGTATATGGAAATAATTAGCTGTATTATAAGCCAACTATGAACTTTCATGGAGGTGTCAATTATTATTCATTTTGGAAGCGAAGGCCATTATATGTTATTTATTGTTTATATAGAAAACAACTGTATTTAAAGATAAAACAAACATAAAAATTCGTGTTGATTTTAATAAAGCTGTTGAAACAAAAACAGTTTGTAATGTTGTTCTAATTAGCCAAATGAATCTAACTTATGATTATTTGAAAGAAAGAATTACTGAAGATATATAAATTTTAAAAATAATAAATTGATGAATTAAGCGATTTTAAATCTAAATATATCGATAATTTAATACAATTTATAGATGTATTGTTAAATTGTTTATTCTTTTAAAACAATTACAAATTTTTAGAAGTACATTTGAGTTGTTTTATCGAATAAAAAATAATTTGTTAACTAAAAATGAGCCTTTTCTCCTAGTGTCAGTTTTATTTGTGTCGCATTTGTAGACTTTTTTATTTTGTGCAATCTACATTTTTCTCTAAATAATTATTATTTTTAAATTAAAATGTATTCGATTGTTTTACCTTGTCGTTTGTCTAACATTTTAAAAGGTGGCGATGTTTTAATTACACCTTCCTATACATGAAATAATGCGTATGACAATATAAGAGAATTAGTTTTCAAATTTCATCTAAATCTACAAAACTTATAACTTTTGATCTTAGAAAATATTGACGATAAATATAATCTTCGAGAAATAGGTGACGAAATTGAGCATATAGATGCAGTGTTAAGAAAATGAGTAAAACTTCGAATATAAAATACAATAATAAATAAATAATATTATATATGATTTTGACTTAAATTTACATGATTTAACTTGCATATTTAGCTTAATTTGACTTTTTTTTTTAGCTTGATATTAGCTTAAATTTGCTTGACTTAAAACGCACATGAAAACTGCACAGCGATAAAAAAAATAGAAATTTTGCATTTTTTAGCTTATAATTTTCTTGTTATTTTGCTTGTTTTTGAGAACTAAAAATGTGGGGTGGTCCAGGATCGGCTTTTGCATATTACTGACCCACATACAAGGGAGGGATACACAAATGAAAATAAGAATGCGGTTGCGCCATATGACAGAACATGGCACACCTACCACACGCTGTACCTGTTGCACTGTGTCTTACAACACGTCACATGAACAGGTTTCATTCTAATTGTGTAGGTTTTACCATTCGATAAATGAATCTGTTATGAACTGTGGGGTTTCCCATCTGCAATTGCAATGTTAACAGGGAAGCAAACGACGATAGGTACACTGCTTATTCGTCTTCTGCGCATCTACCCAACATTGACCTACCCCGAAAGAACACAACTGTCAAAGTCACATGGTCAACAGTGATGAAAGTGTTTGTTTATATCTTGATTTTTAAATGACAAGCACTATTAAATGAAAAATAATACTTTTAACAATTTTAATTTAATCAACCTGCATTACAAATTGGTCAGAGGAAGTATAAATACATCTCAAACCATTTGTTTACAAATCAATTATCAAACTTAAAATCCAAACAATGCCATTTTCGCTAGACGTGTTGGCAGAAAAGCAGTCCACTGTTGGGACACGGAGATCAGTTGTGCGCAGCCAGCGAGATCGGCCTGCCTCTTCTTTAGTCTATGGCCTGGACACTAGCTTGAAAAGTTGACGCCCTTATTGACTTCATGAACCCAACCACAGAAGTAGTGATGTTTGAAATGGCTAGCATTAGGAGAGGAATTGCAATTTTTTCTTAAATTGGGAAAATGACATTCATATTTCTGTGGTGCTATTCCTATACCAGCAATGCTAACAACACTAGTTTGCTTGCAGCGCTCTGCGGCTACCGCATAAACTAAATCAGTCCTTTTGCTAACATTGTTACATATGCGAGTATCCAGACCTGTCTTCTACGGCCTTGGCCCGTAGTAAGGACCCATCCATGTATTTACCGGAAGTGGTTTCGGGAAACCATGGAAAATCGAAATCAGGATGGCCGTACAGGGATTCGAACCCAGATTCTCCTAAATAAAAGTCCGAAGGTTTACCACCCTGCCAACTCATCCGGCGTTGGTAACGTGTGTATGGATATAACTATCCCGTTGATGAAAATTCTGTTTAAGTACAAGTTAAATTCAAATATGTGGATGGATATTCGGGTAGAGGTAAGTCGTATTTAAGAATTACCCACCATTACCTTTTTGAAAAATGAATTGTTGCAGGATTTCCGGACTAAGAAAATTTTCCAAGCATGTTTATAGCAATGGAGGTGTCAAATGCTTCTGTTGAGCAATAATTATCAAAACTGAACTTGGTATTTGTCTTCAAAAAGTATAATCATTCGCAAAAAAAGTGATCACGTTGAAGGTGCGTCGCAGTAGCACATAAATAGTTACAGGCACAGGACATAATAGCATGTTGATAGATAAAAAAATATTTTACCACACCAAACATGTATTGCAGGGAACAAAATTTGCAGGATGTGCTTAGTATGGTGTAAGATCAGCCGTGGCATGGAGACAGTCAGCGATGCGGTCGGACATGGACTCATACAGACGTCGGATGTTCTCCTGGGGAAGATCGTGCCACAGCTGGCGCAACTGACCCTCCCAATCTCCCGTTTTTGCTGCTGGTTGAAGTCGCCATTCTATTTGTTTCAGACGTTTTCGACTGGCGAGAGGTCCTGGGACCTTGCTGGCCAAGGAAGCATGTTGATATCACGAAGACAGGTCAGAAATGCACGCGGTATATGAGGCCGGGCATCATTCTGCTGGAAAAATTGGTTGTCTAGCTGCACCAGGAAGGGGAGGGCACATCGTCGCAGAATTTCCTAGCTGTAACGTCGCGCCGTCAGGGTGCCAATGGGGTGCGGGAATCATAAGAAATGCCATGCCAAACCATGACACCTCTCGCTGGTGCGTTGTGTCGCTCTGTAGTGAAGCGTGGGTCACGGCTCTGTCTAGGGCGTCTCCAGGCTCTAATTCGGCAGTCATCTGTATGCAGACACAACCGTGATTCGTCGCTGAACACAATCAGCGAGCTGCGATCTTGCCCGTTCCCGGCAGAAGGCCACACATGCTCGGCGATTCTCAGGTTGTAATGGTAGACGCTGTAAGGAATACCACGACGATAGTACCCGCTCTGCTAGCCGCCTGGGTATAGTACTGGTGGACACAGACGTATCCCCAGCTGCCGTGACATGTCCCTGGATGTTGCGCAGTGACTTCCGTAGATGACTTACATCCTGTCGCACGAGGAAACGATCCTCCCTGCTGCTGGTCCCCTGAGGTTAACCCGAGACTTCTTGACGGGTTTGTGTAACTTCCTGCTAGTAATGGCGTCCAACATCGACTCACTTGTAGGCAAAACATTTAAAGGGCGAGCTATGCGCGAAAACGTCCAACCTGCTTCTGGGTGGCCGACGATGTGGCCTTTCTCAAACTCATCCATCTGTGCATATGCTTGTCGAATGCACCGCCAGGGCATGCTACGTGTTCACTGATCTTGGCTCTGTGGCTGATACGGATAACAAGGCTTTATTTGGTGTCTTACAGTTATGAATGATGGAGGATATGCATCCTCCTAAGTGGTACATCCGCGCATGCAAACAGTAATGAGAAACGTGTCTGGCTATGCCGATACTGTGCGGCAACCTTCATTGTACTGGTGCGATTCGTTCATGGAGATATATATGTTTTTTTTAATGAGTGTATTTGAAGGGAAGCTTCGATAGAGATTTAAATTTATATATAATTAAATTAATTGTTTTCAATGAATAGTATGTCTAAAATCTGTTGATAAACTAATTGAAGTTTATGATCATGTTAAAACATTATTCAGTGAAATAAAAAAACTCCAAATAAAATGGATTTAAGTTAAATGTTGCCGAAATTCGGCCCTGGCGTTGCTTATCTCCTCGTGAACATTCTACCCTCTCGCCAGCATCTCGCTCTCAGTTGTACATTCTCTTAACAGTAACCACAGAGCATGGGTCGTGTGAACAAGAACTGACAGCTACTATTTAGAATCTACTGATTCATAACTCCACATAAAAGGGTCGTATGCATAAAGCGAATAGTTATATAATTTTATTACATTCATCATGCAGACGAATGGGGCAACAGCCAGTCACATCAGAGCAAAATATTTGCAATAGATTTATACTCGGCTGTAAAAATTGTTATGCTGCAGAAATGAACAAGATTTTATCACAAGAAATTTCGCAAGATAAGCACATGTCAAAGACATGTGCTGTTTATGCATGCTTCTGCACGCCGTCACAAGGAGTGCCACTAGTCTAGCAGACGACATCAACACATACTCAACTTTTAATTAATTACCTGCAGTACCCATTCTAATATTATATAAGTAATATTTCCAGCCTAGGGCATTAGTATATTTTGTTACCTCCAGATGTCGCAACAAATGCTACCGGAAAGTACCACCAGAGGGCAGAACATAAATATTAGCAACGTTTAGGAGTTTCCAAACAAAAATATGAGCAAGATGCTTATCTTCAAGGACTTAGAACGGAGATAAAATCAAAGATTCCCAGGGGCTGTAAACAGGTAAGGCCGAAAAATCATACGTTTGGGTATCGTGTAGGCAGCAAAACCAAGACAGAATTTGAAAAAAAAAAAAAAAAAAAAAAAATGATTTGCAATATACACGCGATTGGTGTGAGCCGAGTGCGACGACTAAATGAAGTTGCTAGGATAGTTCCAAGTGACCGAAGACAAAAAAAAAAAACATTTCTGTCTCTGGAATTCGAGGTAGTGCTGTGTCAGTAAAAGAGAAACATATTAGGAGTTTTCCTACACATTTTGCACATTACACGAATACTGACAAGCACTACCTAAGTGCGAAGTTTAATATAAAAACTATGTTCGACCTTTTTAAGGATAAGTACAGTCATCTGAACGTAAAATATAGGTTCTACTGTAAAATATTCAAACAGCGATTTAACTTTTTTTGGGTCGCCCTCAGGTCGATACCTGCTGTGGAAGTGAGGAACTGTCTGTCAAAATTTAAAGTCCATCACTAAACGACACTGCAAAAATAGTAGCAGTAGCGGAATTGTTGGTTCATAAGCGATAAACAAACAAATTCTCTTCTAAGCTGAAGGTCATAAAATTAAAACGTTTAGAAGATGAGCTAGTGGCTGCCATTTCATTTGGCTTCAAAGCACAACTGTGCGCTACCAGTAATTACAGTGCAGGAAGCATACTATCTGCGGCAAATGACTGTAATTTCTTTTCTGTTACGTCTTTGGGTACAAGCCATTCACAATGATTTTATGTGTACCATGAAGATTCTGCCAGACAGGGTCCTAATGAAGTGACATAATTTCTACTTGATTATATACAAACTGACATACCGAACACAGCGAAGCATATTCATATTTTTTCCGACAGTTATCGTGGCCAAAATAGGAACCATAGAGTAGTTTGATTTTTCTTAGGACTTATGATCACTGGTCGTTTCCTAAGTATTAACCAGTACTTCCCTCAAAGAGGACATTCCATCTTGTACGCCTTTTACAGAGTTCCAGAGTTAACCACTACACCAGAGGAGTGTAAGTTATTTGCTAATAACCACTAAAGACTATTGATACACACAAGGTTCTACAAGTCTTTCCCCAAACACAAGAGTATATCTGCATTTACATATTCTCTTCCTATTTAAGTCAACCGAACTACATTACAATATATAAAAAAACGCGTTTATCACTGTTAACCATGTGACTTTTGACAGTAGTGTTCCTTTGGGGTAGGTCGATTTAGGGTACATGCGCAGAAGACGAGTAAGCGCTCTACCTCATATTTAGTGCATGATCTAGTGTCACCCACATAGTTCAGATCCAACTCGCGCGGACGGCCGGTTCCATTTCACACTTCTCGTGCAACAAGAGGTGTGCCCCGCTCTTCAGGGGTCACGTGTAACTAAACTTACCCGCCACGCTACCTGCACGAGCGAAACGTGGAACGCAATAACCAGACATTTATGTCGTCGTTTGTGTCAGGTTTTCTGTACCCATTTTACAATTAAATGACGTGAACGCCGAACGGTCGCCTGGATCGACAGCAGTTTCAAATGAGATGCTCGCCTGTTATTTTATAAGCAGTAATTATATTGCGCCTGCGAAACGAGACGTAGGCAAGAGAAGAAGACAGAAATAAAATAATATTTCGGACGATGTGCACACTTTGATCTTTTTGAATACGTACAGGCACGTAATTGACTACATTTTCCTACTCCTCGTCATTTATATCCCCCTTTATGTCTACCGTGGAAGGACTGAGAAAAACATTGCAGACACGACGCCTCGCACTGAATAATTACAGGGGAACTTTCTTCTCTACCATTAAATTAACTGTACATGCTCAGCTTAATTTAGCTACGAGGTGCATATGCACAAATTCGCTATCCCTTTGGAATCGATGTAGGATTCGGAGCACTTTATGTCAAAGCAAGTAACGTTCATTTTTAGATTTTTAATAGCTGCCCCATTTAAAGGTTATCTCGAAAAAAGAACTCGCGTGACATTATTTCCTCATTTTCCTGTGGAAATTGACTCGTTTTGAAGAACTTTTTATAGGCTGTTTACGGTAAAGTGAGCACTTTTGAGGTCCTAGTTACTTTTTTATTTCGGCGATTTTTTTATATTTTAACCACTTGTTAAAATTAATATTACCATCCGATTAATAAATACAGTGTGTAGGTTCCACCGAACTCGGAAGTTAACGTCTAAGGCTAGAATAAATTATACTTTATTGACTATTGATACAAATGAGAGAGCTTTCAAAAATGCTCATTTTACAGTGACTAGCCTATAGTATTGTTACATGTTGCTGCTATTCGTTGTCTTCTTTACCAAGTCCTGCTTGCGATTGTGAAGGAACGTCTGGAGAGTATAATCTGAGAAGCGGGCGGCGATTTGCAAAGGCGTGCCTCCACGATAAGCCTGTCGCAACTCACGTGCTCCTCGCCTTCAGTGGATTGAATTTCCGCGGTTATCTGAAATAATGTTCTGGTTCATTCCCCTTGCCTCTCTCAGCGAAACTCGGTGCGCGGGGAAGATTCCAGATCGTGCCGCCGAGCAGAGTTTTGATAGCTCGAGAGTTTAGAGGCTTGCGCGACGATAAGCATCAGATGTGCGGCGATGACGAGCCACTGGAGCGGCGAGAGTGACTAGCGGGAGTTGAAGTCTGCGGACTGCGAGCATCGGTGCAATGGAGAGTGAGTTACAGCTATAGGCTGTTCACGGTAAACTGAGCAATTTTGAAAGTCCTGCTTGGTGTCCACTTATATGCACGTTGTGTATTCTTCCACCTTATGTAAAATTAACGTCGCTATGGGCTTTATCACTTTATTCATGCATCGGTAAAGTGAAACTGTGAAATTATTAGAAATGTGAACAGTTTAAAATATGCTAATTTTACACACTGGAGCGTTAAAAAAAACAGAAAGCGAAAAATATAATTTAAATTATCACAAATGGTTACCTAACCATGGAAGGACTTTCCCCTCGATCGTTACCAACTTTACAGGGCGCATTTCCCTCAGTGCGACCGTTAAATGTATGCTGGCAGGGGCAGTGACATTTTTCTAATGTTGATTTCTAAAGTGCTCATTTTATCGTAAACAACCTTTATTTGGAATGATGGCAATAGACAGATTGAACATGTTTAAATGCGTGTGAATTAAGTGACTACAACCAATATAGAGACAATGAGAAGGACTTTAATTAGAATTGAGGTAGACATTAAATATTGTACTCATTGAAAATAACAAGAATAAAAGTTGAGATAGGTAGTTTAACGCTATAAATAACAGTTGTTTGGAAAAAATAAAATCAAATACAGTTCTTTCGTTTTTATTAGGATATCCCTCCCTCACGAACTCGAAAACGCCCACATGGCGTCTTGTAACAGTATGTTTCAGTTCAGTTTCAAGGTGGATTAAGGAATGATGGTGTAGAACAAGGACCGCTGTTTATATGGCCTGTTACAGACGGGTCACTCGGCCGGGACCGTGTACTTGTACATGCCAGTGGGCGCTGCTACTCGGTGGGGTCGCCTTATGCCTGGTTCACATGTACGACAATCACGCCGAACAGACAGAGCGGAAAACTAAAACAGCCAATCAGAAGTCGTCCTCGGCTTTTGCACGACACGCTTGAAACTGAAAATGGCTTCTGGATTGGCTGTTCTAGTTTTCCGCTCTGTCTGTTCGGCGTGATTGGCGTACGGGTGAACCAGGCCTTAGTCATGGGTAACTGACTGAAATGTCTGGTGTTGGCGCAATAACACAGGCCCACCTTACTGAGTTGGCGTAGTGTATGAACTCAAGTACGTCACTGCTAACGTTTATTCTACTCAGGTTGGGAAGCTTAATGCTTTTAGTTTGGCAACAAACATTTTTCGCCACTAGGTAAGCGCTAGTGTCGCATTTGTACTGGATTTTATCTAATTATACGTAAAAAAATAATTGCAATAATCTTAAATCAAACATAAAATAACTACGTAACTAAGTAAAACCTTTCTCATTTATTATTAGCGTAGCTTAAAATTCTAATCAAAAGTGACCTCTTTGGACCACTGCGCACCTAGTATCGGAAATTTTCCCTATGCTAAATTCTCCCATAAAAATATCGTTTTGTTCCTGACATGAGTAAAATTGACCTTAGCCATGGCACAGCCAGTGATAGTAAGTCGAGGAAAATTTCCTTTTTAGAGAGAAATTTTGATACGTTCCGAAGCAAAAGAAAAAAAGGGAATTTTTCGCGAAGTTACTTAAAATTCTGGGAAATTTCAAATTGTTAGCGGGACATTATATATAATTGCGTTGGATGTTGCGGGTTTCTACCGTTTATTTACATCAACGGTATCTTTTTTGTGAAATACGCAACAAACATTAGTTTAGTATTTATGTTGTGTGATGCATAAGTTATGTTTTTGTAGTTTCGTTCGTTAGTTAGAATTTATATAGAAAGGGAAAATATCAGAGTCTAGTAAGAGCTGTGCTAACACACTTTCCATATGTGTGATCAGTAATAATTTCCAATCCACAATTCCTGGGATGATGAATACAGAGGAGACGCCAACAATGATATGGAATATTAAATGCTACACGGTAAGACTGTATTGCATTTTAAGTAGACAATGAAGGGTTGTTTCTGTATGAATATCAGTGCTTTCTTTGTACTTTATCAATATATACTTTTAATACTGCAATTTTGTGTGTTTTAAATGGAAATAAAATTAAGGTCGAAGGAAATTTTACTTAAAAAAGGGAAATTTTGGTAAGGCAAAAGGGAAATTTGCTCTCTGTTGCCATCACTGGCGAATGTGTACTGTAATGAACATGCCGCGGAGATGATGCGGAGCCTACCTGCGTTTACTCTTAGAGCTAGTAACATCACTTGCTTGTCCAGATATTCCCGAAAGCCGTGCCAGTTCGCATACTTATAGTCTTTAACTTTACGTGCTGGCATATTGTCCGTTTCCTGCGGATTAAAGTGAATATGGACGGGGTAATGGTCAGATGCCAGTTTGTGGATTACTTCAAAATTGAAATTAATATTTTAGCCCTTATTGAGCGCGATATTCAGAATAACAGGCTGGTGATTAAAAATAGCAGGATCAAATGCCGGTTCCAGTGTGGCATGTACAACATTTTCTTGGTGCTGAAATAAAATATTTACATTGCCTGTGCTCGTGTTAAAGCTCCAAGCTGGGTGTTTTGCATTTAAGTCACCGACAGCTGATGAAACCAGCGGAATGTTCAGTTAAGTCCGCGCGCGATAGTGTCCGTCCTGGCAGGCAATACATTGTATAAACATAAATATTTATTCTTTAATTTAATTTTTGCTCCGTGAGTTGTGGATACCTAACTGTATGTCATTTTATAGAATAACGGACTAAAATGAGAACTCCTCCATGCTTCGGTTCCCTGGCTTTACGATAGAAATTATAGGATAGAAAATTGATCTCAGGGCATCAGATGGGTCTCGTCAATGGACACTAGAGAGATCTGGTGGAGTAACAAGTAGTCTGCCAGCTCGTGTTTCAGGATGGAACTGACCTCTACGAACGAACTTCGGCAGGTGATTCCTCATGAAAAAATTAGATCGGAAATATACACACAACCTATAGCCTACGTCTATTTCGAAGGGGTGTAACCACCCTTGAAACTAATGTTTTTTTGTTAGTAATGCAGTCAGAATGAACGATAAATGACTACGTTTCTGGATACTGCATTATCAAACGACGAAGTACAAAGCAGGCAAATATGGACTCCGATATAAACCCTCATCCATGAAAAGGTAGGGGTTGGCAGCAAATCTATGAAAATAAAACTGTAACTGCACCACTGTGTTTGTTGTTTCCTGTGGATTTGTTATCTGCTGTACATGGTGAACAAAAATACAATCTTGTTTTTCAAGCTAAATGCCACATTTTAGAGAAATTAATTTATAATATTCCAACACTGAATCTCAACATCTAGTACAAAGCAAAACATCTGCTGTTGGTGCATGATGTTACTATTTTAAAAGACACCAAGTAATGGTGGAAAAAAATCGTGTCCATGTGTTATCCATATCTAACCCAAACGAACTATAGCTGCAATGAAAATAGGGTCCGTGGTGGTGCAGTGTCCAGACTGCTTGCCTCTCACCCAGAGTCCTGCAAAACCCTACCCGGTTGGGCCCAACCCGGTCGTATACTCGGATAGGTACGGCCCGGCCCGACCCATACACGTAATACTTCAGGCCTGGCCCGGCCAGAGAATAAATAGCGTTACGGGCTGGGTCGGGTCGTAGTACTACTGCAGATACCATCACATGTGTATATATATATATTAACATACGATAGGAATGTACATAATTATGTATAAAATAAATTAAAAATAATATAATATGTTATATTTATATACAAATATGCCAATAAGTATTTAAAAATAACATATTGTGTAAGTGTTTCTTTCTGGAACGAACAAGTATGTGGTTTTTCTCAAAGTGTTCCCTTATTTATTTTACATATAAATTGTATGGTAGAAGGTCTTTTGTGGGCACAAGCTAGGCTCATTACTGTAAAAACAATAGCATTCGTATATAAAATTACAGTTGTGACACCGTGAGGTGAACTTCGGTTTGGAAGTGCTCTGTCGTCATACCACGAAGACGAATTGTGAATACGACGGCCAGACTTTGACATCAACGATCATGGAGCTGCGACCTCCATCATTGCTACCTGGTTGTCGTCAGTGCCAATACTGCGATTGAGTTTTCACCAATGGTCAAAATGCTCATCGGCATGAGAGAACGGCCTGTATGAAGAGTCGTTTTCGCGCAATGAAGCATTACGACATTGGTACAATGCACTTTATGCAAGGCGATGCATTGAAAGAACGCACTGAGATCTGTAAGGATTCATCTACTGGGAGTCAGAAAGTGTTGCCGCCAATAGCTCTTGCTGCATCGATGGGTACTGATTACATAGGCGATCATGATGTAATAATTAGTGCTAAAGACGGAATGGTGTAGTAGAGTCGGTTCGCGGGAAATATACACTTGCAAGACTTTCGCGTAAAATCGATGAACTTCAAAATAAATGGCCATCATCTCAAAATATTGATGAGCATACAACTCCTGCTACAAAGAAAAGTAATTAAATATATAATACAAACAAGGAGGTGAAGATGACTATGAAGACAGCATTGATGGAAATGAATATGAAGCCAGTGATAGTGCTGAAGATGATGTTTCTCCCTATCTTCCCACATATTTCTCCAACGAGTTTCTTTCAACAAGTGGTGTGAATAAGGCAGGAGGCGTAAAGAACGCTCGTTACATAATTCCCGAATACCCGAATTTACTTGTTGGTAGACTCATACATTTGATTGAGACCTGTAAAAACGCGGGAATTTTCCACATATTCTTGAGATATCTTCAATAATCGATTAACTCAAGGATCTGGGAAATGTTTCATGATGTGACGAACTGCTTTCTTCTGAAATTGTAATTACAAACTGCCAATAAATTATTATAATAAAATAATTGCTTTTGTATTTATTATTGTGTATTGTATAATTTCTTCCCTCACAATTATAAAGTAATGCTATGAGCACTAAACTATTGAGGTAAAGATCCACATACATAATATTAATGAAGTCTTTAAGTACAAAAATGCATATATAGTGGACTGCATACAAAACATCGAGTCTGTCGTTATGTACAAATTTGGAGATAGTTGGCGTACGACTGTAATTTCTATACATAAGGGTGGAAAAAAACCCGATAGATTGGTCAAATCATCGATCGAGAGATTGGGATTTCCCGAAAGATTGATGGAACGATTGAAAGATTGATGGAAATATTGCGTGTATGATCGAAAGATTGTGGAAGATTGCTGAGGAGGCAGCCTCCAAGTATATTGATATAGGATATTCACGGTAAATTGACCACTTTTGAAAGCCCTCTCATCTGGAATAATAGTCACTAAATATATTAGGCGTTAACTTCCAAGTGCGGTGGAATACACACACTATGTTTATTACTTACATGGCAATATTAATTTCTAAAGGTGGTTAAAGGATAAAAAATGGCTGAAAAGAAAACGTTACTAGGGCCTAGAAATGTGCGTATAGGTGCAAGTGAGTCGAAGGAATCTTATATCGATAACTTCTTGTTATTACATGCGTGATTCATTTTTTTAAATATATAAGCATTAACTACAATGGCTATGCTTGCCGTTTTAAAAAATTTGCAAAGTTTACTTTTTATTGCCCTGACGAGTTTGAACCACGAAATAGAAAATAATGATAATTTGAAATAATTTGTCACATCTAATATTAGGTATAATTCGCATTCATGCATGGATCGCTGGCAGCATTCACTTAAAATATCCAGGTAGTTATTTTCCTCACGATAAATTGGTTGAAAATTTATTTAATTTCAAATTTATAAAAAAAAAAATTATAGATTATAATTAATTAATGTATTTTGTTGAAACTTAAAAATAACATAAAATACATATATACACAATGCCTCTACGAAGCACAAGGGTAATAATACTATTATACAACGAAATCATCACAGACTATATTCCGATAAAAACGGATATGTATAATACTGCCGTGTTGTGTTTTAACGGTGGGAAAATAGAGTTTCTCCGTGTATAATTGTGAATCAAATGTAGGAAGGAGAGGGAAATTGGGGTGGGGGAGGGGGTGAAAGGGGGAAAGAAAGAAGATACGTTTTCACTACTGAAACAACAATGATTCAGAACCTTTATTCTGGTCCATTGTAAAATACATTACCAACTGCAACAAATACATTTAGCGAGAACCTACATTTTGAATCGAATATATGTTGCAAAAAATTTCCTTCGGAAACTGTGTACAACTCGTAACATAAATGGAATTATTGAAATTCCGCAGGGAACAGTCAGTAACAGGCACGTTTCACACGAACTATGGGCTGCACGAGGACTTATGCAGTAAAGAATACAGCAACAACAGAATAAATAGTTTCCCCCCTTCTCCTATTATTGCAGACGGAAGGAAATTTGAATACGGCTGAGGGTTAGTAGCATGATTATGAAATTGTTGGTAGTAACATTTTGCTAGCCCAGTTTAGTTACATGCAATTCAGACCTTCATGTGTACATCATAGTACACATTGCTAGTAGTTTCGAAAATAGTTAAAACAAAAATCACCGGTGCCTGGACGCACAGCCGCCTACCTGAACTGACAACATCAGAGTTCAGAACTCATTATATTTTCTTTCATATCTCTTAAAAAATTTATTTTCATAAAAGGTAGATGAGTTTATATTAGTAATAAATTATTAAATAACTTCCTTCAAAATTAAAATCCCTCCCCACAAATTAATAAAAATTTTAATTTAATTAAAATGATTATGTAACAGAATTCACGACTTTTAATTGGAATCAATGTGGAGGAGGGGGGATTTAAAATATGTCGAACGATCCCCTTTTCGGCTACTACCTGATAAGAGAAATGAATAACGTTATATTTAGAAGTATATTAATTAACTTTAATTTCAAAAATATAATAGGTTCAATTATGGCCAATGGCCGAGCACTGATCAAATTGGTAATTTATTTGTTGTTGTTGTGCATCATACTGTTCTGCTGGGCACTAGCGTGAACCTACCTTTAAATCAACATACTCGCTGAACGCACCGTAGGCAGACACCGCAGTATTCAGGACAATTTGCAAACACCCGCGGCGAAAGAATGCTAATACGACGCTAGCCGCAAGGACACACCGACACGGGCCTACGAGAACAAAACAAGCTCTCAGCAGTTTCGAGACGAGGCGGAAGGTAAACCAGGACAAGTTTATAATACAGAATCGTTAATAAAAGCATATCGCACCCGGACAAGCTGTATGTCTGCTGCCAGCTGCCGAGACGAGAAGATGCTGCCGTGGACGTAGCGCCATCGTGTACGACATCCGTTCTCGTAATAACGACCAGCCTACGGCGACGACCCGACACAATGTAAGCGTACAGATATGGACCTTCAAACTATATTGAATATGTGACACTTAACTAACTAAATATCCTGCCGCGCGTTACAGTTAATGTAATTGTATTATAATGTTTTTAATCAGCTACAACTTTAATTGTAACACTTTTTATACTTGTATCTTGTGGGTTTATATTAACCAACTCCCAATCGAAAATGCTAACAGAATGGTTTAAATAGTAAATATATACAAAGCCATTACAATAGGAAGTTTTCTGACTATATTATTGGCGAGGCCACTGTGGCAGAGCGATTAGCGCGCTCGCCTCCCACCTACACGAACCGGGCTCAATCCCCGGCCGGGTCACCGAATTTTCGCAAGTCGGGATCGTGCTGGACGATGCAGTTGGTCGGCGGGTCCTCTCGGGGTTCTACCGCTTCCCCCACACCAGCATTCCGGCGCTGCTCTATATTCACTTCAACCACCCTCATCGGCTCTCAAGGCATCGCTGTTAAGAGCCGCCCAAATCACTTCCCTATATTATTGGCTGTGTTAGTCTAAATTATACCCTAATTTTATACGCAGTAAAAACTGATACGAAGACTTTTTGTACGCCACGTGACTGAATATTTCGCAAAACTGATTAACATGACGTATAAAAATCGTAATGAATGTCTCAAATTAGTATTTAAAAACATTGTTCATGTTATAAAAGCAGAGGGCTAATGGACTGGATGGATGATCCTAACGTGCGACACATGCTGATGTCGAGGCACGTCCATTCTACACATATTCTGCGGAAAGGTCAGTGAGTGAGTGAGTGAAGAGAATTGGACGGCTCTTAACATCGAGGTCATGAGAGCCTATGAGGGTGATTGAGGTGAGTATGGGGCAACGCCGGAATGAAAGGGCAGGGAAACGGGAGATCCCCGAGAAAACCCGCAGACCAATGGCATCGTCCGGCACGATTCCCACATGCGAAAACCCGGAGTGACCCGGCCGGGGATTGAACTTTGGTGGGAGACGAGCAGGCTAAGCGCTCAGCCACCGAGGCCCTGTAAAGGTCAGTGAGAAAGGGCGTATGCCTGTGCGGAGTTTGCAAATTCCAGACGAGGAATGTTATTTTTGTCCAGCAGGTGATGGGGTTGGCCTCCCTGAATAATACAGTGCAAAGTGGAGCGAACTGTGCCTTTCTACCGATGGTGAGTCATATAAAGCTGCTTTTCGAAGGCCTATTTTCTCTTTATCTTTTTCCCTCCTTAGCCATAACGATACAGAGCCGAGTTCGTTCATTGTTCAAATATTACAGAAGCCGCATTCTACAGCGGAGCGGCAGATCTCAGCTCTTTCCAGTTTTATTAATTACCGGACACTTCATTGAACGTAGATAAGAATACATGTACTTATTAAGGGGTATGGGGGAAAAGCCAGCAACAAAGAGTAAAGAACAAATTTGCTGTAAATTGGAAATTACAAAGAATTTAAAAAATGCCAGCCAAAAACTAAGGTTAATGTACACTACAAAATAAACTAAGCTTTTTGTGAGCGATGACCATCCGAAAAATCAAACACGCGAACCTTAATTACATTGTCGGGTGCAATTCGGCATACAGTCTGTCATTTGATAAGTCGCGAATTTCACTTTAGACCAACGAAACTGTCTTCATACCCAAGTAGTTTGCCCGTCCTTAGTTCCAGAGAAATAAGTGTGCAATTACTTTGTGTAAGAGTGCAGACACTTTTGTTATAATAATAATTCTAAAATATTAAAATAACATTTGTCAGAGACTGAATGAATGTGTTACTTTGTTATTAAGTTTAGTGGTTTTCTCATCGCTATAACAAACAAAATCATAACGTTTAAGCATAGAGATAAGTTAGTATTTACAACACAAATGTTCCTTTTTAAAAAAAACTTAAAGAAGGTGATTTTATTGATTAAAATGTTGCAGTTTTACATACTTTATAGAAGTGTATTTATAAATTTTTTAGACATATCACTTTCAGTAGGAGATAAACGGTTGTAGTTAAATTTGCAAACTTCAAGTGAATTTAACACCCACCTTTAGTTGATCATTAGTCGCGTTTGATACAAGCTGAGTAAAGTACCAAAATACCAGGAAACCACAGCAAAAACTTTTGACTGTCGAATTCCTGAAGTGCCGATCTTCTATGGTCCAGATCTCTAAAGGCATCTTAGTGAAACAGCGACAGGGGCAGGTAAAGGAAGGGGATGTGAACGAGTCGCTCCTAATATTTTTCTTTTCTTGGCCTGTGTGTCCTACGAACTTACAGGAAAATACGTCAAAGAAAGTTTATATTTTATTTTAAGTATCTTTTACGTATACAATGATATCTTAGACTGATTTGATTAGCAAAGTTGATGAACTTTTGTTTCCAAGTATAAACACACTTTTAAAACAGTTCCACGTCAATTAAATTTTTTGTCAGGGCACTGTTTTTATTTTTATGCTGCAAAATATACAAACAGGCTGGAAGCATATTGAGACACCTAGATGGCCTCTCAGAAGTGCTCACTTCCCTTGAACAGCCTTAAAAATACAGAAAATATGAAAATCTTGTTATTTATTTGGTTGGTCTATTTAAACAGTGTCTAGCTTTCTGGATTTAATGAAACAATGGCAACCAAATAAATGTATTTATGTCTTTAAAAACGCAAGGAAGTAGCTTAACGCAATTGGTATGTAAACAGGTATTACTAAATTAACACAAATGCAATACCATAAATATTAACATTTTAATTTTAAAATAACTCTAAATGTGATATATACAGTAACTAATTAACAATGCAAATTTGTGACCTTAAAACTTATACGGAATAAAATAAACCTTTTAAAACGCAACATGCTACGAATATCACGGATACTTTAGATCGATGATTAAGGCTCTTCCGGAACATTTTGCTTCAAGTGGTAAATTTCACCTAAATGCACATTCACGCGCAAAATATTTGTGACCTGTGCAAAAAAGATATCGAAAAATATAACAGCCCCTGTCTAACACTAGCTAGAAGTCCTTGTATGCTAGTCACTAGTATCCTCGGAGCTGTTCACGCGATACACAAGTGTGTATGGCCCATTCACGGTTTCTTCGGACGTTTTGTAACGAACTTTTGAAAAATCACCCTTCGCGTAATATGTTAAACTGTTTTTTCCAATAACTTGTACACCACAAGTATATAATACTGTGATTAACTTCAAAGTACTGTATTCTCGAATAAACGAAACTTTAGCTTAGTATCTTCTATAACCTGTAATATTTTTTTCGTATTAAATATGAATGAAAAACATCGAGAGCAGCGATGTGTTGGCAACGGCTAGTAAGAAATAGTTCACAGTTAAAATATTATTTTAACCTAGTTTTTTTTGGTATGCTATTTATAAAATAAACGTTGCCTATTGATATATTTGAATTTTTAGGTAGCACTGAAGGAAACATATTTCATCGTTACAGTTAAATATATCAGCCCAAATTACCGTGCGTAGACCCTGATGACATGGTGTTTATTTTTTCGTCCGAGAAAGAAAATTCAATAGGTGGAACGGAGTTTGTCGCACGCTCTCTCTCTCTCTCTCTCTCTCTCTCTCTCTCTCTCTCTCTCTTTCTCTCTCTCGGGAAGTATCGCAGTGTCCAGGAAAATTATACATGTTTTCAATTTTAACGTTTTTCATACTTCTTACAACAAAATTAATGATCTCTGAATTTGTAATTTACAACTGAAACGAGATTTTATTGTTTGAATACTTATTATAATTGAAACACAATTGTGCAATGCGCTTACGTTTCTCTAATTTGAATATTTGTCACAACCCCAACAAATTACTAAGCCCAGCCAGATAAATTCAAATACATAACATAATAAACCTAGAAAACAGTAAGTACCAAAGCATATAAATATGAGCGGAATAAAACTTACTGTAGGCCTATTTGTATTTACTGCATCTTAGTTGGACTGGTTGACAATTTGTTAAAATTTTTATTCCAACTTAGGCCGTCCCTTTAACGAAATATAGGTTATTGATATTAAAACATTATAGTAGTATATTTGTATTATTATATATTGTCTATATATTATACAATAACATAATAATTACAAGAGGTTAAATACTACAGTTCTGTCCCCCGCAGATATAACAGGGTTAAACAAAGTCACTGCAAAATATTAACGTGTATCATGTGTAATGTGTTATGTCCTGTATAACAAATATGTTAACAATATAATATAATAACCTTCTTGTGTTTCAAAGTTTGGATGGTCTTTTACCCACACAACCATGTGTAAATGAGGACTTCTACGGCACTGAAACTGTGCACGCCACCAGTAGTCGACAACTTGACCGCCAAACACATTGTGATACTAGTGATTAGGTGGGCGCAGGCCAGACACCTCACAGACACATACCGTACACACAAATTAGTGAAGTTAAATAAAAGCTTGTAAAAATTGTATTTTGTATATTTTACTCGTGTTTCATAATCGTGAAACAACTCGTCCGAAGCTCGCTTCGTGGCTAACGTACACAAAGTGACAAATGAGTTTACATGTGGGCAGTGACGTCACATTGGGGCAAGAACGAGCGGCGCGTTCGGCACCCGTTCAAAAATACACTTTTTATTCGATTGTAACGTATTTGAAACGATTTGTCAATCGCAATACTTTGTGCGTACCACATTGGTACATTAACTGTAGAAAAAATATCAGGTAAAATGCGCGTGCTTACACTTATGAAATCTAATTAGTTATTTTTTTTGATAATCATACAATAAAAGAAATGCTGAATCCAAGTATAAAATAATTTATTTACTTTATACCAACAATAAACGTATAAAATAAGTTTTGTTTATAAGTTTAATAAAATAAACTTAACTTAAAGGAAATGTTACGTATGCTCAACGTTCTTTTGTAGTACGGCATTTGTAAGAGATTTAAGCCGAGTAGATCAGTTAGCTAAATTCAAAAGAAAATTCTGCCATGGAATAATGTTAGTTTCAACTATAACATACTGTAATTAGTGGCAACAAAATTAAATACGTAATGTAAACCTATTATATTAATCCGAGTAAAGCCGGATTTTGTCACCAAGAACAAATTGGTTTTTCTATTTACTATTATTTTTTCAAGTCATAAATATATCTGGTAACATAAGTAATAAAACTATTCACGCTATTTAAATGTGCATATTGTTGACGAAAACAGCGATTCCTGTCAGTGTGATACGTACAGATAAAGTAGATTTCCTTATTGTTTTTTTCACAGATTCGTTTTGAGAGGTATAGATTACTATTGATTTAGTTGATGTTTATGAAATTTTGTGGCAGTGGTGTTGTGGATGAACTATCTTAGGCTACTTATAAATTTGTTGGACTTCTACTTTGTCAAAGTTGGTTAGGGGCAAAAATGACCGAATGAAATTTTTTAAAAACTGAAAATTGATTAAAATTTTATATTTATGTTAAAAATGTTTAAAAAACAAATTGAGGCTAAAAATAACGTTGCATAAACAATACAAAAATTGAAATGCAATATTTACGCAAAACACTAATGATTTCCGACAAAAATTATCGCATAAAAAAAACAATAAATATCTCAACAGGTAGAAATTACTTCTTTCATTTGGTTAAGTAAATTCCAGTCGTCAATTTACTATCTAAACATGCAGGAAACGAAAGTATTAAAAACAGAAAGTCTACTTATAAGAAAAAAAAATATTTTTATTGCTGAATTTTAATTTGGCCATAGTTAAAAAAAAAAACATTTATTTTTTATTTGTAAATCAGTTTATCTTTGGTTGTTCCCCCTCTCCCCTTTTTTTCTCCTTCGGAACCAACTCTAGCATTGGAGAAAGTGTAACAAATTCGTTAGTTTAATAATGTAGTCTCGTCACTGACAACGAGCCAATACGTCAACATCTTGTTTGTTTTGTTGTGCAGATACACATCCTGAACTGTAGGTACCTCGGCGATTTCCGTCTCTTGGAGCTGTGCTCCTGGACCATGCTTCGTAATGAAACACGTCCAAATACCGCTCTTATTGTTCTGTGGTCTGTATCTATCCTCCAGCTTGGCTTGAATTCTTCAAGCACTCAGCCATGTACTGGTAGATTCTTTCAGCTTTATACTATAGAAAGTATTTAAACTTACCTTCGGAGAGAAGTTGCGGGTTAGAGCAAAACCAAAGAAATTACCGACTATAACGTAATGCGAATTAAGCTAATTAGGGCCCACTAGCAGTTATGTTGGTATCAATTGTCGTATTCCGAAATTCGGTGCCTGTGCATTCAGAGCTGCTATAAATTGCATGCTTACGGATATTTTACTATAACTACTTGTAAAAATTACTTAAATAAACGTATTTGTCTTAAGGGACCTGCTCCATAAATGCTTGTACTGCGTTTCAGCTTGTTTGGAATACGGGGTTTTTGACAAAACTATTAGACGTTTCGCCACTCTTTACCTAAGGAAAACACGCCCCAGACGAAGACGGAATGGTACTTTTAAAAATATCACCAAATATTCTAAAGACAAATATCGGACAGCTGTATACAATTATCATAGGCGTGTGTCTGAAAAATAACCTAGTGGTAAGATATGTTTCTATTATTATATTTCCGGCAATTTTTGAAAAGTTATTTATTATTATAATTTGCCAGTAAACATTTTCCACTTGTGAAACATTTGACTTATTGGAAATTAGTTTTCATTGTTTAAGGCATGGTTATTGTTAAATAAACTTTTCAGAGACGAAGGAAAGTTTGCTCCTCAAGTGCACCATGTTGGTATCGTATACTACTAATATCAATGCAATGTAGTATTTAACACAGGCGCTGCCGTGTTCTGGCGGAGATGACACCAGCGGATTTTCGCACAGAAATCTTCAATCTGACCGGTGCTGCTTTCTAGTGTTTTTAATATCGCGTATGCTATAAATTTTATTTTGAAGCCCTCACACATAGTTGAAATTGACTTTTTCAGACTACCGTGTCCTAAAACATAGGCTTACTGCCGGGACGGGAGCGAAAGCTACTACAGGATCCTGTATTGAACTTTGCTACAGACTATCCACCAATTGCTATGGTCGCCACTTGAAAGCCCTACTATGTGCAAGCAGCATGAACAAAACACTGCAAGCCGAGTCTTGCACGTAGCGGCGCTGGCACACTTGGGCGTGGTCACAGACGTAGAAGACAGGTCTGGACACTAGCTTGAAAAGTTGACGCCCTTATTGACCCCGGTGACTGCGATCAGTGACTCCAAGCCAGGTGAACAGGATCACTACATATGACCTTTGACCTTGAAAATCCAAAAATATAAAAAAAAAATCATCAAAAATTAAAAAATAGATTAAAAAATTTATAAAAAAATTGTTACTAAAATTGTTGATTTAAAAATAATTTAAAACGAAAAATCCGTAAAAAAATTTTATAAAGCTATTTAAAAAAAAATTGTTAATTAAAAAAATCTTTAACCCCGGTGGCCATCTTTCCCTTTTCTCTCTAAATTTCCCTTTTTCCCTTAAAAAAAATTCCCATTAAAATGTATAAAAATTTTCATTAAAAAACTTACATTTCCTGAGGTTCCTCCCCCCCCCCCCCAATCTCAAACACCAATTAATCACCTCTGTTCGAATCCAGCAGACGACTGGCTCCCTCACACCCACTCCTTCAGCTATACTCATTCCGGAATCTTGATTCTTTCGTTCGACATTTGTTTACATGCTACTGGAGGCAGCCATCTTTGTTAATATGTTACTGGAGGCCATCATATTTGATTTTTCGTTCGTCATTTGTTTATACATTACTGGAGGCTGCCATCTTGGTAGGTGACCACCATCTTGGTAGGCATCTCCCGTCCTCCATATTGGAAGCCAATGACCATGACGTTCACCCCATGACCTTGAATGACCTTGAAACAAAAATTAGAGAAAAATATAAAATTCAGCAAGCATATACATTACAGACTACCATCACCATATTAGATGCAGACTATCTCAACCTTGACACAATGAACTTTAATTAAATTGAAAATAAAAATTAAAGGCTACAAGCATAATATATTACAGACTCCTACATCCATGTTAGATGCAAAATACCTCGATCTTGACCCCATGACCAAAAATGACCTTGAAATTATTTTGACAGAAAATACATAAAACACAACAAGCATAATACATTACAGACCACTACCACCATATTAGATGAAGACTACTTCGACCTTGACTTCATGATCTTGAATGACCTTGAAAATAAGAACTCGAGAAAAAATATATAAAAGTCATCAAGCATATGACATTACAGGCTATCACCGCCATATTAGATACATATTACCTCGGCCTTGACCTAATGACTTTGAATAACCTTGAAAATAAAAACTCGAGGAAAAATTACATATAAGTCATCAAGCAAAACAAAAAAACTCGACCAAATACATAAAAGTCGGCAAGCATAATACATTACAGACCCCTACCGCCATGTAAGATACAGGCTACCTCGACCATGACCCCACGACACTGAATGACCTTGAAAACGAAAGCTTGAGATCAAACTCACAAAAGTAAGTATGCTGGCGGCCAAGCGTGCTGTCAACCCTTATATTTATAGGTATAAATAAGACTTGTAAATTTTCACCCTATTTAAAACAGTTGTTTTCAATCAGCAGTTTACCTACAATCATGATGCGAGACTTTGACGACATGCATAGTTTATTATACACATATTTGTTATTTAAAATTTAAAGTTATTTAATTTTAGAAACTTCTTATTTAATTATATAATTGTACATTTTGTACAATTTACTACATACAATACTTTTTAGTAATATTTATTTCATTTATCTACCTTTTAAATTTTAATTATATTTTGACAAAGTAGGAAAACATGAAATAAAACACAATTTAATTCACATACATTTTTTTATTCAATTAACTTATTACAGTCGCTATCACCCTGAAAAAATCACAATTTTCTTTGATATGTCTAAGTAAACTGTCTGTACGGGTGATCTGCTTGCCGCACTTGTCACACACATATATAGCATGCAACAGAGAATTTCAGGGACAATTAATGCGCTCATGTCGCTGAGTATTGCTGCTGCCTGCGAATGTCTTTTCACAGAAGCGACACTTATAATGTCGGAATAGTTCAGTAGAGGTATTTGAACATACAGATACTACTGGAACAGAGGTAAATGGTCCAGTTGGCGTTGCCGATGGAGCTTCTGTAGTTAGCCTACCCATAGAAGTCGATGGCACTATCGACGTCATGTCTGATGTCGTCGATGGTTGAACTGCTGTAGGTGACCCACCCGAAAATCTCACTGGTGCTGTCGGCACCATGCCTGAAGAAGTCGACGGCACTGCTGGTACCACTCCCGAAGAAATTAAGAAATCGACGACACTACCGTAGCTACCATTAGCTCTGGTGTACCCGAAGACATCACAGATGAATAATATGAATTTGATGCGAAGGGGAACATGCTAGTCAAGACGGTCCACCTTTCACGGGAGCTACTGTCAAACTAAGATTATCAGCTGACCTCCCTGCTGCTTATATACGAGTATGCAAAGCCTATGACGTCATATCGACGTTGAACCAATCGTATTGAACAATTAATACATTGCGCGAACACCGACCAGCCAATCACCCACCAGCTATTCACCGAGTTGTCACGTGATTGCAGCTGGACAATCACGTGCAAGCACTGAGACATCACGTGAGGTGTAGCAGGTGGTAGGACTATACATAAATATGTATTCATATACGATATGTATAATATAAATATATAGTTATATAAATACGTTAATATATAATTATGTTTAGGTATATGTAAATGACTATGTATATGTACATATATGGACATAAATGTAAGATTACTTTTAATTTAATACATCTAGTTATGAACATATAATTATGTAAATATACAATTAATTTCAATTTGATTTATATGTATAGGTATGAAAATATAAAATTATTTTTAATTTTAATTATTTGTATTTATTATTAATTTAAATTATATGTATATTTATAAGCATATAACTATGTAAATATAAAATTAATTTCAATTTACTTTATATGTATAGGTATATAAGTATGAAGATATTAAATTATTTTCAATTAAATTTATATATAGTTATGAACCTATAAGTATGTAAATATAAAATTAATTTAAATTTTCTTTATATGCATAGGTATATAAGTATGAATATATATAATTATTTTCAATTTTACTTATATGTATATGTATAAGTATATAAGTATGAATATATAAAATAGTTTCACTTTATCTTATACATAATTATGAACATATAAACATGGAAACATAAAATTTAATTAAATGTCTACATATAAGTATGTACATATAAATATGGGAATATATAATTATTTTAATATCTATATATAAGTATGTACATATAAATATAAAATTATGAAATTATTTTTAATGTAACAAAACGGTGAATAGCTGGTCGGTGATTGGCTGGTCGGTGTTCGCACATGTATTAATTGTTCAATACGATTGGTTCAACGTCTATATGACGCCATAGCCCTTGCATACTCGTATATAAGCAGCAGGGAGGTCAACTAATAATCTTAGTTGGACAGCAGCTCCCGTGTAAGGTGGACCGTCTTGACTAGCATGTGCCCCTTCGCATCAAGTCCATATTTTACATCTGTGATGTCTTCGGTCACCTACCAAGATGACGACCTCCAGAAATGTATGAATAAATGACGAACGAAAAAACAAATGTGATGGCTTCTAGTAATATGTAAATAAATATGTCTGCCTTCAGTAGCTTATAAATAAAGATGGCTGCCTCCAGTAGCATGTAAACAAATACCGAACAAAATAATCAAGATGGCGGAATGAGTATAGGTGAGGGAGTGGGTGCGAAGGAGTCAGTCGTCTCCTGGATTCGAACAGAGGTGAGTAATTTGGATGTTATGGCAATTGAGGGGGGGGGGGAGGGGATGGACGTCAGGAAATGAAAATTTTGTAATTCAATTTTTTATTATTTTTAAGGGAAATTTTTTTACGGAAAAAGGGAAATTTTGAGGGAAAAAAGGGACAAATGTCCGCCGGGGTTAAATACTTTTTGATTAAGAAATTTTTTAAAATAAAATCTTACAAAATTAAATGTTATACGATCTTTTTGATTTCTAATACGATTTTTAAAATAAATTTTTTATTAATACTTGTTTTTATGTATTCTAAACTTGATTTTTTAATTTTTTGTAAATTTTTTTTTATTTTTGCATTTTCAAGGTCTTTCGGCATTTTTTTTAGAATTTTATAGAATTTTTCGAGGAGTTTTTGGAATTTTTTTAGTGTTTTTTTAGGTCAAAGGTCCTTATGGTCAAGGTTAAGGTCAAAGGTGACATGAGTCGGGGGTAAAATGTCAATGACATACAAGATGGCGGCTCCCCCGAATACGATTCCGGTGCCAGAAACCGTTGTCTTTCAATGCCCATAATCCTACTACTATTGTTAGATAGTCGAGTGTCCAGTCCTGTCTTCTATGGCTGTAGGCGTGGCGGAGTCGCCCTTATAGCTCTTGTGCTTCTCGGCCACAAAAGCGGGAAACAGGCCCATGTGCAGGTAGGCGACCCCCTAATACCTATGTTAAATCTTTCCGTGAATTCAGCTGTAGTAAAATAGTTAAAGAACTCAAAAAGGACTTGAAATTGTTATGCGAGAAAACAAAAATTTCCTCAAAATAGTTTACTTAACAATTAAAATTTCACTGCTCATTTTTCCCACGACCGATAATATTATGCTGTTTCATACTCTTACCTTGTAAGCGGCTAGTTTGAAACTCTCCAAACAGCCAAGAAATACATTAGATATCGCGCTTACACAATCCGCTAATGGCTGTTCACGATAAAGTGAACACTTTTTAAATCAACCTTAGAAAAAAGTCACCGCTCCTACTTCCATATATTTTAATGGGCGCAAGGAGTGACATGCGTCCAGTAAAGTTGGTAACGATGGAGGGAAAGTAGTTCCATATCTTAACGTCGAATAAAATGTGTTAAGTAACGATTTTCGACAACTTAAATTATTTATTTAGTTTTTCTTCTTTTTTTTTTAATGCATTTACTTGTAAAAATGAGCAGATTTGTAAAATATTTCCTTTCCTAATAATTTCAGAGTTTCACTTTACCGACGCATGAATAAATTGATGAGACCCATGGCAATCCTAATTTTACGTAAGACGAAAGACTACACAACGTGCATACAAGTCAGTCTTAAGTAGGGCTTTCAAAAGTGATAATTTTACCGTGAACAGCCTATAATTGTGGCTTCTCAGCACTACCGTTCACAGTCTGAGCTTTCCAGTTCAAACCCTGGAAAATGTTTGGAAGTGGGTAATAACATAAACTTTGTGTAGTGAGAAATTTTCCTTAGTACGCATTTGTTACTTGCTTCTGCTTTTTTTTTTTTTTTTTTTTTCATCGTTATGGAAACTCTCTTTCACTGAGCTAACAGTCGCTTCGGGGCATCGTAAAATGGCGGATACTTGCTTACAGGTTGGGTTTCCATCTTTGATAAGAGGTTTAAATGTTCAAAAATACCCATTTACTATCGAAGCACGAAATATTTTTACGTGGGGAAACGATTGTTGTTCGTTTGCCAGTGTATTTTTTGCTCAACTTAAAGTGGGAGAGCTGAATATTAAAGAGTTACTTTCAGTAACCGACTGATATCACTGATTCGGATTTAGAGTGTAGAGCAGCTTGCTCCAATTGCCACCACATTTACTTCATCCACGTATTTACACACATATATACACACGCAGACACGCCACTCTTTTTTGCTAACGTACACACGATGATTCATGTAATAACCCAAGGGTTATACAACGGTTCGAAAATTCACTTAGCAGCTCAAAGATGAGAAATTTTATCTTAACTGAGAAGGCAGATATTATGTGCCAAAATTTCAGCGATTTCTATCACTTGAAGGATACACGGTGACACTGCCTCAGACAGGAAACTGTGCGTGCCATTTATGAAACTGTTCCGTGTGTTAACCGAGTTTCCTCCCTATCTGCACATCTGGGATCGCCACAACTGCGAAATTTCATTTCAACGTCTGTTTGTGGAGGGGGAAAGAACTGCGTTGCATCATGTATGCAATGCGGCTTTTTTTTTTACGAAACAGTTAAACACTACCCCACCGCACCTCCGTCAGCTACCTGTTTGGGACGGGTTGGTGCTTTGTAAGACGTCCTGTCTGGCTCTTTCACTAGGTTAGACGCAGCCAAGCCTTCTCGTAGACTGGCGCGACTATGACGTGGACCTAGTTTAGTGAAATTCGGTTCACGGATTCAAGAGTTTTTAAAAGGATGCAGACACAGGCATACACAGAGACACACTCATACACACAGACAGGAAAGTGATCTCATTAGCCTATCTTTCTTTCGGAGAGGAGGATAAAATTGCCGCACGTGGTTAAAAACATGGTTTTCAAATCTAACTTAAAAGCATCACACTTATATTTTGAGATAAATCACTATTTTTGAGGTGATATATTTTAAATTACAAGGTGGTCCACGCGTCTTGTCACCCCCTGACAATGTCTTGTGGCCCATTACATACATACATAACCAGTAATAACGGAGTATAATCCAATACATCATTAGATATTCCAATAATCAGACAGATTTTCAGGGGATAACAAGACATGTGGACCATCCTGTAGTTTAAACCAAAATAGTCTTAACCATCCTAACCTTAAACATACCCCAATTAAACAAAATAACATTATTTTGATGCTATAATTAGATATTCCCCGAACGGTGCCGTATTTGTTGATTTCGGTTCCACATGCACGGAGTCATATTACATACAGTAATTAGTTTGCTAAAATGTTGTCTTCATTTGTGTTGTTTTATAGAACAATAGAATCATGAACGAACTAGACATGTTTTTGTCTTCTGTGCAATTCCTCACTTTGGCTCACGAAATTCCACCACAACGGTCAAAATCACGTCTTAAAAACTTATGTACCGTTTGTTTACGTTTAGTTTTACAACAAACCCAAGCTTTCATAAGAAAATATGTTTTGTAATGCATAACTGGAATATATCGTAATTAAGTGTGAAGTGTGCAAGCATAGTAAAATTCTTATTATGTGAAAAATAGATGTATGTTAACCTTAGTCGAAGACAAAAGGTTTTGACAGTATTTATAAGAAAAACAATCGTTTGGGGTTGCGACACAAAGATGGTTACTGTGCAGATGGCGCGCGCACTCTACGAGTGGTCACACTATTTTTTCCATGGATGACACCTGTGTCCTTTGTTTGTGGTGGCGTTATCTTTCACAAGCGCGAGTTCTAAGTATTCTACGATAACCGACTCACGTAAGTGTGTGGGAGTTGCAGCCAGTAGCAACAGTCGTAACATGACACGATTTATCTTCCTCTACGCAAAAGAAAACTGTGGCCAGAGAGTATCTGGTATCGTATAGGTTGTTCACTGTAAAGTGAGCACTTCTTAAGGCCCTTCTAAATTTCTCCTTTCATCCTATTACCACCTTCCTGCTGGTTTTTGATATAAACATTACAATGTGACCAATAAACACAGTGAATACATTACACAACCCTTAAAATTTAATGCCTGAGGCTGCAATAAGATTTATTTATTAGTGGTTAACGCCTGTTGGGAGGGCCTTAAAAAATGCTCAATTTACCGTGAACAGCCTATAATTAAAATTACACAGACTCGTAAATTTATTATTAATTTTTGTATTTTCATTACAGGAACTAAAAATTTAATTTTAAATTTTGATCACACGTATTTAGTTATCTTTTTGTCGATAATAAATATCCTGCTTGTCGAAAACGCGCCGTTCCTATAATGCTTCGTTCGCGGCTGTACATTGCCCGGAGAAGTTGGCGGGAACAACGACGCGTTACACTGGGGTGCGGAAGTCGAGCTCCCGGCTATTATTTCTCATTAACGCGAACACGCCCTCACCGGGTAGCGCTCTTAAGCTCGGCTGTTAGCTTGTCCCTGTGATAAAATGGGCGGATGGTGTTTTTGTTTGTTTGTTTGTTTGCTCCAACGCGAGGACCACACACCACGACTCCCAAGGTCTGCCAGTACCGAAACTTTGCGTGTATTACGAATGCACAGCGGATGCAGTTCAGTCGAATTACACTTCCGGTCCTGCCAGTTTCACAGTGATTAACGTGAAAAACTTGGCGTGGTAGAATCTTTCAGGACAAACTGACCATTAAAGTAAAAGTTTTATAAATACACTCTAAAATAATTTCTGGTAAACTTCCTAAACTGAGTTAGAAGTTTTTAACCCATATATCGTATGGAAATAATACCACACATCTGGCTACAAATATGGAATGTTTAACGTCGCTGCTATACAACGTTGGGAGGTTTCCTACGCATTTGATTGGTTCCTGAGCAAATGTAGGAAAGCTAGCATGAATGTACGGAAAATTGCTTTACCATTCGCGCTTTCTCACTCTACAATGCGCTTTTAATAAATTTGCGAATAATTTCTCCGAGTGTACACGAAACTAAAATACGATATTTTTTAAATACAAACGTCTGAGAATTCAAAATCATTTTTATTTTGTAGATCCTTCGTGGTGCTAGAACAAGAGCAGCAATTGCAGTCGCTAAGAAGTTACCGATATGCATATAATGTCTGCAAATAATGGTTGCAAATAATTTTTATACCGACCTCCCGTAGAGCAGTCGGTTGGTGCACCACCGATCTGGGGTATGGGAGGCTCTGGGTTCGAATCCCGGGTGAGGCATGGATGTTAATTTAGGTTAGTTTGTAAGCCGTCTCCTGCCAAGATTTCAAGCATAAAACCAGGGTACGTTAAAAATTCATTAAAAATTTAAATTAAAAAGTTATTTCTTAAAAGGTTAGATTGTAGGTAGGTTTCGAAGTCTCGTTGACAGCGGTATCGTTACAGATTGAACTAGAAATATAATTTTTGCCGTGTTTTATGGCCAACCATACGAAGTATGAATTGCAGATGCGTATCTGAGAGGTAGAACACAGCATTGTTTCACTACGTCAATATATTAAAAATCTCAATTAAACCTGTTAGATTATAAACATAAAACACCTAACATTATACTTGAATATTTTAGATTGCGCCGTGGGAGTGTGTTACTTTAAGCTACTCTATATATGCATCCATTTGTATATTATCTGTTATAATATTGCCACTCATCTAGCTACTGATAGTCCTTCCGTCGACTGCTGGAAAGGCATTACCTTTTCCGTTGCCGACTGCTGATTGCTAATGAGACTACGGTGACCGAAACCCCATCTGCTGGACCATCTTGTACCGTCGTCTGCTTAAAGTGTTAAGACCCCTAGGTCGACTATTCCCCGGCCTTAAATATCAGTGCCGTTTACTATTTACTAAGTTTGTTTTGCAAACTGCTCCTGCGGCTCGTGTTCTGTTTGTCGCGGCGGAGCTCCGTTTATGTGACCTCGCTATCTGTAGTGGTGTGCTGGCGCGTTCACGCAAGCGCCAAAGTAATGGCTTGCCCACGCCGTAACAAAATACAATATTAGAGAGACAGTTACAAATACACACGTGTCGTTCCCGGGACTCGAACCCACAACGCATCGTGCCGTAAGCTGGGGTGCGACCAACTGGATAACGGATGTAGGATCCCGTGAAGTTGGACTGAGAGATTTGGGCGGCTCTTAACAACGAGGCCTTGCGAGCCAACGTGGGTGAAATGAGGTGAGAATGGAGCAGTACCGGAATGCAAGGGCGAAGAAAAGCGAGATCCCTGAGACAACCAGACGACCAGCGGCATGGTCCGGCACGATTCCTACTCGCGAAAATCCGGGAGCGATCCCGCGGGGAATTGAACCCGGTTCGCCTAGGTGGGAAGAAGGCGCTCTATCTGTTGCGCCACCGTGGCCCCTTACAAAGAAGTGATGACTTAATTTTGCAATAATGTCGAAATTGTCAAGAACGGTCTAGTTATCGAACAAAACCTGTTATTCCGGCCAGTGCCATAGAACAAGGCTTCTGTAGCTAGTATGGAAATAGTTCCTCGAACAAAACAGCAACATGCAGTCTGCCGCACGAAATCATAGTTCGTTTCCCATGTCCGCGTACCGTAATGAAAAAAAAAAAAAAAAAAAAAAAAAATTAGAGATATGAGGTGGTCTATTTCTAAGACGGCCAAAGTTGACGAAGTTTAGGTAAGACCCTGCAAATGTTGCTCCTTCTCACGTGGAGCTCTTGTTAAGCGAGAGTAATAAAGGGAGATGGAAAGAGAGACGGACGTAAGGTGGTAAGGGGCTACTGAGGAGCGGTAATTGCGAGGGCTGTCAGATGCCAGAGTCAGTGCGTGCGAACAGCACTGCTACCGACCTCAGGCGAGGTGTGGATTGTGATCGGCTTGGCCGCGCATGGCCTGCAGTCCTGCTACTCGAGAACATATAGCTTGCATCAGCGCCAACCATGCAACTGTCTATATAATTCAGTTTTTTTTTACTTCTCCGAGGAAGACATTTGGTGGCACACTTGAGATCACATTGATTTCAGATTTTCTTTTCTTGCGAAAACACGCAGCAGCAAATGAGTAAGCTGTATTGTTCACACGAGAAATGCCGAAGAAACGAAAAACTAATGTGAGAAATTTATACTTAATTCTTGTTTTCATCTGGTACGAAACTACGTGACCATCGGTTGGCAGCACTAGAGATTTGCGACCTATCGCTTGGGGCTGGAATCGTGGAGCCTGGTTATCATTCTGCAAACTGGACAAGTTTGAAGAGAAGCCCTTATCCTGTTGACGGTACGGCGCAGTGTGCAAAGGCAAAGATCCAGTACTCTTCCTGGATAGGCAACAGGAGATGAATTGTATTCCTTTTGCATCATAGGAGTTCTGAGTGGACAAGAAATGAGGTGAGAGGTGTCCTAGGAGTGCTCAATAGAACATAATTCGAACCAGCTCATCTCACTTCTCCGGCGTATCAGAACAGCTCAATCCCTCGTGCATGTAGGCCCAAGTGTGGAAAGCCAGTAGATGTATAAGGCCGATCCTAGCGCAACACTTTAATTTAATTGAAATACTGGGTTTTTTGCTCCAAAATCGAGGTTTTTGAAGCTAAATTTAGGCTCTAAAAAGTTTAAAAAAGGAGCTCTCAAAAACAAGCGAATTTAAGACAAAAGCAAAATTTTCGATTTTGCCAAAATCCCTGCAGGATTTGTGCAAATAAAAAAAAACAGCAAAATTTAAACAAAAAACATGCAAATTTCTCGTTTTTCAAGCAATTTTCATGTTTTCTAGAAACACTAATTTTGCAAGTGAGTGATCTAAATCAATAAAATTTAAGCAAAACTCAAGTGAAATATTAAAAAGATAATGGATAGATACAAATTAATAGAATTCAATTTATTCAATGAATGCAATATCATGCACAGTTATTTCATTTTTCATTTCTCTTAAACATTTATATGCTATTAAAAATCGCCTCTCATTCATTATTTTTTAAACTATTTTCATCAATTATCTTTGCATAGCGATCTGGTAATATAATTTTATTCTCTCCATCTAGAATTCAGTTTTTTTTCTCCAAAATTAGAGTTATACATTTGAAATTCTGTAGCTTCATATCATTAATTAATTTTGAGGTTATGTAGTTCAGATAATTTGTATGAATTGTTTAACTTCTTGAGAAGTGCTTCCATTTTGGTTTGTGTTATTTAAAAGGAAACAAATTTAATAAGACTGCAAACATTTTCAAATTAAAAATAAGACTGAGATAAAATTGTTTTCTATATAAATAAAATGGAATCAGCACTTGAAATGGAAAATAATAACACATGCAAGCAATGTAAAAAGTATGGCTAAGTATTAAACATAGAAAGTTTTGCATCACATAAACACACGAAAGATAAGCATTTTAACATCTGTAAAAAAAGTTTTAGTGAATATGCTAGTAGTTGTTATCAGTTAAAAAAAGAGAATGTAATGTGTAAATGTGGAAAATATGTTTATAATGCATATCTCAAAAAGCACAGAAATAGTAAATCACACAATATAGCACTAGATAATTTAAACGAAATTCACCACGATAAATATCCAACAAAAACTTGTAAAGTGTGCAATGAGAAGAAATCTACAAAATTATTTTCTCCTAATAAAACTACTAAGGACAAACATGCAAATATATGCAAAAATTGTTTTAGTGAATACCCAAAGAAGTACTATCAAAACATGAAGTTAAATACAGTTTCCCAATAATTTAAGCACTTTTTGAGTTTTCCAGTTATCCTTATTTTATAATTTATTTATAAATTTTTATTTCTTACAAATAAAGAATTATGGCGACGAACAATTTGTACAAGTGGTTACCCAAAAGATAATATATTTAACATGCCTCAAATAAATAAAAAAAGTTTTAGGAAAAATTTAAGACGAATGTAATGGCAAAATAATAAAAGAATTAGTTGGTTTAAGAGCAAAAAATGTATGCATATAGATTTGACAGTAAAGAAATCAGAAAATCTAAAGGAGTAAAGCAATGTGTTGTTAACAAGCAAATTACTTTAGATTATTATAGGTATTGTTTGTTTAAAGAGAAAATACAATTTAGATCAATGAATTTAATAAGAAGCAAAAAGCACAAAATATATACAGTCAAAGTTAATAAAATAGCATTAAGTCCTTTCGATAACAAGATAACTGTATTAGAAAATAAAACAGATACAATACCATATGGTTATCGAAACTGAGAATCTTAAACATCTTTAGTTTCTGAAAGAATATAAATATCAGCACCATTGAAATCAATCAGTTTGTAATTTTTGTCTCTAATTTCCGAAACAATATTATCAAATTGCTCAAATTTGGTAGAAAATCGGATATGCAGGCTCATAAATAATATAATATCTAATACCAAACATAGTTTTTGGTGGAAAACAAGCAATTATATCAGTTTCTAAATGTTTAGATCCATCATATTTTATGAACATTCCATATGCTAAATTACAGTGGACATTGATTGTTTTATATGGATTAAAATTAAGCAATTTAGTGCCAACGACCACTTTGTCCTTTTCAATAGTAATATTTCTGTCAAAACCAAGAATATCAGATATTCTATCATCAAGTTTAATATCAAACATAGATTTAATAGATATTCTGTTTTTCACTTTATCTGATGTTAACTCAATGTTATTTGTTGAAAATGGATTGATTAATTTATAGCTTCTTTTAAAGATTCAATATCATATTGGCCCCTAGAAATACTTACAACTTCGTTTTATCAATGACAGCACTAATTTTTTCAATGGTTGATATAGTATTGTTGTCTATATTTGGAGTAAAATTTTTCGTATGAAAACTAACTAATGCCATCGACTTATCTTTATGAATGATGTCATAGCGAAGTTTCTTCTTCAGTACAAAAGTATTATTTGTTAACTTGAATACTTTATTATCCATTTAATACTCAAAATTATTGTTATTAAATGGATAAGTGGCAGCCAAAGTAACCTATGATACACAAGGTTAATTGGGGTGTCAGTGTTCAGATTTATGAAGAAAACTCTAAAAATAAAAAGAATGGCGAATTAATGCCTGACAACATTAGCAGTTTAACCATAGGCCCAAGCAATTGTGAGAAACCCAATTTCATGACCAATTTTATTTATAAGGCAGGTTGGTTAAATTTTAATAAACTGTATGTTTGCTCAAAAATTTTGAATCAATTAAAATATATTCTGATGCAAAATTATTTTGATGAGGTATTTAAAAAATTAAAAGTTAAAGAAAAATGGTATACTTTTTAATAATACTGAGGAAATGATCCCTTTAGATTAAGAAGACAAAACTCTAATTGTATTTGACGATGATATTTTGATAGCCATGACATAGTTCGCGAGTACTTTACTATGGGAAGGCATAAAAACATTGATGTATTTTATTTAGCGCAAACATATTCGAAAATTCTAAAACAGTTGATATGAGATAACACTAATTTCTTGTGTATATTTAGACCATATGACACTAATTTAAAACACACTTACAATTATCTTGTTGGGTGAGACATGTTTTACAAGAAATTTAAAGATATTTGTGCCAAGTGTAAGGAGGAAGACTATGGATTTATCACTTTAGATTTGAGTCAAAAAATGAATAATGGTAAGTACAGAAATAAGATCGAAGACTTTATATTAAATTTTTAAATTGTCGAAAAGAGGTTTACTTTAAAATGAGCATTAAAACAAATGTAAAAATTGCCATTAAAACAATGATATTAGGTTTTTTTGCATTTGAATGAGATAATTACAAAAACCATTAAATTTTACAAAACATCTGTGTAATTAATCCAAGAGTTATGCAAATTATCAAAACCTAACCATTTTACATACATTTGCGCAGCCAAGTCTGGTTTAGCTGCTGCTTTACCACCTTTAGTTTTAAGATATTTTCAACCAAATATTCATTGGGATAGTCTGTTTTCATAATTTCGAATTCATAAAAACTGCCTTCTATTTCTTCTTCTTTAGTATTTTTTAATTTGTTAAGTAGGCACATTATAATTTAAAACTTTATAAATAGTAAACAACTCTGGTGACCAATTAGCAGTATAGGCCTTCTCAATTTTTTTTTTTTTTAGTTTGCTCATGCAGATGACATCTCTAACTTTGTATTTCAGTTTAGTAAGCATGTCTACAAACTCAAACTTTGTTTGCATTATTTTTTTTTCATTGGCCATATTAAAAATATCAAAGGGTTTTATGCGATAGTTCTGTGTTTTGTGGTGTTGTATTATTTCACTAAATCATCTAGTATATTTGTCCATTTATAGTTTCCATTCAAGGCGAATTTATTCCATGTCAAATTTTTCAAAGTTCTATTAAATCTTTCTACAACACTTGCTTCCAATTCAATAACAGAGGAATAATGATAATTATTATATTTTTGTATAAGTTCTTTAAATGTTTTTTTTTTTTTTTATAAAATTTGGACCCATTGTCGCTTTGTAAATTGTGTGGTTTACTTTTAATCAATATAGATTCTAAGCTGTTTGATATATTTTTTGCTGTTTTGTCTTTAATTGGAATAGCAAATGCAAATTTTGAAAAAAAAAAAAAAAAAAAAAAAACCATCGATAATTGTCATAATATACTTGTATCCATTATTTGTATGCGGTATACCTTTCAAGTTGCCAGTATAAATTTCAACAAGATCAATTTGCCACAAATCGTCGATCCCATATGCTATTACTTTCCTTCTGGGGAAGTTTATTCTCCCTGGTTTATATAATTTATCGATTATGCCTTCTTTTATATTGCACAAATATTTTTCTTTTTAATTTTGATTTATTAGAATTACATATTGAACATATACTTTTCTGTGGTATGGTTTTTATATTATTATTTTTAGTGACCTTACACTTCAAGCACCATGTATTCATTTAATAGAAAAAATCAAAGTATACATTTTACGAATATTCCTAGTGTAGTCATCAAACCACTATCATATTTATATATTTTAGTTTCTTTTATTTTAAAAAATAGAATATTATCTATGTTAACCTCAAAAGGCTTACTGAAATCTATTTTTTGAGATCCCTTAATAACAGTCTCAGTATCGTCGGGTAAATTGGGATTAACAGTAATTATTTTAGAAACATTACAATCCATCAAAAAAAGTAAAGAATATGTTATTATTATCTAAGTGAAAATTATTATTATATTGCTTTTCAGGCAAGTAAAATATATGTGATTTTTCTTCTTTACATTTTTAAATTTCAAGTTAACAAGTGCATCACAATAATTCAAAACTGATTTGTTTAAATTTTGCCATTTATCAGCTATTTTTTTATCGAAATATATTTTACTGGCCGCACCTTTACCATCTACACGATCATCTATATTAATAATTCTATGCCCTAAAAAAGAAACATTAGATTTTTGTATAATCAAAACAAGTACTTAGTTTACTTTGTAAAGCTGAAACACAATTGTATTGTGGATCTACATATGTTTTTAAATTGGAAACAATGGAAATGGTTTTTTGAATCTACATCTTTTTTTAAAGCATAAACAGAACAATAGTATTATATTTTGAATCTACTTCCTTTTTTAGTGCCTGCTTTGCATTATTTAATCGTTTTGTTTAATCAGCAATAGTGTTACTGAATTATAAATTTATATCTTCTTTTAAAGCATAATCAGCTATTTGTTTATTAAAAAATCTTTTATTGACTGCATTGTTATCGTCTCTGGGATAATCTATATTAACAATTCTACGATCAAAAAAAGAAACATAAGATTTTGTATAATCAAAACAAGTGCTTAGTTTACTTTGTAAAGCAGAAACACCTGAATTGCATTGTGAATCTAAATATGTTTTTAAATCATAAGCATTAGTGTTAAAAATTCTATTTAAAGATTTTATTAATGGTTTCCCAAATATATCCGTCATTTAATAACATAGAAATTATATTATTAAACTTAAATCATCTCGAAAATAGGTGTAAAACAATTAAACATAGATGTCCACGTATAACTGAATTTAAATTCTGAATTCGATCGTTATTGCAATAAAACTTTACTGTTTTTAAAGTAATTGGTTGAATTAGTAGGAATGTTGCCTCCAAATGAATCAAAATAGTAAACATAATTATTTTCTTTAAAGTAGCAAACCCAATGAGTACCAGGAGTTGCTGAAATGTCAAAATTTACTACAGCATATTCATTTTTGTGCATACCCTTTGGTAATTCGTCAGTCATATAAACATTTCTGAAATGCTTAATATTTAATAATTTTACATATTTTTCGATATCAATATTAGATAATGGAGCAAAATTTTTTTTTGGCCTTGCCTTTTTTTTTTTCAACTAATCCTTTTCCAACCTTGTTTCCCATTGCTATATTATGTCTTTTTTGTTCTCCTAATTCTTTTTTGTTTTTACTAACTTGATCAATAGTACTATAAATTGCACCAACTGCTGCTGACAACCACTGAGTATACCTAAAGCAGCAAGCAGGAGGACAATAATTCCTCCATAATGTAAACCACTTCCAGATTTTTCTTTGGCCAACTTTTTGACTGTTTGAACAGTTGAAGTTAATTTGAAACTTTTGCTTTTGCCTTCTTTCAATTTTTTATTTATTCTCTCAATTTGATCATCTGTAAAAATTTATCTATACCCAAATCTTTTGATTCCTCAAAGGGAATATCGAAAGTTATATTTATCTTCATTTATAAGTGTATATATATATATATAATTAATAAAACATTTTAATTCCCCATCCTAATATTCTTTTTTTGAACATAGTTGAAGCAACAGCAGCAGAAGCAATTTTTTCTCCAATTGGAGTATTTTCATTTAACATGATTTATTTACCTTCCTTTTGTAAAATTTTATCAGCTTTGTGTCAAGAGTTTAAATATTTATGATCTCCATAGGCAACATCGTGATATTTGCATGCTTCATCTAATTTATTTATTCTGGTATCGCCTCTTTTCAATATTTCATCTAATTTTGTAATTCGTCCACAATAATTGTAACGAGCAAATGCATATCGGGTAAATCTAAATTTTTTATAATGCCTTTACCATAATGTTTAGTATTCCGAGATGATTGTGGAATTACATTTAAAACTTTTATAAGATAAGGAATTCCTTTTGGATTATTAACAACAAAATCAGAAAATTAATTGTTAGCATATTCATCAGGTTTACTTTTTCATTGTAAAATTTTTTATTTCCAGCATTTCTTCGCCATGAATAACTAATGATCTATCAACCAATTTTTTAACGTCATCAATCCAAACATATTCTTTTTGCAAATTATTGTATTTTTTATACCTTCTCCAGAGCTAGGAGTTCTTGGAGAAATTCTTTCTGGAGTGTTTGGTGCTGATCTTGAAAGCGGTTTAGTTAAATTATTGTACTTCCAACCTCCACTCAAAGCTACCTTTTTATTAGGATTATATTCATGGAATGCAGCATTGGTTGTTTTAAGCATTTCTGCATAATTTTCATAATCCTCATCATCAAGTTTATCCTCAAGAGCTTCTGGTGAATTTTCTGTTAAAAAATTAGAAAGTCTTGGTGTTAATTTATATTCTTTATCCATAACAAATAGCGTATCATTATCTATCGATAATTTTGTATTGCCAATGTAAAAATCTTGCCCAATTCCACGTAAACCAAATTTTTCATCAATAACATTAATTCTTTTAGAAATTTCTGTTCGTAGATTTATAGTAGATGCTGCATGTGGTAAATTTTTAAGTGGTACGATTCCCATTTGCTCTTCCAGATTAGGAGATTTTTGTTCTGAGAATAATTCTCTTTCGAGTGATGTTTCTTCTGGTGTTGGCGGATAACACAATTTTTTACTGCAACAGAAAGTAGTGCTGTTATTAAATTTTTGTTTTCTTTACTTATTTTTCTACTTTTTAACCAATATTTCGGAATTCGTCAATTAATGGTAGTTCTTTCTTCTCATTTTTTCATATTCTTTTTCGTCCTGCTTTATATATTTTTTATATCTTTCAATGGGTAATTTAACTCGCGAATCTCCCTTTGATTCAGCCATTTTTATATAAATGTTTTACTTATAAATGAGTTATAAAAATATTGAGAGTTTTGAGAGGCAGACTTTTCCTCCAACTGATCAAACTAGGGGGCATTTAAATGTTTACAATAATAGAATTGAATTTGATATTCCTATAGGAGATGTCTTTTCTTTTCCAAATGACTCTTATGTTTATTAGCAATTTAGTTTACTAAAGAGAGATAAGGTTGGAGATGCGGCAAAATATGATGAATCAGATAATGACGCTTGTTTCAACTTTTTTCCTTTTCAATTTTCTAGAGTAAAAAATCTCAAAATATGGAAATATTATCGAAGCTGTTGATAAACCAGGTATAATATCAACAATGATGAATGCTTTGTTAAGATCACCAAGTGAACAAAATTATTTAGAATTTACTGGTGTTGATAATCTATATTGATATAAATCTGTTTATAGTGATATAACAAAAGAGTTTAAAACTGTTTCAGTTAATAAAAAAAAAATGAAAATAACTTAGCCTCTTAGATATCTGCTTAGTTTTATTTGCTGACAATGAAGTTTATTGGAAAGGTGGCTATAAAATTACTTTCTTTCATATTTTATCTTATAACAACTGTTTATTTCTTTATGAAATTTTAGATAAAGATAATAAATTTACAAAATATCGTCCTGATCCTGGTAAAATTGTTATTGAAAAATTTGAAACTATGTCGCCTATTGTTTAATATGAATCTAACACAGCCATTGCAATTAAAGAAATAAATATGCAAAGATCCAAAAATTCCTATTAGTTTTGATTATTGGCAATTTTTATAAAAAGAAATTCCTGTTGATTCGACTGTTTTTAACTTTGATATAAAATATCAGTTAAATAATTTACAGTTTGACATGCTTCATTTTGTAATTGTAGGTTTTCAATTTAAAAGAAAAAATCATGCTGAACAGTATAAACACGCTACGATGTTTGATCATTGTAGTGTAAAAAATATTTATGTTAAAAATGGTAGAAATAAAATTTTTCCTAAAGAACACTGGAATCTAGACATGGGAAACGGTGCTTATCTTAAACAATTTGTTGCTTATAATGATTTTAGAAATTCTGAAACCAAATTAGATACCAGCTATAGAAATAATGAACTTTATTATAAACCAACTGTAAACTTTGATGGTGATATTAATTACTATTCATTTTGGGGGCGAAGGCTTTTATATGTTATTGATTGTTCATACAGAAAAACAATCGTAGTTAATGGAATAAATATATACAAATTTGTGTCGATTTTTTAAAAAATTTGAAGAAGCAGGTAGGCCTACCATTTGTAATGTTGTTTTAATTAGCCGAAGGAACCTTACTTACGATTATTTGGAAGAAAGAATTACTGAATATTTATACATTTTTAATATTTTTAAATGGAGGAATCAACAAATTGTTCCGATAGTTTAATACATTATTTTAGACTTGTAGCCAAGTGGTTACATTTAAAAGTTTTACGATTTTTTTATAAAATAAAAGATCATTTTCATAATTCAAAAATAAATTTCTTTTCCTTATAAATAAAACTAAAAATACCTGTGTTGCCTTGCAGTTTGAAAAACATTTTAAAATGTGATAGTGGGTCAAAAATTCCTTCCCATAGATTAGATAATGCATCTGAAGATCTTAAAAATATAGTTTTCAAATTTCATTCAAATTTACAAAACTTACAATTATCACTCTTATAAATCATTGACGATAAATATGAGCTTCGAGATATTGGTGAAAATCTAGAGCAAATAGAAGAAGTTTTTAAAAAATAAATGTAGAGCTTCGATAATGATTTAGTTGAATTTATAAAAATTTATTTCGTTTCTCAATCATATTCATTATCTGCATTGTAATTAAATCCATCATACTCATATACGTTATCTGCATTTGGAAATCCTTGGTAATCGAAATCAGATATGTAATCTGCAATTGGAAATCCATCGCCATCGAACTAAGATTCGTATTTTGCATCTGAATTTTCTAATTCATCTGAATCATAACCAGATACATCAGAATCAGATAAGTGATCTACAATTGGAAATCCCTCGCAATGTGGAACTAGAAGTCCCTCGTAATCGAAATATTCTCCGTATTCTCCATTTAGAAATGCAGCGTAATTCTCTGAAGTCTCATAACAAGATTAGTGACCCGTGTCTGTGTCTGAAAGTTAATTCATTTTGAATCTTTTTAGTATACTTATTTATAAGATATAAATTTTATAAAGAAAATTTTTTTTTTTGGATCTGTCGACCAGCTCAATTTAAAACGATTTTCATAAGATTTAGATTACTCGCTTGCAAAATTAGAGTTTCTAGAAAACGTGAAAATTGCTTGAAAACGAGAAATTTGCATGTTTTTTGCTTAAATGTTGCTGATTTTTTTAATTGGCACAAATACTGCACGGATTTTTTTTGGCAAAATTCAAAATTTTGCTTGTTTTTAGCTTAAATTAGCTTTTTTTTTTGGCTTAAATTCGCTTGTTTTTGAGAGCTCCTTTAAAAAACTTTTTAGAGCCTATTAGCCTCAAAAACCTCGATTTTGGAGCAAGAAACCTCGATATTTCAATTAAATTAAAGGGTTGCGCTAGGATCGGCCTTATACATCTCCTAAAGCCCTCGGGCTTCGTAAAAATTCCAAAATCTGTCCTCACAATTGGTTTACGGTAAGAAACAATCGAACAAAAGTTTAAATAACGGAGTCAGCCTTCTACACTGTAAAATATTTTCTGGTAAATTTCCTAAATTTTAATGGAAGTTTTTAACCTATACACTGTATGGTAATAATATCACACATCAAGCTGCAGATATAGGAATGATTAGCATCGCTACTATACAAAGTTGGGAACTTCCCTATGCATTGGACTGTTTCCTGAGCACGTGTAGGAACGCTACAATGAATGTATAAGGGAAAACATTACCATTCCTGCTTTCTCATTAAGCACATACACTGGTATGGTAAATTTCCGAACAATTGCTTAGAGTATAAATACATATTTAGAAGGTTAGGACTCTCACTTAACTACACAGAAATAAATATTATATTAGAGTTTTTGCCGCATGTTTGCGCATCAAGAGGTGACAAAATACATCTAGGGAAGTCAAATCACGAAACAGAACGTAGGAATGTCACCAGAATACTAAATTGTAATCCCCAAGTTGAGTTAAAACCTGTAAACTTCAGCAGTTGAACCCATGGGATTAGAGACACGCAAACATTTGAAGCATATGGAAATAAGAACAGGAATAATCAAATATGCAATATACTTTAATAAGACCTAATTTTTAGAACTTAGGCGGGTACTTAATACACGTACTTAATGTATATTATGTATCAAATCACGTAGGATAAGTTTTACGGGCTGTGGCGACACATTGTATTTTTCCGAACCTGATTATTCCGGGTTAATATTTTTTTGTGGTAAAGCAAAAGTGAGCTAATGAAAAGGAAATAGCTATATAATTTATTATAAAGAAATACGATATTTCAACATGACCGCACTAATAACTTTTAAACTATTCAACGGATTGTGAAACAATTTTGTAATAATGGGTAGAACAAATGACCATCACGACGCAACATTATATCCCCTGTTTTAAAACTCTAGAAGTGCGAACTTCTCAGCATACGAATATATGTACACAGTATCCTATTGACCGTAGTTGGCTCGCATTTGAGTTGCGGCAGAAAATAGTTCCGTCGATATTTTGATATTTTTAAGTACAAATATAGTAATTTAATCACGTAGTTGCTTTCTATAATGCTCTACAATATTACAATACCATTTAAACATACAAGAGTATATGTGCTTGCAGTTTGGAAATAACTGTATTCGTATTTTTGTTTCGGGGTAAAATCTCACAAAACAGCTAGTGTTGTGTAAGATGGCGGACGCGGCGGTTCGGTATGAATTGTCACCATATTTATGTCGAAAAACATAAAAGATGAAGACCTACAAAGCAGACAGAAATAGTGTGTCGATTGTCGTGAACAATATGAAGAGTAAAGAATTTCCTATGTTACTAGTGCGCGAGTTACTGAGACTCGTTTCAGTATAGACTGGTGTTTCAGAACTAAGTATTTTTAGAGAGAGAAAAAGTACGTACTTTGACGAGAACGCAAGAGACATGTGCAGGATATCGAAAACAAAATGTTTACTCATGACAACATTCATGATCACCTTCAAGACCGTTTCATTATAAATTTGAGAGATAGCGACTTGGACAGTGCTGACCAATTTTCAGACGAAGATGCATAGGTTATTAACTTAACCTTGATTCACAGTGCTCCTATGCAATGCTTTTTGGGCGAATTATTGTTAGTTATTTATATTATGAGGAATCATAACTTCCGGGTAATTAATCAACACTGTTGGGCAGCTTCTTACGTAGCACATAAACATTGATTTAATCGTATAAACGAGAAAGAGGCGTGATATTGACAATTGGTTGATAACGACACAAGTTGTGGCTAGCAACAACCAATACAGCCCTAGCGCTCTAACAGGCGGAGTAATACAAGCCGCCACCTTAAAATGTATGGACCCGCAATGTATCTGTCTGCGAGTACTACGTTTATGGCGATATAACATGCGGTAATTATCAACGCATGATTGCAGCACCTTATTCTAATTCTCACTACGTGCAGTAACTGCATAATTATCCCTTGTGTGTCCACGTTAGTAGATCATAATTGAGAACACTACCGCACAGACCCCCAAATTTTCGAACCTCACTTTTCAGTTACATTTTAGACGATCATAACTCAGTTTTTAGACAAAATTATATAAAGTAAAATAACACTCTAAAAAAAATGATTTTTCGTATTCTGCTCAAAGAAACAACAAGTTACTAATATAACTAATGAGCCTACTTTACTCAACATGGGTGCAATTAATGCTTAATACGATTTAAAAAGATGGGTTGGTGGGCAAGACTTCACTCGTTGAAAGTGATATCATTATAGATGAAACCAGAGTCATGTACAAGAGTAGTGAGACATTACAAATACACAAGTGTCTTACCTGGGACTCTAAATCAGAAATCTCATACCATAAGCTACAGTGCTATCAATTACATTACGGGCGTCGGATTGGGAGAACCAACGTCGGATTTAATCAGTCTGATGTTTCGAATGATTACTTAGTTAAAATATTTACACGGCCATCGTTATGAAAATGACTGACTCTGTCCCTTAAAACTTCAGTGGCGTGTAGAGAGTTATTTTTACATCGTAAACAGTCTAATAACCTGACATATTCCAGTGTTTTAGATGACATTTGCTACTACCGGGCTGTGGTTCCATATTCAATTTCTACTAACAAACGCAACTTCCAACTATGCTTACCCTCCAACATCTATTTATTGTTTTATAACACCTAACATTAGTTATAAAAACGTAAACGAAATGAATGTAATAATAATCAAACTGAATATTATTTAGAGAGCATATTACAAATTATAAGAAAACTCCTGCTCTCCCGAGCACTTTCATCCACTTTGCAAAGGAAAATGAGAACTCGAGGACGCAAACAGAACGACTGCTTACCCTGCCAAAGGAATGCGGCAGGGTAACTCGCTTGCGAGTTCGATTCATCGCTAGTCGCACCCGTTTGTGAAAATAAATACTAGACAGCAGAAATATGCGTGTACAATACGGGAGTTACGAAAACTCTTTTTCTCGAATCGGAAACGGGAAACTCAGAGAATTGAATGTGTAAAAATTTAAAGTTAAGGCGAAAACTACAAATAATCAAACATTTCCAATATGTATAGGGTAAGCATTGCTTACGTTATGTCTATGGAATAAACGCCATTGTAAAACGTGTAAGTTTAGGTTACATGCCCAACTGAAGCGCATACTTGTGTGAAGAATTGGATGGAAATAGGGGGATTACTCCCTGAATTATGACATTGAACTTCCAAATTTTTCATGTAATGATCTTCGAAAATGGAGGACAAAAAACTTATGTATTAGCTCATTCGATGATTGTATACAATCAGTATAAAAAGTTAAGTTAAATCGATTACATAATTTCGTATATATAGCACACAAAGCTAGACATATTTCATAGCAATCATTAAGTGTCTGTTACACCTAAAAATACACATAATTACCTCAATGCAACTCGTTTGCCAAAGTAGTTAAGAATGCTTTGATTGTTTCCAGGCATATGACATTAAAACCTTATTTATTCGTATTGCGCTCTCTTACAAAAAAAGGGGGGGGGGGCAAAAGATGCTTCGTCTATATACAGTTCATAGTTGTGATATCTACTGCCACCATACGAAGTTAATTTGGAATTTATTACATGGTTACGACGGTATAGTATTTTAAGCTAATATTTCTATGTGGCCGTCATTTTGAAAATAAGTGTCTGGCATACTTAAAACATACCATTTTACATCACATGCCCCTATTTGTATGCCAAATTTAGTAGGAATCGGTCAATTGTTTCCCGAGATATGACATACAAATATAGGCCTACTTATTCATGTGGCACTATATTAGAAGATGGGGACAAAGGATGCTCTGTGGAGAGACAGTTTATAGTTATAATGTATACTGCCAGCATACAAAGTTAAGTGGGAATTAATTACATGGTTTCGACGATATAACATTCTAGACTAAAATTACTATATTACCACCATTTTGAAGAGAAGTGCCTGACATGTCTGAAACATATCGTTTAAAAGTGGGTAGGAATAGTTTTGTTTACCGATATGTGATATTAAAACTATTTATTCATGTTGTGCTATCTTACAAGATGGCTGATAAAAGTAGCTATGTGTTGACATATATGATCCTTGGAGTAGAACTTTCAGCACAAAAAAATTTGTTCGAAATTGGTTAAATAGTGTATTAGATATACTAAATAAACCTAACATATTTGTATGATCTCAATTTTGAAAATAAGTACCTTGTCAGGTTCAATCATTTACCTTTACATGATCTGTCCTATTATGACTTACATGTCAAATAGGGCGAAAAATGCTTTGATAAATTTCTAAATATATAATAACACAATGTATAATGTAAAATCTTATTACTTTTATTTGGTACTGTCTTCCAAAATGACGTACTAAAAATAAAATCCATTTCAAAAGTTAATGCTTACACGGTGTATTGCTAGTTTACAAAATTTGTTTTAAATCGGCTGAATGGTTTCTGAGATATGACATGTCACCTTAAATTGTAAAATGGCCGCCATTTTGAAAGTAAGAGCCTAGCGTGATCGAAAACCAAAAAATTAAGGTGTACTTACTAAGCACTATATATGTACCTAATTTGGTGAACTTCGGTTGACACGTTCAAAACAAAAATTGAAAAGGTGGTTACTCTCTCTCTCTCTCTCTCTCTCTCTCTCTCTCTCTCTCTCTCTCTCTCTCTCTCTCTCTCACACATACACAGACCCACAAAGAGGAATGGGACCTCATAAGAACTTTTTACTTTCGGAATGTAGGCTAAAAGTAGAATAAACCTAGAGTTTTATTCAAATTAACTTTAACGTCAAAATGCAAGGAAAACAAATTTTAAATGATTTTTACCATAAAAAATTTATTTGAAAATAACAATAAACATTTTAAAAGACGATTGTCTTTGGTAATGTAAAAAAAAAATGTTGAGACGAACACCATTAATTAATATGTTTAAAAAAAATTAAGATTATACTCGTATCAGAGAATATAAAATAAATTATCACAAAATATATAATACAATTTATAAAATGCAGGCATTAGTAAGAAGTAAACTGAAAACAAAAACAAACAAAAAAATTCGAAATTTGGTAACGTAATCACATATATTCATAAGAAACCACAAGAAATATCGCATGGCATGTATGGGTGGTAGGTCTGATAGTGTTATGGGCTGTTCTGAACTTTTGGATTAAAGGAGCATGGTAATATGTGTAATTTTTTCTGAGTCCTACACATGTAACGAAATGTAAGAAGTCCTACACTAGGTAAAATACTATTCTAAATCCTACACAATTGAGAAAATGCTTTAAGACCTCAAATACAGAAGCCTACAGGAAGTGCAACCAGCTCATCTGGTGGTTAAATCAAAAACCAAATGACAAAATTAATTCAAGCTATCAGGCATGGAATAATAGAGCTTGAGGTGTAACGAAGGTGACTAAATAAAATTAAATACAAGATGGTAGACGACATGACAGAATTACAGCATGAACTGTAATGAAGGTGATTAAGACAAATTAAATCCAAGACGATGGTCGGATACAAGAATGCAGCCAGAAACGAAATTGTGGTGATAAAATCCAAGATGTCGGTAAAATGCTTCGGAGCTCCGATCCTTGATCCATGATTTTTCATTTGGCATGGCATATATCTACAAAATAAAGAGGGCGATATACAGCGAGTGACATAAGCTCTTCTGATGACCAGATCAGAAAATACATTATAATTTAAATTGAAGATTTCTATGGTTAGAGGTTAGGGTCATATAATATAATCAAAGTAGGTGTAATTGATGGAATCCAAGATGGTGGACATGAAATAACAGACTAGGATGAGGGAATGAAGGTGGCTAAAAATATGAACTCCGAGATTGTAGACATGGAATGAGAGAGCATGAATATAATCCAAGATAGTGGAAGACGAGGTATAATATATCAGCATGAATTATATTGAATATGGCAGACAGGGAATGACAGAACAAGATGTGGAACTGAGGTGGGTAAGCTCAGATATGCCACCAGAGTTTTACGGAAATCACTAACTTTTCGACCTGCCACACACATTAAATTTGAACAGCAGATCATCATTTGAAATCAATAGATTTGGTGACAAAATTACCATGTTGACAACTCTGGATTCACACAACGGCGCACTATAAGTTATTCGCGGTAAAATGAACAATTTTGAAAGCCCTGCTGAATATCTACTTGTATGCACGTTGTGTATTCTTTCGCCTTATGTAAGATTAACATTTTCACGGGCCTCATAACTTTATTTATGCGTCAGTCAAGTGAAACTGCGAAAATATTAGAAAAGTAAATATTTAACACATATGCTAATTTTTACACTTCAATTCATTGAGAAAAAACAGAAATCGAAAGAAATAATTTAAGTTATCACAAAAGGTCACATAACATTTTTTATTCGAGGTTAAGATACGTAACTACTTCACATCCATCGTTACCAACTTAACTGGGCGCATGTCACTCAGGGCGTCCATTATAATATATGCCGGCAGAGGCAGTTATTTTTTTTAATGGCCTATTTCAAAAGTGTTCACTTGATCGTGAACAGCCTTTAGTCCATTTCATGCTCGAACTACAAGGCGGCTCCAAGATCGGCAGAAGCATATTACACGCCTGACTGGTGATGTGCTCACCCATCCATTCACATGAGGCTCGTGCGCCATTAGGCCGCTGATTTACAGGCACCGCGTATACTACACCGCGTGCTGCCGGCAGCAGTGCACTGATACCGCTACACTCCTTTCAGTCTAGGTACGTTGGCACATAGACTAAAGACATGAGGTAGATCGATCTCGCTGGCTGCGCACAACCAGTCTATGTGTCCCAACATTGTGAACTGCTTCTCTGCCTACACGTCTAGCAAAAATGGCGTGGATTGGGTTTGAGGTTAGAACACTATTAGTAATCAATTTGTAATGCTTTTTGATTACATTCAAACTGTGTAAAACTACTCTATTAACGTAACAGTGCTTGTCATTTAAAAATTAAGATATAGGCCTAAACAAAATACGTTCATCACTTTTGACCATGTAACTTTGACAGTTGTGTTCCTTTGGGGTACGTCAATGTTGGGTACATGCGCAGAAGACGAATAATCGGTCTACATCCTCTTTAGTCTATGGTTTGTGCCACTTAATAACAGAGTCGGTTCACCGTTATAATAAAATTTAAAATAAAACGTCAAAAAAATTCACGCTTTTAACTTCGTACATTTTAAATTAAATACACGCCAATCTATTTACAGAAACGCTTATAGAAAATTTATGAAAAGCACAGTCACACAAAAAATAATGGCATACTCATATTTTAGAGGCTGGAGTGGCGTCATGGGGGCGGTTCTTAACATCGTGGTCTTGAGAGCCGATGAGGGTGAAACGAGGTAAGTATTGAGTAGCGCCGGCATGCATGGACCGGGAAAACGGGAGATCCCCGAGAAAACCTTCCCACCAGCGGCATCGTCCAGCACGATTCCCACTTTTAAAAATCTGGGAGCGGCTCCTGCCGGGAATCGAGCCCGGTTTACCTAGGTGGGAGGTGAGTAGTCTGGCCACTACACCACCGCGGCCCCTTAGATGAGGGTGGTTATGAAGTAAGCCGTGTAAATAACACGATTCCGAACAACACCGAAAAACTCCGGCAGGTCATTCCTGACGCAAATATAAGACAAAAATAGCTGTACTACTTTTACGCTAAAGTTATTACTGAGGGAACTACGCTGCCCTAAAATCAACAGTTTCGAATGTAATTTAGTCAGAAATAATAGTAACCACCCACGAGTAAACAATAAATTGGCGAATAGTGTTGTGTAGAACGGAAATTCTACACCTGTGAAAATGCATTTGGTAGTATCATCCCCCGTCATCATGAAAATAGGGGTTGCTCCCCTGTGCGCAAGAAAACTGTGAACAATAAGCTGTAAGCGATTTATTGAGATGACTTAAGAATCAGCACATCGTATCCGTGAAGGTACTAGATGGATCTGATGGCCCTAGGGATCAACCGTGCCACTACATAAGTCCCTGTGTCAAGTCGTGTGTGGCCTGTCGACTGACTGTAACCAAGTTTGCGGTATCAGTCATACCTCGCTACCCACATCTTTCTTCGAAGTAGGCATTTGTTTAAATAGTTTACATAAAAAACATTTAAGTGTTTTTCTGTTATTTATTATTTTGAAGAAACTAATCAATGTGTAATGCATTTGTGCAGGAGATATCCTTCATGGATCGCATGGTTCACCCAACTCCCGCTCTTCCAAGTCAAATAGAGGAGTCATGTGAAGGATGCTTGCAGCACAGCCTAGTATTAATAGCTCATCACACCGCTCGTCTTCCTTCTTCTGGCATGTTCATGTTTTCAAAAAATTATTAATACTACCTGCCACTGCCTTGTCTTCAATATCAGAATCCACAATATCCGCATGATTCACACTCGCTCCTCAATTGCTCCGTATTCTTCTCACTTGCTTTGCAATCTCTTCTCATGGTCCGCAATCGTTCAGCAATCACTGAGGAAATGTTTCGCAATCTCCGCATCATCAATACCTCATCCTGCCTTAATATCTGTGTGTCAGATTTATTAAATGTGTCTTGTGCCAATGCAGGTAATCGTTTGTATAATATTCCATGGACAGCAAGATATCCAGTGTTGATGAGTCTTTTGTGTCTTCCCTTCTTCTACTTTACTTTATCTATGGTGAGACACCTGTACTGCAGTGTGAATTTTGCGACAAACTGCTTATTGTTCGCAAGACAAGGTTGCACCACGAGCGCAATTGCAGGCTGAACCCCTTAAGGGAGGATGGGACAAGTGCGGGAAGACAAATGCCCGTTCTGACATCATGACCAGATATTTGGACACCTGCACTGGATTTGTCAGGCAAGTGGTGACATCAAGATACAAGTTGTATAGCGAAAGTTTCGCTTACACCTATCATGCAAGAAGACACGAGCATAACTGCTTGATGAACCCATAAAGGGAGATGTTGGAATGCGAAAAGTGTGGGAGGCAGTTTACGAGATCACACAAACTGAGGGCACATAGTGCCAAATTTAATGGTCCTTCAGCCACACCAGCAAAGTGACAACATTTTACTGCATCACACACCCTTCGTCGACAAGCCACAGCTCCAGTTACAGCATCAGTTCCAGTTCCAACAAGATCGCAGATAGTCATCGAGGCTGGAGATGCGTATTGCTTCGTGGAAGCTGAGACCGCCTTCCGCAATAATCTGAAGACTCTTGTAGCAGAGAAAACTATCAAAGTAGCGCAAGATATCTGCATATATTTGGCTGGCAAACACAACAACCTCATTGAACAGCTGAGGGAAGAAGATGAAGCAAATTGTGTGATAAAATTTAACATGTTTGTTGTAGTGTTTCCGTATGGAAAGTCCGAGCTTCATGATAATTAAGATGACAGAAGAGTATTCAAGACCAGAAATATGCCACTCTACAATCTGCATGGTACTGAGGAAGCCGTCAATGCATGTATTGAAAAGTCATGCCAGGTGGAAGTTATGTATCAGAGTAGGGGTTCGGGGTGGATGCTGTCTGCAATTAGGAGGCTGCAGCTCTGCATCAATATGTTTGATCACTTGAATGCTTCTCCTACATCGAACTTCCAGCATCAATTAAAGCTAGGAAAGTCATACTTAATCCTAAGAATGAGGAGGACAGTGAATGGTTCAAGTGGGCACATTGGGCACAGTTTGTGGAAAGGAAGAACCCTCAGAGGGTGAACCAGAGCTACCATGACTTGGAAGGAAAATTTGATTTCAGTGGACTCATATACCCTACACCTCTTAATCAGATAAAGGTTTTAGAAAAAAAAAAAACCCGGGGGCTTCTGTTAACATTTATATCTTCGACAACAACAAGAAGGTGGTTCCTGTGCGAGTTGTTACTGAAGAGCTGAACCAACATTTCAACCTCCTAAGCAATTAAGATAAAAGTCTATGTACATAAAACATTTTCTACACATGTATGCTCTCGGGTGTCATAGAGAGAATATATATGTCCGCAGGCATTTCATTGCATTCCCCATGACCTGGATAGAGTGAGTTGTCTAACAGGGCCGCAATGTTAGGAGCAGCATAAAAACTCCTGCAAAGCACATGCCACAGCAGTATGCACTGACAGGCCAATGGCAGGGAAGGATAGAAAGACACCCATGCTCAAGTTTAAAAATCACCACCTTGTCGAAAAGATGCTCATTTCAGCCCAGACATGCCAGTCAGACCCGAAAAATCACATACATATCAATACCAGAATCGTGAAGCATATAGTTTTGCTATTTATGGTAAAAATGACAATAATGTAACTCTTACATCTCTGACATTTCGCCTCTCTACTGAACAAATGCTATATAGAGAAGAGAATGCAGACAATGTGTCAAGATGTTCATGGAGACAACTGTAGACATTATACAGAAAGTCCAGGACATATATGCCAAGAAGGTGACCATAACATTGCTTACATCTACTCAACCAGCAGCCTTCGGAAGACTCTCAAAGGCTTGCTATTGAAATTTTGAATTAACTGTCTACAATAAGAATGTCAAAGACAACAATCACTTCTCTGGACAGTATTTCTGCACGTCTTGTTTCTCAACATAGCATATGATACCACTTCATCCTCAGGCAGCTAGGGGTATGACTACAAGACATCATCATTCCTCAAAGTGAAGAAAAACTTATCACTTCCAAGTGACTGGGGAACATCTTTTCCTTTCAGTTCATAGCTACTTCTAGATTTATGTATACCAGACTTGCTACACTGGCTGAAAACCTACCTACCAGTCAGTTCCCAAAAACGTCTCAGTTTTTCTCACCACATCAAGTTTCACTTGTCGCCAGGAAAGGAGTGTTCTCCTGTGATCATGTTGATTCATGGAGGAAACTCGCTGAGACCCATCTGCCTCCCAAGAGCTCATTTCACAACCACCTCATTGACTCGGACATATCTGATGAAGATTATGCTCCTGCTCAGAGAGTATGGGAGACATTTCGCTGTACATCGCTTGGTGATTGCAGTGATTTGTACCTCAAATCTGACGTCCCCCTATTGTCAGATGTGCTCGAAAACTTCCGCAGCCTCTGCCTTGATAAGTAAAGCCTCGACTGCATCCACTATGTCAGCACTCCTGGATTTTGTTTCCATGCTATATTAAAAATGTTAGGTGTCCATTTCGAACTTCTCCCAGATGAGGCAGATATCATCTAGATAGGAGTTGCACAGTGTGTCAAATGATACTGTACTGCAAATAATTAATATTTGTCAGATATGCATAATGCCACAAAGCCCAGCATGTACATCCAGTACATCGATGCCATCAACTTGTATGACTGGGCTATGACGATGCCATTACCATTCCGAAACTTCAAGTGGGTTGTCATAGACATTAATATAATGGCAGTACCTGATGACGGACCTGTGGGAGCCTTTATCGGATGCAATGTGGAATATCTGGTGGAGCTAAATGTTGAACACCGAGTTTTCCCATTCCTCTGCACGAACCAGTTTACTCCAGGCTCGAAATAGAAGGAATTAGAGACAACTTTAGAAGCAAAAAATAATGACATTATTTATTACAAGAATTTCATGCAGGATATGAAACATGGACTAAGAGTGAACCAGATACACTGCATTCTCCAGTTTTAACACACTGTCTGGCTGAAATTCTATATCGAGTTGAATACTCTGAATCACCAGGTAACTGTCGACGATCGAGAGAACTTCTTATAACATTGCTGGCAATTCTACATTTGGCACACTTATGGAGAACAAATGTAACAGGCAATGCATGTGCGTGGAGCTTGTGTTCAATGAGAAATGAGCGGAAAAAGTTATCGCCAAACCAATATTCAAGGATCGCACCATATAATAAGAAAATATAGATCTTATGAAACTGGAATGAGGACAATGTCTTTGATAAACTAACATATACAAGTTTCACAGTATTCGATATTTCCAAAACACATATGTATAATTTCCACTACGATGTTATGAAGTAGAAATACAGCTCTGACATCACTTTGGCCTGCATGGACTCTTTCATTTTAGAGATCCAAACAACTGACTTCTATGAATAATTGTTTGCTGATGCTGCCCTCTTCGAGGAGTTGGACATGACCACCTATCCCAACGATTACCTCCTGTACCCGTTCACAAACAAGAAAGAGGTGGGTAAGATTAAATATGAGTTGGGGGGGGGGGGGTACCATAATGCCAGTTTGTGGAGGCTTCCATGTCAAAATATACGTGTATAGGTGTGATAGTGAAAAAATCACGAAGAGGGCGAAGGGAATGCAACGATGTGTGGTGCAGTGTGTAGTGCAGAGGAAACAAATAAATTTCCAAGAGTATGTTGCTACCTTGCACCAACAGTTGGTGATGCGGGCACCGAAACATGCAATTCAGTCACTAACATCGAATCTACACAAAACGCGCGAATAAGCTCGCAAATCTATGGACTGATAACAAAAGGGTGATCTTAGATTATGGTGTACATACTCTGCCCTATGAATATAAAGGGCGATAATAAATTTATTCTTCTACATTGTGATAAACACATTACAATTTGGGGTTGGCATATATCATCATACATGTGTCTCCTATCCGGGAGAGCAACCAGGAGGGGACGTAATGGAGATGCCTCTCCCTGGGCTTTTCAAAATAGAAGCACTTCCATTCCCCTCTCCTACAAATAATATGTACATGACGGTTATGTGGAACGGTGAAAAATAATAGTTCTTATTTTTTATTCCAGTTTCTTACCTGCAGCATACTATAGTACATGCAAGAGGATACTCATTTTTTCAGGTGTGTTGTTGATGACTGGTGGCACACTGTAGCCCGTGCAAAGAATACTCATCTTGTCAGGTGTTTCGCAGATACATCCTGGAACATTTAATTTCATACGTCTAATACAACTGCTATTTCACTTCAACAATTACTCATGTGTATTTGTGCACAGGATTTGGTATCTATGTTGGGCCTTCGACCTGGGGTTTATAGCTATTTCCTAGGGGTTGCAATGCTTATCCTAGCAGAAGATATGGATGTGAAATGGTATTCGTGTCACTCATGCTGCAGTAACTGGTGGTAGTATCGCCACAGATTTTCTTTTTTATTTCAGTGCTGCCCCCGACCTAGTTTTTCCTCTACCTATTAACTGTATTCTTCTTAAGTTGCTATTTTTTTTCTGTGTTCCTTCCTCTGCTGTGATTTTCTTTAGGTGGGAAACATTCCTTTTCTGCTTCGTGAATCACCTGTAATGCTGTGCTTGAACCAATACTAAAACTTTTAAAGCATGTAAATTAATTTACATACCTATATATAAAACTGAAAGCTAAGTTGTGTTTGCTAGCCCTTGGTCCCAAATCCGAGCAGCCACGCCCATAGTTGTTTAACAGCCATGTGGATGGTACAGTGTGAGGTCGAGATGGAAAATCGACTTCTCGGACATCTACTTTGATATCGTCACTGAAGAAAAATGTAATTATGCCAAGTTATTTGATGAATTAGTTTTCATAAAATTGAAACTCGTGTGTTTGTGAGACATTATCCATCGCTATGCTTAACCATGAGTAAAACTGTCGAATAACATATTTTTTTAGATTTGCTTGGTTGATGTTCATAAGTACTTATTGCATGCTCCACATTCATGATTTAATTTGCATTTGTTTGATTTTTCAGACGAAGAAGTAGGTAAATGCTAAAATATATATTATATTTAATGTGCGACAAACGGCATATATTACCTCGTAAATATTATTTTCATCTTACATTTTAAAATTATAATGCAATTAATTTGATGCGAATAAATATAATCTATAGAGACGGATATAAACATTTCCACCTCCTACTCCTCAGACATACCTTATGCTTAAAAACATTTTAGATATAATGGAAAGTAAATAAAATTATGACTAACTGCAGTATAAAAAGTAAGATCATTTAATAAGAACAATTGCGATGTCAGTTATATATTTATCATATCAGCCTCGTCGCCACTTCACCGTCTTAAGGCACATAACCCATGTAATAAAATTTAATGAAGAAATCTTTTCCGAATGATGATGGGGGAAGAGGTGTGTTGCACTGTGTATACCACAGTAAAACCCAAATTTCCTACCTGCACCGATAGCCAACTGGTCTAAGCTGTCTTGGATGCCGACCCATTGTCCCATAGTTCGATCCCGTACTCCTCCATAGGATTTTTTGAGCTCTGAAAATTAAATAAATATAACAATGCTCTTGGTGGCCATGGGGAACTATGGTAATCGAAACAAGATGGCATCCGAGAGCTGGACCGAACGAATGTTAGTAATGGAGTACCTCTAGCAGGCAATGAGGGTACTACACCATATGAACAAGATGGCAGCATGATACATTTGAAGAACCCCTAGCAGGCAAGAGAGGAATGATGGTGAGTAATCAGCAGACGAATAAGATGATGGCTTCCAATATGGCAGCCAAATGTGATGATGATAGTACTGTTTAAATCATAGGGGTGAATTTATAAGAGTGGCATCATACAAGATAGTGGTCAAAGGTCAAGGTCACCCAAAAGGATGGCTGTGGTGCAGTTCAAGATGGCGGTGAGAAACTCGGCACCTCACCCCAACCCCCTGTGCCAACTCGCCCATTTTTCTACTTGGAAATTTCTATAAACAAGATGGTGGACGAAGGTAAGTAATCAGCAGGGTGCAATGACAGAGCATGACGTGAAACGAAAATGGTGGTCTCAGGTTGAAGTCATAGGGGTGACATCATAGGAGAATGATGTCATTCAAGATGACAGGTGGCTCCTCAGAAGACGCCTTATTCCTCTTATATAATGACTCTGAAAATGAAGCAATCGAGCCACATTGTGGAGTGATGCCAAATTCTGGGATTACTGTAGTATTTCGGAGGGAAATTGGGTAAATTTAGTAGATTTGGAGGGAAATCAGGGAAATTTGTAGGAAAATTCTAGCAATTAAGTCTTAGTATGGTGGATAGAACAAACAATAATGAATTTCTGAGGAAATCATTAACATACATGAGGTTTATCAATAAACACAAGAGCATAATTTTTCTAGGTAGGGCCCAAAGATTATGTCTACCATTTTCAAAATGGAGGGGTGAAATAGGAGTCAATATTTCTAAAGTACAAAAAAATCTCATATATATATATATAGAGTCGAGTAAATGTCAGGGACATACTTTTCTATATGGTGATTTATTTGCTATTGTTGTCGATTAAAAACTATGGCCACCAATTTCAAAATGGTGAAAAAAAAAAATTAAATTTAAGTGGCAATTTAAAGAATAAAACATATTTTTACATGCTTGTATGGGACACTGCATTACTCATACAGGAAAATTTAATTATCATTTAGGCATAACTATGGAGATGATTATAGGGAAACTGCTCCCACTTCCTAATGGTGGTTGTAGATAAATTTGTAGAACTATCTGTATAACATTAATTTGGTGGAAATTTTTTGAGTTTTTACATGTGGCAATCAAAAAATCAAGCAGTGAACTGCGAAATTGTTGTTTTTTTTTTTTTTTTTGGTTTCATGTGAAATTGATAACTATGAGAAGAAATATCGTTTTGTAGATCCTAATGCTACTGCAGTGAAGAAGAAGAAACAATAACTTCAATTGGGAACTGTGCATTTTATGTCAGCTAAGTACAACTGAACCTCTGACTTGCCCTGAAATAAACATGTTGTGGAGAGAGTTGCAAAACATTATTGTCTGATTTAGAAAACTTTTACAGTACTGCACTGCCAAATGACATAGATTTTCATTACCTAAGTAAAGATTCATTTTCCAAAACCTTAAAATAATATGTGCAAAATTCCATAAGAATTACTGTGCGAAATATACATATGAAAAACTGAAAATACTATCTTCAAGTAAAAATCGTCCATTCAAAAATAATGAAGTAGGAAATTCATTTGATCTTACCTTTACAAGATCACACGGTGAAACATATAACTTTACAAACTGGTGCTTCTTTTGTTATGAAGAAGAAATCGGAACTTCCCTGCTTCATTAGGTGGAAACTAAAGACACATGTGACAAGATTAGTTGATTTGAAATTGCCCTCCAGGACCATAAAATTTTAGCTTAAACAAGTGAAGGTGATTTCATTGTGACAATATTTCAGTACCACAGAGTATGCCTCAATAGGCTCTATAATAAGAAACACTCACTTTATAGGGCACTCGAAAACGTTTATAACACTAAAAAAGAAGTCTTCGACATTGCATTGGCAGAGTGAGGATAAAATCGTAGATAGTGAAGCGATACCAGTTTTCAAATTAAGACAACTGGCAGAACTGTTTGAAAAGCACTTAGAACAACTGACTGGAGAAACACAAACTGTTCACTCAACACAAATAAAAAAATCTAATACTTGAACAAATTCTGGAAATGACTGCTATCAGTAAAGGCAGTGATGGGCTTATAACACTGAAAGATGGCATGGATAATGCAATATTTAAGGCATGTGAGGTGAGTAGTGAAATCGATGCAGTTAATGTAGACCTGAATGCAAAACAGATACGATTAGTGACTTTGAACATGCAATTAGAATCCAATGGCAAACTTGTATGAACATCTCAGGAACAAAGTGTTCCCCACATATTGTTAGTATTAGTCAAAATCCTTTTATAAGGTCCACACAGTCAGTAGCAGGCCGAAAATAATGCTAGTCAAGAGGAATTAACATTAGCACAACTAGTCAGCTGCAGCATGTTCGATAAAATTTCTTATGGTGATGTAGTATGCCATGAATGGTCACAATAAAAACCCCTCCCCCCTATTTATATATCGAGGATGTGGCACTCCGAAACAAGAAAAGCGGACCTGGTGGACAGGGTCTATGATTTGGTAATAGGTATATCGTATGATCGCGTACTAGAAATTTCCTCTGACCTAAGAAAGTCAGAATGTGATTATTATGAAGTAATAGGCATTGTTTGTTCTCAGAGTCATGGTGGAGGAATATTTACTACAGGGGCTATTGATAACATTGGCCATAATACTTAATCTACAACAGCAACTGGCAATTTCACTTCAGTAACATGCAGTTCCGGATGAAAAGGGAACTAATAGGACAAAAATTACTTGCCATAGCAAATCAACTCAGAGGAAAGTAGCAAGTCTGCCTCATAAATACACACAAATCACACTGGTGTTCCGGACTCAACCATGGTATATTGCAATCGCAAAATATGACCAATCTGTGTCTATAAGCCATGCACAACACAGTTGTTCGCAGGAGTGAAGTGATAACTGGCTTCAAGATGTTGCATGTGATATCAAGGAAGATTCCTTAGAACAAGGGGAGTATTATTTCTTGGGGAGCTTTGCATAGCAATAACAGCATCAGAAAAAATGTAGCTAAGCACACAACAAAATGTGCTCTACTCCCTATGATTCCTGATGTAGCACACTCAGCTTCTTTGATGAGTAATGCAATGGGAGTAATATCATAAGCAATCAACCATACAAATCCAAGGTAGATTCCAATATTTACATGTTATGTTCTTTCATATGCGATTGCTAAATGTACACAGTGGAGTTTGTCAAACAAATTAGAAGAAAACAAATATATTGTCACGAAGCAGGGTTTTCATCTAGAGAAGGCTATAAGAGCAACCTCATACCTTCATGTGCCCCACATAACTAGAACATAGAACAAGGTTTGCACATCAAGTGACAGTGTGTGCATTGCACTGTTTAAAGAAGCAAGCATACAAACAGTATTCTGAAGAGCATGATGGATTCGATGAGTGTACAGCACAGATTTCTTTTGAGGATTGATGTATAAATAAATGTGAAACAGTTTTTGGAACACAGTCATGGAACTTAAGGATTGTCTTCTAAAATTATTTATAACTATAGATAGTGGGCATTTTGAACTGTATTTAAAATACGTCACACAAATCGCACCATGGTTCTTTTTCTTCAATCATACCAATTGTGCCAGATGGCTTCCTGTGTGTCTCCAGGACATGGGAAACTTTGCTTCCTTGCATTCCAAGCTACAAACTGAAATTGATGCTGGTAAATTGGCAGCTAACATTAGCGGGATAATATTTTCAGCAGTGACATGGGACCAAACTCACGAACAACGCAATTTATGTGTAAAAGGGGATGGTCCTGATATTGGCAGGACAGAGAACCTAGATGCATTGAGAAAATGGATGGTAATAGGACCTGAAGTTGCACAGCTAATTGAAGTGTTCGAAACACAGTTTCAGAAAAGATGTCAATCATCAATAGAGCATCACGAATGTAAATCAGTGTTCAAGATGCATCCTTGAAGCATGTTAAATCGGTACACACATTTGACCATTTGGACAATCATTCTGAGGAATCAAGTCAAGATTTCACGAATATACGTAATAAAGTCGCTTTTCCCAAATGGCACTTCAGGACTTAGCAGATATAAAATTTCAAGTGTTGCATCAGTTTATGTACTATTTCCAACAATAGATTGAAGAGCAAACTATACCAATCGAATTAACACTAAACAGAAATCAACTGAATTTATTTAATACAAAAAAACCTGTTCAACACAAAGCCAGTTCAGAAATGAGGTTGATTAAAAATGATACCAGAAAATTTTCAAAACTATATTTTGGCTATCAACATTGAGGTATTGACTTAAGACGATTTCTTCAGACATGAGAATCATCCATTTCATCCATCAGTATCAGAAAATGGTAATCTAAGGAAAACAGAAAAGTCTGATCTCTTGCAATGCTTCAGCGATTTGGCAGATTATCACAATGAAATGCCTGAGGCAACATGTGCTATACTTGATGGATCAACTGTCATTCATATGCTACATCCTGGAGATGTAAAGACATTTTATGGTTATCAGGAGAAATTTGTAAATGCAGTTCTTCACGAATGGGATGATGTCAAACGAATTAATGTAATTTGGGATGACTATCCTGTGGACAGTTTATGACAGAAGCTCGAATGTCAACAGCTTTATGCATAAGACAGTGTCTTCTTAGTAACATGCCCATCCCACAAAAAAAAATTGAAAAACATTTTTTTCAAACAATGACAACAAAAGTGAGTTATTTGATCTACTGGAAGACAAATTTATAACTCGACGTGGGAAAGAAATCATAACTACGAAAAGAACAGAAGTGTGATGCTGCAGAACTACAACCATGCAGTCAAAAAGGAGCACACACCAGAATTTTGTTACATACGAAAGATGCAAGTCAACATGGATGCAAGCCAATTATAGTACGAATAGGAGACACTAATACTGTGGTTTTGTCATCGTCATTTTGCAATTGTCTCGATGTTGATTTCTTGTGGATCGCATTTGGCGCAGGAAAGAATATCCATTACATTCCAGTGCATTTACTTTACAGTTCCCTCGGTTTAGATCAAGCAATAGCTCTGCCATTCTTCCATGTATTCACTGAAGCGATACCACATCTTCCTTTGCAGTTTATGGGGCAAAGTCTGCATGGGCAGTATTTAATAGCCTCTTTGAAATTGCCAGAACATTTAGCCCATTGTCCATGCAGCTCACAAATATTATACATTTTATGCCAGATTTGGAATTGTTTGTTGTACTGCTTTATGACAAATCCTCATCAAGTTCTGATGTCAATGATTGTAGGAAGGAGCTCTTTACGAAGAAATTAAACAAGTGTGTATATAAACCTGATAAAGTTTCATGCTTTTTTTTTTACCCATAAATCCACAATTAATATGAAAAACTCACTTCATCCGCCGTACAAAACGATTTGCAGAGGGAAAAATGGTAAATTCATGGCATGTCCAAGATGGCGGACGCCACCTATTTACTTCACTCCCAACCCCCTGTGACAGCTCACCATTTAAAAAGACGGGTAGGATTTGAGATTAGAATATTGTTGGTGTAATAAGTGCTTGAGATGTTTGTACACGGCCTTTAACTTAATTTTAACGCGACTAACAGATCATATTTAAGTTATTGTAGGCTGTTCACGGTAAAGTGAGCACTTTTTAAGGCCCTTCTAAATGTTTCATTTCATCTAATTTCCATCTTCCTGCTGCTTTTTAATATAAACAATGCAATGTGACCAATGAACACAGTGTATACATTTCACCACCCTCTAAATTTAATGCCTGAGGCTGCAATAAGATATATTTATTTATGGTTAATGCCTGTTGGAAGGACCTTAACAAGTGCTCACTTTACCGTGAACAGCCTATAGAAGAATTTCATACATATCAAAGTATAGTCCTGTTGAATATTTCATATGTATAGGAATATGTTTATCACTGTTGACTACATGACTTTGAGAGTCGTATTGACAATGGGTGAGTCAATATTGGAGATGAGTGGAAGGCAGTTTACCTAATTGTTAGACCGTGTAAGGACACTTCACCTGATGTTTGTGAAATAGCTGATAGGATGACAACGCTACGTGGGCTTATCTCTCTCCCCCCACCCCATTGCCACTACTCGCCTCCCACCAAGACGAACAGGGTTCAATTCCCCCTGGGGTCGCCCCTGGATTTTCGCATTTGCATTCCGGCGCTGCTCCATATTCACCTCGCTTAGCTCTCATCGGCTGGAAAGACCTCGAAGTTAAGAGCAGCCCAAATATCTTCACTCATTCACTTACTCCTCTGAGACCTGCCGAGATACCTGCCAGACTCAGTGCGTGCAATTTAATGTACTGTATGAGAAACTTTGCCAAGCAATTTTCTTCATTTTCTGGGCTTTGCATACACTGCACTTCATTTTACTATACAATACTAGGGGCCCAGCCCGTGACCTTTTTTTAGAATTGTCACTTGCATAGAACAGTTACGATGTTACAAATTTTTGTTATCATACAAAGACTGGAAAAAAAGTGAAATTAACTCAACATTGGATATAGTTCTATCCACTAAGCCACTGCGGCCTCACTTAGAATCGCTCTAGCCACTTGGCCACTCTGGCCCCACTTGCGGTGGGGAAATTAACCCAACACTGAAGCGAGAAATTTAGAGTAAACAAAAATGATATTCCATTACCTTCATATCTCTATGCAATAATCTCTATGCATTAATACAAAACTTCCACAGGAAAAACGTAATTTAAAAAATGAGTTTTTAGAGTAAAAGGTAATGATTTCGTAATCTGATCTTGCTGAAATTCGAACTTGAGCTTTAAGTATTTGACCCTGAGGATTCGCTCTGGAAAATCTGAAGAACTTCTGTTGAGTTTCAAGGGACTTAGAAGTATTAAAGACGGGCAGGCAGACAGAAATCGTCTTATTATATAATAGGATGTCGCTATATCACTTACCGAACCGAAGTGTCTATATTCGTCGATTTAAAAGCGGAAACGCTGCACCTCCTGCCCAGTCAATCTCCGCAGTGTGTCTGTGACCTGGGGGCTTATTCTAAGTTTCGTCCGTAACTGCCCACACCGTCATGAACCCACTGTCTCGCAGCCGACAAAATATTCGTCGGATCCAAAACGGTATTCAGCGTTATCAGTCGTTTAGCACGGGTGCGCAATCAGGCATCTTTGGCTTACCGACTTCCCCACTCCAAGCTAGACGAAAGTTCATCTCTCTGCGCACGGTCGACAACGTAATAACAAAATATATCTGTTGAAAAAACATTACTTAAATACACGTATAGTAAGATATATATATTTTTAGCTCGTAAACACTAGTATATGATTACAAATATGTGTTTTATAAGAAAATAATAGTGTATAGTTTTCGTTGATTTTGTGATGAGAAGTTTGACAAACTTTGGTTGGTGGCCATGTTGAACAGTATCCCCCCCCCCCCAACCATTTTTCGTGAGATATAGATGTTTACGTGTTACGGACGAGATCCGTGTGTTTAGCAAACTATTTGTGTATGTGGGAAATAAAAGTGGAGGAATGTTAGCAGATGCTAGTTATAGATTTCACGTAAAACTGCCCTGAATAAATGTACACGTCTTAAATCAATTATATTAATATGCCTAACCTTGGTGTCCACCGAAGTGTAGCCTATTGCACAGCCATGGAAAACCTCGTGTTCAAGAGATTGCGAATTTTACAAACAGTAAGTTTGAGTGTTTTGTAAATGTATTTGTAAACCGTTAATATAATTATTGAAATGCACGTGGCCTGAGAAAGCCGCACTTTCCATATTTTTGTAGTGAGTGAATAATATTTGTTAACTCGTTTATATCGTAAATTCAACGAATGTAAGGTTAACTTCGGACAAAGAAAATCATTACAACTATATAAAACATAGGCAATTCCCAGTCTAAAACTCTTGACTGTAAATGTAAACAAATGTTTCGCCACCCCAAGCCGGCAGAGCGCAGGGCAATCATTTTTGGCACGGAAAATCGCCAGCTGTCCGGTATTAGTCTCTATAGTATTTGGTCAAAGTGTGTGTCTGTTGCTACATATTTACAAATACGAACAGCGATGTATAGACCTATGTACCCCGTTTTGTTTTTTCATTAAAGTTAAAATTTTCGAAGTTAAATAATTTGAATGATATTTCCATACGAGCAACATTTTCCACTGCTCCATCAAAACAATATGCAAATCAAAATGCCACAAACTCGTAAGAACATCAAAATAATCTCGTCTCATGAAAGACGTAAAAGTAAATCCCCCTCCCCCTAATTTCTGTTTCCCCTTTTCCTTCAACATAAAATAAACAGAACAAATTTAACTTCGCAATTACAAAAATAAAACAATTTGGAATGCCAACATAGCTATAATATTCTACACTAATTACTGCACATAGTTTATAATCTTGTTTTTTTTTTTAATGTTGTTACCGCATATCATCAGATAACTGTAGTTCATATATTTAGACAAAGTAAAAATTATGCGGGAGGAGAGTTTCGATCTTCAGCCGTAGAGACTCTTTATGTTAGGAAGCACGCATCTTATACACTTTTTTTAAAGGCCCTTAAGTATAAAGGGAAATGGAACATTTCCTGTGATGAAACAATTCCGACTGTTCTTAACTAGAGGACCGAAAATGTATAATCTCGGACATGGTTTTGTTCAGACGCTGTTGAGGTTACTACAGTGTTGTCAGTTTTCCGCTAAACTCCGTATAGCATCCAAGCATCCATAGACTAGCAGGTAACAGTGAAATGATATAAAGGTGTTGACTAAATTAATAATACTACTCCTTCATAGTATATGTTTTTGAGGTGTCTGCCGAAAAATGAATATCACTGAATGGAAATGAATTTAACTGAGAACTGTTACGTTACACTCTAAATTCGAATCAGTGGGAGACCATTTATTCGCAGTGAAATTCAAATATTATAATTAGTGAAAAAGGCTCCACTTAGAATCCAGTGAAAAATTTCACTGATTGAATAAGTGACATGAAAGAATTTCACTTATTGAATAAATGACGGCTGACTGCAGTGGCGAATTAAATATTGCGTTTATTGAATGAAGGCAAATAATTTCATAAAATAAACCTATTTAAGATAATTTACTATTTATATTGTGCAATTTACCGTAATTAAAACAAGTAAAACCCTTCACTTCTAGGCCGCTGCCTTACCATTTTTTCCTGCTTTAATAAATAAATAAATTTATTGTCACACACAATATACAGAGGTGTTCACTCTCAACCTATTATACAGTACACATTCAAACACACAATAGAAACAATAACGAAATACTCAATAAAATATCTACACAATTCTTACATGGGGGCACAAAACGATATGAACATTTGGTGAACTTGTATTACTGACAAAGTCGAAGACCCAAACTTCAGTGTTTTCTGACAATAATGGATTATTATTGTTTTGGAATCCTCTGATGTTGAAAACTGACCCAATTTTTCAGGCAGCTCACAATCCACTACATGGCACAACCGAGCACCTTGAGCATGTAATGCGCACGTGTCAACCTTTTTTTTGTGTTAAATTTCTCTATTGTATGCTACCCACTTTATATATACATATATATATACATACATATACACAAATATAGATATACCCACACAAAATTATTTAACGTGAGGGGCAGCGCACGGCGTACAACCCAACACGGGACACTGACCTATAACACTACCACCTATCAACGATTACTACTCGAACATTAAGGTGTACACTTGTAAGGACCGAGGGGTGGGCAGCGCATGACGTACATCCAGCCTCAGTAATATACACGCACTTCCTGTAGGCGTAAACGTCAGAATGAAAATAAAAGATTGCCTCATCACTGACGCAATGTGCCACGCCGCGCCATGTTCTACCTATCTTGACGAAGAAGCTGGACAAAGTCTTGAACTGTCACCGGTGTCAAACGGTCCACCAAAAAACTGATTGCATGAAGTACGAACCAGGCCGCAGCGCTTCGTCGAACTGAGGGGAAGGTGAAGAAATCGCAATGAAGCATGTGCGTATCGTTGACATCTTCATGTTCATCGCGATTTATTTTTCGTACTCGTACGTGACACTACTGACAGATGGGAGCTGCATAAACACAGGAAATTACCCTATGAAGGGCGGTGTCAGTGTTGCCACACAGCAGGCACACGTGTTTCTCAAGGGATGAATGAAGGAGTATTTAAGCTATGGTTATAATAGTTTATGGAATAAATATTTAATATTGAGTATTTGTACAATTACGCGCTTGTAATAACATCCCACACGTAAAATAGCCTGTATCATTTTGTGCACAATGTTTGACAGACGTGCGTGATGCACGTTTGTATAGGCTATTCACGGTAAAGTGAGCACTTTTGAAAACCCTCTCTGTTGGAATAAAATCCAATAAATACATTTTATTTTAGCTTTAGACGGTAATTTCATAGTGCGATGGGATATGCACATTGTATTCATTACTTACATGGCAATATTTATTTAAAAAGGCGGATAAAGGATAAAATATAGCTGAAAGGAAAAAGTAACTAGGGCCTCAAAAGTGCTCACTTTGCCGTGAACAGCCTATAATAGTTATAACCAAACTTTTCATGCTTATTCGTATCGTAAATGTACGTGTAGGAAAATTATAACTCCCTACAACACAAACTCGTGCTGTACTGACTTTATACTACACATTATTTATTTCCGTGTCATTGAAATACACGGCCCCATTTAATACCGTCGCCCGCCATATTGGTTTACCTACAAAATTCTAGCCTCCCAACTGCTCGTGAGCAGTTAGACGTTCCGACTTCACTCGTGACGTCCCTCGACCTTCCTTTCAAGCTTAGAATACCGAACAGTAGGATGGGACTGATAATTGTATGGATGCTACTTTTTTTCGTCGGAACGAAAACATAGAATAAGCCCCTGCACCGGGCTCCCTGTCGAAGGGGAAATGTTAATTGGTCGTGGTGATGCTATTGCCCAACGGGCCTTAATCGCCTCCAGCAGGCCGTCATTGCCCAAATGCCAACCCTGAAGCTGGCTGGTGTTCGATTATTGCGACCACCGTCCGGTTACGCCCCAGCCCCGGTGGACGTATTGACACTCACCATCTTACATGTAACCATGTACATGCAAGTCTGCGAGACACCAGGACTACGTTGACACTTGAGCGAGATTTCACTGTGTAGTCTACACTTCAGAAATGTTTGTTTGGCTAACAAAATATTTATGTTGGTATTCAAAGTGGTGAAATGGCCTCTTCAACTTAGGAAGGAGCAAGTATTTAGGCGCCTTTCTGAAAACACTCTTGCTTCTCTCATAAATGTCATTTTGGTGTTATCAAAACATAAATAACACGATTCATACAAGCAAATGTAATATATATACAGTGGAAGCAAAGATGTATGAAAGTATCAGAAATATATTATAACAGTACTTCAACACTATTTATAGCAAAGACTTTATTAAAAATTAATATTGAGATCTTATAAGAAGCAAGGTACATCACTGCGAAGACAAGTATTACACTATCACCGCACCTTTGTGAACAAAAAAATTAAAAAGTTTGGGTGCAGGTTATCTTTCATTCTGGCGCCCTTCACTAAATTTAGAGAGAAGCAGTTCATATCATCCTCCATCTCCCCTAATTAGTTACATCATTGGCTATAACCTAAAATAATTAATTGGGATGGTAAAACATTTTTGAACAACATCAGATATGAAAATTCACGTTTTATTCACAAAATGTAATTTCTGTTGACAAAACCTCTTTGTCGGGCCAATTAAGTCTGTTCGTAAACAATACATTTAATTGAAACAACTCTGTAGGCTTGTTTAACTATGTACAAAAAGTACTTCGTTGGCATAAACAAATATATATATGTCTATATATTTATTCGCGGAGTACGTTGATTGTCCAGGCCCCCGTTGTTTGGGGGGGGGGGGGGGGGGGAGTCATTCACTGAAAAAAAAAATTCTGGTAAACTTCATAAACGTAACTGGAAATTTTCAACCCATACATCGTATTAAAAATAATACCACACATCTGGCTACAAATATGGCATGTTTAGCATCGCTACTAGGCAAAGTTGGGAAGTTTCGTACGCATTTGATTGTTTCCTGAGCAAATGTAGGAATGTTAGCTCAAATATATGGGAAACAACCTTACCATTTGTGCTTTCTAACTCTACGTATACACGCATATAGTAAATTTGCGAATAATTTCTTAGATTGTATTAGTGTGCAGTGATGCCAAATCACTTTGTCAATGAATTTTCTCTGCTCGCAGACTACCAGAGAAACCAGTGTAACGTAACTAGTCTTGGAATAACAAGAAAAATTGCTCCCTTCCCCCCCCCCCCAATTGAGTTTTAAACCTACATGACCAGGTTTCTGTCATGAGGCCTTATTACCTTCCCCCTAGAGTAAATATATTAAAACAACCGTTGACAGAGGCTCAGAAAATGAATTAGTTTTAAAGTTTGTGAAGGAATCTCACAGTTATTTGCGTGGAGTTCGTCAGAATATGAACAATTGTGAGACGTAACGCTAGTAGCACACCTCTCGAATATTTGAATGATTTAGGGTAAGATAAACATTTTTATACCGACAATTTAGAGCTCGAAAGAGGTCTTCTCTGGCAAACATTGTCAAGATTCCGGGTTTCTAATCCTTGGTAGGCCGTGGGTTATTTTAAGTGGAGAGGAGTGATTTTGGTGTCTCTAAAGGGAGTGAAGAGATTTGGGCGGCTCTTAACATCGAGGTCTCGAGAGCAAGGGATGCGCCGGAATGCAAGCGCGGGGGGAAACGGGAGATCTCCGAGAAAATTCACCGACCAGTGGCATCGTCTGACACTATTAACACATGCGAAAGTCCGATGCCGATCCCACCGGGAATCGAACCCGTCTCGCCTTGGTGGTAGGCGAGTAGTCTAACCACTACGCCACCGCGGCCCCGGGTTATTTTAAGGTTAGTATAAAAGTGTAAACTGGTGATCGACTAGTCTCCAGGCACAAAATATGACGTTAACGCGGCTGCCTACAGCAGGTTTTAGGGGCGACTCGGCCGTCTTTCCCGTCATCGTTTACAAAAAATACTCTTTGTCCATCTTTGCCCGTGCCATACTTCTACAAACAGTTTTTTGTAAACATTTTTTACCTTTAAAATTGCGCGTAAATCAAGGTTTATAGACTCGACAAAAAAATCACAACTTATTAATTTACTTCTACTTGCGCTCTTGTAACATTTCTAATCTCTTCAAATTGCAACAAAGCGTTTTTTGTTTGAAAGTGATATCTTGAAATGTGGCTGAGACACACCGAATATAACTTAATACGCGGAGACCTGAGAAATTCGCGGTTTCATTTCGGGACAAGCTAGAGTTCATAACCTCGTACGTTTGTATTGCTTATGCCATTGGTCCACCCGTTAGTTTATACCTCCTGGACAACTCTGAGATAATAATAAAGATACAATCAAATTGCAGACCCAATCATCGTCTTCCGCTAATACAACAAGCAACCAATGAACAGTAATATTTGCATGATTTTACATACAACAATGGAGAGTAGACTAAAGGTCATTGAACTCGCGAATTTTTCAGGCCTCTGTTAATATGTGAAACCCTCTACTTTCGCTCGGACGCTCCCGCACTAGGCAGAGCGATGAATAATCCCAGTACTAAATATGAAACATGTATATGAATTATATCACATGCATGTAATACAATACAATGTAAAGTAATACGATGCAATGTAATATGAAGTAACATCATATAATGCCATACAAAGAAATATAAGGTAATAGGCCTACAGAGTAATATTATGTAATACAAAGTAATAAAATATAATGTATAATTACATAATATAATGTAATATAACGTAACGTGCCAAAATTGTAATATAACATATATGTAGTACATAAAGGCTGTTCACGGTAAAGTGAAGACATTTGAAATCAACCTTAGAAAAAAGTCACTGCTCCTACCTGCATATATTTTAACGGGCGCACTGTGTGACATGCGCCCAGTGAAGTTGGTAACGATTGAGGGAAAGTAGTTCCATATCTTAACGTCGAATAAAAAATGCCAAGTAACTAGTTGTGATAACTTAAATTATTTCTTTCGATTTCTGTTTTTTTTTCTTTTAATGCATTGAAATATAAAAAAAGTAGATTTGTAGAATATTTACTTTTCTAATAATTCCATAGTTTCACTTGACCGACGCATGAATAAAGTGATGTGGCCCATGGCAATGTTAATTTGACAAATGGTGGGATAATATTCAATGTGTATACAAGTAGATCTTAAGTAGGGCTTTCAAAAGTGCTCAGTTTACCTTGAACAGCCTATAACATGCTTCTAGGTGCTTATACAGTATGGGAGGATCCACGATGGTACAGTTGTTTGTCTCTAGGTTCTCACCGCTCAGGTATCTGGTCCTTGCTGGTTCCCCCACAGCTCTGAGGGCAGATTTCGGTTGTGGCAGATTATTATAAACGTGGCAGATGTTATCAATGAATTATCCTCGAGCCGATCTCCCGTCGCGCAGTCGGTTGGTGCGCCTCTCATCTGGAGTGCGGGGGGTCTCTGGGTTCGAATCCCTGGTAAGACATGGGTGTTAATTTAAGTTAGATTATAAGTTAGTTTGTAAGCTGTCCACTGCTAAGCTTCCAAGCATACAACCGGGGGACGTTAGAAATCCCAATACAATACAATACAATACAAGTTATTTTCGGGGTGCTCTTTCCTCGCCATTCTGCTACGCTACGTCAACAGACCTATAGGCCTATTTATTTTTAAAAGACCTTGAGTGGCATGCTTTTCCTTCTAGTAGGATAGCTGACTCTGCATAACGCCATTCTCTTATAGTCTCATCTTTGATAATACTGCTTCAGCTGGGAGCAACATACCGATGCCAACCGAGAGGAAGTTAAATTATTGGTCTCCTTAACACATTTAGGTTGTAGGCCTACTTTACGTCTTGATAAAAAATACGCGTATGAATTACGCCTGTAAATTTTAGCACACGCAATAACTATCATGTTGTACTCACGCAAGTCTTGCAGACGATTGCACATGTGAATTCAGTCGCTTTTCCGGAAGGACCACATCTGCACAGACTGCAAGTCAGTTTATGAGAATCTATGCCATAATAACATTTCCGCTCCTCAGAAAGCTTCAACTACAACCGCTCACAACTACATTTTGTTCGAGAATTCTCTGTTAATTCTGCACGCTTATGATGATCCGCCATGAGATGTACGTTGGCGGCGAGCACTGATTAACCCATAAGATATAGGCCAGGGGTGCTTAAGCCCTGCTTTTATGTTATTAATTTATTGCTTAGCGTCTTGTAAACACTAGAAGCATTATTAAGGGCGCCGCCTACCTGGCGGTGGAAACGCGCTACAGTGTTTTCAAATCCGCGTTTTTTTACGAAACCATTACACGTGTCCCCATAATACCAATGTTCGAAAAGAAAACATATTTCGGGTGAGGTACGTATAATACTCTCGATACATCATATACATTATAAATGCTATTCCCGAGCCCTCCAACACAGCTAAAAACGGCCTTTTCACACTGCTGTAACTCATAATATACTGGCTGGAAACATGTGAAACTATTATAGGGACCTGCACTGAACCTTCATACAGTCTTTCCAACAATACAATTATAGGGGCACCGCTTAAAGTCCCATAGGTACACGCAGCACAACGGAAACACTGCACGCCAGTTCAGTGCCTTGCGCGTAGAAGCGAAGGGGCATCAGCCGCGTGTGTCAGTGTCGTCCTTATCGGTTCCGCGTTTCCCTTCCTCAAACGCGCTAAAAACATCCAAGAAGGCGGCGCCCTTAAGATGGGACCAGCTGCTCGGTCGATAAGAAGAGGGAAAGGAATCTCCCATAATTGTGTATTAGGAAACAATCCCTTTATTCACCTTGAGCGATACCTGTAAACCACCGAAGTAGAAATCAGGATGGTTGACTGGGACTCGAACCAGGGATGTACCCGAATGCCAGTTGAAAGTGTTACCAGAGCGCTCAATTCGCTCGTTTCATGTCCGGTCGGTTACATTGGCAACCCCAAATGCCCGGCTTGTTTCAGGACAAACGATAAATGTAAACACGCAGCTCCTTCGCAAAGGCGCGTGCGACAGACACGAGTCCCATGCCTTCATAGACGTTTCTGGGGCTGCGTCGGGCCGCACGGCCATTGGTTTAACGTGAAACGTCCACGACAAAGATAAGACTGATGTTGATATCCATCCGCTCGGAGAAGTCTTCGACAGATGCATGGGTGTCATCTTCGCTCTGTATGTCCTTCGGGTCGGGTACAGCGGCGGTAGAGGTGCTCGCGACGTCGATCACTGAGCGACGCCGCGTCAACTTTGCGACGCTCCCGAAATAGTCTCGCTCGCTCGGCGCCGAACACTGGGGCACCTGTGCCTAGCCCAGAGCCTCCTCTTTCCAAAGAAATGCGTGATCTATATTTTCGGCTGGCTCTTGCGCGTGTTGAGGCTGACATATTGAGTTTTTAAAGTTTTTGCACACTTACTTAAAGTTTTTTTATATAGAAATATTATCCAAGATACAATTTTTATTACTTAAATCGATATATCTCGATAAACTCTATACACAAACACCCGAATCATCACGCTACCACGTCTGGGTGGTGAGTTACACTGGACGAAAAGAAGCGAGAGCGCTGGTTTTAACTGGTTAGCGCTGCGGGCCTCCCAGCCTCCCCCTCTCGCCCGCGATGCAAACTCAAGGTCGTATTAGCGAACTGATCATATATGGTATAGTCTGTTTACGGTAAAGTGAGCACTTTTTAAGGACCTGCTAAATTTTTCTTTTTAGCCAATTTCTATCTTTCCGACACTTATTAATATATACATTGCCATGTGGCCAGCAAACACAGTGTATAGTTACATTCAACTACTCCCGAAAGTTAATGTGTGAAGCTGCCATAAAATATATTTATTAGTGGTTAATAACTATAGGAAGGGCTTTAAAAAGTGCTCATTTTACCGTGAATGAACTATAACAAACAACACCACACTCGAGTCTCTAAGGGCAGTAGTTAAGGAGTTATTAAGGCGAGACGACATAGACGTTTTCGTTACGACCCTAATTTCTATCTTGGTACCCGTATGTTTCAGTCTGATTTTAAAGACGTTTCACGTGAAAAAGTGTTACGTAAACCTGGAAACCCAACGGATCAAGGCGGCGCAGTAGTGCGTCAAGACACTGGTTAGATTCCCGGTCCCGCAACCTTGATTTCGGTTTTCCACGGTTTGCTGAAGTCTCTTGAGGCGGATGCTGGGATGGCGGCTCGCCACAGGTCATTCTCCGTTCTTACTTCTGCGATCCGTCTCTGAAGACATCGCTGTCGACGATGCGGATCGTGGACGACGAAGATAGCGCAAAACAGCAATGCTGCAAATGCAAGTAATTAGTTCTACAGTTCATCGGGCAAGACACACAGCCTGATTCAGACAGGTTTCATTTCCCATCTTTTTTTCTCTTTGAAGTCGTAACGGCGCTCTGCTACAGTTTCGCCACCCCTCTTCAGTCCATTACACCCCCTCCCTCCCTCTCTTCCTCCCTCTGCCAAACCTTCACAGCCATACACGCCAAAGAACTTCTAAGTTGTTTCAACTAGAGTTTCATTCTGCAGCGGGTTGCTTTGACATGAATGGGGAAATAAAGAAACGCGGACTGAAACTCAATTACGCGGGAAATTATGGTTTCGTAATCGCTTTTGCACGACGAATAATTTCGCCAGGGAAAACCTTCGAGACAGAGACCGTAGTATAGATGATGCTCTGTTGAAAGAACATTCTGATGCCAATCTTTGAAAAAAAAAAATTCCTGCCCGTTAAAAAATAGTAAATTTCTTATTAAAGCACAATGCTTAATTCAATCGCAATTAGAAATGTTTCTAGTTTCTTTTTTTTTTATAAATAAGTTGAAATGAGGTTAAAATATAGTTTTTCAACTACAAAAAAAAAAGACATTCTATAAATATTATATTTTTTAAGAGCAGGAATTTAACATGACAAAATACATTTTTTTTCCCGTAAGGAATGGAATTTAAGTTGGTAGTGCAATTGCCTTCACGCGAACTAGTAAGTTTAATTTTGAATGTAATTTTTGTTGTTCCTATCGTTTATTGTTATAACATCTTTTTCTCCTATTGAGTATCGCTTTTGCAAGTGCATGTTGTCAGGCTATTTTCTGTTGTCTTTTACGTGTTGTGTTGTATTATATACATTCGCAGGTGGATATATAAATTGGAATCAATACAGTTGTTTTTTTTCAGTAAAATCCAGCTTTCGAAAGATTAATTTATTTCAGCTGGTAGTCCAGGTTCTGTTCCCGATGGATTTGTGGCGAGAAGAGTCAAAGCTCGACCTGTTGTATGTTGGTAGAGTACAAAGCGTCTCCCAGGAACATCAGCTAGCTCTAAGTATGCGTCAGTTTGGTTTTGTACTGCACACAAAACATCCTCTTAAAATGTGTCTACTTTGATTATTAGTTTTGAAGCAATATTAATTTTTGTTCGCTAGTACGAACGTTCATGGAAATTACGGAGAAAACAATCAAATAATAATTTGAAACTACCTTCTTACACATCCATTGTCCCAGGATTCACTACAAAGTGGTCATCAGTAACGTGTACATTACATCCCTTCTTCTTTCTTTTGTAGGTATATAATCAAAATGTCTCGTGAATGATGATTTAGCAATACTTATCCCACTGCGTCGGACACTAGGGAAGACATAAATTCTTGTGTTCAAGCTGAGCTGAGACAGACTCTAATAATTCCTATTCTAAATATTATTCTAGATAAAAAGGTAATTTTGGTTAGTCAGCTGGAATTTAAGCGTTGACGTACTGTGCTGTCCCCAAAATCTAGAGAAACTTATTTGGTCTCCAAACATTTTCACAGGTCCTTTTCATGAACGCATGTTCACCAGTCATTAGTAGGGAGGAACGTGGAAAAATCCGCGTCTCTTTGTGGCTGCAGGCTAAGCTTCAAGACATTATGCTCGATTGATTTCTGCTATTGGTTGACGACTCTTATGGCACATCTCAAGGACGCTTCTAACCAATAGTTAGGCAGAACGGTTGAGCAACCATTACACGCTGAAGCTCTCTTACAAGTTAACACTTTGTAGACTATGCTCGAGTGTAGCTCGAGCGAAGTTAATTTGAAAATGTATTTACTGTTCAGAATAAAACTCGCATGTATGCGCAGTCTTTGTTCTGCTAGTGTTTAACATCACCTCACAAGAACACGACAGCGCAGTAACAATGATATTGCTAACGACAGAATTTCTGTTTTTTATAGCCACTCAAAGGGACATAATTGAATGTAATTACTTGTATACTATAAAGGACATTTTATTGGGTCGATATCAGCTCTGCTCTCCATTGGTTGATGACCGGCCAATAATGAACGCTGTAAAGTACAGGGCGGTGTCTGGCGTGGTATGGACTAATAGGACGATGGTGAGTTCCAACACAGACACCAACAGAGCTGGCGTTCCTGCAGTAGTAGATATAGGTGACTCGCTTCAAATTTGTCTTAAGAGCCAGTAAATGTTTGCAGACCTCAATGTATTAATAGCGCCATGCAGTTACCAGTAGCCAATGTAATCATGAACTGCGTTCAGATAGACATAGGGCATTGAAGTCTAGCATGTTATCAAATAATAACGCGTCTTATGAATGTATCTAGTCATTAGGTTACGGATCACGCTTTTAGAAATGCTACATTTTGGAAGTTCAAGCGTCAAAATTTATTTCCTAGGTTTTTGAAGAAATGTAATATTTTGTAACATATCAACAGCAGTTGAATTAAAATATTAAAATTTTGAACACCAGCAGAAATAATATTAAAAAAATGTAGCTATGAGGGTTTTGACTGAAGACAATTTTTGTGTCAGTGAAGTTTATAAAAATTAAGGAAAATGGTGTTACTTTAACTGAAACGTTTTTTGGATTAAAAAAAAAACTATCCGATGATATTAATACACGAATGGCACACTTGATTTGACAGGTCAACACTTCTAGACCTAAATTCTATCTTATAAGTGGACATCACTCTACAATAAAACACAAAATTCGGGAAAAAAATTTTGTTATGACAATCTTATTAAATAGATATATTTTTAAAAGCTGTATCCAAAAAAAAAAGTACTTTCCTACAATTTTTTTATCTGTTTGGCACAAAAAAAAAAAAAGATTTGCATGCTTCCGTTAACTTTAGTTTTGAAAATTAATGAATCATTTTTCAGCTCATTTATTCGACCGGTATTTGATGCAATCACAAAGAAATGTAAGTTATTTTAAAAAATATAGACTATTTTTACATTATAACAGTGTTAGTCGTAAGGCAACTCGGCGCTACTTGTCTGAGAAGCAGAGTGAGAGAAATGCACGGTAGCTGTTGAGAATTCGGAGGATTTGGTTGGTAAAATGATGTCAAGGTGAAGTAGAGGTGGAACGCAATGTCGAGGGAAACGGGAATATCCGTAGAAAACCCGCGCGGCTAACGACAACGTCCACCACGTCACCCAAGTGTGAGAAGAGGGGTGACTCCGGCGGGGATTGGACCTGCGTTCGTCTGGGTGCGAGACGAGTAGTCTGACCACTGCACCGCCGTGGCCCCTGACACGGTTGCTGCTGAGGTCGTGGGTTCATGTGGCGGGCAAGGCAGTCACAGTCAAACGTCCCCGCCTGACTGTTTCACAAGAGTTGAGTATTCAGCGTCATACTCACGTGTCTGAACTATGACGGCCATAGAGTCAGCCAAGAGATCGGCGATCACATAGTTCGGAGCCCATCTCTAGTCAGGTGCTCACGTTGCCTCAACCTTGCCGTGCTCAACTCTACAGGCTGTTGCTGTCTGCCGGTTCTGGCTACAATCTTTCTTCTGTTGACAGTGCTGTGGTTACTTACCAGCATGAAATAATCTAGGAAAGCCAACAGCCAATCAGTGTTCTCTGTGGCAAAACACGTTCCAGCAGTAGAAATAAAATTGCCGTCCGCTATGCCCGACGAGTTTGTTGTCGTGTCGCTAACGATGGATTTGTTTTTCGATGACAAGGAGATTAACTTTTTATTTTAAGCTATGGGTATTTTATCCAGGTGAAAATAATCGAACAATAATTCATCCTTACTCTTTCCGCATCCACGGCAGATGGCAGCAATATTACAGTTTCTTGGTAAGAATTATCGTCCACCACCGCCATTATCGTTCGTCTTCTACTGTGAGATCGCCTGTCCTCCTGGACTTTAGTGATGTTGGTAGCCTCCAACCCAGGAGTCAGAACTACCTCTGGTCAACGACTCGTCAGCAGCAATGAATAAATAAAGGAACATTCCTCAGTAATGCCGGCTGTTGATAGTAAAAGAAAAAAAAGAACGAAGCGTTTATCTGCATACAACGCGTGAACGGCGCGCGTTGTAACAGTTCCAGTCGGATATGGCGATCTCACTTTCCAGTCAAGCGCCGTTGAAATGAACGCGCCCACGCGTGAGTGTGCACGGCCAACAACCGTTTCTCTACTGGCGGGGAAGCAACGACTCGAAAGCAGAAAAGGCTGTAGTAGGCCGCAGAGGGAGAAGGTTGGTAAAATGGGACAATTGGTTTGTGGTCGGGTGGGGAGAGGATGGAGGGTGAGGGGTTTCGACGGGTTATATGCGCCTGTATCTCTGCCCACTCGTGAACTCAATCACGTCGGTGTTATAACGAGAGATGGCAGCAATCAAAACACATTCCCGTCTGCTAGCTCGGTAATTAGCCCGAACCGCTGGGTGGTCGGCACCAGCCGGTTACGGCGTAAAACGGAAAACGGAAAGCGGATTAGGAGGGGGGAGGGTTGGGGAGGGGAGTAGTACAGTTTAAATTAACCCCGACGGTTGTGAAAATGAGCTGCGACCACAATTAACCCATACCGCGAACTACCTCTTCAGCTTGTACACGGTTAAAAGAACACACCGTGATTACGACTGTAAAGCATCTTTTACACGTCGTAAGATGCATGCAAAACCTGTGCAAGATGGCACTTTCATGCTCATCGCATGCGAGAATATCTCGTGCAATGCAGATCTCGGACCAAAGAAGGAGAGAAAGCGTGTCCTATTTTAATTGTGAATAACTCTTGAAAATTTTGTTTTGTTAATGGAGTGGAGTTCAGATAGTATTGTAAAAATGTAGACCCAATACAATAAATATCCCGATCTCTTTAATAGCCACTTCTGTGTTCATTATATTTAATGCTAAATTATGTGTAGTTTGGATATACCGTGGTAGTCGACTTTTCTCACGTAAGGAGGTATTTTGCTGCAAGTTTGTCTGCGGATTCGTTTCTTCAAATTCTTACATGCCAGTACTCGTGGGATGCCTCATACGCAATCCATTAGGCGTTGTGTAATAACAGCTAAGTAAAAATTAGCTGTCATGTCAGGATCTAAAGAGATATTTTGTGTTTTCAGAATATCTTATTTATAACGCGGCCACTAGAAATAAAAATGATATTATTTTATAACACTTCACTAAAAAACGTTTGCTTTGGGCGTTAAAATTTTCTATGCAAATAAACTCTCATTTATTTATTGACATTTTATGTGTAAGGTTCCTCTTTCTCACAAATACTCAATTCTTCAAGCAAATTCAAATTAACACAGCAAAACAAAACGTGTACACATAATACATTATATAGTACAGTATAAGATTCCAAAGAGTGATGCACAACGTGTAGGCCAAACTATTTTTCAAATAGTGTATACCGTCTAAAACACACACAAAACATAAACTAAAACAGAGATATTTCAACGAGGCCATAAGGAAATTAAAATGACATTTATAAAACTTCACTGAAAGCATTTGCTTCGCGCATTAAAATTTTCTATGCAAATCATCCTGTAACACAGTGACCGATGTAAAATTGTATTTTTTGACACAACTGCACTTTATTTGTACGCACTAACTATACATGTGCGGCCTACAACGAAACATATCAGGAACCTACCCAATCACATATAAATAAGTCTGGGTATGGATGTGGAACGATAAGTAGACCTTGCAAATCAGTCAGTTCTTACAACTTCCGGATATAAAATTTCTGTAAGTCATTAATTACAATAAATACTGATTACATTCTGAGTGAAATTAAGACATTTCTATTACGTTTCAAAGTCTTTTATAACTGGATGCAAAAAATGTTCAGAAGTTTAGGGCATTTCATGAGAACATGCTGGTATAATTAAACATATTATTGCTTGTATTTCTGGGCAAAACCCGTTCTTTACAAAACGTATTAACTCTACATACTAGCTTTGTTTAAGCACTTACAAAAACGTAATTTAAAAAAATTTCTTGTGAAACAGAGTTTGTGTTATCAATATCCAGTAATAGAAATTAATGCCTAAATTGGTTTCAAAGATCTAATTAATAAAATGCCTTGCCTCCCTTTGCTGTTATTGCAGCTTTAACGCTTAAAAAACTAACAAAAAAATACTAATATATAAATGAGCCTACTTTCCTCAATGTGGGTGCAATTAATTATTAAATAATTTCTTGAAATCCAAGTTAGTAGTTTCGACTTGTCTCGTTGAATGCACAATGGACGTGACAATGTACAGGGGCAGGTATGCAACCGCAATAAACAACAACTTCACACTACAAACAAATTACAAATTTGATCAGTGCTCGGCCATTGGCCATAACTGAACTCTATTATATTTTTTAAGATTAAAGTTAATTAGTGTACTTCCTATATATAACGTTATTCATTTCTCTTATCAGGTAGTAGGCGAAAAGGAGATCGTTGGACATATTTTTAATCCCCCCTTCCTCCAAATTGATTCCAATTAAAAGTCGTGAACTCTGTTACATAATAAGTTAAATTACATAGAATTTTGTTTTATTTGAGGGCAGAGGGTTTAATTTTGAAGGAAGTTATTTAATAATTGATTACTAATTTAAACCTATCTAACTTTTATGAAAATAATATTTTTAAGAAATATGAAAGAAAATCTAATGGCTCCTGAACTCTCATGTTGTGAGTTCAGGAAGGCGGTTGTTCGTCCAGGCACCAGTGAATTTTCTTTTAACTATTTTCGAAACTTCTAGCAATTATCTCTATCGAATGTATGTGAACAGAGATTGGCGAGCCTTCCTCCTCCGTAGCCCTTCGCCATGGCTTTTTGGGAGATATCCTGTATTCGGAGGTCTCACCAGTCCACCATGACGAATGACTAGGGCCAGGGACCGGTTATTTCCCCCGAGCCACCCCCGCTGCCACCGCCCCAGCCAGCCGGGCCACCAGCAAACTAGCCGGATACCGGCCGGAATGTAAGGGCCAACACTGGCCGAGACGGCAGTTACACGCTCAACCCAGAGGGCTCCATTGTCCCATCCTTAATTTTTCTAAAACTATTTCCGTGTTCTCCCGCTCCACTCTCTTCCAGACCAACTACGGAGACTTCCAGGACAATACCCTTTCAGAATCCGCAGCTTTCCTTTACAGTCGCAGAGGGGATGGAGCTTTGCTCCCACCGGTGCCAGTCAGTAGGGAACCACGAGATGGTCACCACCTGGCTCCCCAGCCCCCCTCCCCTATTTTATTTATTTTTTATATTATTATTTTCTCCATTTTTCTTTTTTCAAAAATCAAAACACAATACAACAACCAAATAAAACATACTATTATTAATTTCTTATGTAGCCAAATATATTTTAAATAAATTTCTTATAAAAAACTATAAAATTTTGAATACCCATTACAAAACAATAACTAAGGACAAAACCAACATAACATTAGTGTTTTACACGCAATTTGTAACTACATATGAAACAGTTCCTAGATTTAAAATTTAGATAATCAGTCAACAGGCAGTGCAAGAAAATGATAATTTATTTAAACTTTTGAACAAAAGGCACGGCACTCACAGTCTCTGCGCAAAATGTCGGTCACCACTGACCACACAGACAGTGCAGTGTTAATAAAAGATGCTGAGTTAAAATATTAATATACTCACCATTTTGAAAATAAGTGCCTGGCCTACTTACAACATAGCAGTTTACACCACCTGCTGCAGTGAAAATTGGTTACAAAATTTTGTAGGAATCTGTCAATCGTTTTCCTATATGCCACATGAAAATTTTATTTTTTCATGTGGCATGTGTTACAAAATGGCGAACAAATATGCTCTGTGTAGAATCATTTGATAGGAGTAATATATACTGCCAACATACAAAATTATGTTGAAATTGATTACATGGTTTGGGCGAAATATTACTAAGCTAATATGCCTATGTTCCTGCCATCTTGAAAATAAGTTCCTGAGATACTCAATACATACCATTTTACATCGTCTGCCACAGTAATATCTGTTTGCCAAATTTGGTGCGAATCGGCCAATTCTTTCCCAAGATATGACAAAAACTTTATTTATTCATATGGTGCTATCATAAAAATGGTGGACAAAAATATGCTTCGTGTAGATTGCAGTTGAATATATTGTAATATCTACTGACATCATACAATGGTAAGTTGGAATTGATTACCTGGTCTCGACAAACAGCTTCTAAAGCGAATACAATAATAAGTCTGCCATTTTGAAAATAAGTATTTGATTACAAAATAATACATTTTTTTACATAATATGCCGGACTTTTGCTTGTTTGTCAAATTAGATAGGAATGGGTCAATAGTTCCCAAGAAATTACATAGAGTGTTTTTTAGTGTGGAGCTTTTTACAAAATGGCGCACATTGCAATGTTTCCGGTCTGGTGCAAAACTTCTCTCCGTATCAGCGTCATGAGCTCATCCCTCGTGTTAAGTGATGTGGTATACACCATCGATTTGATGTCCTCACAACCAGAAGTTAGGTGGTGTGATATCAGGTGAGCGTGGCGGCCATGCCGTGGGGCCTCCCCTACCTACGTTCTACCAGTTCAGGGAGTGGGTGTCGAGGGTGCAAGCGAACAGCAATGGCGAGATCTGGCGGGGCCACATCCTGAAGCTGTTTAGATTTGAATCAAGTCGTATACACCTAAACTTTCTTAGGGTTGGTGCAAACAGGCCACTATTGGCTAAAGTCTACTCAATTTCATAGAAGTTCACTAAATTTTGACAGTTCTATAAAAGTAACGAGATGGGATCATTTTCAACTATATAATGTTTTAATTGGCCAGTGGAAAATTTTTGCTCGAACGGAAGTAACATATAAATTATTATATTCCTGAAAGTTTTAACCTCACCGAAATAAGGAAACGCGATAAATACTTTGTTCATACCGATTCGAATAGCAAACATATTCGGTAAGTAAATATTCCTATCACATCAGCAAGGTACTTCAATAAACGTGAAAACAATCACATACACAATACTGTTAACAGAGCTGGAATTGTTTCACTGAACATTATGATGTCCACTTGCTCCGCGGAAAAAAGATGTTTTGTATTAATACATTTCATAGTTATAATATCTACTGCCAGCCTACTGACAAGGCATTCCAAACTTGCGAAACTTTCATTCGAGTCATCCATACGAGCCAACCATATCAGCCAAACGTATGAACCGACAACATGAACCATACGAACCATATAAACCATCAATACCTGCCAGCAGTAAAAACATACCACACCAACTACACGAACCGACCATACCAGCCAACTATACGAACAAACCATACCATTCGACCATGTCAACTAACGAACCAGACCAGGCAAACATTCCGATCGGCCATACTGGACAACGACTGACTCCACCCAAGACTGGCTCCACCCCATACTGGTTCCTGCCAAGACCAACTCCTGCCAAACTAACTAGGACGAAGGACAAGGCTCACCAACAATACCAACTGACCATTACTAACCACCCATACCAACAGGCGATGATGGCCAATCTCCAAACAAGTCGCCTAATACGAATCCCACTGCTGACATCTTCATTAAAAAAACTTCGCAAACCTTCGCAAAATCTTCGTAAAACATCAAACCCACCGTATGTCCTGATCGTATTGTTGGCAAGTATGAATGGTTCCTATGGTTCGCATGTTCGGCTGGTATGGTCGGCTTGTATGGACGGTTCGTATGATTGGTCTTGCACATTGGAATTCACAGTTGGTCTCACTTGGCTGTTGGCCTGCTTGGATGAAATGGCTGTTTGGAGTGGTTGTTTGGTACGGTTGACTCGTGTGTTCTGTTCGTATGGCCGGAGGTCCTTACCCTACTCCTCCAGTCTGGTTCCTGTCCAAAATTACTCCAGGTGAATACGAAGTTCCTTCTCCGCTGTTGATTGCCGATCATTACGTTCCGCCTCTGACGATCCTGCCATCGATGAGACATTACGCCACATATAAAATCCGTGATAGAAGCAGGCGGTGAGAGGGCGTGTCCGGAGGAGCCACGCCCAGCAGTTTACTGCGTTCGTCGGTGCCTTTTACTCCAGCTGTGAACGGACGCCGCTACCCCCCACCCACCTCCTCTTTCAACCAGCCAGTCCACGGCACCCTCAGGCCAGACAAATTGTCGTCGCCGGCTCTCTTCACGAGCCGCGCTTGCAGTCGAATGGAGTGGGCATTAGTGCGGTGAAGATCGCCAGAGCTTGGAATACTGTTATAATCAAATGACCTGCTCACTTAAGGGGACTAGCTACGGAAACTTTTTTTGTGAAATATTTGTTTGCCCGTAAGCGCGTATCTTGGCAAATAAAAGTTCTGGAAATATGAATTTTTGCCAGGTAGGATAAAAAAAAAAATAACTATTGTTTATGTCCCTACCGTTTTACTTTTATCATATTAACTGTATTAGTGGAGGAAAAAATTCTTTAAATTTGGTCAAATATAGTATGTTTGAAATTTGCCTATGCAGTTTTCTTAAGCGGCAAGAAAAAAATGTAACGATACAGGCATAGTACAATTTGTGGACTTTCATCGCGTGTAATAAAATCCCACTGACACAGATCTAATTTGCACAGTACAGCGTTACGACAGAAACACTGCACTCCTTGCGCGTAGGAGCGATGAGGCGTTAGACGTGCGTGTTATTGTCGCCCGTATCGCTCCCTCGCTTCTTGACATTGGATGCGCATCTACATTATCCCCGTAAGTGTACAGCTGCCTCCTGGATGCCAGACAGTGTGTAGAGACGTCACACACTCAGGTCCAGTTACGTTCACAACACGATTGTGGAGACTTGAGGAGATTACGCATACTGTCACAACCTAGACTGCAAAAAGCTGGTTTTATGTCATACCATAACGAAACAAAATGCAAATGAAAGTAGGAACTTGGTTCACATATTTCCATCAACGGCTTGGCCCAACAGTAATTACAACCACAAGCCACAAATAAAACTTTTTTGACGTAATTGTACGAAATTTATATTGCAACCAATCAAAGGAATACATCTAAAATTCGATCTAGTTCAAACCCGTATTTGCTATTATAAGTATAATCTTCGTGAACAAAAAACATTCTAATTTATATATTTAACAATCTTCATTGGATAACATATAGCATATCTGGGATTTTTTTTGTAAAGTAACTGGAAATAATTCATTTTAAACATATAAAATACACACTATACAACTTGAAGTGTATTAATAAATTTTATGTACTGTTTCATTAACTTTAAAAATAGAAAAATAGCATGCACCAATACTCTTGATAAATTCTCTTGGGGTCGCGGTGGTGTGTTGGTTAGACTACTCGCCTTCCATCTAGGTGAACATGGGTTCGATTCCCGGCAGGGTTTCTCCCAGATTTTTGCATGTGGGAATCGTGCCGGACGATGCCGCTGGTCGGCGGATTTTCTCGGGGGTCTCCTGTTTCCTCCTACACTTGCATTCTGGCGCTGATCCACGCTCATTTTACTTCATACTCATCGGCTCTCAAGACCTCAATGTTAAGAGCCACCCAAATCTCTTCCCTCCACACAACAATGGGTTCTAGAGAGCCAGTGAGGAAATCGTCAGCGTCATCGTCTGGCACGATTCCCCTGTGCGAAGATCAGTGAGTTGCTACGCCGTGAATCGAGCCCGGCGAGTGTGTCCACGTGACACTTGCCTAGTCGCAGAGGGAACATGACTGTGCGATGTTCTCTGTGCAGTAAATGTTGTTTCAATCAGTCCTTGGGTTATGACTTAACCAAAGTAGGGAATTATTAAAAAAAAAAAAAAGCTTTTCAGGATAACTTGTTACAATGTTTTTGAAAGAACTATGGTACTAATTAACTGGGTTTAGCTGCGTAAGGGACTCTGCTATTAATTCCCCTCAATATGCCTACATTAGCAGGTAATATTTTCTTTGCCATATTGTATCTCGAGACATGACAAAAAACTTATATTTTCATGTGGGGCTAATCTTACAAATTGGTGGAGAAATTATGCTATGCATATAAACATTAGTTCGTTATGACAGATACTGACAGCATATAAAGACAAGTAGAAATTAGTTTTGCATTTCTGTAGATATAAAATACTGGGCTAAAATAATTATACGGCAGCCACATTGATAATCAGTGTCTCACCCCCTCAAAATGTATCAGTTTTCGTGGCTTACCGCAGTGCTACTTATGTGCCAAATCTGGTAGAAAGGTGTTGTTTTCTCTGCATCAATGAGATAGAAACTTTATTTATTAATGTGACGCTATCTAACAAATAGTGGACAAAATCAAACTTTGTGTAGACACATTTGACAGTTGTAACATATACTGCCAGCATACAAAGTTAAGTTGGGATTTATTGCATGGTTCCGACGATATAGCATACAAAGCTGAAATTGCTGTATGGCTGCAATGTTGAAAATAATGTTTTAACCCAATCAAAACGTTCAAATTTATATCATGTTCCGTTATACTACTTGTTTGCTAAATTTGGTAGGAATGGGTCAGTTTTTATCCCGAGATATGGCATAAAGATTTTGTATTTCATGTAGCGCTATATTACAAAATGGTGGACAGATAATGTTTCGGGTGGAAACATTTGATAGTTGTAATATATATTGCCAGCAAAGAAAGTAATTTTGAAATTGTTTTCATGGTTTCGATGACATACGTAATAAGCTAAAAATATCAATATAGCCGCAATTTTGAAAATAAGTACCTAATAGATTGAAATTGCTTATGCTGATACAGTCTATCATAGTATTACTTATATGCTAAATTTGGCAAGAATTAGTTGAGTATTATTGAGATATTATGTAAAGTTAATTATTTTTATGTGGCGCTGTCTTCCAAAATTGGATACCAACAATAATATCAATCTCGAAATTACAGGCTTACATGATGCAGTTTTAAACATATACAATTTAATTTAATTCATTTGAATGGTTCACGAGATATAACAAGTGCGAAGAAACCGCGATTATACTTAATAAAGGTTTTGCAAACGCACGGGAAATGCACAGCAAGTATCTACATATACGATAATAATGGCTTTTCAGCCTCTCGTATTTTATATTTTATCGCAGCACTCATAGCCCTCAGGCCTTACCGCGCTTCGACCACCCAATCCGTGGGGAAGAGGAATCACGCCCTCTCATTGCAAGTGTCCCAGTTTAGCACCTGAGTTGACCAGATCCATAGCCCAACAGGATTCACAACTACAATAAAGAGCACCCTACCATAAGGTTCTGAGACCCTCGCCCTCAGGTACCATGTGTGTGGTTTGGCCAGGATTATATTCATTCCCTCTAGTGTCTCTCCAGGGCACAACCGGAACGAGTTACCGCTCACCGCCCAGCCTTTCTTTAAGAGAGGACATCTCTCGAGACCTTCTTCAGCATACAGAGTTAACCACTGTCAGCACGAGTTCACCCTCTAATGATCGGTACACCAGAGAGAACCTCTGGTGGAGCCGAACCAATCAGCCTGTGCTCCGACTTATCTTCCATGGCACTAGTGGGTTTTCAATGACCAACCGCTCCACCAGTGGCGAGTGTCAGACGGACAGAGGCAATCCCTTCCACCTGTTAGTGCACCAGTCGGCAAAGTCAACTATTTACACACTTCAATTGTGGTTGAGGACATTTAAGGCCTCACTGGGCATAAGTCTTACTCCCATTGCTGGCTTGTTGCCCGCCCAACATCCCATCCTTTACCACCCTCCGAAAGACAGGGGTGTATGCGATCAATGTGGAGAGGCATACTTCCTCAGTTCCGCCATGGCACGCATTCCCCGAGAAAAGCACCCCTTGTTCTGAAATTGAAGATTTCCGTCCTTATTAAACTCCGTAGGTCTGGACCCGTAGGTACCAGAGTTCTTCCATCTTACCATCTTCGCTTCCACGCGATCGCCACCACAACCATCCTTTAACAGAGCAGCCAGTTGCAAGAGCCTTCATCAGCCAATGACCAATGACCATTACCATACATTAGAATTTCTTAACCATGAAATTCCAGTATTGAGATCCAACGGCCTGAATGCCAAGTGGTCCAACACCCCGCAATTAGGTTGGGCCTAGGTACGAACTGTCTGCCCAAGCCATCATGGCAGATACCCCTTACCAGTCACAAAGAAACTGGTTCCCATAGGGATACGGGCGACGGAGCCCAATATGCATTACCCAGGGGTGGCACGAGGAGCCTTGAGTCGCCATGAGTGGAGAGATGCTATAAGAGACGCACCATCCACACTTTCTAGGATAAAATGTGGTAACAGGGCTCGGCTACTATAGCTGGGCCGAGACAACAAAATATCTCGAAAAGATGCGGTTCTGCAGGTATGACCGTGAGCGAGAGAGAGGGCTGACGAGGGTAAAACCCAGCGAGCCAGTCAGAGTCGAGCAGCTGTGACACATGCATTTACAGTCTGTACTGCATGAAAATCGACAAGGCCAGTCTTGGTTGGTGGTAGTAAATAAACGTAGTATGAAGGAGCGCCTATTTACTAGTACACAAGTAGTTGACCGTTACAAACGTGTACATATATTTGAACGCTAGTGCAAATGTTAATAACATTATGGCTTCGTTAAATAAAAAACACCCCACTATTCATAGTGAAGGCCGCGAAATAATAGGAAACGTTATTTAATTTTTTGATGAAGAGAAGATATTTGGGAAACATGCATATCCAATTGAAAACGCAACAAAGCGAGCAGCAGCTGCAATAGGAAAATCTGAGGCACAATATGTAAAATATGGAAGGAAATCAGTGTAGGAAAACTAACAGGTAAAAAACTATGTACGCCTGGGAAGAAACGGAAGAGGAACGCTCGAAACACTGTGTTTGATGATTTTGATTAGTGTGTTGTTCGATGTACAGTCCAAAATTTTTATGCTGATAGGAAAGCAGTGCCTACATTAAAGAATTTACTTTCTGTACTACGAACAGAAATTAATTTCCGCAGAAGCGAGGGAACTTTGCGGCAAATCGTAAAGAAGATTGGCTTCCGATTCAAGAAATGCAAAAACAAGAAACTTGTAAACAAGAAACAACGATGGATTACTGTGCATGCTGGTTCGGTTGCGGGATTTGTTCCTGGCACGTATCTCATCTTTAAGTCTAAAATCAGAAGTGGCGACTACCTCGAAGAGATGAATTTTGCGAATTTTTCAAAACGGGTATCCGAAAAAATCTTACCCAATATGTCCCGTAGATGCATAATTGTAATGGATAATGCATTCTATCACTCAGTGTAGACAAACGAAGCCCCTACAATGACATCGCGCAAGGCAGAAATACAAGAGTGACTCAAGTTAAATAACATTGTATGCGAGGAAGAGATGACTAAAGCAGGACTACTCCACATCGTGAAATGTCAACGACCGGCTCCGAAATATTGCATAGACGAACTTCTTAAAGAACATGGCCATGAAGTAGTCAGGCTGCCTCCATATTACTGCAACTTAAATGCCATCGGATATATATGGAATATTTCCAAGTCTCGTGTGGCGAAGAGCAACATTACGCAAAGAACCGACCAAATAAAGCCACTTACAGATGAAGCCATAAACAGTATTTTTTGGAAAAGATTGGAAATCAGCACTGTTACATGTGAAGAGGGAAGAGGAGCAGTATTGGAAAAACGATCGATGCATGGAAGAAGAAATGGAGAAGATTGTAATTAGTTTAGGGGTGACAGTGACAATGGGTGAAAGCGACAGTAGCCATGATACTGACAGCTTCAGCGACAGTAGTGTACATGGGAATGTAGCCGATGGTGAACTTCCAGGTATCGAAGAATTTGAGTAGATTTAAGCATCTAATACCGATGCTGCGTAACTTTACAGCTCACATTATATAATTAACTGCTTCGGAAATTTGTGACACATTCCTTTCAAACAGTCCGCATTTCTTCAGTGTACATTTATAGACACGGGCGGATGCCAGGAACGCACACCAATGTACCTTCCCGGGAGTCAGAATATACACAACACTTGTTTCGAGGTACGTAGTTATTAACATGACACTTTGCTAATGATTTGTAACATTAACAGTTGTAACTCTATTACGCATGGAATCATGTTATTGCTATTATAGGGCACTATTTAAATACCGATCTGTAAATTGTTTAAATTACATGTACACTTGCAGTAATGTGGGCATTGTATAATAGGACAAGGCATAAATGCGAGGAACGCGTGTAGTAAATAAAATTTGTTCATAGGTGATTTGCAACTATATTTAATGGTATATTCTGTTAACTTTACTATGCCAAGTTAGATAGATATTTTTAATATGCAGATTTATGTACCGTATGCGCAGAACTAACTGTGTTGGTTGAATTGTACCATGCCGGGGGGGGGGGGGGGCTGTACAATTTGTTGTGTAGGCGTGTAAACAGCTTTCATCAGTACAAGATTCACGGAAACTACACTGCCCTTTGTGAGTGCCAATGTACTGTTGACGGTCCTCGGTAGGCTGTCCTGTGTACCACTCTCCCCTTGGCGTGTTGTTCTAGGAGGGGTAGCGCTGCACCTTCCAATTACAGGCTGTTTTGTTGTCGTGGTCGACTAATATACCATTGTACTGCCACACCACCTCAAACACCTGGAAACCTTTCTCCCGAGGGAGTCGCATATCCATATTCCCCAATATATCTACACAGAGAGAAAATACTTGCTCGTGAGCTCTAGTTACACATGCCAGCGAAATGGTGTCACCGGCCAGCAAAGAATTTGAAGGCCGCTCTCCAATCAGCACATGGTGATCTACTCGCCTCCCACCACCATGCAGTAGCCAACCAGATGCAAGGCAGAGCCTCAAGCAGCTGATAATCAGATCATGGGTACTCTCACATCAAAGGCCTAGCGGTTCATATTTCCTATTTGAAGTTCACAGCAAAGGCTAGTCCCACTGCAACTTCGATCCGCGAATCAGAAGCTACAACTAGCAATTCACCTGACCTTGCATCGTAACCTAAGAAAGTAAGTTGAATGTACATGGATTTTTCCTTCAAGAATCAGCATTCAGGGGTCCTTTGAAAAGGTATGTTGCTACAAATCCAATAACTTCGACGATAGATGTTTATTCATTTCTGACCTGTATGAAACAAAATTTAATAAACCAACATACAGTGGAAGGATTACTGAGCCATGAAATATAATATATGGTTGAAATACTGCTATAGTAAACCAGATGTGTACAAAAGGGAAGTACTCAATACTTCCAATTACTTGAGTGTAATGTAGATGACATCGAAGCCTGTGTTGAAAAGAGCATAAAGAAAGTATGTCGCAAGGAGGAAGAATGGTACTAAAGGTTTCTGGCTGGACGCTTGATTTGGTGGATCATCTGCGGCTGAGAACGAGCGGATTCTGTCCACTCAACACATAGGCCATATATTGATATCTTCGTCTTTGGTATGGATTACGAACACATAAAAATACCCATTTTTCATGATATCCAAAGTGTATATACGCAAAGGCCCCTAGGCATGTGAGAATCTTACAGATTGGCGATAGTTATACCTTTAAGTCGCCCACGGTGCTTGAAAGGATTTATATCTGCATTTTGCTGCAACCTCAATCGTTGGTGTAAGTGATAACAGTAATATAGTTTCGTGCCTATACCTCTCCACATTGTCAATGCCTACGACGAGAACGAATGCTGCACTCGTTACATCATCACCAGGTGCAACAGTGAATGTGCCTGTCCCCCACGATGCACTGCAATATTTCCATAACGTCATGTACAGATAAGTAGGTAGCTGGGTTAATTTTATGGAGCTTAGTTTGATAGAGGTCTCGGTGAGTGGCGGATCGTTGCAGCAGGTGACGGTACCTGGCATTAATATAATGGAGACATTGGTCGTGGGTCCAGCAGAAGAACCATCGAGTTCTTCAGATGGGACACGTGCAGCAACAGCACCACCATCGTCATCTTCAGGCATGATGTCGACAGCACCATCGACTTCTTTGGTAGAGACGTCTTCAGTGGGGTCGATTGCAACTTCGGACGAACTGACAGCATCATTTCTTACTGCAACGTCTGTTTCTTCGACTGTACCATCCAGTTCTTTGGCTATCCTGTCTCCTGCAGAGTTCGGGACGTCCCCTGTATCGTCAACATCAGAGAAAAATTATCCATGCAGCTACTGTGACAAAGTATTTATGCATTTAGTGTCAGGATGAACAATCCCAACCACATTAAATATCTGTGCTTGCGGTGTGGGTCGTTTCTCTACCGCAAAAATACTTACTGTAAATATGCAAGGGCATGTAAAGTTAAACTACAGGCTTCATCGATGCCTCGGTGCCAGATCTGCAACAGAGAGTTTTGCATCCTCCGTTGGCGGAGTGATGGACGGTGATTTCGATCACATGGCTCCACTACCAAAATCTGCTGCGACCAGTATGAACGACGAACCTTGCACCTCATCGCTAAAAGCAACATATATTTCCAGGAATACATCGTCATCCACGGTGCTTGTTCCTTCCGACATGACAACAGCCGAACCATCTGGAACCGCCAGTGTATCATCTACGGAACTTTCGGTAGCATATCGGTGTCGCTTCTGCTGCAAGGACTTTGTCTTCAAGCTTACTGCATGGCGGCACGAAGTTCACGAATGCCCGAATAGTTGGTTTCGTATTTAACGAATTAGAACTGAAGGCGATGTTTATATGGATGCAGACGAACATGAATAATTCTGCAGTAATAAATTTTAATATATTTGAGAAAGTAAAAATTTTATCTCAATGTGTTGACCCTAAATCTTTTCTTCCCCTGTTATAAGCTGATTTTAATAAAAATAAAGCACTATGATGCAAAGATTATTTTTAATATAGCTAATCACTATGTTCATATGTGGTCACAGGCATACATGCATAGTTTCCTGGAGCTATAAATTATGCTTGCTAACTGAATTTCACGAGCCTGGCCCTAATAAACCACAAATTACAATCGCACATACCCTTTAAATATTCGCTTGCTTACAGTTTGACTTGCAAAAATGTGGAAAAACTATGATTTAAGATACAGACCCAACTGAAAAAGAAAAATACTAGCTCTATAATACATCGCTTATCTTTAAATGTACATAAATGCAAACAACCATACATTTACTATTGAAAGGAGTTCCCTTACAGTAGGTTCTCACTTATAATTTCGCTTCGTATTCATTTTATCATAAAATAGTTCACATGTTAAACTAAATCATCATTGAGCGTATTAATAGAATTTCCATATAAAGTATTTTGTTAAATTGGTATAAGATTACTGTTAACCTGTGCAATATATTTTACATGGAGAACAATATTATTTTTGAAGAAGTGCAGATATCGTGAAGGTAACCAGGCAGAGGTTTTTGTTTTGTGCTTGGGATGTTTTGGGGGACAAAATTTAGTAAAGTCACGAAATGGAGACTGTTCTTCTGTAACGAGGCTTGATGAGAAAATTATGCAGTTTCTATTAATGCCATGCCGAGCCAAATTATTTGAGAATGAAGAGGATGTTCTGCAGTCCTGGAAGACACTGTCCACTCCTGATGACGGCTACATCTACGATGGCGACTAGTTGGACCGATGTTGCTGTCCATTTTTCATAAATTATGGCTTGGCGAGCCTTTGGCTTCGATGGCAATCAGATCTTTATGACTTCGTGTCTACGTAACGTCAAGTAAGGTGTATATTACCATTAAAGTTAAACATGGACCGAATTTACGTAGTGAAATTGGTTTTTTTTTTTTTTTCAAACTTCTCCAGGCAATGATTTAACAAAAAAGGCTAATGCTCAGAAGTCATGATTATTGCTTCATAGTAGATTCAAAATTACACACTTGAAGAGTTTTATTGCTCCACAAAACTGTTGCTAGCTGAAAGCAAATATTAATATATTTACCTTCATGGATCATTTAATTTAGCTACATATTAATCTACATATTTCGTTGTTATGATGTCATATGTTATTTGGGAACATACTTAATTCGCTTCTAGACAGTCATCATATTCATATTATCATCTTTTCATGTTGAAAGCAGACAGTATTTCGTTTTTCTTTTGAATTTCTTTTGTAATATTGAAGGGTAGTTGTAACATTGTCTTGTGTAGCGTTAGAGTTGTCTATTTATTAAAAATATAAACTTGATTTTACAATAGCTTTATGTATGTAAAGCCTATCTTAAAGTTGCACTATTAAATAATCACCAGTACAAGTTACTGCTGTTATGATCCTAGAAAGCATGATGATTTAAGGTGATAATTCTGAAGATAGATCTGTTCTTCATACTTTTTCTTGAATAGAACTACCAAGTAGATGTTTTCAAATATACATGTGAAAAGGCGCCCATATCTCTACATCCATTAATTATATTATTATTAATAATTCTGTACGAAACACTACACTATGAATTTTTATAAACAAAATACCCTATTCGTAATAGTTCTTGAAGCTATCGTGATTGAGGGTATGCGCTAAACCAATAATACAATGATTATGCATATTACACACAAAAACAATTAAATATTAGTTTGATAAAATGTGCTATGATCGATTTTTATGTCTGGGTGGAAGGGTGAGCTGGGTTATGCCATTACATGATCCTCGATGTTTAGAATTTTTAGGTCAGGTGAAGGAGAGGGCGTGATGGGTTGTGAGGGGTGTGAGGGAGGGTGAGTGATTTGAAGGAGTGTGACGGTGGGGGGCAGGAGGGGAGGGAAGGTGAGATATGACTGTGAAGGGATGTGTGGTGGTGTGTGCTAGTTTTTACGATTTTTTTGTAAAGGGTTTTTTGTGAGGGAGGAGGGGGTTCAATACGTCCCCCGATGCACGGGGTACCGAAGTGGTGGGCCGAAATATTTAAGAAATCTTTATAAACTATTTTTTTTGTTTGATAGAATTATGATTGCAACGAACTCAACGATATAATTATTAAAATCCATAGGCCCTAAAGATTCGCGAGTTCAATGACATCAGTAGACGCACGGTTTATACAGATATCAACTGCCCATCGTTGTTCTGCTACAGTGCAGGTTTGATTGGGCGAGCATTTGTTGTATGTTCTCACTGGCTCGCTTCTCAGTGGTGCCAAAGTAACACGGGATCAATACAAAGGGTACACAAAGTATTGTTTCCAATTCTAGCTGGCCGCTCAAGTTAATTCCGGCCGAATTTTTATTCAAGTTTTCCTCATTACAAATCCAAGATGGCGGGCCGATACTTTTTAATTTTTTATTATAATATTTTTATTAAAATAATTTCTTTGTTTAAATAATTTTTAGTGACGATTGGGGGGGGGGGGGCGACCAAACATCCAACATGGCATCGAGCCCTGGCTGTGACGCCAACCAAGATGGCGGACTGCACCAATCAACAAGGCCGCCACCCGCTCCTGTGACGTCATGGCGGACAACTCCTACCTCCTATCCCTGTTGCACCCGAAGGAACTATATCTATCTACTTTGGATGTTCTCCTGAGAAATATCCTGCCACAACTGGTACAACTGACCTCCTAATCTACCGTAGTTGCCGCTGGCCATTCTGGTTCCAAATATTTTCGATGGGCGAGAGTTCTTAAGGCCTTGCTGACCAAGGAAGCATGTCGAAATCACGAAGGCAGGCTAAAAATTACCATTCTTCGTATTATTTGATAACAACTTGATAAAATACTAAATAAGTTTAAAATTTACATTCGTCCTGTTTTTCTAACATAAAGATTTTATTGAGGACACATCAGTGTCCTGGTACAATTTCTTTGAAATACGACTGCTGAATCTGTTACGGTACTAATATAACTTCTACCTATTGAGGCTTTCAATTTTATTTCAAAAGTTAAATTTAAATAACGGCAAACCGCACGACATATCTCCGAAAACTGCATTTCCAAGATATTCAAATAACATGAACAATTATTTTGAGTTCCATCTTGACGTTTTACTTTTATTCAGTTGAGAGATATGTACGAAAACGATATACCTAAATATAACATTTTTATAACTCGTGTTTTTTTTTTAAAAATCATCTCCGTAAATTGTCATACTTTTTTATACTGTTATTACATATGACAAAGGAAAATAGTGTGATATGCTAAAGATGTAGAAAATAATTTAAAAAAAATGAACGCTCCTAGAACTCAGTAGTGGAGTCTCGGAAATTTCGCTAGTTCATCTGACGTCCAGTCTAGGCTCGACATATTTGTATACACTGCAGGCATTCTCGTTTGTTCATGAGCTGGTGACCTTGTGATGATCACTTTGCCCTGTGTTGTACGTCATACGCTCAGTTTCCTTTTGCATGTGTGGTATTGGTTCATAGATTTGGAGAACGTGTCGGGAAAGGAATGTGTCAATCCTAGCTTCACCTGAACTCGCGATATCCCAAGGTCTCTCTACTTATTACGGATGAAGGGAATATGCAGTACTAGTTGCTGACTACGCCCCAGTACAAAGAAACGCTGGAACCATGAGGACAATTTTGTTACTGCTCCTTCTAGAAATCTCGACACGATCATGGATTCAGTTCGTGGGACTTGAGGTTAAGAAGTGGCCCTCAGTCTGTGGCGGCATCACACGCCTTTTGCGACGGCGTCGGTTCGGCGCGAGTGTAAGGAGGTAAAACAAAAAGACTTGTAGAGTCTGACAGACGCCACACATACGTCACCAGCAAGACATCCCTCATGCCGGCTATCTCCCGAGTACGGTATTCGCGGACTAGAGGGCATCGTACCCCTAAATTTATTGACTATATCTATTAAAGTATTAAAGCTATATTCAGTGTGGCATTTTAAACCAGTTGTTGGGTAAAGAATGTGGCCTAACCTAAGCATATTATTCTTCTAATTATGATTACTTTATTTCAAGAAAATTATCTCTTGGAGAAATATAATGTATAGTACAGTTACAATTTCTCAAAATCAATGGGCTAGCTTGGTGCTTTAAGGGAAGGAGGTAACAATAAAAAAATGATAGTGTTAGTTTTTGACTTATTTACAAAAACCCCTAAGAAAATACTCTGTACTTAATATCTCACAATAAATGGATATCACTTGTTATTTACAACTGATATTTACATACTCGTCCAACACCTCACGTGCAATCAAAACTAAAATCAGTCGAAATAAAAAAGCATCCAAAAAATATTGAATTATTTAATAAATTATGTGTCCATATTTTACAGTTTCACTATCTACAACAAAGTCAGTATCACATGTTCGTACAGTCCCACCTTAATTAAGTCCAGATTCGAAAAATTTGTAACGTACTCGAGCTCTCTGAATATCACGTCCTTCTCGTCAGTCCACACACGCGCACACACACACAGACACACACGCACGACTGCCCTCGTCTCGCACATTCCACTGTCGTCCTTTTCCGTATGTCCCTCTCTGCACCAGACTCTTCCCAACTACCGCACCTCAATCAGATGGCTAGCACAAGAACTGACTGCGGGGGTATTTATAGTGTTGTCGGCTATAGTCCAGAATATTCTCTATGTCAAGATGCGCCGAGAGTGGAAGTTGCTAGAAGATTCTTGCTCAGACTCTTAAGTCGTCGACTCCTCCTCCGGCAGGGAGAGGAGGGACTGTTATGCCAGCCAGGTCAGCTGCCAATCATTCGCCCGGCCACCGGGCGACGTAGCGGCAAGTTTATCTGGCTGGGTCTGGGGAAGGGAGGATCGAGGTGAGTCACTCCTCACAGCGCTGAAACTGCGCGTAACCAGGTAACACGGTGCCCGAATCCAGTACGCGGGACTCCGCACGTAACAGAATTAATGGCAGGAACAGTAGATTAAGTGCTTCCAAAACAGTGAGTTGAACATCTCAAGTACGATGCATTTACTTCTGTACACCAGGTGCACGAAAATCCGAACGTACACCTTGAACACCTTCAGCCACGAACCCCGACAGGTGGCATCTGGTGCAAAGGTTACTACTGTTGCACTGGAAATTATGCATTTCTCCGGAGGACTGACACTGCTCGAGGTTAAGTACTGGCAATAAAAACTTGCAATTATTTTATACTTGTAGAAACTCCCGTTCAATATCTAGACATCACTTGTACGTGCTCTTTCCTAGCATAATAAATTCTCAGACAGCATATTTTTTGAATAATGGCATGTCAAAATTACAATTTAAATGTTTTCGACATACAAATAATAAAAATCCAACACACAAAAATTAGATAATTCATTTTAATATTATCTAAAATGAATTACCTCAAGAAATATTTAAAACCACGTTATAAAATGTTTCCGCAATTATTAAAAATTTGCTAAATATATGGCAATAATTACATGGCTTTTTGTTAGTAGCAGTCTATGATTTTCGTAAAATAAATTCTGCTAATAATGCTTTAAAATGCACCAAGAAAGTATCTTTCAGGTACCCTATGTAAATCTTCTGTAAAGGTCTGCATTCACGTTATTTTACGTACCAAAAACATTAAAATTGTATTTTTGACATGTCGTAATGAAAAAAGAAGTTCCTGATATATAAATAATGAGTCTACTTCTCTCAAAATGGGTGCAATTAATTTTTAAACAGTGTATTTAAAGCTGAGTTGATATATAGGACTTGTCTGGTTGAAAGCAATATCATTAGAGGTGAAACCACAAACATATACAACAGTAGTGAGACAATTACAAATACACAAGTGCCTTACCCGGGATTCGAACCCAGAAAACTTCGTACCATACCCTAGTGTGCATTCGACTGCATAACGGAAGTCGGATTCGAGCACCAACTTCGAATTTAATCAATCTAATGTTTCGCATGATAGGGTTTACTCAATTAAAATATTTACATGGCCATAATTTTGAAGATATAATTCACTGAGCCACTTAAAACATGCAAATTTACATGACCTACAATAGAGCTACTTGTGTGAAGAATTTGGTGGAAATCGCTTGATTGGTCCCTGAGATATTGTATAAAACCTCTATATTTATCATGTCGCTATCTTCAAAAATGGAGGTCAAAAAAGTTATGCATTTGCACATTCGATGATTGCATGCCAGCATACAAAGTTAAATTAAAATCGATTACATAGTTTCGTAGATATAGCACACTAAGCTAAAATGATTTTATAGCCACCATTCTGATAATAAGTGTCTGTCACACTTAAAAAATATAGCCTACCACAATACAACTACTTCGCCAAATTTGGTAAGAATGTTTTGATTGTTCCACGAGATATGATATAACTTAATCTTTATTGTGGGGCTCTACATAGACCAATATTATGGTTGTGATTGATACTGTTAACATATAAAACTAAGTTGAAATTGGTTTCGTTGATATAAAATACTGAGCTACAATATTTATATAGCTACCATTTTAATAATAAGCACATGGCCTACTTAGAACATAGCAGTTTACATCACCTTCTGCAGTGCAAATTGTTTGTCAAATTCGGTAGGAATATGTCAATTGTTTCCCGAGATATTACATAAAACTTAATTTTTTCATGTGGCATAAATTACAAAGAAAAAGAAACCGCAACTAGACTATAATAAGGGTCTTGCGAGCGCACGGAAAACACACAGTAAATATCTACACAGAGAAAAAAGACGAGGCGGTTCCTTCGATGTGTAAATGCCCTTGATCTTATTTGCTGCTGCTAGAAGCCCTGCCTTGCGTCTGGTTGGCTACTACATGCAGGTGGGAGGCGAGTAAATCACAATGTGCTGATTGGCGAGCGCCATTCCAACACTTTGCTGGCAGGAGTTCACGAGCGAGTGAAGAGATTTGGGACATTTCTGACACGTACAGGCAACGTACTGCATGGTCCCACAGTAATGTTGCTGATGTGACCTTCGTAGCACATGCAGGCAACGTGCTGAATATTCCTACCTGCAACGTTACCAGTGGGAAATCCATGGTACATGCAAGCAGCGTGCTGTATTGTCCCACCAGCAACATTGCCAATGGGACATTTGTGGCACGTGGAAGCAACGTGGCAAATAGTCACACCAGCAAAATTTCCCCTGTGTTGTTGCCTGCACGTGCAGGCAACGTGATGACAATTCTGTGACCAACTAAGCACATTGTAACGTCGTAACAACGTTTGAGGCACTAACAGTGCTATCTGGGCTGTTAACAGCAAGGTCTTGAGAGCCGATGAGGGTGATTGATGTGAGTATGGCGCAACGCCGGAATGAAAGGGCGCGTGGATACGGTAGATCCGAGAGAAAACTCCACCTACCATTGGCATCGTCCGGCACGATTCCCGCATGAGAAAATCCGGGAGTGACCCCGCCTGGGATTGAACCCGGTTCGCCTTGGCATGAGGCGAGCAGTCTAACCGCTCAGCCACCGCTGCTTAGATAGTGCGGAAGAAGCGAGGTACCCAGTTCGCTCTAGTCGTCCTCGCTAGCGGAGGTAGCCGAAGACGAGATCTCCGCCGCCGTCCAATCAGAATAATGGACGCTGTAACACTCGTAGAACTCCACCCAGGCGACGGATACATGGAGGAGGGTTTCCTGTTTCCTTACACGAGTCACCGGGGTACATACGTGTTTTTTTTGGACTTAAATATGACGGCGTATACTCAAATACTTCAACTAGGGGAAAAACCTTTCAGAGGTTCAGTGGCCGGTTTATTAGCCTCCGCAGTTATCTTTACAGAAGAGTCTCGCTGTTTGATCAGTGGCTGATGTCCCGGTGAGGATTCTCCCACACCAGCTAGCACAGCATTACCCCCGTGTTCTCCTGCGAATTTGTTATTCTTGCTGAATTCATCAACGAAAATATTTAGAGAGTGAGATGTATGACTTCTTGAAGTCTAACATATCCTGAAATTGATTTCGTGACATTTCCTGGTCAATAAAAATCACTCAATTTCTGATAACCGCGGATTCTATCACTAATTGCTCCCTGCTATCTCTAACCACACCCTCTACAACATGTTTATTTCCTGGCGTGGAACATGCTCAGGTTTTAATGTTTATGTTTATTGTAGTTGGGTAAAAGACCTTTTATAAATTCCGAATAAAGACAATAGCGAGGAGTACATTTATTTACATTTATGTTGGAACCGACTTTTTCTCACTATTACGTTCTTATCAGATACTTCATTCTGCCACGTTTTACACGGCAAAATAAATAACTGCACAAGAACTTGTCACGCCGTCATGGAGGACTACTGTTTTTTTTTTTTTTAATTTTACCCACGTTGGGAAACCGCAGTATGCATACACATCACATGTTCTACGTTCACGGTAAAGTGAGCACTTTTGAAAGACCTGTGATTCGGAATAATGGTAAAAATATATGTTTTATTTTAGCCTTAGGCGTTAAATTCTGAGTGCGGTGGAATATACACGCACTGTTTATTACTTGCAAGGCAATATTTATTTAGAAATGTGGTTAAAGGTAAAATATGACTGAAAAAAAAAGTAACTAGGGCCTCAAAAGTGCTCACTTTACCGTGAACGGACCATATCTAAGAATACAGACGTGAAACAGTCTCTAATACCGCGGGCTTTAGAGGGGCCGCGGTGACTGAGCGGTTAGCCTGCTGGCCTCCCACCAAGGCGAACCGGGTCCAATCCCCAGCCGGATCACTCCCGGATTTTGCATGCGGGAATTGTGCCGGACGATGCTGTTATTCGGCGGGGTTTTCTCGGGGATCTCCCATTTCCCCCATACCCTTTCATTACGGCGCTGCTCCATACTCACCTCAATCACCCACATCGGCTCTCAAGACCTTGATGTTAAGAGCCACCCAAATCTCTTCACTCCACTCCGCTCGAAGGCCGGGGGCATACTGGGACGCTTGATCTGCGTCATGGAGAGCGTATCACGTATAGCGCAGCGTAAATCAGGCCTTCCACACGTTGAAGTGCGGTATTAGCTTCAGTGTAGACGCAGCTGGCATGATGAAGGCACGTTCTGAATCACGTTCCGATGTAGAAATAGAACATCTATGGCTACTTCAATATATTCGCAAAAGGAAAGAAACACACTGGCGCTGTGAATATATGGACACTCACGGAGAGTGTGAATGTGATTTAAATGAATGTGATTTAAAAACTACGGCTGTCATACTAGAGACCTAATTGAGTATGACAGAAGCAGGCATACGTTAAATATCGCCACTTTGTACGCATACAGAGCGAACGCACAAGTTCCAAGCATCAGACTGAACGTAGAAAACTACGTACGAATTATACGGCGTCACAGAATATATAAAAATCAGAAGCGACATCGGTGGAGGTTTTACGAAGTTGTCGAATCATTGTTTTTATGTGGATACCATGTTTGAAGCGAGTTGTTTGTGTTCATAGTACATAGACGGGACCGTGTTTTATATGAGCTGATATTTGTTGCCTTATAGCATGTGAATCTCTGATGTGTTAGCTTCGTGACTGTTTCGTTTCGGTTGGAAAAGATAAGAAAGAAAAGATCTTTTATTTTATTTACATTGTACTCGGAAACGCAAGTTGCATCTCTTTCAGAATATGTACAATATTTACCCAAAATATATAACCCTTGATAGAGACCTACCCTACTTACGTTCGCAAGTGTTAACGTCAGTTTGGTCCAAAGCAGTATGTCAAATAAGAACGTGTTTCATTTAAGTAATTAATCAATGACTTTCCACTGCAGTACAGACAAGACAAGGAAACTACGAACTAATAACTATGTAGCAATATTAATTCAGTAAAAATTTGGCAAAATCAATATCGTGACATAAGACTACGTCTATGTCGTTTTTACTTTTTTGAAAGAAAGTTTTTTTTTTTTTTTTTTTTTAATAATAAATTTGTGTTTTGTGGGAGTTGCGTTTGTTACATTTCACTATTTCTCTATCAGTTTTAAGTTTTTTTTGTCCCCTGCCCCACTAACATCTATTTCTCCTTAGATTTCTAGCTCTAAGTTTTTTATTGTATGCAGACTGGTTGCAAAATTCTAATCATGGAGTAATTATTCCTCAACTTTCATGGACCAACATGATATACTTTTCAAGTAATTTTCCCGGTTTACAGCGGAGCCTCTAACTACATAGTTTGAAATCTCTAGTGACGACTGCACTAGTGTCCTCTACTTCTCCACTGCAATCATTGCTCCTGGGTGGCGGGCCGAGGCGGTTAATAGCCAAATCTCCTCCAACATGTGGCAGATGCGCGTTTCAGACTCGGGGAAGTGGAATATAGTTTCGCGTCGTGTTGGAACCCACAGCCCAACAATACTATTCAACTGTTTATTTTTTTATTTATCTGCTAGCGTTTATTTAAATAAAAATGATTTACGTAAGCGTATTTGTGAGATGTTATTTCAAGTTCTTTTATTGGCATGCATTATGTGCATTTTATTATACATGTTTGTTTCTTTGTTATTTAATGCTTTATTTTGAGCTGTGTACGGTTAAGTTGCATTTGTTTGATTCTTTGGAGATAGAAGTAAGCACATGGAACAAAAAAAAAATTTTATACATGCGACAAATGGTTTCTGTTTTTTCGTAATAACTATCTACTCTTTTAGTTGGTCTTAGAAAATACTTGGCGTAGGAAATTTCTCCCCTACTCATTCCATACAAATATCATTCTAACATATTTACGAAAAAAAATACACGCAAAGTACAAATATTCTTCATATTCAAGATTCCCCGGTCTAATGCAACGTTTAAACAAATATTACACCCAAGGTACAAATATTTTCTTTATGTGTTATTTTATGCGGCACGGGACGTGCCGCATCCGAGAGCAGTGGTGCTGCACCTGCGAGCCAAGAAGCTCGCGAACCATCCGCCTCGACGACCAGCAGCAGCATTGCCTTCTCCTTCTGCAACGTGTCAAAGAGCCAACCGTCTTCACTACCATCTTCTACACATCCTTCTCGATTCGCGGCATGATTGTAGTGAGTAAGATGTTTTACATACTTTTGCGAAATTTCGTGAAGTTTTTGAGTCAAGAGTTTAGGAATGACATTCGTATCATGCTACTTGTTTCCAGATTGGTCGTCATCGCCTGTTGGCATGTATGGTTGGCATGGTCGATTGATCTTGCTGGTTGGTCTTGTTCATTGTTCTGGTCAGTTTGGCAGGAGTTGATCTCGACAGGAGTCTGTCTCGGGTGAAATCTGTCTCGGGTTGAGTCATTCTCGGATGGAGTTATTCTCGAACGGAGTCATTCTCGAAGGAGTGAGCCTCGCATGGAGTCAGTCTTGGGTGGAGTCAATCATGGGTTGAGTCAGATGTTGGCTAGTATGGTTGGTCGGTATGGTTGGCTGGTCTGGTTTGGTTGGCATGGATGGCTTGTACAGTCTTCTGGTATGGTTAACTAAAAATGGTCACTCTATATGGCTGGTCGGTTTTGCCTATCGGTTGGTTTCGTAAGATGGTATGGTCTTTTGTTATGGCCAGCTCTGGGTGAGATGTTTTACGATAGTTTCCTCAAGATTTGCAAAGTTTTTCCGAAGTTTTTTGAACATTTTGGGAATTTTTGCGAAGTTTTACCATGTGGATGTTAGCAATAAGATTCGTATTAGGCCACTTGTTTTGAGATTGGTCGTCTGTCTGTTGGTGTAGACGGTTGGAATGATCGGTTGGTCTTGCTGGTTTATCTTGTTCATTGTTCTAGTCAGTTTGGCAGGAATTGATCTCGGCAGGAGCTAGTCTTAATTGAATTTAGTGTTGGGTGAATTTAGTGTTGGGTGAATTTAGTGTTGGGTGAATTTAGTATTGGGTGAATTTAGTCTTGGGTGATTTTAGTCTTAGGTGAATTTAGTCTTGGGTGAATTTAGCCCTAGGTGATTTCAGTCTTGGGTGGATTCAGTGTTGCGTGGAGTGAGTGTTGAGTGGAATCAGTGTTGGGCGGAGTCATTGTTAGGTGGAGTCTATTTCGGGTGGAGTCTATCTTGGGTGGATTCTATCTTGGGTTCAGTTTATCTTAGGAGGAGTCTATCTTGGCTGGAGTCCATATCTCGAGTGGCGTCTGTCTTGGGTGAAGCTAGTCTTTGGAGCCGATTTTGGGCGCAGTAAGTCGTTGACCAGTATGACTGGCTTATCTGGGTGGTTGGCCTAGTCGGCTGGTATGGTACTTTGTTATGACCAGGTATAAGTGGTAAATATAAATTGTCAGAGTCAGTCACAAGTGAAGGTAACGAGGTGTTGGGGGCCGACGAAACATTCAATGAAATGAGGTGTTAGGCTGGGAGAGGGGTGTCGAGCTAGGGTGGAGCTGGCTTAATCAATTGTAGCGTTAGGAGGGGGTCCGTTGCATGGTGATAACTGGGGGAGGAGAGTCTAACTTAAGCGAGTAATCAGTTGAGGTATGGCAACTGATTTGGTGGGGGGGGGGGGGGTGGTTAACCGACTAATCGGTCGAGGTATAATGAGTAAATGGAGTGGATGAAACAAGCTGGAGTGAAAGGAAGGGTTGAATGTTGTACAGAAAACTAACATAAAGTAAATAAAACCAGTCCAGCATTTACAAATGTAAACGTCTCACTGTTAGTACAACGTCATGTCCGTACACCAAAGAGGACGTGGGCCGATTTTCCTCCTCTGCGCGTGTAGCCAAAATTGACCTACACCACAACAATATAACCGTCATTGTCACATGGTCAACTTTGATGAATAAATTTTTATCTAAATTTTCAAAAGACCAGTGAATAAAAGGGAAATAACTATCAGAATTACTATGCTGGGAACCCATTTCAGACTGTTACAATTCTATTTGGGACATCTGTCAGGCCATAGCGTCTTCACGGGTTTCTTGAACATGCATTATTTCACGTCGGCTAGGACAGGTGAGTAGTATTTAGAAACTGTGAATAACAAAGGAAAGATAGTTTTCCTTAGCATAAATTCAGTCGGAAAAGAAAGCTTATGAGGTAGCCATTCTCTTAGAATGTATATTTGTGTGTTTAAGAGCAATTCCTATTCCCATTTCCCCCCACTTTAGAACTCAGCAATTACTAAACCACCTGGACAAAATTTCATATCTATGAATTTTAGAAAATTTCGTCAAAAGCATTGATTTTTGTTTAAAACTGGGAAAGAATGACCAACATTTTATTTGGATTTTAAATGACAGTAGACAAAGAACTATGAAGATTAAGAAGACTGAATGAACAAAATTGTTTATCCAATGTATACAACGCGTTTGCTTGAAATATTAGCCGAGAGATGAAAATATTTAACCTAACTAATTTTAAAGAATTTTTCTTCAGGTCAATTTATTTTCTGAATTGTGGTGTTTTTAAGTGTTTGTAAGTAGACTAAAGAATAATACTGCACGATTTTTTTTGACAAGCTCGAACATTATCTTTGATCCGTGAATAATGTTGCAAAGCAATCATTACGCCAACAATTTGTCACTTTCCACAAGTTTATCTTTGCGTTAATAATACTCGTTAAATGATAATATTTTCGGCTGCCTGTGTAGTTGAACCAATTTACACGAAACTGAATATTTGACAAATATAATTTCTTCGGCTGTCATGAAGTGCAAAATATCAGCGTTTTTACGGTATTTTGACAGGAGATGTGAATATTTTATCTTAATTGTTTCACATACAGTAAAGTTTTACCCTTGTTCCATGTTATTGAATTCGCAATAACTCACTATACCAACAGAATTTTCAACTGTCGTCCACCCAGTTTAAAACAAACTAACATAATCTCTGATCCCTAGAGTATATTCATAAAATTATTTGTACATTAGTGCGAAGGAGAGAATTGGCTAGCTATGTTTATAAAAATAACTTATTGTTTATTATAACCGATAACGGGAATATATTCTCTCTGCAATAGATGGCTCGTACGTATCCTTCCTGTAACTGCTGACAACGAGAAGGCCCAGATTAACTTCTAGGGTAGCGGGAAATATTTCCAAAACTGGACCGACAGCTATTCATATGGCTGCTATGGAAGATATGAAAAATCCTCATAAACGGCCACAACTCGAGCGTGGTTTAAATCCTTGTCCTCTGATTTACAAACTATTCTGTTTCTTAGCGCAGTTCGACGTTCCTGTGCTTCAGTTGATCCGAGGGAAGTCTTTCATGAGGCAAAGAAAAAAGTTAGCCTGCGCGCAAGAAATCTTCGTTCCAACTTGGCCATTTGAAAGTAAGGCAGGAACGGGTGTGGGGCAGCCTCCCTCGCAGGGCAAGTTAGAGTGCGATACCCCCTCCCGCCGTCCGATGAGTTACTCGGCGAACTTTCGCTGTGCTCGACCGCCATTGTGTGTCAACGCCAAGTGCTGCGCTGTTTTGCCAGGGAGCTGGCTGTGTGCTCCACGGATCTGCAGTAACTCACAACTCCAGCTCCCACACGCCTCACATCAGCACGCCATATAGTCTATTCGCGGTTTCCCCACACTTTTGGAATCAAACCTTTGAAAAATTACCCCATGTATGACGTGCTTAGTTATTTCCTAAATATGTAATTTATCACAAGCGTTATATACCTCCGTTAACATAAAAGTATCTTAGTTTTAGTTAAAATTGTAGTTAAACTATATTTTATTTATAATTTATATTTCATTTATAATAGATATGAATAAAAGTGAGAAAACACCTGTGTTGGTAACACCTATTAAAAAATAGTTCTCATGCAAAATATTATTACAACTGAGTGAGCACGAATTCGGTGCGTTGTCTTATGGTGTAATTTTCTGGACTTAGTTAAGCTTAGTTTGCATGAGGCGGAGGAATCTACTGGAAGTAGAACTTTAGCAGGCTTCAGAAATATGTGAATTTAACCGTGAATGGATTATATAAACATCTTGAATAGCTGCACGTTAAGGGGTCATGGGGCATGAATATACCACAAATATGAAAATTAAACTACACATTTTATGAAAGACAACGGTTTTGTCAACTTCATGGACGATTATTTTGCCACATTTCTAATATTGAATATTATCTTGCGCCGTGATAATAAGTAACAATTTACAACGCCAGAAATATCATGGCGGGAACACGCCACACTGATCAAATATTTACTCACGAAGTGAGTAAAAAAAGTTGTATTGGATTGCTCTCTTTTAGTCTTTCTGTATTGATTTCCATTAACACTGTAAATTATAATTGACATCTGTTGCGTTAATTTATGTACCAGTCACCTTAAGTAGCCCGTATGACTGTGACGCCAAATGCATTGCAGAATATTTGAAATCAGATTCTTCTATGCTACAATTAGACGTGCGACCGATGCGATGATTTACGAAGAGAACATACACTTCAGATTGTGCATGCCGATTACTCGGAAGACATTAGATACACCGTTTCGGAGCACTGCAACAAGGCTAAAAACGGCTCTTCTAAAGCTCTGTATCTCAAAATGTACGCGTAAGGTACAAACCAAAATACTCGAACCTTGCCACAGACTTTCCAACAATCAGTTTGGTAGAGTGGCCACTTAAAATTCCTACAGATACGTGCTACACGACAAGAGCACTGTACGCCAGTTCAGATCCTTGCACTTATAGGATCTTCACGGTAAACTGAGCACTTTTGAAAGCCCTGCTTAAGATCTACTTGTATGCACATTGTGTATTCTTCCCTCTTATGTAAAATTACATTGTTATGGGCCTCGTTACTTTATTCACACATCGGTCAAATTAAACTGTGAAATTATTAAGAAAGTAAATACTTTACAATTCTGCTCATTTTTACACGTCGATGCATTAAAAAAAACCGATAATGAATGAATTAATTTTAAGTCATCACAAATGGTTACCTAACACATTTTATTCGACGTTAATATATGGAACCAAATTCCATCCATCGTTACCAACTTTACTGGGCGCATGTCACTCAGTGCGCCCATTAAAATATTTGCATGCAAGGGGAGCGACATTTTTCTAAGGTTCATTTATAAAGTTCTCACTTTATCGTGCACAGCTTTTAGTGTTGATGGCCCATTCGATGCATCGTGGTCGAGTGTAGTGAAGGGATTCGGACGACTCTTAACACCGAGGTCTTGAGAGCCGATGAGGGTGAAGTGAGGCGAGTATGGAGCAACGCCGGAATGAAAGAGCGGGTGAAACGGGAGATACTCGAGGAAACCTCCCAACCAGCGGTATCGTCCGTCACGATTCCCACACGCGAAAATCTGGAAGCAACCCCACCAAGAATAGAACCCGGCTCGCCAGGGTGTGAGACTGGCTGTTCACGATAAAGTGAGCACTTTTGAAATCAGCCTTAGAAAAAAGTCACTGGCCCTGCCTACATATATTTTAACGGGCGCAATGAGTGACATGCGCCCAGTAAAGTCGGTAACGAAGGATGGAATGTAGTGCCATATCTTAACGTCGAATGAAAAGTGTTTGGTAGGCATTTGTAATAACTTTAATTATTTGTTTCCCTTTCTGCTTTTTTAATGAATAGAAGTGTAAAATGTAGTAGATTTGTAGAATTATTACTTTACTAATAATTTCTAAGTTTCACGTGACCGACGCAGCAATAAAGTGCTGAGGCCCGTAGAAATGTTAATTCTACATAAGGCGAAAGAAGACACAATGTGCATACAAGTAGATCTTAAGCAGGGCTTTTAAAATTGCTCATTTGACCTTGGACAGCTTATAACAACTAACATCACCGCGGCCTCTTCAACGTGGCGACACGCAATAGCACTTCCGCACTTCTCAGCCTTGAACGCGGAAAATAGCTATTAGTACTGTAGACTTATGCCTATGACTTATGCCTGTAGCCCTTATGGCTGTTAGCAATCAAAATCTTTGGTTACAGATTTCGAGAATATTTACAGTTTCTTAACATGAAATAAATAATAACTTGATAAAAACACTTACTGATTTTTAAATAATATTCTTCATTTTTTTTTAGCTTAAATAGCATTTTAGCTGAAAATATTATTTTGTAAAAGTTTCATAATTTTTTAACGTGAAATTTTGTCTCAGCCAAAGTGTTTCTTGAAGTCGCGAGGAATGGCATCCTATTATATATATCTTTAATTAGATCTTTAGTTCATTTGCGGTAAACTTTCAACTTCTTGCTATTTTGATTTTAAATTTTATCAAAAAAGATAAAATCTAAATACAGACAAACTACATAAAAATGCCATAAAAATATTCTTCATGACATTCTCGTGATACCGAATTTGTTTGTGACGTAGCTTAACGTGGTGACTTTGTTCAGTGTTCAGATTCGTATCGGTAAACAATCTATTAATTTAAACTTGCCACAGTTATTTCCATTCCTTTTATAAAATTATATTTTTCCATTGTCATACTTTTTGAGATTATTATTTCGTATCGCAAAGTAAAAATATACAATATGCTATGACCAAGTATAGTCCATTCACGGTTTCTTCGGCCTTATTGAATCAAACCTTTGAAAAATCTCCCCACGTATGACGTGTTTAGTTATTTCCTAAATACGCCCCTGCATCACAAGCGTTTTATAGTTGTGTTCATAAAAGTTACGCGGAGTAATATACTGGATGTAGAACATTTACCAGGACTTCATAAAAGGCCGAAGTAACCGTGAATGGATTATAGTTACTTACATAAATAATAAGCCTACATTCCTCTAGATGGGTGCAGAAAATATAATGAAGTTCATTAAATCTCAGATGGTAAGTAGGCCTTCACACTTCGTTAAAAGAAATGTAATGAGATATGAAACCAGAAACGTGTGCAACAGTAGGGAGACTCGCGTGTCTTAGCCGGAACTCAGATCCAGAGAACGTCTTGCCATAAGCTAGCGTGCAATCAACTGCATTACGGAGTTAGGATCCGGAGCGTCAACTTGGAACTTTTTAAATTAAAGGTTAAACGAAACTAAAATATTTACAGTGCAATCTTTTCGAAAATAAATGTCCGAGATTCTTAAAACAACGTAAGTTTGCGTTAACCTACCGTAGCACTACTTGTATGAAGAATTTGGAGGAAATCGGTTGTTTGGTCCCTGAGACATGACATAAACACTTTATTTTATTATTTGGTGCCATCTTACAAAATTGCCTAAAGAAAGGTTATTTATACGATGTTTCCAATAGATAATGTCAGCATAAGACGTTTCGTTGGATTTGGTTTAAATGTTTAATAGATATGAGAAACTTATAAAAATACTTATAAGGGTCGCCGTTTTGAAAATAAATGCCTGATCCCACTTAAATCATGTAGATCTCGTGGCATTCTGTAGCTCTAATGGTGTGCAAAATTTTCATGGAAATTAGTTGAATTGTTCCGAAAATATGGCAGAATGTTTGATCTATTCACCTGTCATTATTTTGCAAAAAGACCGACAAAAGAGGATCTCAGTAAGCTTAATTGACGATTCAAATTAATACCGTTGATGTAAAAAGTTAGGTGATTTTTTAATTGTTTGGTTTATATAAAATACTAATCTAAATTATTTATGTTAACGCCCTAAAAAATAAAAGACTGCTGCACCTAAACATGTTAGTTTACACACCCTACTAGCACTACTTGCGTGGGAGATATGGTAGGAATCGGTTGATTGGCGCTATAGATATGACATAAACCTAGTATACAAAGTTAAGTTAAAATTGGTTACATAATTTCGTGGATATAACACACTCAGCCAAAGAATTATTATAGTCGAAATTCCGATGGTAAGTATCTTCCACATTTAAAACATAGAAATTAGTATGGCCTATCACAGTACAATTTCTTTGCAAAATGTGTGTGGGGGGGAGGGGGGAGGGGGGATCGGTTTATTATTCCTCGAGATATGACTTAAAAACTAAATTTTTTATGCGAGACTGTGTTTCAAAATGACGGAGAAATGAGTCTCTGTAGAGGCAAATTATATGGTTGTAATACATACTGCCTGTATACAAAATTAAGTTGAAATTTGTTTTGTAGTTTTGCAAATGTGACATACTAAGGTAAGATTTTTATATGGCCACCATTTTGGAAATAAGCGTCTGGTTCATTTAAAACATATATATTTACCTGGCCTGCCGTAATGATACTTGTTTGCCAATTTTGGTGGGAATCTGTTGGTTTTCTCTGAATTTATGACATACAAGTTTGTAATGCAATGCTATATTTCAAAATGGTTGACAAAAGAGACTTTTTGTGGTCACATTTGATGGTCATGATATATACTGTTAGCATGAAAAGTTAAGTTGGGTTTAATTACATGGTCTCCACATTATAGCATACTGCATATCGGTATAATTTAATTTTATTAACATTATCGAAGAAAACTAAACAAATCTCGCAGAAGTGATGAACAAACAAATAACTGACTTTGGGTTGACTCAAACTTGTGGGGCCGAATGTAATAATGCCGCCGTGAACTTTCGCATGCAATTGGACAACGTTTTGAAGTGTGTTAGCTGTCTGCATAAAATTTGCGTGTCCAGTGTATATTTAATAATTGCCTTCTACCATCACAAAAATCAACATACACCTAAAACGTGTGTGTATTTTTTTTTAGAATGTGTAAATTCTACTATCAAATGGCGTCTCGTCTGTCCAGCAACGGCCATTGTTTACCTCCCTTTCAGCACATTGTCAGTATACTTTTGGGTCGTTGCATTCAAGGGAATTGGCAACTCGTATAGACACTAGATATCGCATCGTAAGTAAAATATCATAGATAAATGCATATCAAGTGCAATAATTTAATATGTAATTGTGATTAAATATAAGTAATGGTTATTTAAATATGAAACATAGGTATAAAGTATTAGTCCAATGCGAAAGAGGAGTTTTTATAGAATTGGGTAGATAATAAAGTAAAAAGGTTAATAATGTGACTTATGACAGTGTTTCACTACGGGTGCGATATTCTGCGTGTCCAGCTTCAAGGGAAATGGTTGTGTGTTCCATTGTAAGTTATCAGAGAAGTACGTTCTCTGTTGCCATGGGACCTTGTGCGTTTCGCTTTCAAAGGCGGATGCAGGATACAATATGGAACAGCAGGATAGCTACGGGGGGCGAGACAGGTTTATATCAGTATTCATGCCAGGATGTCATTAGTTTAGAACCCATCATACATTGTTGCCTCCCTGCTATGCCAATTTTGAAACATTCTACTCTACAGTGCTGTTTCATAAGTGTGAATTGTTCGATTTCTGGTACGCTAATAGCAAATGGTCTAGCTCGTATACAAGTTCGTGAGGATTGGAAGTCTTAACAAATAAAATCTATAAATTATTTGGATCATTTATTAACAATTATATAAAAATGTAAATGGCTATTATTTATAAACTAAAACTATCTATCCCTACTATTAAAATATACTTTTTTAATAAACGAAAACAATTATTGATACAATCCAAATGAATGCTTCAAAGTGTCTACATTCAGATAACTTTAATTCACTAACTACATATATACGATTAAAATGTCCACTTCTGGCATATACTTACATCATTCAAGATATCCATCACTCACGATACAAGTTTACATAGGCCGTGTCTCAACTCGAAAGTGTGCTCACTCTCACTCACCACTCTCACTCTGGCGCACTCTGGCTCACTTTAGCGAATTGAGACTTGTGTCCTCTGTAAGATTTCGACATTATGGCAGAAAAAGTAATAAATAGTTAAAATTGAAATATTGCTGGCCTTTCACTTTCCTCTAATAAATGTATATTATTTTATGAAATAGTAACTTATTTTAATTTGTTAAATTTTTGCATGATTCAAAACATAATGACTATGTGCAAATCACAGTATTTAATAATATGTGCTAAATTAATCTTAATGAACTTTGATAATAATAACATCATAATTTGTTATGTTCCATATCAAACGGAATATTGTTATTACAAATTTCACAATCGCAATGATTAAGTTAATTCTATTAAATATTTCTAACACTGCTTTAGAAACCACAAAATATATATCTGCATATTTGAAGCGAGACTTGTAAACAACATGGCTGCCAGAGAGGGTGCGAAGTGAGCATAAAGTGTACATCGTCGTTCACTCTCCCTCATGCACTCTGTCCTCTGAGTTGGGACAGCAGAGAGGACTCTCTGTGACGTCAAGAGTGGGCGAGAGAGTACTCGCTCAGCGAATTGGCACACGGCCTTAATTTCTTGCACTCCAATCGCCCAGTCCAGTCTCTGATCTCGCGATGGATCAAGTATACCTTTGGCCATATTCGTTAACTTTTTACTCCTGTCATTGTACAAATACACTTGCCGCTTAACTACATTTGCGAGGCGAAATGGTCTTTTGTAACTCGATATGTCTTTATGATAAAGGCGATCACATTGACTGTCTTTAAGCAAACTCAAGTTAGAGAATGTGCCTCCCCCCCCCCCCCGGGACTGCCCCCTGGGTTCTCGCCGTCAAAACAAAGTACAACATACGCAGAGAGCGAGCTGTCAGGAACGGAATTCGCACTTCAAAGAGAGGGAGGGAAGGCTCCCAGCGTTTCTGTCCGCCGAGGGACATCAAAATATCCGTACCTCGCAGGACATTCAATATATAGGGGAGGACAAAAGGGCACATTGGTCCTGTCAATGACAATATTTGAGGTAATTTATTGTTTGCTAGCTTTCCTGTGCTACTTCGCACGCATGGAATTTCGGATTTGGAATCGCTCTTGGGAAGGCAAGGAGGACAGCCCATAAAAAAAAAGAAAGGAGAAATGACGGAACGTTTTGTAATGCTTTCTCATGCAGTAATCCTAAGAAAAGCATAATACAGTACCCATACACAGCCCTGATCAACATATTTTCGGAACCGTTTGAGATATCTCGATGAAACAAAGATTAAGTTGGTCCTGGGGTTATTACATATATACTGTGCAAATCTGATGTCAATATGTTCAATGGTTTTTGAGTTAAATCCGGTCGTACAGACAGACACAAAAACAATTAACATTATATGTGGCTTAGTAATCAATTATATTACATGAAAAAAATAATTAAAAGTGGAAAATTCGAAAATCGCAAACAGGCACTTCTATTTAATTTAGTTTTATTCATTGCAATCCGACTATCCTGTTACACGTCGCAGTCTAGACATGGAGCAAGTCAAGTGATACATACAAAATGTTCTATAAACATGTGCATATAAATTAATTGTTTGATAAATGATATAAAATAAATTACATAGGGCCTACGCAATACACGCAGCTAAACCTTGTAATTCATACAATTACAAACTTAAACAACTTTAACACAGGCTATTTATTACACAATAGTCAGTTATTAATCCCTAAAGGAATAACTGAAAAATTCTCCAACAGAAGAAAACATATTTTCAAGTCGATATTACTACTCAAGAAAATTACATTTTAATGACGTTGAAGGTGCAATCTTTTTAGGTATTAAAATTTTGACTCACCATTCAAAATATTTGTAATGATCTGTGAAATAAACACAATAAGATTAGAATAAAGAGCGGTGCTTCATCATATTTAAGAACGTGTGTTTTCGCCAAGGATTTTGTCATAGATAATTTGATAAGGAAATATTCGTTTGCCATAAAGTTTTACTACTAGGGTGATTAAAAAAAATAAGGCAACAAGAGCTCTCATGCACAAACTTTATACCACAGGCAGATATAATAATACCCAGTATTATAGTAAATTTATGTACAATGGCATTGTTACACATTACTTTTCAACGGTCACCATGCTTGTCCAAACATTTGTTCCACACTACACCAGGGTGTCTATGTGATCATAGGAGAAATCCGCGTCCAGTCCCTGAAAACATTTCATCACTGCTGTATTGGTTGTGGGTCGCCTATTACCCAGGTGCTTCTTCGATGGTCCTAAGAGATGGAAATCACTGGGTGCCAGGACGGGGCTGTATGAAGAATGGTACAGTACCTTCCACCAGAAGCTACGTTAGTAATAAACGTCTGCCTGCTGTCTCTGAGTGTGGTCAGACGTTGTCTTGAAGCAACATGACGCCTGCTACGAGAAGTCCAGGTAGTTTTCTTCGAATTACATCCCGCACCGCTCCAGTGTGGGACCATTACAATTTCGCAGCATTCACTGTCGCTTTCCTGGCGAGGAAATCAACCACAAGTACGTACTTCTTTTATTTCGACAGTCACGTTTGTTATCGCCCCTGAAAACACACTCGTCTCTTCTAAGACCAATATGCATCAAATTGGTCACATAATGTCCATTAACGCACGAAAACCGTGCTAACAAGGTCCAAGCTGACACAATAATATGTAACAGCCTAAACACAGATATTGGGTCACAACAATAGTCACGTGGTTTTCAAAGGAAACAAAAATTGGCAAATTGAACAAACTTAAACACCAAAGAGAAATTGAAAAATAAATTTACCTACAAAATCCTACCTACTACAAACAATATCAGCCTAAACATATATCAGTACTGATAACCAATGACACTACATCAATCTGAGAACTCAGTACATTTCATAAAAATAAACAGTCGGTTAGCAAGACTACATCGTGGGTGACATCACCACAACTTACTTATTTATGAATTCAAATTAACTAAAATCACAAAACGGTTTACGAAACATCTGACGCTAAAGTACGAAACGTAGTCTATTAAAAATATATCAAAGATATACCTTGCAAATTAAACTGCCTTAACTATAAATAAGGCTCACTTAGCTAGTTTTGTAGAGGGGAAGGAATGCCAAATACTTCGCACAACAAAACATTTTTAGCGGTAAAGAGAATATATTAGGATTATGATAAAATATAGGTACAGGCGATTGAATATTGCCCCTTGTATTCCAATAGGAATAACACATGACGTATTTGACAAAGAAAAAATGGTGAATTATTTTACCAGTTTTCTGCTATCAGTTTCCATTGAACAATTGATTTTTATAGTTTTCCAAACTACGCTTCCCTGTGTAGATATCATCGGATTGCATTCAGTACACGCAAATCGGAGTAAAACTAAGTAATGATGACACACAGATTCAGATTAAATTCACGCTTATCTGCTAAACTGGATAACTGAATGATTTTGGTTTAAAATCCCAATTGTTTACATATAAGTTTGAAGCATTGCAACAGAAACTGTTCGTATATATATATATATATATATATATATATTATATATATATATATATATAATATATATATATATATATATTATATATATATAAGATTTGTTAAGTAGGTATGCCCCAACGTTAACACGAGAAATGTCGAATGTTAATAGGGGTTGCGCATTTCTTAAATTGTGTTGTGTTACGTGTGGCGTCCATAAGTATGATGCCCATATTCTGTCCACACAGTGTTCGTAAAGACTACATTGCCAAATAAAAGCAGAGTTTTTATTTGAAAGCCACAGTAAAAATGCAATACCTCTGTGTTGGTACTTCTGCAGAAGAATTGTATTTTACTATTCCATATCACTCTTTGAAATAACTGTTCCCATATGAAAATATTTTAATTTGGGTTTAACCCATAAATGTGGCAATGGAAAATGATCGAAGCAGAGAACATTATTTGACTAAATGCACAAGCATCCCATAAAATTGTAGGGTTGGCGGATAAAACACCATGTTGGTCATGAACGCAATGAACTTCAGCTACAATAACTCAAAATGGGGAAATAATAATGCTAATTTAATTGTTACGTCGGCATATTTTATGGGTGTAGAGACGTACTAACTGAACAGAAAGTTTGAATACAACTTTTATGAGATTGTTAAATTTGCTGTCAATGTTTCCATTGATTTTATTCTTACGCTCCAAAAACATTCTAATTATGATTTTGACATGTAGGTAATGCTGCAAAAACTATGCGGTGTAAATTACTTTTATGCGAGAAAAGAATACTTAGAAGTAGTTTCAACAAGATGAACAGTTTCTGTTGCAAAAATAAAATAAGAAATATATTTGGGGACCAACACCTTTAAAGATGGCACATGTCTGTATTGCAGAGGGCGACCTCATCGCCCGAACTCGACGACCCAGCGAAGAAGGTGGGGCCCCGGAGTGAGCACGTCATCCGCAAAGTTTCGAACGGGTCGTCCAGTTCCCCTGCAGACAACAGCAGCTGGAGGGGTTGACCAGGCCATATTACACGGTACCAGATTTCGTAAACGCGTTTACGCAAGGTCTGCCATATCTGCCGTTATACCAGCCTGTACGGCAACCGTCATGGCATTTTTCGCCTGGCGCTGCCAGATTTCATCACAGGTTTGGTAATTAGACCCGTCCTATTTTCCGTGGCAGGTTCCACACCGGCTTTCGTACCTGGCCAATCACATTGCAGTTTCAGAGCGTAGGGCGCTCCCCGTGGCTACTACTTGAAACGAGTTGATGAAGAAACTGAAAAGGACGCCTCCATCTTGAATTTACATCCGTGAGGTTGAAACTCTGTCAAATAGATTTAAAATACGACGAATAATATTGGCGATGACAACTTTTAATTACACTTTAAAACCGTTCTAAATACTTAAAACATTACATTCTGGATGAAAAACATAATTTAAAAAAATGTATGATATATAAATTATATAAACTCAACACCTGGTGTATGAACTGGTGGTACAGCGGTAAGGTTGCGTCGCCCGTGAGAAGTTTGTAATCTTTGGGCGTGAGTTTGAAACTCCGTCGGACCGAAATTTATTTTACATGCGGATAGTATCCCGACTTATAGAAAAACTATATCTTGCAACGGGTCAGTAATTTTTGTCAAAATAAAAAATAACTCATTCGTACTCTAATGACTGCACGTCATTTTCAATAAAATGAATGAAACTATACTAGTAAGCAAATCATTTATCTAAAACGCGAATAGTAATATAACAATATTAAGATGTGCTAGCTAGTATTATTATAGGCCTACGCAAGTTACTAACTGGTAGCAGTTCTACGAATAGGGTCCATATTTACTACAAACCACACACTGCGCACCCACCGAGGGTGCCAAATACTAGTACGCGAACTGCTGTCGTGTAACATGAATCTTCCATGGCGGCTCATATAGTGGATGGTATACTTGCTCGTACACTAGGCCTTATAGAATATTGTACAAAACCAAGTACGGCAGCAGGCATCGTGTAATATCCGCTTAAACAATGGTGCCCAGGACAGTCGGCAGGCGGGGCGCCGCCGTACTTTGTCTGCCTCGTGGAGGAAGGGTGGCACATAACCCTGGGAAATGCCACCAGAGATAAGCAGACAGGGTGAAAGTGTGGTCAGAGGACCAGTTTGTACATATCTTCACATACGCACACGCCAAAACGTGGTGCATCTGTGAATACTTCTCCCTTTCGTTCCGCACGTCGCGCCCAATGGACAAAAAAAAATGTAATCCTGCATGTGGTTTTGAACCCAAAGCACGACTGACACTGATAATATCGTTCTGAAGACGACTGAAACCAACTTCACTGTCTTCTGAAGGGCAGACGGCTGCCCACGCTTCTAAATAGAACGCAGGTGTTCAGTCGTATTATTGCCATTTAAAAACAACCCGATATTTTTTAACGTTACCTGCTTACAAATAGCATTTATATTTACTTTTGTTTACCTCATAATATGTAGTTTTTAATTCAAAATGAGCTAATACGAGTGTTTTTCAATCGTTTTTAGCTATGCAACTTCATTTACAGGCCTCTTACTGACATGCAGCACACATTTGTCTTTATAATTTCGCCATAGAATGATAGTCACCACTGAAAGTCGTATGTGGTGAGTCGACGAGAGAAGTACTGCACGCTAGTTCAGTGCCTTGTGCTTAAAGGCGACCATATATTTGAAGTGCGTAAGTGGGTCGCTCTTATCGCTGCCACACTTGCATGCCTCTGACACGCCAAATACCTCCAGCCAGACGGCACCCTTAATGTGCAGCTAAAGAAAGGACGGAATGATGGGTGCAGGGAGTAACAGAGAAATTAATACAGGTGAAGTAAATGAAAGCCTTTCAATGCAGCTCCCGCAACATGAACTATAGAAAACGCCTTTGGAAAACTTTTCTGTACTGCGTTGGGGTCGATAAATAAAGGAGATGGATAGTTATGAAACTCCTCAGTTAGCAGTTAGTCATACAACCGTGCAAGGTGGTATCTGTGACCGCGCAGGAAGAGTCTAATCAGTTAGTGTTACTAATGTTATTTTATTTTAAATGTGGCCACACCGTAACATCTTCTGTACTGGTAAAACCATTTTGTTGGTTAATACGGTCTCACTAAGTATTGAAACAATCTTTTTTAAAATAGGCATTTTGCTGGCTGAATATGCAGTAATTTTGTCCACAAACTTGTTAATTCATCAAAATTTTAGTTTACTTTTTATACCAGAAGTAACCTAAACAAAATGTCTCCAACTCACTCCACTAGCAATCATTGGCTTATTGCTATTCGCTACAGGGGCCAAATTTAACTTATTTAAGTGTGATTGCCGTTGAAGTGTAGTCAATCCTAGTACTCCGATGCCATGGGTTTAAAGTCTAGCGGTCATGAATATTTTTTCTTATATCATTGGAAGTAACTCTCAGACACAAATCACGAAAACGCTTAAATATGCTTGTTTTATGATATAAAATATGGCAGAAACGACGAGAGCTGCTATTGGCTTTAAGTCACACGGAAACGTATAGAAAGGCTCAAAACATTAGTGGGTTTTTAAGACATTTGAGGATTGATTCGGTGGTGAAATCATTAGACAGTGATTTGGACGACCTAATGCCATTATCGTTTGGGACTCTTCGCCCCACGAGTTTGACACCTGCAATGTATTCACGGTTTCTTCACATTTTTTAAAATCAAACCTTTGAAAAATCACCCCATGTATGACGTGTTTAGTTATTTCCTACATATACCATGTATCACCACCTCTTTATACCTCTGTTAACATAAAATTATCTTATTTTTCGTTAAATTAAAGTTTCACAAATAAATATGAATTAAAAAAGTCAGAAAACACGTGTGTTGGTAGCGGCTAGTAAGACATAGTTCTCATGCAAAATATTATTACAACTGAGTGTGCACGAATTCGGTGCGTTCTCTCTCTAGTGTAAATTTTTAGACTTATTTAAGCTTAGTTTGCACGAGGCGGAGGAATATCCTGGAAGTATAATTCTACCAGGGCTTCAGAAAAGTGTGAAGTAACATTGAATGGATTACATATCTCAGAGCCACTGACGATGTCATGGAAATAACGACGAGCCTACACTCACACCAGCCTCCCACATATGAAGTTCACTAAGAACCGGCGTGGTGGAAGGGAGTTTCATAGTTAATATTTGTGTAGGAGTTTCGGCCGCTCCCAATACTTTGTTTTAGCTCGAGGGGGCGTGTTTCTAGCGCAGTTTTGCCAATCGTAGAGATTCCGACGCGAACGATTGCGGTGCGATTATAAATGAAATTTCATTTGAGATATTTCGCGGTTCTTCCTAAGTTTCCGTTTAGAGTTAACGTGATTCTGTGTAGATTTGTTAATTAAATTGTAGATACGTTTAGGTTTAATGGTAAGATAAGCTAAAAAATTATCATAAACATGAATTTGTTCACAGGCTCAGACTGCAAACCTGAGGAGACTATCATTTGAACCCCACTTTATCGTTTTATAGAAATTGAAAAGTGTAATATTAAATATGTTTTCTAGTCGTTATAATTTCAATTTAAATGTTACAACTTAGTGTGCCAATATTTGTTTTTCTATATTTGCTATATATAAGATTAGTTCTTTTTTAAAAAAGTCAAAATTAATGGAGAATGTAAGTTCTTTCACAGAGAAAGTTAAGTCAATGAGTGGCCTCCTTTAAAAATTTGTTGAATAGTTGAAATTGTTATAGATTTAAGATTTTTATATTTATATTAAATTTATTATTGAGCTTTGTCATAAATTTATACAAGTTGGGGGATTTGTAACCGATGGTTTAGAGCTACTCTATAATTCAATAAAGGCTTACTCTTTCTATGGTTTGAAACTTTATTATTCCCATACGAGTTTAACATAGTTTAAATTATCTGGTAACATCTCGGAGGAGCTAATAACTTATACGTTTACGTTAACCTAACGAAGCCACCATTGCGGTTATTTACTGGACCGTTCTTTCCCATCTTGTATGACGCCGAAGACTGGTTTGTAGACGGACTATTGCGGGTGGCACGTCGTCCTCCTTCTGGTTCTCTGAAATATCTTCCCTGGTTGGCGTCGAGGCAAGAACAGACGTCCTTCCAGTCGTCTGGCTTGCATATATCATACCGCCATGTCCTCGTTCTTCGTCCCGCAGAGGTGGCTTCCGCTAACGTAGTGTAATGGGTAAGCGCATGGTTTTTTTTCTTTCATAATTCCGCTGCTCGATATCCTTGTCACATTTACACGTGGGATAGCGCGTTCACGCAGGCTGTATTAGTAAGTCTTGTCCACGCCATAACAAGGTGCATGGAAAACAATATCTGCCTATTCCTTTAAGGACGCATTCACGGGCCAGAAGAGTGAAATACAAATTAGAAAATAATGCGCAGGAGTCCAAAACGCGCCGGGCGACTCGGGTGAGTCCATTGCTGCGGCACTGAAGGGTGAGGTGTCAATTCAGTAGTGACAGCGGCCGAGAGGAGTTGCGCGAGAGCTACTCCTCACGTGCGTATTACCTGTTGGGAAAACGTAAGTCGCGCAGCGCGGTAGTAGGGAGTGGGGTTATCAGTTGGTGTGTACAGCGCCAGCAGTGTCACGTGGTTTCCCTCTAGGGCGACTGATTTCTCTTGTGAATATGTCCTGTCTGCAACCAATCACTGTGCCACTCGACAACATTATTATACCAACATATAAGTGCCTTCTCTATGCGAGCGCACATACTCATAGTAGGCATCACGAATATATCTATTCAATTGCTTATGCCTTACTACAAAAGGATCAAGCAATCTAAAACGTCTTGTACTTCTTAACCGATGATGCCGCTGATAGTTAAAGATTAAATCAGGCATGCTTACATTGTGCAGAGTTTTGTAGTCTTCCTTACTGATGTATTTCAAGGTGCAATATGAAAAGTGGTTTTGTGTCCCATTCATTTGCTAAATCTATCGTATTAAATGTGATATGGTGATTGAAGTCACATTAACAATGGTATTATGTTATGTTAGGTTATCTTAGGTCAAGTTAGGTTAGATCAGTTTGGTTAGGTAACTTTAATCAGTGTAGGTGGACTTAGGTGAATTATAACCCTACATTACCTCCACTATGTTCCTTCCCTCAAAGCTACGCGAAGATTGTTTTCTCGTTTGAACTTTACTATAGTTGCTTTTACTGGGTCATAATAGTTACCCGTTGCCATGTTTACATTTAATGTGAGCGATTGACCGAATATGAGAGAAGAAAGAAGAGTGACTGCAGCTTAAAAGCGATCCCCAGTCTGAGGATACTAGAGATGAGATTAAAGAGAGATGTCGGCGCGGGTATGTGAAACGTGGTCTAATGTAGCTGAGAGAAAATTATGGAAAGTTCAGAGATTTGACCCTTCCCTTATCAACGGCGCAGTTACGATGGAAGTTTCAGATTTTGAACTCGTGCAAGAGAACTCGGGGGGTTGTTTTTGGATGCTTATAGTCTGACGAAACGAGACATCGACACAATTAATGATCACTACAAATGTTTAGTTTTTAAAAGTCCATTTTATTCACTTATTTAGTTATGCTACAGCAATTAAGTATAAGTATTCCAGGCTGTGAAGTACTTAACATCTTGATATATAATTAAAAAATTTTATCAACACAATTTTATAAACAAAATGAGTTCACAATTTTATTACAAAAACTTAATATCGCTAGTGTTGACAATATTAAATTGTTGCTCATTGAACTATTTCTGATTAAATACCCAAATAAGCAACCTCCATAAAACAACTCATGTACAAAGGGACATTAAATTTTAACGTCATCAGTAGAAGAAAACCAATTACGATAAATTAAATAAAAGTAACGGAACATTTACTTCATTGGGGAAACAGGCATCACTGAGTGTTTTGTTATATATCATAATTGTGAAGGTCCTTAATGTCCTTTGAGCGAATATTCATTCTCTATTGTAGCGACTATTAACTACGAAGAAACGTTAGGACTGAAACATTTTTCTTCGCCGAGGAAAGGAGATAGGAGAAACATGCAAATGTTATTTGTAGAGTATGGCATTAGTTTGATGAGAACTATTATTTAGAGGCAAATTTCCGGGTGGAAAAATTCGCTTATGGAATTGCCAAAATCATGGTTAAGATAAAGGTAATTCACTCCAAATACTAACTTAAAAATTGAAGAAGTACATATAATTATTTTAGATGAACAGGAACTAAACTGTAATGAAATTGCATAGGAGCTGACTTTTAGTCATGATTGATCTATTTCACATTTTCCAAAAACATTTACCCTCTTGAGTTCTGTGTAAATTAACGGGCTTATACAAACAAACTCATACGGGAAATTATAAATAATTGCGTAGTTACGTAACTGAAGGGTACTATAGGCTATTCACGGCAAAGAGAGCACTTTTGAAAGCCCTCTCATTTGGAATAATAATAATCAATAATAGTTTATTCTAGCCTTACAAGTTAACTTCCGAATACAGTGGAATATTCACATTGTGTTTATTACTTACATGACAAAATTTATACAAAATTGTGGTTAAAAGATAAAAAAAATGTCCAAAAGTAAAAGTAAATAGAGCCTCAAAAGTATTCACTTTACCATGAACAGTCTATATTTACGTATAACATTTAGCCGTCGACGAGACGTCGACACATTACTTTATGTTTATTATGTATAAAAGTATTTTAGGTTATGAAAGAGTCAATTTGAATTATTTTCACTCTTAACGGTCAAACAGCAAATTGTAATAGATAGGCGAGTTTGCGGGGAAAGCAAACGTATGGTAAAATTCGAAAGACTTTATTTCAGATTTCAGGACGAATCTTTACCTAACATGATACAGTAACTCTTCAAGTGTTTCATTTTAAGCTGTCGGATCTTCTTCAGTATAGTTTTGTATTGAACAGCCACCCCATAAACATGTAAAGGCTGTTTCCTCGCGAAAGGAAGTTTAATGTGGGACCGCAGGACATTGTTTCGTTTCCACTTACTCACGTCATGGGAAAGTCAACAGGATATTTATTTGGTTTGTTTTATTTTAAATTTTATTAAGCACTAAATGAATTGTCACTTTCGAGGGCGCATACCACAAAACTTTACTTCATTCATTGTTGTTCAAGATTTCTTGTTTACGGTAAATGGGAATAAGCTAATTATACCTCTCTCTAAAAGTTTTTAAGTACCTTAAATTATCAAAACAAAATCAGAAAAATTGCTATATATATATATATATATATTGACTTGCTAATAATATATATATATATATATATATATAATATATATATATTTATAATAAATATATATATATATAATATATAATATAATATGTATAAAATTACATAATATCAATATATCGTCAGTACGAATGTAAATAAATAGTACACTATTTTAATCAATATTATACTGTTTTTACAGGTCTTTGAGTCAATAACTATGAACAAATAGGTTAAGGAACACGGAAGCTTTGTTATGGGCGAAATTAAAGACAAATAGGAAGCTAAAAATATACCTAATGTATAATCTTAAAATATAATGAATTTATCTTAAACCAGTGTTATTTCTGACTTGGTCTCATACATTAAACGCAATTCTAGAGTTTTATTTCGCAGCTTGTTTTCCTTCTCACGGAACCCGCCTGTGAAGTTGAACACGAGAGCTATGGGAAACAGGAGTCGAGCCGCGCCGCCATGTACGAAAGGCAGGCAAGAGGAACTGGACGCCTGCAATTCATTGCCCCGGGGGGGGGGGGGGGGGGGGGAGGGGGTTTACCCTGACCCGCGGATCAGCTGGGGAAGCGGAATGCATAAATCGCAGGGGCGAGCGGTAAGTGCCGCTCTCCAAGGCATTGCAGAGTAAGCTAGCGCTGCCGGCGGACAACCGCGTGCAGTATACACAAAATAAAGTTATTTGTTTTGTTGTCGCAGTAGAAGCTCGACGAGAATCGCTGAAGTTTTCCACTAGGCAATTCTTTAGCAAGCACGGCCACAGGAGAACTTATTCTCTGCAGTATTTTGATATTATTTAGTTTATTTACATCTTCACTTTTACATTGGTTGGTAATGGGGTACCTTAAGAGCTGAATTTACGTTCATTATTTCACAAACACACACGGCTTAAGGATGCCACCTACCTAATGCTTCAACTGCACTGCACTGTTTTTGAAATCGTCATTTATTTTTTAAAAGAAACAGTCAGAAGTTACCCCGGTGTAGTAATACACGAAAAGAAAATGCACTTCCGACAGAGGACGAATAGTAAATTCAAGACGCCATGCACATTAAAACACTGTCTCTGAGCCCTCCAACGTAGCGGAAAAATGGGCTTTTCACACTGCTATCTCAAAATATACTCGCCGGAAACATGGGAAACAATTATAAGAATTTGCACAGAACTTTGCGACTGACTTTCCACCAGTAAAATGATACACTGTAAAAGATAATGGGAATATTACTTGATAAGTATAAGGTAATATTCACAAACTTTTGTGGGAAACGTAGTTTTCCTTACGGGTAAGGTAAAATTACCGCACTCTGGAGTACAATTGACGTACATGGTAGTGAAAAATCCCATATATGGATGGGAAAATTACCTTACTACGTGTGGATCTGCTCAACATTGTTTCAAAAGCTAAGTAGGACGACGGGCAGCAGAAATAATCATTTAACACGTTAATATTCACTAATGTTGTGACACTGTCGTCGTGGTGTAATGGATAGCGTATCGGCCTATGATAATAGATGACCATAGTTCGCGCCGACCCACCAGCAAGTGTTAAGGATTTTAGAGTTGAGGTTTCGGTTACTATCCGTCACAGGATATAGATCATAAAATGATTAACAATACTAACACTCCGGGACATTTTTTAATACAATTTTATTATACAGTATAGTTAATATTTCCTTACTTGTATGCGATTTCCCCCCACTTTTGTCAGGTACTTTTTCCTACGATTAGGGAATAGTACTTTACTTGTTATGTTAATTTACTCTACATTTAGTAAGTAATTTTACCCTACGTGTAGAGGCAATTAGCTTCCCTTACATGTACGAGAATTTTACTTCAATTTATCTACAGTGGTTCGCTTCATAGAGTGTCGCACTTAGAGCAGAACTGTAGGAAACACTGTACGCCAGTTCAGCGCCTTGCGGGTAGAGGCGGTGGGACACGAGGTACACCTATCAGTAGCGCCCTTATCTCTCCCCTGCTTCTATGTTTTAAATGAGGTACAGAGCTGCAGTAGGCGTCGCTGTTTACTGTAACTCTCAAATCAGAACCTTGCGTTTCGTATAAAGATGTGTCCTATTTAACTTGCTCTAGAGAAGTTTCAATGTAATCCTTCGAAATTAATTTAGCGAAATACGACAATAATCAAGTACAGTGTAAAAAATCATATTTTTTCACGAACTCAGCTTATTTGGTAATGCGATAAGGTGCTTGACTGGCTTGCTGAATACCTGAAATTTGATTCTGACCTGGTCCATTAGCCTTTTTTTTTCCCCGGCTCGTTTTCAGTCCGCATTCCAGGCACGCATTATAGCATTTTATGAAAGTGTGGCTTCCCAGTTTCTCTGTTGTTAGATTACAATTAGCCCATGTACATGAAAAGTAAATAAAGTCGCTTTTCTCGCTTTCTGAGATTCTAGGCTATAATTGAAATTGTAAACGCAATGCTGTAAATTATACATGATGGGACTGAACTTCACCGACAAACTTCGGCAGTTGATAATTTAAAAAAATAAAAATATTGCTCTGTGTTTTTAAACTACAAGCGATAGTTTTAGAGAAATTAATTAATTATTTTCTAACAATGAATAGTAACGTTAGTAGTGATAGATTATTATGCATCAATTTCTTAAAAAGGGTAGCGTGTAGGGTAAAACACAAGGAGATATTTTGTTCGCAATGTATGGTATAGCACTAATTCACTGGGGAAAAACAGAAAATTGCTGGACAGTTAAATTTTTCAATGCAGAAATGGGGTTCCAGACTCTCCTTATTTATAGCATACGATTTTTTGTGATCTGCACTTAGTCGTTCAATAAGGTATTATCCAGAAACACACAGATTTATCTTACATTTTGGCTGTATTTCTATTAATAAACGCCTATATAAGCAACACCCTTCCGGAATGGTAGCCAGTAAGTTTGTAGACGCTATGGTGCTCGGTTGCCTACATCTGGAGCTCCGCCAGTCAGGGCATTTATTCACTCACTGCAGAATTATATTTCCTGCATCGATTTTTTAAATGAGAAATTGCCTTCAGAAATTTGTCGGTACAGTTCTGTTCCATGCTGTATATGAAAACAAAGAGAGGAAAATTTTTACACAATTTGTTTAGTGCATTACATAATGGCTGAAACTGACATAGCTAACAGAGACAATATGAATATAAAATAAATGAAAAGAGTGCGTATTCGGTTAAATCTGCGAGATGAAGAGCTCGGTATTGTTGCGGGCTAGTGCACAAACTTTGGCACGTGGTTTTTTTAAAGTACTTGTAGCTATGGCTGTAGGAACTGCCCGCTACCCCAAGAGCGCTTGATCCGACCTCTTTCCTACCCGCGCGGCCTCTTGCAAGGACTTGTAGCTATGGCTGCAGGAACTGTCCGCTACCCCAAGAGCGCTTGATCCGACCTCTTTCCTACCCACGCGGCCTCTTGCAAGGACTTGTAGCTATGGCTGCAGGAACTGCCCGCTACCCCAGGAGTACCCGCGCTTCCTCTTGCAAGGACTTGTAGCTATGGCTGCAGGAACTACCCGCTACCCCAGGAGTGCTAGATCCGACCTCTTTCCTTCCCGCACGGCCTCACAGCCGTGTCACATTCCGTCCGTGCTAATTTGATTTTCGATGGCAAACAAATGCCTCCCTCCTCAACATACCATGAAATAAAAGATTCGCCTCCTGAACTATAGTAAATTTTATTTTCTTTTTCTATGAAAATAATCCCTGGTGGGTTGGCTGAGACGGCTACTTCGTGCTGCACAGGGGAATACATATCGGGACATACACTGAAAAAAAAAATTCTGTGTGCGAAGTTAACTATCAGAATCCAATAAAAACAACTACACTATAAAAATAAAAAACAAATATGTATTAACTACGTATTTGTAATAAAGAAAATTCTTTACATTCAGCACCGAGTCCGCCATCTTGTACAACACCGGTTAAGCGGCGCGTATTTACTCTGAAACGACACTACAAATAAAAAGATTTCAAAGCAGCTGGTACAAACCTGTATACACGCTTGCGAGCGCATCAAGTATTTCATTATAATAGAACATTAACTGATGCAGTAAAAAGAAAGCTATTTTTTAACTTTAAAAATTATAAAATACATTCGGAACTATTTGATGCTGCTTTCGCACTCAGAACAGACCAGCCAGCCAATGGAATTGACTTTGTTATTGGCGATGTTTATCTCTGCTGCCACCTTGGAGTGAATAATGTTTGCAGTTTCGTGTAGTCGCCGAATAAAAGAAAATCTTTTCCAAAAGTTAAAATCAGTTTCTGTCACTGGATATAATTCCGCAACTCCCGTAGAATACATTTGGTGAGATAATGTTGATGCAGTTGTTATTCAATGTATGATCGTGAGTAGGGTGATCTGATGGATGCAGTGCTATCCTGGGAAGGAAAATTGCACAATATACATATTTGGTAGGGAAAGAAGCAAACCCTGTACCCGGTGTTTTCATAACTGTAAGTGATCGACAAAACATCCGGTTTAGGAATTTTACTCCAGAAAAAAATAAACTCAAGGAAATAATCGAGAAACTGAAACTTATATACACACTTCAAGCATTTGTTGGCTATTCATAAATATTGAGCAGTTTTTAAATTAAATCCTTCCTGATAAGTCATTACACGCCGTCGGGAGCCCGGGCAGCAACCACTTTAACAAAGCTATTTTGAGTAGAACGTTGCGTTGATGGATATTATTCTCGCACGACGGTGAGAGATGATGAATTAATTCATGCATTAAATATTCAGAGTTTTCAAATTCAATCGAAGTTGTCTCATAATCGCCACGATTATGTTATTTTGACCACCTTAACCTTACAGTCAATTTTTATACTAGAGCGGGACATTATTGGCGAATTAGGCCCCAAATAATTTGCGAGAGGAGAAGGTAGAAAGAATCTATGCTCTAGAAGAAAACTAATTCATTCCACTGAACACTTAACTCGCTGGAACAAGAGCGTAAACAATCTGCCATGTAACGCGAAGTAATGTTTTGATGTGTCAGCATAGTGAAGCCTTCAATTTTAATATTATAATCACCAGAATTTTATCTACGCACCCACGGTGTTGTAGTGATTAGTCTACTCTCCTCCCATCTAGGCCATCGTGCGGCGGATTCCCACATGCGAAAATCCGGTGACCCGCCCGGGGATTGAACCCGGTTTGCCTTGGCGGGAGTCACCAACCAACCATATCCCAGACGTGTTCGATGGGAGACATGTTAGGCGAACGTGTAAGCTAGGGAAGCAGTGTTACCCGTCGTTCATTGAAGAATGCTTGCACAATCTTCACCACATGTGGCCGGGCATTGTCCTGTTGAAATATGGAATGTGGAGTTGGCTGAAAAATGGGCAGTTCCTCGGGCTCTAAAACCTCCCTGATGTAACGGTTGCTGTTCAAATTGCCCTCAATACGTAGGAGTCGAGATCGCATGTTGTATCCAATGGCGACCCAAACCGTTACACTTGGAATTTGTCAGCTATGCCGCTCCACAATGCAGGCTGCCAGATTGTGGTTACCACGGTAGCGTCTATCACGTATGCAGCCATGAGTGTAGGACAGGTTGAAGCGGAACTCGTCCGAAAACACAATATTTTGCCACTGAGCACGCCAGCGACGGCGTCCACGTGCCCATTTAGGTCTGAGACATTTGTGGTTTCTTGACAATGGAAACCGACGCATTGGCATGTGTGGCACCAGTCCAGTCCACAGCACACGGAAGACAGTTGCAGTGCTCCAGAGGCGAGCAAAGGTCTAAAGTAGACTAACCTTAAAGTTTAGCTGCAGTGAGTATGCTAACTGTTTAAATTTGAATGGACTGCGTAAATTAAAAAAAAAAAATTAATAAATTATCTGAACAACAAAACTGCAAATGGTACTTTTGTTGTTTTGTTAATGCCTTTATTTATGTATGTCATTGAACACAGTCAATTTAAATTTAAATAGTTTCTAAAACAAATTCTTAGATATAGGGTATAATTAAAATAATATTAAAACTTAATTTTAATGAAAAGGGCCAAAATGATCTTTCTTTATATTTTTGCAAGCTGTAGATTATTCTATCGCTTACTGTGAATGTAAATGGACCACGGACCTGATATTTACATCAAAATTGTACATTTCAACAGACCTTAGACCATCTTTTGTCAAAAACATCGGTTACCTCATCAAAATGCTTTTTTCTACAAAATTAAATAAACAAATTGGTGAGATTTTTTTTTCGTTTTAGTATGTTAATTACTTAACTATCCTGATAGAATTAAAATTGTTGTCCTTCAAAGCCTGATGTACTATCGAAAACATTAGTCAATATTAAAGAATATATATATAATTATATACAGAATGATTATTATAATGTACAAAACATTTTGTAAATTGCTTAATTCATTAGAATTAATTATTACGAAATGACTTGCTTATAATATGTAATTAGTACAACTAGAATCAAAATTAACGTACTACTCTTCCAAGAACTTCTAAACGAACATAGAACTGAATATTAACAACAACCATGGGAATAGAGGGAGCTTGCGGCATGGTTCTTCTACAATGCTTCGGTTCTTACTAACAATACGACGCCACCGGAAGTGAATCAAATATCCCACCGATGGTAGGGTAAGAGTGCTTCGCAAAGCACTTGAAGCGATAGATCCCTCTTTTCAGCAGGGCACCGTTCCTGTATCCTCGAGTGGCGACTGTTTACGTGGGGTGAAATGGGCTTCTGGTACACGTGTCAATGTCCCTCACCAACTAACGATATAAGGTTGTGCTGGCAGATCACGTGGGCCTACAGCCATTTGTGCGCCTACAGCACCTTGTAGGAGGCCTTTACCTACAGCAAGATAATACACCGACCCACCGCTCTCATATTGTCACAGAGTGGTTGGATGAGCAATCCACGGATTTAAGGTTGCTTGCCTGGTCCCCGAAGTCACCCAATCTCAATCCTAATAAACAATTATGGGATGCAGTTGAGAAGGGGAATGTTCACATCATGGATCCTGCTCCGCCCGATCTCCGTCCATTGTAAGAGGCTGTGCAGTGTTCATGGTTCAGTGTGGCTTCCAACCGCTTTCAGTGCCTTGTGGAGTCCACGCCACGCCGCATCACCGCAGTCATCACTGCGAAGTGAAAGTAGAAGTTATACGCTAATAGGCAGGTATCTCTAATTCAACTCTCCTGAGTGCACTTTGAAGAACTAAATAAAGAGTAAAAGAAAAGAACTCAGCTTCATCTATTGCTTCAACTAAAAAGTATGCAGTAAATGCATCCTGAATAAGGAATTTTTCTCTGTTCGAGTCGCTAAGTAACGCAAACATCAAGCAAATACTATCAGCTGATTGTTCCGGAAATTGCTAAGTACTTAGGAAAGTTTCTGGAAAAATGTTATGCAACGAGGAAAACAAGTTGACTGGAAAATGTGTGAACCGTCAAGGCAAATATTTTTTATACTATTTGATAAATTTCAAGTTACTTCAACTATCAGGTACTGGTGATGATGGTAGTGCTCGTAATTATGGTGATGATGGTGCTGGTGATGGTGATGATGGTGAGGATGATGGTGGTGCTGGTGGTGGTGTTTATTGTGGTGATGGTGCTGGTGATGGTGATGATGATGGTGGTGCTTGTGATGGTGATTATTGTGATGATGGTGGTGATCTTGGTGCTAGTAATGGTGATAATGGTAGCGATGGTAATAGCGATGATAGGAATTGAGTAGGTTTGACAACTTCAGAATCAATAAATTTTTTGTTATTGCAAACAACTAAAAATGACAGTTGAGGAGAATGCAGGCTTGTATCCAAATATACGAAACATGAGAGCTGTGACTCCAACTTGAAGAGCTTGATGAAGAAAAGACTTTCTAAACACTAGTTTCCTTAGGGTATCACGAATATATGAAAATAATACACTATCGACCAAAAAGTAATTGGACACCTTCCACAATGTTTGCTCGGTGGTCCCCCCCACCCCAGTTAAAATCTCGTAGGGCCTCTGGCTGCTATAACAGCAGCCATCCTGTCTGGCATGCACTCTACGAGTGTTTGCAGGGCAACCATGGGGATTCGTCGCCATTCCTCTTGCAACAATTCCATGAGTTGAGCAACGGATTTTGGCAGTGCCTGACGAGCCCTCACCCGGCGATCCAATTCGTCACAAAGACGCTCCATAGGGTTGAGGTCGGGGCTCTGGGCGGGCCAGTCTAATCGGCGAACACTGTTGTCGGCGTATCACTGTATAGTGGTCCTTGAAACATGGCACCTGGCATTGTCATCCTGGAAGTAACACGGGTCCATTCCGTTAAAAAACCACAACATTGGGAGCATTTTAATATCCAGAATGTTACAATAGGCCTCTGAGTTCATGCTACCACGGACAAACACCAGCGGCTCTACGCCAAGGGCCTTGAAACAGCCCCACACCATCACTCCACCACCACCGAATTTCCTAGTTGGCACTAACACTCCGGCAGAAACCATTCCCCAGGTAGACGCCACACCCATACACGTCCATCGGACCGGAATAATGTAAACCTTGACTCATCACTCCACAAAATCGATTTCCACTGCTCCAGTGTCCAGTTGCGGCGGTCCAAACACCACCTGAGTCGCTGAGTTTTATTGCTTGTCGTGATATGGGGCATATGTGCAGCTGCTCTTCCGAAATATCCAAGGCGGTGGGCCTCTGTACGCAATGTTCCAATGGAAACCGATACCCCTGTTTCTGCATGAAACTCGTGTCGGATGGTAGCCATGGGTTGTACCCTATTTTTGATGGTTTCAGGTTTCATGGTTCTTCGACTTATGTCGGTCAAGATTTGAGGTCGCCGAGAACGTGCAGCATCGGCACAATGCGACGTTGATTTGGGCCTTTTTACCTTCTGTGCAATCGCCTGGCTAGATAGCCCACTGAGATGGCAGCCCACAATCACGCCCTTAGCGAAGTCCGATAGATCTTTACCTCGTGCCATCTCCTTGTCAATTGGTTCTAGACCGGCCTGCGGTATATGGCGGCCACACAAGTCAACTGATGTACTAAATTATCTGTCTTCATGGGTGCCCAATTATTTTTTGGTCGATAGTGTAATTATTTTATCGACTGAGGAAATTGAAAATATGTTAAACTGGTGATTTTTTGCTCTTGAATGTTTATTTTAAGACCAAAACTATGTTCCACATGAAACGAAGTCCGCATAAGGAGTGTGAGTTTGTCCTCCGTATGTTCACATGTACTCTCTGTAGCTTCTAACTTAATTGCTGTACCTTTCGTGGCCAAGAAAATTAAATAATTATCTACATAACCAATATGACAGATGAAAACAGTAGTTCACTGAAGCCGTCTCAATTGATGATCAGTTTCGGAGAAAATTAATTGACTTAACATCGGCTAGTTCGCTCGGCAGAAATAAAAGTGAAAACAATCATAGACATGGTTATTACAGACATGGTTATTACTGTGGATATGCTAGTATTATATACGTTGATGTAATCTAAAGTATCTAGAGTAAACTTTATATCATTCGAATGTTTCAGTTTTATTGCTGAGATAGAGTGTATATTTGTTCCAATTGCTAAGTTATACTTGAAATTTATATTGCCATCAGAACTGCACTATTATATATAACCAAATAGTGAAATCATTGTTGTTTGCTATTTAACGGGTAACAGTTAAGTGTGCATAGCAAAAAAAGGACAAGGGAGAAGAACGAGGAAGTATACTGGAGCAGAAATGAAAGAGGAAATTACTAAGTGCCTAATGACGGCAAATTGATCAATATGGCCCTGAATTCAGTAATTACTTCCACACAGTGAGTAAATTAAATGAGTGAGGAGTTTTGGACTGCTCTTAAAACTGAGGTCTGGGGAGCCAATGACGGTGAGATGAGTATGGAGCAGCGTCGTAATGAAAGGGTTGGGAAAAATGGAAGATCCCCGAGAAAACCCGTTGACCAACGGCATCGTCCAGCATGATTCCAACATGCGAAATTCTGGAAGCAACCCACTGGGAATCGAACCCGCTTCGCCTTGGTGGGAGACGAGTATTCTAAATTGCTTCCATACACTACATTGTGAAATTGAAATCGTAGTATAGAGTATACACTTGTAGAAAATGACAAATGGACACCACTCAAACAGTGATGTAGAGAAACCAAACGCGCATGGGGCATTGCTAGAGAGCAGTACATGCAATGATTAATAGTGCTGTGCTGTGGGCAGAGTAGGAACCGCGTACTAGGCATAACACCGCTGAGCCCAATAGAACTCTAGTTGACTTGGTAAGAGTAGTCTGTTGTTGTAAGCATCGGCATGTGTGTAGCAAGCACTGTAGACATGCCACGACGGTATAGACGACCTCACTTCGCGCAATTAATGTACTTTGAATGTAGCCATATTGTGGGCCCGAAGGAGGCTGGATCGTCCTTCCAAAGAATTTCCCAAAATATAGGACATGAAGTGTCTACTGTGCATAACTGGTGGTGCTGGTAGTCCAAGGATGGTGCACATGCTCGTCAACCTGGTTCCGGATGGTAACAGCATACAGAATACCGCCTGGGTCGCCGTATCAGACGAGCAGCCATTGCTGATCACATGGCGACCGCCGCACATATTAGGGCTGTTGTTGCACCCTGGGTGTCAGCTTGGACTATCACCAACCATTTGCTGATCGCTGGGCTACAATAAAGGATGCCGCTCGCCAGGCTTCCTTTCATACCTCATCACCATGCAACCCGCCTCAGATGGTGTCGCGAACGACGCAAATGGAGGGATGAATGGCGCGGAGTTGTGTTCAATAATGAAGGCAGATTATGCCTTGGCGCCAGTGACGGTCGTTTGCGAGTGTGGCGTCGACCAGGAGAACAGCAACAACCAGAGTGAATATGGCACCGACATACAGGACCAACTCCTGGCCTGATGGTCTTGGAGCAATAGCTTACAATGACCGTACGCTTCTGGTGTTTGTTGAGGGAATACTAAACAGTGAATGTTACATCCAGAACATAATCTAGCCATTTTTTTGCTGTTCCTATAGTGCCTAGATTATGCCCTCTTCCAGCAGGACAATGCCCGTGCACACACGTCTCGTGTTACTCAACGCGCTCTCGAAGGTGTTCGTCAACTCCTCAGGCCAGCAAGATCACCCAAGCTGTACCCCATTGAACATGCATGGGTCATGATGGGACGGCTTTTAGTGTCGTCTGCGAGACCGGCAACAAACCTCCATCAAATGCAACAACAGGGGGAATTAGTGTAGAACACTATTCCCCGAAATGAAATCCGACACCTTTATAATCTTCTCTACGCACGACTGCACAAATGCATAGTCTCTAAAGGAGGCTACACAAGATTCTGACATTGTTGTTCAAAGACACTTTGTAGTCTCTGTCCATAGGTGTACGGCCCTGTGATTATTATCATGTACAGTGTACATGATAATGTATAATTATTAAATGAAACCTTCATTCATGTGGGACCATTGCGCCCGGGTGTTAATTTTCTATTTTCCACCAGTGTAGTGCACAAGTAAACCAACGTTGATTTGAAAGTTAACATCATCAATGAGGCGTGATTATAAAACCTATTTAAAATTTCTATAAGGTACATACTAAAATACAAAATTCCTGTGAATGTCTGATATGAGATTACTGCTTAAACGCCTATATTTTTCTCCGTCGATGTTTTCTTGCAACTGACTTAGAAAAATAGCAATGCTTTGGAGGCTATTATAATGTATTTAAGCCTGCTTTTCACAATTTCCCAAAAATAATGTGAGTCAATATTGTACTAAAGATTCATTATAAAGCACAATGTCCTCTTAGTATGGCTCATGTAATTGTAAGAAATCCAAATACTTTTATTTACTTTTAATAATTAAGTGGGTTTTCCTACTGATCACCCTTTCCTGCTCCGAAGAGCAGATAGCTGCCAATCGAATTGTTGTGTGGCGAACCTACGCTTGAATTCCACATAAAGGCTGGCGTTTACGTTCAACTGCTTTGTAGGCCGTTGCTCCAAGGGCCTCTCCGGAAATTAAACCAGGTCGCTGGGAATTACCATCCCCAGCTCGACTCAAACCACGAGGGCTTGCTCAAGCGACTTCCTGTGCACGCGACGACGTATCGTCATTTCCCTTTCTTCTTGGAGAAACCTCCTCGCGTGGTTGTAGCATCTAGGCAAAGAAACTAACCTACTGCCAATCTCATGGCTCGTTTTGCCACGGGGTCGCCTTGCGTAATTTGATCCTTTATAATCAACCGCCAACCTCATTGTCATCACCTTTCATGCTCAAGCTCCGCCCAGTGTTGCCAACATAGTTTGATTATACGACGTATTCGTCGTGTAATTACTGTAATAGTTGTATGTAGTATAAAAATTCATAATACTACAGGAAAGCAGTATGATTAAGCTTCAGGGGAGTATTCAAAATGCAGTGCATTGTTTGAGTTAGAATATACCAGGAGAAGGGAAATTTATTGTCTTACTAAGAAACTGAAGAGTGACGACACTGAACACTTCCACATCGTTGGAACGGACAGAAAAACAGAATGGAATATTTTTGTTGTATTGAGGTCAGAGTTGCCAAATAATGCTAAAAACTTTACATAAATTCCATAATCGCATCCTTTGCACTCATTCGAGTCCTTCAATCGGTTCTATATATTATAGGAAAGAGCTATCAAAATAATCCTCACGTCGGTCGTTGTAAATGGGAGTAGTTGCCATACTTACGCTGTGATTTTTCACACTTAAAAGGTTCAAATTTATTCTGTCCATTCATGTGTTGATCGGATAGTCAGTATATTGTAACTGAAATCCCTTAAAAGTTACATATTTGGGATGTCTGCGGCACTGCAGCCACAAAATAATTGATAACATTTCTCCGCTAGAACAACCTTAACACTAGTCAGTGGTGGGTGAAAACTCAATTGTTTTCTGTTGTTCTTCCTCTATTCCTAGGGATGAGCTAACCTATAACTTAACTTGTACCTTTTTCCAACGTCCGAGTTACAAGAAAATAACACGTTCCAGTAAACATGTTATTTATGTAAATTTACGTATTTATGTATCGTGAAACAGTTCTACTTCACCCAGCTCCAAGCGTCACAATATTTCTGATTATTTTCATTTACATGTTCCAGCAGTATAGAGCGGCAGGATACTGTATACATTTTATGAAATGTACACCAACCAAACACTTTATCTACGTGGTATTTCAGAGTATAGCGCACGAAAGAAACCAATTTTTTATTTTTATTTTTTTACTTCTTTAATTTAGGAATTAAAAATTTTTCGTTTGAAATAAAAATCTTGCTGTACAACGTTTTTCTTCGTCCTCTTCCAGCTTCTTAAAAGCTATTGCATATAAGGAAAAATTCAAAATCAGAAATTAACAAGTTTTAACATATACTATTAATTATAGGAAAATACAATGAAAAAACCTATAGAACTATAATCATTAACAAGATCATAAAATTACAAACAAGGAACTTGACAATGAATTACAATTTGACTTAAATTTGTAAAATAGAAGGACTGCTAAAATACAGTAAAAATAACAAAACCTAACATAAGTTATTAAAAAACACAAAACCATTATATACAATAGTGCCCTTAAGGGTCTTTCTAATTGCCCGTAGGGGTCTTCCTATACTTATAAACTAGTTTTAAAATTAAGGTTGCAATGTACGTATTGAGGCTTTCAAACCTCCCAAGATACCCGAGGGCTTAAAACCTCACAGTCAAATTGTGCAAAAACAGATGTGAAAAAAGTGAACCTAAATGAATTACAACAAAGTTCCTATAGTTAATTATATTGACAGAATATGGTAGTAAAAGTAAAATATAATACGGATGAGACAGAATAAAGACAAGAAATCAATAAGGTGAAAATAATTATATCATTAAGACGAAGACAAAAAATATAACCAGAGTTATGTGAGAAAAAGGTACTTACAATGACAGGAATACAAGAATAAAGTAGAGGCGAAACAGAGAATTTAACCAATAAAGAGGGCCACTCCCGCATTGACGCAGGCGTTGAGGGTAAAAGGGGAGAACTGGCTATGTCAGACGCCATGGTTGGGGGGGGGGGGGGATCGACGTGAAGGTCTAGGAGGCAGTGGTGAGGATGGTGTTCTTGGAGGTTGTACTTCGATGGAGGAGATGCTAGGATTCGGGTGTCGGCAGATGGGGGCAAGGAACCTGGAGGACTGGTGACGGATGATCTCTGCCGGGCTCTGAACGCTACCCATCTGATAGAGTAGGTCCACAGGTATTGTATGTAAATGTGAGTGGTCGGAGTGTGAATGGATGAATGTAAGACCAGACGACACTGCCGTAGAAGAGTATTGAAAGTATGTATGATTGCCAGAGTGTAATATATCTGTCAAGTGGTAATGGACATGATGATTGAAGTATGGGTTGTAGAACTTTGAGTACGATTTTGGTTTTTGATATTGCGACCGTGAAGTAATGGTGCCAGGTAAGTGTTGAGTCAATATTGAAACTGAGATAGCGGGAAGTGGGTGACCAGGTTAATTGATGATTTAGTATGAGCGGTGGAGGTGGAGGATGTCGACGGTGCTTTGTGGAGAACATTGCTATGGGTTTCTTTGGGCTGGGCACCACGCCCCATCTGGAAGTATGCTGTGATGGTGCGAAGGACCATTTGTGTGTGTGCTGTCAGTGTGAGAGCCTCAAAATTGCAGAAGAGGAGAGCTGTGTCGTCGACATATTGAAATATGTGTACTTCAGTGATGTTTGGTAATTCAGTTAGATAAGTGAAAAAAAGTGTCGGGCTGAGTAATGCTCCTTGAGGAACCTCTGCTGTGATTCGGTGTTCGGTGGAGTATCTATTGTCCACACGAACAGGAGAAGTGCGGTGTGTGAGAAAGCTATAAATTACTGATATTATGTGCTCGTGAATTAAAAATGATCGTAATTTTGTAAGGAGAGCATGACGATGAACGGAATTAAAGGCATTGGCGAGGTCGAGAAGGATGAGTACGGAATGTTTCTGGTACTCATCAATGATTGCAGCTACTGCGTGCATAGCTGAATGCTTTTTCCGAAATCCGAACTTTGTGTCTGGGAGTACTTGCATGTGTTCTATGTCATGATTGAGGCAGGAGAGAAGGATGCATTCTGAGACCTTGGAGAGAATGTGAAGAAGCGCTATAGGGAGATAGGATGTGTTGTGTTGTGGGAGTGAATTATGCTTGGGAACTGGCACAACTGTGACAGGTGATGAATATGGCATTGATCAATTGTGTGAAGTAAATTATGGCTTTCCTAGGCAGGGAGCGAACGAGTTGAGCAGGAGTGTGATCAGTTTCATGAGCTACTGATGTGCGAATGTTGGAGACAATCTTCTCGACCTCGGCAGGGGATGTGAGGAGTTTTCCATCCATTGGAAGCAAGTCAGACGGAGTGAATGCGTATGTAAGAAGGTCATGACCAGGAAGTCCTGGGGGTGGAATGTGTGGATGGAAGGTAAATGAAAAGTGTGTTGCTACGGCATTCACTTTCTCTACAGGGGCCTCGGTGTTTCTATCGGCATGTATCAGTGGCGGTAAGGTGCTGCGGAGCTTTCTCACGAATTCCCAAGCCACTTCCGACTGTACCGAAAGGGGAACCAGTTTACGATGTTGCTGCTGTGCCGACCATAACGAGATGTTCCATCGTGCTTCGTAGCACAGGGAATGATAAGTGTCTAGATCTTATTCAGTATGTGAATGTTGCCATCTTCCCCTGGCGCGATCATGTCATCGGACCAGGTACCTGATTTCTGGCGGAAATGGAAGTCCTGGATGTGGTGGGTAGCGGCATGGAATGGAAATGTCGACGGCATATCAGATGGATTCTGTAAATGTCGTGATGGCCTGGTCGATTTGTTCAGGTGTTCGTGGTAATTCTGTAATATTGCTGGATGAGTCTAATGTTGATTTAAATAATTTCCAGTCAGATTTGTGGAAATTATATCTGTAGTGATGATTTGGAATATCTGTGAAGGTTGGGTTGCAAGTGGCTATAACAAGAAGATGATCGAAGTCTAGGTGTGTTAGAGAATGAGTGTTGAAAAGTTGAATATTCGGTGTGGATATAAAGATATCCATTATAGATGGATGAAAATTGGCACCCGACGGATGGTATGTAGGTGTAACAGGTGCTGAGATCGTGAGATGTTGATTTAAAATGAGATTGTAGAGGCCATGTCCTCTGAATGTTGTATTGTGACAGCCCCAGTGTACATGGTGACTGTTAAAATCTCCTGCTATGATAACGGCATTGTCCATTCTGGTGAGGTTTGTAAGGCCGTCTGTAGGAAATGGTCCTCAGGGCCGTACGTAACTGATGATGAATGTGAAAGGAGGGTGTATTCCAGTAATGCGTACAGCGAGTGCTTCTAGGCTGTTGAAAGGTGTGGTTGTGCATGGATAGTGGGTGATATCACTACAGATGAGGAGTGCCACGCCGCCGCGAGGTGCGCCCTCGCTGTCGGTATAATGTATGGTGAATCCACGAATGGTGAATTGAGGTTTAAGCCAGGTCTTGGTGATGCCAAAAATTGCAGGTTGATAGTGATGAAGAAAAAGGAAATGTATGATTTGTGTATGGCAGACCTGGCATTACAGATGTTGAAATGAATCATGTGGATTCGTCAGAGTCGAGTGAAATCGTCTGAAAGATGTTGGAAAATAGTGAGATAGCAGAGAAGATGATTTCGCACTTATCTTCGATTGTTTTGGCAGATTGGAAGCATTTGTAGGTGTATTGAAACGGTTTGATGGTGGAACACAGATCAAGTTTCCTAAATCAGTCGATAGTGGATTCGATGGTGTCTGTGAGTGATTCTTCCTGGGTATCATTTTGCTGTTGATGGGGGGAGGAGAATGGTTGTGAGATGAGATTAGCATGTGGATTGGAACGACCAGAGAGAGAGAGAGAGAGAGAGAGAGAGAGAGAGAGAGAGAGAGAGAGAGAGAGAGAGCGGCGCTGTTGAATATGAGACGTTCTATGGCCGGACAGGGGAAATAACTTTTGGTGCTGGCTTGGCATGTGCTTTTGGTCTGGGCTTTCTGTTCATGTTATGCTATGTATTTGAATCGGTAAGGGCAGCAAGAGTAATTTGCTGGATGTTCTCCTTTGCAGAGGCAACATCGTGGTGGTTATTCTGGTGTTTTTTTGGCAATGGTCTTCGGGATGGCCCTTACCGCACTTCACATACCTAGGTTATTCGTAACAGTGGTGTGAAGAATGGCCCAGACCTTGGAAGCAGAAGCACTGTATTAGTTTTCCACTACCATGGTAAATTTCCACCTTAATGGCGAGGCCAGCAAAATTTGTAATTTTCAGGGCCTGGTGCAATAGGTAGGTTCCCTGGATTACGCGGGAACAGCTGAGTGCATTCCCCCTTGCTCCCCAAGCGGAAAATCTTTGTGTGTTTGATCCCTATTTCATTGATGCATTCAGATATGTCCTCGATCGGTGTTTCAACGAGGAGGTTTCTGATTACGATACGTGCGTTTCTGTCTTCAGGACAGGTCCAGGTATGAAAGTTGATGTGTTGTTGGAGCATTGATGTAATTTTCAGATGGTCTTCTTTCGATCCCATTTGAAAAGTTTGAGCTGTGTCTTGCCTGCAATGGATGGGTAAATTCCGTTTGAAGAATTTTCATTTGCCTGAGAGTATTTACATTAAGGCCTCCACGAAGGATTATAAGTGGTGGTTATCTGTTACGATTTGATGATGAGGGTTGTTGCGTGGACTGCGATTGGCTGTTTGACGATTGGTGTGCTTGAGATGATGATTGCTGTGATTGTGATTTGGCTTGAGAGTTGACAGTTTGTTTTGAGATGTTTTCAGAATCACGATGTGTGGCTTCTGTGCATGAGGAATCAGATATGGTATGGTTGACCTGGTGTTTTCGATGGTGTTTTGGTGGCCACTGTTATTTTGGTGGAGCAAGGGGTTGTTTGTGATTCTTCTTTTGCTTGTTCCGTTTGTTCTCTACCAGTGTGAACTCGTCCTCTGAATCAGTCAAATCATGGTTGCCGGGCGTTTGCCAAGCCGGCCCTCGTATGTCTCCATTGCTTCGTCGTGTGATTCGGTGTGATGTGACTGGAGAGATGATAAATTGTATTGGTTCGAAGTGAAGTCGAGAAGAGTGGTTGTTGTATGTGGTGCTGAAATCAGTGAATTGAAGAAAAGCCTCATTGCTAACTTTGTCTTATATGGCAGTGACAACAATGTTGGGTGTGTCGGACTTGGAACCTATATTTGGTGTATCAAGTTTTACGGTTGGTGAAGTTTGCAGAGGATCATATTGTGGAGGAGGGCGCAGGGATCCCACTGAGTGTGGGAGCTTGAGTACGTTTTGGTTCAATGGGTGACAGACTTGAGAGTGCAAGATCATAGTCAGACACAAGTGTGTATTCTTTTTGATGGAGAGTAGAATCTGTGTTGATGTGGTTTCTTGGCAGTATTTTTAGATAATGGAAAATTACAGGTGTTATTGTGTACTCTATATAATTTCCTACATTATTATTATTATAGCGTTTTGATTGGGATTACAGTTAATGACCAAATTTAATCGTTCGTTACTGAACACCAAGCTTCGCAAGCAACACAGTAGACGCCGCATTTGTGTTTGCAGTACTTACGTAATTTCAACGTGAAACAAGTTTTATTATATTATTTAAAAGTGTTATCCTATTTGTTTTACACTTCCAAAATATAATACGTATTAATGCCATCTATTGACGAATATTCAAAACTAGCTTCATTTTGCACCTGTATAAAGAAAAACTAAGAAATGATTCGCATATATAATCATAAGCTATAGTGTTTTATTACATTACATATACGTTACCAGGTAGTTCACATGATAATTAATATCAATGTGCGAAACAGTGGTCTTCATTCCGCACGCCGAAATTTCGGCGATTACGATGAGAGTACAATGCATTTTCCTTTTTGACAGTTCGCACAAGGTGTGCCGGAAATTAACTTGTTACAGTGTTCAGTGTTCCAGAGTTTAAAGTTACAAGAAATAACGTTTGTGGACGCGTAGTGTTTGTCATACATACGTAGTGGCCACGTGTTGGTTTATGGGAAGTAATATGTGTTTTAAAAAAGTTAGAATAATAACGGTATAAACAACGAATGTTATTACTCGTGTAACATGTTACAAGATAGGAACAGCGTTGTTGTAACTGTTGCGTTAAATACCGCCCTTCCCTTAATCCACAGCCAGCCAAAATATATGGAAATCCCTTTATGGAATCAGCATTTGCCACCGGCAATGAGATGAGTGAAAGGGCGTCTATTAAGTTTAATACATAATTTCAACTGTTAATCACTCACATCTTACTGGACACATATTATGTAATAGGCATGTACGCGCCACTAAATGTTTCAAATTGGTGAATACGTACAGACAATGCTCGCCTAATAAGTTGTAAAATATTGCAAATATTGTGAGAAGATGAGATTAAGAAAGTACCCTTTATTAAAATGGCATGTGAAACCGTTCCTCGAACAGAAACAAAGTAAATAATTAAAATATTTTCGAATACTCCAAACACTATTACCGCAGCATTAAAATTAAATTTTGTAAATTTTTATTGTAGCATTGACTACGGCCCTATGAGTACACTATAAAACATATGTTACTGGAACATTCATACGGGTATTTAAAAGAATGGTAGTTATGCCTAAATCACTTCGAATCAGCAAAATACTAAAATATTTTCAAATTACAGTTTTTTTTAAAGAAATTGTTAGGTTTGCCTTTCAGGCCATCGTGAGTTTATGTCCAGAAGAGTTCAAAGGAGCGAATAACGTAGTTCGTTATAAAGTCTGGTGTCTCACATCGGACGCAGTGTGTATGTTCTAAAAATTGTTTCTAGTTGTGCCAGTACTTGATACGTCATTGTACAGAGTTGCGAGGTTTGGTCAGTGCTTAGAAGTGAGGTATTGAACTCCGATGAAGGTTAAATAAGGTGAAGATGGAGGAAGGAGTGGCAGAATGCAAGGGCTGGGAATCGGGATAACCCGGAGAAAATCCTCCAGCAAACGGAAACGTCCTCCACGTTCGTCACGTGCAAACATCCGGCTGACAGCACTGGATCCGAGCCCTGTTTGACTTGCAAACTGTTTGGGAAGCGGGTGGTCTGACTACGGCACCACCGCGCCACCCCCCCCCCCCCTCACTGTAGAGATGACAAGGATTACGATTTCCCTAAAATACGCGTGGCAATGTTCCAGTAACATATGTTTTATATTTTACTCAAAGGGTCGTAGCCAATGTTACAATAACAATAATTTATAAAATTTAATTGTACTGCTGTGGTAATAATGTGTGGAGTATCCGAAAATATTTGAATTCTATACTTAGTTACTGTTCGAGGATCTGGTTTCACATGCCGTATTTTACTAAAGGGTACTTTCTTAACCTCACTTCTCACAATTTTTGCGATATTTCTCAACTTATAAGGCGAGCATGTCTCTACATATTCACCAATTTGAAACATTTAGTGATGCCTACATGTTTATTATAAAATAATGATTCAATAAGTTGTAAGTGCATAATAATTAAAATTATTTATTAAACTTAATAGACACCCATCCACTCATCTCATGTGATCCAGACACGCGCCGGTGGCAGATGCTTGATTCCAGAAAGGGATTTTTATATATTTTGTTGGGCTGTGGATTATGGGTAACTAAGAGGAAAATAGCAACCTCAGTTACGCACTTCGTCGGCCTTGAAACAAATAACAAACTTCAATACTCGTTCGCCAGAGGGCTGGGTGCGCCGTGCCATCGCCTGAGAACAGGGACGACTTAATCAGCACTCTTCATGACAGGCATCTAGTCGGAAATCCCCCAGTCCTACTACTGACTGAGACAGGATGAATTAGCTGCTGTGTATCGAGAATGTAGTAAGATAATCGAAGATTGGCTGTGGACACTTCGAGAAAGTTCTAGAACTAACGTACGGACAAACACATCGGAAGAAGAATCGCGGACACCGGATGTAACAAATCGCCTCGCCATGGCTGCGGTTTTAGCGCAGTGAAGGATGTAGCTAAAACATCGGTTTGCAGATCTGTTGCGAAGTTTCGATGCTATACAACGTATGTTTCATTGGGTCACTGCAAGGAATCGCTTATTTATTTTTGTGTGTTAGAAATGAAATACAAAGATGTGCCGAGGAAAGATGATAGTGCGACTGACACATCGCATTACCGTGTATGAAGGGACAGTCTGTACAGTTATTTGTCTTCCCGGAAAGATATATGAATATAGTAGGCTGTGGGGTACATTATATTATGAATGCAAGATCACCATTTACACTAACTATTAGGTCACCATTGCTTGTGTTTAGTAAAACAACGAAATTCTTATACAACAACAATATTACGATTTTACATATATCGATATCATACAGCAGCAGCCAATGCATTACAACAAAGGGGATCACTGTAAATGTTCCTCCTTCTGCTTTGTCACTCACGAAAAACGTCACAAAATGTTCAAAAGAAAGGCACTTGACATATCGAAATTTGTAAATTTGTCCACTTACTAGATGAAAACAGTTTCTTGATTGAACCAGAGAGTTTGTGGGTGAAAGCAGAACGTCAAACTAAAGTACATATCCTTACTAAACCTGAGGCTAAAATCCTCTATCGATATCGCAATCCAGCTCATTATGGTGAAGCACCAATAGTTTTGTATGAGAGATAATTTCTTGAAAGGGTGCTATGTCTACTTCTGCTGCAGTCACGTAACTAGACGTCATTCTCGCTTCTCCATCTGTGCAAGGTGAAGGAAAGCCACTACTTGCCTGCTTCAGATCGCGTGACTAGTGTCCTCCCAAAACACTGGCTGGCTGGGTAAGAACTGCACCTATCGTCTATTCATACCTACTTCCAACTTTGCTGAAGTTCTGCTGAAGATTTTTTTTTTTCTTTCAGTATCAGGTTAACTACAACAAATCCTTCTCTCACATGTAAATATAACGTAAGTTGGTCTAAAATAAACGCTAAGGAGATACGAAAGCAAAGTATTTTTGTGCAGAAGGGACAATCAAAGCATTTTTCATGCATTTCAATGGAATGTGCTAACTTAATATATATATATTCATATATCAGAAATAAACGTTACTTTAATAACAAAATCAACCAACTTAATTTAATAACTAATAACATTCTACATAAGAACTATTTGTTAACAACCATTGCCATCAAACATATCCTCTTTCTGTTTTTAATGGCATTGGTTATGAAATAAATATAATAATATATGAACAAATATACCTTAATATTTTACTTTAACAATAATGGTACTAATTTTAATGGAAGTAAAAAAACGCTCGTGATGTAAAATTGTTCAGGAAACAACAAAGCATGTTATCATGAGAAGATTTTTCAAAGGTTCGATTCAGGAAATGTGAAGATAACTGCAAAGGCAGCCTACTGTAGAAGACGATAGGCTTTACGATTTCTATAAGAAATAACGTACCATTGACTTATATGCTCCCATCGTCCAGAAAAATAATTACAAATCAATGAGTATTGTATGACTTTTGAAATTACTACTATTTGCTTTATGAAAAATTACAACACACAGTGTAACATAAGTTGTGGTCAATATTTTCATGACGTCTTAATGAAACTAACTACTATACAATTTAAAACATAACAAAGAGTTCAAAAAGTAATTATTAATTGTTAAAGTTTTTTCCTCTGCAGTACGGTACCTGGGTTCATGTTTTCAAAACCGTTAAAACGTATGTAGTACTTTTGGTTTTTATACAACCACGTGTTCTACACAAAGTTAAAATTTTCCTTGGTTTTTTCGCCAGGCGAAGTAAAACGCCCTCCGAAAAATTTCCGGACGACAAAAAAAAATTGTTTAGCTCACCAACACCCCCGACGCCCCGTTTTAACTCCGCTGAGTGCTGGCAAAATTCAATCTTCGCGGACTAATTTAAGGAAAATTTGCGACACGGGCTCTCATCTCATCGCATAACCCCTTAAGTACGCGCAGCTCACGAAATGGTAACGATGTAATTTCACCCCGTTGCATAAAACATAAATTTTTTTTTTCGCGTCGGCTCGACGGTGGCCCCTCTCCACCCACCCATTCTTAAACCCCTCGACCTCCCAGGCAGAGAGTCAATGCTAAGTCCAATGATACCTTTTAGTGGCGTGTCTGAAATGACACTGAGCAGCGAGAAAGACTTTCAGCGACGAACATTCAACTACGAAGACTGAAAGGACATCATGATGTTACTTAAATCACAAAAGGTATTTATAAACCAGTAATGAAGACGACTATATACATTGCTCCGTGGTTGAGTAGGTTTAATTTCTATCGAAGTATAATTACACCTTGTTTGATCAATAGTTACGAGAAATTAGACTTTAATATTTGACATTTTAAAATTTGGAGCAAAGTTGTTGAAATGTATGAGATGTATTGGTAACAATAAACAGAAATAAATATTTCTGAAATATTATTAAACAAGCCTATAAATTTATACAAATGAATTACACTGAAAGATTTCCGATATTACAGATTAAATTTAGAAATTAAGTTATAATTTATTAGTTGTGATAATATTAGGGTACAACTACATGATTAAAATATAAATAAGAAGAAAATAAGCCAATGACATTTTGTTTATAACTCAACTCATTATGGGCTGTTGTGCCGTTTTCATCGAATTTTTCGCATATCTTTATAAAATACTAACTGTGCAAGTCGAAAGAAACACCGACATACCGTCGAACTGAAGACGTGTCTAAATGTTGTCCAGTCGGGAGATGTACTGGCAGGAAATTCCCGCCCACGACCAAAACCTCCACCAGTCGCCGCGAGCCCCCACCCACGTCGCGCGCATGTGCCGTGGCGCTAACTCGAGTAGTCGCATCTTAGTCGTATACCCGATATAATGATACTATCCATTCACGGTTACTTCACACTTTTCTGAAGCCCTGCTCAAGTTCTACTTACAGGATATTCCTCCGCGTCATTTAAACAAAGCTTAACACCAGAGGGAGAGCACACTACAATTCGTGCGCTCTCAGAGTAATACCATTTTGCATAACAACTATTTATTACCTAACACTACCAACATACCTATTTTCTCCCTGTTTATATTAATTTTAATTATAAATTAACTATTATAATTTCTAGGTAAAATATTAGTAAAAGTTAAATTTAACCAAAAATAAGGTGTTTTTATGTTAACATAAGCATATAAAGCTCGTGATACAGGGCATATTTAGGAAATAACCAAACACATCATACACAGGTTATTTTTTCAAAGGTTTGATTCAAAACGTGCGAGGAAACCGCGAATCGACTATACCACATTAATTTCAATTGTGTTTTAGGTAGTGGCGTTACAATGTCGGAATGGATCGCCGTGTAAACGACACATCCGCGTTCCCATCCTGGTACGTCATTGCGTCGGCCTGGTTGCAAAGACGCGTCCACGGGGAAAAATAGCAGACGTCAGATCCAGTAAACCAACGACGCGGGCGTTGATACTTCGTGAACAACCAGCAACGGCAGAATGATGTTGGGAATAACTGGCGGGCAGTGAAGGGCAGTGTTTGCTGTTCGTCCTGCGATGTAGCTCAATTAACAGACACGCTCGATACAAGACACCCACCGGCAGCAATTAGTCGCAACGCCCACGTACAATGTCCTGAATTGGGGACGCGGTGACGTGTACTGGCTTGGCCCAACAGCCCGTTGTACGCTAACTGCTCGCAAACCTGGTTGCCCGGAGGAAAATGGCTCCAATTTGGTTTTTCTCGACCTTTGAAAGTCTTTAAATTGTATTGTAAAAGGTTTTTTTTTAACGTCCCCTTGTTTTATGCTTGAAAGCTTAGCAGGGGGATAGCTTACAGACTCACACCTGTCTTACCCGGGATTCGAACCCAGAGCCTCCCACACCCCAGATCGGTGGCGCACCAACCTACTGCGCCACGGGAAGCCGGCGAAAGTCTTTCAAGACCCCAACATATTTTCCCCTACAAATTGACGATATTTTATTAGTTCGTGACATGCTGCAAATTATAATTTAGTAAAGATACTTAATGATGTAGAGAATTACATTCATGTTATTTAAGCGCAAGTATGTAAATTTTAACTTGAGTATTGATTCGTATAAATTTCAGAAAGTTATTTTGACACAAAGTTCGCTTTCAGCTAAAGTCTTCGCTGAAGTCGCGTAAGTTGTAATGATGGAAGTTCCTTTGAAATCCTACACTTACTTTACCTGCGATGATGGTTAAACTTTCTAAAATTTTGACTTTGATTTTTATTTCAAATTTAAAATTGAATTACAGGCAAACAGCACATAAAATAGCCAAGAAATTATTCCCACGACATTCAATTTTTTCCCCCAAATTTTGGAATTTCCATGAAGATTTGTTCAAATTTAAAATTCCTATAGTTAAATTGATGCGACTACAGTAATCTTCTACCGTGTTCATGCTTTTCCCGTAAAAACAACATAGTAAGTAATACTATTAAAAATAGCCACAACGCCATATTTTCTATGCTGAAAGCTAAGCGGGGAAGAAATGGGGCGAGGAGTGGATTACACACTAAAACAACTTTCCTTATATGCAAGATCCTTAGGGACTCGAGCCGAGTGAGGTAGCACAGTGGTAACACTTGGTCTCTCATTCACGGGGATTCGAGATCTAATCCCGGTCCGGCCATCCTGATTGCAGCTTGCCATTATATCTCGAAATTAACTCATGGCGAATGTTGCACTGTAAAAAAGAATTTGAAGTGAAATTCCCTTACATGTAAGGGAAGCCAATTACCTCTACATGTAAGGTAAAATACCGCTTAAATGTAGAGTAAATTTACATAACAAGTAATGTACTATTCCCTAATCGTACGGAAAAAGAACATGACAAAAATGGGGGAAAAATTCTATACAAGTAAGGGAAAATTAACTATATAGTATAATATAATTATATTAAAAAATATCCCGACGTAATTACTGCTAATTTTTTTAACTACCTATATTCTCTGACAAACAGGAACCAAACCTTCAACACTAAATTGCTCGACACTTTCTGGTGGATGGGCGAAAAACATGGTCCTCTTATCACGACAGGCCAATGCGCTATCCACTACACCACAACGACAACTTTACAGTATCACTGAAAAATAGTGTGTTAATATATTATTTCTTCCGCCCGTCCTCCCACCTAGCTGTTGAGACAATGCTGAAGAAATGCACGCGTCGTAAGGTAATTTTCCCATCCATTTATGGAATTTTCCACTACCATGTACGTGAATTTTACTCCAGAGTGCGGTAATTTTACCTTACCCGTAAGGAAAACTATGTTTCCCACACAAGTTTGCGAATATTACCTTACACTTGTCAGGTTATTTTCCCGTTATTTTTTAAAGCGTGGGATGGCTTTTTGCTAGAAGCCGTGGTCGATTCATTCTTCTTCCTGCTACTCCGAGCAATATGCTCTGAATCTCATGACTTCGCTGTCAACAAGATATTAAGCCCAACCTACCTACATGCATTTTGCACTGCACCGCATTCCTTATGTGCTGAACCACGGATCTCGTCCGACAGCCGTGTGTACATACGGCTGTACGACGGAAATCCGATTCCAAGGTGACAAGCAACAAGTTCTCTGCCTTAGGGCCCTTTTATGCATCCGATTCGTGTCGTACGACAGCATAGGGCAAAAAATAGGACGAATCATAAGTACCTAGAAATAACTAAGAGCTTTTATGCACTGTTGTACTTAGGGTCTGCCGAACCGTTGTGAAAAACGTGTCGTACTGTTGTAGAATACGGACCGACAAGAAACGTCGTACGACTCGGCCAAATACATGGTAGTAAATGGGCGCCTTTATGCAGCCGCACGAGTGGCGGCCGGTCCGACACCAACAATGCAGGGCTACCAATCCCTATGCGTCACCAGTCCATTCGCGTGGAGTACGTCATCACGTTCCGTAGTGCAGTAGTGATGTTTGTCGCAGTGTTTAACATGGAAGAGTTCAGAACCGAACAACTTATAGATGAAGTCAAGAAGAAGACGTCACTATGGGATACGTCATCAGAGGAATATAAAAACAGGCAGCTAAATAAAATGCAGTGGACCGACGTGTATACATCATTTTACCCAGACTTCCATGAACTGGCTGCTAAGGAGAAAGCCGTTATATGTACGTACCAAGTCGTAGCCTATTTGCTTGTATGTATATATGCATTTGAAGGTCTTTTATTCCTTTCATTCTGTATGATGTTTATTGCTTTCCTCCCATCAAAAATTTATCGCATAGTTTATAAACATTATGTAAGTTAGAATTGTATGGTATGTACATTCAGTACATTCTTTATCTTATGTGAACGGGATGTAATGATACTATCAATAGTAATAACAAAAATGAGAAAGTTGTTATAGTACTCCAAAAGATATACAAGTTTAGAATATATATATATATATAACGTTTATACTATTAATTTAAATACAGACCTTTTAATGTACGCTGTTGGTTTACTTATGAACAGTTATTTCGAAATCAAGTTACAAACACTTGGTTCCGTGTAAGCCCACGACTCTATTAAATCTTGCTCTATTGCCAGGCAATCACACCTTCACTGCTGCTAAAGTATGTTGTAAACCGATCTCTGTAAACATATGTTGCTTTGTTCCCTTGCCGCAAGTGGTGGTATGTTTCTTCAATACTGTCATACAACCCGACAGATCTAATATATCTTTAAAGTGTACACTATCCCTCTCACGAACATAGTTGTGCAAAGCACATACAGCTATAATTACAGCCACACAACTTGTGTATTTTAAATTAATTGGACGATGTAAAATCCTCCACTTGTTCTCGATCATCCCAAGAGAGCACTTAACCAAACGTCGAGCCGTACTTAGCCGATAATTGAAGATTCTTTGTGAGTCTGTCAAGTGGTTCCCTGGATATGGCCGCATCACGTTCACTGAGATTCCGAAAGATTCGTCAGCTACAAATACATACGGCAAAGGCCCTAACGCGTTTTTAACTGTCTCCGGTTTTGGAATGTTTAATGGCCCAACTTGTTACGCCTTGCCAGAGGTCGAATCTGGAAAAATGGTTGAATCTGCAGCTACTGTTTATCGGATGCACAGACCATCTTCTTTTCCGTCTATTCGGATACATTTGCTTATACGCAGCATACAATATTATAGGATGCATACCTGATGAGCGTTTTGTCAGCACTGCTACAAGTTGTTTATGCTCCCTTGTGCCGGAACGATATTCTTCTTCGCCGGACCGTCAAAATTGCCGTCGTATAGGGCACATTCTAGCCGGGCCGGTTTCTGCCGTATGCTGTCGTACGACACGAATCGGATGCATACAAGCGGTCTGTAGCTGGTGAGGCTATCGGAGGCACATCAACACACACTACACACACTCATAACACCGGCATAACCACTATACACTCAGCGGAAATTGAGATAATTCAACATTATTTTAATTTCATCGACAGCGTCCCGTTTTCCCGGACGAAGACGAAATACATTTTTTTTTTTGAACTCACTGTGTGGAAACAACGAACCCAGGAAAGATATGACTCCTTTATGTAGGGGTAAATGAAAACGCAAATATACAAGCACACTTAATTACTCAAATGAGCTAGTGTAAAAATAGCTTGACTTGAGTTAAGAGAATAGATGTCGCGTGAGTAGCGAAGGAATGCCGAAGGCGGGGAACACAGTCGCACATTGAGAAAATCTGCTGACCAAACGGTAACATCCAATAAGTTTTCCTTGTGTGAAAATTATATGCCTCTCTGCACCAGATTTCGCCAGACGCCACACCTCAATCAGATGGCTACCACAAGAACTGACTGCGGGGGTATTTATAGTGTCGTCGGCTGTGATCCAGAATATTCTCTACATCTAGGGTTGCGTCGAGAGTGGAGATTACTAGAAGATTCATCCTCTGCAGTGGTCGACTCCTCCGACAGGGACATGTGGGGCTGTTATGCACAATCTGCGTTTCTGCTGCAGCCACAACATTGTTTGAGCTGAGGTTGTGTGTGCATGAGTGAAATGCTAGCCGAAAGCTGTTAACGAGTACCATTATTTAGAGTCCGGGGACAACGATAATTGTTTAACCCATCCAAGTCCCCATGCCTATGGCAGAGTATGTAGGCCTAAATGCTGCACATGATAAATGATCGGCAAGGTCAACAACAAGGAATCAGTGGTTTATGTTATTTGAGCGTGTTCCTTGTCGGAAATGTGATTTTTTTTTATTTCTGCAACTCTTATCTGTAAGTGGTTAGTGCTGACATCAGCAAGCATGCAACATACTGTTCACTGATTGCTAGAAGCACACTGGAAACAATCATGGCATACATCGATTGCAACACTCCAACTAGAAAATTTATTCGGCACTGAAGGGGTTAAGGCCATTCGAGTTTACAAACGGAATTCCTATAATTCTAATGAATTTCATATTTTGTGGTATAATATCAAATACCAGTCTATTAAAAGTCAATAAAAAAATGTGTGTGTGTGTCTATATATATATATAAAACTGAAATATACGAATTTATGGGAATGTAAACTTCATATGGGACTGTTGTGTCAAAACTAATTTCAAAAGGTACACAATATGTTTGGCTTATACACAAAATATAAAAATATCTCTGGAATGCCGTAAACAAGTTTCTCGTAAATCAATTATGATGTTTCATTTGAAGTTACACGATAAAATAAAAATCAATGCATACACAGGATCGTCCGCCTAATGTGGACACTCCCGAAAGTCCCGAAACAGTTGCAGATCACGAAATTAGGTTTTCGCTAAATGATAATTACGTACAGTGGGAAGTAATTTGCCGCAAAGTGACTATTCGAAACACGCGTATTTACAGAAATAGTTCAAACACGTGTGATTTGTCCCCTGGAAGCATACCTTTATTTTAGCGGCATCTGAAAGTACGTGCAAAGAGGAATTCAGCGATATAGCATATACAATGAAAAGTGACACAGAAACGCTAAGAAATAATGTGCAAATATGATTAAGTTAGGTGGGCCGGTAGCATGGGGCAGGGGACCTGTACTCACAGCTGTAAGCAAGCAACACGCGCCGTGACTCATCCTGGCGGGACCGCTTCCTTATAGCAGCGTAGCACTCACCTTAATGGGACAAGGGGCATAGAAGCCGATATTGGACAAAGGAGAGCCCCGTAGTGGAGGGAAGACGGCCAATGTGAGTGCCAGTCTGATATCAGTACATTAGATTTTATTCCGATATCAACGTAATTCAGGATATTGGTTTCCTAGTCATTAACTGTACTGAGTAAAGAGTGCGTACAGATGCACAACAAAAATTGAACAAACCAACCTAAGGAGAAATGCAACTGCATCCGCATGAATAGTACAAAAGTACACAATTATGGTTGAAACACTTTACGTTGGGTTTTTCACAGCATACGCTTGACATCAATACACATCGACAGCAATACACGTCTGCAAACGCACATGTAGCGATGACGAGCAGCTTGAAATATTTCTGGCGCAATGACTCTGCAAGCTGCCACAAAGCTTACCTGCATGTCTTCTGGCGCCGTAGGAACCGTGTTGTACACCCCATCTTTCGGTGTTCCCCACAGGAAAAAATCGAGAGGAGTGAGGTTGGGCAAGCGAGCTGGCCATCTTACAACACTAACACGCTCTAACCACCGGTTTGGAAACATTTCAGTTACCACTTGCTTCGCCACCAAAAGAAAATGCGCAGGACAACGATCATGCTGAACCCACATATAACGAAGTATGTCGAGCGGTATGTCTTCCGGAAGTGCCGGTAAGGTCTCTATGAAGAAATGGGCGTACGTACATCCAGTCATTGTCCCTGGAATGAAGTATGGCCCTAGGATGTAGTCTCCATTAATTCCACACCACACATTCACTTTCCACTGTTGATGGTGCTCCATGTGCTGGACCCATTGCAGATTCTCCGTCGCTCAGCAGTGCATATTTCGCAAATTTACGCGCCCATGGTTTGTGAAGGTCGCTTCATCGGTAAATAGTATGTTCTTCAGGAAAACGCTGTCGTCCCTTGCAGATATAACCAACCTACAAAACTGAACACGCCGCTGGAAATCACCTTCATCTAATGCCTGACGAAGAGCCACGTGTTATGAATGGAATTTCCGTTGGTGCAATATCCGAAACACACTTATCTTACTTACTCGTACGAATGTGAAAAGTTCTCAAGTACCCATGTGAGGGTTTGCATCGACATGTGCCAACACGTTGTGTTGATGCGTCTCGCCCATAGCAGTCTTTAGTCGCACTCGTGCTGTGGAATTCCAAATACCTCGTTACAAGAGACATGTGCAAATTGTTAGTGTCGTTAGCCGTGAGATGGGCGTCCGATTAGTTTCCCTTCACGAAACATTTAATCGGCTTGCTTGGCATTTCTGCCACAATCACAGCGTCCAGTTTTTCCTCATTCGTTAACATCATGGCGTAAGTACAACCGCACACTGCAATACCACATACCAAAACAGATTACGGGGACTCGTGCTGCGCTGCTATTAGGAAGCGGTTCCCTCAGGATGAGTCATGGCGCATGTTGGTTGCTTAAGCCGTCCCTACGCAATGCTGCCATATCTGCTATAGGCTGTTCACGGTAAAGTGAGCACTTTTTAAGGCCTCTTCAACAGGCATTAACCACTAATAAATATATTTTGTTGCAGCTCTAGACGTTAACTTTTGGGGGTGGTGAAATGTATACATTCTTTTTATTAGTCGCATGGCAATGTTTATACTAAAAAATGACAGCAAGATAGAAATCTGATGCAAAGAAAAATTCAGCAGGGCCTTAAAAAGTGCTCAATTTACCATGAATCACCTATACCTTCTGTTATACCCATGGCCACAACAGAAGGCATAAAACGTTCTGTAGTAGAAGAGAAGAAAGAATGCATCAGTTCGTACCCACACGTTACCTAAAGTGTTAACAGAAAATTGTAAATGGTAAGCATAAACAACTCGCAAGTGGCAGACATTCCTCAGTTGGCAGGGCTACAAATGCAATAAAATATTATATGTAGGAGCTTTGTGGTACATCCAAAAAGTACGAAGACTATTTTTTTTCCTGAAGACTGTATTTAATTAAGTTTCTGAGTGCAAGTACTAGGCTATTAATGTATGGAAAATAATGTTAGTAACGGCACTACTTATGTATAAAAAAACAAGGTACTGTTTTCGCATTTATGTACAACGGACGTTCACGCGACACGTTAAAACATTATTAAATTATTTAAATATTTATCTTTAACAAACATAATAGTCAATATTGTGCTTTCCGTAATTAAACAAGCTTATACGTTAAGAGACTAAAATAAGGGTAAAATATCACAATACCCATAATAAAACATTTGTGTGTGATCATCAGTCCTGCTACATCAATTAAAATACACATTCACACAATCTATTTTCAAGTTGTGTGTGTAACACAGTCGGTTAGTGCACGGGTTTGTAAAAAAAAAAAAAAAAAAAAGCCTTTGGATTTAGCGTTCAAATCTCCGTCATGTAACAAAATTTTTAGTTATTTTATGCGATACCCTATTGTCGTTTATAATTTATGTTATTATCAGAAAACGATTATTTCTAGAATTTCTTTGGATAAAAGCAATAATCCACAAGTATCTGCACAGCATCGGCTGCCTGTTTTTTTTTTTGTAATTTAGCTTTGGTTTGTATTATTGCTTTTAGACGAAGATATTGCAGAAATAAGCGTTTTCTGGCAATAATTTAATTTATAAACAGCAATAATGAATCACATAAAATTACCAAAAAAATGTTTCGCGACGCGGAGATTTGAAATATGAAACCTAAAATTTTGTGGCGCGAACCTACGCACTAACCCGTTTTTTTTTAGTAGTATATTTTGACTTTAGAATACAGGAAATATAATAGAGGACAGAGGCTCAAGTGCGCCTTGTCCTTACCCTGGTCACGAACTTTTTATTACAAATGAAGTTGTTACGACATACACACACACTCAGGAATACACTTTAAAAGGAAAACAAATAATGCCCATATTTTTTGTTCACTGTTTGTTACGAAGACGAGCAGTTAAAAGGCTGCCGCGTACTTTATGAACCACTGAGTCCCAGTTGCATGTAATCATTTGCTCGGAATTTTGCATAAATTCTATTCCCAACGTACGAAGTTTATCAGTCTTGACATATGGGGACACTTGCCGCAGAGCGTGTAGCTCAGCCTTCAGGTCTAGTAATTTTGTCTTGGCAGAGTTAACTTGGGCAGTTGCCGCGTGGGTGAAGGCGGATAGTGTGTCATTAATTCGAGCTACGTCGTCTTCACTCCGCACTATGCACGTGACGTCATCCGCATACCTAATGCATGTTAGAGTTCGTGTCCCAACACTGATACCGTTGAGTTTTGAGTGGAGTGTTCGTAGGAGGGGTTCAATGTACTGTACGAATTGAGACATGGATAAGGGACACCCTTGCCGTACGGAGGATTTAATGGTAAAACTTTCTCCCAACCTACCATCAAGAGATATCTGTGTTGTTGCACCTCTTCGCAGAGTTTGTAAAATGGCGATAGTTGGTGGTGGGAAGCCTACATGTAGCAAAATTCTGTCAAGTAAATTCCAGTTCACTCGATCGAAGGCTTTGTCAAGGTCAATATTCAATAAAGACACCGGTCCCGGTGTCGATTTGGCAATTAATGGAACATCTCGCAATTCTGCGACCCCTTGAATGATAGAGGTGTTTCGCGCAGCTCAACATTGTTCAAGTCCTATAATGTTAGATAAGATGTGCTTCAGGCGATTTGCGAAGATGGGCGCAAGAATCTTATAGTCCGTGCAGAGCAGAGTAATATGCCTGTAATCAGTAATGTGGAGGGGGTGATTTTTCTTAGGGATCAGAACCAAAATACCTTCAGTTTGAGATCGACAAAGCGTGTTTCTGTTGATGACCGTTCGCAACTTTTTGCAAAATTCCGCTTGGATGACAGGCCAATAATGCTGGTAAAATTCGTACGGAATGCCATCAATTCCCGGCGATTTCTTTTTAGGAGTGTGTTGTACGATTAATGCCACCTTCTCGTCCGTGATTTGACACTGGAGTAGATCACTCGAATCGTCACTGAGACGGTTTGTAATGCTGCGTACAAAGGGAGCTCCGGCGTCGTTATCAATTGTTTGTTCCGAGTAAAGGCACGAGTGGTGGTCAAGGAAGGCAGCCGCAATTGACACTGGGTCTCGTAAAGTTGTTCCAGCTAAGGTACGTATGGCGTCAACATGTCGTTTGGCACACATTTTCTGTTCGCTCGCAAGGGCCTGAATGCTAAGGCGCTCTTGCTGTAGGGTATTGCAGGTATGGAAAAATTGTATGCGCTGTTCCATATTATTGCGATGTATGTGTAGAATTTTTTCTTTGAGTCGGCGCGCTGTGTCGCTCACATTCGTCCCTGTCGATGCCGTGGTGTCAAGGTCGCGCAACGCCCGCTCGTAGAAATATAACACTGAAGCTTGCTCGTGCCGGCAACGTGCTCCGTGGAACTGGAACAGCCGCCGGACGCCCGGTTTGATGCAGCGTTCCCACCAATCGCCCGCATCAGCATAGCGCGGTTTCTGTCGAACTCAATACAGCCCGCGCTGTCTGAAGTCAGAGTCCACTTCGTTTTGTCCCACAAGTCTCGTCTGTAGCCGCCAATAATTCCGCCCACGCACCGTAGTTCTTGGAGGACAGTCGATTGTACATAGCACGAGAGAATGGTCAGTAAAGACAGCGGGAATGACATCATAACTACGAACCGACTGTATTTTGTTTCTATATACGTAAAATCTGTCTAGCCTCGTACTTGATGAATGCACATGAAACGTGTAGTGGGGTCTTTGTATGTTGAGAATGTCTACCACATATTCCCCCTGGATCGCAGTTACGAGTTCTTGCAGGGCCGTGTTCGTCGGATACAGTCCACCACGATGGTCTAGGGGGTTTGAAACACAGTTGAGATCACCACCGAATATAATGTTAGTCCTGTTGCCGTCTAGAAAAGGTAATATCTCCGTTCTGAAAAATTCTGTTCTTGGTGTTTTGTGCTGTGTACCGGAAGGAGCGTAAACATTTACACAGAGAGCCAGTTAAACAGGGCCAGTGCCTGGTGGCGTGGGCGGCTTGAGCAATGTCCCCGAGATTATGCGGCCTGACGGGTGTGTCCGAACGTTAGCCAACTGGTATCCATTTCGTGTAATAATACACGTTCTTCGGCTATTCGTTCCTACACTAGTGTACACATTGCAGTTGTTAAAATATGGAAACTGAGGTTGGGCAACTTCTTGTAAAAATAAAACGTCTATAGCATGGACGTAGACAAGTTATACAGGACGTGAAATTTGTACGCTGCTTCAATGGAACAAATGTTAACTGTTGCTATAGTAATCACACTAGCCATAATGGAAAGCATACACGGCGATGCAAAGCATTAGTCCTCTGTTGTGGGTGTGAGTGTGACACGGTTTTAAATTTATCAATTACTAGACGAACAATCGCCAGTGAATGTGCACGCTGCGATTGTGGGCTTTCAGGAACGATGACATCTCGTCGTGGGCTGCGGCTTTTATGGCGGGGCTTCTTTTCCTTACGCCCGTGGTCAAGCGTTTCTGCGCTTCCTCCTTTCTTTTTAGTACTTTGTTTGTCAAGATATGTGTGTGTGTGGTTACTCCAGTCATATCATCATCCTCTAACGTGTCATCTCCATCAATTAGACGTAGCGGACGTGCCATAAAATGGTCTGTTTCAGTGGGGAATTTTCCAAAAGGGATGTTTGAGATACAATGGATGTCCCTAGCGATGTGTGTATCGGAAGTGATACTAGCTTCTCCGAACCATCCACAGTACCGTCTTGCATTGGTGTCTGAACCGATGATTTGCGCACAGAGCTGTTGCTTTCCCATGGAGGGCGAGTGTCAGTTGGGTCTGTCTTGCCGGCAGATGTCACGGTGTGTTGACAGGCTGCGAGCGTCTACGCCCAGGTCCGCGTGGCCGGAGCGGCGCCCCGCAGTAAAGTGGGGCATTCGGCACGCATGTGTCCCGCTGCGTTGCAGACACTGCATGGCTGTGGTTGACCGTAATACACGGCGAATCCCGTGTGTCCTTCTGTTCTTAGTGTGGATGGTATGTCTTTAGTTAGTTTGATTTTGAGAACGCGTACTCCCGTTTTAACTTTGAATTTGTAATTAGCAGCCCACATTTCGTCTGTTAATGACAAGATTTCGCCATAATGCTGTAAGGCGTGCAAAATGTTTTCGTTCTTAACTTCCACCGGTAAGTTAATAATGCGTACAGTTTTGAGGTTGTCGATCTCAATGTCGATGTCGACGTTTATTGACACACCAGTGGACGTGCGGATCTGCGATGTACCAGCTGTCAGTCGCATGATGCGTTCACAGTGAAGCATCGAAGTCAGCTTTATGAAGATGCATCGTTGGCGACCGTCCATCTGGACAGAAACAAGTTCGTCTTCTTGTATGCGCAGCGTCTCGTCCAGCCAGTTGTCTACGTCCAGAGCTACGGGTTTCATGCGGCACTTCACACGAAGCGTGTTCACTCTGGTGGTTGGCTTGTGTGACTCCATGTCGGAAAATGATGTGGAAGTTTGCTGTAGTAATTACCTCAGTAAGACTAGGCCTGTTTGCAACTGTCTATTTACGCGGCGCGGAAGACACTCACTTATATCGACGCACTGGCGTGCACTATACGTCCGCGCGCCTCGGGATCCCCAGGTAGACTGCGTTCCCGCTGAGCTACTGACACAACTTATTAGTAACGTATGTTAAAGGATATATATATATATAATAAAAGTCCATAGTTATCACGTATTTTCAAAGTCGTGTTTATTGTTTTATTGTGACCTTGGGAGTTCATTGAAACGTTCCCCCCCGTTACTTACGCTTACGCGTACATTAAGGTTCATTTGGTACATAAACACGTTTTACAGAACCCGTATTTTTTTTCGTAAACGGATATACACATATATACGCCTCGAGGTTGCCTCTCGGGCGTCCGCCATCTTATCTGTCGCAGCTTCGTGGATATAGCAGAAAATTAGAACACGTTCTGTTACCGTTTCGGGCATGTCTATGGGTACGAAAACTTTATGCCCGAAAATCAGACCCCTTCGGAGGGAGCTAGATTGTAACCTACACGGGAGCAGAAACGCTACCAGAGAATGGGTATGAAAACTGCTAAGAAAATGGGCATCGTGTAGGGCGGGCTTTAACATGTTCTAAATTTTTGCTATACCCACGGAGCTGCGACAGACAATATTGCTGATACCCAAGTAATAATCTCAAGCCGTATATGTCCTTTACGAAGTCCAGTCACATCTATAGTGACATGCTCACCTCGTACTTGCCTTCTGTGAAGATGGGAACTTATCTTTCTTCCATTCACCAGCCAGCCATTTTTACCATGTCGAGATTGTTCGGTATGAGCGCGAGGTAGTTTTTTGATGCTGGTGGTTATACCAGCCTCTCTCATTTTGTCTATAGTAACACTATTCGGTTTTTACACTACCTGCTATAAAAAGTGGAGTATGCCGTTGCACATGAATATGGTGGTCATAGTGGAAGTCCCGTATACTTTCATTAGCATACCACACATGTTAAAGAACGACTGCGAAGGTAGAGTGTAAATATTTTGATGGTGTATAGGGATGCGAACATCTCACCCAAGTGCATAAGTGCCAATCAGATATGGCTGAAAGCAGTGTAGCTCAAACATGTTGATTCTGTCGTCAGACTGCCCACTGGGTTACACTCAATATATTGTCTTCCATATATGTTCCATTTCAACCCTAGGCTATGTAGAAACTGCTCATTGGCACATGTTAGAGTACTTGCAACTCGAGTTCTACTAGTAGCGAATTTGATGCCGTATTCAACTTTAGGCCCGGTTCACCTCGCGAAACACAATCCAATCATTTCAGGCGCAAATGCAAAGTGATTCCTTCATTTCTGAAATCTATCTGCTTATTCTGATCTACGATTTTCAAGTACCACATCTTGCACACCCTTCACGGTCATGGGAAATTAGACGATGTTTTTTTCAGAACTTCTTACAGTCGTGAGGACAATAGCGCGAACTCGTGCAGCATATTGCTAGTTTTACTGATTATGTAACAGAAACTTGCCTAATTGCAGTCAATAAATATTACATTTACTGGAATTATGTTCACCAGTCGCAATGATTTGTGAGTTTTACTTGCTTCATGGATTTGCGATTCGAATCCAGCATGGAACTGATGGTATCTGGTTTTGTGAAATCGACATTGATACTGAAAAATATTTCTGCCTTTAGTGTAGTTAGGGTCTTCATAGTTTTAAGGTCACATCCGATGATATGGATTTCTCGATGGTTTGGGCAATGTCCTTGAGTTTGTATGTCTGACTAGGTATACTGATTTCCTTTATGTGTCTGGCTACTGCATACTGGGACATCTAATTCCAATATTATTATTTGTTCGTATAGAGATATAAGCTCATAAATCAATCACTCAGATGAATTACTTGCTATCCAGCTCCAGAAGTTGGTAAAATGTGGCCCTTAGCTCGGATATGTTACCATTTAGAATGATGGATACCGATTTACTGACAACCGAATATTGGTGTGAACACCTTAACTGCACAGGTAACGAACTTGGATTTACGATCATAAGCATATGATGTTTTCCCCTCTGCACCAGAAAGCAACGAAACAAGCATCCACAGTTCGTGTGTTTGGCCTCTGATTTATCTCGTAGCTCTAAGTCAACACAGTTCCTTCCAAGTATCGTCACGGTTCGGGTGAAGGATGAAAAGTACCGAAACAGTCATAGTATTCCCAAGGTTTGCCTCATTTTACGTATGCTACACAGTGCTTACTGGACCCTATAGCCGTGTCCAGGTAAATAATGCCCCATTCGCGTCATTTGGGTTTAGGGGGCAAATAATTTTGCATGAAAATGCCGCGAAAATGAGTTATCTTCAGTTTTTGTGGGAACAGTTCCAAATCAACATTCGTAAGTGTTGTTTCGGTAAAGATTTCACTGTCGCATCTTCTTGCCCCGATTCTTTGGGATTCCTCCAGTTGCTTATGTTCATTTCAGGCTCATTTCACTGCACTAACGATATTCGAAACTGCACTGGCAATACCACCTTTAGAGCCAATTGCAGACATCAAGGTGCGAAGGTATACCCCTGTCTTTTTATTCCCTCTCCTCTAAGAACATCGTTTTGCTTTATTCGCCCTCATGCCCATCTGCACATTGGCCTTCGTTTTGTTGGAAACACCTTTGGCAGCTTTCTTTTCTCCGAGTCTGATGTTGGGTGCACAACATATTCTGATTAGCTTATATGCGAGTATCCTGCTGCCTAGAGTTTTGCTTGTAGATCTCGTTCTAGGAATAGCGATGTCGTGCCACTTGCATGCCTTGTCGAGCTCATTAATGCCCATGATATCACATGTGAGGCTTTTGGCTGACTTGGTTCCTGGCCTGCAGAACCATTACCCATGTATGTGTAGCTCAAAATATAGATTGCCGATCTGAATTTTAACAACCCCCTCCCCCCTTTTTTTTCTCTCCATATTTTACCCTTCTTCTATGAGACATCACATTCCATTGCACTAAAAACACACACACATGCGCGCGCACACACACACACATATATATATACACACATACACAAAGACATACAGGGTGGAATTGAACTCTACCAACAAACTTCGGCAGGTGATTCCTCTTCGAAAAATGGGTCTAAAATATATACACGATATATGGCATAAGTCAATTCCGAAGGAGTGAAAACTGCCCTTGATAGTGTAGTTGAAGCAGAAGGTTTTTACTAGTAACGCAGCCAGAATAAACTATAAATGTCTGAATTCCCGGATAGTGCATTATTGAACGACGAAGTACAAATCCCAAAAGTATGGACACCAACATCAACCCCCATCCATGAAAAGTGAGGGACCGGCAGCACATTTGTACAAATAAAAATGTAACTATATCACTTTGTTAAATCCTGTGATTTGTAATCTACCGTACATGCTGAACAAAAATTCTGTCTTGTGTTTCTAAGCTAAATGCTGCAGTTTTCGAGAAATTTATTTATTATGTTCCAACAATTAATCTGAACGTCTGGCACATAGCAACACATTTGCTATTCGTGCTTAAAGTTGCTGTTTTAAATGACACCAAGTAATGTTGGAACAAATCGTGTTTCATGCGTTATATGTATACACCTACCCCAACAAACTATCACTGATATACAAGTAGGGTCCGTGGTGGCGCAGTGATCAGACTGATCGCCTCCGACCATGGCAAATCTAACTTGATTGCCGGGAAATGTGGCAGGCATTACCACTGGCTAGTAGTTTTTTTTTTTTTTTCGGGCACACCCGTTTCACCACCATGTGATTTTGCCATTACTCCATCTCCACCCTACGTGACTTTCCTCGGCATGAATTAACTTTTCGAAAATGGTGACGGTTAGCTTAAAAACAAAAGACGGACTATTTGTTAACCATGTACGGTAGAATACAAATACACAGGAAACAACAAAGTGTTAGTTACATTTTTATTTGCACAAATGTGTTGCTAAACCCTCACTTTTCATGGATATGGGATGATATCGGAGCCCATATTTTTATGTTTTTGAGTTTTGTACTCCGTCGTTTATTAATGCAGTATACAGAAACTCATACATGTACCGTTCATTCTGGACATGTAACTAGCAAAAAAAAAAAAAAAAAAGCTTCAACTAAACTTTCAAAGGTGGTTTTCGAACCTTTGGTATAGTCTTGGGCTATGTCATGTATATATTATATTCCTATTTTTAATGAAGAATCACACGCAGAGGTTTGTTGGTAGAGTTCAATTCCATCCTGCATATTTCCTCTACATATGTTTTCGTTTCAGTACCATGAAAATAATAAAGCTTAGATGTTAGTTTTCCAGTTTACATTAATGAGGAAGAAATCACACTGTTGCCCAATACCATGAGAAGTCGGATTTACAACCCATCGGGTTGCAGCAAGATGTGTATGCTGTTGAGTTTACTCAAGGAACCGAATGTTCGTCGATTAGAAAATGTAAATCTGAATCCAAATCGCTCCTGCAACCGAAATACCAATACCAGATGCGCACGTAAATGGCGAGAAAAACTTCCCTTGCAATGATAATGATGCTATCGTGCTGCCGAGCGAAGCGCTGCCGAACTCCATTTCCGTTTCCGATGATTTCGCTTCCGTGAAGCAAACTTACTTTTAGAATACTTTTGCATGGGATGGCACGCGAACATTGACTGTGCGGAGTCAGGTTTATTTGCACATGCGAAAACAATTTCAATGCGTTGACCTGCATTTTCTTATGTTGTTTCACATGGAATACGTATATAACGAACACATTGATGCACGCATGAAGAACATCGAGTTAAAGGAAATGTGTTTGGTGTGTTCGAACAGCGAGTACAGCAAACTGCTCGTAGGTAAGTATTCACCGGTATGTAAGGAATGGTACACGAATGTTTTCAATGTTTCGATCAGTTTACAGTACAATGCCAACCATGAGTCAAGAAATTATTCCCATGTCCGTACATGGTTCATGTTCCGATAACAGCGATGGTTTGATAGTTACTCTCCTTACCGCCCTTGGCAGGCATCTGTTGTTTCTATGGGTCGAACGCGCAGAGATGTGACGATTTAAAGTCCCTGCAGAATACGATGTTGTCGAAACTAACGAAGAGCGTTTCCCGCCTCGCCGTGAAAATGGATGTTGCGAGACAGCAAGAAAGTGCTTGTTGTGTGCTTTATCGACTGGAGAGGATCGAAAATTTACTTTCTTCAACTCGCAAGTGAATGTATACATATACCTATGTGGCAGTGTGCATATGAAATTTGAAGTATGATGATGGAATGAATTTAACTGGCGAGCGAGCTGCAGCACACCATCATAGCTGTCTGTGCAAAATATGTATTTGCCAAAAGTAACAGACTAGCTCTCGAAAATCGAAGAGAAGAGGCTTTCAACCCGATCACTAGACACCACGATAATCTTGTCCGATATCAACAGGAGACTGCTTTGCATTGGTCGAATATCAAGACGAAATCAAGGTTTAAGTAGCGACTGCAACATGTAAATGTAAAAGATTACCAGAACTGTCTGAATGACATGGGGTCATCACTAGCAAAGTAGACGAAGCCTCCCTCACAGATTTACTGTGTGTGCGAGAGCGAAAATGGGCACGACAGTGTGCAGAACCAATATAGAGGCCATAGTGGACCAGAATGGTGAAAAGATGCATGACTTACGACTCCACAACAATAAATGATATCTCTAAAACAAGGACGTGTTTTCGCCAGGACATACGATTCAGAACCGTAAGTGCAAGATGAAAATCACAGAGCGAAATTTCGTTTCGTAGGCATCCCTGGCACTACACCAAATAGGGAATTGTTTCAAGTATGGACACCTACTACTTAAATCATGCTCATTATGAGAACGACAACCCCACAGCACGTTGATTTGGCATTATCGCAGGACTGTTTCCACTATTGGCCGAAGCCATTGGATCGGGTCTGCTGCAGAAGATCGATGGCAAACACAAGATTGATTACATGTTTTTGGACTATTCGTACAAGCTCGTAGATAGGCTACTACTGCTGATTGCTACGCAGACTACAGGCAGCAAGTCGTGCTCCAACGAGATAACTTCCGCCATCGAAGAACTCGTTCGAAGTTGGCTATGTCGTACGATGTCGAAATATGCAGTTTCGAGAGAATTGCACCCATCGACGATAAGTAATTATCCTTGGAGAAAGTACGTCATGAAAGGGCAGAACGATAATTTCGAGTTCAATATAATTAAATTGCAAGACTTTACTTACGTGAATAAAGGCCCCCGCTGCATTTTTAACCACCATTGAAACATTTTCCAAGTACATCTATGTCAGGCCACTCAAATCGAAGAATGAATGTGATGACACCGATATCATGGTGGAAATTGCGCGAAGGACACTTACAGAAAACTTTCTACATGGAAGATGGGAAAGAATACTTTAATGTAATTTTCCATTCTCTAATGAAAAAGTATGGCATTCATCACTTTTATACGTAGTCTAGGTTCAAGGCTAGCATCATCGACTTTTTTCACCAGACTCTGAAAGCAAACTGCGAATACATTGTACGGCGAATGGAAACTACAAGTGTTGGGTGATACTGCCGAAACCTGTTCGCGAACACCACTCGCGTGAAGGCTGAAGATGTGAAGTTCGACTCTTCTGAGGACCATGTATGCAATTCCGATGAGGCGTTACCCACACAAGCCTAAAGCTAACGTAGATGACCTGGTGCGACTCTCTAAACAACTTGGCATCTTTCTCAAGTTGTATCCTCACAACTGGTAGGCGGAATTATGCAAGATGGTTCAGATACAACACTGGTACCTACGCATGTATTACCTGGAGGATCTATGTGGCAAACTTATCGTCAGCAGCTTTTTACAGAGATGAGATGTAGTCTTCAAATTTTCCTGATGTGTATTAGGTCGAAAAGTGCTTAAACGATGTCATGGATGTGCATGTGTTTTCTCAGCATAATAACTCCTGGATTGATGAGACAATTTCGAAATAAACTTCACGAGTTTCTTTCAAGTGGCATGATTTATTTTTTATTTGCATGCATTTAAAAAAATCAAATTTTTAATTTTTGTTTTGCATTTTATCTTCTATCCCTCTACATGCTGGTTATAAATTATGTGCACAGATAGTTAACTCTGTGGAAGCACATACTTGCAAAATTGCTTAGTCCACCCTTCCCATGTGTGAACATGTGCCGACTTTGCAGTTACCTGACACCATGAAGGTGCAGATGTGAGAAAATGCTAACGTACCACTTCCCACGTGTGCAAACTTTTGTTTCTTAGCACATTGCAGGTGCAGACTTGAAGACACATGTCCGACCATCGAGGTATGAATCTTCGCAAATCCCTGCATCGTCTGCTGAAGTTTGGACGAGTAAAATCAGTAATTTTCACATCCTTGGCATCCAAAAGGGGCGCCCTTAAAATCTGCAGCTACAGCGAAATTCGATTCGTAAAGATAAAGATCTAGGAATGCGGTTTTGAGAATGGGCTATGGCCAAAGTGGATAGTGAGCTCACAGTTTGTCAAAAGCATTTTGTTTTCAACCGAGGAAAATTCGTATGTCCCAGAGGAAGATGATCTCCTGAACATATACAGGTGTCAGGACTATAAGGAACATGGTAGTGATCATATCACAGTGTGGTGTGGTGAATGGAATGACTGACTGGATGGGTTTTTCGTCTGTGATAATTCATTCCTGGAAAGTTATGTGTGAATAACTGGCTCCGTGGTTTTTCCGATCATTATGAATCCTAAGGAAATATCTTGAACTTAGTTTCAGCAAGAAAGCAGTCCAGCTCTTCAGCTGATAGTGTATGTACATTCCTGTAAGCAGAGTTCCAAGAAAAAAAAAGATTGATGTGAGTCTATGAAGTTGCTGCTATACAGCACTACTTCATGCTGCTGGACATCTTACCTGTTCAAACACATAAAATCCCTCGTTTATGAACGTTGTTAGCACAAGGTCACTTAAAGAACAGCATTACGCAGTTGAGCTCTGTGAGCTTGAAACATGCGTGGAATGATCACGTTACCTGTGTGAGAACTTCTGTGAACAACAGGATAGTAAGCACATCGAACCTACTGCACGAACTTGTGTTTAGATTATGGTACTTGAATTTTGGTGTGTGTTGAAATTTGTGTGGCGCAGCCACCTTTACCAGTCAGTAAATATGACTTCGCTAAGCTAATAGACTCCTTACATTCTTTTGATAAGTGTATAAAGTTTGTGTTAACTGTTAACGGCTACAGACACGTGCCGCAGTTCTCGAATTCCCGAAACATACAATCAAGAACATAATTTTAACAACGCAATATTTCTTGATGGAGCCAGATGTATTGGCGAGATATTTGAATTCAGGTAACTCTCATATACAGCAATATTAGATATAACCTAGATTTTGGGTTTAAAAATTTCCAACATTTGCAAAAAAATGATAGGGCAGAATTCGATCGACAAACCTAGTGAGTTGAATCATTACGCAAAACCCCGTGAGAAATATATGGGACACTTTCTACCTAAACTTATATCAAGAGAAGTATAAATCCATGAAAAACAGATGTTAAACAGTATTTTTTTGTGAATGATCGGAAACGGAGTGTAATTAAACTAGAGTTCTCCGAATATTGTTTCATGTTATGGGGATCTTCAAACTAATGGTTAATACCTTCCACCGTAACGAAAATAACATGGATTGCCCTTGGCTACTCTCTTACTATAGACAACTTGTTTTGTCGCCAGGATTTATGAAAGTTAGAAGCTCGTTTATTTAGCAGTGTGCTCTACCTAACACAAACACGGTTCTTTTGCTTCAACTGGCCAGAACCCACGTGTAAAATGCACACAAAACTTGTGGCGCGGCAGTACAATTACAGGCGCATAGGCAAACCTATTGATTCCTTCTCGAGAATAACACACTGACTCCGTCGCTAGAACCAGACAGGTGGCTTCAGTAACGTAAGCTTGTTGATGTATGGTACGTGCTGCCCACAATTACTGCTAACAATGTGTTCCACTATCGCCTGTGCAGTGGCCGCAGCAGCTCACCACAGACACACGTAGGGGTAGGCTGTTCACGGTAAACGGAGCATTATTGAATCCCCCCCCCCCCCCCGCATTTTTTTGTGAAATAGTTGTTTGCGCGAATGCGCGTATCTCGGAAGATAAATGTTCTGCAAATACGACTTTTTGCCAGAAAAGATAGAAAACAATTAGCTATGCCCTAATTTTGTTACTTTTGTCATATTAAGTGTAGCCTTGGTGAAAAAATTCCTGAAAATGGTCAACTGTAGCATTTTTAAAGCATTTTAAGCGGCAAGGGAAAAGTACGAATATACGACGTAGTTTATTCTGTGGTCTTTCATCGCGTGTAATAAAACACCACTGTTACAGATCTAATTTGCACAGTACAGTGTTACGTCGGTAACACTGTACGCCTTGCACGTAGGAGCGATGAGGCGCTAGAAGTGCGTGTTAGAGTCGCCCGTATAGCTCCCTCGCTTCTTGACCTTGGACGCGGGGTTCCCACAGGGGTCCATACCACTCTTAAGAATTGCTTCTGTTTTAAAAATTAAACCGTGCACTTTGCTAGAGCAGTGTTGTGTACGTGACTAGTGAGAGGTGCGATTAATTTCGGAATGCAGCCCCGGCGAGGGCCACACTGCCACACTGCATGCACAGTCGAGGCAGCGTGCGACCAGAACACGTGACTAGCGCGTGTAGCAGAGGGTGCAGGGTTTCACTGGGCGAAAACACCTCACCCCCCGACACATGTGCTAGCCCGCTGCGCGCGTGGCAGGGCCGTCACGAACACGCTGGAAGTGCCTTCACCTGCGCCTTTAACAGCGGCGCGTGACAACTCCACACGCCTGCATCGCACACACACTCTACCACACCCTTCTTTGCCAGCTTTGCACACCCACACTTTACATGAGCTAACTAGACAATTTTGTAAACCCTGCTTAGAATACTATTTTGTATTCTTCTGTCATATGAGATATTAGAAATGGAAATTTTTTAAAATAATAAGCAAATTTTTTTATGTGTTTTAAAGAAGAAACAGTAACTTCTACAAGGGGGCCACGGTGAAGCAATGGTCAGTAATTCGCCTCCTACCAAGGCGAGCTGGGTTTGATTCCCGGTTTGATTCGCCTCCGGATCTTCGCTAGTGGGAATCACGCCGGACGATGCCACTGGTCGGCGGGTATTCTCGGGGTTCTCCCGTTGTGCGCAGCCAGCGAGATCGGCCTACCTCATCTTTAGTCTAAACTACGCTACTGTGCGAGATTATGACTGGTTCATATCACTGTTCACAGAGTACAGAGACTACAGTTTATTGGTTTTGATAACGACGTTCTTTTCCAGGTTAAGTACAGCACGCATCAAATAGTATCTAATTTTCAACACCGGAAATTATAAATTAATTTGGGTATGGAAATGTTAATAAAGATATAGCCTAATAATATCCCTTGAGTAAGACGATCTAACATAACGAAATTACACTTAGAAGCTTCCCCATAACAATTTAGTTATATATGTACCGTAGTTAAATTATTTTTGTATAATCATATATGTTTAATGAAACTACATTTAATACTGTTGTGCTCAACTTAACCCCAAGTTATAATCTGCCACCCCCGATGATATTTTCATGTATGATTTGAGCGAGTTCGACCATAAGAATTGAGACTATTTTAGAAGAAGAGTACAAACCTCTCAAATCACTTGCTTCGTAAAGCATTGTTCTAGCCAGAAATCCAACCCTCATTGCTTCTGATAGTGTTGTTAGCAGGAAAGCAGTCCAATGTTGTAACACGGAGAGTGCCTTCTGCGGATCTCGCTTGCGCGCTCTTCCCCATTTCCCCCCTGTACTGTGTCGACTGGGGCTCTCTACCTACGGCCACTCCACATCCAAGAGCGGTGAATTAAGGTAGAGCGTCAGCTTGAAATTTGTACTTTTATTCCACCTTTAATTAATACGCATGGTTTTAATTGTCGTGAAGTTACCTAAACTGGCTACTTTCCGTCTAAATGCTGTTTACGGTCAAGTGAGCACTTTTGAAATTAACCTTAGAAAAAAGTCACTATAATGGGCGCACCCAATTGCGTCCACCCAGTAAAGTTGGTAACGATGGACGGAAAGTAGTTCCATATCTTAACGTCAGATAAAAAGTGTTAGGTAACCATTTGTGAAAACTTGAGTCATTTCTTTCACGTTCTGATTTTTTAAAACATCGAAGTGTAGAAATTACAACATTTGTAAAATATTTTCTGTTCTAATAATCTCGCAGTTTTACTTGGCCGAAGTATGAATAAAGTGATGAGACCCATATCAATGTTAATTTTACATAAGGCGGAAGAATACACAACGTGCATACAAGTGGATCGTAGGCAGGGTTTTAAAAAGTGCTCATTATACTATGAACAGCCTTTATCCAATATCCTTTTTTTAGTGCACACATTGCATACGAATTTCGTCCGCTAGTCTTAAGCCCCTGTCACTCTGTTAGATTTTTCCTTCACACTACTTCCAATAAGTTTGGTCAATTAAAGTTGGACTGCCGTGATGTCATCGAAACGTCATATCTAAATGCCGCCATTTTATTCTGAAAAAGTAGGGTGGCTTCAGTTACCATCAAATATTTTAAGAATGGACCGGTTCTAAAATTTATTTCATGTTTGATTGGCTTAGTCAATCAGAGTCGTGCACAACAAAAAACGGACTTCACAGAACTTCAGAATAACGAGAAATTGCTGGAAACTAAATTGGAAATGAAGATAATTAATTTATGTAGAAGCTCTCTGGGCATGAATGATATTTTAAGTGGATATTGCACATTATACTGAGAAATTACGACATTAAATTTCACTGTGCAGGAAAAATCTGTGATAAATAACATTTGAATTTAGTAAAGAAGTGAAAATAAATCTCATCGTTAGTTATATTTCTTCCTATAATGGACTGCATGGTAACACAACAGCAGCACCACACTTTGAAAATAAATTATTGGAAATATATACTGATGCGTATTATTTTCCTTCAATGAATTGTAGAATTTAAGCCAATGAAATAAAATATTTTTACATAAAATCAAGCACCTTAACTTAATATTTTACACAGGGAAAATTAATTGCGTATGTACTTTATAATTTGAAATATTGTATGACATTTGAAAAATCAGCTTTATTTGATGGAACTTTAGTAAAAGAGGCGAAAAATATACCAAATTCAACTCTAGAAAGTGACGAAATCATGGAAATAATTTTACCGAAAACTACTGTGTTTACATATAACCTAATATTTTTTTTAAATTTATTTTTAAATAAAATTCAAATTAAATCCTCCCAGCAAAAAAAATATAGAGTGACCAATTTTTAAACATATTCGAGATTATTTGATAAAATGTGCTGGAAGGAACAATTTGATGGGTGCATTTCGCCATCAAATTTTGTCAAATATTTTGTAGCCGAAAATTTGACAGTGTGACAGAGGCTCTATGCTTATTGTAGTTTTTAAGCATTTAGTATTTTGGCAAGTATACTGGTGCTTTTTGTAGACATTGTTACAGTTCCTTACACTGTGTACACACTAAGTTTATTTATTTTTTAATCTTTTACCCACATAACATAGGAACTTGCATCACTTAAAGGCACTAAACATACCATACATTTGTCTTTATTATAACTGAAGTAAAAAATTTCTATACTCGTTAATATTAGCCTTTACTGACGTAGATTTGTGAATGTTCATCGATATTTATAAAAAACGAAGCACTTCTTGGACAGTGAGTGCAGTTGCTTTGAGCCAATTATCAAATTGAGTCGCGTTTAAATGAAACCCATTCGAAGTGCGCCACCTATTAGTAGAGACCTGCGAAATTCGCAGTATTCTTTGGTAACATGCTAGACTCTGCTGTTATATACCTCTTTGAGCGCAATTAGTGATTTCATTGGTCACTAACAACTATACGACGTCGTTTTCCTGTGCGACGCTTAACTGGAGATTGGTCGCTCAACCGTCAAAGCTTTACTTAGGCTAAAAGCGTCCTTTGGGCACGCCAATGGGAGAATTTACACGAGCCTACAGCATCTTGGAGTTTAGTCTTCACCTCCAAACTAACGCGAATTTTGCAGGTCGCTCCCTATCTATTAGTTGATATGAGTTTTGGAACGCGGTTACTAAGGACAGCTGTGTGGGTGGCACATGCACAGTGTTTTAAAGTTTCCATGAACTTTCTTAAGCTGCTTCTACGTGACGAAGCCTCGTATGAGAAATGTCGCGCATAAATATCAGTAAAATCCCACGAGAATCCAGACGAAAGATCGAACTTACAGCAAAATACCTCCTTGAGTGAGAAAAGTTAACAGCCTCGGAATATACTTACTAGTCATAATTTTAATAGTCTTATATACTGCATCAAGTACAAAAATATTTCAATTAGATTGTTTTTGATTGTTTATCTGTTATTCACACGTACAAGGCAATCTAAATGCTGTCAAAAGAGACTTGCAGGGTTCTGTTTAAAAATTGACGGTTCTCAGAAAATGAGAATCGGCAGAAAAATATAATATAAAGTGTGAGAAATTACAGGATGTTTTTCTACGAACCCCCTTCCCAGATAACATAAATATGCTTTATTTCAACAAAAAGTGAAAGCAGAAGCATGTAAATTTTTTGTTAAGTAAGTAGTTTGTTTGTGGCATTCTTGATTGATGACCAGAGACTACTGTCACACTTGCCCATGTGCTATGTTGTAAAAATCTTCGCGTGATATAGAGATGGATAGAGAGAGAGAAACAGATGGATAGAGATAGAAAAAAGTGGATAGAGATGGACAGGTACCGAGATAGTGTCGAAGTGAGGTATAGGCTGTTCACGGTAAAGTAAAAACTTTTGAGGTACTAGTTACTTTTTCCCAATTTGCCCATTTTCATCCTGCCAACACTTTTTAAAAATAAATGTTGTCCTGTAAGTAATAAACACAGTGTATATATTTTCCCATACTCGAAAGTTAAAGTCTAAAGCTGGATTTACAATAACCCGACAATCCGACAAAACAGCACCGAAACAGACAAAAATTTTTCATCGGCCAATCAGGAGCAAGGTCACCCCAACAAACGCAGCCCCAACAAAAGCAGATTCTATTTCTACTTTCGTCGGGCTTCGGACCGGTCGGCATCGCTTGGCAGTAGAAAAAAAAACAGAAACATAACCTTACAAACAAAATGTTGGGCGAATTTCACTAAGGTGGAAAAATTTACATTAAACATATATTTTTTTACGTGTACATCCTGGTTTTCTTGTAAATGAAAGCTAACGAATTGACGAAAAGAAATCTTCGTGGGAAAATAACTCCTCCTAAATCCAAAAATACTTCGTTTCCAAAGTTATCAAAACACAATAGTGTACAATTATCTGTGATTTCTTCACACTCCAGAGTAAGTTACTGGTCACTCTAGGATTTTGCCGAAAACCACCTAACACTTTTCGGAAGGAAACTGTTGGGGTATTGTAAACATTAAACTAATTGGGAATTGTCGGACTGTAACGTCGTGTCTGACTGTCGGGGAGACATACATAGTAGTGGCATTGCAAATCCAGCACAAGGTTACAGTTAAGTATATTTATTGACTGTTTTTCTAAATTAGAGGACTTCGAAAAGTGCTCACTATAGTGTGAGTGAGTGAAGATATTTGGGCGGCTCGTAACAGCGAGGATCATAATAGCCGATGAGGGTGATTGAAGTGAATATGGAGCGGCGCCGGAATGAAAGGGCGGGGGAAACGGGAGATCCCCGAGAAAATCCACCGACCAATGGCATCGTTCGGCACGATTCCCACTTACGAAAATCCGGAGTGACCCGGCCGGGGATTGAACCCGGTTCGCCTTGGTGGGATACGAGCGTACTAATTGATATAGCGTATAGATAGACACCTGAAAAATTTGCGAGTTCAATGACCTTTAGTGTATACTCCATTTTCGTATGTAAAATTAAGCAAATGTCACTTTTCATTGCTTGCTTGTTGTATTAGCGGAATATGGTGATTGGGTCTGTATTTTGATTGTATATTTATTATTGGCTTAGAGTTGTCCAGGAGGTGTAAACTAACGGGTGGACCAATGGCATAAGCAATACAAACGCACAAGGTTATGAATTCTAGCTTGTACCGAAATGAAACCGCGAATTTTTCAGGTCTCTGCTTATAGAGAGAGACAGAGATGGGGCTATAAATAAAGAAATACACAAATAAATTAAAAGAGAGATAGAGATAGCTAGAGAAAGGGAGAGAGATAGATAGTAGTAGTTGATGATCAGGTGGAGGAACTAATATATATATATATATATATATATATATATATAGTACTGGTGATGGCGGCGCCACACTGAGCGACATGGCGAGCTGGGTCGCTAATGTCGTGGAACAAGAACCAGCAAGCAGCGCCCACCGCCTTCTCTCGACTAGGGCGCTATCTCCTCTCGCTGGAGACAATCTGCGGGGGGGTAGGGAGGCAGGCCACTCTGGTGCGGCAGCAGAGGGAGAAGTGGAATTGAAAATGACGCGCGGGGACGTAGCGGCTTGCCCCCTACAGCGGCGGAGGGTGAGTGTCAGGCTGATACGGGTTTGTGGAGGGGAAGGCGGAGGGAAAAAGTCACCTCCTGCCACTCGGCCCCTCCGATGCCCGGGATAACAAATTGCGAGGAAACTTTCGACTTATTTCCAGGGAAATTATCGAGAGGTGGGAGGATTTAATGAAGATTTAGTTGGGCCACCCGAGCTTCAACCACGGCGATCCGGTAATTGAAATCTGCTGAAATGGGGCTGAAGGAGAATTTTTATTTACTTCATATCACAAAATAAGGTATTTAATCTGCGAAATGCATAATTAGCAACAATTTTATTTAATGTTAAGAGCGACACATCTTCAGCTCCCGTACGACAATAATACAATTTGTTTGTAAACGAACCTAAACAGCGAAGCAACCCATAGGCCAAAGCTAAGATCCCATAGAGAAAATCATTTCAATGTATTTGTGGGGCCGCGGTTGGCGCAGCGGATACAGCACTTGTCATCCACCAACGAGTAGAAACTGGCTCAATGCCCGGCGAGGTCACCCATATTTTCACGTGTAGGAATCGTGCCGGGCGGTGTCGCTGGTTGGCGGGCTTTTCTTGGAAATTTTTCCGTTTCCCTATGCCTTTGAATTCCAGTGCCGCTCCATGTACATCTCATTTCATCCGTATTGGCTATTATGACCTCGTTGTTAGGTGTCGCCCAAATTTCTCAACACCTCTCCAATGCATTTGCCTGCAAAATATAGCCAAGGATTTCAGCCCCAATAAATCTGGAAATTGTGAACATTTAAATGGATTCATGCATACGTCCATGCCAGCTGAAGATTTATCGTCATTCTTAAGGGTATTGGCTAACAAAAAATTAAATATTTTATAATTGTACCAAATATTGTTCAACTTGTACGCATTGTAACTGATGACATTTTACTCGAATAAAAAAAATCACTTAATATTTTTAAAAATAATTTGATGTCAAATACAAAACATTTCTGATTTGTAGCAGCCATAATAATAAATACTAAGTTGTAGAAATGAAAAAAAATTACAACCTAAACTAATGAGTGAGCTACTGCTTGCCAGTCATCAAATAACTGTTCATCATGCATATAAAAAAAAGTTAAATTTATGGCCTGTCATTTGCTGTTTACATATGTGTCCCACAGTAGCCCACGATATAATATTACCTTGTAAATTTTTTATTTGTACTACCTAGTATTTGTTGTAATGGCTACACAAAAACAGGAATGTTTCGTATTTACCATCAAATTATTAAAAATATATATATAAAGTGAAAATTTTCTTTCCAAGGAAACTGACAATACGTACAATGCTTACGAGTTGAGCAATGTTTGGTACAAATACAAAATTATTTATCTTTTGGGATCCAGTACTATTAAAGGACAGCTTTTCCAGTTTCTGCAACCTCAAAAAATGATTTTTTTTACATACAGGAACACTTAAAGAAGCAGAATTCGCATAGTCGATATTGACGGACAGTTCAGACTTGGATTTAATATAAGGTTCACATGAAGTGTCGCGAATATAAGCCGAATAGTTGAAACCATTGTGTTCGGCGAGTGACATCGCGTGATGGGCAAGATTTTCATTAGGAATAGTTGGGTGTCTTCCAAGGGAACCAGAGGGACGAAGAATGAACAATTATACTGTCATTTTGTAGTACTCTGTAGAAAAAATGCGAATTAGGAAGGATACGAGAACAGAAGAGAACTAGACTTGATTAAATTAAAAGGAAGAGTGTCTCAAACGAACGAAACTAATAAAATAAGACCAAAACCTCCTGTAAGACAAATATCATCATTAAATACATATTCAGTCTTTTGGCAGAAGATAGTGAATTATTTTATACAGTTTGTTTAGAAACTTTCCATCTGAGCAAATCTGGTGAGGTTTTCGGACCGCTAGTTTCAGTCACATTTTTACTGTGCATATATCGATAAAATGTGTTTGCTATTAATTGAAGTCACTTATTGTCCAAGTATAAATAAAGCACTAATTTTTTAACATAGCCGTGAAAGTTGAGCCAAAATAATGCCAAATATATTGCATATTTTACATCGATTTTTGTAAACAAGCAGAGCCATAAGTATTTATCAATATAACTTACCAGTCCACTTTCCTCTACACGTATATGCAACTAATTTTAATGAGGTACTGGCTGACTTGCATACCACACTAAGGAAGTTAGCAACTTGTGTACAATGCAGACAAGCAAATGCCACCACGCCAAGTTGGGTTTTAATAAGTTTAATCGTTTCATGTATATTTATGCAAGCAGAATTTTAACATCGAGGCGACCATTTTGTAAATAAGTAACATAGAATTACTTTAATTATGCTGTTTGTGATAGTTACATTAGTATGTTAATTTGTTGTGATTCGATTCAGTAGTTTCTGAAATATGATTAAAAAATGCATATTGTATCCAAGGTGACACTATTAAAATTTGGAATAAAATACCAATAAATGAAATTTTAGTCACCGATGTACTGCCGGCATACAAAGTATAGTTTAAGTAAGCCTAATTGTTTTCTAGATATTGCATACGAACCTAATACACATATATACCAACTATAGGTTTCCGATAATTCTCAAATAGTATTTATTTTTATGGTTGTTTACCGCAGCAATGTTAGTGCACAATCAGTTAAAAATTCTGCTGATGTGATATAAAAGAGTATTTCAGGTAATTCTAACTTACAGATTGATGGAGAAATTGCTGAAAACTATCGTATTTAATGCTCATAGAATGTAGAGCCAACTCACCAAGTTTGGAAATATGGCCTGAGATTTATAAATTATGATAAATCAAGCTAAAAATATTTTATGTTAACCATTTTGAAAATGTTTTTGATACACTAAAACCAGGTTCATTTGGCATGGCTTATCATGCCTTGTTTGTATGCTAAAACTGGCGTGAATCGGCTAAGTGATTCCCGAGATATTGAATACTAACTTTTGTGATTTTAGGTAGCTCTTTTTAACAAAACGACGTACAACATGGGACTGCGAACCTCCTGTTTATTATACACAAAGGGCAAACTCAGCACACAAATTTTGGTTGAAATTATTTAGTTGGTTCTTCAGAAGTAGTAAATCAACCTATAAATTTTGTAAGACTATCATTTTGGAAAAAAGTACCGGATAAGTAATATTTCTTGTGGCCTACTATAGCACTACGCGCACACCAAATTTGGGAATAATGTGTAACTCGGTTTTTAGGACGTAAAAACACTATTTTTTAAGGCGATGATATTTTACAATTTTGTGAATTAACATATTAAATTTTCCCAATAAGTACAATCAGCACACGAAGTCTGTTTGAATTTGGTAAATGGCTCAGTAGATATGGTCGTATATTTTAAAATAAGTGCCTTTTTCACTAAGATCATATGTGTTTACGGAGAGTTCCCGTGAAACGTAACCCAGATATTTGCAATGGGCGTCATTTTGAAAATAAGTAACTGACATGGTCGGAACGCATAGAAGTTAGGTTAACAATATAGGCTACGTGTACAGCGATTGGCGTGACTTTATGCTCGGATTCAAAAGTTTGAAAGTGGTACCCACACAGTCACGCAGACAATACGGCCATTTCATAAGCCTATTTTCTTCCTCGGGAACACATTGTCACAACCAGCCCTGGTGTATATTGCAACCTTCCCGAAGACGATAGTGGTTGTCCCTCCCTACACGAAATACGCTTATGGTTTGTACAAGAAATTTCTTGAGAAATATTCTAGCGAAATAAGTCCGTTTCATAACCACGTTTACAGCAAAAACGTACTTTATGAATTACCCATGAACAGGGGGGAAAAAAACGAAACGGAATAAATATTTGCAGTCTGCCCTTTTACATGGGAAGTGAATTGTCTTTGTAAGTTTATAAATAATTATTTAGTGTATGACAGGCCTTAAATACAAGTTGCGATGTAAAATATTACAGTATTGGCAGAGAACTTATCAGAACATTTTGATTTAATGTCTTATTGGAATCAATGTGAAAACAGATAAACGTGTATCCATATGGGTCAGCCACGTAAATTATTAAATTTGTTACGATACTTCTGTACGTAAGACGTTCAAATCAACAGTTCGTTAGCGACGAAATCTATTCATTCTCTTTGTTTAGTGAAGCTGCACGCAGTAGGGACACCTAGTGTCACTTGCGATATTAAGTCAAATTCGTAACATGCAAAACAATGAAATCTGGTAAGGGGACACCGGAGACAGAAAAAAAAAACATACTAGTTACTGTAGCATTGATCAGGACTTCGGGAATCTGAACCCACACGAAATGCGCTACAGTTAATACTGCATAAATGAAGTGAACTGCAAAGTTCTAGGTGTAAATTAGAATCTCCTTTGGACAAGAATTAAATACCACCTCCAAGGAATTATTAAACTATTTTAAATTAACGAGGATTATTGAAGATTGAGCTTATCGCCCTACAAGCTCACCGAATTGGGTGTTTCTATACTTACTAAAACAAACTCGACTTGCTCCTGAAGTGCCTCATGTATTAATCTAATCACAAGTCATATACTCCACAGATGTCAGTCCACGTACTTCTTAAGCGCGCCTTGTCCCTGGCCAAGAAATATTAGCACACTTCTCTCGAATTAAGTGGCATACGAAAAATGCAAATGTAATATTTCTTGGAAACGACATTCTCCCAGCTAATAATGTGTACATGTGTTAAATATATGGCGTTGGTCAATATACGACTGATCGTTTATACACACTAGATGAAACCTTCTGTTTCTGATGTGCCAGCTCCAATCATTACACAATGAATCGTTCTCTTGTAAGACCTGAATGTGTATCTCAAAGACCGTCTGGTATTATCAACACGTATGTTTCGGTCCTCGTTAATGTCGTAGTGTTTATAGTATTTCGTATTATTAGTACAAGGGCCAACAGTTGAATTATGACACACTGACATACAATAGTTTGAAGAGACTTACAACAACAGATAATGTGTCAGTGTTGGACAGTGTTTACACAAGTTTACATAGTCTTCATTCATGTGAGAGGGAGAAGCATATAGTCACCTCATGTTGGTTTTTCTACAGTTAACATACATCATGAGACGCAATATAAAAAGTCGCCCACAAAGCGATAGTTCTGTTACGTTGCCATGCCTTGTTTCTTACCCCTCCCCTCCCACCGTCCCCTACTACCTTTCGAAAATATCGACAAACTTTCTAAAATTAGAATTAGAAACTTTCCTGAACCACGGATTCAACGATTTCCACAAATTGTCCTTTCCTCTCTTCGAAAATATCGACAAACTTTAAAAAAATTGAAAATTTAATGATTCCTACAAACTATTAATGTTCAAAAAATATTGGCATTGAAATAGGCTTACCACAGAATTCTTTGACCATACAGCCTGTAATTAGTAAGAAATATTGAAGTAGGTACAAGTAAATATAATTTTTTTTCAGCCACTTTAAGCAAAGATGCCCTTATGTAATCAATATTGCCTCTTAAATAACACATTTCAGACAGGTGCGTGAATGGAATATTCACATTAAAAAAATAGGAATGTTTGAATTAGGAATAAATATTTATATCAAAAACTCTCGAAAATTAAAATCTACATACATTGACAGATATAAAAGGGAGGCTCCCAGGTGGAATGTTCCAAATTCGACGTAATTTGGTACATGCGCATACCATTGTAGAGCTTGGAAATATGTAGAAATGCAATAATCTATAATTGACAGAACGGCCATCAAAGTGTGTAAGTGGCTCCACCATGCTTATAGTGATAGTGTCACAAGGAGTTTGCAGATTTTTAGACAGTCAACCCGTGAAATAAAGTCACCGAACCTAGAGTATGCCTCGTACACGCAGTAGAAAGTACTAGACGGAGTATGTTGCGGGAGGGGGGGGGGGGATTGTGGGTCTGCATGAGGATGGGTCAACGTATCGAGCAATTTTCTGACATGTAAGGCATTCCGGTGTTGAAGCCAGTGGATATGCGAGGGCATACACTACACGTCGAAGGTTCTGAAAGGAAGATGGCCGTATTACGCATCATACATCACGAATGCCCATGAAATCGGCGCCTGCCATCCTGGCACAGTTACTGGACACTACACAACACTTCGTGTCATTCATCAGTGTGGCTAGGCGACTGGCATCAGCTGGACTACAAGATCGCCATTTCTTCTGATAGATTGCCTTTAACGCCACACTATTAAAAAAAGTTTCCTTCATTTTACAGTAAAGCACTGGTAAAATTTTATCCAGAGGTGCCCGTAAACTCTCCGTAAAATTAAGGACACATTAATTTTCAAAAACGGACTTTCCGTAAAATTCACGGAATCTGTTCGTTAATTCTCTAGTTAGTTTTGTGTACTTCTAGTTTAAATAATTTTTAATACATGTTTTATTTTTATTTTTATTTCTACTGTGCATAAAAAAGATATTTAAACAAGTTAAAATTTTTATACTTAAGCAAGATTTGAACCCAAGTCAAAAAGTTGCAATTACACAACCCTAACCAGTTACCTACAATGTTCACATGGTGAATCTGGTATAACTTTTGAATTTGTGTATTAGCCACAGAAGCAATTTTTTAAGTTTCTGTTTAAGTTAGTATATTTTAAATGTTGCTAAGTGTTACGTACGTACGCCTGTTGCTATTTTAATGTTTGAAAGAACATGTCTTAGTGACATGGATAACCTTAACTGCCGCAGAAACGATAATTTTCTGGTTAAAGTGGCGAAGAAAGTTTCGTGTAGACTCGGCATTGTTCGTACCTGAAACCCGAAGTTATAGGAAATACGGAAATTTTCCGCATTTTGTATTTACGCACCTAACTCCGTTTTTCGTCATTGTGGATTGCGTTTCCGTATATTTACTGCGCATTTTCGTAAAAATATCCGTAAATATACGGAAAATGTTAACAGTGCAGAGCAGAGACGACGGCCTTTGGATTGGTGACGAAACCAAGAGAATGGTGGGACAAGTGACCTCACATTATGCTTAGCAATGAATATCAGTTCTACCGCAAACTACTTATGAATACAGAGGTGAAATAGCCGCTAACAACATGAACTACAGCCAGAACACGCCAGTGAAACGGCTCGCCTGCAGGTGCCCAGTCAATAGTCAACCTTTCGCAGCACGAAGTAGCCAATCAGACGCAAGGCTCGTTCACAAAACTCGCTCAGCCAATTAGAGAATGGGTGCTAGAACTGCCATGCCACTTAGTCTCTGGGTGATTATCTACTCTGAAGTACTGCATTACCACGGATGGCCGTGTGCGAGTATGATGACGACGAAAGGAGAGAGAGAACACATCCTGCCAGCTTTGTGGCGAGACACACCTGTATTAATCTTTGTATCATGGTGTAGTGAGCCATAGGAAATTACTCTAGGCCACATCGTAACAGTGATCTGGGGGACCCTGATATGATGGCACAGTGCCACGCCATCGACATACATCACCCTAGAAGTGATATGATGGAACTCTCATGCAGGTAACATGGACTGTTCTGTACACCAGACTAAGGACAGTGCATGGGAGTAAGTTGTGAAAATATTGAAAGCAGTGATTTTACTATTGAAGACGATTTATTGTGAAAAATCGTAATTTCAAATCAAAGAAGTCTACATATGTACCCAAAATTCATTGTTATAGGCTGTTCACGGTAAAATGAGCACTTTTGGAAGCCCTGTTTAAGATATACTTGTATGCACGCTGTATATTATTCCTCCTAATGTAAAATTAACATTGGCATGGGCCTCATCACTTTATTCACGCGTCAGTCAAGTGAAAATGTGTGAAATAATCATAAAAGAAAATATTTTACAAATATGCTCATTTTTAGACTTCGATGCATAATAAGAAAAGTGAAATATATTATTTAAGTTATCATAAATGGTCACCTGTCACTTTTTATTCGACGGTATGATATGGAACTACTTTTCCTCCATCGTTAACAACTTTACTGGGCGCATGTCACTCAGTGCGCCCGTTAAAATATATGTAGGTAGGAGCAGTGAGTTTTTCGAAGGTTGATTTCAAAAGTGTTCACTTTATCGTGAACAACCTTCACGCAAGCGTAGGCTTTTGCGTTACAGTGTGTTTCTATTGAACGTACAAATCTGACTGCAGTATATGGTTTGCTTATGATAATGCAATTCTAACTAGCTGTGGATATGAAAGTATATGTTTTGTATTAAAGGAACGTTTTTTAATGGCAGGTTTCGCATATCTCTCTTTATAAATTTGCCCATACCTTAAAAACCACTGCCTTGGCGAAAAGAAAAAAAAAAAACACATTTGTTGAGAATTTAACGATCCTTAATTTTTATAAGGTATTTTGTTCGTTAGGGTTGTCTAGAAAAAGGCAAAAAATCTGTTTTGGCTGGCGTTTTCCAATGTGGCAAATTTTCTCCAAAGAGATCGATGGCGGATTTTACATATATTATTAATGACATTACTCTGAACATTTTTTCACAAGAATAATTTATTTTGCAATTATTTGTGGTTGAGCCTATTTTTGAACTAATTTTCCTGTACTGTTATGCCTTAAGTTTCCTTAAAAGCATAGTTGGCTGTCATATTCAGTTTTTTGAAAGGAGTGGAGACTGGAGTGGACTGGAGTGATGTGGGCGTCTCTTGACGCCAAGGTCTTGAGAAGCGATCAGTCTGTGGAAGTTATAGCCACAAATTTAATATCATATGTACTACTCATGACCTTCCTCAACACTATATAACCATTATGCATTGAACTTTCTCATAAACATATTTGCCTACCATTTTTGTGATTCACAGAAGTTGTAGCTACCAAACTGATATTATAGACAACACTCGCTACCTCAAACAAGGCTATGTGCTCTGCTATGCCTAAAGCTATCTTATAAGCATAGTACGCTGCCATTTTAAATCCAATGAAGTTATAGTCATATAATTCATACTATACAAACACTTGCAACTTTAAACAATATCGTGTGATCCACTATGACGTAAACTTTCTTATAACTAGTCTTATAAGCGTAACTTGCCTAACATTGCATTGTCGAACATTTCAAACGATGTTATTAGTATAGTTAAAATATGTGTTGCAAAACGAAATGAATAAACTATTGTCTTGTAATAGAGAACAATAATTTGCACATAAAATATGTTGAGATTAAGTACTTATTACTTATGATTCTTAGCATGGTGTTAGTTCCTTATTAATAGATTTTCTGAGGAATGTAAGATGTGCAGTAGAGAAAAATCTCATGAGGAGGCTCAAGGCACTATGAACCCTATCGGCTCAATGGAAATAGCGAGTGCTAAATATTATACGAATTTGGTGACTATAACTTCAAAGGACCGAAAATGGCAGCCCGCTATTCTTATAAGCTGGATTAAGGCATAATGTGCCACACCATCTAGTGCGTCACTGGGACTATTGTATATGATACGAATTTAGTGGCTCTAACTTTAATGGATTTAAAGTGGCAGCCAACTAAACTGATGTCAGCTTAAGGCATAGTGGAGAAAATTGTCTAGTTTCATGTACGCTAGTGTTGTTTATATCATTTTTGTAGACACAACTTCAATGTATCAAGAAAGATGGGCCTCTACGCGGTTATAAGAAAGCTTAAAGCAAAATGGACAGTATCACTGGATGGAAGTCATTATTGGTGACTATAATATAACTGTGAGGGCTATAACTCCAATGTATCGTAAATAGCAACCAACTATGCTATTAAGAAAACGTAAGGCGTAATAGGCCATATTGCTTTGATCAAAGTCGGGAGTGATACCTATGATATAATTTTTTTTTGCTATAACATCAACAGATAAAGAATAGCAACAAACTATGATTATAAAATGTGCGATGTCAACTTGATCAAACTCAGGAGTTGTACATTGGTTAGCACCTATGCCTCAAGGAGACATAACGATTCATATTGCCTTGTTGTAAGTCACAAGTGATACGAACAATACGAAATTGGGGGCTATAAATCAAATGGCTAGAAAATGACAGCCAACTATATTTATAGAAAGACGGAAGGCATAATTGAATATATCACTTTGTTGTAGGTTAAAAGTATTAAAAATGAATGAATTCGAGGGCTAATATTTCAGCGGATAGCTAATGGCGGCCAACTATGTGTAGAAAAAGGCATAAAATTTAACTATCCATATCGCATTGACGTACGAGTGTTACCAACTGTATGAATTTGGTGGAAACAAATTCAATTGATCGGAAATGCCAGCTAACTGTGCTTGAAAAAAGGCTAAGGTCATAATACTTTTTTCCATCTTACACGAGCTGGTCTAGGTTTCATGCGCTTAACATCAGCATTCGCTCAGCAACTATGTCGTTAAGTTCGTGTGGTTTTGACATGTACATACTGTACTAAAAATTGTGTCTAACAAGTACGAATAATAAAAATTTGTGTTGCTATACAGCATTCGACCTGAAAACACTATTCCAAAAATAGATAAAATGTGGTATGCCATATGCGTACTAGAATGCCCATGGTAATAAAATGCGATATGCACAAATACAGAATCAAATTTTCCGATAATCGAATGCGTCTTTATATGTCGCTTGATATATTTATGCCTTTATATTTTGAAAGTGAAATACAGAATTAAATACGTAACTTTTATTTATAAAAATATGCTTATGTATAATCGATTGTTGTCACATCATATTCAAACTCGCCTTGAAAATATGAGTCGACTAACATATCGCTCAATAAACTTATCTCTAAAAGTTTTCAAAATTTAAATAAGTTAAATTTAAATAAACATCAATTTTCTGACTTTTTATGTTGATGTTACTGAATACAATATGACGGGTGGACTCTCGGTTCCCGATTGTCATTTATAATAAGATGAGTCATGAAGACAAATTGAGGGTCAATTCTTTAATAGGGAATTAAAGGTCTAACAATATAAACAGAATAATGAGAAATAGGTATAAATATATTAATGTGATACTTATGCCATTTTACAGGGAATCCCGGTATATTTAGAAGAAGGGAGGACATTTCACAGGGAAAAACGTGACATTTATGGGGGTTTTGCAGGAATTTGGAACAAGTTTTAACCGAAAAGGATGATGTTGGCGTAACTTAAGTTCAATGTCAAGAACAAATCCAAGATGGCAGACACAAGATGTTGGATATCCTGTGACGTCGTCCAAGATGGCGGACAATCCGCACATCGGCAACCGGCAACTGTTATCCAAAACCCTACTGAACCTATCAACTTATTGCCGATATAATTTCGCCGTTTTTCTTGCCCCAAAATGCTACAAATACAAATGAGTAGAAAAGAATGTTAGTAGTTTTGAAATTCAAAAGTGTCAAATACGTCTTTAATGAATGCTTAATATTTCTTTAATTCGATTAGAAATCGGCGTTGTTTTTACTCCAAAGTGTTATTCATAAATATAAATTCCCAAAAATCAGTTGGAAGTTTGGAAATTCAACGGAAGGTGAGTAAGATGGGGTAAAATTGGTTGTTTTCCTTGAATCTTCAGTAAAACGTAAGCCTAATGTTTCGTCACTTTGCTTTTTTGCTTTACAGTGGGCCCTACTACAAATACAAATGTTTTAAAATGAATTAGAGATTTTTCAAAATTCAATATCAAGGGGTGGAAATGGGAAAATATGTTGACATAGGAGAAAATATGATTTTACTGATTCCTTGAATACTTCTTAAATTATATGGTATGGAGGCGCATTCGGTTCAGAAGACAGCCTATTTAAGCTTCTAAAAACAAACTCAATATGCTTGGAAGAAATTTTTTGATTCGGGACTGGGAGGTGTAACCACGAGAGAAAAATATGTTCAATTACTGTCTGCCACTTAAATTCGATTACAAATAAGAATTCCCGAAAGACGTAGCAACGGGGAATATATATATATATATATATATATTTCATTATGTGGAATATATATATATATATATATATATATATATATATATATATATATATATATATATATATATATATATATATATATATATATATATATATATATATATATATTCCACATAATGAAATTCATGTGTGCAAAGAAACAGTGACAAATTGAATTACAGATGGGAAAAGTCGCAGGCGACAGCTAGGCTTAACTAATTTCTTTGCTACGCTTGCAACAATTTTCCTTTGTTTTATTGCCCTCTGTAAATGAGCATCTGACATTTTACGTGCTTCCAATTTTTATTAACTGCCATCTTCCATTTTCTAAAACCGACTCGTGTAAACAAAAGGTCAGATCTTTTATGACGGCTGTAGCATTAAAACTTTTAATGAAGTCACGGCAGGAGAGACATATTGTTCCATTCATTTATTTATGAAATTTATAAACAGTGACAATGTTTGCATCAAACTGGATGAAAAGTATCTCGACGTGTTAAGTTGCTTCGCCACAAGCATTTTCGCCTATGGTAGGTTACAAAAATGAAATTTTAACGTTATCGCGTTTCTTTTCGCGAAACCTATTTGCTTTATTCTTTATATTGCCTCTTCTTTAGCAGGTTACATATGTTAGAAATTCTCCCAGTTATATATTAAACTGTTGGGTAACAGTATCTTAATGAAACTAACATATGCGCTTTGATGCACAAGTAGACAGTAGCTTAAATGAATATAGGAGTGTCCGAATTCAAACAAGACATATGAAAGCGGAGGAATCAATAAATCTAAAAAACTATTTGGTTTTTTTACAATAAATGTCAACATAAGAAGTTATTGTACGGTATGTTGTCACACCCCAATTTTTACGTCAGTTGTGTACATATTTTATTAATATATTTAATGTTTATTATTTATTATTTCACACTTTAATGTCTGTTTGTTTGGAATGCTATACCTACGTCAAGGATTGTTCTTTTTTTCTTTTAAATTATTATTATGTTTTCTTTCTCACACTAGGTAGGAAGTTGCACATAGAATGAATCGTGGAAATTAAAAAATTTATAAGGTTAGGATCTTAATTAGTTAGAACTTTTAATTTATTTTTGTAATTATAACTTCATTTCGTGTATTTTGGTCTCATTATGTGATTAATTCTGTTTTTTTAATATTATAATCTTCAGTCAGTAGAGAGACCTCTGAAGTCACTATTCATTGTAAATACAGTATATATTTCTAGGAGATAGAAGCCAACGCCTGCATAATGTATGTATGTATGTTGTCTATGGTGGAAGAAACAAGCTAACATTTTTTGGATTTAAAAATACTCGTTGTGTGTTTTTCGTTTTGAGAGGTCTACATTTGTAAGGACACCTGGATCTTCGCACCTCATTGAAACAGATAAACACTACCCATTATTAGCCAGCAGATCAATTTTTAAGTTATGCCTGCTGCAAACCCGAGAGATGGAGTCATGTCAACTGAGCTAGACACACATAGGATTTTAATTCTTTTAGTTTAAAGATTAGGTGTTTGCTTGTTTACTAGTTGTTCTGCCCAGCCAGTTCACAGACCGGGCATTAATATTCAAAAGTAAACTCATTGATATTACCTGTTTCTTATGACATAGCTGAACTTATTCTTAATTTAACAGAATTACACTCTTAGAGTGATTAAACTTATATGGGGCTTAATGATTTAATGGATATCTTCACATTTCAACAGAACGGCTTGCCCACCGTGAGAGCATATAAAATATTGGTACCTTGCCGCAGCTTATAACAGAATGGCGACCATCCGTGAGGCAATTACCGCAAGGTTTTAGCCATACACATAATCTTTCAATGTGTAAAAAAAAAATAGGCGAAAATCTGTGATGTTCCACAATCGATGCTATTCTCTATTTACGCATGATAGAGTCAATGTATGTTGAAATTTAATTTTGTTATCTTAAATTCGGATTTCTGTTTTTGTGTAAACTTCCGTGCTAACGCAGTTCATAAGTTAAAATTGTTTCATAGAAAACGGAACGACTAATTACATTTACAATGGTTTCAACAATCAAGCAATCTTAAAACAGCCTTGATAGACAATAGTGAATATATAATCAACTTTTGATTTTGGTGTCAGAAATTTACGAAATTAATTACTGCTATGTTTGTTTTACAACATAACTGTAAATGTACTTTTTTCTTCCACTTAGAGTTCATTCGAAAATTATTTCCTCATATTTCTTTTGAGGCACCACAATTTCCAGGTTATTCTTTCCTTGTCGACTTGCCAAACTCGTAACAAAAATAACGCTAGAAACAGACTAGCGTGTTGGAACTATGTCAGAAAATAAAATGTCCCCACTTGTCATTTGTCGCTGTTGTTAGTAGGCTAGCTTGTCACTTGCCAAGCTGCCAAGTTTGTGGCCTTAAGTAATAGCTTTCTTGACTCTATTATAGTCACTGTTATTGTCACAAAATTACGAAAAATTTCTGCCTAGGGGTTAGTTGCGACCAACACCCGCAGGTTCCTCTCAGATGACATACATAGTACGCTAAGTATAAAGAATGATTCTAAAATAATTTTGAAAAGTTCCACAACTAATTCGTTTAAACAACATAAATAATATATACTAAAAAAGGAGCACAGGCATATGCTACTTAAAAGCATTGAAAAAAAACAGGAATTTCGTCTAATCTTTGTTCTTGATAAGGTAACCCGGAACACCACGACATTTTTGTACGTTTTGAAAACAGTTGTTCGAAAACTATTTGTCAAAATTTTGCTTGTGAAACTACACGTGAAATGTTGTTACACGCTCGCTGCTTCGCATTCCGTGCAAGATCGGACATGTGTGAAGGTCACGCATGTATAGACTGTTGTGGGTAAAACGAGCACTTTTGAAAGCCCTACTAAGATCTACTTGTATGCACGTTGTGTATGCTTCCACCTAATGTAAAATTAACATTGCCATGAGCCTCATCACTTTATTCCTACGTCGGTCACGTGAACTGTGCAATTATTAGAAAAGTAAACATTTTATAAATTTGCTAATTTTTACACACTTAGGTGTTACCAAAAAACAGAAAGCGAAATATATAAATCAACGTATCACAAATGGTTACCTAACACTTTGTATTCGATGTTAACATATGGAACTAATTTCGGTTCATCGTTACCAACTTCACCGGACGCATGTAGCTAAGCGCGCACGATAAAATATATGCAGGCACGGGCAGTGACATTTTTCTAAGGTTGATTTCAAAAGTGCTCTCTTTATCGAGAACAGCCTTTAATCTAAGAATGGGCGGCGAACAAGAAGATCAACTTCCACAGGCTTGCCGCAGCGCGTGGCCCCGCGATACATCTTTTGCAGCTTACGCTCCTTACCTTCCGCTGATTGAATTTCCGTGTTTAACTGAAGAATTTTCTTGTAGTTTCGCTGCCCAATTTCTCTCAGCGTGACTCGGGGCGGGTCGAACTTTCCAGGTCAAGGTCAGCTAGTATAAAAGTGTGACAAACTCCCGAGCCGAGAGTTGTTAGGGGATGAGTGGCTGGAGTTTAAGCGACAGACGACAAGCGAGTAGCGAGAGAAGTGACCGGCGGGAGGAAAACCTGTGAATGCGAGCATCAGTGCAGCGAAGAGTGCGATTGGCAACCTGGACTATTGGCCTGGATGCGTGAGTGAAAGACATTACAGATGATGGCAACAGAGAGAGAGAGAGAGAGAGAGAGAGAGAGAAAGTGTGTTAATGATGATTATGAATAAATTGACTATATAACCAAACAGTCATTAAAAGGACATTAGTTATAGACAAAATACATGCTAAATAAGTGACTCGCTGAGAAATAAAAAGAGTAATAAGAGAGATACATAGATTAATGCTGTACATAACGGCTGTGCGTATAGCTTAAAAATTAAATTTAGTTGATTTATTTTTTGTTAGACCTCCACCCTTACGAACTCTTGTAACGGTATTATATCTCTAAAATGCACTTTTCTTCTAAAAAAAAAATACAAAACTAATTGTTTATCTCTATATTTATAATACTTGCTTGTTTAAATGCAACATTGGTAATAGTAGGAGCGGGGGCGTTTCACCTCTCTTTTGATTAATCAGATCATCCCTTTTTATTAAACTGATATCCAAAGTGATAATCACTAATCCGATTTTAATCCGATCAAAAAATTGTTAATCCTTAATACTAATACGATTAAATCGGTCATGTTTGATAAAATAAATTTGATGAAAAAGTATAATCAAATTTCATTGATGAAATCTTTTTTAAATTTTGTCCATGGGCATACTTTATTTTCTTTCTTTCTTTTTGTATTGGGGGATGGGGGGTAGCAGGATCTCTGTACAATTTGACGGCGTGGTGTCCTGGAAGCGACTGACTAGAGTGGTAGGTTGCAACATGTTATGTAGGTGTTGAGTTTAGTGCAAGATGTGCTAAGGGGAATTTTTCTTATTTTTTCAAATTTTGATGTGTTTGTATGGATATTGGTCGTTGATGTTGGGGTTAGATAAATGACTGTGTAAGATACGTCCTGTGCGTAAAGTATTGAATAATAACACCATAATAAAAACGAACGAACACAAGTATGTGACTATCACTAAACGAAATCTAGCTAGCCAGTATGAAATTACACAAGGCAGAGTTTTTAAACGAAATATGTTTCAAACGAGTTCTTCGTATGAATAAATTTCATGCATCGAATCACAAATTTGAAACGAAAACAACTATGTGAAAAATAATAAGTGCAATTACGTGAGTCTTAAACGTAACGTGATTTACTACTCCGAGCTTAGAAATATAATTTACACGAGAGAGTAGTATAACGAACGAGCACAACTACGTGAATATGACAATTATATGAATATGGAATTAACGATCTACAACAAAATGTCCCTATAAATTAAACGAACAAGATATATATGATGCCTCTCGCACATACCTTACAGATCCATCTGGCTGTGAGACTGGCGAGGCGGGAGTTTAGAAATGTAATCTACACGTAAAAAGAAATGAATGAATTAACACGCATGATAAAATTGCACCTCTCCCAAAACACATCTGTCCAACTGCGAGAAGGAATAATCTTAGTATATGATTTGCGGAAACTTATAAGCTGTTACGTGGAGCGCGGCCGAAGTCCGTTCATCTCGGAGGTCACTTGTTGAATGAGTGGATGGTATGATGTACGCCTGTTTACATACATGGAGCTTGAGGGCGAGTATAAATTAACAACTACCAGAAAATCTACCAGGCTACTATTAACGACTTGATTCGTCCTACAAGTACGTGAATGTAGAAAAGTGAATAATTAAAAAAATAATGGACATATTACAAATTTTTTCCATCAAGTCTGTGAAATAGAGTGCACTAGGTAACACAAATGCGAGTTGAAAAGGGTACTAATTTTCGTATACCGAGCTCACAAACTTACTTGAGACGATTATAAAAATAATGGATGCACTATATCAGCCTATCACAAAAGAATTTACAATTTCCGATAAATTAAAAAATATTTCACACTATAGTTTACGAATAATGTGAACGAGATCTGGACCCCGGAACAAATTATATTGCTTAACGAAAATCGCGGCTACCACATTCCGAAGGCCGGTGAAGACGAGAGAGTGCTGTTGAGGTAGACATCTGTCTAGTCCAAGCTTCTATGAACAACTAAAGATGTCGGCGGACAGCAGGAAACCTCCACGTTGCTCTGCCCAAGGTTAACTGCTCCATACAGCCCTACCCCTTCACCCCTCGCCAGAGCGACGGGTCCTGGAGTCATTCACCCATCTTCCCCGATTGTCAATTTTTCGCCACTGAGGCAAGATGGTGACGAGTTGCTAGAGAGCTTCACATCGCCCCCGCTCGCCTGTATACATTCCCTACTCTCCACCCCTCGCCAGAAATATGTGACCATGTCCACACACCCCCAACCACCCTCCCTTCACCGTCAGCCCAGAACACGTCTTTTGTCCGACAAAAACTTCAGGGACTCTTCAACTGCTAGACGCCCCTCAAGACACCAAGTTGGACTCGTCCAAAATGTTTGTTTGTTTGCATAAACTACTCTTTACCCATGAATTGTGAACTCTCCCGAAAATCTGCCCTATCCGGTTTTGTGAGAGGACGAGTTTTTCCTCAACCAACCCTGCCCCTGACTCGCCATACCTGGAGCTGGTCAACAACCTTCAAACCTTTGTGCGCTAGGGATGTTTGAAAAATTCTTGCATTTAGAATCTCAAGTGTTTGAACGTTTGCTGCAAATAAATATATTTTAACAACTCCCTTTATTTAATTATTGCACATAATTGGGAGAAAATGTAAATATACTACCTAATCACGATCTAGTCGAATGAATAATCCATATAAATTTTTCACATAATGAATAAATCTAGGAAAGATTCGAGTCCCAGCAACTTCGTGGAAGAAAAACAATGAAACTAATACTAAGTTACTTAACACAAAAACAGTTTATCGATCCGAAATAATTCTAACAAAAACTTCGTCGAAAACATATCGTAGAGAAAGTTTAAAAAAATTCTCGTAGCGAAAACATGTAGACTAGCTTCGGAAAACCATATTTTCGAATATTAGCAGAATAACACATGCATTATTTAAAAGAAATAATAGACGTGCGCAAACTTTAAAATAACAGAAAAGATTTCTACACTATAAGCTATTGAAATAAAATCTCAGCGACTCCTGTAATTAACACTACTAGAGAAACTGAATTCAAACGTTTATCAATGATTATTTAAAAGAAATAATTTTATTAACACGCCAAAAAATATTCTAACTCCTATTATATTTTATGTTAAGAAGGCTAAATACGGGAAAAACGGAAATATTTCGAAGAATATTGCTATGAAGACTGTGAGCAAGGAAACGTGTATGGACCTGCTTGGAATGGTCCATACACATGTGTTTCCGAATTGGTGATTGCATTTTCATAAGTTATTGGTTTTTCAACATCATCTATGTATTCCATTTCTATTAACAATATATCCTAATTCTTTTAAATACAATTCATTGCTTCATGTTAACTTCACTGGTATCTTATTTGAAGTGAGCATTTTATGTTGGCGTTTATGTCGTTTTATACTTTCTTTCTTCGAAATACGTTCCTTAGTGACATATTTCTTAAAAAAACCATCTATGTTATGTTCGAGTTCACTATTATATACAATACCCATTATAACTGTAATGTGCAACAGAATGCAACAGTTTATGTAGCTTTTTTAAAATGTAAACGAATGCTAATTTCTTCGTTTCTAAAATTAATCAGTTTACCATCTTGTTCGACAATTGTAACTACTATTTTATCAATGCGATTTACTATTACTGGAAGCTATACCAATGTATTTGGTTTTTTAAAATTTTTATGTCCTGGACCCACATCACACGTGAATTCATGTATTGTATTTGTCAGTTTTCCATTCAAATATGAACCATATAAAATATTAAAATTCATACGACATACATTTACAGACAATATATTGACCTGTTTTGATGATTTGTGGAATTCATTAATGGGGTATACACTCCATTCATAACCTAACATGTTTGCAATTGAATTGTATTCCAAGAAATCGGTATCGATGTTACTATACATTGCATTAGTTAACGTATTTGGATTTCCACATAATCGGAAATGCACATCTTTAATGAATGTTTCAAGCTCATCCAACTCATAAGATCCTACCGGTATCACAATCTTGTATGTTTTCACTAATATCAGCTGTAAATAATTGGTTATGCATATCAATGTTTGGTATGTTGTTGTAAGTAACAAATTCTATTAGAATTATTTGCTATTCTCCATCTAACTCCAACACAGGGAAATATACCACACACAAATGCGACAAATTCCAATTAATATCATTATAATTGACATATTACTAATATGTTTTACTATTACAATTACTTATAAAGCCTATTTATAGCCAAAAATCGCAAACATAAATGTCCGCAATTGATTTCATTTGGTAATTGTTCCACTTTATAACTGTACCTTAGTTGCATGTTTTTTAAAATAATTACATATTTCAATTGGAGGACCTAAATTTGCCAAAACTGTCATCATACAATGATTGATTTACATTTTTAATTAATGTAACCCAATGTGTTCCTTCATTTTGTTTCGAATCTAAATTAACAATCTTATATTCATGAAGATTTGGTTTCTTTGGTAAATCATTTCTCATATACACACCTTGGAAATAGGGAATATCCAGTTTCTTTACAAATACTATAATATATTTGTTTGTTAATGTATGTTTTGGAAGACTATTTAGGATTTTCTGCGCTTTTTCCAGGTTTGAAGTTTTTTCGTCCTTGTCCAACTTTATAGGGTTTCAAATACATTCCTTTACCTTTTGATTTAACTGCTCTACTAATTGCCGAAACTCCTCCGAGGATTGATCCAAGAGCTGTTAATGCAGGGAATAGGAAAGGGAATGATTACTGTTTTCTTTGTTTTCCGTTTAGTTTTGTATTTTAAGCCCATGCCTCTCTTCACCTTCGCATGCTTAACTTTATCAACAACCCAAGCTCCAAGCTTTTTACCTATAGATGTAGATGAATTCTTACTTATATTTGCTGCTTTATCAGCTAGAATTGTATCCACTATATGTATTTCTTTAAAATAGTTTGTTCGATTGTAAACTATATTGTGTTCTTTATACGCGGTATCCAATTAATTTATTCCTTGATACTTCCGTGCTAAACGCTTTTACATTTCTATGTTACATCAATATGTTACTATACATTAGATAACATTACAATTCATTATGTTGCAATATATTACAATACATAACATTGGTACATTATAATACATTACCAATGTTACAATACATTGTGTTAGTATGCTATATTATGTTACAACACATTACAATGTGTTATGTTAGTATGTTATATTACATTAGAATACATTACATTATTATGCTTCAATATGTTACATCAGTACATTATATTATGTTAGAATGTGTTATGTTGGCATGTTACAATATATTATGTTGGTATGTTATGATATGTTACATTGGTATGTTATGATACATAACTAATGTTACATTAGTATGTTATATGTTACTATACATTACAATGTGTTACATTGGTACTTTATGATTTATTGTGTTAGTACATTACAATATGTTATACTGTATATTTGTGTAGAAATGAAGGTTTAAAACAAAATGCATATCTGCCGGTAATTATAAATATGTAAGAAAACGTTATTGAACAGAAACATGGTATTCTTTTACCATCAAATATACATTGTATATTAAGCAGTCCTTCTTCATGTCTAAAAACTTGTGTTATTACGTCGCTATTGGAGCATCCGAATGGACTTAAATTTGAAAACGTAAATGTGTTTTATAAAACAATACAACAAGAGAAATGTCAACAATTAGTGAGCATTTTATCATAAATTGAAGGAATGCAATATATACCATTTACAAATAAAAAAGATATAGTGCCTCCAAATGAAGGATTACCCAATTCCGTTTTTATTTTTGACGATATTTGGTGAGAACCGCAGGGTGAAATAAAGCAATATTATAGTTTTGGTCGACATTCAAACATTGATTGTTTTTATCTATCACAAAGTTATGCACGTATACAGAAACATAATTTATCCAATGATGCTAATATGGTAATTGTATTAAAAATTGATAAAATGAATATGCAACATATTTACAATGATCATGTGTTAGACAATGTGACATTTGCAAAGTTTAAATATATGTGTTTTTATTGTTGGAAAGAAAAATAGTTTTTTCAGTGATTATACCAACACCTATATTAAGGCATATATAGATCTGTTTTGACAGTTTTTTTACTTCCAGGCGAAAAACAATGAGTATTTCAAAGTTTGGACATAGTTGTATAAAACATAATCATTGCGATAGCTGTTTAACCAAAAAGCACGATAAGAATAGTGATTTGAATGGACATATATTACATCATATAGGTATGGCTGTGAAAGATACTGATGTGGTAAATAATCGTTATGTGGAACACTTAACACTATTATGCTAAATGTATTTAAATTCCAATCGAACGATATTCAAAATAAATTAATCAAGTTAGTTGATTTCAATGATAATGTTTATAAACACACTACTGTAATTGCAAACATATTGCACTGATTTCCAGAGCAATGAGTTTAGAATATAAAAAACATTAGAATGGATTTTCAGGATTTTAACGATATGACAAACATAGTTTTTACAACACAACTTACAGAAATTCAAGGAAATACAAGAGTTATAATTAATGAAGTGGCAAACAATACTATTACAAAACAACTTGAAAAACGAATGGAACAAATAACACAATATATAAGAGATTAATTGATTAATAAAACATTTGGTTGAGTATGCAAACAAATTTGAGAAAACAAAATAATGATTTGGAAACACAAATAAAACATTTTATCAATTATTTTAAAGCTAAAACTTTAAGTCAATTAGATGCTGTTTTAAGTAACATGTATAAGATTGTAAAAGATAAAACTAATCGACCGACTACATCAGTTAGAAAAGCAATGACTTAATTCATACATAAATATATTGAATTGAATGTAATATAATCAAAACATGTCTGCCTCTGCTTCATAATTACATAATGTCATATCTGCTGTGAAAGAGAAATATTTACAAGACAAACGAGCTGGTATAGAATGGGATGTTTTAAATGATGAAATATTTAAACCTGTTATGAGTAGAGTGAATACATTGATTTCTATGTTGAATAAACCTAAAGAAACACCTTTGGAAATTAAACCAGAAGAAGAACCTTTAACAAAGAAAAACAATCTCTCTCTCAACTAACACAAAGTTATTTATCTTTACAACATTCTTCACCTCTGCACGATATGACATTTGGTGTTTGTCGACATGAAAATGTCTGGTTATTGGGAGATTCTGTAATTAAATCTTTGACTGACTATAAAATTAAAATAGGTGATTATGTAACTGATGTCAGTGAATGAGTGTTTGAATTATTGTTTAAAAATTTTCCAAATGGATATTCTGACACCCATTTACAGAAATATAAATAACTTATTCATAGGACGAATGCTAATATTCGTTCAGGAGACTAAAATCACCCGAAAATACATTTAATAAATGATATTGTCAGAAGTGGAATATATAAATATGAAATTGACAACCACTATTCACCTGTATATTGGAATAATCCTAATGAATTGGTCGATAGATTAAAACTTCTCATTGTTTCGAGATAGTCTGGGAATAATTCATACAAACGAAATTGTTTCTATTACTGAAGGGTTGAAAGAATATGATTATATTACCAATGAAGTTTAGTAAGATTGCTCAAGAACTTCATGCTCCTGCAAGGATAAGATATTCTAAAAGAAAAGTTATAACTCATGGTTAAAATGAGCTTTTTCAAGCCCATTTGTGTGAACTGACATTGCATTCCACATACAATAAGATATACAAATATATTTTAACTGCAATAGATGTTGACTCGAAATATGATTGGGGTATACCTTTGAAAAACAAAACTGGGAAACAGGTTACTGATGCGATGCAGATCATTTTGCAAGAGAGAAAGCCCAATTTGCTCCAAACCAACAGAGGATCTGAATTTTTTTTACATCTGTTCCAGAAACTAATGATCGAATGTGGTATTAATCACTACACAGCATATATGGAGCTTAAAGCTAGTGTTGTGAAACATTACGAAAAATCGATTAAACAGTTAATATATAAACATTTCACATCGACGGGGACTTACAAATGGGTTGAATTTTGCCTGAAAGAGTTAAATTCTATAATTCCAGATATAGAACTATCAAGATGGCTCTTAAAGAAGTTATGGGTAATAGTTTAATGAAAACTATATATAATTATGTTATAATCATCGACGAAAGAAAACCAAAGTTCAAAGTTGGGGCATTTATACGTATCTCGAAGCAGAAAGGAATCTTTAAGAAAAAACTTACGGTGAATTGGTCTTTTGAAATATTAAAAGTTTTTCCAATTAGATAAAAACATCCCAGAATGTATTACCTTGAAACATATGATGGAGAACCAATAAAAGGAGTACTTAACGAACATGAAATGCAAAAAGTTACTTCTCCAAATGAATATTTTGTTGAAAAATAATTAAAAGGGAAAAAAGATTTGTCCTTGGTTTGATGCAGGGGTTTCTCAAAAGCACACAATGCATGGATTAAGAATCAAGATCTTAAAAGATTGTAATATAATGTCTGTAAAATTATAATACTAAATAAAAGATTTTAATTATATTTTATGTGTTTTTTTCATTTAATAAACCTCTGGACGGGAATTGGATGTCCGATTTGTGTAATCAACCCCCTTGTTGATTGGATTAGCATTTGAACGATAATCCAGTGTGATTAAATCCTTTTAAATTGTGATGTCATTCACATTTAGTTGACCATCTGTTACATTTGATATGTAATTCAATTGGTATCTGTGATAATTTTATAGTTTCAATTTTTATAACAAAAAGTTGTATGGTGTAAATAATTTTTGCAGTCCAAAATTCATAAGTGTTTTTAACGGCGTAAATGATTTTGATGTACACTACTCTGACAGTGTAAGATTCCAAGATTTTAAAAAAGCTTATTTAACCTGTACATTTGTTTTCCCACACATAAACATTTAAACTGGACTTAAAATTCAATGCACTATTGTTCACTCTGTCCGCTTGCTCTAAACGTGTAGCTAGGAAACATAGACTAGGTGTGCTATGTCAAGAAAAATTTTTGTGATAAGTGGAGGCGAGCTGCAGTCATGGCGATGCACGTCGTTGGTTGAAGTTAGTGGGTGGGCCTGGGGTGGAGGGACGGGGAAAGTTCTACTGCTGTTGCTCATGCGCGGAGGCGATCACCAGACACTGCACATGAAGGGAAGATTGTCGGGTTGGTCAGAGGAAAAGGAGCTGGTTTCGATAGTGGTGCATGTTGTGGACTGTGACACCTTTCTGAACCATTCTCTCATTCTCTCACCCGCTTTGTGCTATGCACATCTCCCACCTGTGCATGACCCAAACTCCCAGCATGCGCATGGCTCAGCCCGATGCTGCTCCAACTACACGCGATTCACCATCATTGACTCTCGAAACCTAAGTTTTGATCGCTCCTGCACACACTCAATTCTGGGCTATCTGTTACCTGGTATTGTCCACGAGGTTTTAGATTGACTCAACCCCATATCTTTTGTAAAAAAAAAAGACGTCTATAGTCGACTACCTTTCCCAAATAAATTTGGAAGTAATTAGTTCTCAATATAGAATAATACCCTTTAGCGAGATTATATTATATTTTCCTATATGATAGCACTGTCTGAAAATTCTGGGCTAGGAAAATCTACATGTGAAATGAATATTTTTGTCTGCTAGAGAAATAAATATATGTCTCATATCAATACTTGTAAAAAAACCTTTTTTTACGAGTGAATAAAATATGTCTTTTTGATTACTTGTAAAAAAAACAGTTCTGTGTTATCGAGTGAATCAGATATGTCTTGTATTTCTGTGTGGTTTTTTTAGTTTATAAGTTTCCTGGATTATAGTTAATAGTTGTTCGAATTAAAAAAAAAACTGGGGCTTATATTGGGAACTTGGTTTCAGGGATTTAATTTTTTTTTCATTTCACTGCTCATATAGTCAACCTGTTGCATAAGGTTGAAACGATAGCAATTCAGACGAAATTTCTCGGGGTATGCATTCAGAGAGCTACGGGCCGGCTGGCCAAAGCAGGGAACCCAATACTAGAAAAACACATTCTGAATACTATAGCGGGGGAGGGTTGCATTTTTGTGAAACAGATACTGCAGGGGCGCCAACTCACAAAATAAATACGAAAAAGCTTTCTCAGGGCTGAAGCTGGGGTGTGTAAAACAGGTTTTTGCGAACACCAGGCTGGATCTATGGTGGAGCTCTTCAGAAAACCTAAATTTCAAGGCAAGTCACCTTCTGACTAGGAGTGAGAGGGGTTCTTGACCCCCAGGACCTCGCAGACGTGGCTTGGCGGGGAGGGCGTGCATGGGGTGGCTGTCACCATTACTCTGGGCTCAGGTTAGTCCTGAGGGATGGGGGGTGGGAGGGGATGGCTATAAGAAGACAGCCACTAATCTGAACGCATCTACCCAGTTGTCGCCATCTTGATTCAGTGGTGAATTACTCCCAGGGCCTCGCTGACACTGCTAAAAGAGGATGAGTGTAGGGGTTGCTGGCATCCTGGACTCTGGCCGGCTCTGAGGGCGACAAGTAAAGGGTAATGATGGGTGGTTGGGGAGGGAGTGGTGGCTAGAGCCAAGCAGGCCCCGATCTGAACGTACCTAGGCAGTCAATGCCATCTTGCTATATTGCCGAAATTATTTGACAATCGCAGTCAGCCTGGGGTAGCACTCAGGCGAGGGGTGGATGTGAGGGTGTAGGGAGCATTGACCTTGGGCAGAGCGATGCGGAGGTTTCCCGCTGTCCGCCGACATCTTTAGTTGTTCATAGAAGCTTGGACTAGACAGATGTCTACCTCAACAGCACTCTCTCGTCTTCACCGGCCTTCGGAATGTGGTAGCCGCGATTTTCGTTAAGCAATATAATTTGTTCCGGGGTCCAGATCTCGTTCACATTATTCGTAAACTATAGTGTGAAATATTTTTTAATTTATCGGAAATTATAAATTCTTTTGTGATAGGCTGATATAGTGCATCCATTATTTTTATAATCGTCTCAAGTAAGTTTGTGAGCTCGGTATACGAAAATTAGTACCATTTTCAACTCGCATTTGTGTTACCTAGTGCACTCTATTTCACAGACTTGATGGAAAAAATTTGTAATATGTCCATTATTTTTTTAATTATTCACTTTTCTACATTCACGTACTTGTAGGACGAATCAAGTCGTTAATAGTAGCCTGGTAGATTTTCTGGTAGTTGTTAATTTATACTCGCCCTCAAGCTCCATGTATGTAAACAGGCGTACATCATACCATCCACTCATTCAACAAGTGACCTCCGAGATGAACGGACTTCGGCCGCGCTCCACGTAACAGCTTATAAGTTTCCGCAAATCATATACTAAGATTATTCCTTCTCGCAGTTGGACAGATGTGTTTTGGGAGAGGTGCAATTTTATCATGCGTGTTAATTCATTCATTTCTTTTTACGTGTAGATTACATTTCTAAACTCCCGCCTCGCCAGTCTCACAGCCAGATGGATCTGTAAGGTATGTGCGAGAGGCATCATATATATCTTGTTCGTTTAATTTATAGGGACATTTTGTTGTAGATCGTTAATTCCATATTCATATAATTGTCATATTCATGTAGTTGTGCTCGTTCGTTATACTTCTCTCCGTGTAAATTATATTTCTAAGCTCGGAATAGTAAATCACGTTACGTTTAAGACTCACGTAATTGCACTTATTATTTTTCACATAGTTGTTTTCGTTTCAAATTTGTGATTCGATGCATGAAATTTATTCATATGAAGAACTCGTTTGAAACATATTTCGTTTAAAAACTCTGCTTTGTGTAATTTCATACTGGCTAGCTAGATTTCGTTTAGTGATAGTCACATACTTGTGTTCGTTCGTTTATTATGGTGTTATTATTCAATACTTTATGTACAGGACATATCTTTCACAGTCGCCTATCTACCACCAATGTATACGACCAATATCCATATAAACACATGAAAATTAAAAAAAAAAAAAGAAAAATTACCCTTAGCACACTCTTGCACTAAACTCAACACCTATATAATACATTACCACCTACCACTCTGGTCAGTCGTCTCTACGACACCACACTGTCAACATCGTACAGAGCTTCTATTACCCACTCCCCAACCCAAAAAGAAAGGATGAAAATTAAGTATACCCATACATAAAATTAAAAAAAAAAAAATTCATTAAAGAAATTTGATCAAACTTTTTCATGAAATTTATTTGATCAAATTTCGTTGATCAAACACACACGATTTATTTGGATTAGTATTAAGGATTATTGGTGTTAACTATTACATATTAACTAGCTATAAATTTGCCCTTACTTACTTGTCTTGTATTGTTACAGAAATAATCTCGGTTACTAGATTCCAAAAAACTGCTTTTAAAGTGCAAATATTGGTGAAGTAAAAGGGCGAGCTTATTTTATTACATGTTGTTTTTCGGTCTTGTTGAAAATGGCGTCTGCTCACATGGCTGCACGTCACAATGACCGGATAATGAGATAGTGTGTTGCGCGAAGATAACCTAGTGAGCGAATATGAGTATGACAGAAAGAGAGAGTGATTTGATAATATGGGGAAAAAAGGGAGGGGGGGGGGCGGAGCGAACATAGCCCACATAAACACCTTTACCAGACTATGGATTCCAAGAGTCAGCCTGCAAAACCTAATCTTCTAGGTAATTCACATGCTCATTGCTGATCGAGCACAGGGGAACACTCTTACACATCTTTGTTGCAGTTTAACATATTTAAAACGTTTGTTTTTCTCAGCAATGTTTACTGCACGTACGGTATTGTTTTCTGTTAAGGATGTCCGTTCTGAAGGTCCTGACGTGTATAAGGCCTGGTCCACAATAACTGGTCTGCGGACTCCTAACTTCTGATTGGTGCACGTGACCCTATGACGCCATAGCTCGCTGTCCCAATGTCTCAAGGTCCCATGTCCCAAGATCATTCGCCAACTTCAACTTTCGTCCGCGAACCGTGGTCCGCTGCCGTTTTCCGAATTGTTTTTGTTTACATTTTGTCGCGTACAAACGGTAGAAGTTAATTCCGGGTGTGTGAATTCTAAATATTAAAATTCGCTATATCTTCAAGGCACTAACCTTCAGTCTCGTAACCGTGAAAACGAAACCTTAATAAGTAAAAATACAAAAACTCACTGACTATAGCAAAAAAAAAAAAATCCAAATGAAGTTAGATTAAAGCAAAATGAACACGTACTCATTCGCATAACTCAACATAGAAAAAAATAAGCTATAAAGATCGATATTTATAAATAATGGCATTCAATTTACTGACGCACCGATTAGGGTGTCTGAAAGCTTAGCTTCGGCCGGCGTTGAATTTGGTGCACTCTGGTGCCAGTGTTAGAAAGCTTATCTTCGGACGTCGTTATTGTAGCCACGCACGTTGGGACATTCGTCCACGGACGAAGTAGGTCCGCGAACCATTCAACTGCGGACCAGCTATTGTGGATTAGGCTTGACGTCGCGTGTCCAGCATCCCAAACAGAGCCCAAACCTTCAGGAGTATAATCGTCTTTCAAAAACTGTTCATCATTTTTGAGTAGTGCCTTCTTACAAATAATATTTGAGAAAATATTTTACGTCCGAATACTAGTTTTTGTTTTGTGTTTCCTTCTCCAAATCGTGTTTTTTTTAATCGAATAAAAGGGCTCAAACGAGCATTTCGCTTTCAGTTCATTTACAAAACTTCCAGCATACGCTGTTCACGGTAAAACAAGCACTTTTGGAAGCCCTGCCAAAGATCTACTTGTATACACGCTGTGTAATCTTCCGCATTGGTTAACATTGCCATGGGTCTCATCACTTTATTCATGCGTCGGTCAAATGAAACTGTGAAATTATTAAGAAAGTAAATACTTTATAAATCTATTCATTTTTACACTTTGATGCATTAAGAAAACAGACAGCGAAGGAAATAATTTTAAATTATCACAAATGGTTACCTAACACTTATTTTTCGACGTTTAGATAAGGAACTACTTTCCATCCATCGTTACCAACTTTATTGGGCAAATGTCACTCAGTGCGCCGAACAAAATATATGCATGCAGGGTCAGTGACGTTTTCCAAGGTTCATTTATAAAGTACTCACTTTATCGTGAACAGCCTACAAACATAGCGACAGGCGGCTTTCCTTTACCTTAGTCATTATTTCGTCATAGGACAGCCACTGAAAGTTCTTTAGAGACGATTTGACGAGAGAAAGGCTCGCCAGTTCGATGCCTTGTACGTAAAGGCGACCAGACATTCGATGAGCGCACCCACGTCGCCCTTAGCGCTTTCATGCTTCAAGAAACCGGACACGCATAATACATAGAGCCTGACGGTGCGTACTCGATACTCGGATAGTGAAATAAATGAAACTGGGGGGTTTCCGTGAGAGAAAACTATCGAAGGAGAAGAAAAGGCACGAGTTAAAGAATCATATGTTGAAGTCTCAGGAACAAGAGAATCGCGATCTTCCTGTACTAGCAGATCTCATTGGTCAGTAGTAACAGGAACGTCAGTCAATGTCTCCATAGTGCTATAGACTGTTCACGGTAAAATGAGCACTTTTGAAAGCCATGTGTAGTCTTTCGCCTTATGTAAAATTAACGTTGAAATGGGACTCATCACTTTATCCATGCGTCGGTTAAGTGAAACGGCAGAGTTATTAGAAAATTAAACATTTTACAAATCTGCTAATTTTTACACTTCGATGCATTTAAAAAACAGAAAGCGAAAGAAATAATTTAAATTATTCTCAAATGTTACCTAATAGCTACTTTTTATTTAACATTAAATGTATGGAACTACTTTCCAAAAGTCGTTACCAACTTTACTGGGTGCATGTCACTCAGTGCACCCGTTAAAGTATATGCAGGCAGGGGCAGTATATGCAGGCAGGGGCAGTGACTGTTTTCTAATGTTGTTTTCAAAAGTGCTCACTTTATAGTGAACAGCCTTTAACGATTACTAAAGTCTCTGGAATTAATCTTCACCTGGTGCTGGCTAGCAACACGCGCAATGCTACGTAGTAGAGAGGTTTTGTTTGCTTCTTATCGTCGAAGTAATGAACGCCGGTGAGGGTGAAGTGAGGTGGGGATGAAGCAGTGGCGGAAGTTATTATTTTTTTTTTTTATTTGGATAACCTCCGTAATTTCTAGTGCTTTCTAGAAGGGAATCGTCAATATTTACAATTGCACACAGAGCTACAGTTCAGAATAGCATGGCTACTTGAGGTCGATTAGCAGAAAAATTAGCATAACGTACAAAATAAAGATAGGTAATAAAGAACAGCAATGGCTAAAAGAAAACATACAATCCAGTAATAAGTAAAAAAAGTAACAAGTAATACAGTATTGGATACGGAAGTCGTAAATATTAGATCATTGATAATATACAAACATTGTACAGGAGTAGCAGATTAAATACCATAAGAACACTCTACTAGTCTATTTAACTACTAAATAATTCATTAATGGAGTAAAAAGGATTTTTTATTAGACTAATATTGAGTATTTTTTCAATTTATTAATATCGGTTATTTCTTTAATAGTAATGGAAATATTGTTTAATAATTCAATAGAATGCAATGCTGGGCGGGGGAGGGAGGGAGGGACATAAAAACCCATTGACGAACGGCAGCGTACGCCACGATTTCCTCGCGGGAATATCTGGGTGCTGAGACCACCCACCGGGAACCGAACCCAGTTTGCCTTAGTGGGAGGTGGGAAGACTGACCATTATGCCACCGCTGCCCCCAAAGCTGGATTAGAACATTTGTGTTTATTTGAGCTCTGATACAAGTTCAATGCCAGTAAAACTAGAAACTTGCAAGTGATTCAAGTCACGTGTCTCTGAAGCTGTGTATGGACTGCCGGGGAGAGTAGAATCTAACGTAATAATATTTTTTTGTGGAAGTTCAGCACTTTTGTTGACAGTCTATTTCTTTTAGCCCAACATGCAGGTTTTGTAATTGAAGCGTGTATTATGTTAGACGAACAAAACGAATTTTGTTGCTTTTCAAGTTTTGTTTACTCAGCGAAATATTTTGTTCGGCCAACTGAATGTATTTTGGGCTCTATAAAAAATTATTTTGTTGACTTGAAGAAATGTTTATCTAAGTGAAGGTAGATTCGCATTGTGGAGGACCCGGGTTCGACTTCCGTGGTCTTCCGAAATCACTCCGGGGGAATGCCGGAATTGTTCTTTTCTATATACAGTTTGTTGCAAAATTGCATGTCAGTACTTCGGGGAAATATTCCTCACATCTGGAGGATGAAATTTTTTTATATGAACATAGGTCCACAAACGCTTCGTTTCTTTACTACAGCCCGTAACACATAACGTACAGCAGGCTGGATCATGTTACTGTGGAATGCCATCGCAGCGTTCGTTTGCATGATACACGACACCTCACACTACGAAATTATACCTAGAACAGTAGGAACTGCACAGGAATAGGTTACACATGTGTGAAAGCTTATCGACGGCACTACAGGAAATGTTCAAAATGCCCTCCCTCAACACGAGCACATGCATCAACCCGCCATTGCGTTGACACCCGGATGCGTTGATGAATCCCTGGAAAATTCCTGGTTGTTTCACAACCCGCCACAATACGGTTACGAAGGGCACCCACATCGTCCACGGGTTGCTTACACAAGTGCCTTTAAATGTCCTCACAAATAAAAGTCTAGTGGTTTCAAATCAGGGCTCCTCGGGGGCTGGCATTGGGCTGCCAATTACAGCAGCGATGGCATTCCACAGAAACATGATCCAGCCCGCGGGACATACACTGTACGTTATATATTACGGTCTGTAGTAAAGAAACGAAGCGTTTGCGGAGCTGTACTCATATAACATTTTTTCATCTTCCAGATGTGAGGAATGCTTCCCCGAAGTATTGTCATGCAATCTTGTAACGTCCTGTATATAACAGCGCCATATGGACGATTGCTCTATTTCCTACGCAACTGGTTAGGTTTCAATCATCCTGCTGTCGACGAGACTCTCAGATGCAGGCAAGTGAATGAAAATTATAGTTGATTAGTTGAGTACATGGTGACATGTAAATGCCCTTCTGAGCTCTTTGCTAAGTTCTTAAAGGAGGGACCGGATTCGGCTGCCAGCGGGTCGCCCGGATCGAAGCACGTGGAAAACACGACGGACGGTGCCGTTTGCCGGCGGGTCTTCTCGGGGATCTCCCATTCCCCGCAGTCATGCATTCCACCACCACTGCATCTACCTGTTCTGGTCCGTCCTACTAAGGACGGGCACCAGACAAGAAGATAGTATGGAGAACGTAACTAGAGGTTCAGTCAAAGAGTTAACTAATATTCAAGACTAGAGACACTATTTATTGAATCACAAATATCAATACATTAATTAGTTAAACAGTTAACTCTTCTACAAGTCTCCGTTAAATCTCTCGTTTCTGTGCTACTAATTATGCCGACTCTCTTAAAACTCTAGCAATAAAGTCTACCGCCTAACGGGACAGTCCCTGCCTGCACATAATTCAGGTTCTCTCTTACCAGTGTTTCACGTTGAGCAGTCTCTTGTATCGAAGTCGAACGCTTGGGCCCCCCGTCTCGGCGTGGCGGTGTCGTGATGACCCGCAGCTGGCATCGACCCTGGACATCTCGCGACGCACTCGCAGCGAGGATGGCTCATCAGTCTGGTGCTGGTACGTCTGAGAGGGTGGCACCACGTGCTCGGCATCTTATATACGGCTATCCACCTTGCCCTGGATTCTTCTTGCACCCTGTTTTACAAACACCTGTGGCTCCCGCCATGGCGCCTCGCATTGCCGGGGAACTGCTCCAGCTCGCCTCCCGGCAGAGCTGGAGCAGAAACATTACCCCTCACTTCAACTTCGCCAACGCTCGAGACCTCGCGGTTAAAGGGTATTAACCCCCGCCATATTTTATTTAAATCGTTTTTGCCACAGCCGGAAGTTCGGTTTTTGTCTCATGATTTACGACTGAACAAATAGAAAAAAAACAATAGGAATTTTTTTTTTAAAGCAATTATTGCTTGGCTGCTAGTGTGAGTATCATTTATATAATCGCCTGCGACAAATAACCACTTAATTCATCTCAGCTGCCAGATCTAAAAATTTAATAAAGCAAGTAACAATTAGATCAAGTTCGAGGAATAAATTACTTATAACGGCAAAATTTCGTTTAACATTTGAAATGGAACCAAGCCGAAAAGTTGGTATAATACATTCTGGGTATCTTAACATTTTTTCAAACATTTGAAAAATCACCCCCTGTATGAAGTGTTTGGTTGTTTTATGGTTATGTTATGTATCACAAGCATTTTATACTGGTGTTAACATAATAGGAAATACGTCCTTTTTGGTTAAAATATAAATTTGATTGATATTTTATCTATAAATTATAATATTTCATTTATACACTGGCTTGGCAAAAGTCATGGGATAGCACTATGTAAATGAATGACTCGTGGCGCCACTGCTGCGGAACGACGTTGCACGGTCTAAACCGGTCTCAGCTGTGAACAGGTGGTCGTGTCATTCGGATGATTGTGGATTACATGCTCATGGCAAGGCGACGTGAGTTATCAGACTTCGAATGGGACATTATTGTGAGTGCCAGAAGGATGGAACATTTAGTTTCAGAAGTTGTGGACACTTTCAATATTCCTCGATCCACGGAGTCACGTGTGTACAGGAAATATAAAAATAATGCATTACGATACACAGTGGACAACGCAGTGGCCGTCAAAGTCACTTGATGATTGTGACCGGCGGAGGTTGGATAGAATAGCCTGTGCTAACAGAGCAGGAGCTCTTGCTCAGATCACAGCCACATTCAATGCAGGAGGTGTCAGACGTGTATCTAGCAGATCTGTGCAACATGCATTAGCTGCCATGAAATATGGAAGCAGAATATCCACCAGTGTGCCCCTGTTAAGAGCACGACACAGGGCATAACTCCTCACTTGGGCTCGTGAGGTTGCTAATTGGATCCTGGAGGACTGGAAATACGTGGCCTGGTCCGATGAGTCACGATACAGGTTGTTTCGGGCTCATGACAGGGTTCGGGTATGGTGCAAACCCAATGAGGCCATGGATCCCAGTTGTCAACAAGGCACCCTGCAGGCTGGTGGTAGTTCCGTAATAGTGTGGGGTGTGTTCAAATGGCATGGGTTTGTATCCACTTGCCATGGACCCACAGAACTCAATGGTAACTGCTACATAAGGTGGAAGAATACACAACGCGCATACAAGTAGATCTTAAGCATGGCCATCAAAAGTCCTCCTTCTACCGTGAACAGCCTATAAACAAAAACTTTTATGTACTGTCCCGGGAACCAGTCAATCTATTTGACAAAATTCCACACACATGTAGTGCCAAGGTAGGCCATGTAATCTTACAACATTTAAATGACTCACGTACTTGTTTCCAAAATGACGCACTGTAAGTACTTGAAATTGATAGTCCTAATCTACCAAGACTTTCGATTGAATTCTATCGAAGTTAATGTTGCGAACCTACTTCCGTGACGTAGTTGATTGCACGCCATCTTACGGAAGGAGGGGTTCTGTGTTCGAGTCCCAGGAGAAGCACGTGTGTATTTGTAATTTACTACTAGTATTGCATTTGTTTCTTGTTGCATCTCTAATGGCATCGCTATCAACGAGAAGTCAAGTCTTACCTACCATCTAAACTTTAAGAGTCCTATGTACTGAAACGTTTTCTGTGTAATCGTTATGCGTGCGAAAATAAAAGTTCTGGAAATACCAAGTTGTACCAGAAAGAATAACAAGCTATTGTCAATGTACCTATCGTTTTACTTTTATCATATTAAGAGTATTAATGGAGAAAAATATTCGCGAAAGTGGTCAAATATAGCATTTTTAAAGCTTGCCTATGCAGTTTATTGAAGCGGTAAGAGAAAAGTACGATTATATGCAGATAGATTGATCTGTGAACTCTCATGTGTAATAAAACCCCTATGTTGCATATTAGTTAAACATTTACTTTTCTAATAATTCCACAGTTCCACTTTACAGACTCGTGAATAAAATGACGAGGCATATGGCAATGTTAATCTCACATAAGGTGGAAGAATATACAAAGTACATACAAGTAGATTTTGAGCAGGGTTTTCAAAAGTTCTCATTTTACCTTGAACAGCCTATACATGTTAGCTCTTCCAGAACATAAAACTAAATTACACGAATTTTACAGGTTTTTCTTCTTTTCATAGAATGTTTTCCCCTGAACGATACAATTGTTTTTTAGTTATGTTATTTATTCCAAAGTAAGAAAATAAAAAATATTTATATCACGTTATAGTCTTGTAACTGTCTACTTTAAGGAATTTTAAACAGTCTTATAATAGGTGCATAGATATTTTTAATGTACGCAACAAAAAATATTATTTAAGTTCATTTCACTATCAATGTTTCTGTAATTAGATTTTCTGGCTTGAAAATATTTGTGGGGTACTAGTAACACATGACTGAAATGCATAGGACGTTATCATAAACGTAAGCACAATAATTCCCTGACCTCTCAGAATATTCCCTGGCGTTTCCATGTTTTCCCTGGCTGTTTCAAATTACCTGAATTGTCTCTGGAAGGTTTTCCCTCTCTGAAGCATTCAGATAGTTCACACAGACACGATACTTTGAAGCAACCGATCAAGTGGCTCTGACACGTTGTCCATAGACCCGCCCGAAGACAAAACAAAGATAAGAAAAAATATGCGAGATACGAGATAGGAGGGAAAACCCGGCCATAAGGGAAGCGATCAACGGCAGTTATGCTTAGTGTGTTTGCTTACACATTACAATCGCCTTATAGCTGTTCGGGAGGTCATGTTTAAAGGCCCTTACACAATTGAACACTTTAACATTTGACTTTACGTTTTGTCTTTGCGTTTGCATTTCGACATGTTGTTTCTTATGGAGCTTGACACAGTGGAACTGTCAAAGGTGAAGTCAAGGAGCCGTTTTGCCGAGAATTTAACAGAGGTTATGTGGATAGTGCGATATTTAATTGTAGGGCGATTTTTAATCTCGGTATATTATACAAAGCTCGTCTTAAATTAAATAAATGACAAACGAATATAATGTGAAGAGGACCTACATGAATTTTATTGACGTATTTTAATAAAGTAAACAAATGAGTTTATGTTTTGAAATAAACTTTTAGTATAATATATGAGCCTATTTTTTTTTTTTTTTTTTTAAAAAGGTACGTAAAATGCATTCCTGGATAATGTCATAATTATTTTCATAACAAGGCACACATGTTTAGGAAGTTTACAGAACCGATGTTCAATTGTCTGAACTCTGACTTTACAATAAATTTCATTGTGTATTGGTGGTTTCGTCAGAGGAAAAGGAAAATGTAAAGTCAAATGCTAAAGTTTTCTATTGTGCAAACATCTTAAGTCCCAACCAGAAGCAGTGATTGCGAACTAAGCACGCCGATTTCCATCTTCAGTCAAGGAAAATGCCAATGCAATTCATCAACAAGTACCTTCCGGATTCCTCACGCACCCTGTTTAGCTTCTAATGCATAAATACAAAGTCTAAGGTGTTATAGCGGACAATTCACAGATGAGACAGCTGATTAAACGTGGAGATTCTTATTTAAAAATGACTACCACACATATGAGGGGGGGAGGGGGGCATATGAAATATTGGTGCTAGTGTGTGTTCTTTTCATATATAAGTACATTGGACGCACGTTTAATAGTTTTGTGCGAAAACGTCTGCATTCCAAACTCTCTGCAGCACATCTCAGGTGCCTGATAGGAGGCCCCCTTAAGGTTGAAGGAAAGCAACTGCCTATGGAGCACTGCACCGGACTATACAATGTAATGGACTTATAAAAAAGTAGTACAGACAGAATGAAAATGTTCATAAAAGTGCGATTTATGCTGTATATGAAATAAGAATGTATCTATTTTGCAACGTTATAAAATATTTTACTTAAATATACTTTTGAATGTAAAAATCAATCGATTAAAAATTCTTTATTTCTAACCAAATGCAAGCATATTTCCATTCTGGATGCTTCAGAAAGCAGAATTTGCAAGTAAATCTTCGTCTTGGAATATCGTCATAATGTTTACTATGATTGTATGAAAAAATTTGTAATAATAATGTAGGAAAATTTTATGTGAGTCCATTTGTCAAAAACATTTGTGGCTGAAACTGACGTAAAAAGTTAATTATAAAATTGAAATGATACGTTATTACTGTGATTTTATTACACATTATCACAGTAAATATTATGGCGATATTTCTTGAAGATTTTATTGTAAATTCTGCTTTCCGAAACATCCAAAAAGGAAATGTGCTTAAATGTTTCTTAAAAAATCGAACTCTGCAGATGAATTAGTTCTTTACATTTACAAAGTATATCTTACTAAAATATTTTATAACGTTGCTAAATATATATATTCTTCTTTCATATACAACATTAATAGCACTTTTCTGGCAATTTTCATGGTGTCTGCACAACTTTTTTATGAGTTCTGAAAATTGTGTAGTCGGGTGCAGTTCTCCGTAGGTAGTTGCTTGCTTTTACTTCAACCTTATGAAAGAAGGATAACGTGAAATTAGCTGAAAAATTAGTAAAGCAAATTAAATAATGAGCAGAAACAAGTGAGCGAGTGATCTTTTAGCAGGTAAAGATCTTCTCAGTAATAAGAGAAAACAGTCTTCTTCCATCTTTCCTGCCCTCTTCTCCACCTCCCACCAACGAAAAATAGGACGTGAAGAGACGAGCAAGAGAGCGAGCGAGACATTAGGAGTGAGAGGTAAATAACGTCTAAAAGAAAATGGAATTTTTTTTTGCAGTGTGTCTGCACGACTCGCTATGGTAATGGATCTAGACGATAAAAAAAAAAATTGGTTGTTCTCGGGACATATTAAGTGCGCCGGCTACCAGGAAGAAACTTTGTAAGTCCAGGGTTTAAAATTACTGAAATTTCCAGGCCTTACCGCCTCCTCTTACCTTGTCAGTGACGTTAACACTATAGTAGATCAACATAGGTGTTAAATATGGCTGGCAGCTTGGTTAGTTTAGGCATGTCGCGAACTTTTATTCCAGTGAAAACTGCGCCTTAACGTGTAAAAGCTGTTCACCAAAAAGTGAGCACTTTTGAAATCAACCTTAGAAAAATTCACTGCTACCTACATACATTTTAACATGAGCACTGAGCGACGTGCGCCCAGTAAAGTTGGAAGGAAAGAAGTTCCATATCTTAACGTCAAACAAAAAGTGCTAACCAACCATTTGTAATAACTTAAATTATTTATTTCGCTTTCTGTATTTTTAATGCTTCGAAGTGTAAAAATGAGAAGATTTTTAAAATATTTACTTTTCTAACAATTTGATAGTTTATCTTGACCGACGAATGGATAAAGTGATGAGGCCACTGGCAATGTTAGTTTTGCATAAGGCGGAAGAATACACAAAGAGCATACACTTAGATCTTAAGCAGAACTTTCAAAAGTGCTCAGTTTACGGTGAACAGCCTATAATAATATAGTATAGTGTTTACGTTTTGTGTTCCCAGGTGTCTTGGTTATTACCACAAGCAGTTATAGTTCAAGCCTGTAAGTTTCCTAGTAATGAATAAAGAGTAAATGACTAGCCGAACGCTATTTTGCGAGAGCAATTCATGCTCATAGTTTTCACATGTAAGTAGATGCTTATCTTTCAGCAATGAAAGATTTCGGTTGAAAAAAAATAGTTTTGGCACTTGGTGTGTACTCGCATGAGCAGCAGTCAAGGACGGCTTACATTGCATCGTACAGTCAAGGACGGCTTGCATTGCATCGTACAGTCAAGGACGGCTTGCATTGCATCGTACAGTCAAGGACGGCTTGCATTGCATCGTACAGTCAAGGACGGCTTACATTGCATCGTACTTGTTTTATGCATCTTTAAGCATGGGCGATTCTTGCAGTATTTCGTGTTTAAATAAAACAGATTTCAGAGTTCTTAAACAAATTTACTGAGAGTGTTTGAACTTTTTCAGTAAGAAATTTCTACAAATCATCTCAAACAATTTATATTTGTTACGAAATACGATACACAACCAGATTAACTTCAAAGTGGTCATATTTACAATAAATTCTGCAACAATTAAACCATACTCTCTATACAATACAAAGGTCAATTAAGAAACGACTTACAACTAGTTGATACATTCAGATAATATCTCTTAAGTAATGTTTATGATCGTCGTTCTCTCCTTGGTTACAAATAATACAATAGAATAAATACAACGAATATTACTAAATGGCTTACAGATAGTTGACCTATTCAAAGAATATATAACTAGTTAATTTTTCTGAAAATAGTTCTTTCCTGGTTTTCAAATGGCAACAGTGGAGATAAAAACGAACGTTCTGTATTTAATATTGCCCATTTTTGTTTCCGAGCTGCTACATAATTCATAACAATGTCGCGCAGTGATTATGTTGCCTACCGCAAGTGACGTTACAGAGAGGTTGTATCGCCTTGTAGTCAAAAGGTGCTTACGAAAAGTAACCTGGTAAAGTTAACTGGGTTAACTCAATCACGTGTCTAGGTTTACCCAATCACTAGCGGTTAACCAGTTTGCTGTCGAATGTGTTAAAGGCAATACATAGTTTTAATATGGCGGGAATTCAAAATAGACTCTGTAAACAATTACAATAGCAAAATATTGCATAGTTTAATTTTGTACACGGTAATACAAGTTGTTCCGCAACTCAATCAACATACCTCGGAAGCGTGTTATACAGATTATTGGCAACAAGAAGTGAAATACACATAAACTGGCCATGCAGCCCCATTTCAGAGTTAGGCTACAGGGACTTAAGGGGACTATGTAGCTGCGCGTCCAAGGTCAAGAAGAGAGGGAGCGATACGGGCCACAGTTACACGCATGCCTAGCACCTCATCGCTCCTACGCGCAAGGCATGCAGTGTTTCCGTCGTAACGCTGTACTGTGCAAATTAGATTTGTAATATAGGAATTTTATTACACGTGATGAAAGACCACAGATTAAACTACTTCCGTATCTTTGTACTTTTTCTTGCCGCTTAAGGAAACTGCATAGACAAGTTTTAAAAATGCTATATTTGACCATTTTCACGAGTTTTTTTCTCTCCAAGAATACACTTAATATGACAAAAGTAAAAAAAAATTGAGACACAGATAATGGTTTTTTTTTCCCCCTATCTTTTCTGACAAAAGTCATATTTACAGAACTTTTAGCTACCGAGATACGCGTTTACGCGCAAAGAACGATTTTACACATAACATTTCAGTACGTAGGACTCTTAAATGCAATAAAAACCAAAATTGTAATTACTAAATATCTTTAATACATTTGACAATTGACTACATTCATGTTGTAAGTCCCACAGAAGCTGTTCAAAATCTGCCCAATTTGACCGTAAGTATACACTGCTAGTGTGACTGGCGTGACTAGTCTTTGTTAGTGTGTCGAGGCGAGTGGTTGTGCAACAATGCCAGGAATGTTTACATATGCAGAGTACGCAGACATGGTGTTTGTTTACGGATACTGTGACGGAAATGGGCATAGATGGGCCAGTCCCATGGCCAGCGCGCACTCTAGATCTCTCCCCATAGGACTTTTTCTTCTTGGGCTGCCTGAAGAGTAGGGTTTACAGCGGACGGTGATCAGACACATGAGACCAATTGCTACAGGCGATAACCGACATCACTAATCCACTCAGAAATGAACTTGTAGGCATGCAGTAGCACCACGCCATGGCAGGCTACAACGTATCGCAGCCTGCTTATGGTCAAATTGTGCACATTTTGAACAGCTCGTGTGAGATATTCAACATGAATGTAGTCAGCTGCATTAAAGACATTCAGTAAACCAAATTTGTGTTTTTGTTGCATTTACGTCCCTGTAACTTTGAAACGGGGCTGCATAGCCTACTTGAGTATATGCCATTTTTTATTGCCAATGATCTGTATAACACGCTGCCGAAGTATGTCGGTTGAGTCGAGGAACATTCTGTATTTCATTATTTCATACCACTATCTACAGCACTGCGTTCTTTGTCAGTGTCTTGAAACACGCCTGCCGCTTACTCTTCCAATAAAAAACACAATATTATCCTTTCTCTTGCTTAGTCCGAACGTTGTATGCGAGAACGGACTAGAGTTGTTTGTTAAACTGCAATGTTTACGTTTGACAATGTTTACTTTCTTCGCGTCTCTTCACAAGCGCCGTCCGTCTGCCGTACTCAGCTTATCCTCGTCTCGAGCAGGGTTCGTCCAGAGTTGATCGAATAGGCGATTGAGTTAACTCAGTAGACTGCTCGAACGCAGGTTAACTTTTGATCGAGTGATTTATCGAACGGGCAAAGTATACGTTTTGCCTATACCAGGCCATCACTTTGTGTACTATGCTCGAGTGCAGCTCGAGTAAAGCTAATTTGAAAATTTCTTTGCTGTTCAGAACAAAACTCGCATGGATGTGCAGTCTTTGTTTTTAACGTGTCCTCACAAGAATACGACAGTCCAATAACAATGCTATTGCTAACGATGGAATTTCTTTTTTTATAGCCACTCAAAGGGCATGAGTGACTGTAAATACTTTTTTTTATGATAAAGGACATTTGATTGAGTCAATACCAGCTTGGCTTTCCATTGGTTGATGGCCGGCTAATAATGAACCCTATAAAGTACACGGTAGTGTCTGGTGTGGTATGGACCAATAGGACGACGGTGAGTTCTAACACAGACACCTACAGAACCGGTGTTCTTGCAGTAGTGGTTATAGGTAACTCACTTCTAATTTGTCTTACGTACCAGTAAATGTGTGCAGACCTCAGTGTGTTAACCGGGCAAGTTTTGGTCAGCGCCCTTGGTTGTTGACGCTCAGGAACGCAATTATTCGCGCAATGCATTGAACCGGCGCATGGTAGCAGGAACAGAGATTACAGAGTACCGCGTGTAAAGTAAGGAAGAAAGATGTGTGTGTGTGTGTGTGTGGGGTGCAGATCGCCGAATTTTGTCGGCACCCATTGTGTACGTGGCAGTTGCGTGTACATAAGTTTGTTAAGGCGACATTTGAAATTTAAAAAAAAATTAAAAATAATGTTGCTGGCGGTTTACTTGCACCAAGAGGCTGTCTCTGAGTTTGAATATGCCCAGCTCCTTGAGATAGGACCTAAGTGACAACGAACTTACATACCATATTTACCTACCAGCTGAAGTATACTCCTCCAGGGCACTGGCTCATGAGGTTCCGCAGTAGACAAATCTACGCAGATAGGCACTGGGAAAAATGACTACAAAACTATTACACTGTAAGGAAATTGTCTGACTACAGATACATTCAGGAATCAATAATTATTTAATTTACTAAACTTCACCTCTGACACCAGATACGTATCGTGAAATGTCGTTTGCAATAACATAAATACAAATTTCATTAAATGAAATAACTTTTACGTGTAAAATCAAATTAATGTGACTTTAGACATATGCGGCCCATAGCAATACTAGCCTCTCTCGTGACGGTTGTTCAGTCATTTCCTTTAAGATTAGTTCCTTGTAAAATTATTATTCTTGAAAAAATATTAAATGATTCCAGTTGAAAATTTTTATGTCAGGGTTTTCGTAAGTTTTACTAGCGGTAGTTTAGTTCGAAATAAATCCAGAATGGTGAAATAAGAAAGTACGAATTAATATAACGGATTGGTCTCTGTGTTCGCTGATTTAGAGTGGACTGATTTGAATTCAGAATAAACGAACCTGGGAGATCTCGATGTCGCTGAGGCTTGGCTGGCATTCTCCTGAAATTTGCTTCAAACTGACCTATGTAGGTTCTCGGGCTTAACGTGCATGGATAAAGCTCATGCCGTACCTTACCTACGCTACGTGGCAGCACACGTTAAAAACTTCATCAGAATGCATGTGTGGAACGTACAGGCTTTCTTCTTATTGTAAACCAAGTCGCGTCTTCGTACACATTGGGACGGCCTGTATATAGGCTATTCACAATAAAACGAGCACTTTTGGAAGCCCTGCTTAAGATATACTCGTGTGCACGTTGTTTGTTATTTCGTCTTATGTGAGATTAACTTTGTCATGGGCCTCATCACTTTATCGTGGGTCGGTCAAGTTGAACTTTGAAATTATTAGAAAATTAAATATTTTACAAATCTGCTCATGTTTAAAATTCAATGCATTAAATAAACAGAAAACTAAAGAAGTAATTTAAGTTATCGCATTTAAGTTAACCCTTTTATTCGACGTTGAGAAATGGAACTACTTCTGATCCATAGTTACCAACTTTACTGAGCACATGTCACTCAGTGCGCCCGTTAAAACATATTCATGTAGGGACAGTGACTTTTTTCGAAAGTTCATTTAAAAAGTGCTCACTTTATCGTGAACAGCCTTTATTAATGCGGACTCGTAAAATTTAATGAAAGTCAAGCAAAATGCCTACCAAGCCAAACCCACAAGGTCGGCGTCCTGCCCTGTCGAATATCAAAATGGCTACGTTACTATTCTACAAGCTTACTCGACACATATTCGAAATTAGCGCCAATCACGATACAGCAATATCACACGTCAAGCATTATGTCACTCGTTTCCATGGCAACAGCCAACAAACGCGCTTTCGCTTACGGCCTTTGTAAACATAACAAAATTTCTATGGTTAAAAAAACGCTCACACTTAATACAAAAATTACTGATTACTTTTCTAACTTAAAAAAAAAATTCCTAAACCAACCATTTTACATAAAATAAAATAATTAATGCTCTGGCCATAATATACAATTAATAAAAACTAAAAAATAAATATTACATGTTTAAGCCACAGAAATATACGTATCAGTAATAACTGAGAAATCGCCACGTTTAAAATGTTACACATGTATGTACACTTCTCGTCTCAAAGAATGAGCGATCTCGTGTAGCTGAAAATATTTCTAAGTCCCCTTCGGGTATGTTCGGCAGGCTGCCCCCTCCCAAGTCGCAGGCACGTGCCGCGGAGTGGGCGTGGCTAAGAGCTGTAGCAACACATGGCTTTGGAGGAAAAAGGATACAAAACTCGAATAATAGTTCTGTGAACTCAGTTCTGTCCGAATATATTCGAACACATTATATGTAATTCAGTTAAAGTAAATCAGTGGCGAAACCTTCGTAATTATGAACTAGCCTGTATCAGATCTGGGAAACAAATAGTAAATTATAAATTTGAACATACCATACTGAACCACTGGAAAAAATTACTTCCAAATCATGCATAATTGTAAATATGAAAGGAGGTGTTACGTTATAATTCCCCTTGCCAACACACACGAGATCTTTGAAAACATAAAGTGATAATCACTAAAAACATTAAATAATACATCATATGGAATAATGTTTTCATATGTATGATAATTAGAGACCATGAAATGTCTCGAAATGAATGGCTTGTAGTCTAGACTTCACAGTCCAATGAATACCCGATCAACTACTGTATATTCACTGTTCGTTTCTCCAGTAAGTGGCCAATATTACTCATAAAACATACAGCGCGTGATCCCTAAACGTCTTTCCTTGCCAGTTTCGTATTTACTTCGCACATTCCTGATGAAGCCTTGTTAACTGTAATCCAATGCAAAGGTAGATTAGTGTGTAAAGTTTAGTTTGTCCCCAAAATAATCCGCGCAGTTTTCCTGTTCCTGCTTTGTTCCGTTCATAAAGTAAAGGCCTATTTACATGCCCTGACACGTCTTAACCAAATTTAGATTACTCTAACCTAATTTGGATTACAGTAAATAGTTATTGATTATTAAAGTGTTATAACACCAATTGACTACAGCATTATCTACGGGAGTGATTATGTTCTCTTGAAAGATCTACGGTTATTTAAAAATACTCAAAATATTCACCTTTTAAAACATAATAACATATATAATACATGCAACGAGCTACTAGATATATTTCGAAGGAAACTATTCGCATTAATGTGAGCACTTTTTGATACCTGTCGCATTTTATATATGGACGTATGCACCCAAATGTCAATAAAGATTTCGTATTAAGTCGTAAAGCAGTTTTTATTTTCATTTATACACGAATTGAAGTATAAATAAAAATGCTTGCATGTTTCATGTGTGTATTATAGCACCATTACGAAAAGTGTTAAGAGCTCACTTTGGCGCGAACAGTCTATAGTACCGTTACATCTAAGCTGGACAGTTCAACTCGAAGTGTTTTGTCATGTTGTGGTTTCTTACCGAACTGCCTCCATTGGCGATTCGTGCTAGTAATGGTAAGTAACCCAATTTGAAATACTTGGTGGCTGGCAGACACCACACCGACCAGACACCTAACTGATTGGTGGATACATGTGTACGTGTGCTTTCTAGTAATTGGCCACTCAGTGTTTCGCACCATGTTATGCGAATGCTAGGCATTGTGGCGTACACAACAAACATTTGTTTGATAATATTTCACATTGTGATCACAAACATGGTTCGCCAACATTCTATATATTTTTTTTTATAAATCGTTGTCAGTCCCACAACTACAAAATAAGCAAAATATATACAAATTTGATACTTGCGTTAGCTTGGACTGTCTTACACACGAAACATTCACGCATATAAATATTTACGAAATGAATATTTCATTAACCTTGCGGGGTAAGGTATTGTAGTTTCTAAGTTTTAGTCCAAATTGGTTGACCAAAAACCGAAAATTTAACCGGTGGAAGACCGTATTCAGTGCCTGTACGAAATAAGTACACAAATAGAGATAGAGAATTGCATTTTCTTTATAACACATCTACCAACATCTGACTTTGAAGTCCTCGCACTTTGACCTTATACCTACCAAAATCGTAGAGGTTATAGTGACGTAAAGGATTGGGAGATTGCAAGTACGTTTTAAATATTAGTAATATTACATGCAGTCAAATGAAAAGTTACTGAGCCAGAGTTACAAAATGTCGTACAGGCAGGTCCATCCTGATCCACTCAAGTTCTATTTCGCAGTGGTTGTTTAGAAATATCTAATCATTTACCACCAATATGTTCTACTTTCTAACCTTTTCTTCTCCATTTATTAGGTTTGGTAGTGCAAGTCAGAAAATGAATAAATTCACAATAACAATTTAATCTGTAATGTTGTGAATACTATATGAAAATTTCTTTGGCGCAAAGTGATGGGGGGTAGGAGCGGAGGAACCGCCTGCCATCATGTTGGAATTTCGCTTTTTTTCCTTTTTTCCCCTCAAGATGTCTGTTTTGTCCTCACAATGAACTAAATGTCCCTAAAAATTGAGACGTTCAGTAATAACGTCCCTTTTTCCCTAAAAAAAATCCCATTTTCCCAGGCAGAGCAGTGACCCTAGGTAGAGCAGTGAGACGGATCAGCGACCCAGGGTCAAGGATCAACGACCCCGGTGATCGGGATCAGAGACCCCAGGAGCAGAAGAGCAGGGCCAGGACCTTTGCCCTTGACCTCTGACATTTAACCCAAAAAATCAAAAAAAGGAAACAAATTCGACAAAATTCCAAAAAAAAATTTAAATCCCAAAAAGAGTATTATTAAAAGTACTAAAAAATTATTTCAAAAATATTAAAAAATGCATTTTAAAATTGTTGAAAATATATCATCAACTATTTGTTAAAAATTATATATAAAACCTTAAAAAATTCACTAAGATATGTATTATTAAAAATGTATTCATAATCATTTCTAAATTTTATAAAATATTATTATTAAAATTAATTAAATAATTATTAAAATCGTTAAAAAATATATTAAAAATGAACTTTCCAGAGGTCACCCCTCACCCATACACATCCACCATCTTGGTAGGTGCAAGGGGCGATCATCTTTATAGGTGGCCACCATGTTGGAAGGCGACCGCCATATTGGTAGGCAGCCACCATTTTGGTAGGCGACCACCATATATGTAGGCGACCGCCATCGTTGTAGATATCACCTGTCTGCTATATTGGATGCAGGTAACCATGACCTCAAACCCATAACCTTGAATGACCTTGAAAACGAAAACTCGAGAAAAAATTCATAAAAATCAACAAGCATATTTCATTACAAACTGTCACTGCCATACTGGATGTAGGTACCGTCGTCCTTGACCCCATTACCTTGAATGATCTTGAAAACCAAATCTCGAGAAGAAATACATGAAAGTCAACAAGCATATTACATTCCTAACTATTATGACCATATTATATGTAGGTGAAATTAACCTTGACCTTATGACTTTGAATGACCTTGAAAACAGAAACGCTAGAAAAATACATAAAGTTAACAATAATATTTCATTACTAACAACTACCACCTATTAGATGCAGGTGACCTGAATCATAGCCCCATCATGCTGAGTGTCTTTAAAAACAAAAACTAGAGAAAAGGTACATAAAAGGCAGCAAGCATATTACTTTACAAACTACTACTATCGTTTTAGATACAGACAACCTTGACCTTGATCCCATAACCTTGAATGAACATGAAAACAAAAATTAGAGAAAAAATACATGCTTTAGAATTCTTGTATGTATAGTTGTATGCCCTTTTCAATCCACTGAAGTTGTCACTTCCAAATTTATGTCTTAGCTGCAACTTGTGACCTCGAACAAGGCGATGCGGCCATTATACCTTAGGTATTCTGGTAGGCACAGTTGCCTGCAATTTTTTGTATGCTGAATTTATAGCTGCCATATTCATATATATCACTCGTGATATCGAACAAGGCGATATATATCGACTACCATACCACAAGTCTTCATTATTCTTTGGATAAAACTGTTACTGATGCCAGAATTTTGGCAACCCTATCAACTACTTTGTTGATCTGTATGTCTTAACACTCATACCTATTTAGCCTCGTGGTCTTAACACCTACTCATATTTTTTGACTTCTTCCCTTACTCTTCTATAAATACCCTTGTTATAAATTCCTAAATATTCACTGACATCTATTGAAAACTAAATCTGTAGTTAAAACTGCATGTGATGGGGTAATGTTTCTAGGTCGGATGCTACAAAGCCAGACCCGCGTACGTAGTTGTTCCACCTCTCCCCAACAAACCCCCGAACCCACGTTCAGACAAGTGCCACAAAGTCTGGCGCAGACAGTAGCGTGCTTCTTGAACGCTGACCCGGACCTGGTCGAGTGAGCGTATACATGTCTGCTTCGTAACTAGGCCATCATACAATCATATAGGTCATTTGGAAAGCTTTCAGTCATTCTCGTACAATTTCGAAATATTTTCCGCGCCTAAATATTAGAGATAATTTGCCTGCATTATGTTCATTTCATGACATAGCAAAGTCATGTTTTCGGATATTATTTTAAACTGGTTTCTTCAGCTACATTGTTTATATTCCTTTTAATAAAATATTCTTTAAAGTAAGCGCTTTTAGGCAGACATAACCGTTTAAAGTGTAGCGCTAATATTAACATACGTAAAAAACACGTGGCTTTAACATGTTAGTACAAATTTGTTGTTACGACGTCATTGCGTATGTAAGAAATAACAGCTATAATCGGATAGTGAACGTTAAGCATTCCTGGGGCCGTAGTGGTTTAGTGGTTAGATAACTCTCCTCCCACCACGAAGAACCGGGTTCGATTCCCGACGAGGTCACCTCCGGATTTTCACATGTGGGAATCGTGCAGGACGATGCCGCTGGTCGGTGGGTTTTCTCATTGATCTCCCATTTCCCCCACGCTTGCATTCCAGCGCTGCTCCATACTCATCTCGCTTTACCCTCAAGGGCTCTCAAGACCTCGGTGTTAAGAGCCGCCCAAATCTCTTCATTCGCTCATTAAGCATTCCGCCTACAAGGACGTATTTTATCCAGAAGGGCGAGACGCTGCGGACGACCCAGGCACGCGCATCACATGCGCCATCGTCTCTATATGCAAGGCACTGAACAAGTGTGCAGTCTTTCCTTCAAAACGTACCTCTGATACAACTTTTAAAGTAAGCCTGTTTCATATAATATTTGCTACATTTTCTTATTACCAAACAATAAAGTAAATATATATTTAGATTTTAGTTTCTTGTCGTGCATTTACGTCGTAATCCTATATTCATAAACTGAGCTTTTGCCCATGCACTAAAACGGCAATGCCGATTATCTATTTACATTTGGACGGCTTCGTTTGGCGTGATCGGTGTGAATGTGAACTGAACCGGGGTTTAGTGTGAAATCATCCAACGGAAACCTTGGAGTGAGTGAAGAGATTTGGGCGGTTCTTAACAGCGAGGTCTTGAGAGACGATGAGGGTCATTGAGGGGAGTATGGAGTGGCACCGGAATGAACGGGAGGGGGAAACGGGAGGTCCCCGAGAAAACCCGCCGACCAACGACATCGTCCGGCACGATTCCTACTTGCGAAAATCCGGTGACCCGGCCGGGGATTGAACCAGGTTCGCCTTGGTGGGAGGCAGGGAAACCTTTGAAAATGCTTTTAGTAACGAGTACAGATAATCGTGCCGTTAGTATTTCATACCCGTTGCAGCGCCCGTCCGTGTCCATCGCATTACTGAAGGACGAGGGAGCTCAACAGGGCCACGATGTCTGGCGCGAGCAGTAGTGCGAGCTGTAAGCAGTGGCAACCACACACAGTCAGGCGGACTATGAAGCAGTTGAATGGGGAAACCACCTGACTGCCTGTTCGTTTTGTCTCGGCACTTGGACGCCTTGTTTAAAAAAAAAAAAAAAGAAACTCTACTTGGCTTATTTATTCAAACAAATTACCGCTACGAAATAAAATTTGCTTCATTATTTGTTCGGGAAAAAATACCTTTGGAAAGCAAGGTTAGCGTGCAAACATGTTGAGATTGTTTTTAATAATGTATTATTCGTAGTTACATTTATCGATTAGATGAACCAAAACATAGTTTGACTAAATGTAATACACTGCAAATACATTATATTATTTTCTATATAATTTCTCATGTTATATGTTTTCTCTTTTGCATGTTTGTTATTTGTTTTATTTTATCACCAAAAATTTAATTGTCGGGCTGGAACTATTAACACTGACAAGGGAACTGGAGCCTCTGTATTACAGACCACAAGATTAACTGAAGCTGAGTATTTGCAAGTTTCATAAGAAAAAATGTTTTCCACAAAGACTCATGGTTCTGAACATAATCATAATTCAGTCGGCAAGTTGAAACATGATAGGGAAATTTGAAGGCACGTACAGAACCCGTATTTCACGCCATATATAAATGTCATCTGCAATTAATATATGGTATTCGTTGGCCACAAAATTAACAGTAACTGAGAACAAAGATGAAAAATGTATGTAATTCTTTAAATTATGAATGTAGATGTGAAATACTGTATGTAGGTGAAACACAGCTGTACGTTAACACCAGTGACATGAGAGCGAAATAAGCGGCACTTAACAACTAAGGTCTTCAGATCTGATAGTGGTGAAGAGAGGTATAGATGGAGCAGCGACAGAAAACTGAGTATCGAGAGTACCCCGATACTACCCACTGGCAAACAGCAACGCCTGCCACGTTTCCTACACATGAAAATCCGAATGTGACCCCTGTTTATCGTGGTGCGAGGCGAGTAGTCTGACAGTTACAACACCACAGCACCTACAAGCGACAAAAAACTTTAAAAATACACATCCCTTTTTTTTTTTTTTGGCGAGCTGGTATTCGCAGAGAAACGTGAGGCTCCATATTAAAGTTATTAACTTGTATTTCAGTGCTTTGTTAAGTCAGCAGGAAAGGCAAATAATCTTGCTTCCTTGAATATCTCTCAAATGTCGTAATGTCATTTTGTCAAATGTTTAAACGCAGATAGTGCAAGCTGACCTGGTTGGAATTTTGGGCTGACATGCATGTTAAAATGTTTTAAGTTCATTTACAGCCACGAAAGCGTGAAAATGGCCGTGGGTCTGCCTAGTATAGCCATGGTTGTAAAATGTACAGAATTCTCCACAGCATAACTGCGAGGAGGTGGTTTCAGGTCGGAAATGCATGCAGCAGCGAAACAAACTCTGCAGCTCACATCATTATGTTTGGGCTACAGTATCGTAGAAGGCCACAGACAGTTCCTTCAACCCCCGCTCTCCAGTTTCCTAGAGGGCTGTGCTATGTAAAAGTTATCGTATAAAGCGAAGAAAATATGCACATTTTGTACGAGTAATTGAACTAGCGTATACATTTTTTAAATATCGCACTTGAACTTGTCAACGCTGTCGGAAAACAAGCGAAATGCCCTCGAGCCTCTTAGTTTTGCAATATATTTCATTGCAAACTGGCTGCCGGTCAAAAATTTAATCTAGTTTTTTACAAGCAGCTATCATATATTTTTCTGCATGGGAAATTGTGTAGAGCATAAATGAAGAGAATAAAACGTTCTTCAAAAAATGTTTTCGTTCATTGAGTCAATATTTTAATGATTGAGAATATGCACACAATTAAACCCTAAGAATCAGTATATTTGCGCAAATGAGTACCCAATTTATCTATGATAAAAAGAAAACTAAGCTGAATTGCTCTGATAATGCCTGTATTATTTTATGTCAAACCACATTTAACGTACCAATATCGGTCCAGAAATTATTTATTCCAGTTATTTTGTAATATATAACATGTTCTGTTTAAAACACTGATAACGTCTCATTTCATTCGATTGTTTATACGCAACATGCTGTGTTATTTGTATCAAATTTCCAATAACATTCGCTAGTACATATGCAATATTTAAAAAGTGTATAATCCCCATCCCCTTTTTTTGTTTTGTTTTTTGGTTCCTTGGTTACACTGTTCTGGTTATAGAATAGTAATCAAAACGTCCATGTCATCGCCATGTTAAAAATAAGTGAACGACCCACGTAAAACATATAAGTTTATTTGGTCAGCGTAGTGAATCTTGTTTGCCAACTTAGGTAGTAACAGGTTTATTGTTTTCCGAAATTTGGCACAATATGTTTTCTTGTTGTAGCGGTACCTTACAATATTGCAGATAAAAGAGACAATGTACCAGCATGTTTAGTACTTGTAAGTGATACGTTCAACACATCAAGTTTGGTTGAAATTGGCCAAAAAACAGTATGCTACATACTGTATACCAAATGAACCTAAAATATTTATATAGTCACCATGTCAAAATTAAGTTTCTTACACATTTAAATCGCAAGTGTTATCATGGCATACATAGTATTAGGTACAGTATACAAAGATTGCTCGAAATTGGTCACACCGTTTCATACATACAGAATAGTTATCAAAATGTCTATATTGTCACCAATTAAAACTAAATTCCTGAACCAATTAATTCATGTCAGCATACTTCTTGTTTGTCAACTTTAGTTGGAATGGGTAGATTGTTTTCCGTGTTACGAAATAATAACATTATTTTTTCATGGGTGCGCTATATTACAAATTGATGAATGAAAATGGTTATTGATTGGCATATTTACAGTAATGCCTTTAGTCGATACTTTCTTCATATCCAATAATGTAGTCGAATTATATATATATATATACACACACACACCAAATTTAAAAACAAATAATTTTATGGCGCCGTTGTGAAAATACATTAAGTGCCACATTAATCTTAGTTGTATATGGTTTCATTGCCTTCTATGGGCCTAAAAGGTACTAGTTGGCTGCAAAATGTGGCAGGAATCTATTGTGCAATTTCCGAGACATGATGTTAAATGCTTATTGTTTTCACGATCACGAATCAATAAGAACATACCTTCGTAGATTAAAGACGTACAAGATTAACTGTGAAAATACACGATTTGGTTTTACCTAGTAAAATAATTCCCCAGATATGAAATGGCGCCCTACTGTATTAAAATAACAACCCTTTTGAAATCAAGCAAACGGCTTTGCAAAACATTGCAAAAATCAGATGTCCTTACTAAGTTCAATATGTGCACCGAATTTGGTGAAATATGTTTCACAGGATCGAATGTTATTATGAGGGGACATACAGCACATCACAGACAGACATTTGCATGATAACATAAGCTCATTTTTCCAAGAAAAGTAGCTTAACATTGAATGGAAGTGAAAGTGAATTGAATGTTTCAAGTTAATCAAGAAATTATGGAGGGATTATCATTTATTTTGATTTATTAAACAACTGTTAGCAGCAACATTCATTTTCGAAATAAGCTGTTTACGACCGCAAATAAATGTCTCATAAGAGAAAATAAATAAACGGTTTAAATATTATAAGCAGTGTATAAATTTTCCTTTTTTTCTTCCTTTTGTTGTTGTTGTTAATGTTTAAAAGTGTTTCTTACAACTAGTGGCGTACCCTGTTAGGTTTCCTTGCATTTTTTCGTGGTTTCACAGAATTCTTTGTGGATGTCATTATTTTCGTTTTGCCTTAAATAATATAGCCTTATGATATGCACTTAAGATTATGCTGGTTCAGCGATGCAATGAAGTAGGCTACCGTTTAAACAAAAATGTTCAGTTTGACTCCATGCTACATACACAAACCCAGAAGAAAGCAATGAGAATAATAAGTCTGGAGGACGAACGTTTGCTTCCACCTGAGATTTAATTTAGGTTACGCCACATACAAAAACCTCTACTGGAATCACGCTGCAAAATGTTTTGTGGCCTTTTCTAAAATATGCTGTAGTAAGTCATCTTCTTGCTTCGTATCCAGTACAACAAATACTAACTGATCTCTGGCGTGGGGATACTTTATTATGTAATCATGTTTCAATCGTATTTTTGCTTATATTCACGATGAATTTACACGTCATACTTTATGATTATTTAGTTTTGTGTGGAGTGCACGACGCCAGGAATGCGATTCCCTAACGTAAATCATACAGGCTACGTAAAGAAACATACAGTATGTATTGTCATGATTACGGACAGTACACGCAGCGTCGTGTGCAGAGCTCAAGGCAGGTACCAGTGCATATACAGCCGTTAGATGGCGCAGGCTAAGTTGGCCAGGTTGTTAAAGCAGCCTGCCTGTCTACGTGGGTCCGTCGCAGATGAAAATACCACTGCAGCTGAACTGATGCCATAGACGTGGTTAGCGTACGTGACTATAGAAGGGAAGAGTGTACAGAGAGCGAGAACCTCGCAGGGTTGCCAGGTGTACAAATCAGTGTGAGTCAATGTTCAGGAACTTAATAACGAACCCATTACTTCACGCTGCGAGGCATGTGGCGAGAGGCAAAGCGTTTTAATTGCCCCTGACCATGCGGAAAAAGAGATCCGTCATAACTACGGCGAAAATACATTGCAATTGATATGGCTCGATTTTGCGTCGTAAAGAAATCGGGCAATCTGTTCAAGTCTTGTTTTTTTTATTTTGCAATCATGCCGACATACCTACATTATCTGCTAAAGGCTGTTCACGGTAAAATGAACACTTTTGAGGAACTAGTTACTTTTATCTTTTAGCCATTTTTTTATTCTTTACCCACCTTTTTAATTAAACATGGCCATGTGAGTAATAACAACAGTGTAAATATTTTACCGCACTATGAAGTTAATTCATAAGGTTAAGAAAGAGCTTTCAAAAGTGCTCAATTTACCATGAATGGCCTATAAAATGCAGGCATTCACGGCATTGACAGATACACGCCAACTTACAAAAGAAAGGCTCTTGGCAAGGAGGTTAGTGCAATTAAACTGAATGTATTCTATCCCTGTGCGTGTGATGTGGGAGGTAGAAAAGACATACAATGCCGATCAATCAAATACAACGCTGTTCTGTGTTATACTTCAAACATTTAGCAGGAAAGGTTTGCCAACAAAAATCAAAGCGAATAAAACAAAGTGTAAATTGTAGGTTTGAGAAACACGTTGAGTCCTTACATACATACAAAAACATAAAAATAACATCTTAAAAAAAATTATTAAACCCCAAAGAATTCATACGAACCGTTACAAGTAACAAATATTTTCATACGCTCTAATGACTCCCGTAGTACTTCCCATCTAGGTGACTGTGCAATGTACCGTAAAATAATATACAAGTACAAACATGCTGAAGCAAACCCAGGAGTGGATGGCCAAACGTACTTTCGCGTAGAGAAGAAATTTATATTGTGAAACAAATCCGTCAGAGATCTTTTATCAGTCCATGCGCTATTGCAAGAGACCTACAAAATACTTTTAAAGTCAGTGTAGCCAATGCCAGTAAGAAGAGTGTTCAGCAATAGTGACTATAATGCAAGAACACCACAGAAATAATCGTACATAGGCCAATGTAATTATAAGAAGAGACTTAACTTCGCGAAGGTATATTTACAGAATGATTACTGGACAGACGTAATATTTACAGATGAATGTAAATACGAGGTTTTCGATCATGACAGTCCGCTATAAGTGTGAAGAAAATCGAACAAAGAGATAAATCCCCAGAATTCTCGTCCTACCGTCAAGCATGGTGGGGGTTCAGTTACGGTGTGACGGTGCATGAGTGCATGTGGTGTAGGTGAACTGATGTTTATATATTGTTTATTGGATCAATAAAACTATAATGACCAGTTTAAACATAATTTGCGACCTAATGCCATACAACTTGATGAAGTAATGCACATTTTACCAGGATAATGGTACTAAGCGTAAATCCTATGCAACACGAATATGGCTGCTCTATAATTGTCCTCGTGTAATAGAAACTGCACCCCAATCGTCAAATTTAAATTCAATAGAACATAGTAGGGCATACTTAGACATTAAGCTACGAAAACATAATATTTCAAGCATGCGGAACTTAAAGGAGAAAATCCTTCATAAGTGGAACAATATCCCTCCTGGTGTCATATAAACGGTTTACAAGGAATGTTGTTTATTTGTTGTATTTGATGAAATGGAATACAAAATACAGCTGGACACATACGTGTGTGTCAACAAAATTGCTTATTGTACAGAAGTCGTGAAAGGAACAGGATGCATGAATATTTGTGATCCTCACTGTATATACATATTAGGGCCTGTTCTATTTGAAAATGCATTCGTTGGTATTCTTCAAACACAAGAATGATTTAGTTATATTCGCAATTTGACCTTACTTTAATTATCATGCAATCTGAACAACTTTTAAGCCAGTAGAGACTACTGACATCAGACTTAATAGACACATATCTGCCCATCACTGACATCTAGAATGTTTTCAGTCTGAAAACAAAAACAACTTAAACGTCGCGTATATGCGGTCGCGGGCAGAAGTATGAGGACAGTGGTAAATAGCAATTAATGACATTCGTAGATAAGCTTAGCCTAAAGGCATAAAATAGGTAATCAGCCATGTTTAATGTTACTTAGTGAGGTACAATATGATACACAAAACAAACAACATAAACTACGGTACCACTGCATAAGACTACATCATCTGTCTCCAGTTCTTATACACGTTGGACATATATCAGCAAAGTGTTGATCATTGTTCACTTCACAGTTATTTGTTAACTTCACTTTTTGCAAACAACGTCCATCAGTCTATTTATCTCTAAATTAATCAGTTTTCTAGTAATGTCGGGCCCAATGCTATGGCAATTTGGTAGAATCGCCTCGTTTGAGTTTTGTGGGAAAAAAATGTTTTTCTTCTCACTCTTCTCTCCAATTCCTCTATAAGATTCTCAGTAGGATTCGGGCCAGGTGAGAGTGATTGGGTATTGTATGGCATATGGGGTGTGTTCTAGACGATCCATTTCGCAAGGTTTTGGGGTCACTGTCGTGTTAGAAATAGAATACCATTAGGTTTCTCGAGTTCGACTTTGAATTTCATTCCTACTGATTATGTTATTTTGTTTCGTTGTAATATAAAATGTTACAGTATCATAGAATGTATTTTATTTGTTGGCATATATTTGCATCCATTAAAAAACACATGTAACAAACAAAGGTGGTCTCGCATGTATGGTTCTGACGTCCGCTGTTTCGGGTTCGAAACCACCTCTCACCTTTAATTTGTATCTCAGTGTGGTGATTATGCCACCTAGCTACTTCATCCCAGGCATCCGCTACTAGCTCCCAGAGAGCATCTTTATTTGCTGGCTGTGGATCAGGCCAGTTTTCCGCCATCATGCGCTTCGTCTCCGACCAGACATTCTCAATTGGATTCAAGTCGGCACAGTAAGGTGGCCAATCTACGAGCTCTAGTTGGTCTTGCCTTGCGAACTATTCTTGGACCCTCTGAGAAGTGTGTATCGGAGAATGGTCTTGCTGGAAGCACAGCGCACCATCGGGATACAAAAGTAGCACCGAGGGAATCATAATGTTCTCTAGAATATGTAAATACTGCCCGACATTGAGGCCACGTGTATGCGGACCTCAATCGTCGATTCTGTGGAACATGCCTATCCCGCGTGCACTCATCCATCCCCAACACGCAACGGATGCATGACCATAGCGCGAGCACTCGGCCACGTATTCCGGATTGTGCAGGGTCCCACGAGGTCTGAAGACACGCATTGGCCCATCATTAGCCGAGGAAAACACACGCTCGTCGGAGAATACAACATCTGACCAGTCACAGTCAATGTTTTCCTCGGCAAACGCGAGTCGATAGATTCTGTGCTCATCGGTGAGCCTTTGCTTCCTTGAATCATGTCGGGATTTCAGTCCCGCCGCCGTCAAGCGCCTAAGCACGGTACTCAAGCTGCCAGGAAAGTGCGTGGCACATTTTAGCTGAATGGCGCTCCTGAAAGGAGTCAACTGCGCCTGGGTAATCAGACTATTGTCCTCGGCTGCAGTCGACACCCTCCATGAACCCTTCCCTCCGCGACGTGTCACGTCACCCATGTACCGGAATTGTCGTACCCATCGACTCGCAGTGCTCTCTGGAACACCGTAACGTCGGACTGCTTCAGCGGCGGAAAAACCTGCCGCCTCAACAAGATCTATGACTCTCTCCCTAACCGACTGGCTGTGGTGAGACATCGCTGCAGAATAACGTTTCACTTCCTTGAACCGCCTGGCGAGATATCACTACACGATGATGTGTATTAAAACGGTTGTATATGCCTGTGGCGTAGAAGGTACGAATGTCCAGAGTCGAATGGGGACTAATGAGGTACGAAACGTGTATGTTGTCAGATGATATCTGTTTAAAAAGGGAGACCATATGGCATGTCCGAAACTGCAGTAAGGTCCTCAACTGATCACGTGACGAAGTTCACGGATACAAATGCATGGGCAATCAGGACCAAACTCTGTGACTTTGGAGGGGCACGCTAAATGCCCAAACAGCCTGTCAAATCATCTGATGCTTTTTACTTTCGTTACCCATCGCATGACTGTGCAAACATAGAGGTGTATAATGACACGAATATTAACAGTAAAACACAGATATGTTATTTTGTGTGAGAGTAACCCTTTTTTTTTGTCAATACATTTACTTTGTATTATATTTTGATTTACTATATGAGACACCAATAAGACAGCTAATAAACGTAGTATTATTTTAGGCTGTTCACGGTAAAGCGAGCACTTTTTAAGGCCCTTCTAAATATTTCCTTTCATTAAATTTCCATCTTCCTGGTGCTTTTTAATATAAACATTGCAATGTGACCAATAAACACAGCGTATACATTCCCTGCCCTAAAAATTTAATGCCTGAGGCGGCAATACGATATAGTTACTATTGGTGTATGCCTGTTGGGAGGACCTTAAAAAGTTCTCACTTTACCATGAACAGCCTATTGCAGAGACCAAAACATAGTAAATGAAGAAATAGGATTCCTACAGCTAAAATTGACAGCCTCCCTGGCGAATGCACATCGGGAAGTGTCAGATCACAAAGTTACCTAATATATGTATACACATTCATATTCCTCACATTGTCTAAGTGATAAAACAACTTCGAAGTGCACATTTTGGTAGTCAACAATTTTACTACGGTCAGCGTTGACACATTACTTAAATAGAATATATCGTACATTCTGTAGGTTGTTACTTATTTCTTATAAATTAAATGAATGGACATTATCATTGAAACATAAATGTTCTGTCAGTAATGCTACGCGTACCAAGCGCAGTAAAACGAGCAGCAGGTAGGCAATAAAGCTCTGAAAGAGGTTTGGAAGTTAGGGGAGTTGTGTGTGGAGGGCCGTTACATTCACTATTTTTTAGGTGAACGCACGGTAATAAAGAAAAAAAAGGTTAAAATATGTATGTGCGCGTCCCAAGTATAGGTTGGACGTAGTTTGAGTTAGAAGGTTTCAAACGTGTCTGTATGCACCTTAAGTATTTTGCAACCTTTACCTTACCACAGAATAAACTGAGGATCTCTGGATCACTGTAAATAACATGCACAGAAGCAACTTGCATACATTCTCAGCACTTCATATAAAATACATGTGAAATCTGAATAATTAATATATTAATGAAATGAACAATAAATAAAATCAGACCAAATGTGTTATGGAATTCAACAAGATGTAAAATTCAGTTGCGAAATATTTATTAAACTTTAAATGTGTGTAAGAAAAATCACTATACTCACAAATCAAATTAAACTTATGTTGATAACTGTTTAAGAAACTGACTAAGCTCCTAAGTAATAAGTTGCATTTACAGTTTTCATGATCCAAACCTTTACTTGAAAATGTCAATTTAAGTTTTAATTACTTCAGAAGAATTACTCCTCACTTTCACTCAAATAGTTAAACTCTGCTCAAATGAGATTACACTGAGTTCAATAGTTTTTAGATGTTAATGTGCTCCGGCGTTACTAGCTCATATGGGATCTCAGGACTACTGATTATACACAAGCTAAAATTCAGAAAATGCCTAGTTCTGTAAGTTAATCTTCTTTTGAAAAAACTATAAGTTCGTAGAAATAGATTACAAGTGAAGTCTTTGACATTGGTCTGCACCCAGACTCTCAAACTCCATGGCGTCACCTGTATTTTGATGCGCCGCTAACGAGGCTGACATGGCGCCTGGCATCTAGAGATCGGTGTCCTGACGTCTCCAACAAAACTCACTAATACAATTAGCTAGACACCTGCCATCAACCCTCCTCTATAATCGGTTGTGGCGGTGACCTAATCACTACTTCAGGGACTTATTAATAACTTATTCATAGGTTGGCGCTGGGGAATCCCTAACATTGAAATCTCAGCGAAAATAAAATTAACCATCCATGTTGAAAGTCCCACCCAGAAGCAAGCCTTCCGGCATCTCCATTCAAGACTAGCCAACTACTTCCGACTGGACCTCCTTAAAATATAATAAACCAAAATTAAAAATCTTTCTAATAAGAGAGTGAAGTAAATAATTAAGCTTTAAAAATCATAAAGTAATTACTAAGAACAAAAATAAACATACAAACATAATATTACAATATTGAAATAACAATGTGTCAACACTAGGAATACTGCATGAAAATGATCATACAATATAGACATTAAGTGGACTGGTGGTTTACATAAATCATAAATTACGTGATTTAAAAATGTTACCATAACATATTAAAAATGTGTGATAATTAATATTCAAATTACAATAGCGTGTGAAATAAAATAAATAATACAATTCAAACACGTATATAGCTAATCTGCACATACCAAACATAACATAAAAACATATGTTCTGTCGACCTATGACAATAATTACTCTGTTTAAGATATTATGCTTGAGGCTTTCACTTTCTATATTTATTAAATTCCTATATTTTACAATGAGAGTGTATGTCGGTTTTGTGTAGAATAATTATGAAAATGTTTTTTAGTATTGTCACAACCAACTCTGTCTTTGTGATGAACCGGCAGAAGAAAGACGCATAGTCCAATCTTGAGGTAATTTAAACAACATATGCTCATTCGCAGTGGACGTACAGTAGTTGCACTAGCCTTTTAAATATCGTTGTGTGTATGATTAAGTTACATTATTGATTTAACTGCGCTTGACAATTATCAGTATTCAGTAGTACACAGGACGAGCTCTCGACACAATCGGCATTCTCACAACATCAAGCGCTGTAGCTTCTCGATAACACCTTATCCCAATACAAACACCACGTACGAAGACAACAGCTGATCTCCATAGACTATGTATACCACAGTCGACAATATATTCAGTGTAGTTAGTTATACACCCATATACTAATAAGCGAAAAAGAGCTCATCCCAAAGCGATCTAATGGCGTGAACAAGCAACACAGAATGACTAACCCACACACACTCTGTGAGTCATCTGACTTGGCAACAGGAACTTTTGCAGCAGCATTCTGGCATCATTAAAATAAATAGGTCACGGCCCACAGTGATTGTTAGCAGTGGCCTGAAAGTTGTTCATTTGCGATATAAAACGGAAATATTCAAGTGTTAACTGGCTATTTTAAAGTACCTGAGAGTAATTATCTCTCTTATTATTTACTTGTCTTGAATCCGCGTTTTGTTCAGAGGCAAAATGTCTGTTATACTGAATATTTTATTAGACACTATGTTACTGTGTTCAGATCTGTGTTCATTATTTAGACAGTTCGCACAATATGTTATATGCAAAGTAATTTTCTACACAGCGATTACTATAACTATTAAAGCATTTTCAGAAATTCCTTCACATTAAACACACACGCAACAATTTGATTTCCTTTTTAGTTTTACTGACCTAAATAAATATTACGGCAACACTGCTATTTTTCAACGTAATGACTATAAGAATGTAGTTTTGAAACATATTAAAATCACACTTTAAAGGTTTTCTAGTGTAATTATACCACGATCGCTAGGAAGTGTGTGACCTTCAACAATCTTGTAGTTTTCACTTCATACGGATATCTAGTGACTATGCAGAGTCTAAATGGGCAAGCAGAATGTTGTTAACATTACAATTGTCTCCTAGTTCTACTGTTTCGTGGGATTTTACGTTTACAGGTTGTTCGGTGTAACTTGCGCGCTTTTGCAAATAGACAGTGGCCGTAACCGCATATAATTTAATACGTGCACCGGCTGAGGTACTGCTGTAATGCTATCCGCGACTCATGTAAACGGGTTCTTTGTTTCGCCATCGCATTATAATAGTCATGTTCCAAACCAATGGCCACTGAAAATCGATTCCTATAATTTGTGCAGGCCTACCACTGAACAAGAAGTGGCAGCGTAGAAGCACGTTAATTTTGCAAATAACTTAACAGTGTTGCTTGATAAACATACTTACTCAACATCATGTTAAACATACATATGTATACAAATCACTTGACCTATAGTAACACCAATGTTGCATGACGCGAAAGACACAAGAAAGTGGGAAGGGCTTTCAACATTCTACTACGTTAATCGTGGGCAGTGTATAAATGGTGATACTGTAGCTGCTAAAGAATAGTTTTCCTGGGCCGTAGTCGCAGCATTGTGTAATGTTATTTGTCTTGAAAGTAAAAAGACAAAACGTCAAGGCAGTAACCAACGAAATTCTCAATTTGTCACTACGCAGTGAATTCGATAAATTCTATGAAGATACGTTCAGCGACCACTACTTAAAACGGCATTTATTTCGTGATGTTAATATAGTTTTACAACTAATTATTTCATCACTTAAATAATAATAAAATTATTCCAAAGATACACAACTTCACTTAATGCGTTTAAAGGTTCGTAACAAAATTTCAAAACTTTTTACAGTATCACTGTAATTATGTTCTAAACAGATAGGAGGACTTTGCCTTGATTGTGGTTTTATGTGCTAAGTATGTTACACTGTTGCATCGGTTAAAAAGGTGTAGTTTAGTTATTCGTGAAATCAACCCAATGCATAAGTATTATATGACTAAACCCAGTAAATCAATTCCATAAAGTAAGTAATACGTTTTAAATGACTACTTAATAGTATTTTATTCTGATGAGTAATTTCTCTGTTGCTTTTATAGGTGGTTAATATCTATTAGCACCCAATTTTAAAACAGGTCTTTAAATTAATATTGGAATACACAACCATATTTATACAATACTTTCCTGTGCAGTGTATTCAGTCCTACATATCATTCTAACTACTGTTTCTTAACATGAAATTCAAACTGCATTCCAAATACTCCTGTACATGAAACATGTCCTCCATAGTACACCATGCGTATATATTGTGGAGTCTAGTTGATTGTCTTCCATAATTCGTTTAAGTTATGGCTACAAATGTTCTATCATATTGTTCAGATCTGGTGACCAAGGAGGTCAACACAATTTTTGCATGCCTTGTGGGTTCCGAAACCATCTCTAAACTGGTTTTCTTCTATGGAATAACATTTTCTATATCTGCGAATATATTACTGTAACATGCTATAACATTGAAGGGCTCGATGCTTTAATACACTCCTGGCCACTAAACTTGCAATACCATGAAGATCATGAGGCATCACAACCGGATATATTGGACAAGAATAGCCATCATACACTGGTGATATGTTTATACTTGCAGCACGATACTACGTATGGATTGAAGGAAATCAGTACCTTGTGCCCCACTTACCATCCCTCTCAGACAGAATTAACCGCTGCTACACTCACATGGTTTCGATGCGTGCCCATAGTTCATCCGATGTAGTGGCGGGAATACTGTCACAACCCAGTCATCGTTTGACCATGGACCACACGTTTTCGATTAACAAGAGATCCGGTGAACACGCATGCCAGGAAAGTAGTGTTACATGTTGGTCATCCAGCAGCCGTAGGACGATGTGTGCCACATGAGATCGCGCATTGTCCTATTCGCACATGTCCCCAAGTTGGCCCTGAGGTAAGGGGACGACAACAGGTTCCAACACCTCCGCATGTGGACTAGGCACGAGCGGGACTGGAATACAATGTCACCCTATGTCATTATCCCAGGTACCAGGTCGGTATGACTATGCATTATGTAGGACACGATCAGGCGTGCACCATGGTGCTACGAGAGCTTACTGCGACCATAGTCAAGCTACAAGTAGAAGTGGAACTCGCTGGTGAAGACTATGGCAAGTTATTCGTCAGTCCATGTCCGACGTTTCACGCACCATTGCAGCCGCAGGCACCTACAGTATGTGAGCATTCAACGGCAGCCGCAGTAATATGCGCCTGGACATGAGGTGTCGATGGTCTAGACGGCGACAACTGTGCGTGAGAACACAGATTGATGTACCAGACACCTGACATCCCGAGCGAGAGTGCTTTATATGACTGTAAGGTCTGTAATCGTCATGCGTTCCAGATGTCTGCCTTGGCGTTTGTTGGTGTGACAAGGCCGTTATGGTTTCCTGCACATCGCTCAGCCCGCCCCTCCTCGACCATTGATCTCATATCTGCTTCGCTGTAGTCACACCTCTTCCAATCCGAGGACCAATATCGCATTAGGATAATCCACAATCTTGATAGGTTAACATTCTTCCGCAGTCAAAAGCGGAAACATGTTTGTGAGGTCGCCGTGTTCTCCGAACCTACATACTGATTAGTTTGTGCACACAAACAACAGCTAAACATACAGCCACTGCATCCCAGTTGCTCTCCGACCTCCACTTGTATACGCTTCACAGCGTGGTGCCACTCGACGAACAACTAATTACCCCATTGTTCTACCCTATGCTACCCAGTCTCCCAATGTCGGATCAATACGTTGCGTCCTTCGTGATGAATTTCGAAAGGCCAGCAGTGTACTAAGCATTATGTGTACTTAATGATTACCTTTGTAGTATTCCAGTAAGTAGAATTATTTGGGGATGCCTGCACAAGTGGTATGGGGATCGGATCATCAGAGAGGTCCATGCTCTGCCATTCTGGTGGCCTGGCTGCCATTTTAGATGTAGCTAACCTTGACCTTGACCATTAACTTTGACCAAGACCTTTGACCTCGACTCCGGTGAGCATTGACTTTGAAGACCCAGAAATTACAAAATATTTCAAAAACATTTAAAACAATATAAATTATTTAAAAAAAAAAACCAAAATATATACAAAAACTTGTAAAATATTACTTCTACATTTATTCATTTAAGAATTATTAAAAACATTACTTAAAAAATATTAAAACACATTTTCGAAAGTCCACAAGCACCACACTCAGCAGACGACTGACCCCCTCCACCCCTACTCAACGTGCGAGGTGGCGCAGTAGTAACTCACTGGACTCGCATTCGGGAGGTCCCAGCTTCGATTCCCGGTCCGGCCATCCTGATTTCGGTTTTCTATGGATTACCGAAATTCCTCCATGCGAATTCTGGGATCGTTCCGTAACAAATGCCATGGCCGACTCGTTCCTCAATCCTTCCTGTGCAATTTGCTCCGTCTCTAATGACCTCGCTGTCGACGATATGTTACGCCAACTACCTACTCATCTACCGTCCCCAAACTTCTCACCTATACCCATTTTGTCGTATGCGGTCATCTTGGTTTTTCGTTTGTCTTTGTTTATACATTGCTGAAGGCTGCCATCTTGGATTTTTAAATGTATTTTGTTTATACATTGCTGGAGGCCACTACATTGGATTTCATATGTTTACATTTACATGACTTATGCGGTGCTAGTGTGTAAATTATCGATTTAGCTACCAGATGGCGGCCATAATTAATTATGTTTGAAAGCATAGGTGGTGCTGATGGCGCCCTCCGTATTGGATTCAATTTTCAATGTTTTCTCGGTTATACCACCAGGTGAGCGATGGCACAGGTTCCCTCCATCCCCAGCAATTTTTTTCATTGGCAAATTACTTAGCTTCATTCAACCCCCGCCCCACCACCCTTTGTTATCATTGGCTAATTTGTCGTGTGTTTTAGTAAACCTTCGTTCCGATCAATAACAGTCATTCAGCACAAACTATTGTTTTCCCCTAAAAAACAACTATTATTCCATATGAAAACATTACCAACATATTAAAGGTGTCCCTAATCAGATAGTATTTTGTGTATGTGATTGGAATATGCCAAGAGCCGGCGATTCATAATCTGTGCCCCATCGGAACGAACGTCCTTGACCTTAACAAGCACCGCTGCTGAGGGTCGTTTCGACAGCTCGTCGAGATGTGTGCCACAAGACGTCATGCGTGCCAAAATCAAAATCATTTTTTGCTCTGTGCAACTCAGAAGCCCTACGACTATGGAGCTATAAAAATCCATGGTACATTTAACAAATATTATGTGTTTAATGCCATCCTTGACTCAGAGATAAAACTCGTTTAAAAATAGCAATTTCTTGTATTGCATTTGCTATACTGAAGAAGAATATTGTGTGATGTGTGCATAAATAAATGTGTTTTGTTTTAAAACTAAATGTTTTGTATCTCGAGTTATGCACTGCTCACGAAAGTTTACAGCACACTGTTGGTAATGGAAAAACATATATTTGATATATTTAGTATATCACTTTTATTATAATTTAAAGAAATTAATTAATATTCTATAAGACTCTAGCCATCATGTGTATATATATATATACATAGATACACACACACGTGTATGAACTTAATTATTTATGAATTTAACAGTTATAAATTAAGGATTAGGGGTAACAAAACCACTTTGCAAATAGAACCTGTCTCGAATATTATCTTTATACCTGGCGTGTAGCAGAAGCAGAGATGTCGGCAGGAGTCAGTCGGCAGGCATCAATCTTTCCATCAATCCTTCGCATGTGGAACGATTGTGGAGTATGTGGAACAACTGTGGAGCATACGAAGCGATTGTGGAAAATGTGGAGCACGTAGAGCATGTAGAGCGATTGTAGAGTATGTGGTGCTGATTATGGTGCGTGTGGGTCACAAGTTAAAATAAAGTTCCCCTATTTCAAAGTAAAGTTATGTAGTCTTCTTCGAAAGCTGAAATTTGTATTCTTTATTTAGTAACATCGCTTTAATATATATATGTATATATATTCATGTACATATATATATATATACATGTATTCTTATATGTATATACACATATATATACATAAATATACACATGTATATATACATATATAGGTCCCACAGTATAGTTGATAGCTTACAAAGTAAATTGTTTTTGCAGTTTGCAAAAAAATTGCCTAGCACCATGGTGGGCATACAACAAGCTTCGCCATTTGTTGAAAAAAATATTTTGCTGTTTTTTTCAACCAGGCAGCACACACAATCAGTATCGGAGGGTGGAATCAAACATGACCTACATTAAGTAACCATCTAAGTCTATTCCTGGAGTGATTTCAAGAAACCATTGAAAAAACTCAAATCAGGATGTATGGACTGAGAACTAAACCTCGGTCCTCCCGAATGCACATTCGGTGTTTTATCATGGCAGCATCTCATTATGTTTCATAGAATGAGGCATGTTACCCCACAGATCTGGGTCATACGATACATATGTACGCATTTATCATCACACACATTTATGTGGATGTCATTTATGGTCTCACTACCATCGAATTCTGATACTGAGACATTGGATACCTAAGTGTGTAAACCGAAAAATTTAGCATGACTGCTCAACATTATCAAACTTCTCTCAATTGCACAAATACAGCTAGCAGCTGGTAAGCCATCGCGGTCTGGGATATGTGCTGTCTTTCACAGAAACCAATAACATATTGAAAATGCTGTGAGCTTGAAAAAAAGTGACCTTTTGTCTCGATGCACCAATTCCCTCACTATGGACTATGTGGAAAAGAATTCGCCTGTTTTGATGTTTTTAAACAGATATTTCTCTGTAGGAGTTTTCATAAGTCTGAAGATTTCTACTGGCGTTGCATCAAGGCCCATTTTCGGGCATGAGCTGTATGTTAAGCGTTTCTGGCAATATGGTGATGAAAATGAGTTAATGAGCTGGTGAAACATATCTTTCCTCCCATTCTTCGAATTTAACACTTAAGATTTTTTTCCTTGCGAATAATGGTGTATCTGACAATGACTTGTGATATCAAAGTACTCTTGGTGGATAGAGAAACCAGATCTTTTTCAAACTTATTGGCATATTAAGGCATGCAAAACTGTGCTGCTGAAGTAGGATAGGCATGGTGTAATTTTCCCTTAGCATTTTTATTGGTCATAGATACTGTAAAATGCATGATTAGGGTTGTGAATATTAACGGTGAACAGTTCTGTTGAAATTTGATGCCTATGTTATGAATTTGGCAACTATATCTTACGTGGTTCGGATATTACATCCACCTATTATTATAAGTAGATTATATGGTATACTTGACCCAGCGAACCTCCTCGTAGTCATGGGTGATGTCTATGTTATGAATTTAGCAACTAAATCTTATGTAGTTCGGAAATTACATTAAACTATGCTTATAAGTAGACATGGGCTATACCTGGCCCTGCGACCCTTCTCATCATCGGCCTGTGTTATGAAGTTGACAATTATATCTTATGGGGTTCGAAAATTACAGTCAACTATGCTTATATGTTAGGCCTGGTGAGCGTGTAAGCCGATGCTGGTATTTGGTACCGTATTTTGGTGCTAGGTCGACAGATCCCGAAAGGAATGACAGAGCATGGGACTCGGCACCCACCAGGATGCTAGGTGTAAGGGTCCCAACACCCTGGCATCATATTTACAGAGCTGGAGGTTGCGATCGAAGATGGCCACCATGGGTATGAAGGAAAATAGAACATTATTTGGGGGAAAATGGGTAATTTGTCCTGTATGGCATCATCAAAGATGGTGGTTGCCTAGTTCCCTTGCCCGCAGCTTCAAGCCCCTATTAGATTGCTCGTTTGTATACTACGACATACAAAGGTTTACTTGAAGATATGCATCAAAATGCAGTACATAGTGGTTACTACATTAGAAATATAATTATATACAGCTTTTTAAAATTCGCATTACTTTCACTGACGCCAAATCGGTTGAAAAATTTCTGAGAAATGCTATATAAGCATTATATATGAGGTACTGCTGTCTTCCAAAATGGCTATAAATATAGACTTATCTACTGGTACCGGGAAACGTCTGTGCAGGCGAGTCCAATCTTATTCCCTAGACTGAGGGTCGGCACAGTCCGGTCTTTATCTGAGCGACAAGATTGCATCCCAGCAGTATTCGCGAAGACATAAAAACATTCAGTATTTTGTCTTCAGTAACAGCACATGCAAAACCGGACATGGAGACTTTTTGCTGGCGACAACAGGTAACAGTGCTCTTGTGACAGTGTGTGCTGGAGGATTTCTTTACCATCTGCATGTATTGTTCGATATAATACAATTGCTTTTCTGTAATTGAGTGCAATTTTTCTGTTCTAATATGAAATAGTATCGAATTAAATTCATGTTACATAAAAGTAACAACAATGGAGGTTGAATACTTTCTGTGGTTTCATGCATAAACATATTACTTGTTCCTTTTCCACATTTTCGTAATAATTTTCACCCTTAAAATGGGGGTGAGTGGAGGATATAAATATTTGATCTGAAGGTTTACGGCGCGGCGTACGAAATATCTCAACGAGAATGCATTACTCAAGACAACATTTGTTTACAAAATTTGCAAACATTGAGAGGCTTGAGACAGCATAATACCAAGCCAACTTGAACAAATTTTACAGCACAGCAGTTTTATTTCTAAAAAAAATCCAAAACAGGCAAATATTAACACACAATATCGTACATAGCTGTCATCTATCTAGTCAGTGCCGGATGTAATTTCGTAACATATCCACAGTTGTTGGCACGATATTTTTGATGACATAGAATTCTTGAATTGTGTCTTTTGTCGAAATAATCTATCACAATATGGAGCAGCGAATAAATTTATTTTTATAATGAACAATCATTTTAAAACATTTTAAACTATTATAATGTTATATTAAAAGATAAAAGAATATTTAGTACAATAACTGCTAGACAATAACACAAAATAGAACTGAGAAAAGGATAAAGATATATTTTTATTTTCAATTTTTTATTTCACAGAAAAGAGTGATGTATGAAGGTTAAGCGAAACTATAAAAACTTTGTCTGCAGTTTCTGCATTTAATTTAGCGCAAATATATGCAAGCGAATACCAATCAATGTGGCAGTGAATTATAGGTACAATATGGAACAAGTAATTAATATTGTTACACTTTCTCTCTCTAGAAATTAAGTGGGCTATACCAAGTTCGTTAAGGGATGGAGGTCTTAATAAAATAAAATAATCAATTATAATTTCCTTAATTTATTTACAATAACTACAGCGAAATTCTCTAAACTCAAATTCTCACAATAAATTTAAATCACTTACTTTTCACAATTGACACCAATTAATAAAAATTATAATTATGACAAAGAAATCAATTCGATTAAATAATTAAAGATCAGTCCCAATAGACATTGTCTCAACCTATCCAAATTTTTATAATTTATGTTTTCATATTTGACAGTTCGAATATTTACAATAAAATTAGTATTACACTTACATTCAGTCCCACCTCAGTTCAGTCCATGTCCCACCAGTCGTAATGTTCTAGAGTCCTCCAAGCACCCTCACGCACAGTAGGCTTCACTTGTCTGTATCACACCCTCTCGTCCATTCAAGCCACGAACACCTCACTCGCCGTCGTCCCGAAATCTTCAGTCGTCGTCCACACTATACTTAACTTGCGCACACTCGCCAGGCGGCCTCCGTCAAAGATTGCCGGCCGCTGGTTGCGGCAGTATATATAGTGTCTTAGGCCGCCACCTAGAATCTTCCCAACTCGCGTTACACGTCGTGGAGGGCTGAGGCGCCAGCCAGTCTCACCAAAACATTCTTGCATCGTCGCTAAAAGTATTGGAAACTCTAGCAGGCGAGAGGAGGTCTGTGTCGCCAGCAAGTCTCGCCACTGTCGGCATTCGTGGGATTCCCAGAAGACGAGCAGACAGTCACGAGCGCATCTCGTTTCAGGAAGAGGTGAGGGCGAGGTGAGTCTCCGATTACGGCGTGGGGCAGCGGAGTCGGCGCCAGTTGCAGCACGTAACAAAATATTACTTGAATTTTAACTTAGAAATTATCTCCAATGAAATAAGCTGCTTTTTGTACAATTAAAATAAATTCTTATAACCACTGACAGTGTTCTGGTTGACTAATTGGCTGCCCACTGTGGCGCAGTCTGTTAAGTGTTGAGCGTGAGTAGTTCCGGTTTTGAATCCTGGGTAGAGCAAGGGTGTGATTTATGCTTGTCCGTAGGAGTCAACCTTTAACGGGAAATGTTACTTCCAATAGGAAAAATATGAGAAAAAAGTTGTCACGGAATTAAAAACATTAGTGCTGTAAATCTGGAATTGTGTGTGAATTTTATGCTACTTTTACAAGTAAAACCTTGAAAACAATTAACTAAAAGACTACATGCTTTTTCTTGTAATAAATTAACTAACCTACAAAGTGGACTTGCAATATATAGATATTTAACATTACAGTCAAGCTTGTTCTGCACTCACATTTGTAAATAGAAAATCTAACTTAATATATAACATACTATAAACATATATTTATTTATGCCACAAATATAATACAAATATTATTATCTTTTATATTGTATTTAAATAAATACGTTTCAACTAGAAATCGAACCTACTACGTCTTGAGCAAATACTTGTGGCCTTAACTTCAACACCAACAAACTAATTTACTTATTACTATAGCCTAACGATATCGTTAGTGTCAAATCTCTTTGTGTAATAATTTGACAGGTATATAATTTTAAACAGTTATTTTTTTTTTAGTTTTTAATGAATTTCAAATAGGATTACACATTTGCACAATCAGTGTTTCACTATCGAGAAAATATTTTCCCTTAATGAACATTGCATTTGGAATAACATTTACTGGCATAAATTATAGACAAACGTATATTACGGTCTGTTAAGTTAGTACAAATAACTGCATCATAAATGCTACAGAAATATTTTTATATTGGTTACACCGTCTACTGAAGCCAGCATTATTTGGAAAAACATATTTACAGGTGGCATTAAGTTTGCACGTGAATCGGAATTCCAGAAAAAATACATAAACCGACAAGATACTTAACACCTTTTTATATAAACTCGAAATGTTTACTGCGATTTTCGTGAGGTTTTTAATTTGAACACCTAGGCGTATGTAGACCACGATATCACATAAACTACCATTTAGCACGGCAAGAATGCATACACACAGATTAATTGGGTGGAATTTGTGAAGTAGATGAACATTATGCTGTAGATTGTAATTTTATTATTTTATTTCTTGTTTTATAAACACTGTGTGTATGCATTCTTTATAGTTCGGGTCAGTCCACGATGAGTAAAAACGCTCATTTTCGCGACTTTGTGCAAATTAAGATATAAAAAAAAATTTTCTTTAGTTTCAAAAGAAAAGCAGCGGTCAAAAATTACTTTTTTGTAATACTTTGATAAACTGTACGTATACATTAATTCACGTAGAATTGTACAGAGTGTTAAAAACTAAGTAGTATTCCAGTTGTATATTCTTATATGTGGTTTTCTATAAATAAAATGGTCAAGTGCAAATTTTTAACACTGAGGAAACATTTCCTGTACCTCTGCGAACGTCCTTCGTCCTATATTGCCTTACATATACCTACCTGAGCCCACCGTAACTGATGTTTGTGGAATAGCTGATAGTACAATAGCCGATATTACGGCCAGACCTACGTGAGCATCTCTTCCACCCCTCCCCCTCTGTTGACCCTTTTAACATGCTCCGCCCGCTCAGACATGCACAGACGTCTGCCGGCTACACTAGATAATATGAAACCTACGTAATATTTGATTTGGCAGGGTATAAATTGGCCCGGTTAGATAGGACGTGGTTTTTCATGCAGACAGCAGCTAGTTGCAAGAGAAACATTCTTGGTGTGCGTATACAATAATTACATCTGCAGCATGCGCTGATTGTTTAATGAACGTTTAGTGGCCTTATTCACTGATTAATATAACCATATATTCCGCTAAAGTGTGATATTCGATTTTCGCAAATGCGTACGACAGCAGGAAATTCATTCTGTGTATCGTTAGTAAAAGACACATATTATAACTACTTAACGTCTTACGTAGAATAGGGTATATTTTAATTATTAACAGAGGAATTATGCATTTCTCTTTTACAGTTATCTGTAATTATAGTCATTTCACATACGTTTACTGTTTCATTGTTTGAAGCATCGAATGTTGCTTACATACCTCGAGACAAGCTATATTGCACAACACTGTATCTCAGCTCACCTTTATGATTGGTTTTATTTTTGCTAAGTGTTACCTGCTTGCACAACTCGGGAACGTTTAGTGTGGAGCTCATGAGAGGTAATCCCACTAAAATATTTCAGGACAAGCTATGTTGCACAACACTGTAGCTCAGCTCGCCTTTATAATTGGTTGTTTATTCCCCTAAGTTTTACTTGTTTGCGCGTGAGACACGGACTTCCAGTGAGGAGTGTTAAAACGCTGAACGATTGGCCAGATAGTTCTGTTATGCTGGTTGCCAAAGAGTCAAGGCGATACGTCTTGTCAAAAGCCGAAGATTGCCGAAGGGGACTTTAACTTTTTTCCGTTGCTCATTTATTCTGATGGGAAGTGGACTTTCCAAATAATGTATGGGGAATGTACTAGCATTTGTCCACTTCCACCTCCTTTTCAAATCCTTTTCCAAGATCATATTTTGGCACGCCTTTTAGTTTCTTAATAAATCGCGAAGCTATATAAATCTTAATTTTGGTTATTAAACTTTTCAATGCTACTTTACAAGCAGTCTTTTCAAAATGAGGTCTGTAGCTTTTTCGTCCCTGGTTGCAGCACGTACCACCTAATTTAAAATTTATCTAGCGCCACTGTTTGTTTCCTTGAGCATAGATTTCCATCCGCAACTCACATCTATGTGATTTTCAGTGGTGACCCTGTCATTTTGTATGGAATTAAGATGACGTTGTGCTGCACTTCCCCATTTTGTTCTTTAAAAATACTTGATCTTTTTTTAGATAACACGTGTTATACTAAAGCTTGTGTTACTACTCCTGCGGACTTGGTAGTTATTGGGTGGCCTTAACCAGATACGTACAAATACACTTTCATCTTGAAACATTGCCGCCGGTCTTCAAAAGGAAAAATAAAGCTTCAGTTAATCACAAGAAAATCAATCCCACCGAACGCAAAATGTATAAAATATGGAGATTCCGAACTTTTTCCCATGTTTCATTTTCATATTTACATAGATTTTTGTGTGTTTACGTAACTGCTTCACCGGTTAGTTTGAAATAGTTAAATTTATTGCAAAACATCTGCAGCTTACGAAAACAAAGTGCCAGTAAACAGCTTGCCCACAATAGTAAAGTGTTTCACAGTGAAATTTGGCAAAATGTCGAGAGGGTAAAAATTACTGCTAACAATGTAAAATAACTCCCTCCTCAGGTTGAAACTAGAGAATTTAATTACAGTTATAGGGATGAAAAGACAAAAAACAACTTAACCACAATAAATATTTACAACAATTCCCAGTAACTACAAACAACAAACAAAATAAGTTAATATTACAGTGACTGAATAAGAAAGTAAGTTAAATTTATTTTTTACCTAAAACATATTATTGAAGTGTTTATAGAATGTTAGGCTGAAATATAAAACACTAGGTGCAGTGTAATCATATACACAGTCGAATCACATTATTACGACCACCTGCTAGTGTCCAGAGAAACCGACCTTCGCAGCACAGACAGCAGCTAGACAAGCTGGCAGTGACTCAGTCAGGTGCTGATAGGTCTCCACGGGTATTTGGAGCTATGCTGTCTGCAGTGCGTCCCGCGGCTGTTGGTGAGTGTGTGGCGGAGGAGATAGACGGCGAACACGACGATCGAGGTGGTCCCACATATGTTCAATTGGAGTGAGATAGGGGATCTTTGGAGGCCATGGACGAACTTTGAAGTCTTGATCATGCACTTCCAGCCGCATGCGGACACTTCTAGCCGTGTGGCAAGGTGCATTATCGTGTGAAAGATCCTATCCTCCGAGGATTTGTCACACATAACAACATATCATAAATAGTTAGTGAACTGGAGGTCAGGGATTATATTAAATGACGTGATGAACTGCTTTCTTCTGATAATGTAATGAGTAAAAATAAGCATAACATTTTTTAAAATATAATAAAATAATTGAATTTTAATTTTTTTTAGATATATCCTTTTATCTCTCGCAACTTTATATTTGTGATATGATCTCTCAACTATTAAGGTAAAGATCAGCATACAGATTATTAAGGATGACTTGAAGTATAAAAATATACTGATAGTGGACTGCATACAAAACATTAATTCAGTAAACATGTACAAATTGGGAGACAGTTGGTGAATGCATGTAATTTATATATGTATAGGTGGGGACAACGACAAACCTAAAGGTTGATCGAAGGATCGGTTGAGAGATTGGGATTTATCGAAGGATTGGTGAGTATTGCAGAGGAGGATTACTGAGGATTGATGAGGATTGCAGAGGATGAGGATTAAGGGCGAAAATGATTGCGTAGCATTGGTAAGGGCGATTGCTGAGGATTTCTGAGGACTTCGGAGAGTTACAGAGGATCGTGGAGGACGATTTCAGAGGATTGAGGAGGAAGACTGTCGAGGATTGGTGAGTATTGCTGAAGATAGCGGAGGATTACTGAAGATTACGGAGGATTTGTGAGAAATGTGGAGGATTGAGGGGGATTCAAGAGGTTTGCAGAGGGGGACTGCTGAGGATTGGCAAATATTGCGTATGATTGCTGAGAATTGGTGAGTACTGTGGAGGAGGATTTGCTGATGACTCGTGATGATTGGCGAGGATTATAGATGAGAATTGCAGAGTGTGCGGTGCTGGCTGTAGAGCATGAAGTGCTTATTGTGGTGTGAATTAGGCAGAGCAATTAAGGAGCCATCGCATAGCATATGATGCTGATTGTAGTGTATATGGGGCTGATTGTGGTGTATGTGGGGCTGATTGTAGTGCATGTGGTATTGTTTGTAATGCACGTTGTGCTGACTGTGCAATCTTGTAACATTCTGTATTAGTATGTATTCCAGATGTCTTTATTAAAAGCATACCGTAACGTTTCGATTTTTGATCACAAAAAGACGAATTTTGTTTTATACTTGTTAAGGTACGAATTTGAGCTATATTAAGAAATGTAATCTTCCAACGTGTCATAAAGTCACTTTTAACGATGTAGGAGCGGTAGTAACTATGTGCGCAGGCGTAAAGCAGAAAATAATCAGGGCTTTAAAAAGTGTTCAATTTACAGTGAATAGACTATATACCTGTATTTTTTATATTTCCTACGACTTATCCCGATTAGCTACTGCGCACATATGTGAATCGACGTATCGTCGATGTAGAATCGGATACTCTGAGATAAGATGCTTCCACTTCGCTCTGGCCAACCTGAAGAGTGCTCTGTGCAACTAAAAAGTACGAATCGCAAAATTGCAAGCAAAAACAATATTAAGTATTTCTCATTTGTTCACCTTCGGGATTATGAAAAAATTAATATACCGGTGATATAATAAGCATTTTTTAATGCGTGTAGCCGTACTGCTTCGCTTTTGGAAGACTCCTGCATAGCAGTAAACTCAACCTTCAGAAAGGAAAGAATTAGGAAAGACAGTTTGGGGGAAAAAAAAATTACGGGTTACTGTAAACCAAGTGATACAACCATGCTGGTCGAACAAGGGTTCAAATGGTTTGGAATTATTTTCTTTGTATACGAGGCTAATTCATATGAAGGGTAAACAATGTTCTCTTTAAAGAACTGGAAAGTCACTCGCCCTGAAAAGGGATGAGTAATCACTGGAGTAAAACACACGCCGGACCAGTTTGTGTTCCCTACTTGAAGTTAGGGGGCGAACTCTATTTGGGAAGGGTAAGGGGGAAAAAAAAAACATTAAATATTAAGATTTCTAAAAGTGAGCCATCAATATATTTACTTCGCAAAATTAGTAGTTGGATGTTATTTGTTAGCCTACTTTACGTTATAAGTAATTATTTAGATGGCATGAGAATGACTTTGTAAAGAGGACGGAGGCAGCGGAACACTCATGGAACTGCAGGCCTAAGAGTAACCGTGGCTTCCTGCAATTTTGTGTAGTGATAAGCGTTAAGAGTGGGATGGACCCTCGCGGGTTTTTTGTGAAATAATTGTTTGCGCGAATACGCGTATCTCGGTAAATAAATGTTCTGCAAATACGACTCTTCATCAGAAGAGACAAAAAAAAAAAACTATTATGTATGCCTCTACTTTTTTACTTTTGTCATGTTAAAACCCTTAACTGGCACTGTGCGGGTCAGATAGCTGCTGTGCATATACTCTCCTTCGTGCAGTTCACATTTTTCCCTCTAGAGTGCTCCGCTTTTCAGTAGCTGCTTTGGTTCCCTTCATATTTCAGGGCCAGTTAGGTGAGCTGTGGGCTGAGTGATCATCCATATTCAAAAGTGTTTTATTTTTGGGATTTATTTTTATTTTGTAAGCAAACTTACTCTGACAGTTTGCTTAGAATATTTGACCTACTATGGCTGGTAAATCAAGTAGAAGGACATTGACTGAAAGAGATAAGCAGTTTGATGAAATTGAAAGCGATATTTCCGAGTGCGAGAACAGTCAAGAAGATAGTGAACACGACACACGGAGTGAACAATCTGAAGATGAAGAAGGATGTGGTGGACTGAACGGTGCTAACAATGTTTGATTTTTCTATGGCAAAGGCAGTCACCCTTTCAAATGGTCAGCCAATCCCCCACAGTGTCCCAGTATCAGGACACATGCTCACAATCTTGTACGAAAATTGCCTGGTACTATAGGAGAAGCAAAAAAGCTTGATAAAAATTCTAATGACGAAAGTGCTTGGTCATGTGTCTTTAGTCAAAACATGTTAGACGAAATCCTTCAACACACCAATGAGAAAATATAGTCTGTTCAAAGACGCTGGTCAGAAGATATGAGATATTTAGTTAGAGAAATGGATATGGTTGAACTCAAGGCAACTCTAGTTCTCTGTTATCTTAATGGAGCAATAAAATCTGGGAATGAAGATGTAACTTTACTGTTTGCAAATGACGGGACTGGTCGAGACGTTTATCGTGCAACAATGTGTCTGAAGAGGTATCTTTTTCTTCTGAGTGTTATGAGGTTTGACAATGCACTTGACCGTGAAATCCGCAGGGAAAACGATCCTTTAGCTGCCATTTCTTGTGTCTTCAATGAACTTGTGAAAAATTCTTAGGCTTCTTTCACAGTTGGCAGTTATGTCTATATCAACGAAATATTGGTTGGTTACAAAGGAAACTGTAAATTCAGAATGTATATGGCAAGTGAACCCAAAAAGTATGGAATAAAAGTTATGATCTTAGCAGATGCACAAACCAACTACTTTTATAACAGTTACATTTATGCCGGAAAGGATTCAGATGGAATCGGACTTGTTGAAGAAATGAAGCAATTCTATAAGCCATCCCAGGCTGTTTTTAGACTCTCAGCTCCTCTTTTGGCTCCAATCGGAATATCACAGCAGATAACTGGTTTACATCTGTTGAAGTTGTCCATATTTTGAAAAATAGTAAGGGTCTCACTTATGTAGGCACGCTCAGGAAGAATAAAAGAAAGATCCCATAACAATTTCAAGCCAGTAGAACACGCACAGAAGGATCTTATCTGTATGGATATACCAAGGACATTACTTTGTTGTCACATGCTCCAAAACGCAACAAATGTGATATGTTGCTTTCCAGAATGCACCATAATGCTGAAACCAATGAAGATTCTGAGAAACCAGACATCATTAAATTTTACAACAGTATCCAAGGCGGAGTTGACAGTCTCGATCAGAAATGTGCCTGTTACTCGGTAGGAAGACGTACCCGGCAATAGCCAATGGCTGTATTTTATGCTATGTTGGATATAGCAGGGGTCAACAGTTTCATCATCCACACTTACATGCATGCGGAAAACGGTGAAAAACGTCTTCTTTTTTTGAAAAAACTTGGGGCTACAAATTGTCAAGACAAACATGTCGCGTCGTATACAATGCTCGATTGCTGCTTGAACTTCGACAGGTTATCAACCGAATTGTTGATATACCAATTCTACCAAAGGGCAACAATGAACCCATTCTAGCCGGGAAAAGAAGACGGTGCTATATCTGCCCTTCCAAGATGGACATAAAAACAAAAGAGTCATGTACAGAGTGTCAGTGGCCAATTTGTGGAAGCTGTAGTGTGAAATACTGCAAAAACTGTGACCCAAAGTGATGTGTGCTGAACAAGACGACGCCCCACTTTGAACATAAATGCTTTTGTGTCAGGGCAGTAAAACACTCCCAAATAGCAAATTTTATATCTTAAATGAGTGAATTTGATGAAAATGTTTTTAAAACCTTAAGGTGATTGAAATGCTGTTTTCCATTCATGTAATACAAATGTATGAATAAAAACCCCCCCTTTTTTTTTTTTATAGAAATTAAAGGATTTTGTGTCAATATTAAGTTACAATGATAAAATTATAGCTAATAAATTATATCCAATACACTGTATAACTTTTACATTATTATTTTACTTAAAAAAATTATTTAAATATCTGGGTCTGTTTGACCCACACCATACCATACACGTGGCACTAATCCACTATATTAGTTGAGGGTTGTGTATTTTTGGAGAGCGAAATTCGTGAGAATGGTCAAATATCTCCTTTTTAAAGATTGCCTACGCAGTTTCCTTAAGCGGCAAGAGAAAAGTACAAAGATACGGGCGTAGTTTAATCTGTGGTCTTTCATCGCGTGTAATAAAACCCCACTGTTACAGATCTCATTTGCACAGTACAACGTTGCGCCGGAAACACTGCACGCCTTGCGCGTAGGAGCGATGAGGCACTAGGCGTGCGTGCTAGTGTCGCCCGTATCGCACCCTCGCTTATTGACCTTGGACGCGTGGTTCCCATGGGGGGCCCACCACTCTCTTAATGCAAGTGTGTACTAACGGATGTTGCAGCGAAGAGGAAGGGCAACCTTAGCTGACAGATAGCACGCACCTACCGCTGACACACGGACATAATTCAATAGTGCGCGCCTCGTTAATTCCACTGGCCGTGTTCGCGTGACATCGATCACGGCTAATGGCGGCCGGGACCTACATCTGTGGGGTTGTCGCCCCCCGCCTAGCGACAACCGGTTGCAAGAAGTCGCTGTGACAGCTGACTGCGATTCACTGCACCTGCTCACGGCTCTGCCCGCCCGTTACTCTCTCTCACTCTCCGCGACATTTACCACTGCAACTACAGTCTGATCGTGGTATCTTCACACTTTTTAAATCAAACCTACGAAAAATCAACCCATGTATGACGTGCTTGAATGTTTCCTAAATACAGAATGGTTCGCAATTAGACCGACAAACTTCGGGAGGCGATTCTTCATGAAAAAGTAAAAGGAAAACATGTGTGACACTTTATACCTAAACCGAATATCAAGGGAGGTATGAGCCCCTAAAAAACGAGATTTGAATCCGTATTTGTGCAAAATATCGGTAACGAAGTAAAACACAATGAGAACTCTCGGAACATTATTGTATGTTATAGGCTGTTCATGGTCAAGTGAGCACTTTTTAAGGCCCGTCTAAATTTTTCCTTTCGTCAAATTTCCATCTTGCTCCTGATTTTTAATATAAACATTGCAATGTGACCAATAAACACAGTGTATACATTTCACCACTCTCAAAACTTAATGCCTGAGGCTGCAATAATATATATTCATTAGTGGTTAATGTCTGTTGGGAGGGCCTTAAAAAGTGCTCACTTTACCGTGAACAGCCTATAAGATCCGATATTTTGCACAAATACGGCTTAGAATCTGTTTTTTTTTTTTTAAAGGCACATGCCTTCCTTAATATTCGGTTTAGGTATAAAGTGTCACATATGTTATCGTTTTAATTTTTCATGAAGAATCACCTCCCGAAGTTTGTCGGTCTAATTGAGAATCATCCTGTTTACCATATATCACAGGCGTTTCATGCTTGGGTTATCAAACAATTATTTTATTGTTGGTTAAATTGAAAATGTGTTAATATTTTATTTTTGATATATAATAAAATAAAACCCCTATTTTACACTTTTCAAGAGACTGGAAAAAATGTTGCAAAATGCAGGAAAGTGTAAAAACAGGAAAACTTATTCTGTAAAAACAGACATTAGGACCAAATAAGTGTGTGTAAATTGCAGGAAAGTGTAAAATCAGGGGTTGTAAAACAGGGGTTCCACTGTAATTCATTTATAATTAACACGAATGAATAATTATATAATTGATGTGTTTGTAATGCCTAGTAAGAAATAGTTGTTACACAAAATATTGTTACTGTAATGAGTGCGCACAAATGCGGTGTGTTGTCCCTCTGGTGTAATTTTCTAGACTTGGTTAAGCCTTGTTTGTGCGAGGGGGAGGAATATCCTGGAAGCAGAACTTTGACAGGACATCAGAAAAGTGTGACGTTACCGTTAATGGACTACATGAGCTGTTCACGGTATACTGCGCGCTTTCAGATACCCTGATTCACGTCTACTTGTATGCAAATTGTGTATTCTTCCTGCATGTGTAAATTTAACGTTGCCATTAGCCTCATAATTTTACTCAAGATTTGGCCAAATAAATCGTGTAGTTATAACAAACAACAAAATATTTTACAAAAGTTATAATTTCTGCAGTTACAGGCATTAAACAAGAATTTACTGATATAACTAACCAGCCTTGTTTCCTCAACATGGCTGCAATTAATTTTTCAATAAGTTATTAAAAGATGAGTCAGTAGGTAGGACTTTACTTCGCTTTGAAAGCAATGCCATTATAAATAAAATTGAAACTTATGAAACACTAGTGAGACATTACCAATACGTATGTGCCATCCCCAGGATTTGAACCCATATACCATCGTAAAATTAATTAACGGGCAATCCATTATATTACGGAGGTCGGATTCGGAGCATCAACTTCAGATTTTATCAGTCCAATTCTTAGAATTACAGGGTTTACTAACCTTAAATAATTACAGGGCTATCATTTTGATATTAAGTGACTGAGCCAATTAAAACTCTAAGTTTACATGGCCTACCATAACGCTACTTGTGTAAAGAATTTGGTGGAAATATGATGACTGGTCCCTGAGATATGGCATGACAACTCCATAATTGTTATGTGGCGAGCTTCATAAAGGAAGAATAAAAAATTAATGAAGTAGCACATTCGATTAATGTATACTGCCAATATACAAATTTAAGATTACATAGATTATATAGTTTCGCAGATATATCACCCAAAAATAAAATTATTTGATAGCCACCTTTGTGAATATAATGAATTCATACTTAAAAACAGTATAACATATTCGCCAAATTTTGTTATAATGGATTGAGAGTCCCGAGATATGAGAAAAAACATTTTTTATTGGTAGGACTATTCTAGAAAATTGCAGAGAATGAGGCTCTGCATAGACAAATTTTATGATTGTAACGGTACTGCCAGAATACAAAATTAAGTTGGAATTTGTTTCGTTAGTAAAATATGCTTAGTTAAAATATTGATATAGCCACCATTTTGAAAATCAGTACCTGTCCTAATTAAAACATTCCATTTTACACCACCTGCTGCAGTCATATTTGTTTTTTTCCAAACTTGGTAGGAATCTGACAAATATTTCCCGAGATATAACATCAAAATGTTATTTATTCGCATCGCGTTATCTTACAAACTTAAGGAAAAAGATTATCTGTATAAATATAGTTGATTGTTTTACTATCTACTGTCAGCATACAAAGCTATTTTGGAATTTATTACATAGCTTAGACGATATAGCATCCTAAGCAAAAATATCTATATGGCCACCATTCCTAATATAAATGTCTGACATGCTTAAAACATATAATTTCACATCACCGGTATCAGTATTAAGTGTTTGCCAAATTTTTAAGAAATCAATTAATTTTTTACCTATATATGACATGATATATTTATTTATTCGTATGGCATTATCTTCCAAAATGGTCAAGAAAGTGGTAATGTGTTGGTATATATGAGTCTTGTAATAACTTAGATACTTTCAGTACACAAAATTTGGTGGGAATTGGTAAAATGGTATGGTAGATATACCAAATAGACCTAAAATATTTGTATGACCACCATTTTTAACAAACATACCTAATCAATTTCAATAACTTAGTGTTTACTTAGCCTTATATAGTATTACTTACCTGCCGAATCGAGTAAGAACCGGTTTAATAGTTTTCGAAGTATTATGTAATATCCTTATTTATTTATCTCTCGCTATCTTTCAAAAGTCGGACAAACGACAATTATGCTACGTGGCAATATTTATTTCAAATGGTCGGGTAAGGGATGAAAAATGTCTCAAAGAAAAAAGTTACTAAGCTCTCAAAAGTGCTGACTTTACAGTGAACAGTTGTGAAAATGTTTGCCAACACACATAAAACGAGGTCTTTGAATCAGTGCTTCCTTAATGTAGGTGTTTTAAGTTTGAAAACAGCTGAGAGCCCCCCAATGGTGTCAGAAAGGGATTTTGGTTGGTTCCAGTGAAAAGGTTAAAATATTCAGTGTCTTTGACTTTGACTTTATGTCAAAATTGTAACATTTACGTGGTTTTTTCCCCCAATCTCACAATATATAATTATATATAAACACATAATTTTCCAATTGCCCCATTGATTACATTTGGTATAAAAATAGTTATTTCTCCAAGTATTTACATGATATATATAAAATATGCCTTTGCCAAAATTTACATGATGTATAAAAATATGTCTTTACCAATTATTTACATTATACTTAAATTATAAAAATGGCAGAAACCCCCATCTCCTTCAAAATGTTGACCAAACAGCAGTTCTTGCCCAAGTGAATACCCTGTGCTGTCTCCCCGAACCTGGGCGAGACACCCATATTTATATTTTATTTAAAACCACCGAGAACATTACAAAATTATCTTCACTTCGTCGATATCCGGAAGTCTTGGAAGGGCACCCTGGTGGTACGTAACTGGCTGGCTGGCGTCCAGTGGTCAAGGTGACATACAGGGGAGGGGAAGGCAGCCCTAGATTTCGCGGGCGTCAGAAACCCCATGGCGCCTACACTTGCAGACCAGCAGGCCCGCCCAGCGGACGTGAGGCGTGGAGCTCGTCAAACACACCCCCGTCGCAGCGAAGGTAAGCCGTCCCAAGCCGCCAACATTTTCTCAACTTCATATGGCTCAGTCGGTTTTAGCGTTCGTTCGATGTGCAGGGATAGCCGTCATACAGTCTATAACCGTGAACAGCCTATAATCGTGAACAGTCTATAACCGTGAACAGCCTATAACCGTGAACAGTCTATAAGTATTAACTGCCTATAACCGTGAACAGCCTATAACTGTGAACAGCTTATAACCGTGAACAGCATATCAATGTGAACAGTATATAACAGTGAACAACCCATAACAGTGAACAGCTTATAACCGCAAACAGCATATAACCATGAACCGCCTATAACCGTGAACAACCTATAACCGTGAACAGCCTATAACTGTGAACAGTATATAAATATGAACAGCCTATAACTGTGAACAACTTATAACCGTGAGCAGCCTAGAACAGTGAACTGTCTATTCTGCTGAAATTCAGGGGAGATAGTTCATTCGTATTTGCAGAAACGTAATCAGTCAAAGAAACCATTGCTTCAATGAAAAGTAAAACATAGTAAAATGGCAGTAACAGTTTAGAAATAGCAATAAAAATGCCACTAAGAGCATATTTTGGAGTGTATTTACCTTTATACGGCTGCGAAACTTGGACGGTAGGTGCAAAAGAAGAGGGTCATGGTGCTGCAAGACGTAAAATGAGAGTAAGGACAGCATTCATAGACGGAGGCTTGTTTATCAAATAAACTATACTTCATGAAGTAGTGCTTCTTCTTCAAGCACTACTTATCTGACGAATGATTTCATAAATCGTCACTTGACGAAGTAATTATTGTATAGGCACTACTTATTTGGGCCAAGTTGTGCTTGGTGAAGTACGAAAATAGATATCTGTATAATATCAATACCAACATATTATAGATAAATTTGTACGTTAGTTTGTTATTATTTTATTTTTCACTGCTGTTTTGAATAATATTAATTTGTTTTATGGCATATTTGAAATTAAAATGATCGTATGTGCAATAAAAACGTTTTTGTTTCATGTGTTATGTAATAATTTTTGCGGAAGTTTGCTAGCCGTGATAAAAAAAAAATAGTTGACGTGTATACTCGACGATTATATCATGTGTTTATTCGTTTTAATGAAATCCCAGTCATTTTAAAACCTACGATACCTTGTAATAATACAATTCTGGACATTTTCGTCGAGCGCCAATAATCGCCATTCCGCGAACGACATTATCGATCGTAAAAGTGCTTGCTTACATCTCATGCTACCGTTCAGTCGACATAACCTGTGTTCCAGACCTCATATTGCAAACATGTTAACTAGCTTGTGAGAATACTGGAATATTCGAATTCCGTTTCGAATAATGGACGAAGATAGCACTCCAGTGCCTGTGAACTGTACTCATTTTTATAACGTTTATTCGAGTACCTTGTTGGTGTTGAAGAAACATTTATCGGTAGTTAATTATGTTTATTATATGTGCTTTTATTAGACGTGATTGGTTGCGGGTACCGTTTTAGTAGTTTTCTTGAGTTAAATGTAATATTATCGGCATATGTTTTACCACAATGGCTCGTTCCGCCATTTTCCAACTGCCGTGCCGTTCCCCACGAAGCTACATACTCGAAGTATTTACGTTTTACTCAAGGTTTTGAGTTTGTTGGTTTCAGGGAATGGGCAAAGTGTTGAATTTACTGAATGATTATGCAAATAAATTATTTCATATCAGTGATGGACAAACATTATTGTAGTGAAGTGTTCGTGCAAGGATTTCCATATAAAAACACGTGTTCGAGAGGTTACGAATTACAAACAGTAAGTTAACGTGTTTTGTAAATAATGTATTTCGAAACAGTTACTATAATGTTTGGAATGAAAATTCTCTAAAAAGGCATCACTATCAACTCTTTTGTCTTGTAAAAATAATATTTGTTTACCACGCACTTGTTGTACAGCCAACGAGTTTAAGGATAACTTCGGTTAAAGTGTGTTTATTGCTGGATTACTATGCAATTCAAAATGACACACTCGTAAGAACTGCAAAACAATGCCGTGTCATAAAAGACGTTGAAACTAAAGATCCCCAACCCCCACTAGCATATTACTCCCGAAATATAAAATAAAAGAGAGCCCCAGCAACAAAAACAGACTGTAAGCCAACATAACCTCTTTCAGTACTCGTTGGGCAAACACGTTCGATCATAACCTAACTGTTTTGGGCACGTTATGTTTGTGTTTATGTAATAAAAATTATACAGTGGCACAGGTTTGTGTACTAAAATTTACGTTGTGATTTTTTAAACTAGCCTTTTGTTAGCGCCAAAGCTAATATGTTAACTAAATATTCGTTAGGTATAAAAATCGGCTCGCTTCAGTGTAATGAATATTTCACCATAATAATTGTTAATGTTGGTTTTTGTTATTAGTATTAATTTGCAATTGTATTTATTTGAAAACGAAAGGCTGTTTCTTTTTGCTGAATGTCAATGTGCGACATTTTTATGTAATAATGTTTGGTTATTTTCTTGTTATACACCAGCCCCTAAAATATATAACAAATTATAAACATTCAAAATTTTTTTATGCTCATACTTATGCACCGTAAGGTACTTCAGATACGAATTGTTAAAAGTCGCCTTAGTAACCAAAATCCATTGCACACAAAGGTTAAGAAAACAGGTTTTGTTTTCACATTCCTGTTTTCCATCAAATACTTTAAGGAAACATCGTTTGTAATTAAAATATTTTGTGAATAACCTAGACCAATTATAAATATTCAGTGCTTAAGTTCACAACGAAGCAGACTTGATGAAGTACTACTTATATGTATAAATAAGCAATGCTTCTTGGACTACGAATACTCGAGAAATAAGTAAAACTCCTTTTGTTACTCTGAATACATTACAAGAAGAACTTCATAAAGCATTACTTACAGCTATCAAAATAAGCAATACTTGTATCTGACACTATGATTTGAAAATCATATTTAAGCACTCGTATAAATATTTCTTGGTTCTAGTATTGCTCATATGCTCACTATGAATTTCACCCTAAGTGGGCTCAGACTGCCGTCACAGTGCTACAAAAGCCACTGGCAGAGGAGCGTAGGGGCTAGATGCAACATAGGGAAACATGTACCTTCAAGTTCAGCAGTTATTTTCTCATCGCTGCTCTGATTACAGACGTTTGCAGCAGCCGCCAAGCATCCAGCTATCGTGAGTGAGTGAATAGATTTGGACGGCTCTTAACATCGAGATCTTTAGAGCCGATGAGGATGATTGAGGTGATTATGGAGCAGCGCTGGAAAGAAAGGTAGGGGGAAACGGGGGACCTCCTCCGAGAAAGCCCGCTGACCAACAGCGTCGTCCGGCACAATTCCCACACGCAAAACTCCGGAGTGACCCGGCCGTAGATTGAACCCGGATCGCCTTGGTCCAGTTATCGTGTCGGTTACGTTTATCCTAATTCATCATTACGGATATTTTCACTCTCTTTACGGAATAATTATAAATGACACACATCGAAAAAATCTGGAACGTAACGAAATGTTATTAACAATTTATTGGCAGCGAGAATTTATATAGTTCGTCGTGTTAATACATACGAAATGCTACTTTTCTTTCAAAAATCATTATTTTATCAGTTTGACAACAAATTGTAAAAACTGTTTCCAAGCAACATGTTTTCTACCAGTTACCTAGAACAAAATTTACGCCTAAGTAATATTAGGAATGGATAGTGTCACGTTAATATCAAGCCCCAAAATAGCTTTGCCCATGCTCCAAAATCCCCTATGCGGCCCTGACTTGTATATTTGTAGTGGTGTTAGCGTCTAAAATAATAATGGAAGGCTGTAAAAATGAAAAGAGAGACAAGAGAAGAACACGTCAATGGCAAATTGACAAACAATGGAATATGTACTTCGTATGCAAGAGCTACCCAGAAATTAAGAGGCTGGCAGAGAATCGAAGAGCTGCTCCCAACCAATCCATCGTTTGAATTTGAGGACTGAAAATGCGCTTTATATGATGAGCTTGCTATTCAGTCTTGGAGTGTTTCTTACGTATTAATATACGATATTATAAAATAAATCAAATGAAAACATGTACGCATTTTTCTCGGAATCTGGGAGTTTTAGTTTATTTGCAAAAAAAAAAGTGATATATTTATAATATCTGTCATAAATTAACATGAAAATTATTATTTTTGTATTAATGGCAAATACATATAAGCTGAAAATTGTGAATTACTTTAAATGAGAAATATTGTCTAAATTTTTACAAAATTATTTAATTTGTGCTCTGGAAAACTCGTTAGAACAAGAAGCCAGGAAAGAGAACTAAATATATATGGGCAGTTCACAGTAAAATTATCACTTTTGAAAGCCCTGCTTATATACTTATATACACGTTGTGTATTCTTCCGCCTTATGTAAAATTAGCATTGCCATGAACCTCATCACTTTAGCCATGCGTCGGTCAAATTAAACTGTGAAATTATTAAGAAAGTAAATAATTTACAAATCTGTTCATTTTTCACTTCGAAGCGCTAGAAAAAATAGAGAGCGAAAGAAACAATTTTAAGTTATCCCAAATGGTTACCTAATACTTTTTATTCGACGTTAAGATATGGAACTGCTTTCCATCTATCGTTATGTCACTCAGTGTGCTCGTTAAAATATACGCATGCAGGGGCAGTGACTTTTTTCTAAGGTTCTTTATAAAGTGCTCTCTTTATCATGGACATGCTGTAACAACAAATGAACGCATTGTGGAAATATTGGCTTGTCGGTCGAAGCGTGGGCCGCATTCGGAAACCTTTCCTGTTCTGTGCTCCAATAGTCCTCTATGCCATGTCAATATTTGGTTTATAACGTCAGGTCGTACATTTTGATTATAGGCTATTCGCGGTAAAGTGAGCACTTTTCAACGCCCTTCCATTTGGAATAATAGTCAATAAATATATTTTATTTTAGCCTTAGACGTTAACTTCCGAGTGCGGTGGAATATATACACTCTATGTATTACTTACATGGAAATATTTTTTTTTAAGGATTGTTAAAGGATAAAAAATGGCTGAACGGAAAAAAGTAACTAGGTTGTGTAACAAAATGTTCCTCTTTACCGTAAACAGCCTATAGAAACATTTGTAAAAAAAAAAAGTTCAAGATGGGCTTCTACACATTAATAAACTCATTAGGTAATGTATTTCTTAAGGGACTATTTGGAAACGGCCAGCGCGTATTTGCAGCGAACCAGATTTGAAACCACTACGTCGACGTAGGAGATCAAGACCAAGGGTAACGTAATGGAAATTCGCACGCGCCTTTGTAATTAGCGCAGTTTTCGCAACGATTATTTGGCGGGGAAGCCAGGCGGCCGCTCCCCAAGCTCCGCTGAACAAGGAAGAGGAAGGAAGACTAGCGCTAAGCAACTTGCAGCTTCCTCGCACAAGTTCATCTTGATCAAGTCGGAAGCACGAACTTAGTATAGTCTTATTGAAAAGTTTTCTTTCTCGCCGTGTTATAGCACGCATTAAAGTTCTCTGTAATATGAGAGAACACAGTCCAGTAAATGAAGATATTTGGGCGGCTCTTAACAGCGAGGTCTTGAGAGTCGATGAGGGTGATTGAAGTGAATATGGAGCGGAGCCAGAATGAAGGGGTGGGGAAAACGGGAGATCCCCGAGAAAACCCGCCGAGCAACGGCATCGTCCGGCACGATCCCCACTTGCGAAAATCCGGTGACGCAGCCGGGGATTGAACCCGGTTCGCCTTGGTGGGAGGCGAGCGTGCTAATCGCTCAGCCACCGAGGCCCCCACAGTACAGTAGTGTAATTTATTACACTGGTAAACAAAACAATTCTTCTAGCTTAGATGCGTTTGTTACCAACACGCACATTTCTCCGTCTTGATAATTATTTCACTCCTTGAAACACTTCTTGTATATTTCGCCACGTATAAATATTAAATATTAAATGCATAGGCCTATATGATGTAAAATTGTTAATTTCTGCAAAAATAATAAAATGACATAAAAAGGGTTTTTCGTAACATCATGATATTAAGTCCCGCCGTACAATTTCGAAAATAAAAGCCACAAAGTTACTACTACCCCAGGATTTACGGAGTACCTTAAAACTTTCTGGGCCATTACGAAAATCCACGCGATTAGAAAAACCATGTATAGAAAATATGGATGTTTTATATTTTGCCTGCACACTTGCGAGTCCTGGTCATGATAAATTAAATTATTTTGTGTTCGAGCGGAATACTGCTCAACTTGTAGACTTCTACATAGCAGCGTTAAAGGACTCGTATGTATAAGATAAAAGTTATCGTACACGTGATTTGACGACTGATAAGAAGGAGTGTTGTGGGTTACTGTAGTTAGCTACTCTTTTTTTTTGTTTCATTTGACATATTTAAATATTTGTATTATCAATACAACGGCCGTACCAAGTTAATTATTGCAGCCTTATTAAAACTTGGCACAACAATTAGGTTCTGCGCATAATTTAAAATGCTGCATTCAATACAGGTCCTTTGCGGTGAAATTAAAAACCTTATAAAACTCAACGTTGATAAACATAAACCCTCTTTAGCCTTAAAAAATTAGTAAGTGAGTTCTGTTGGACGGTACTTCGACTGCATAGTAGTGCTACTGATCACTTGTTCAATCATTCAAAGACACATTCTAAAATTTTTGGTTTAAAAACAAATGGTTTCAGCCTGTACCTTTGACCTGTTCTATGTGATAGCGTGTAAACATAAGTGGGATTTTCGTTACTTAGCACGCTGATGTACGCTTCGCAGCATGCTTAATACCGTGACGTAATTTCAACTCTACTCATCGGCATTCTTTTCCGGGACATCACAGTCATCGGAATATTCGCACCTAGAATAATTGCGAAAATGCCACATTTAGTCATCTACACTTCCGAAGACAGTGCACTTAGAGGAGGAAGCCATGAACAAAAATCGGCATTCCGGTAGGAAAATTTTCTTTAGTGCTTTTCGCAAACACGCACCAGCAATAATACTGAACATTTGTAAAATAACATATATATTCAACATAACCGTGAAAGTCCGAATTTGTTTCTTGACGTTAGAAACTTCTGAAGCGTAGATTCGGAGAGCGATTGGCCGCGGGGGACCCATTGCATGGCCTGCTCGTTCACCTGACTTCACTCCACTTGGCTGCAGAATTTATATCGAAGCAGGACGCCGCACATTTAAACAGTTTTGGTTAATTTTTTTAAAAATATATTTAATATTTAAAGCTAACTGTTTCGTTCTCATTTTCAATTACGTCAAAATATATCTCAGTTATCAATTTCCTATGTATAGTGTTTTATTAAAACTTATCTCTTTTGATCTCTTCTAGAATCTCTACGAATTTTGAGTATTGAATATTGTTACTCCCTACGTAGGCATATATATATATATATATATATATATATATATATATATATATACACACACACACACACACAGTGTCAGGTAATTCGCGGATACGGACTTCCCCACACGAATATGTGATCTAAACTAAGTGGAGAATACTCTTTGGTAAAAATGCTTAAGACCCTTGGTTAACGAGAAAAACGACATGAAAGGCCTTTAAACCACTGTAGCAAACATGTGGTATTCCAGTTAGATAAATGTGGGGTGATATTACTATGCTGCAACAAATGTGTCGGTCGTAAGGCATACGGTTAGGGTACGAGCGAAGTTCAGTAGTGCCAAGGAGGCCATCGAGATCACATGCAGTGAGTGAGTGAGTGAAGAGATTTGGGTGGCTCTTAACAGCGAGGTCTTGAGAGCCGATGAGGGTGATTGAGGTAAGAGTATGGAGCAGCGCTGGAATGAAAGGGCGCTGGAAAACGGGAGATCCCCGAGAAAACCCGCCGACCAGCGGCATCGTCCGGCACGATTCCCACATGGGAAAATCCGGGAGTGACCCGGCCGGGGATTGAACCCGTTTCGCCTTGTTGGGAGGCGAGCACACTAACAGCTCAGCCACCGCTGCCCCGTAGATGCAGTGAGTACTGGGACATGGCAATGATCATTGGTGCATCCGCCGGCCAAGCTCCGTGCGTGCTGTCCTATGTGCGGAAAAAGGGCATTGCTATGGGCAGAGCAAACATCGAACTACCTGTTATGACGTTTCGAAGTTTTGTATGGTAATATTTTGCTCTGTGCTTAACGTGAAATAGTCACATTATCAACTTTAGTGTCGTTTTTATCGTGAACTAGGGACCTTAAGATTTTTATCGAAGAATATTGTTTTCTTGGTTTTGATCACAGATTAGTCTGGTGCAGTCCGTGTGAGCGAATTACCTAACACTGAGTATATATGCTGTTCACGGTAAAGTGAGCACTTTGAAAGGCCTGCTTAAGATCTACTTGTGTGCATATCGTGAATTCTTCCGCCTTTATGTAAAATTAACAATGCCGTGGGCTTCTTCAGTTTATTCATGCATCGGTTAAGAGAAACTGTGAAATTATTAGAAAATTAAATATTTTACAAACCTGATCATTTGTACACTACGATGCATTAAAAATAACAGCACGCGAAAGAAAAATTTAAGTTATCACAAATAGTAACGGAACACTTTTTATTGGACGTAAATATAAGGAACTACGTTCCCTCCATCGTTACCAAGTTTACTGGGTGCATGTCACTCAGGGCGCCCGTTAAAATATATGCAAGTATGAACAGTGACATTTTTCTGAGATTGATTTCAAAAGTGCTCACTTTATTGTGAAAGGCCTTTAGACGAATGGACATCTCACACCGTTTGGCGGCGGCCTGGGCAGACGCAAGTGTCTGCATCGATGTGCCGCTTCACCCTCATGTCGTATGTTTCGCACACATCGCCTGCTACAATCAACTCTCCTTACGGCCAGTAGACGTAGGCGAAACCTAACAAGATCATATCTCCGGCCAAACTCCGATGGACCAAGTCCCTGCAGGAGCAAGTTCTGCCCCTAACCGGGTTAAACTCGATGAGTTCTTTCCCCTCGAGCTCACCTCGAGATGGTACAGCAGGGCGGGGTTGAAAGTTGGGTTGACGACCGAATGCAAAACAGTAACCATAGAGCGTAAGTCATGTGCACGAGACCTGGCCGCTACACTGTAAAAAAATAATGGGAAAATAACCTGACAAGTGTAAGGTGATATTCGCGAACTTGTGTGCGAAACATAGTTTTCCTTACGTGTATGGTAAACTTACCGCACTCTGGAGTAAAATGGTAGCAGAAAATCCCAAACATGTGTGAGGAAATTACCTTACAACGTGTGGATCACGTCGTGTTTCGTAACTATTTGATAACCGTATTTTATATATTTTTTCCCTTAAAATTAACCTTTATTGTTTAGCCATACAAACTGTCCAACATTACTCTTTTTGTGTAACTTATAATTACCGAACTCTGGAGTAAAATCCACGTACATAGTGGTGGAAAATCCCACAAATGGATGGGAAATTTACCTTACGAAACTTGCATCTCTTCACTGAAACTGTCACGCTTTCGCCGTGGTGTAATGGATAGCGCATCAGCCTATCGTGTTATAGGACCATGGTTCGCGCCCACACACCAACAAGTGTCGAGGATTCTAATGTTGAGGATTCGGTTGCTAGTCGTCAGAAGATATGGGCAATAAAGATACGTACTGAACTAATACTCCGGAATATTTTTTAATACACTTTTATTATGCAATATAGTTATTATTCCCTTACTTGTGTGGGATTTCCACTTACTTTTATGGGATTTCACCCCCACTTTTATCAGGTACTTTTTCCGTACGATTAGGGAATAGCACTTTACTTGTTATGTAAATTTACTCTAGATTTAAGAGGTAATTTTACCTTACATGTAGAGGTAATTAGCCTCACTTACATGTAAGGGAATTTTACCTCAAATTTTTTACAGTGTATGATTCGAAACTGCGCTTATTAGATCTTGTGCATGCGAGTTAAAGACATAGCACATAAAGGGAATGGTTATATTTTATTTCTTTATGCATGCGCATGGAGCAACCAGGAAATCAGAGCACAATAGAAAAGTGTTGACAAGATTGTTTTTCTTTTTGGCTGCAAAAACGGAGGAGAAAATTCTGCTGCAGAAACGGACAAGGATTTATTGAGAGAAATGCCAGAAGTCATAAATTTATGATAGCAAAAATTTTTTAAAAGGTATTCACGACTTAACGAACGCGAAAGCAAATATTTTAAAGACAAGCAAACCAGCAAACTATTGTCTATCATTGTCCAAGTGCAACACAATATCACTCTAAACCTGTAACTGTATTCCGTTACATGTATATGAAAACAGCTAGATCATTATTTTACCAACACTGCCTAGTCACGGCCGACTCGTAGCAAAATTTCATTTGTTAAAAACAACACCTAAGTAAAGGCCATTTACAGTAAAATGAGCACGTTTGAAAGCCGTGCTTAAGATCTACTTATATACATGATGTGTATTATTTCGGCTTAAGACCTGCAAAATTCGCGTTATTATTTCAGGACAGTTTAAACTTAAAACACTTTCTCCTGTGCAATACGTTTGTCATTGGACCATGTTTTATTTGACAGGCGCCCGGTAAATCTGCACCAATAAATAGACACTACAATCGTGAGCCCCAATCAGGTGTAGTTCACTCAGAAAGGGAGTGACTTCGCATCTGTTCAGCAGCCAATGAAGAAACGACGCCGGCTCGAGTATATACAGCACTGTATTTTAGCTTGATGCCATAAAATAATGCGAATTTTGCAGGTCCCTACTTCCGCCTTATGTAATAATACCGTTTTTTGGGCATCATCACTTTATTCATACGTCGGCCAAGTGAAGCCATGAAATTATTAGAAAAGTAAATATGAAACAAATACGCTCATTTTTACACTTCGATGTATTGAAAAAAAAGAAAGCAAAAGAAATTATTTAATATTATTAGAAAAGGTTACCCAACACTTTTATCTGACGTTAAGATAAGGAACTGTTTGTTTCCCATCCTTCCTTACCAGCTTTACTGGGCGCATGGAACTCAAAGCACCCGTTAAAATATACGTATAGGCTGTTCACAGTAAAGTGAGCACTTTAGATATCAACCTCAGAAAAAAGTCTCTAACCCTATATGCTGTTTACTGTAAAATGAGTACTTTTAAAAGCCCTGCTTAAGATCTACTTGTATGCACATTGTGTATTCTTCCGTCATACGTAGAATTAACATTGGTATGGGCATCATCACTTTACTCATGCGTCGGACAAGTGAAACTGTGAAATTATTATAAAAGTAAATATTGTACAAATCTGCTCATTTTTACCCTTCGTTGCATTAAAAAAAATACAGAAAGTGATAGAAATAATTTGAATTACCACAGATGGTTACCTAACACCTTATGTTCGACGTTAATATATGGAACTACTTTCCCCTACATCGTTACAAACTTTACTTCACACTCATTGCTCCCGTTAAAATGTATGCAGGTATGTGCAGTAACTTTTTTCTGGGATAGAGTAAATATACATAACAACGGACTATTCCCTAATCGTACGGGAAAAGTACGTAACAAAAGTGAAGGAAAAAACCTCATACAAGTCAGAGAAAATTTACTATATTGTACAATAAAATGATATTTAAAAATATCGCGGAGCATTATTACTGTTAATTTTTTTATTAACTATATCCTCTGACGAATAGTAACCGAAACCTCAAGACTAGTTAGTGGATGGGCGCGACCCATGGTCCTCTATCACGACAGGCCAATGCGCTATCCATTACACCAAGACGTCAGCATGACAGCATCAGTGAATATTAGCGGGTTAAATGATTGTTTCTTCTGCCCTTCCCTCCACTGAGCTGTTGAGACAATGCTGAAGAGATGAACGCGTCGTAAGGTAATTTTACCATCCATTTATGGGATTTTCGATAGCTATGTACGTGAATTTTACTCAAGAGTGCGGTAATTTTATTTTACCCGTAAGGAAAACTACGTTTCCCCCACAAGTTGCGAATATTAACTTACACTTATCAGGTAATTTTCCCATCATACTCCAAAACACTTTAGTTCATAATAACCATCGTGGCTGGATGATTTTTAACGGCACGTGCCTCAAGTGTCTTGCCCGAGAATCACGGATGTTCACTATCGGAGCACTTTATTCTGATTGGCCCAGTCAAATAAGAAAATGTCTTGTAACGTAGAAGTGCGGCCAATAACCAATAGAAGTTGTGGTTGTGGACGTACGATATTAAAGCATAGCTTGAACGTAAGTCTTTTCGCAAAAATACATATCCCTAGTCATTGGGCAATACTTTATTTGACAAGCCCTGGCGAACTCTGCGCCAATAAATTAACACTACACAATTGTGTAGTCCAATCACGTGTAGTTCATTCAGAAAGGGCGTGGCTTCACATCTATGCAGCAGCCAATGGAGAAATGACGACGGCTCGACTATATAAAGTACTGTGAAATTCAGCCTGATGCCAAATAATAACGCGAATTTTGCTGTCCACCAATTAGATCAGACTGTAGAGAGAAAATGTGGAAGAGTGCTCATTCTAGCTGCGCAGAGAGTGAGTGAAGAGATTTGGACGGGTTTTAACATCGAGGTCTTGAGAGCCGATGAGGTCTATGGAGCAGCGCTGGAATGAAAGGGCGGGGGAAACAGGAGATCCCCGAGAAAACCCGCCAACCAACGGCATCGTCCGGCATTCCCACATGTGAAAATCCGGAGTGACCCGGCCGGTGATTGAACCCGGATCGCCTTGGTGGGAGGTGAGCAGGCTAACCACGCAGGCACAGTGGCCACCGATAGGATTTGAGGTTGTATAGAAAATGATAATGCATGCAAGTGCTTTGAGATTTTTGTACGATTTTTCTAACTTAGTTTTAATGCAGTTAGAATATACCGTAGTTATGCAAAGCCTTTAATTTTTTTTTGTCTGTTCACGGTAAAGTGAGCACTTTTGAGGCCCTAGTTACCTTTTTTCTTATGAGCGATTCTTATCCTTTAACGACCTTTGTAAATAAATATAGCCATGTAAGTACTAATAAACACAGTGCGTACGTTTCACCGCACTCGGAAGTTAATGCCTAAGTCTAAAATAAACTATATTGACTATTATTCCAAATGAGAGGGCTTTCAAAAGTGCCACTTTAACGTGATACCTATGAAGAGAGGGAGACTCGAAAATTTAAATGTCAACGAACTCGTTTATCAAGTTGAACACGTGATTCGAGATCGTATTGACCACGGGCAAGTAGTTTTGGTCACAGGCGCAGAAAACAAAATATTGTTCACTACCTTAGTTTATAATCAGACCAAAGCGTTCACAAACTAGGTAATCGATCAGACGGACACGAGAAGGAATGTACGGCGTTCGTCTGTGTGCACTTTAATTGATCTGCAGCCACGACAGTGGTGTGTGATTGTCAATGTGTGTGGTTGTGTGATGTGTGTGGTGTGTGTGTGTGGGGGAAAGAAGGGCCCTGGAGGACACTGTAGCAGCAGCTGGTGTGCTGGCGGCGGAACTCAGCGGAGTCAGAACTGTCTCCACTCACGATAATGCGAGAAAACTCGTAGCACTGAGAAGCGGCGTTATCTCGCACCATCTCGCGGGTGGGGGGGGGGGATCCTCTTTACTGCGGCGCACATCCTGAAGCTCCGGAGGAGGGGAGACAGCGCTTGACCCGGACAAGACTGGGAATTCGAGCCGACACCGATGTCGGATCGGAGGTCCCGAGTTTCACAGGCCGCGCGACATAATTATCGGAGCCGGAGGGGGGTTAGATTTGGATTTGGCAGCCCTGGACGATGCAGACACGTGTGCTGTGTTCGATAGAAGACGTTACCTTCTGTTATTTATTATAGCTCAGGCGGAAATATAGGGAGAAAAATGAAAGACGGCACAGGGCGCATCCTGTTCTTGAAGTTAAAGGCTGTTCACGATAAAGTGAGCACATTCGAAATGAACCTTTAAAAAAAAGTCACTGCTCTTGCATGCGTACATTTTAATGGGCGCACTGACTGACATTCACGGAGTAAAGTTGCTAACGATGGATGGGAAGTAGTTACATATCTTAAAGTCGTATAAAAAGTGTTAGGTAACCATTTATGATGATTTAAAATTATTTATTTCGCTTTCTGTTTTTTTATTCAGGCACCACAGTGTAAAAATGATGAGGTATGTAAAGTATTTACTTCCTTAACAATTTCACAGTTTCATTTGACCGACGCAAGAATAAAATAAAGAGGCCCATGGCAATAATAATTTTACACAAAGCGGAAGAATACACAACGTGTATACAAGTAGATCTTACGCAGGATTTTCAAAAGTGCTCATTTTACCGTGGATACACTATAGATATGCGGAGGGTTCTTTTTACACTCTGTTTGTCTTAGTATTAATCTGCAGTTTTGTCCCACAAACATGGCCTGCACTCAACCAACTCGATTAATCAGTACGTCGTAATTGACCCTGTTCGTAGCACTTTTGCGCAGATTACGTGCACCAACCAACAACATACTCGGATACTGCCACTCTACCACACGCCGCCAGACTGCAGAGTAATGGCCGACTCCGGCTTGTCGGGTGACGTGTGCAAGCTCCCATTGAAATACATTGATTTTCATTTCCTCCGATGTCGGTGTCGGATCGGGCTCCGATAATATCGGTGCGTGTGAGAAAGCCCAAGGTTGAAGTAAAGCAACTGCCTCTGGAGCACTGCGCCCGACTATACAGTCTGAAGAATTCATAAAAATGTAGTATAGACACCATGAAAATCGTCCAAAAAATGCGATTTAAACTATATACGAAAGAAGAATCTATATATTTTTGCAACATTAAGAAATATTTTACTAAAATATATTTCTTAACTGTAAAAAATAATAATCAATCAATAGAGTCTTCTTCAAGAACGATCGTCATAATATTTACTGTGATCATATGTAATAAAATCATAATAATAACGTAACATATCAATTTTATAATTCACTTTATCTACGCCAGTTTCAGCTATAAATATTTGTGAAAAATGGACGCACCAAAAATCAATTATAAAAATTATTTCCTAAATTATTCTCACAATTTTCTTACATGCGATCATGGTAAACATTATGACGACATTCAATGACGAAAATTTTCTTTGAAAGTTCTGCTTTCTGACGCATCCAGAATGGAAATATGCTTAAATTGAGATTTTATATTTATGAAATGTATTTTAGTAAAATATTTTATAATGTTTTAAAATATACACATTCTTCTTTATTTTACAGCACAAATCGCACTTTTATGACAATTTTGATGTTGCCTATACTACATTTTTTGAGTACTTTACATTGTATAGTCAGGCGCTGTGCTCCATAGGTAGTTGCTTTACTTCAACCTTAAGGTGGCTGCCTCGATAGACCGCCGAACGGTGTGCAGAGCTCCAGCAGAAAACGTTTTATTAAAACACCGTCCACCGTGTTTGAGTGAGGTCTGCTCACGAATAGTATTTAACCCTTTGAGGACTATGCACGGGTGTAGCTTGGGCAAAGCAATTCGGCAAATGTCTTGACAACTGAAGACACAAGTCGTACTATAGTTTAATTTTTCCGCTCGTTTTCATCATTATTTCACACGAGTCTTTCATCTCATATACAGACAGTGCCGTGAGCACGATATTGAATTTTTGTTTAACCACGTAAATTAACGCGCTGGACTGTATAGAATGTTAGCAAAAATGTGACATTTGATTGGAGCATGGTCAACTCGGTATTCCATTCGCAGACAGCCAACCAATAATAAACTTCGGTTAGTGCAGTACGGCTCTCCGGTGTAGTTTGAAAGAATATGGTAGAGGTAAGTGATGAAACAGAGACCAGGAGAACTTGTGTTCCTGCAGTTTGGATATAGGTGACTCACTACTAGCTTGTGTCGAATGTCTTTGAAATGTGTCCAGTCCTCAAAGTGTTAAATGTCACGCGTCTATATATGTTTTACAGCTCCTCCACTTCTCTCTAACGCATGTTTTTGTGATAGTGAAAATGGCTCAAACTGGTGTTTTCATGGTTGGTTTTTAGGTATGAACTTTCCGGTACAAAACATTAAATTAGGAATATGGACTTGCATCAAAACTTCATTTTTTTGTTTCATCATAAAATTGTAGGGTCTCCGCTGAAAGTCTCATAAAGGCTCGTTATCGACGGCAAGACTGCAAGCCGGTTCGTTGCTTTGCACGTAGAGGCGATGAGAGAGTTGAAGCGCATGTCTCGGTCGCCCCTAGCGCTCCCACGCTTTTAGGCTTCAGAAGTGCAAAATTCCTTCAAACAGGCAGCCACCTTAACGACGTCGAGGTGGTGCTGGAACAGTCCAGCCCGGGGGCGACACAGGCCAAGGTAAGATGAGGTAAACCGATCTGGGTGCCTGCGCATAACCAATCTCCGTGAAACAACATTGAACTGCTTTTCTGCCATCACGGCTAGCAAAAACGGCGTGGATTAGATCTGAGGTTAGAACACAGTTTAGTAAACAAATGCTTTGTAATGTTGTAACCGGGAGTTCATGCCAGGCCACAATTGCTCCACACCTCCTGCATCTGTATCACTTAACTTCAGGGATCAGAAAAAAGTGGGAAGAAAACATTAAAATCCTCAAGAAACATTAAAAAAAACCGCAGAGCAGAAGTATGGAGGAGATTTTTGTTATATCATAATGCAATGCTTCTGTCCAGGATGGGAAACACCCAGGTATTAGCCGTTCGATTGAGAAGAACACAATCAATATCTTTTGAATTGATTTTACTATCAATACTCATTAGTATTCACACCACATTTTATGAATAGGCAGATACAAAATTCAATACCTTAGCTCTTTCGACAATTTCACTCCAAAAAACGCACATGCTAGATTTCACAATCCTTATAATTTCACAAAAAAATGCATTAAAATCTTCAAAACTCTGCAACTCTACTATAATTCCCAGTTTGCATCGGAAACAATAGCACTATTCTTTTAATAGTATAAAACTTCACATAAAACTCACAAAAACCTCAAAACACTGAGATTCGTACAAACTACCAGGTATGATTTTTGTTTTCTACCCATATGATTTGATAATTTCCCCAGCTGAGACACACCCAGCATTTTTGCTTTCTCTTTTTTTTTTTCTTCGTTTACGCTCAAGGTCTCAAGAAAAAGCTATCTAAAAACAACACTAAAACATTCCAAAAAAAAACCACTTTACCATTCAGTCTTTTAAACTTCCTTTTAAAAATCAGTTTACAAAATTCTGCATTTCCTGTAAAATATATTACACTTCAGAGCATCCCTCTAAAACAAATTTTACATTTTGCATTCCCCTTACGTATCCCCATATCGTACAGTTTCCTTCCTAGCCTATTTTACAATCTCTGGCTCCAATTATCACAGACATGCCCCTTTTTTTTCTAGGGTCAATATTACATCGTAACAACTCACGACGAGCGAGTAAATGGTCTCAAGGCAATCCCCTTTCAGCGAATTACACTCTCGAGCAGAGGCTCATTCAACCATCCAGTTTCCATCCTTTTCACGGTCAAGAATCAATTCATCTTTCAAGGGCCAGTGCCTAGGGATACTCTCCCTACCTATCTCCACTTTGCGGTGGCGGTATTGCACGGTCCTGCCACTCACACACAACACAAGCAATCGTAGTGGCCTAATGATATTCTAACCACGAGACACCCTAGGGTGACTGTATTGCCACCACAATATCACACAAACTTCCTCGCACACACAACATTCAGAGAGGTTGGGTCCAAGGATTTGCTCCCCACGAATACACACAAGTGTGACCGTATTCCTCTTCCTTCCTCACACTCACATTCAACATTCTCATCATACCAAACACCCCACCAGTCTCATTCCAAGAGTCATCGTTTACGTTGTTCACAATCTCTTAAACATATTCCATAAAAGTTTCGAACTGTTCCGCGGGCACCGCACCAATCAGAAACCGACCCCCAAACTCCGGGTCCCAGTCTTCCTCTAGCCGACGTTCAACTCTTACACCTTCGATCAGCGCCAAACTCACACACAGCATCAACACTTGCTAAACAAGTTAATAACGAGTCCCGACTGACGTTCAACTCCTACACCTTCTATCAGCCCCCACTTGTTGAACAAGGTAATAACGAGTCCCGGCCTCGCAGAAAATTTCCCTGGGAAACGATGAATCTGTACCATAAATCCATCAGGCTTCTACTCACCCGAAAATCCCTCACTTCCACTACTCACTCCACTCACAGTTGCAATATACGCATTCTGTCCCACTTATCTTCACTCTTTCCAACGCCCGATTGCTATTAACCACTTCTCAAGCAGCCAATATTTTGTTTATGCTCAGGAACTAAGTCGAAAATCTCCTGTTCTTAGGCTAAGTCCACCCTTTCTACACTCCCGACATGTTTCAGTCTTCACTTCGCGTGCAGAAAAACTAAGTCCCAACTACTCTTGCTTCGCAGGCTAAGTCCAATCTTCACTACATCTAACTATCACAGAGTTCTTAGTCTGCAAGCTGCATACTCAACTGACAAAACGACGACTCTCGAAGTTCTCTTCTAACCAGAGGCGGTTCCACAAACACCTTCGTTCACGCTCTTTCCGCGCAACCTACGCTTAAATACCCGAGCCGAACCCGACTCCTGGGTACCCCCAACCTTCAGATCACAACTCGCACGTACTCTATACGACCATGGCGCTCCCTTTGCCGACACAAATACACACAATATCCCTGTGGCGGGAAGCGAACGCCCAATCCTGGGGAAACGGGATCACAAGCCCCTGATCAGCCGCAGTCGATAACCTACCTAACATGCCCGCTTCACGTAGCTGAAAACACAACACATTACTAAAAAAAAAAAAAACCCTCTTAACATCGTGATGGACTCACAACCATCAGAATGTTTGCGTAATTGCTCTAGCAAATTTGTCATGCAGTTTTATTAAATGCAGCTTGTTTTATTGATATAATAGTGCTCGCCATCTAATAATTAATAAAACAGACACGTTCGTCAATGTTGACCACGTGACTTTGACAGTTGTGTTCCTTTGGGGTAGGTTAATGTTAGGTAGATACGCAGAAGATGGTCAAGTGGTCTACCTGACACGTAGTCTATGGCACGACGCACGTCACTAGCACGCCCACCACATGCGATACGTCGCGGGAGTCGGCCGCGCTATACCTCAGCACGAGTGTGCGACCAGGAGCCTCTGCCAGCGGTGATATGTCGCCGCGTTGCCCGCACATCGTAAATTCGAGGCGCGGCCACCCCTTGCTTCGAAATACTTCACGACCCTCCCTGAGCCAGGCCGCGCTTTAATAGCCAACACATCTTGCAGTAAGATTGTACCGACTTGGAACATACCTTCCACCGCTCGCTCGGATGTTTGGCTGTGGGAAAGACTGCATATTTCAGGCGTCGCGAGGTCTTGAATGAGCAGTACGTGTGAGGAACGTGCTTGTAAACCGCTTTAATTTCTATAACAAACTCTCTGCTGCGTCGACGGTTGGTGGCGCTAGCGTGCAACACAATACGAACTCGCTTGTGATGTGTCCACGGCGGCAATCGTCACTGTTCATGCCCGCTTGCCGAAGATGGAGCATTACTCGTCACAGGAACTTGCAGACATGCATTTAATGTACGGCGCAGGAGGATGTGATGCAAGGAAAGCCGCGCGAAAGTACAAATTACCTCTCGGTCATTTGTACTTTTGTAGGAGGAGGAGAGGAATTGCGTCTCCTAAGCAAGATGGGGCCGTTACAGATTAATGTCAACGTTGACCAGATCCAAAGCCCAAACCCGATGCGCTCGTACATATCCCCCCTTTTTTTTGACGAAGAGGTTCTGAGACCCTCACACTCAGAAACCAAGCATGTATGTGGTCTGGCCGGGGTTCTATCCATACCCCTAGTGTCTCTCCAGGGCACAACCGGAGCAGGTTGCCGCTCACAGCCCGGTCTTTCAATAAGAGTGGGAATATCTCCAGACCTGCCCCAGCATACGGAGTTAACCACTGCCAGCACGACCCCGCCAGAGAGAATCTCTGGCGGGGCCAACCGATCGTCCTGCGCTCCCACTTAATTTCCATGGCACTTGTGGTTTACCGATGACCGACTGCCCCGTCGGAGGCAAGTCAGGCGAACAGAGGCAGTCTCTTCCACTTCCGTGGTTGATAACGCGAAAGTACAGAGAAAAGTTTCGAAACTGACGTCATCTGAATTGGAAGACGTTTGTCGCTGTGGAGATAAACTTACAAGGGACTAGGTCGTTCAAGCTACAGAGAACAGGCAAGGGTACTAAACAAATAATTGTTGGCACACCAGAATTCGAGGAGACGGCATTGGATCGTGTGGCAGAAGTGCCATCAATAAGCACCCGTCAACTTGCCCGTGAAGGATACTGTGTCGAAAGTACTGAAGGAGCAACACTTACACAGACGACAGGTGCAAACAATGGAGCCAAATTATTTTGAACCCAGATTTCAGTTCTGCCATTGAATTGTCCAGCACTGTAATGCAGTACCGAAATTCCTACAGTTTGTATTGTTCACGTATATGGTCTGTTTCACAGGTAATAATGTTATCAACTGCAGCAATAACCATGTGTGGGAGTGATGAAAATATATTCGCCACCCGCCTGTCTTGTCGCCAGAAACGACTCTCTGTCGACTTGTGGGCTGGGGCGGCAGGAAGGATGGGCCTCACGTCTTGTCGACAGCGAGGTCGTTAGACACGGGGAAAGTTGCTCGGAGAAGTATTGGACGGGGAAGGAATCGGCCATGGATTATAGAAAGCCACCATTTCAGCAATCGCGATGGGGGTGATCTCGGCAAACCATGGAAAAACGAAATGAGCCTGGGTGGGGGGAGGAGGTGATCGAACCCGTGTTCTGCTGATCCGAGTGCCTGCTGATATTTTGTGTGTTTGCTCACAACTTGCTCAGCTGCCTCTATTATATGATGTTCACGGTAAAATGAGCACTTTTGGAAGCCCTGCTTAAGATCTATTTTTATGCACTGTATATTTTCTTCCGAAAATTAATATTGGCACGGGCCTCATGTGTCGGTCAAATTAAACTTCAAATTATTAAGAAAGCCAATAGTTTACAAATCTGCTAATCTTTAGACTTCTATGCATTAAAAAATCAGAAAGAGAAATAAATAATTAAGTTATCACAAATCATTACCTAATGTTTTTATTCTACATTAAAATATGGAACCTCTTTCCATCCATCGTTACAGACTTTACTGGGCACACGTCACTCATTGAGCCCGTTAAAAAATATGCAGGTAGGAGCAGTGTTTTTTTTCTAAGGTTGATTTCTAAAGTAGTCACGTTATCGTGAACAGCCTTTAGCAAGATGCTCAACTGACGCGCAATCTTTACATTGGCGACTCGTCTCAACGTTGCTTTAAGAGGTCATCTTACGTTTTTGTGGTACGCTGATACAGGTAAAGGCTGTTCACGTTAAAATGAGCACATTTGAAACCCTACTTAAGATCTACTTGTATGCACGTTTTGTATCGTTCGGCCTTATTTAAAATTATCATTGCCATGGGCCTCGTCCCTTTATTCAAGCGCCGGTCAAATGAAACTGTGAAATTATTAGAAAAATAAATATTTTACAAATCTACTAATTTTTACACTTCGATGCATTACAAAAAACAGAAAGCGAAAGAAACAATTTAAGTTATCACAAATAGTTACCTAACTCTTTTTATTCGACGTTAAGATTAGGCACGCGCCTCATAAAAGTACGTTTCTCCAATCCAGTATTGCCTGCCCGCTTCGACACCGGTGCGATGAGGAAGACAATGTGTGCAGCACGTGACCTATAGCCATCATAGAACGAACTTTTAGATGCAAAATATGTGTGTTGCTATCCAAAATTGTAAACGCACGTGATGGTCTGTGATGAAAACCTGCCCTGGCAGGCCTACGTACATGCAGCAGCGAGGTGTCTCCCAGCGGTCGGTCATAGCTTCCAGCTACTGCGCGCACACGAGGTAGACTCAGGGGGTGTTCACAGGATAGGGAACAACAGGTCGCTTATTCTTTCAGGCCCTCTCCACGCATACCTTCACTTTAGTGAAATCTTTTGATACCCATTAAAGCAAATACAAATTATTTCGTAGTTGTTACACTGAGGGAGCTTAAGTATTTTATACATTAAAAAAATATATTATGCATTCTCATAGATTTACACAAATAAAATTTTTGCCTCTTAATTTTTATTATGTTGCCTGCCCATATTGTTAGTGATAACGAAAGTGTAACGACAGGATAAGTCTGAATTTCTGAAATGCGTTGCAATTTTTGGCAGAACATCGTGATCTTCTGATCCCACACATAGTTAATTTTATTCCACTGTTGAAGGCGGTCCACATGTGTTCAAATTTCCTGAAGATATTGGACTATACGTGTGATAATAATAATATTCGTACTGCAGTTTTAAGAAGTTCAAGGTATATCTGCCAGGAGCGCTGTAAGTACTCAGTAGCGCCAGCTTAGTAGTTCGAAGTGATGCAGTAGTTGTACAGTCTAAGTTGCTATGCGTGGAAGGGCAAAAATAATTAGCGACCGCTCAATAACATTGCTGTTGTCATTCTGGTATACACCTTACTTACTCTATGGGTAGACTGGAGCCGAGTGTAGAGGATAGTTTGATCCGCCCACGCCAGACCGCGCTGCACTCGCAGCAGTTGCGTGGTCGGATGTTTAAACATGTAGCATGGAACCGTGGTGCCGGAAGTGACTGTTCACCAATAATTTTTAATTGTATAGAAGCTTTCCGAGAGTTCCTTGGGCTCTGATTGGCCGGATTCTCGTTGCTCCCTCCTTGGGAGGGGTAGCAATTTTGTATATAACGCCAAGAGTTTGGTCATGTGGGCAGAGACCAGCAACCATGTACGTTCAGCTCACAGTTAAGTACAAAAATTAAGTCTTTTGCATCATGGGAGGTAGAAAAACTTCGGAATTTCCGAATTCTGAGACAGAAAACTTTTGTATGAACTATCGGCTGATTAAATTTATCATCCATGTTTTTTACGATAGCCGAAAAATCTTAAAGTGTAAAAAAATGGGAAAATTAGACTAATTTGTTTCTTTTTTGGACTTTACTAAAATATTGACGCTATCGTCAATGTCAGTATTGCGAGACAGTACTAAAGAGTACGCTTAAATTAGGAGTTAGGAAATACCCCATTTTTAGACTTTGTATATTGCCAGTTTTAAGGGAAATGTTTAAGTGTTCAGAAAATTGTCAACAAAATGCTAAAAATTAAAATATAGCCTTTTGGGCTTTTAAAAGGAGTAATTAATTGTATGAGGGAATATTTTGATACTTGTTCAGAAAGTGAGACACCCAGGTATCTTTAATATTTTATGATGAGACACTTAAACTTGTAGTAGGAGTACAGCAGTCACATGGATTTGTGTTAAATGTCACAAGAGAGACGTAAGATTTCAATCGTAATTGTTTTCAAGTACCACTTGAATGTGGAATCCTAGCATATCAAATTTAGAGTTTTAATGAGTATTTGTATTTTGCAATTTAAAAAGGTACCATTGTAGGTATAAATATTCTGAGCACATCTGATATTTGATCAGCGTCCACTATTTCTGGGTGACTAGGAAAATATATAATAACTTATTATTGTTTTCTACGATCCTGTGTAAACTTTGAAATATTTATACAAATAAATCATACATATTATGCCAAGGAACGCATGTGTTTATCTGTCTTTTTAACCAGAACTCTTTAAATATATTTGATCTTGTTCTTGTTCTCTTGTGGTTTGGTTCTTGAAGGGCTGTGTATAAGCCACGCTGCCACGCCCTTCGGAAGCGCGTCGCAAAGATATGGAACTACTTTCCCTTCATCGTTACCAACTTTACTGGGCGCATGTCACTCAGTGCACCCGTTAAAGTATATGTAGGCAGGGGAAGTGAGTTTTTCTTTTTTTAAGGTTGATTTCAAAAGTGTTCACTTTATCGCGGACAGCCTTTAAAAGTACGATACGTGTCTAAAGACAACTTTAACCCGTTCGGTCACACATTAATTTCCAAGTTCAAATAAAGAATCACATAATTTTTGGTATGTGCTGTACTTGTCAGCATTTTCTTCAAAGCCAGTGAACAATGTGCTGCGTGCTCGACGATATTGTCACACATTTTGAATCAAACCGTTCAAATATCTCACCATGTATGACGTGTTCAGGTTTTTCTTAAATGTGCTATGCATCTTACGCGTATTATACCTCTCTTAAAATGAAGAATGTTATTTTTCGCTGAATTGAAGTTTTATGTGTATATTTATATATAAATTACAATGTATAATTTATAATAAATATGAGTAATATAGTGAGAAAATATGTGTGTTGGAAGCGCTTAGTAAGAAATAGTTCTCATGCAAAACATAATTACTGCTAAGTGCGGAAGAGTTCGGTGCGTTGTCATTTAGCGTAATTTTCTAGATTTAGTGAAGCTTTGTTTTTACGAGGTGGAGGAATATCCCGGAAGTAGAACATTAGCAGGGCTTCAGGGAGCGTAGTAACCGTGCATGTATTACAGCCACTCATTATCAAACTGGTGCAGAAAATTCCACAAATCAGAGCAGCTACAAGGAAGTGACCCAAAATATTGGGCACTGTCGTCTTGCGGTGTACAGTACCGTTCATATGTATTACACGCATGCAACGTGTCCATGATCGTGGACGCTGTGACTGGACGGGTGAAGATTTCCGTGTAGAAAATTGACCAGCTGTAAAACTGTTCCGGAAAATAGTCGTTTCAACCATTTTCACGCGCAAAAAAAAAATCCTTGGAGTGGAAATGAGAACTAGAAGCTTATTTTTGCGGACGAAACATTTAATAACTGCTTTTCGTGTTCAGACTCCACTTAAAATATCCAAACGTTTTTTAACCACATGTTTTGTACCAAACTTCTAGGACGCACTTAATGCCCCATCCAGGCGGAACCTTTAATTTATCCGCCACCTTGCTCGACATGTTTCACTGTAAAATTTAGGTTGCATTGGTTAGCGTCTCAGTTCGTTATTAGTAGAGAATGGCATTTTTTACGAAAATCTCTCAGGACCAGTTATACTCCAAAACACGTTCGTTCATATGCATTTTCGTGGTTGGATGATTTAAATGTCACGTGGCTCAAGTGTCTGTCCGTGAATCACAGACGTCCATTATCAGAGTACTTTATTACGATTGTCCCAGTCAAATAAGGTTATGTCTTCCAACATAGACACCTTGTCAATAACTAGAGTCCCGAGTATTTCGCGTATTGAGTTGGCAGCAAGCTAGGCTGGGCTGTCCTGTATACACTCGAGACAGTATCGTTTGCTTATTGGTTGCTGTGATCACGTGAGGCCTCTGTACAGGACTGTTACACTCATTCACATTACTGCTCCCTGCTCATTACTGGCTCACAGTTAAATGGGGAGTGTCTAAAGAACTGTCGTCCAATCACAACAGCAGGAGAAAAATACTAGTGTTTGGAGTCTACCTCGCCTCAGAATGAATTCGCGAAATACTCGTGGCTCTACCAGTAACCAAAGGAAGTTGTTGTTCTGGATGTAGGATATTGAAGTATAGCACGACCATGAATATTTTCGCGAAAAACACCTACACGTAGTTATTAGGCATAGAAGTGGCGGCCCAACAATGTCCACCAATTTGAGACGTATGTATAAATTTGTAGTATGATGATAACGTGTTAGTTGCTTGAAAATGTTAATATGTATTACACTGAAACTTGCTTTATATCTGTTTAACGCAAATAAGTTTACGCGCTCCCAGTCTTGTGCTATTGAACTCAAAGTCGCTCATGTTATGTACGCACTTCCGAGACTCCAGTGTTACCGTTCGAATTGTCTTCTTCGGACTGAAGTATAAAAAGAAAACAACGATTGCGTTTCTTCATCTTTATTGCTAATGCGAGAAGCTGCGATACAAACGATACACAGGTGAATTAAACAGCGTGTTTTAAAGAAATATTGCGTATATATGCGCGTATAACTTATATACACATACGTAATGCATCTGTACGCGTATATATGTCAACGGTGGTCGTGTGAATCATTTCCAGTTAAACATTTTGCGCGTAAACTTTTTTACATTACTATATTAATTCGAAACGCTTAAATAATGCGAACAGTTCGAAATTACACATCTATTTCGCAGTACAATTGCTTAAATATTAAAAATCTCGTTGGAAATTTGGAAAAGTACTGTAATAAATTTCCTCCATAAAGAAGAACACGGAAAGTCCTGGCAAATGCATTGATATTTCCCCAAAAGCAACTCAAGAATGTGAATGTATTTACACTCTTAAGAAATTATTCGTAAATTTATTACATGAGTGTTTAAGAAGAGTGAGAAAGCGCGAATGGTAAAGTTATTTCCCATACATTCATGCTAGCGTTCCTACACTGTAAAAAATATTCTTGCGATTTTACACTAAATGTATGAGGCAGCAGGGGCCCCACTAACATCGGTGTAATTTCATACCTACATATGTCAATGTTTTTTTTACTCTACGTCTAAGTAAATTTATCCTACAAATTATTAAATTAACATATACTTTGTACAACAAAATCTACATAGAATGGTGTAAAGTACTGTCACTATGTAACAGAAAATGAAGTACAACATTTGTGTATTTTCTCTCCACTGCAAGTAAATTTACACAGACATCGTAATTGTATTTTCTCACTAACAAAATAGTAAAATCGCTGATTCACTGTAATTGTAACTCCACAATTTCTGCATACTTTTCACTGTTTTACTAAACAATATTGTCATCAGTATATGTACCAACAACGTAATGTTAATTCACATATTTGTATGTATATTTTTATAATTTTCGTCGTTATTTTACTTCCTTTTGTAACTTAGTATTTTAACAGAGTTATGAAAAGTTATCTCCAAAATGTAGGTAACAATTAACTTCAGATACAGAATAGGTAGTCATATACAAAAGATAGCATATTCCATCGGCGGTAGTTAAGATTTCCTTTTGAACACACAAAAGAAGTTTGAAGTAGTTGTATTCCCTATCGCTAGTTGGCATGTTTTTAACCAATACTTGTAGTTATATTTGAATTCACAGTAACACTAGTGTAAAACTACAAATATTGTACTCGTTTTAGCAAATTACACATAAACATGTAAAATTACCTCAAATTTGTATGTGTGAAGATACGTTCACAGATACTCCACAATGTAATGCAAGTTTCACACACATACGGTCATTGTAAAATTACACAATTGATTATGTACAACTATACTGACATATGTTCATACGACTATTTAGAAGTAACTTAAGGTTTTAATACAGTGAGAGGGTGTATTTTAACACGTATTTCAAAATGTTTAAACTAACACCAACATTGAGTTTACCAAGCCATACATGCATGTATTTTTAACAAAAATATGTGGTATCCCTTGGGTTATTAAGAACATAAGTGTAAAATTGCATGTTCTGTAGTATATCTTACAAATTACACATACACATTGTAAAATTACCAAAAATTCGTATGCGAAAATTTACACTTATTTATACAGTGTACGTTCATTCAAGAAACAGTCAAAAGCGTAGGAAACTTCTCAACTTTGTATAATAGTGACGTCAAACATTTTCCATTGTAGCCAGATGTGTGGTATTATTTCAATACGTTATATAGGTTAAGAACTTCCAATTCAGCTGAGGAAGTTTACGAGAAATATTTGGTAGTGTAGGAATACTCGGCTATGTATATAATATGTGTATTTCTGACGTAATTTGAAGGGATTGATTTTTCTTTTCTTCAAAACTGGCAAGCTAACTAGGTATTATGTTTCATCGTATTGTATCAAGAAATTTGGCCTTGTTCCAATTAGTTTAGTTTTAGATTTTTGTAATTTTCATTCTGAATTTTGCATGGTTTTAATTTGAACTCCACGACTGACAGCTGTTTAGCTTGCAATGCTGCTGTTTACTATACAACCCATGTAAAACATTTTAATACACAAAACCCGAAATTTTTAAAATATAAGTAGGATATTTTCATAAAACCATTCTGAAAACACTATTTTACTTGAAATACAAATAAAATTGAGTCAAGATTTAGTTTCACTGTTAATAACCAATAATTAAGCACTCAGAATAATACATATTTTATGAAAATTTCAGCAAATTATTATACAAAGTAGTTATATGACGTATGATAGCATTCATTCAAGTAACTCTGGTTTTATGCGTACTTAATATTTAAAGTCGCATAACTAGTGTAGCTGCGGCTATGATGATTGCTATTTCGGTATTTGTAATCTTCGTAGTTAATACGATGCTAAACGCAAATTACAAGTATAAGTCGTCGATTTTGCAAGACAAAAATCGGTTTTTTGACCGTTTTGTTAGTAGAAAGTGGTGATTAGAACATGGGCTTAGACAAACTTATTTTTTGTTTGGAAGTGCATGAATAGATGGACCATTAACACAAGGTATTTTCTTGCTTTGTTAATATAGCTATTTTTGTTGTTTTCACCCAAAGAGTTAATGAAAACATCTCACTGCACATTTATTGAAAAAAATTACTTATTTTTTTTGCATTAGTTAGGCTAAGTTAAAGTAATTTCTGAAGAATGGAGTTATTTTGCTTGCTATTATTAGGCCTATTAAAATCAGTAAAAATATAATTATTCGTGATCAGAATATAGATACATCATGACACAAACAGAAACTTGCGCACAATTCTTTAAAACTACAAACACTCCACTTTGGTTAACCCGAAATACATCTTATCTGATGTATTTCGTTCACCTCATTCAAAAGCGAATTAATTTCTAAAATTGCTCGCTAAAATTAAGATAGGAACAATTACAGACCAAAACTTACGTGAACTACTCAAATGCTGCCATTTAATACACTACCAAGGCTACGCAATATAATATAAACTGCTCAAAAGTAGTTCTGCATCAAAAGAAAAGTCATGGCTGTTCGAACTTTATTACTGGGAATGCATTTCTAGAATAATTTTTACGCATTTTCTGGCGTTTTGGTTGGAGTGTATGTGTCCCACTCGACTGTAGTTCACTTTTGGTGCTCTGTCTCTATGACGAACGAATGTCATCTTGTTTCGATTCAGTGATGTGGAGACAGTGAGGGCTTGACTACAGAAGTGATCGGATCATGCCACGGCACACAATAACGAAGTTTCGACGTGCTAGGATAGTTTCTCTCGTACAAAGTGGTGCTGTAAAAAACTTACGATTGCTGAAACTATGGGTTGGTCACAAAGTGATGCGTCTAGTATCTGGAGGTCATACATAGACATGTACTGTTTTTATCGACCACGATCTGGTCACCGGAGGATCACAACACCTGCTAGAAAAGTTATGTGAGAACTAATGCATCCCGGAACAATACCTCAGAAGCAATCGAGATACGAGATCGTTCCGAGCAGCTTCGAGTGTACAACTCTCTGACCAGACCGTGCGCAATTGTCTTCGAGAAGGAGGCCTACGTGCTAGAAGACCCATGAGGAGCCCTTATCGCAACATACAACATCGGCAGAACCGCTTGCAATAGGCACGAGATCATTAACAAGTGGACAGCTGAAGAATGGTCCCATATTCTGTTAAGTGATGAGGCGAGGTTCCAGAAAGTTGAGGGCGTGGAGAAGACGAGGTGCACAGGCAAGGCGTCGTGCTGTGCAAGTAGTCCATGCATACAGAGGTCGAGGAATCCTGGTCTGGCCAGGAATCATGCTTGGATGTTGAAATCCTTTAGTTCGTATTGAGGGCACATCGCAGATTTCCTTCAGACTGTTGTGCTTCCTTACCGACAGTCATTTGGTGGATGTTTCTGCTGGTGGAAGATAATGCCCGCGCACACTGTGCTAGAGTCGTTGATCAATACTGTCAGCAAGCCGGTATTCAAAGAATGGATTGGCCAGCCAGCAGTAAGTCCAGACATGAACTGCATACAACATGTCTGGGACCTTCTGAAAACTGCCATTCAGGCACGTCATCAATAACCCAACAATGGACAGGAGTTGATATTGGCTGCACAGACAGAATGGGATAACTTGCTACAAGAGCGATTGGATAACCTCATTCTCAGTATGCGTCGACGTGTCAGGGATCTCGTGAGTTCTCGAGGAGTCACACACGGTATTGATCCATGTGGAGAGTAACAATAAAAGAGAAGAGAACATGGGTGTTTCTCAAAGAGAAAGAGAGCTAGTATAGTTTCTTTATTGTTACGATACAAAATTACAATTTTGGCAATATGTATGTTGTTTTGTAAAACATACATTTACAACATGCTTGCATAAATGGGGAATGTTATGATATGGCATTTTGGTACAATAAATCTGTGATGCAAAACATTGTTTTCAAGCAGTTTAAATTTTTCTCTATAACTATCAGCATACGGTAGGAAAAAAATGTAAGAGGAAGAATTTCCGGCAAAATAGCTAGGGTAAGGTGGGGATTTTTGGATCACGGGGCTATTTGAATCAAAATAAGATTATGACCCTCAGTGCATGTATCCTGAAGTTACGACATCGTAAATTGTGAGCCTCTGTTTAAGAAAGATGTTGTAGAAATATGCACTGAAGATCTATTTAAATTGTGTAAGTTACAAGCCTTATAAATTGCTTTTGAAGTTACACACATAAGTGTAATTTTCTCCCTATGGAATATAGGGTTTTGTGTGCGAGGTTGTTTGGGGGCGGCGGGACTGAGTGTGTGTCGTTAAGAACATTTGTAGCTCACTTATTTTCTTTCATTTTTCTGTGTTTTCAGTGTAGAAATGCAACAAATAGTGTTTATTTGCTATGTCTGTGACAATTTTATTGTTTCCTTTTTGTAGTTGTAATGGGGCTGTGTTAGAAGAAACTGCTCTTAAAATGCGATAGGTTCCATTCAATTTAAACAAGATGTTTTTCTATGGCCTCTGTCGTAAAATTTCTTCAAAGTTGCAGCTGTCACTAGAAAAATATCGTTTCTGATGTAAGTTAGAACGTTCATGCCAACTAAACCTGCTCCTTCAAACACCTAACATTTCTAGAGAATGAGAAAGTCACAGGCGTCATTTTCACGAAAATAAAATTTCATTTCTTCTCGTATTGGCGAAGCGTGGTAGACGATCGGCAACAGTCACTAAGCACAAACATGCTTTATATGTGTTCATATCCCTGTTTAGAACCAAATATTTTAACCATTTGAAATATTTACTCTATTGTTACTGTTACGTCAACTGGGTCGCTGATAAAGTTTAAGAACACTTAGATATTACAGTGCATATTGTAACATTTTACATATTTTACAAGGCGACTATAGCGTCCATAACGACACCAAGAACGGTGGACAGGACATAGAACCAACTCCACAGTTGTAGAGACTCCTCAGTTTGTAGTTCTGCAGACGTTGCGAAGGTGAATGGTATTTATCCACTTATCATTTCCGCTTCGCCTCTTGGACAGTTAACCAATGTTCCGCGGTCTATTTCACGCCATTTAATCTCGCAGAGTGCTCGTCGCAATCCTTCTTGGTCCCTCGAGGAGAAGACCAAACCGAGCAGAAAGAGGTACGTGTCCCATTAGCCAAATAATGCACTTAGAACGCTAGATTTGCATCGCCGAATGGAATATTCAAATACGGCAATTCAGTAATCTCGGCCACAAGAGGGCGCCGGGTCGCTCTTTCCTAAAATCGACAAAAAAAGTTTTATCTCAGATCGTCGTGTGCCTTAACAAATTGTTTTTACCCCACTACACGTTTCAATCAGTTTGTTTGGAATTTACCGTCACCGTAATGTTAAAGACTTTTGAAGGAAAAACTCTTCCTACATCGGGAACAAGACAATTTCCGTCTCCTACTCTGCGTTACGAGCTCATCTCGTAAGGGAAGAGAATTTGCATTTTGATTAGCTGTAGCTTACCAATAACATTGCATTTAGCAAAAAAAATCTTTATTTGGAGAACAGCTACAGAAAAAGGAAATGAAGATAGAGACACGCGCCTCTGTTCTGTAAGCAAGTAACGAGCTAATATAAAGTATATCGCTCTGCGGAGGAAAAATAATTAAACGGTGTTAGGACTTTCAAGGAAAAAAAATCCTCCCTGCAGTAAACAAGGTACCAATTAAAACAAACTTTCTTCTTATAATTTTTTTTACATAACTGTGAAGTCGGCAGCCGTAACAGTGCTGTAATGTCTGCGCTGGTGGGACAGAAGGAGGCATCAGGCAGATATATCTTGATATAGGCTGTTCACAGTAAAGTGAGCACTTTTGAGGCCCTATTTACTTTTTCCTTTCAGCCATTTCTTATCCTTCAACCACCTTTTTAAAATAAATATTGCAGTTTTCGTAATAAACACAGTGTGTATATTCCACCGCACACGGAAGTTAACGTCCAAGGCTGAAACAAAATATGTTTATTAACTAGTATTCCAAAAGTGCTAACTTTACCGTGAATAGCCTATAGCCGTTTTCTTGTTATGAATTTGCAGTGATGACTTTCGTTGTGTTCGCATTGATCGTTACCAGTCGCGAGGCCGCTGGTTCGACGGCCTCCTAGGGCAAGCGTGCTGTTCCTATGTCGTTCGTATTTCCGGATATAACGTGCTATACTTCCGCTGAACACGTCTCCTTTAACGGCCCGGCCTATTGTCCATTTCATGTAAGTGGGGTGAATGTTGACAGTTCCAGAAATGTACCACGGCCACAATGTATCCTTACACCACATTGTCCATCTCATGTAAGTCGGGTAAATTTTGACAGTTCTAGAAATGTAGCACGGCCGCAATGTATCCTTACACCACAGCTTTTTTGTTACTGAAGAAAAAGACGTTTGCAAACAAATGTTTTGAGACCAATGCACACTTGCATTTTCCTCTTTCCTCGTGTTTCCTGTCGTGGCAGACACTGAAAGACTGACGTTAACTAACGTACGTCCAGTAATAAATGTAGGAGCTTATAGCTAGGCTGGCATTACAACTTGTTTTATTTTTGTAATTGCCAAGTTAGGTTTGTTGGGGTTCGGTTTATTTTATTTCGAAGGGAAAAAAGGAACAGCGAGGGGTAGGGGTCTTTAGTTTAAAGTCTTTCATGAGACGGCATTGTATTTATGTTATTTTGAGTGTGTGGTGTTTTGAGTTGCATATTGTTTTGATGGTACAGTGGAAAATTTTTCTCGTATGGAAGTAACATTCAAATTATTGTAACTTCAAAAATTTTAAATTTGGTGAAAAACAAAACGCGATGCATATATTACTGTTCGTATTCGTACATATTCCACGACACACACACACATACACATACACGCACACTTTGACTGGATTTAACTTTAAACTCGTTTAATTTACGATATAGGCAAATAAACAAATATTATTTACACACTAGAAAGTGTCGAAATTGTTGATTTTTCAAACCACGTTCATTTCAATAATTATAGCAACAGTTTACAAATACATTATTTACAAAACACGCAAACTTACTGTTTGTAAAATTAGTAACCTCGTGAACATGTGTTTTGCTATGGAAATCCTTGCAAGCTTACTTAACTAAAATTACGTTTGTTCGTCACTAGAAATAATTAATTTATCTGCAGATTAATTCAGTAAAATCACCCAGTAAAATCAAAACTGAGCACGTTTCCTGAAACCAACAAACTTAAACTTAGATAAGTAAATTATTCATTGCGGACGGCAGCTAACGAAAATGGCAGAACGAGCAGTTTCATTAAGAAGTAAACATATGCCAATTATATTTTATTTCACTCACGCTACAAAGGTACCTACAACCAACTATGCTTAAAGAAAGAAATATAAAATTTTCCGATAAAATATTCCGACAACTCCAACAAAATACTCACATAAACACGATGAGAACAAAGCACACACACAACGGCGTTCACCGGGCTGGAAACTGGAAACAGAAACATGACTAGCCATTGGTTGGAAACGTTTCCTGTTCGCAAGTGTCGACATGCTCTGTCATAATTGCTAAACATGTTTTTTAAGTCCATCCACTAAAATAAAATAAAAAAATTCAATGTTGCTTTAGAAACATAATTTAAACCATAAATGTTGTAAGTATAATAAAAATTTTAAATTACAACATTTAGCTCTGAGAACTATTTTATTCCAAAGCCACCATCAAGATTGCTAACTTAACAACATGCATTCCAAAGTAATTCATCAGCTGATACAATACTTCACGAGAGTATTTACTGTTGACATTGTATGTAGGTTGGTCACATTGTCTTGTCAGATTTTGCCCCACTTACGTGAAATGGACTATAGCAAGCCGGCAGCCGCGAACTTTAAATGAGGAATCAATGTTAAACGAAATTCCTTCTCATTACGTCAAATTTAAAGATAAATATTTCAAACAAAAACATTTCGACCCGATTTTAAGAGAAAGCATTGCTATATAAAATAATTTTTGAAAAAAATAATTATTTATTCATCATTTTTATGTAAATTTTAATATTACATCTTATAAAACATATATTAAACAAAACAATCGGCAATATGTCTTAACATAGTAACATTACTTCATAATTCTCACGTAGAAGATTTTTCTTTGAAGTAATTAGCTTTAAAATTGACGCAATAAGAAGGAAGCCCAGAAACATTACGAAAAGAAAACCCACTTCAGAACAGGAATGTTCAGTGCACTCAATACTTCACGCACATTAGAAATACCATTTTTGAGTACTGCAAAATTTGTAAAACACCGCATATTTCAAAGAGTTGCATCGCAAAAAATTCGCGTCAGTACATACATCACAACACTACTCAAGGACTCTGCATTGAACCATATTCCTAAAGGTTGTTCACGATAAAGTGAACACTTTTGAAATCAGTCCTATAAAAAGTCACTGCTCCTACCTGTATTTTAACGGGTGCAATGAGTGACTTTCGTCCAGTAAAGTTGGTAACGATGGAGGAGAAAGTAGTTCCAGAGACCTATATTAACGTCGAATAAAAGTGTTAGGTGACCAAAACTATTTCATTCTTTTCCTGTTTTTTTTTAATGCGTCGAAGTGTAAAAATTAATATATTTGTACAATATTTACTTTTCTAATAATTTCAGGGTTTCACTTGAACGACGCATGAATAAAATGATGAGGCCCATGGTAATGCTAATTATACATTAGGTGGAAGAACACACGACGAGTGCACAATTAGATCTTAAGCAGGGCATTTAAACATGCTCATTTTACCGTGAACAGCTCATACATACTTTCCACCGATAAAATAATATGGTCGCCGCTGAAAGTCCTATAGGTGAACGAGAACACTGCAGGTCAGTTCAGAGACTTGCACTCAGGAGTGCTGGAGCACTTGATACCCGTGGTAGTGTCGCCCTTATCGTTCCTTCGCCTCTCGGTCTCAAACGCGGGAAAAGCCAGAGGTAGACGGGAACCTTAATGTAGTAGTATAGAGTGGTTTCCACTGGAGTACTGCACATCATTATACAACACGCTTAACTCATTAAACCTGGAGTCACAATAGCCCGACGAACACGGTATGACAGACACATATGACGTCAGAGCTCAACGGAATTTCATATTATATTTTATTCAGTGTTCACAATACCCCAACGAATACTGCCCTACAAGTATGTTAGGTGGCTGTAGGAAAATTCTGAAACTGAAATTTTGACAATATTTGAATTTATACGAGAAGTGAAAAATATTTAGAAACAAACCGGAACTTATTTTGCCGGCAAGTTAGTTTTCCTGCAGTAGGGAAATACGCACGAAATTTTGTTTTCTAATGTTGTACTTAAATTTTTTGCGTGCCCCTACGAGTCTGACACGATGGAAAGTAGACTTAGGATCTACTTTTGTCGGGCTGCCGGGACTGCGATTTTGTCGGACTGACGTCGCAGTGACCTTGATTTTCATTGGCTGGTATTCAGATTTCGTCGTGTCGGGGACGTCGTGTCGGATTCCTCGGGGTATTGTGACTCCAAATTAACAAGTTGTATACACACTGCCAAAATTGTTTTTTTTTTAAAATGCAATTTGTTTTTTTAATACTGTCAAATATTTATTAAAATGTCTACTTAAATTTTTTAAAATTCAATAAGTTAATAATTAAATTATAAGCTTAGTTCTAAATTTCCATTCTGCACTCTTCATAACGTAAATTCTGCATAAAAACCATCAAGCATTACCAACATAATAAAACATGAATAATAATGTTTACAAATATTTTTAAAAATTGTTATGCACATCTATTTCAGCCACGGAAGTATTAACATTTATAACTGAAATGAGGCAAAATAAAATCATATAATTTTTTTAATTAGTGCTAATATTTATTACATAACAACATAATTATTTTTGTGATTACTCTACATGACAAAGGTTTTTTTGCCAAATGTGCTTTCCAAAGCTTGCGTAATGGAAATAAGCAAATTTTTGTTAAAAATATGTTCTTGTTTATCGAATATTTCTAACATTTCAGTAAATAAATTCAAGAAAAAATATTTTACACTGTTTCAAAATACATGTATTATACTACAAAAATCGCCATTTTGCAACAGTTTTGTTGGGTGTGTACTACTTTTTGACGAGTTCTGGAGTTTGTACACTAGGGTGCAGTGGAAAAAAGTCTATACTTCTGCATGTGGATAGTTAATTCAGAGTCGTCGACATGAAAACCAGAAGACTAAAATTTCGTATTAATAAATCTACTAAAAAGCAGATTTTATAAGAAGACAAAATGCAAACTCTTGAAACAGGGAAATAAGGCTGTTCAAGGTAAAATGAGCATTTTCGAAAGCCCTGCTTAAGATCTACTTGTATGCACATCGTGTATTCTTCCACCTTATGTAAAATTAACATTGTCATGGGCCTCATCACGTTATTCATGCATCGGTCTATTGAAAGAGTGGTATTATTAAAAAAAGTAAATATTTTACAAATATGCTTATTTTTACTCGTCGATGCATACAAAAACAGAAAGCGAAGGATATAATTTAAGTTATTATAAATTGTTACTTAAAGGCTGTTCATGATGAAGTGAGCATATTTGAAATCAACCTTGGGAAAAAGTCATTGCCCCTGCCTGCATATATATGTTTACGGGCGTACTGAGTGACATGCGCCCAGTAAAGTTGGTAATGATACATGGAAAATCGTTCCATATCTTAACGTTGAATAAAAAGTGTTAAATAACCATTTGTGATAACTTAAATTATTTATTTAGCTTCTATTTTTTTTTATGATTCGAAGTGTAAAAATAACCAGATTTGTAACATATATTCTAAAAAAAAAAAAAAAAAAAAAAAAAAAAAAAAAAAAAAAAAAAAAAAAAAAAACCCACCTAACCGGCCCATGAATAAAGTCATGAGGCTCATAGCAATTTTAATTTCTCATACGGCAGAGGAATACACAACCTACATACAAGTAGATCTTAAGCAGGGCTCTCAAAAATTCTTATTGTACCGTGAACAGCCTATAATAGAGGTGTGGCCCACTGGTTATAGAGCCTGGTTTTCAACACGGCGGGCGTGCACTGGTCTCATCCACACACCAACTTGGCGGCCTGCTTCCTCCGCCCAAGCAATCTGGCCACTCCGAGATTTTCACATATGATCTGTGCTATCATTACGTATCATGACAACAATATTGACTCCTAGAGATGTTGGAGGATGTGCACTATTATATAGACTAATCTTATAAAGAGGTAATGTGAATTATTTTGTTTATATGTGACGGCTAATCTCAGAAACTACATGGCCAACTCTTATAATTCTTTCACTGTTAGAAAGCTACATTCTTACAGATGGACATAGGATATATTAAGTTTTTAAAAAATTCTTTGAGAAATTTTAAAATTTTTGGAACAAGTCGGAGAATAATGAGCTCCTTGGCTGCTTTATGAGCATGCTCTACCAAAACTATTAAAGATAAATTGAAACGATGTTAGAAGAAATAGTTTTATCTTAATATAAAAAAAATACGCAAGAAGTCGCAGGTAACCGCAGGTAGTCGCAGGTAGTCGCGTGTAGTTGCAAGTTGTCGCAGGTAGTCGCAGGCAGTCGCAGGTAGTCACGGGTAGTCGCAGGTAGTCATGGGTAGTCGCATATTTATGTATGTATTTCAATAACTCCATAAAACCTGAGCGAAGCGATGGCGGGCTGCTAGTAGCTTACAAACGCGATGTCTGTCCGAGATCCAAAACAGAGTGCAAATCATCAGTCGTATGTTTGTGCTGTCATTTAAAAACTGCTCAATATTTCTGAGCGGTGTCTGCTTACAAATGGCACTCAAGAAAGTTTTTACTTCTAAGTACTAGTATCCGTTTTTCATTTCTGTCTCCAAAACGTACTATCTCAAAGTGAAAAAGGCCTAATGTGTTTCACAATCTTTGTAGGCGTGAAACTTCCACTGCTTGACATAACATAGCACACGTAACACACTTTTGTCTTTATTATCACACCATTAAGTAACAGGGTCACCACTGAAACTCCTACAAATGCGGGTCGAGGAGGGAAAGGCTACACACCAGTTTAGTGCCTTGCGAATAAAGGCTACCAGATATTAGAAGTGCGTACCTGAGTCGCCCTTAGCGCTGCCACACTTCCAGGCCTGGGATACGCCAAATACCTCCAGCTAGACGACGCGCTTAATGAACACATTTTCGAAAACGCTCGGAATGACTGTAAACTCCGAGGGGTTCCGGAAGCAAGCAGTAAAGGTAAAATCAGGTGAACACACGGTGTAAGTGAGTGAGTGAGTGAGTGAAGAGATTTGGACGGCTCTTAACATCGAGGTCTTGAGAGTGGATGGTGCGAGTCTCTTATATTCCACAAAAAGAAAAGGAAAAATAGGCAGTCGATGTCTACAAATGCTTCCTTCATCCGACAGGCATGCCCGAAGTTATCAGGCAATTATGATACGAATGTAAAGGCCAAATTGCAATACAGTTACTGGCCGATGATAATAATTATTGTTGTTTTCCCACATGCGAGACTCCGCAGGGAATCGCCGTGGTAAAAGACGAATAGTCTGACTGCTACACCACCGCGGCGCCCGAAAGTAAATTTGGCTATTTTATTTGGTAAGTTAGCCGCTTCTGATGAGCGCACAAGCATGAGAGGACTAGGATTACTAGGCGCAAAGTATCAACTGGATGGATCTAAGCTACCAATATACAACTGAGGAAAAAACCACTGGAGAGGGGAGTCAAAACGCTTTATAAGCCTGCGTATGAAAATTGACTGACGAAGATCTTATGTAGTGGCTAAGTTAAAGTACTTATACTAATTTTCAGCAAATCTGTCGAAGTTTTACCTACATTCTAAGGTCTGTTTTATTTGTTTATAAGGATTAAATTCAGTCGACCACGATTTTTAACATTGCTTTGATATATGAATATTGCCCCAACTAAGCAATCAATCTCTACAAGTGCTTATTAAAGGCAATAAATTTGCACTTCCATGGTAGTAAATGATATAACTTACTTTAATTAATTTGCAATAAATCGAACAAAAATGTTTACATAAATATCTATAGTTCACATTGCCATCTAATAAATGAATTATTTAGGTCTATACCACGTCTCACTCTTATGTTGCAATCGGTAGCTAAGCAAACAATTATATATTTATAGACTAAACATACAATATGTCAATTTTTGTTACGTATTTTTGTATGTAAATAATTCTTCTGCCAACAAAGCGTAATTTCTAGCAACAGAACGCGCCATTGACTCTACAGCAATCTAAGAGTAAGACGCACTACAGGCGTATCTCTAACACTTCGAATAGTTAACATAAAAGTTCAATTGTATAGTAACGAAGAACTTTTTATTACAACTTTGTGAGTGAGTTTCTGAATTTCAGTTGTAGCAATGCAATTATTTAAACTCCCGTATTATATACAGGCTGCATGAGGGGAAGCCTTCACGACAATTCAGTGTCTTGCGCGTAGCTGCGATATATGATGTACTATGGTCTATTCGCGGTTCCTTGACACTTTTAGAATCAACCCTTTGAAAAATACCTCATGTATGACGTGTTAAGTTATTTCCTAAATATTACATGTATCAAAAGCGTTTTATAATTTCTATAATCATTAAAGTATGTTATTTTTATTAGATTAAAGTTTTACCAATATTTTATTTATAAATTATAATATTTCATATATAATAATTATAAATAAAAACAGTGAGAAAACATGTGTATTTGTAGCGCCTAGTAACAAATAGTACTCATGCAAAATATCATCACAACTGAGCGCGCACAGATTCGGTGCGCTGTACTTAGTGTAATTTTCTAGACTTAGATAAGATTAGATTGCACGAGGCGGAGGAATAGCCTGGAAGTAGAATTATAGCAGGGCTTTAGAAAAATTTGATGTAACCGTGAATGAATTATAGATAGTAACTGTAACAAAACTGTGTGTTATAGCTTTTTCTGTGATTGTATCTGCAACCATTAATGCAGTTACTACAGCATAGCATTCTGTTCTTCCTACAGAGTAGACGTACAGCACTGGCAGTATATCCTATTGCTAGCGCAGAAGTTTGGTTGCTGCTAGCGTGAAACCAAATTACAACAATATTTTGTTGTCACTTCTCTGCTGACGAATTTTTTTTTTCAAATCACGCCTGCGATTTCGGACAAGGTTTTTTATTTTAATGACTCAATTCGAGAGGTGTTGATCTGAGGGTGAGTGTACTACAACATGTATGCTACCTTGGGCAGAAGGCCAATGAAACTGAATCCTTCCCCCCTCCGCCAACTCCACCCAGGGAATGTTGTGTTAAATCCTTCCTCTGAGTGCATTGGTAGCGAGATTACCAGTGAAACACACATGTTTACGCGAAGTGGGGTAGGGCGAGAGACACGCTTAGTTTTGTTCACGCAGGTGCGTGCAGCGGTAGGTGTGACAAGAGGATGTAGAAGGGGGGGAGAGGAGGGGGTGCGTGCGCGCAGTGAGAAGGCAAGGGGCTGGTCCCAATCTGTATGCTAATACCGTCTCCGTGACGCGCGATCAGGGCCGTCCCATTCCCACAGGACAAGTGTTCGTATCCAGACGCACGTCTGAGGCGCCGCGTTTAGGACCACAGCTTCGTCTGTGAGAGCTCAGAGTTAATGGAAAGCTAAGCAAGATGTTGGCTGCGTATTCCATTCGCACCAGAGGACATCGCGCCGGATTTGCCTGCACTCAGTTGTAATAATATTTTGCATGAGAAATATTTGTTACTAGAAGCTACAAACAAATATTTTTTCCTACAGTTTTTCTTCATATTTATTGTAAATTACTTATTATAATTTATGATACATGGCATATTTAGGAAGTAACTAATCACGACATACATGGGGTGATTTTTCAAAGGTTTGATTCAAAAACTGTGAAGAAATCGCGAACAGACTATACGTTGCCAATATATAGATGGTACCAACTACCAGTCTGATTGCTGTCTCTATATTAAGCCTTCATGGGTTGTGGGTTCAGAAATTTGGCTCCTAGGACCATTTTTTTTTTTCTCAGTAATGATAAACATTCCATGTTATTTTTCGTCGCGTTTACAGGGAATTGGTAAAGGTATTATCTGCTTGGCTATTTCTTAAAAACAATGTACGACGATGAATCAAATAGTAAAGACGGTTTCTCAATAACACACGTATGTCCACTGATGCTGAACGAATTCACATTTCAATTCCCTGCATATTTCCCCTTCACGACGATGAACTTTTCGCATTTCTAAACGAGCGCTTCTACCTCTCGCACTGCTTGCTGGACCGCAACAACCGATCTGCTCTCTAGACCTCAATGTCAAGAGCTGCCCATATCTGTTCACTCAACATCCGAGTTGAACCCGCAACCGCGTAGTTTCCCCTTTAGTGGGCCGAAACTCGCAGGTAAGTCTGTTCACGATAAAGTGAGCACTCTTGAAATCAACATTAGAAAAATGCAGTTGCCCTACCTTCATATACAGTATTTTAACGGGCGCGCTGAGTGACATTCACCCAGTTAGTTTGGTAACGATAGAAGGAAACTAGTTCCATGATTTAACGTCGAATAAACTGCGGTGGGTAACAATTTGTGATAACTTAGACTATTTTTCGTTTTATGTTTTTTTTAATGCGTCGAGGTGTAAACATTAGAAATTTTGTAAAATATTTACTGATTTAATATTTCCAACAGTTTCACTTGGCCGAAGTATGAATAAAGTGAAGAGGCCCATGGTAATGTTAATTTTACATAAGCCGGAAGAATACACAACTTGCATACAAGTATATTTCAAGCAGGGCTTTCAAAAGTGCTCAGTTATTCGTGAACTGCATATAGCCGCGAACGAAGTCGACTGCTGGCCGAAGGAGTGGTACTGCCACGCGACATCGCAACACCACGTACCACAACAGCAGTAGAGACTGCACCATAGCATCGATTTCAATTACTTCCGCATCTCCACTGTAGGGAGGATCTAGCACCTTCCAAAGAAATCACATATTCGGGACGTTCGATAACACGTAGCATTATATGACGCAGCGCAAGTGTGTATAGGCTGTTCATGGTAAAATGAGCACTTTGAAGGTGAAGTGAATCTGTTAAATTATTAGAAGATTAAATATTGTACAAATATGCTGGTTTTTACACTTTGATGCATTAAAAAGAAACGCAAAGTGAAATAAATAATTTAAGTTATCCCAAATTGTTACTTAGTATTTTTTATTTGACGTTAAGACACGAAACTACTTTCCACCCTTTGTCGCCCACTTTACTTGGCGCATGTCACTCAGTGCGGCCGTTAACTATATACAGGCAGGAGCGGTGTCTTTTTTATAGGGTTGATTTCAAAAGTGCTCATTGTATCATGAGCAGCCTTTACCAAGGAGGTTACATGTAGTAAACATCTGGAGAGGCCCTGCTCCAATGCCGCACGTATAGAGACCTGAAAAATTCGCGACTTCAACGACATCCAGGCTAGACCGCACAGTCTTATGTGGAATCCTACAGATATGAATTGCCCGTTCATTGCTTTCTGCTACAGTTTAGGGCGATGATTGAGCGAGCAATTTGTTGTATGTTTCTCAACGGCCCAGGCTTCTCCAGGAGGTGTCAAAAACGCGTGGATCGATGGCAAAGGTGACACAAACGTGTCTTCCAATTCTAGCTTGTCCCAGAATTAATCCGAGAATTTTTGCAGGTCTCTACTGGAATATTGTCGGCCGAAGCTAAGAGGAAGAGCCTTATCCTCTGACTTTGTACTGCAAGAAAAGCTGGCGAGAGGAAAATTTCACTAGAAGTGCGCGATAGATAAGTCTCTAAACTTAAAGCGTTGTTTTCCGAAATCGCTCATTTCAATAGTTCCATGTTTTAAGGATTGATGCACAATTTCTTCCTTGCCATCATGGTTTGGTTACTTTTTAAAAAATATGTCAAAAAATTTAAGAAAAAAATATTTACTTAAAGTATAAGCAAAATCATGGAAAAGCTGCGACGTTAAAAGCAAGATGCTTTTAAGATGTGTTTATTGAAGTAATAGATGGGAGATGACAGCATATAAAATGTATAAAAAGGAACGAAATTTTACGCGAAGGCTGCAAAATTTTTGTGAGTGGTCTGGTTTTCACATAATGGGTTGGTAAGTTTAGAGGATTTTATGATCAACGTGAATTCTCAGGCATCGAGTTTAACAAGTGCATCCGACTAATTATGTACTTTCAAAAATAGGCCTAAATGAAAGAAAATAATTGCCAGATCTCCCTTTACGCTCCTATATTATCAGTCTAATATCACAGTACACTACTGTATTAAGTTAGCTTGGGTTCGATTCTCTGCAGGGACATGTATTTTAAAAATAGCTCTACGACAGGACAGTAACGTTAAGCTGTAAAGTAAGTTTGCAAGCATACGTTTCGACAGCTGCAGTGGCTTGAGTGGTGAAATGTAATATAGTTCCCATTTTACTTATCTTATCAACTCATTTCTAACAAATAGCTGTAACAAAATTAATAAGAAAATCTTTAATACCGTGGAAAAGGATACATAAACGAATATGAACATGTGATCTACATTATCAGTTGTATTCTACAGCGAAAAATAGTAATGAAAAGATGTAATAATTCATAATTAAATAATATTTCGTAATATAAAAAGTGGTTTTATAAATTATTAAGTTCACACAAAAACTGTATTGCTAAGCGGAAAATTATCACTCAGTTGATTGCTAATCGTGTAGATAAATTTCACAGAGTAATTTGTATCTATGACACGTTTAATCGACAATGCAATAAAATAAAAAATATATTTTAATGTAAAAATAGATTATAAATATTTCGAGAGTCTCTAACAGTAACAACGCCAAAACAATTATAGAGAAGCTAAATGAGAAGTTAAAAAATATCCAGTAATGTTAAAGAGTGAATCTTATAGCGTTAATTAAACTAAAGGTTTCAAAATTGTTATATGCAAATGCGCAACACTATTATTTTTCTTTTCAAGATATTTCTTCCAGAGAATACTGCACCGTATTATTGTATGCTTGCAGAGACCTTGGAGGAAACTCGCGCTCTCATTATGTTACTCTTTCAATCTTGTTCATCCCTAATCTAGCTTCACCCCTACCCCGACTAGGGCTTCTCCAGACGTTTACTATATACATCCTTCTTGGCATAAAAGCACCTTAATAGGAACAGTCCCGAGGGCATTTGACTTCCCTACTAATTAAATTTCTACGAGTTTATTTTGAAATCCTCTTCAAAACGCTATGGGAGGATTCCTAATGGAAAATTTAAAGAGGTAAAAAAACAATACGACTTATGAAATACAGTGACTATTAGTGTGCATATATCTTTGGAATTGTAAATTTTAAATTTATTTATTTGCAAATTATTATAAACTAATTTGGATGCAACAACGATTCCATGAAAGATTTCTCTTGAATAAATATCTGTAATCTGTGAAAGTTGAGGCTAAACATTTCACGGTTTCAGGTTGTTATTGTACAAAACAATCTCCTGGCTGAGGCCAAAGTTTTTATGAAGGATATAAATTATTACTTTTAAATTAACAAAAAAAAGTTTGTTGTGGTTTTACAAACTCAGGCAAACGAATCTCGAGAAAACCATTCACAAACTTTTAAACTGTCTTGTGTGCCTGCCAGATATGCAACCTGTTTGGATGAAAAAAGCTATGGAAATATCCCGCAATGCGCTGAATTCCCGAAACATAAATTCAAGAACAGAATTTGAACTACTTTATATTTTTGATGATGTTACATTCATTGAAAAATATATGAATGCTTTTGACTATCACATACAGCTTAGTTGAATTTATATTTTAAAAATTGCAAACTTATTGCGAGAATTAAGATACATGCTAAACCAAAAATCAGTAAATGTGCCAAATTTTTTTTTAAATTAAAAAATTAATAATAAATTATCTACAGCTCTATGATATTGAAAATTGTATATAATTTTTCAAAGCAAAAATTTCTAACAGGAGCTTTAAAAGAATATGGAATTAGGTTAACATAAAGAAGGTGGTTTGTTTTAATTTTGTTATTATAAAGTTCTATGTAATTAAATTGTATAAATTTTAAAATAACGAGCTTTCATATAAATGGATTTTGTTGCTTCTATTCTTTATTAGGCCCTGTACGAAAAAATAATTGGTTTCCTCGAAAAATATATAGTCCATTCCCAGTTGGAAGCGGCTTATTAAAATCAACCTTTGAAAAAACTCTCTACGCAAAACATGTCAACCTATTTTTTCAATAACCTGCATTCCACAAATACATAACATTGTGGATAACTTCAGAGTACTGTATTATTGAATAAATTAAACTTTACTTTAATATCTTCTATAACTTGTAATATTTATTTCTTTTTACATATGAATTAACAACAGCGAGAGCAGCGACGTGCTGGCAACGGCCAATAAGAAATAGTTCACAGTTAAAATATTATTTTAACCTAGTTTTTTAGTATACTATTTGTAAATTAAACGGTGCCTATTGATATATTTAAATATTTAGGTAGTCCCGATGGAAACACATCTCATTTTTACAGTTTACAATAACAGCGGAAAATATCGTGAGTAGGCCGTAATGGTACGGTGTTGTTTTATCGAACGAGAGCAACTTTGAAGCAACTGTATGGTGAGTGAGGCTTGTCGCTCTCTCTTTGTCTTTGTCTCTTTCACACTCGGGAAGTTTCACTTCGCTATCAAGCATAATTATACATGTTTTCAATTGTAGCATATTTCATACTTATTGCAGCAAAATAATGATTCTTGAGTTTGTAATTTACAACTGAAAAGAGATTTTAATGTTTGAACACTTATTTCTATATATTTAGATATGATCGCGGGGCAGAAACAAAGTGAAGTTGGCAGATGTGGCGAGCCATGAAGTGGCGTGTTGCTGTTTTACCAAAGGAAATGTAAATTGTACTTACTCCGAAAAATACTGCAAATTACCACATCAAGTTTGTAGATGTTATGTTTTTTTAAAGCTATCTAAGCAAATTACGATGTTGTGATAAATCTGTGTTTCCGCGGTAGTAATAAAGATACTGTTACGGTGTGTTTCGTTAACCGCTGCGTGTGAAATAGGGTGGTGTGGCTGTGTGATGATCGTTACTCTGGGTCTGTGTGTGTGCGTGATTTTAAATATTTGATGTGAACTATTTATACATTGTAACTGTGAACTGTTTTTATGACGAAGTTATTTATTTATATCCTCGTCTGTTTATTTATCACAACGTTGTACTTTTGCCTTAGGTGTTTGAAACACAATCGTGTAATGAGACTTACCAATAATCGCAACAAAATAACCAAGCCCAGCCCCAATAAATTTCAGTAAACCTAATACACAGTAAGTAGCAATACATATAAATATGAGTGGAATAAAAGTTATGGTAGGCTTATTTGTGTGTATGTTCACCGCTATATTTTAAGTTTCTATAACAAAAAATGAGCGACACGAGCTGCGTTATTGATTTTAATGTCGCTTTTTTGTTGGACTGCCTATTCCTTCGTTATTCGAACTGAGGCCATCCTTTTAAAGAAATAACCCAACACATATCAATAATACAAAGTTAAATACTGCAGTTCATTACCCCGCAGTTGTAACAGTTTTTAACACAATCGCGGCAAAATATTAACGTGCATTACGTGTAATGTGGTATGTCGTGGGAAACAAATATGTTAATGTAACGTAACTGTAAGAACTATTTTTAATTCAGGCATTTTAAAACGTCATAAAGCTGACCTAAATAATGTTATAGGCCTAAACTGTGAATATTCGTACGAAATGGTTTTTGAAATAGACCTAAGACAGAATTATTTGAAAAACTGTAAGTAGTAAAACAACACATTTGACAGGTATAAAAGTAGAAGTCACATTTCAATGTTTATTTGTAGGCGTAGCGAAAGTATACGAACACATGTACACACACAATGTCATGTAAACATTGATTTTGACAGATGCTACATGGCAGTTACATGGCAATGTTTGTTTACATTTGGCGGAAGGATACGAAACGGGCCTGCAAGTAGATATTTAGCAGGGCTCCGAGAAAGTTGCTTCCAATGGTAAATGGATTATACATTGTAGTATCCATTTCTGTATGCAATGATTTTGTTAGTTTAAATATGTAGCCATTTATGCAAACGGTATCGAATAAATTAAGTAATTCAAATTCAGTTCTTGATTTTATGTTTTAAAAACTCCCGGGCAGCAAGAACTTTCAATAGATATAAATGAAAAGAGATGACATCCATCGAACTGTCACAAATGTTGTACTTAAATTCATTAAATCACTACACTGTATGGTACAAGTAGGTTATGATTATTTTTAAATAAGCAATTTTACATTACAATTTTTAAGAACAAGTGCCCAATTAATAATAGTTTATTTTATGTCGTAAATCGTGTTACGTTTTCTTTCCATTTTTGTACAGTTTTAGAGAACACTGCTGTTCGTATTTCATGCAGTCTTAGTGTGTAAAAATTGTTCTCGGTAAATATGGCACTTTGAAACAAACCTTTGAAAAAAGTCACTGCTCATAACTAAACGCTACAGTACACCAAGACTGTCTTGTAAAGGCGGTTCACGGGGAAGTGAGCACGTTTGAAATCAACATTTAAAAAACGCCACTGCTCTTATCTGCATATATTTTACCCGTGCAAAATGTATGTCACATGCACAGTTAAGTCAGTAACAACAGTGGGGAAGCAGTCCCACGTCTTAACGCTGAACAAGAAGTGCTAGGTACAAATCTCTTAATACTAAAATTATTTCGTTTCTGTGTTTTTTAATGCCTTTAAGTGTAAAAATTTGCAGATTTGTAAAACGCTTACACTTCTAATAATTTCTCAGTTTCGTCTGACCGACGCACGAATAAAATGATCAGGCACATGGCAATGTTGAACTTACGTATCACTGAAGGGTAAAATACAATCCGAGAAGTACATCGTAAAAATGTATTTAAAAAAATCCTTAGTTTAACGTAACGGCCCATAGCTAAGTTAGCAGCGGCTTAATAGAAGTAGTTCTTCACATTTGGCGAGTATTATGTTTAAATTTATGGCTACTGAAGTTATTTTTGGTTTCATGCAAACAGGAGTTTGTGTCGGTATATTGGTAACACGTTCACACTGTTAATAGTTATACGGTGTCACGTAGATGTCACGTAAACAGTGGTCAGACCGAAGGCAATGTTAATATTACATACTTCAGAAGGAAACGACACGATAAGTAAACTTTATATCCTAAGTAAGTTAGTTCTTTCAAAAGTTACCAGGTGGCCGTGCCTGCACCAGGGAGGCAGCCAGGTAAGGCATCAATAATCCATCCACGGTTACCTCACACATTTGTGAAGCCATGCTAATGTTCTACTTCCAGGATATTTCTCCGCCTTTTAGTAAACCAAGCTTAATTAAGTCTGGAAAATTACACCAGCGGACTTCCTGCGCACTCAGTTGTAGTATTATTTTGCATGAGAACTACTTTTTACTAGGCGCTACCAACACAGATTTTATTCTCGTTTTTATTCATGTTTAGTATAAAAGAAATATTATAATGTATAAATAAAATATTGGTAAAATTTCAATTAAACGAAAAATAAGATACGTCTGTTTTTACAGAGGTGTGAAACGCTTGATACATAGCATATTAAGGAAATTAGTAAATACGTATTACATGGGGTGATCTTTCAAAGGTTTGTGTTAAAACGTCCGAAAAACCGTGCATGGATTATATGTCAGGTTGCCCCAGGGACCTTACACTCCAGCAATCTGCCCGTTGCACAGATACGAGGTCGTCCGTCCCTCCGCGTTATTAAGGGTCCTATGTACTGAAACGTTTTATGTGAAATCGTTGTTTGCGCGTAAACGCGTATCTCGGTAAATAAAAGTTCTGGAAATATGACTTTTTGTCAGAAAAGATAAAAAACAATTCTCTATGGCCTTCTTTTTTACTTCGATCATATTAAGTCTATTCTCGTAGAAAAAAATTCCTGAAACTGGTCAAATATCGCATTATTTAAAACTTGCCAATGCAGTTTCCTTAAGCGGCAAGAGAAAAGTACAAAGATACAGACGTAGTTTAATCTGTGGTCTTTCATCGCGTGTAATAAACCCCCTATATTACACATCTAATTTGCACAGTACAGAGTTACGACGGAAACACTGCACGCCTTGCGCGTAAGAGCGATGAGGCGCTAGGCATGTGTGTAACTGTCGCCCGTATCGCTCCCTAGTTTCTTGACCTTGGACGCGCAGCTACATAGTCCTCTTAACATACAGTCCGTGCCCGCGTTTGCAAGTCGCTCACTGCACTGACGTTAGACACCGTTTGTTTGAAGGATGTCAGAGCATTTACAGGAGCCCTGGCTGGTTTCTCCTTTCAGCTGATTGGGTATCATTCCACCCCATGTACGAATAACGTTCCTACAGAGCTGATCACACGTATCCACGTGTTGGCCAATTAACAACGCATATTGTTGTTAGAAATTTAATTTTATCATGATGGCGATAAAGGTTGTTCACGGTAAATTGAGAACTTTTCAAATCAAACTTTGAAAAATGTCACTGCTCCTACTTACACATATTTTAATGGACACATTGAGTGACATGCGTCTAGTAAAGTTGGCAACGATGGAGGGAAAGTAGTTCCACGTCTTAGAGTTGAATTACAAGTGTTTGGTAAAATTTTTGAATATTAAAATTACCATTGCATTTTACTTATTGTTTATTTTTAATGTATATAACTAAAGAAAATAATATTAAACTTGTGAAAGATTCACTGTTCTAATAATTACACAGTATCACTTGCCGAAGCATGATTACAGTAAGCAGGCCCACGGCAATGCTAATTTAACGCATGGTGGAAGAATACGCAATGTACATACAGGTATACCTTGAGCAGGGCTTCCAAAGGTGCTCATTTCACCGTGAACAGCGTATATCGTGATTACCAGAGGGAACTTGAGCACCGTCTCTCTACCTGTCACGACATCACGTGGCCTGTGTGGGGGAAACAAGATGATCGTGTCTGCGCTCTCGTGAAATGAGCGCATGCACGATCGCCTTCTGGCATTCCACCACAACTTTCTCCGTAAATAATTTCCAGGTTTATTATTGAAAACATTACTGGTATCACAGGGATACTGAGTTACTTTTCCCATTGGACCTCTTAAAAATAGTTACAATGCTGGACGGGCTACATTAATTTATTTCAAAGTTGTGGCTCACTGATACACAGTCCATATATGAATGTAAAGACGTGATAAATGAAAATAATATATAATTTTATCACACTTTTACACTATTGATGGTTGCAGGTGGTGTCAAATTAGGCAACTGTATATTCAGTACAGTATTGCTGATATAGTCTATTTACGGTTTCTTCATACTTTTTTAAATCAAATATTTAAAAAATCACCCCATTGCATGACATGTTTGGTTGTTTCCTAAATACACCATGTATTACAAGCATACTTGTTGTAATATAAAAGTATTTCATTCATTTACTTGCATTGTGTATGTAAATAATAATATTTAATTTACAATTAATATGAATAAAAATAGGGAGGAAATGGATATGATCGTAAAGCCTAGTTATAAATAGTCCCTACGCAATACATTATGTAACTGAGTGCGCAAGAATGGGGTAAGTCGTACTTTCGGTGTAATTTTCTATACTTAAGTTTTATTTGCATGCGGCGGAGGATTGACCTTAAAATTAGAACTTTTGCGGGGCTTCAGAAAAGTTGGAAGTACACGTGGATGCACTATAAACTATTTTGTCCGCGGGCCAGTTTGTCGAGTTCAGTGGACCGCGTGTGACCCGCGAACTGATAACTGAATATGCGTGAAGACAAAAGCTGGCGTACTGTTGGGGATAGGAAAAATTCGCGAGTTCAGTGACCTATATGCTAGACTCCACAGTCGTACGTATATTCGAGCCTCAGATGTTTGTTCATTGGCTGCTGGCTTATATAGTAGCCAGTGTTACTTCACACCTGGATGTATGGCACCCGCTACTTGTTTCCCTGCAAGTCTGCTATTGGCTCAAGAGTCCTCCAGGGTATGTCTAATAAATTGCGATCCAGTTACAAAGTCAACTTCAGTGTACACGCGTTTGACGTCGATTTTGTCCTGAAATGAACTCGCTAAATGTTCCTATCCCTATGTACAGTATGTACGTTATCAGTCACGTTCTTGCGATAGTAAATTGCCGCTCTTAATTTATGTTTAAAAATATGTTAGTTTGCGACATTCTACTATTGTTTCTTAAAACCATTTTTAATTGCGTGAAGTTATTATTTACTTAATCCAGTTGAGTTATTTCTATATTAATGCATTTGGTTAGTTACTTTATTTATTAACCTAATTGTGGAAACACCTTTGGTTTCAATTATTTTTCTCGAAATTTTTGTAATAAAATTGTGTTATAATTATGCATGCACTTATACTTATACAATTACACACACACACCCACACACCCACCCACCCACACACACACACACACACACACACACACACACACACACACACATATATATATATATATAAGTTCTCCCTGTGGTTGATGACTACAATATTTTTTTGAGTTGTTGTACATCAATTTACATTTAATTTTCATCTTTCCTAAAATAACCAAGTTTTTTTTACCTGTCTAACCTCAAATTACAGGACGAGTCGGAACTAAAGACGCGACCTCAATTTTCCTGCCCTCGCGAGAATTGGAGACTGGGATATTCGTGACGGTCGTGAGGCCACTTCGCGCGAAAAGAAAATCACAACAGGCAAATTGGTTTGCATCTTAAATGCCAATGTATAACAAGTAGGTTTGCTTCGAGGAAAAACATTATTCTGTGTGCTTCCAGGTACAAGCTGGTTCACCTGCGTTAACTTACCGGCCAGCGGCTTGGTCGCACTCGGGCTGATTGACGGCGTGCAACACGCAACTGACGCGAGACACTGCTGCCTCCAGCTATGCGCCAGCATTTCTTCCATCACACACCTATTTCCTGACTAATAGTTGTCCTGGTAGTACACCCCGCCCACCAAGGCCTTTGCACCCAGGGCTCTTTGGACTCACTGCCAAGCAACGTTGCCAGATACACACTTCCCTCTCCCACTAGACGCCACTCGACACCACTATAAAACATCGCCCCCGATCCGAGCTCGAATGATCCTAGTTCCGAGACAGGATCCAGTTTGATCTTGGTTCCAATGTAAAAGTGTTGCACCAACGAAATTTCATGATTCTGGATCTCAGATCTGCCGATCTTGGAGGGATCGGTATTAAGTATGAGACAAATTTTGTTATTGGTTCGTAGTATATGACGTCATCGAAGTAAGCGTATTTTTCATAATAGACAGAACTAGATATGCAATCTTTCATCTGTTTTAAGTGAATAATTGTTGTACGAATTTTACTGAATAATATTCAATTACGTATAATGCTGTTTTAATTTCCCAAGGAAACAATCGAACGTAGGTGAATCTGTTGGCGTATTTTCAAACTACATTTGTCGACGATGGCTGCTGATCTTGGATTGAGATTCCGATCCGTCAATTTCGGTTGTTCGAAATGAACTTAATCTCGATCTCCAGTTCAGCTCTGAACTCGAATGGTGCAACAGTTTTCAGTGTTAATCTTAGATACGATCTCAGATCGAGTTTCGAACCACGATGGTACAACCAGCCCTTAGGGACATATGCACAGACTGGCCTAGAAATGAAATACCAAGCGTCAGCAGATTTAGTATGCTCAAAGATTTTTAGTTTAAGGACTAGTGGGAATTAATGAAGTTTAGTATGGATGGTTACTAAATACAAGGATACACGAGATTGCCCGAAATTAATGACGTCAGTAGATCTCAGCCAATTGGAAGTCGCGGAAACTATGACATCTGCTTCTTCTCATAAGAAATAAAAGTGAGAGGTTTGCTCCTCGAAATACGCATATTATTCTTATAGTGTTTAAATATATAATTTATATACTGGGATCAACAGAAAACGGCTGCAGTTGTAAATACTGTCTGTAAACTAATAAATAAATGCGGAATTGCCATTTCATATATTTTTTTTTTAACGAAAGTTACACAAATAATGTAATGAAGAGATTTTTTAAAATGGATTTATGGGGTAAGGTATTAATTAATTATTGGCAATACTTCACACACACCTCCAGCACAAAACGTAAGGAATTGTACTTAATGACTCGATAAGCACACGGAGAATAAACAATAAGAAAATTTGCCGTTTATGATTGAATTAGCAACTGTTAAAGTCTAGCCAATCAGAATCGTAGGAGACGAAGCAACATACATAACTTGGAAATACCGACTAGAGTGCAGATTATTTATTAATATTTAATTATCTGTGGTTACTGTTTGTGTAAACGTTTTGAAAAACTCGTGATATCTTATAGAAGGGGAAGCCGATGCCAAGATTGTGCATTTACATCAATACAATTGAAAAGGTTAATTAAAGCGAATTCAATAACCTCTTCCACGAAATAAAACATGACCATGGACCGTTCTTAAAATAAAGACGTTACTGTCTCTCGGTTAAAATAGTTACTTTCATACGATTTCACAATATGATATAACATAAATATAAGATCTAAATACAATTTCCCGCCAAAAACAAAGGTCACTGGGCTCTGATTGGCTACTTCGTCTTGACTTGTACTTAAGATATAAAATATAACGATCTCTTAAGTCACGATAAGCTCGCACACGACCTGTCAAGACCCACACACGACAGTCATAAACCAATACCCTTAAACACATTGATTTTATATTCTAAGCACACGGCACACTTACTAAGTCAATCGTAAACCCACACTAAAAGTAACTAGATTTGAAAAAAAAAATCTTGAAAATTCTCAGACGAACAAGTTTGTCAACGGTATCCATAAATCCTCCGTCTTTAACCTACCGCAAATGTTCATACAAAACTGCTTACGGGATAGATCATCATAACATGAAATTGTTTGCATTAAAGGCTGTTTACGATAAAGTCAGCAATTTTGAAACCAACTATACAAAAATATCACTGCCCCTAACTGTATATATTTTAACGGGTGCCCTGAGTGACATGCGCTAGGAAAATTTGGTAACGATGGAGGGAAAATAGTTCCATATCTTAACGTCGAAGAAAAAGGGTTAGGTAACCATTTGTGATAATTCAAATTATTTCTTACTCTTTCTGTTTCTTTTTCAAGCCTCAATTATGTAAAAATGAGCATATATATAAAATGTTTACTTTTATAATAACTTCGCAGTTTCGCTTGACCGACACATGAATAAAGTGATGAGACCCATGGCTATGTTAATTTTACATAAGGCGTAAGAATACCCAAAGTGCATGTAAGTAGAACTTAAGCAGGGTTTTCAAAAGTGCTCACTTTAAATCGTGAACAGCTTTTTACCAATAATCTACACGCTTTCTCTTTGTAACATTCACCACGTTGTCACGCGTGCAATTTTACTCTCCGAAATGCGCGTAATATCGACTGGTGTAGACTTGGAAGAGAATGCATTTCTGATGTGTTCAGCGGTGTTTATGTTCACGAACACGTGGCCCACCAGCTTTCCTGACATCCACACTCAGCCAAATTCTGTGTCACGAGCAAACTGTAGCGCTAATGGGCAGACTATTTGGATAATGAATACAAAATACCCTTCAAATTGTGTCGCAAACTTCGTTTCTATGGTGGAGTTAACAATAAACTCGGTTCGCCAATGTGAAAACAGTCATCTTGATCAGACTGGCAGGTTTTCTGTTCTACAAGCCATGACCTTGAAACTTGTATCTTTGGATGATTATGTACACGTATATATTGCGTACGTCTGTTGAAAATATGCCTGTTACCCAGCAAATTTATAAATCTACTTTTGAAACACGGTATGTTAAATTTGAACAACATTACTTGTTTTGTTTTTCAGTAAATGTTTGCGCTCAACGAGTTAGTCAAATATGTTCAGACACGACTAGACAGAATCGATATTGAATCACTGCTCGAATAAATTTCATAAAACTACAGGCAGGTTGGCAGCAAAGGAAAGTATACGGAAAATACAGGTGATTTAATATGCAATAATTAATACGTTTTATAGACCTAATCCTGTTATTTTCGTGATATATTAAAATCCTAGGAAGCAACCATATATCAAATCATATAATGGCTTGCACTACGTTATACGTTAATGTTTGAAAAATATACACGAACTTTAAAGAAGACAAATCATTTTAGTGACTATAGAGCGAAGACGAATACCTAATTTACAATTGTTACAGTGACAAAAATAAAAAATAGATTTATTTAACGTATTATAAACAATAATAAAATATCATTATAAATTAATCAGTAAAATCGATGGGCTTTACGAGAACGTCATTTCGATGTTATTTTTATTTACTTATGGTTAATGTTGCGAAACGCTTGATGCAATCAACATGTTGTTGCCTTGGCACCTCTCAGGGTATAGAGCCTAGAGCCCCTCTGCAATTCGGCACGCCAATCATATGTGCCACAAGGCCGGATCGCAAGCACGTTATTCGACGTCGCTAAGGTGCTTCCGGACACCGAAGTTGCGGGTTCTAGTCCCGGCTAAAGCCATGGGATAGGCTGCCATTTTTATGTGTGAATCTGGTTTAGCACATTATACAAAATGTTCCTCATTAGCCTGCCGACGCAAAGTGTAAACATTTAAAAGTTATGCTGTACGTAGATAAAAAGACGGAGAGCAACAGTTGAGAGCCGATGAGGGTGAGGGAGGTGAAAAATTGATCAGCGTTGGATTGAAAGAGCGGTGAATACGGGAGATACCTGAGAAAACCGATGACCAGTGGCATCGTCCTGCACGATTTCCAGGGTGTGAGTACCTGGGCGTGGACCGGACGGGGATCGAGCACGGTTCACCTTAGTGAGGGGCGATCAGGCTTACCGCTCAGCCATTGTGGACCCTGTTATCATGTTAGTCTTTTTTGGGTTCTTAGCGTGGTTTTTGCTTTCCGACCTTCAAATTGTTCGGAATGAAAATGTTTTACTTAAGTGAAAATTCGTACTCTTATTGTGTAGCAAACAAAACTTCTCTAGCAATAAATTTAAACGTTACGCTAGAAATGCAATGCCAAGTCTTAGAGTTTTTTTTTTAACATAATGCGCTGTTATTTAACTGGCAGCCTACAGGTCAATGTGCACACATGTAGTTGCGGCAGTGAAATATTTAAATGTTTACCTCAATTGCACTTGTTTTACCCTGAACAGCCTATAGTAAGATTTTATCTGAACTCCAAGGCAGGCGAGTATAATATGACCACCTGTGGTAGCGCTGATATACATTTTACTGCTGTGAATTTTTTTTTAAAGATACACATATTCGATTCCATTCAATTTTCGGTTGGTTTCTCTCTTTTCGAGATATATATATATAATATATATATATATATATATATATTATATATTTTATATATATATATATATAATATATATATATATATATATATATATATATATATATATATATATATATATATAATATAGGATGATTCACAGCCACCCGTATCGCCCCCTTTTCTCGGAAACCACACGACACTGGGAGTTCGTGAAATAAGTGTGATAACTATACCCTATATGAAGCATCGATTGGTAGTAATCCCATGCCCCCGAACATACCGATGGTTGGCGAATGGGGGGGGGGGGGGGAAGGATGACCTTTGGAATTGCAAATGGAAATGTGAGTCGTATAAGGAAACATTTTTTAGATCGTCTAAACGGATACAACATTTACTAAGACACTTTTTTTCTGATGTGCATCGTTGACGCCAATAAATTAAATCATCTAAACATAACGTGCGTAATTTACGCACAATGAAAATTTATCGCATATGTGGTTTTCTTACTACAATAAAAAGAATATCAACGACAAAATGTTGTTTTTCTGGTGTGCATACATAGTGTACGTACAATCAAAAGGACGTCAGGTGTACTGTAAATACAGGTATTGTGTGAGAGAATTGCCGTGAACTGGGAACTGGGAACACTCATTCGCACACAGCACTCTTCGTAAGTGTTATAAATGTCAATCATCCTGTATCAGACATGACTCTGCTCTCCGTCTTACATTCCTGATTGCTCCGCGGACCTCAGTACTGTTGAGAGATCATCATGCTGCTCTCATTCTGTCATTCATGCAATGTTAAACGAACGACTGTCGGAAATAAACGAACGTCCGATTTTCAGTTAACGTGCATGCAAAAACCTGCATTCCCTGTAATTGGTAAATGGCCTGCCTGCTGTCTACTTAGTGCTGCCTTATTCTCCGCGTTTGTTCGGAAACAGCATAAAATAACACTCAAATTTACCCAATTACCATTCGTTGTGCTTAAACTGAGCACGTCAGATACACAATGTGCGCCATTACGGTATTGCTGGTTGGAGTGTGAGACTCACTTTGATAATAGCAGGGACCTGTGTGCCTTACTGCATGGACTCGTGCAGTAGGTATTAGACTGTTTCCTAGCAAAAGCGGAGAATAATGCAGCACTATGCTGCAAGCAGATAAACTATCTACCGCTTACAGGAACTGCAGGCTTTGCATGCAAGTTAACTGACAATCGAAAGATCGTTCATTTAGTCAGTCAATCGGTTTACATTGCAACAATTAATCGTGTGTGTGTTGTTTCAGTGTCGGACATTGTCCGTTTGTGGTGTTACTTTCTGAATGGAATGCCGTTTACAAAAGAAGTAGAATTTGACATGCTTATGATACTAAGGGAATGTCATCGGAACTGCAGAGCTACTGCCTGTTTGTACGCAAAGAGATACCCACAGCATGTCCATCACTCGTACAATGTCTTCCAGCGTGTTGCATGTCGCGTGCGCACAACCGGACTAGTGCAACCGACATGCAACTAACGTCATCACATCAGACGAGCTGTGAGAGACGAGAGGGCTGTTGATGTACTTGCTGCCATGGTAGTTAATCCACATGATTCTACACGGAGGATTACTCGCCACTCAGAATTGTCACAAAGTACAGCATGGAGAATCCTCGCTGATAATCGTTTACATCCGTCCCATGCACAGATGCATCAAGAACTTGGGAATAATCGCTTCCTTAGTCACATTGATGTCTGCAACTGGTACCTGAGCAAGGACCGTTGTTTCCATCGCAGAATTTTGTGCATTGATGAGGTCACATTCAAGACTAATGGTTACGTTAATATACATAATGCCCATTACTGGTCTGCTGTCAACCCACATTGGCTACGTCAAGTGGATAACCAGCATGAGTGGAGCCTTAATACTTGGCGTGGCGTTCTTGGACATCGTGTCCCAGGACCATATTTTTTTGAAGGGTTATTGCATGGCGCAACTTATGCAGACTTCCTAGAGAATATTTTGTATCAGCTGATCGAAGATGTCCCTTTCGCTTTGAGTTTAACACTGTGGCTTCAACATAATGGCTGTCCTGCTCAGTTTGCACGCACAGCCCGGCTAGTTGCTGACATTTTGTTCCATAGACGGTACAGCGTCTACAAAGTTCGCAGCAAAAAGGTGACCTATGCTTCCCATGTTGCAGAGACGCATGCGTAATGCTGGCCGTACTCAGTCTGTGCTCACTGTTCGGCTTGAGGAAGCGATACGTCAGCACATCAACGACATGCCCTCCACTAGTACTCCACCGTGCCAAGTGAGAGTGTCCGTTCAACCTCGTGGAACGTACTGTGGGTACAACGCTGTCATCCCTACCGTTGGCAGAGAGTACAAGGCATTCAGCGAAAATACATTTCCAATCTCAATTTTCACAGGCCCATATCTTTTTAAATATTTTATTTAGGTATATTGTACCCTGTTTATTTTAGACTATATATGGAATCGCCTCCTGCAGTTTGGGCGTTTAATTTCCGAACATTCTGTATACATAACTGAGTTCGGCTGCTTCGCCAGGTGCACATTCGACTCTCGTTGTGCACGGGGAGAACGAAGCGCGTATCCCATCTCCACCACACACTTTTTTTTTCTCGCCACTTCCCTCTTTGGGGCCGCAGTTAAAGCTTCTTTGCGAAGAGTGGGGGGAAAGGTTAGCAAGAGTAAGGACCAAAAAAGTAGTGCGTGGAAATGTATTTTCTTTGTCGTAGTCGCATTAAGAACATCGCAGGCGTTGCGGGATAATCTGAAGCCCACGAGACATACTCGACCGAATTATATCGAGTATTGAGGGTTGCACAGGTATTTCGAACGGAGGAGTACGGGGAATTAATATTTACTTATTGTTTTCATATGTGATGCGGGGTAGGCGTGGACGAATTGTGAACGTCATTCATAAGTGAAGGGTTTTTTCCTTGCACTGGCTGTATACACTTTGCATCAGAACATGACCTGAGGACTTATCGAAAAGATTGTCAATAATATTTAACACAGCCGTACTGTACTAGTCTTCATGGCACATGATTGCATACAAAAATGTTAAAGGTGATGAATTTTCTAATCCTAGAATGAGATAACAGTGGTTAATGCAATATTTTTGAGTGCGCAAATTTTCAACCGTAGGGTAATATATTTCGGCTAATGGCTGAAAACTGTGCAATGTGGTGTCTCTACAATATTTTAAAAACCTAGTTAATTCATTAAGGATATTTCAGTATGGTTATTTTATAATAGCAATCACCTACAATCTTCAAAATTGTGTTTAATTCTAACATCGTTTAAATAAACGAAATACTACCAAAGTAAATAAGTTCTTCGTCTAGTGACCCCAGTGAAGGCAACCACGCGTCACAGCATTCACTTACACAGATGCACATCGTCCCTCAAAATAATTACCGTTTGGGCGCTACGCATTTCTGCTTACGTTGACATAACTGCTGGAAACACCGCTGAAAGATACCTACTAATTTAGTCCATTCACGGTTACTTCCAACTTTTCTGAAGCCTTGCTGAAGTTCTTACTCCCAGGATATTCCTCCGCCTCATGCAAACAAAGCTTAGCCAAGTATAGAAAATTTCACCAAAGGGAGAACGCACCGCCTTAGTGCGCACTCACTGTAAGAGTATTTTGCATTAGATCTATTTCTTGCTAGGTATTATCTATACCCCTATTTTCTCTCTATTTTATACATATTAATTTATTAGAAATTATATATTACAATTTATAGATAGGCCTATATTATTAGTAAAAGATTAATTCAACAAAAATAAGGAACTTTTGTGATAATACGCGTATATAGCGCTTGTAATACGTGGCATATTTAGGTAACAGCCAAACATACAATATATATATATACAGCCAAACATACAATATATATATATATTATATATATATATATATATATATATAAGGCGGTTATTCAAAGGTTTGATTCGAAAAGTGTGAAGAAACCGCCAATAGACTATAGGAAGGACCTGTTGGTCTTCTCTTGGGGCAGTTACTGTCTCCACGGCCGAATGATATATACGTCAACGTAGCAGTGCTTTCAAGTACGGAAAGAGAAAGAAATCGCGATGGTGCGAAATAAGGTGAGTATGGAAGGTGTGACAAGGCAATCTGTTGCCTTAAGCGGTATTCAAAATTGAGCGAAATGACGCGTCGCGTCGTAACAAATGGTTTGCAGAAGTACTAATTGGAGAGCAAATTTATGACAAGTTTAGCTACCTTTAGGAAATCAAAAATATGTTTTATTTTCCGATGCTTGAAAAATCGATCCTGTTCTAAATCGTTTCTAATTTTAATATAATATTTCATTAAAAAAAAGTGCATATCACTACAAAATAACAATATTAATAACTAAATGGCAAACAAATCCACTCTATTTCGTTCGCTTGCAAGCTTCCTTGTAGGATAACAAATGTCAGCACGATCTGTGTCGCCGGCGGCCGGCGTCAGAACATCGCTGTAATGTGAAGATGTGAATAACACTCGTCGCTCGCGGCGAGCGTCGGAGGCGACGCGACGCATCGCGACGCTCTATTGTAAAAACCGTGTTACCACATTCTTTTGGATAGTCACAGAGAGATGTGCATGGGCGTTGTCGTGTAGTAACTGCCCGTTTTTCGTACGCCACAGCTCAGGACGCTTACGACGAGTTGTATCGCGTGGACGTAGAAGGACCTCCACATATCGCGCCTTGTTTACTGTTGCTCTCTATGGGATGAATTTCACGTGAACAATGATAAATGAGTCGAACAACAGTTCTAGCATCAATTGCCTTTTGGCCTGTCTTGTCGTCAGCTCGGATCAGGGTCCACCTTAGAGGTTACCCTCCATATTATAAAGGTGACAAGGGTACAATTATAGGTGGGTGGATCTTAAGGTGGCATTTCTCATTTTTTTGGAGTTTGGTTATCTGAAAGAGCTTTCGAAAAGTGCCCCCTTAATGCAGTCATTAGTTGTCAAATCATTATAGTTTTCAAAATGTAACACTCATACTACAAATTATGGACCACCCAAATATTCATCGTAAAAACCAAGCAATTTAATTAAAAAATGGAATAATTTTATCGTTTTCAAGCAACTTTGACATGTTTCTAGAGAGTAATATGATCTTTTTCAAGCAACTTTTTCATGATTACCAAGCTATTAAATCCAAAATTCAAGTAATTATATCCTTTTTAAAGCAACTTTTACAAGTTTCTAGAAACCCCAATTGACTCAAATGTTCGATTCTCAAAAACAAGCAAATTTAAGCTAAAAACAAGCAAAATCAGTAAAAAATCAAAGCAATTTAACTAAAATTAAAGTAATTTTATAATTTTCAAGCAACTTTTTTAAGTTTCGAAAAACCCCATTTGTCAATTTAGATTATCAAGAACAAGCAAATTCATGCTAAAAACAAGCAAAATCAATCGAAAATAAAGCAAATTTTCCATTCCCACCCCCCCCCCAAAACACGCATTCAGGATTTTTCATACTTAAAAAATTCAATGAAAATTGCTTCAAATTGAGCTTGTCGAAAGCTCTAAATAAAAACTAAAAAAAATTTTTAAAAAAATAGTAATTTAGATAAATCTAAGAAAACTCTATATCATGCACAGCCTTCCCATTTCTCACTCGTTTTAAATCTTTATACATTATAAAAAAAAATTTCTAATTTTTTTTTGTTTTTAAATCATATATATCGATTATTTTTCCATATCGACCTGGTAAAAAAGTGTTATATTCACCATCTAGAATACAATTAATTTATATTTTACCAAACTTAGATTCATAAATTTGAAAATCTGTAGCAGCATGCCATTTACTAATTTCAAGATCTTGTAGTTTAATGAATTCATATGAATTGTTTAACCTCTTGCGAAGCGATTATATTTTATAAGATAAGTTTTTTGCTTCTATTTACATATAAACAAATTTATAAAACATTACAAAATTATTTTATATATTATTCAATAAAATGGAAAATCAAGAAAAGCAATGTAAAAATTGTGGTGAAGTATTAAACATAGAAAGTTTTTCACCACATAAATATACAAAAGTTAAACATATTAACACTTGCAAAAATTGTATTCGTTTGTATATTTGAAAACAATATGAGTTAAAGAATCAAAAATTATTATGTGAATGTGGTAAATATGTTCCAAATGAATATCTAAAAAACCATAAAAATACTAAATTACACACACATATTTTTAATTAACAAGATAATTATTCAACAAAAACATTTGCAGCATGCAATGCAAATAAGTCTATTGATTCATTTTACCCACAAAAAAACACAATTGATAAACTTACAACAAAATGTAAACAATGTTTTAGCGAATATTTTAGAAATCTTCATGAGTTAAATACAGATGAAAGGAAATAGAAAGAACTATGCGATTGTGGCAAATATATTTGTAATGAATATCTAAAAGGCATAAAAATAGAAGAATACATAATAGATAAAAATAAAATGATTATAAATAATTTAATATAAGAACTGTTTAAAAAATGCGATTTCTTTATTTTCAATACCTTAATTTTTTATTATAACATTTTTTCATTTAAATACAACTACAAAAATGGAGGCTTCTAATATAACTAGCGAGTTGAGTGAAACGAGAGTTCGCGAGTTGACAGTTATTGCTTAAAATTATATATTGGAATAATCTAAGGAAAGTTGAATTAATTTCATTTATTATACCAAGAATATTAAACGAACAGAGAAAAAGAAATCTTGCAAATTTGCCTTTTTCGGGTTACAAAATAAATAAAAAAGCTAAAAAGAATTTTAAAAAATGTATTTCCTTTTTTCTAATCAGTTATTTGTAAGACCAAGCGATAAGAGTAAGCATATAAAATAATGGCTAACAAAGAATACATTACAAATTTATGTTTATCAGATGTTTATATTAAAGATTTATATAAACAATATGAAAATAATTTAAAATAAATATTTCGTTTCTCTACTTATGTATTCGTAAACAATAGAAATATAATAGGCAATAAAAATGTCATAGTTAATACAGCTTTTAAAAGTAGGCTACCAACACATAACATTGAGAAATTCCTTAAATTTTGTAAAGTCTAATAATTTTTTAACTTCAGTAAAACTATAGTTTTTGAGATAATATGCATTAATCTCAGGAAATTTAGAGGGTTGAAAACTAATATTGAATGATATACGAATTGTCGCAAGCAAGAGAATAATCAAGTAGAATTATTTACATTACAATAATTTAACTATACGATATTAAATGAAGGAGAAATTGAAAAGATTGACAAAATTATAAAACAAGAATTACTTGCACATTTATCCGAATTTCAAAGAGGAGGTTAAATGATGGACTTTAAATAGAACAAATGGGATACAGTTACCAATAAATAAGTATAATCCATTAAATGGATCATCATATATTGATCTACCAGAAGAGATTATGAATAAAAAAGTGTGCATAAATGTGAAAAATGACAATAAGAAATGTTTTCTTTGGTTAATATAATCTTCATTGTTTCCAGCAGACAATCATTCAGATAGAGTAACTAAATGTAAAAATGTGGGGCTTAATATCAACAAAGCAATAGATAAATATGAATATCCTATTAAATTGATGATATACAAAAAAAAATTAAAGTGAAACATCCATAAATGTTTACTCTATTGTCTATCCATTCAAACATAAAAAAAATAAAAAGATAAGAATATATATTTAATTTATTTCAAAAATGATACAAATTCACATTATGGTTGGATAAAAGATTTGTCTAGATTAGTTTCAGCACAAAAAAATTATCAGTTTCATAAAACTTATATATGTGATACGCTCCTTCTATTTTTTTGCTCTCAAGAAAAATTAAATAAACATGCAGCTGACTGTTATATAAATGAATCAGTAAAAATCATTATACCTTTGAAAGGAGATCAAATAAAATTTAAGAATTACAAACATACAACGAAGGTCCCTTTTACAATATATGCAGATTTCGAATCTATTCTAAAGAGAATATCAACAGTGAAGCCAAATTCCAGGGAAATAAAAAAAATTCAATTATTCCAAAAATATCCAGTTTTAACAGAATATGACATTGATAATGGTTTTTATAAGGTAGTACTTAAAGAAAGATATAAACTTACTAATATATAAATAAATACCATTGATTTAAGTTGAGTGATGAATCATATACAATGAAATATCATTTACACGAAGCTTCTGATTTTTGTTATTATATTTTATCTTCTTATGGTGATTATGGTATGTGGAGGCGAATTTTCACGTGAGGATTTATAAAAGCAACGAGAAAAGAAGTAGAATAAATTAGGGAGATATATTCACAAATTGAACCAATGCATCCACTAACAACAGAAGAAAAAGCATTATATAATAAATCTAAAAAGTGTTCTGTATGCGTATGTGAATATATGAAAGATAATAAAAAGTACCTCATCATAACCATATATTTTGAAAATGTATTCATCGAGTATGTAAGAATTGTAACCTTCAATTAAAATTGCCCAATTTTGTTTCAACGTATTTTCATAACTTAGCTGGATATGATGCTAATTTATTTATTAAAGAGCTAGGATATGAGAAATCTAGGTAGATTTACACGCAAGTAATAAAGAAAAGTTTCTTACACATAGGAAACAAAAAAAATAAATTAAAAATTTGATATATTGACACATTTAAATTTATGGCAAGTAGTTTAGATAAATCATCGTCTATTTTAACTAAAGATCAAATGAAACCCACAAAAAAAAACCTTTTCCAGAATATAAAGTAGATTTATTTCTTATAAAAGGTGTTTATCCATACGATTATATGGACAGTTGGATAAAATTCCAAGAAACTGAACTTCCATCAAAGAGTGAATTTTAAAATTAATAAAATTGATTCTGACATAATTGATGATGATTATGAGCATGCGAAACGTCTATGAAACAAATTTAATATAAAAAATCTTTGGGAATATCATTACTTATATTTAAAAAGTGATGTGTTATTATTAGCAATTGTTTTTGGAAATTTTATAAATACATTATAAATGCATATGGTTACGATCCTGCATGGCAATCTACAGCGCCAGGATTATCTTGGGATGCAATGTTAGTAATTACAAAAAAAAAATAGATTTAGAACACAACTATGATAATATGATTTTTATGATAGAAAAAGGCATTAGAGGTGGGATATCAGAATGTTGTAAACGATATGTTAAAGAATATTATAAATATTTAGAAGATTTTAATTCCAATCAAGAGTCTAATTATTTAACATATCATGATGCAAATAATTTATATGGTTGGCAGTGTCCCAAAATTTACCATATGGGGGTTTTGAATGGGATAATTATTCAGCATATTATTTAAAATATTAGACTAAAACTATATTAAGTTTGAATGATGATTCACCCCATGGATAAATATTAAGTTGATTTAGATTATCCACAACAATTGCATAAATTGCATAAAGATCTTCCATTTTGTCCATAAAATAAGGTAGTTCCAGGAACCAATCAATATAAATAATTAACAACTTTACATAATAAACAAAGGTGTGTAATACACTAACATAATTTGAAACTTTGTCTAAAGAATGGATTAAAACTTATCAAAATACATAGAATATTAAAGTTAAATCACTCTGAATGATTGAACAAGTATATATATTTAAATACGGAGTTCAGAATTATGGCAAAAACAGATTTTGAAAAAAAATATTTATAAGCTAATGAATAATTCTGTGGCTATACATATGAATAAAACAAGTGTAAGATTTAATAAACCAATTATGTTGGAATTTCAGTTTTAGATCTATTAATGAATTAATGTATGATTTTCATTATAAAATAATGAAACTGAAATATGGTGATAAAATAGAATTGTGCTATCAAGACACTGATCCTACACTTATATCATAAAAACAGAAGATTATTTCGAAGACATGAAAACAATGATAGAAAAATTGATATTAGTGATTATTCAGATGACAATATCTATGACATGCAAGAAATAAATAAGAAAGTTATAGGTAAGATGAAAGACAAATGTAATGGGAATTAATGAAAGAATTTGTTGGTTTAAGAGAAACAATGTATGCATATAGAGATGATAAAGAAAATAAAAAATCTAAAGGTGTAAAGAAATGTGTAGTTACAAATAAATAATATTTGATGCTTATGAGAATTGTTTGTTTAATGAAAAAATACAATATAGAACAAGGAAACTAATAAGAAGTGAGAAACATAATATATATATTATTAACTTCGTCTATATATATATATATATATATATATATATATATATATATATATATAGAGAGAGAGAGAGAGAGAGAGAGAGAGAGAGAGAGAGAGAGAGAGAGTCGAAGTTAATAAAATAACACCAAGTCCTTATGATAACAAAAGTATTATAAAAAATAAATCCGATAGATTACTATACGGAAATAAAAAAAGTATACTTTTAAATAGATTTTTATATTATCGTATTTTTATATTATATTTTAAACATCTTTAGTTTCTAAAACAATATCGATATCAGTCCTATCAAAATCAATTAGTTTAACATTTTCGTCTCTAATTTCTAAAACAATATAATTAAACCCGTCATTATTTATTTGATATAAAATTGGGTATGCGGGCTCGTGAACAATATAATCTTTAAAACTAAACAACATTTTTGGTGGAAAACTAGCCATTATGTCTGTTTCTAAATTATAATATTCATCGTATTTTATAAACTTGCCATATGCTAAGTAACAATGAATATTTATTGTTTTAAATTGATTAAAACTATGTAATGTAGTACCACAACAATTTTGCCTTTTTCAATAGTCATATTTCTCTCAAAACCAAGAATACTGGATAATCGATCATCAAATTTAATATCAAACTTACATTTAACCAAAACTTTATTTTGCACATTGTCTGATGTTAATTCAATTTTATTAGTTGAAAATTGTTCAAATGAATCTAAAATTTCTTTTAATGATTCAATATCGGATTGTCCTCTAGAAATAGTTATAACTGCATTTTTATCAACAACAGACACAAGAATACAGATGTATTTTATTTAGCTCAAAGCAATTAGTAAGTGACAAAACAAATTTTCCGCATATATTTAGACAAGATGACACGAACTTGAAACACATTTATAAGGATTTTGTTGGTGGAATCGTGTCTTATGAGAAATTTAAAGAGATTTGTGGAAACAGTTTGAATCAAGAATGCGGTGTTATCACTTTGGATTTTAGTAGAATAGTTAATAATGGTAAGTACAGAGCCAAGATTTTATACTGTAACTTTGTCTTGTGAATTATGCATGAGTTTCCCTTGTCTTTTACCCACAGCCATTGCGCTATCTACTAGCAACAGGAAGATGGCTATCGCAACTGTGCTGCTATCTACTTGTGGCGTGACGGAAAAATTTTGAAAACATCTGTTTTATTAATCCAAAAGTTATGCCAATTATCAAATCCTAACCATTTTACAATAATTTTATAAGATTTAATTTTAAAGTCTTTTCAACCAAATATTCATTTGGATAGTTAGTTTTCATAACTTTGTATTCATAAAAAATTCCTTTTATCTCTTCTCCATTGATATCTTTTAGTATGTAAGTTGGCACATCATAATTTAAAACCCCAAAATCAGTAAATAATTCTGTTGTCCAATTAGGAGTATAATCGGTTTCAAAAATCGTTTATTTTTGCTAACGTGGACAATATCGCCAACTTTATATTTCGGTTCAGTATTCATATATGTTTGATATATATAATTTATATTTTTAATTTTTTCTTTCAATTCGTTTCATAACAACAGTTCTATTTTTGGTATTGTTGTATTCTTTAACTAATTTATCTAATATAGTTACCCATTTATGATTCTCATTTAAAGCAAATTTCTTCCACCTTTTATTCTTCATTGTACAATTATATCTCTCTGCAACACTGGATTTAAGTTCGCTGAATGTAGAATAATTGTTGATATATTTCTGCTTAAGTTCAGTAAATATTTTATTATAAAATTCGGACACATTATCGCTTTGAATATAAAGTGGTTTACTTTTTAATAATATACATTCTGAGCCATTGACTACATTTTTAGCTGTTTTATCTTCAACTGGTATAACAAATGCATATTATAAAAAAACATCAATAATTCTCATAATACATTTGTATGCATTCTTTATATGAGAAACACCTTTCAAATTACCAGCATCCATTTCAACAAGATAAATTTGCCATAAGTTATCTATTCCATATGAAATTACTTTTCTTCTGGGAAAATTTCCTCTTGCTGATTTATATAATTCTTTCATTATTTCTTCTCCTACATTGGGATTTTTTTACATGTTGATTTATTATAATTACATATCGTACATTTATTTTTCTGAACTATTCGTCCATTTTTAGTATTTTCATTCTTTAAATTATTCTTTTAGTGGCTTTTTTACACTTCATGCACCAAGTGTTCTCCATTTAATAGTAAATATGTTATATACATATATATACTTATTCTTTATATTTTACAAATAATGCTATCGTTATAATTAGACCATAATCATATTCAGACATTATTTTTTATTTTAAAAGTTAAATAATTGCCTCTTTTAACATCAAAAGTCTTACTGTAATATATTTTGTTAGTTCCCTTAATAACTGTTATAGTATCATCAGGTAAAAAATTACCAGGTAAAGTAATTGTTTTATAAACAGTACAATCCATCAAAAAAGTAAAGAAAGGCAGATGATTATCTAAGTGGAAAATATTCTTATTTTTATGCCACTTTATAGAATTATAAAATATGTATGATTATTCTACAACTTTCGAGTCAACATATGCTTCACAATGTTTTGCAACTGCTTGAGTTAAAATTTGTAATTTACCATCTCTTTCCTTATCAACAACTTGTTTGCTTGTTTCAACTTTCAAGTTAACCTGTGTATCACAGTAATTCACAACTGCTTGGATTAAATTTTCTAATTTAACATCTAATTTTTTATCACAATCTTCTTTGCTTTTATCAACTTTTGAGTTAATAAGTGTATTACATTATTGCAAAACTGATAGGTTTAAATTTTGTAATTTATCAGCTATTTCTTTATCGAAAAATATTTTATACACTGCGTCTTTTCCATCTATAGGATCCGCCATATTATTAATTCTACAAATTTGAACAGAAACATAATCTGTTGTATAAACAAAACCCTTACTTATTTGATCTTGTAAAGCAGTAACAATAATATTGTATTTTGAAATTACATTAGTTTTTAAATCAGAAACAATGTAATAGCTTTTTTAAATCTACATCTGTTTTTAATGCATAAGCAGAATCAATATTACTGTATTTCGAATCTACATCCCTTTGTAATGCATAATCTGGTATAAGTTTATCAAAAAATCTTTTATTGACCACGTCTTTATTATTTTTAGGGGTATCCATACAAACAATTTTATGTCATAGAAAAGAAACATTAGATTTTGTATCTTCAAAACAGGTGCTTAGTTTACTTTGTAAAGCAGAAACACCTGAATTGCATTGTGAATATAGAAATATTGTAAAAGTATAAGCATTTGTAAAAAAATTTGTTTAAAGATTTGATTAATGGTTTTCCAAATATATGTCATTTAATTATAAAAAAATTACTTCATTAAACTTAAAAACATACGAAAAAATACGTAATATTATTTTTTTTTAATGTCCGCAAAAACTGAATCAGAATTCTGAATTATTATATCATTGTAATAGACATTTTTATTTTTGAAATAATTAGTTAAATTAAAAGGAATATTTCGTCTAAATGATTCAAAATAGTAAACATCGTTCTTTTCTTTAAAATAGCAAGCCCAATGAGTACCTGGATTTGATGAAATGTCAAAATTAACCACAGCACATTTTTTGAGCATTCTATTTGTCATATAAACATTTCTGAAATTCTAATATTTAGTATTTTTAAATATTTTTCAATATCAAAATTAGATAATGGTGTTGCATTCAATTTTTTTTTTTTTGGTCTTGGTCTCTTTGCAACTAAGCCCTTTTCTAATTTATTTTACATTTCTAAATTATGTCTTTGTTGTTCTTCTAATTCATTTTTTATTCTTTCTAGTTTGTGAAAAAAGAATTATAAATTGCAGTAACTCCTCCGACTAAATCATCAAGTGCACCCAAGGCTGCAAATAAAATTGTTAAAAATCCTCCACGATGTAAACCACGTCGTGAATTTTCTTTTAATAATTTTTGATTGTTGGTATTGATAAAATTAATTTGAATGCTTTTCCTTTGTTAATTTTTTTTAATCAATTTGATCTCTTGTTAAAAAATTATCTATAACCAAATCTCTTAATTGATCAATGGGTATATCTAATGTTATATTAAGTATCTTCATTTAAAACTAAAAAAATACATGATTAATTCATTAATTAAACATTTTAATATTCCAACTTAATTTTCTTTTTGTAAACATGCTTGAAGCAACAGCAGCAGAAGCAATTTATTCACCAATTGTAGTATCTTTATCTAGCCTAATTTCTTTGACTTCTTTTTGTAAAATTTAATCAGCTTCATGTCTAGATTCTAAATCTTTGTGGTCTCTATAAGCAATATCGTGGTGTTTGCATGCTTCATCTAATTTATTTATTCCTGCATCTCCTCTTTCTAACCTTTTGTTTAATTTTATAATTGGACCACAATAATTATAACCAATCAAATACATTTCAGGTAAATTTTTAATTATTTAATTACCAATTTATAATACCTTTACCATGATATTCAGAATTCCAAAAAGTGTGTGGAATTACATTTAAAACTCTTAGAAGGTAAGTTGTTCCATCTGGATTGTTAAAAAAAAATTCAGAAAATTTAGGGCTCAACATATTCATTATATTTACTTTTTTGTTACAATAATGATTATTTCCAGCATTTTATTCGCCATGAATAATTAACAATCTGTCGACCAATTCTCTAACATAGTCCCTCCAAACATATTATTTGGGTAAAATATTAAATTTTTTTTACCTTCTCCAGATCTAGGAGTTCTTGGAGAAATCGTTCTTTTGGGTGTGTTTGGTACTGATTTTGACTGCAGTTTTATAAGTTTTTCATCAATTGGATAATAAAATGGTTTAATTATATTTTTATACTTCCAACTTTGATTTGCATTTATGTAGTTAAGAGGATCATATCCTCGGAATGCAAAATTTATATCTATAACTATATCTTTGTAATTTTCTTAGTCATTTTCTGCATATTCATCTTCAATATCTGATTGTTTATTTTTTGTTAACGAATTAGAAAATCCTTCTGTTAAATTACATTCTTTATCGTTAACAAATAATTTATCGTTACTTCTTTATTTCCAATTTTAAACTTTTGTCCTTCCAACATAATCCATATTGCGCTTTAATAACATTTATTATTTATGCAGTTTCTATTTCTTAGATTTATGGTAGAATCACCAGTTGTATGCTATACATATTTTAATGGAATAATACCCATTTCTTCTTCTAAATTAGGAGATGTTGGGAATAATTCTCTTTAAAATGATTTTTCTTCTGGAGTTGGTGGAAAATCTAAATTTTTTACTGCTACTAGAACTAACGTATTTATTAAATTTTTATTTTATTCGCTTACTCGTTCAATTTTTTTTACCAATATTTTGTAACTCGCTAGTTAATGATAGTTCTATCTTCGTATTACTTTCATATTTCACTTCATGATTATTTTTATAATTTCTGTATCTTTCAATAAGTAATTTGATTCGGGAAACATCCTTTGTATATTATATATATATATATATATATATATATAATTCTCCTAAATGAGTTGTAAAAGTATTGAGGGTTTCGAAAGACAAACTTTCCCCCCAATTGATCAAACTAGGGGGAATTTAAATGTTTACAATAATATAAATGAATTTGAAATTGCTATAGGAGATGGGTTTTCTTTTCCAAATTATGCTTATGTTTATGAAGAATTTAGTTTATTTAAGAGAGATAAGGTTGGCGATTAGGCAAAATACGATAAATTAGATAATATTGATGTTCGTTCTAACTTTTTACTTTTTCAAATTTCTATAGTAGAAATCTCAAAATATGGATATTTTATTGAAGCTGTTGATACTCCAGGTATAACATTGACAATGATGAATGCTTTATTAAGATCACCGAGTGAACAAAATTATTTAGAACTTACTGGTGTTGATAATCTATATCGAGGTAAATATGTTTCTAGTAATGTAGCAAATGAAGTTGAAACTGTTTCTAGTGATAAAACAAATGAAATAATGTATCCATTGAGATATTTGTTTTGTGTTATTCTAGATAACAATGAGATTTATTGGAAAGGTGGTTATAAAATTATTTTTTTCGTAATTCATGTGATAACAACTGTTTATTTCTTTATGAAACTTTAGATAAAGTTCAGATACATCATCCTGATCCAAGAAAAATTGTCATTCAATACTTAGAAATCATGTGCCCTATTGTTGAATAATGAAGGTAACACAGCCATTGCAATTTAAGAAGAAATATACAAGCATCCAAAAATACCTATTAGTTTTAATTATAGGCAATTTTTTGAAAAAGAAGTGCCTGCTGGAACAACGGTTTTTAACTTTGATATAAATAATCACTTTAATAATTTACAATTTGATGTGGCCGATTTTGTAATTTTAGGTTTTCAACTTAGTAGAAGAAATCGTGTTGAACAGTGTAAACATGCCTCTATGTTTGATTATTGTGATGTAAGAAATATTTATGTTAAAATGGTAAAAATGAAATTTTTCCAAAAGAAAATTGAAATTTAGATATTACAAATGGTGTTTGGCTTAAACAGTTTCTTGCTTATACTAATTTTAGAAATTCAAAAACAAAACTACAAACTATATGTAGAAATAATGGACTTTTTTATAAACCTACTGTAATCTTTGATGGTGATACTAATTACTATTCATTTTGGTGTCGAAGACCATTACATTTTATTGATTGTTTATATATAAAAACATCTGTAGTTAAAGATAAAAAAATATAAAAAATTGTGTTGATTTTAATAAAGCTGTTGAAGCTGTTATAATTTGTAATGTTTTAATTAGTCAAAGGAATTTAACTTATGATTATTTAAAAGAATTTATTACTGAAGATTTATAAATATTTTAAATTAATAAATTGAGGAATCAACTAATTGTTTCGATAGTTTAAAACAAAGTTTAAGATGAATAGCTCTATTGTTACTTCTTTTAGAACTTTTAGAAATTTAAGACGGTTAGTTAATTTTTTAAAACTTTACAAATTTTATATGTATGGTTTTAGATGTTTTAATAAATTTCTTTCTTTATAAATAAAATGAAAATGCCTTTGTTTTCAAACAGTATGACTAACATTTTAAAGGGCGGTAGCCGCTGTGAACCACCTTCATATAGATTGGATGATAATGCATCCGACGAAATAACATAATTAGTTTACAAATCTCATTCAAATTTACAACACATACAATTAAGACTCTTACAAAACATTGACGATAAATATGTACTTCGTGAAATAGGTGACGACTTTAAGAAGAAAGAAAAAGTTTTTAAAAAATTTGTAGAGCTTTGAATATAATCTGTATCTGAATTTCTAAATCATTTGATTTAAAAAATGAGCTAAATATATATTATATTAAGTCTGAAATTTTTATAACATTTAAATTTTCTGAGCCATCTAAATCATTTCAGTTATATAATTTATTAAATTAGCTTAAATACAGTTTAAATAAGTCATTATTTAATATATTTTCATCTGATATGTAATCATGAATTGTATTCATGATCTTAATTTTACGCGAGTGTAAAAATTGTCCTATATCCCCCAAGTGTTTTTCTAAATGATTTAACATTCGTTTGTGATCATTATTTATATGCTTGTATTTAGTTGAATGTAAATAATTTGAAGCACTCTGATTAACTTAATTTATGGGCATATATTTAATTGGATTAATGTGCATGTATTTAATTGAATTTAAATAATTAAAACCATTTGTTTTAACTTAATCTACAACATCAGCCGGTTGTGGGTATTTATCATAATTATTATCTTTAAAATGCAAGTATCTTTCATAAGCACAAAAGCCGTGATGAGGTTCGATATCTGAATCTGAATCTGAATTTTCATAACTAATTTTTAACTTTTTCGTATGATTTTTTATAACATATAAATTTTATAAAGAAAAAAATATTTTTTGGATCTGTCGACAGGCTCAATTTGAAGCAATTTTCATTGAATTTTTAAATGTGAAAAATCCTGGACGCGTATTTGGGGGAAAAATTGAAAATTTGCTTGATTTTTTGTTCGATTTTGCTTGTTTTTAGCTTAAATTTGCTTGTTTTTGATAGTCGAAATTGGCAAATGGGGTTTATAGAAACTTGAAAAAGTTAGTTGAAAAACGATAAAATTACTTGAATTTTGGATTAAATAGCTTGTAAAACATGACAAAGTTGCTTGAAAACGATAAAATTACTATATTTTTGGATTAAATTGCTTGGTTTTTCGATGAAAGGTGGGGTGGTTAATATCGGTAGTACGATTCTACTATAGGCAGGTTAAAAGTGTCGGATTAGAGTCTAAGCGTGGCATATTGCATTTATGTTAGAAGCTAGGAAAGGAATAAATAAACAACTTTTCCTCCACAGTTAATGGATTAAACTATTTACTAAATGAATGTTAACAGTTTCGCTTGAATGAACAAAAATATATTTACAAGTCTGACCCCTATTTTCAACTAAAAATTCCGAGTGCCAATACTCGCTCACATGTTTATAAATCGCACTCATACTGAATCAGGATGTTCTGCACACCATACTGATTGCATCAAATGCTATTTGACTGGTAAAAAATATCTACGAGGAAAGCCTAGCATGCTGCAGAATTCGGAAAATTAAGACTTTCGAGTGATATATTTTGGAAACTATAATGATTTGACAACTTACAACTGTATTAAGGGGGCATTTTTCGAAAGCTCTTTCAGATAACCGAATTAAAAAAAAAAAGTGAATTTTTACCTTAATGACACCAGCGTTGACCACTTTACTTCTGAGGGAGTGAGTGAAGTGATTTTGAGCGGCTTTTAACGTCGAGGTCTTAAGAGCCTTTGAAGGTGAAGTGAGGTGAGTATGAAGTAGCACAGGAGTGCAAGGGCGGGAAAACGGGAAATCCTCGAGAATACTCGCCGACCAGCGACATCGTCCGGCACGATTTACACACGCGAAAATCCGGGTGCGATCTCACCTTTGTCAGAGGTATGTAGTCTAGCCACTGAACTACTGCGGCCCCACTGCTGCCGGAGAGGGAGTCAATCCATCCGTGTATTCTTCGGCGATTGGCGGGTACGAGTTGGATGGAGAAATGTTAGTCCCGTCAAAATAAGTTTTTTTTTACCACCAGTGAAAATAAATTTATGAAGATTTGAAACTTGGAACATTTGTAGATAAAGTTGACCTAATAAACATACCATAAGTTGACAATTGATCGTTCATGACAAAATGAGTACTTTCGAAAGCTCTGCTCAAGATCTAGTTGTATACCCGTTGTGTTTTCTGCCTTATGTAAAATTAACACAGTCATTGGCCTTATAACTTTATTCATACGTCGGTAGAGTGAAACGGTGAAATTATTAGAAAAGTAAATATTTTACAAATCTGTAATTTTTTTTTTACATTTCGATGCATAAAAAACCAGAAATCAGAATAAATAATTTAAGTTATTACGAATGGTTCCGTAACACTTTTTATTCGACGTTAAGATATGGAACTACTTTCCCACCAACGTTACCAACTTTACTGGACGCAAGTCACGCAGTGCACCCGTTTAAATATATGCAGGTGGGAGCAGTGACTTTTCTCTTAGGTTTGATTTCAAAAGTGCTTACTTTATCGTGAACAGCTTTTACTAAAATGATCGCCTATCCATGATATTTCTCCAGTTTTTTAGTACTCCAGGACAGTTGCCTCTATGACAACAAAAGCAATTTGCAGATAATTAAATTTCCCATCAATATTTGTTGATACAGACGATAATCTTGACTAAAATGAGAAAGTTTAGGGATTTTTTTTAAAAATAAAGTTTTGAAATTCAGTAAGTTCGTTTGTTAGAGCAATATAATTAATATACAAAATTGTAACTATAGTGAACATACCCGCCATTTTAGTAACAAAATTACCACTGGCTCATGACATTTTGTAATTTCGCGCTAACTTTTCAGAACAGTTGTTTCTATAAAGTATTTTTCATTTTAATACTTTTTCTTTCCAGTGCTGCTTGAACATCATAACGAGGGATTAATTCAGTTGTAGTGACACATCATTAAAAGTGTTTGCCACGATCGGGATATTAAATGTTTTATTTGTTATAAACCTTGTGGTGACGGCGAAGCACAGAATGCAGAAAGAGAAATGCAAAGAATAGTGGGAGCAAGAAGGATACTGGGAAACGGTAAAATACCATGTCTTAAGACGTTGCCTTCAGTATGCTTTCATACAAAGTTGTGTCGAACAGATTAAATAATGAGAGGTGCATCGCAGATGAATTAAAAAAAAAAAAAAAAAGCAAATACAGTGAAATTGAGGAAACGCCATCAGTTTTACGATCAGCTGAAATTGTTCACTTCAATAGCTTGTGCGTATTCTAAGCTCCTGAGTGTAAGTTTGAAGTTGAAAAGAACAAAGTTAGAGGAGACATCGTTCAAGTATAGTAATCTGCATCCAAAGATATATCTGCATAGCTAGATTGCGCGAGGATATACAAGAACGATTATTCCATGAGTTGGCTGCCTTTCTGCAATTCCGATGTCACTTTATGACTGAGGAATGAGGAAAGTAGCAAACTCATCCCTCTATGAGGTGTTAAACACAGATGATGAAAACCTAGAGAAATCTGGAAAATAAATGTTTGTATAGGCTGTTCACGGTAAAAAGAGCACTTTTGAAAGCCCTACTTAAGATCTACTTGTATGCACTCTGTGTATTCTCCCGCCTTATGTAAAATTAACATTGCAATGGGTTTCGCCATTTTATGCATGCATCTGTCAGGTAAAACTGTGCAATTATTAGAAAAGTAAATATGTTACAAATATGGTCATTTTTTACACTTCGATGCATAATAAAAATAAAACGAAAGTAATAATTTAACTTATTATATCCTAAATGGTTACCTAATACTTTTTGTTCGACGCTAAGATAGGGAACTACTTTTCTTCCCGTCGTTACCAATTTTACTGGGCTCATGCCTGTCCGTTAAAATATATGCAGGCAGATGTATGTAGCGACTTTTTTCTAAAGCAGGTTTCACCCGATGCAAGATGAGTGCCAAAATGGAGCGATATGCCGACCTTGCACGAGAATTTCTTGCACAAGTTTGTGTGCAAGGCACATCTTGCACGAAATGAGGAGATAGAACCAGTCCTATTTTTCTCGTGCAAGGCGATGCAAGTTGTGATCCTATTGGTCCATGTATGCTGGTCATGTGACCTGCTGTAAACTCAACAATATAGTAAAAGAAAATCATAATCTGAGGTGTGCGAAGAAGAATACAGGGAAATAAAACATTGCTGGAAAATAACTTTTAAGCGTGAAATGAAGTTTAGACAGTTCGCTGAGAATAAAGGAAAAACAATTATATTTGGGAGGGATAGCTTTTAAACAAATATCTTGTTGAAGTACGCAACTTCATATTTTGTATTATAATACCTTGGCTGTTTGGTACTTACCAGAGCTATCGACTAATCTTGTTGCAAGACAGTACTCATCTTATTTATCTGCGCGTGAACTCGTTTCTCACCCAATTTAGTTGGCATTCTCTTACGAAATATTTCGTACGAAATCTTGCGCGAAATGCATCTTATATCGTGTGAAATCTGCTTAAGGTTGAGTTCAAAAGTGCTCACATTATCGCGAACAGAATTTAATAAGTGGTAGCTATTTGTTACGCAGTTTATACTGGACTCAGATGATCAAATACTCTGAAATATACGATAAATAAATTCTCCGCGTAGTTAAGTAAATGGTCAAAACTGAGTAACAGCTTTTGACAGCTGCTCAGAAAGTGGCGTGAGTAAAAAAACTGCGAACACTGTAGGATATAATGGAAGAACACATCACCTGATACGATTTTAGATGAAAATATAATAATGACTGTAGCTCAAGGTAATGTTCCCTGGAAATACCAAGACAGAAGCTCGACTCAGAAAAATTTAGGGAAGCTGGCTTGAAGTATTATGGATGATAATGACCTCAATATTGTTCAACTACCACCAAAAAATCCTAAAGAGGCGCCTGTGTATTTGTAGTTGGACAGGATACTAACCTGCTAGTGATAATGATTCATCTTGTTCCATATGACAGTTCACCTCAGAACGTGCAAGTCTGAATTTTAAGATGTGGTTTCCATTTCAAGTGGTAGGCCTAATACTGGCGGTGAACACAGCAACCGCTTCAAGGCTGAAGATATTGAAATTTTATCCCTACACAAAATTGAGGGATGTACTTATGGCACTGCTTTTTTTAAGAGCATTCCAATGTTATAACAGAATTAGGCTTGCTGACTGTAAATGGTGGCTGGATCATGACATCTGTTTATGGTTCATTAATTACTGCGAAAAAGTGAAACGGCCAAAATTAAGTCACGAAATCATAGTTCAAAAGATTTACAATATTCAGGAGTACTGAATGATTTGAAGTACAGCGGTACCGGGATTCAACCCGAGGTTCTGACGAACGCTAACCCAGTAGTTCGCTCGTGAGCCACCTCGCTCGGTTTGTGGAACGGAAATAAGGTTCAGCTAAGTATATTTGCATGGCAATGCCATTATCCACTCCGACCATGAAACATTCCTAGACTCTGAATTCACAGACTTATGGTATCCGTGATAGAGCCTGCTTCGCCCCAGTTATATTACGCCCTGTTTTATAACAAGACTTATGAAACGTTTCACGACGGTCGTGTTCCCGAACGTCGGTAATTTGCACATAAGTTGCGCAAATCGCTATTTGATTACTCGGGAGCCATACCGCAACCATAATATAGTTACTGCGAGAATGACAACTCTGCAGTGAAACTGACTGGGCGTATTAGTACTGTGGTACAGTATGACTCTCAAGGACGAGACCTTAAAGTTGTCCAATAGCAAAAATGAGTAATCTTATTCCTAGCCAGTCTACGGAGGGTGCATCGGAATTATAACGTGGGGATGAAGGGCATTTAATAACAGTACATTTAAGAGGGGACCGCGGATTAGGAATACTTGGTACTTGACGATCACAAATATATTCTAAAAAGCACTGTTGCGAAAAGAATAATAATAAAAATAAAACATTTAAATTTATTAGCAGACTCAATGTATTTGTTACGATAAAAGTTGTCATTTTACGTAGCATCCGCCACTAACAATAAGATGCAAACGTAAAACAACATGAAAACCAGATTAAACTCACGCTGATATCAGTAACAAATATTATAAATTAAGAGTAGTATTTCGTAATGAATTTTACTTCAAAATTTTTTTTAACAATTATTATTAGTATTTTATCAGAATTTACTAAAAATGGTCTCTACAACATTACATTAATATTATTAGCATAATATTGGAGAAATATTATGTGTTAATTTCATCTTAAATGTTTACATAGGCAATTAAAAAAAGTTAATGTATGCATAAATTGTCAATAATTCAATTGCTTCAACCATAAATATTCAATGAAAAATTAAAATTTAACAGCAGTTTTGGAAGTTGAAAATTCTGTTCCTGAGTTGCAATATAATGCCACCTTTTTTCTCCCTTTTGTTCATCTCAACCAAAAAACTATTACCATCGATTGCGCATTTCATACCTGGCAGAAATTCCATCTCCGTGATTGACACTTCGCAGAAGAGACACCTCTTACCTGAATGAAAACAAAACAAAAACGTATATTAAAAATGAGACAACCATACACAACTGTACAGTAAATAAAATCAGTAAATGGTACCCACTAACTGCAAAGTATAAATTCGAATTTAAAAAATTGAGTGTGATTTATGGTCTGCATAAACTAGGTGACAAGACGTTAGATGTCGCAATGAAACTCTCAGTTCAAGTTGTGGTAAGGAACCCCTATGGGTATTATCCACGAAATATAATGGACATCTATATATGTAGGGATAGGAACATTTCGTGAGTTCATTTCAGGACAAGATAGACGTCAAACATGTATACAATGAAGTTGACTTTGCAATTGGATCGCAGTTTATCAGACACGCCCTGGACGACTGTGAGCCAATAGCAGACTTGCAAGGAAACAAGTGTCGAGTGCCATGCTGCCAGGTGTGACTGTGAAGTAACCATGGCTACTTTCTGGGGCAGCAGCCAATGAACAAGCATCTTAGGCTCAAGTGGACACAGCGCTGTGAAGTCTAGCCTACAGGTCATTGAACTCGCGAAATTTTCCCATCCCTATATATATATATATATATATATATATATATATATATATATATATATATATAATTATTTGATTGTTTAAATGGACTGTAACCACTGCCAAACTCAGTCAAAAATACAACAAAGACAAGCAATCTAACAAAAATTCAAAAGTACTGAACAGAAAACAAATACAACAGTGAGCAAGCACAGTGATAACTAATCAGTAATGTATAATATTGTTCTCAGTTAAGGCGTATGGAAAGGTCTTTTGCGTAATTTTCCAATATATAAAAACAAATGCTGAATTAAAAATATTTTATTAAGCTTTTTTACTGTTATATATGTGTATATATATATATACTTTTATATATGTGTATATATACTTTTATATATGCATATATACTTTTATATATGTATATATATACTTTTATATATGTATATATAAAAGTAAAAAAGCTTAATAAAAATATTTTAAATATTTTAAATTCAGCATTTGTTTATATATTGGAAAATTACGCAAAAGACCTTTCCATACGCCTTAACTGAGAACTATATTATATATAATTATATAAGCATGTACATATTTGAAGTAACACAAATTTTAGAATCTCTTTTTAAAGTACCACTCCAAGTAAACTGCCTCTGGTAGAGCTTGCCGTGAAATGCCATTCTTGGAAGTTTTCATCCTCTAGGTAGTTGCTTCATGTCGTTACAAATTGCGCAAAGCTGTTAACGCTATACCGAATAAGCGAAAACGAATATGCATCATTAGTAACTTACTGTTTCAAGTCTGGAATGATATTGAAACCAAAAAGTAAGAAAAGGGACATATTTATAATTTTCGCACTCAGTTCACCATAATCTCTCGAAGGGATAAAATCAAGTTCGGAAAAGGTTTAGTCGATACGCTGATAAATAATCCACCGTTCGAACTGCACATTCCCGGTTACTAGTTCTGTGGGCCGGGAACGAAGATAGCTACAACTCTACAGTCTATAGCTGTCAATACATGTGGCGACACAGGCATCAATGCACTGGACGAGACGTGTCAGGAACACAACGTCGCTCACTCCCTGAATAAGGATCTACAAGCATGACACCAAGCAGACACGACACTTGTGCAAAGGGCCGACGAAATGAGAAAACCATCAAACACTGGGCTCAGAGAAAATAGCTGCGTGGGGAGTTTCCAACATGATGAAAGCCAAGGTGAAGATGGGCATGGGTGCAAAGAGCAAGCGGAAGGAGTAAGTGAAACGAAAAGTGGAGACAAATGGAACAAAAGCTTGCAAGACCGACAAAACATCTACCAACGCATTTTCCATTGCTTTTGCCTGCACTCGGGGCCCTCGAGGACTCCGGCATCTCGTGGCACAGTCGGTTGGTGCGTCGCTGGTCTGTGGTTTGGGTGGTTCTGGGTTCGAATCTTAGGTTTGGCATGGGTGTTAGTTATTTTCTTTATACGTTAGTTTATAAGCCGTCCTCTGATAAGCCTTCGGGCATAACACGATTCCGATTCCCTCGGGGGCTTAATAGGAGACACGGGTAGTATCGCCCGAGACGTCAACACAGCTTCGTACGAACGGAACCAGTTGGCTAAGGTACAAAGGCACAATGCAAATATGGAAGATATCTCCATGGATAAGAAAAAGGGCGAAAGACTCTACCTAAGGCCATATCCAGTAGGCAGGCAGGCAATTGGGCATAACGTCCCGTCGACAGCGAGGTCATTAGAGACGACAGTGCAAGTTGCACAGGGAAGAGGGATTGGGGAAGGATTGGGAAGGAAACGGCCATGGCCTTTGTTAGGGACTCATCCCAGCGTTCGCCAGTGCTGCCTTCACTCGGCAACAGCAGCAACTACATTTGCAGTGATGCCAGCCCAGAGCAACATGGGTTTAGTGACGAGTGCCGCCTCGTTGTGGGTACTGATGATCATCGCACCCGGGGGGGGGGGGGGGGGGTGAGGGGAGGTCCTCTAGGGGAACACCACGATCAAAATTTCACTATCGAGCGGCACACTTCCCCCGTGGCAGGCATTATGGTCTAGAGAGCCATTGCTTGCAACATCCGAACCACTCTTGTGTTACATGGGATATTGATGGCCGCTCCCGTCTCCCTCAGGAGACTGCTGGACTCCATGCCAGACCGTGTTGCAGCGTGTAAAGGCTGTTCACGATAAAGTGAGCACTTTTGAAATCAACCCTTGAAAAAAGTCGCTGCCCCTACCTGCATAATATTTTAACGGACGCGCTGAGTGACATGTGCCCATTTAAGTTGGTAACGATGGAGGGGAAGTAGTTCCATAGCTTAACGTCGAATAAAAAGTGTTAGGTAATCATATGTGATTACTTAAATTATTTATTTAGCTTTCTGTATTTTTTTAATGCATCGGAGTGTAAAAATGAGCAGATTAGTAAAATATATTCTTTTATAATAATTTTACAGTGTCACTTGACGGACACGTGAATAAAGCGATGAGGCCAATGATAATGTTAAATTTTACATAAGGCGGAGTACTATACAATGCGCATGTAAGTAGATCTTAAACAGGGCTTTCAAAAGTGTTCATTTTACCGTGAATAGCCTATATCGTAGTGGGAGGGGTAGCGACGCACTGTTGAAGATGACTGCATGGCGTACCACAGATCCAAATGTACGGTATTTGTCCTGCTGCTCTGTTTTTGTGATCAGCTCTATGGCTATATTATGTTCACGGTAAAATGAGCACTTTTGATAGTCCTGCTTAAGATTTACTTGTATACACGTTGTGTATTCCTCCACCCCATCTAGAATTAACATTGCCATGGCCCTCATCACTTCATTCATGCGTCGGTTAAGTGAAATTGTGAACTTATTAGAAAACTAACCAAAATATAAATCTGCTCATTTTTACACTTCGATGTATTAAAAAGAAAAACAGAAAACAAAATAAATACTTTTAAGTTATCACAAATGGTTAACTAACACTTTTTATTCGACGTTAAGAAATGTAACTACTTTCCTTTCACTGTGACCAACTTTGCTAGGCGAATGTCACTCAGCAAGCCCGTTAAAATATATGCATGCAGGGGCAGTAACGTTTTTCTAAGGTTCATTTCTAAAGTGCTCACTTTATCGTGAACAGCCTTTACCTCTATATAGTTTCTGTACGATCCGACGCATCCTTCTGTACACACTATTTTTATTGTCTGACAGTGTATTTCCCAGGGTTTCTCTTGACACAGTACAGAACTAAAGTGGCGTTCTTTCATGTGGGCATACCTATTCGTTGATTGGCTGCGCGAGTCTCTGGGAACGGGCCTCGCGTCAGATTGGCTTCCGTGTGCTGCGAAAGGTACCCTGTTGGCAGGGTTGATGACTCGTGAGTAATTTACCAGGCGCTGGTTGACAAAGGGCATTCCAACATTTTACTGACCAGTGACACCCAGTGGGCGGCTTGAGTTCCCAGTATAAGCGACTGGTTCGCATCTGTCTGCTACGAACTCTGTACCATTGTGCAAACCTCTCAGAAAGATGAGTGTGATGGGTAGCATTAAGGTGGCCACATAGTTGAAGGAATTTTTCACGTCTGAGGACTAAAAGCTTGGGAGTGCTAGGGGCGACTTAGACATGCGCATCAACTGTCTCATCGTCTCTACGCGCAAAGCCTGGACTGGCACGCAGTCTTGACATTGATAAAGCGCCTCTATGACACTTTCAGCAGAGACCCCAACATTTTACGACGTAATAATAAAATTTAAAATTTTATGCACGTCCCTATTCCTTTTTTAATGTTTTCTACAGGAATGTTCATGCCTAAAAATGACCGTGAAAACACCCGTTTGAGCTATTATAACAGAATCATGCTTTAGAGAGAAATAGAGGAACTGAAAAGCGTAAGGTTTCTTAAATGCTATTCGTAAGCAGACCTCACTCAGAATGTCGGACGGATTTTTCATAGAACGTTTTCTGCTGGATCTCTGCACACCGTTCGGCGACCTACCCAGGCCACCTTAAGATATTCGGCTTGGGTAAATGGAAGGGATCAGATAACGAGTTGCGAAAATGCAGAGAAAATGCTTGCTGCTGCATTCCTCAAATAGCCAGGTCAGGAACATGCTTCTGGCGCAACATGGGTTGAGAGACTGATGTTCTTAAAAAAAATTATGACCCGAAAATTGTAGTTTTTTTTTAAATAATAAAATCATAACACACGAACATATTTTTCATTCTCGTCAATCCTTGAACTTCGCCAAAATATTTTCTTCTGCGACAATTTGTTCCAAAATAAAAGATCATAAAAATGTTATTTAATTTAAGCATCTTCATTGTTTCACATGAAAAATTTGCTCTACTTATATTCTTATCTTCTGACTCATTCCTACGGATTAATACTATCACTGTTTTTCCTCACTAAATCACGCAGTGTGAGCAAAAATATAACATTGAAGAATTTGAGGGGCGGAAATATATTCAAAGAGACTTTTATCGTAAAATCGTGGCACAAAATAAAATATTTATTACGTTTAATAAACCTTTAATGCTATAAAAATAGTTTCTTTTGGGACAAAAAACCTACTGCAGGAGCACGCGAAACAATTTTATTTAAATTTAAGCTTATAAACTATCACTAGTCAGAAGTTTTCACTTATTGAATCGTATGATCGATTCCTTCACATGCTCATTATCTCCGTTTACTACAATACACCGCTGGTTGGGTATTACCCAAACTCCCGCGCCTTTACACTGCGAGCCAGATATCTGCGCGCTTAGAGCTATGTCACAGGGAATGGTGACGTCACTGACAAATATGGAATACATTAGACAGAGCGCGTGGGTGGATTAGCACCTGCAGAGATCACAGAACCTGCCACGTTAAGAATAACAGAAAATATTGTCTATGGTGATCACTTTAATTTTATACCCGTTCATACGAGGGCCGAGTCAGAAGTTATGGCAACTATTGTGTATCTCCCGAAAATGATCCACCATAGGAAATGTACTATGTACAGGTGAAAGTGTACGACAAGTACGTTTTAAAAGTGACACCACATGCGGTATAGATGCAGGAATGACCGGCAAGGAACAAAGACAAACACGGCTGTTTGAAATCACCGTTTAATTGATTTATCCTCGTACATGCTATATTCGCTCTTTTGAAAGGGTACGTATCGTCCGTGTACAAGCTGTTTGACATCCTTCAAAGTAGTCTCCGAGGTTGTCCAAGGTTCGTCAATGTGTGCTACCCTACGTCGAACTGCTCTTGACGTAAGATGGGATATGTGTTCATCCGTCCGACTCTGAGCACGTTCTCTATGTCAGTAGCCGGATGACAGCGGTACGAAATGGGCGTAACCAAAGTCGAACAGCATGCGTACATCAAGATAGCCGTACGCCGCGGCCTCAATACACGCGAATGTCATGCAGAGCTCAGGGAAGCATTGGGAAACTGTGCTGTATGCTACCGTACAGTGGCATGGTGTCTAGAGGCCTTCAGACAGGGAAAAGAGTCAACAGTCGACCTACCTCGCAGTGGACGTGCTATGTCAGTTGACCACGACGTACGAGTGGCTGTGGTCGACCAGTGCCTGATGGATGACACTCGCTGTACTGTTATGGAACTATCCCAGAATAGAGGTATTCCTGCGTCATCAGTGCACTGAAATCCACAGCAGGGCTTAAATGTACGGAAGATTTGTGCCAAGTGGGTACCACATCACTTACCTGAGGTACAGAAGTGGACCCGATATGACACATGTATCAATGTGGAATACTTTCACCGTAATGGTAACGGCATACTGAACAGCATGATTGTAATTGATGAAACGTGGGCCCGAGCATACAAACCAGAATTGAAGCGTCAGTCTAATGAATGGCGTCATCCAAGATCACCACGGAGACACAAGGTGCGGCAAAACCCGTCATCCACAAAGCTAATGATCATTTTGGCATATGACGGTCGAAGTGTTTTAGTTATATCCAGTTCGTGAGGGCTGTACTGCAAATGCACAGTACTACGTGTCATTTCTGCGGTACAATCTTCGTCGTGCAGTTCGAGAGAAACGTCCTGAACTGTTGTGCAACGCTATATTATTTTATGACAACACTAGATCTCATACAGCAGGTAGCGTTACACGGTGTTTACGGCGTTAGGGATGGGAGGTGTTGAAACAACCCTCCCTATTCGCCTGTTCTTAGTCCGTGTGATTACGATCTTATTCCCAAAGTGAAGAGGCCATTGCACGGTAAACGCTTTGCCAACACACAAGATATCGTCACAGCGTTTCGACGAGACGTAGCAGACATTGACGGATCTCATGCAGCCGATGGTATTTCCCGTCTGCTTTATCGCTGGCAACGAACCATGGACAACCTCGGAGTTTACTCTGAAGTATGTTAAACAGCTCGTAAACGTACGATACGTACCCGTTCAAATTAGTGTATACAGGATGTACGAGAATAAATCAATTAAACAGTGATTTCAAGCGGCCATGTTTGTCTTTGTTCCTTGCCGGTCATTCCTGCATCTAAACCCCATGTGGGATCACCTTTAAAACGTACATTTCGTACACTTTCAACTGTACCTAGTACATTTCCTGTATTGGAAAAATTTTCGGGGGATAAAAAGTAGTTTCCATGACTTCTGAATCAAACCTAGTATTTTGAAAGCCATCCACTAGAGAGGAAGAAAGTGCACCACTATCGTATCTGATTTCACAGTTAACACTATACCGATTTACTATTATTTCATAGATACTTAATACTTAAAAATGTATTTATTTACCTTCGCTGTTTTGAAGTATTTCTCCCCCTTTTAAGCAAGTAGGTCAAGTTTCGTGCTGTGTTCTCAGGTTATAGCTCGTGCTCCATACCTACTTTCAAGAGATTATGGCCGACAGCAGGGTTGTTTGAAACATGTCCTCTAGGCTCGCAGACATGTGGCGCAGAATACACAACGCACTGAAACAACGCCTCGGCCGGAAACAAGTTGGGGAGGGGGGGGGGGGGGAGGACATCGTATGCCACAATGCCCGACGTTCAACGACGTGTGGATGCAAAGCGCCGGCGATCGACATTTTTCTTTCCCTCGAGTCGGGGGAATGAAGAGCTCCGCAAACAAACACAGGGTCCGCTATCCGGGGACTCAAGGACGAGCCGGCGGACATGTTTGTCACTTGGCAGCTCGTGAGACGCCCACGTCGTGGTGCCATGTTCGCAGCTTGTTCTGGCCGGCCGGACAGACTAATGTTTGCAATGCCAGTGTGTGTGTGTGTGTGTGTGTGTGCGCGCGCGCGCTCACGCGCGTGCAGGAGCGTCGTGTATTTACACAGCCTCTGTGGCGGCAAGATGTGACCAAGACGTGTTCTTCTTTCTCTCTCCCATTCACGTGGATAAGTGTCACAACTCTCGACATCCTTGACCTGAATATTTGTCACTATAGGCTGTTCGCGATAAAGTAAGCACTTTTGAAATCAACCTTAGAAAAAAGTCACTGCCCTACCTGCATCTATTTTAGCGAGCGCAGTTAGTTGCATGTGCCAGTAAATTTGGTAACGCCGGATAGGAAGTAGTTCCGTATGTTAACATCGAAAAAAAGTTAGGTAACTATTTCTGACATCTTAAATTATTTCTTTCCCGTTCTGTTTTTTATGCATCGAAGTGTAAAAATCAGCATATTTGTAAAATATTTACTTTTATAATAATTTCACAGTTTTAGTTGACCGACGTATGAATAAAGTGGCGAGGCTCATGGCAATGTTAATTCTACATAAGGGGGAGGAATACACAATGTGCATACAATTATATTTAAGCAGGGCTTTCAAAAGTGTTCAGTTTACTGTGAACAGCCTATAGTTCAAAGCTTCAAACTTTCTTACAAGAATGTTTCGTCGCAGTCGATATAAATTTACGTCGTGGTAATTTCGTCGCATCATCACCTTCACGTCGCAAGGGCGACCACTCATCTCAAAAGTCTGCGAGCTAAAGCTGGATTTACAATAACCTGATAGTCCCACAAAACAGCCCCGACACCGACGAATATTTTTCATCACCCAATCAGGAACAAGGTTACCCTGACAAAATCGCATCCTCGACAGCCCGACAAAAGTAGACTCTATTTCTACTTTAGTCGGGTGTCGGACCGGTCGGCGTTGCTTGGCATTAGAAAGAAAAACATAAACAAAACCTTACAGAAGAAAATGTCGTGTGTATTTCACTACTGTGGTAAATTTCACACTAAGCATATGCTTTTTATGTGTATATACTGGTTATCTTACAACATAAAGCTAATTAACTGACGAAAATAAATAATCGTGGAAAAATAACTGCTCCAAAATCCAAAAATACTTTGTTTACAAAGTTATCGACACACAATAGTGTACGATGATCTGTGATTTCTTCACACTCCATATCAAGTTACTGACCATTCTAGGATTATCCGAAAGCCACGCAACACTTGTCGGAAGGAAACTGATGGGGTTTTGTAAACATTGAACTAATTTTGGTGGTCGAAGTGGTCGGGCTGTAACATTGTGCCTGACTATCGGGATGACATCGTTGTAAATCATTGGAAAGCATTAGTTTCCAGGAGTTGAGTTGAGAAGGCTTGGTAGACGCGTAACAGCAAAGTTTTGAACGCCAGTGAGGGTAGGAATGAAGTGATGACGAAGCAGCGGCAGAATGCAACGGCAGGTGAAACAGGACCTCCCCGAGAAAACCCGCCTGCCAACATCAACCTCCGCTATGTTTCTCACATGCGAATAATCGAATTCCCTTGCTGGGGATCGAGCCCGGGCTGCCTTGGTGAGAGGCGAGCAGTCCGACCTTCACACTACCGCAGCACTCTCGATCTCCAGCAACACCTCAGGAATGCATACATATTCAGTTGGTAAATAAATGTTGATTTAGTATATAATTAGAAGTGTCTGGACGACTTCGTAGGTTTAACACTTTGGGGATTATGCCCGAATGTGTCTCGGGAGAAATAAATCTCGCTATATCTCGATAGATAAAAGCAAAAATCATACAAATATAATTTAATTTTTTTCATAGTTATTTGTCATGATTTCATATGGACATTTTGACTCTCTAACCAATAATTTTTGTACAAAATACAAGGTTTTTGTACGACTACGGAAATGAATACAATGGCATGTAAATCATGTTAGGAGTGAAAGAACAACTTTAGGTTCGCTCATAGACACGGTGCACTCTAACCTTAATTTACGATAATTATTATATAACACCATAACAATTATAAACACATTATGCACAGGTGCTCCAAACTTGCGCATTAAAATAGTTATGAAAAATACTGTTTACACACATTAAGAAGGTGGTCACCGCTTGTGGGGAAACTTTCAAACGAAACATCCCGTGGTGTTTTCGGGCGGAATTTTTGATACGTTGATAGAAGAACTCGTGTAAGCCACCTCCAGGCATACACGAAAAGCGACGGCCATTCTGAGCAGCTGCGATCCCCGCAATCTACAAAGCCTGCAGCGCAATTTCTTTCAAATGGGGCGGTCTGTTGGGCTGGTGTCGTCCACACGCCGGCTGGTGTAACAGAGAATATTTCCGACATGCTGCCGCTATTATTCTGGAACATAAGTTATGTGATTTAATTTTATCAATCTATTCACGCACACGTAAACTTTACGAACGAGACGTGATGTACGGAACTCCGTACTGCAAAGTACACACATATAAGTTACTGTAGATTTCGCGGAGGCTTTACGGCACACAACTTTAAGCAACTTATGCTCAACTCAGATGCAGACATCTCTAGCACCGTTTAAACATTTAACACTGCCGAAGCCTCTTCCCGCGACATGTAAACTTCACCGTTGTCTTCTGCTTGGTTGCGCTCAGCAAACGTACAGATGACATCGCGAGTACACTCCTGGTGCCTCCACAAAGACAGCTGACGACCTTCTGCACGACCTACCACAAGGAACACGTCGTTACTCGAGTACCACTAGCGACGACCACAGGAACTACACACTCAATATCAAAGAGCTTCAGTAGCTCAGCACAGCTGTAAGGCAAAGAAATTACATTACCAATATTAATATACAACTGAGGGAAGGTCTGGTGGAAGTTAAGTTTAGCGATCAATTTTCATTGAAGATGACATTAGGGTCTTAGTGTTAATTTCACATTAACTTTGTGTCAAATTTCGTTATACAATTGTAGCTATGCTCATACTAGAGCTAAGAAAGGCTCGTCATTGGTAATTTGTAATTCAGTGCTGCCAAATTTACTGCATCTAAGATCTAATAACAAACTTGTCTGTATGTGTGTATTTTTACAACGAGATACTTTTTAACTGTTGTTAGCTTATAACATTTAAATCATTTGCAATTGTGTACCACATAATAACAACACCTCTTACCTAAATTGATGCTAACTTGTTGCACCAATCGATTTTCTTGAGACTGTTGCAATCATTTCATAACACAAATTACAGCCCAGACGAAATTTGAAAAGAATAAAAATGAATACAGAACACAACAGAAAATAATCGCCCCTTACATCTGAATTTCTGACACTACTTTACCTTTACGTTATGTTGGAGTTGGGTTAACTTATCTTTTGAAAGATTTACACTCTAAATCTGAATCAGTGATAATTCCACTGTCTTAAACAGTTAACAGTACCTGACTGATTCAACAGTCCCTTCAGTGAATTTAATTGACATATCTGTGAAAAAAATGCCAGTTTTCCTTCACTTTCAGTGACATTTTCCAATGATTCATTAGCCATTTTTTTTCACTATTTTTGTTAAACAGCACGTAAAAATATCCATTACACAATGTGTATCACACGAAACAACAATGCATATACTAATAAAACCAATACAAAATTATTTTCTTAAATGTGTTTCGTATTTCAAAACTCAATTTTATGAGGTAATGTGAACATTCTGTTTTTCATTCCATTTTTACTAATTTCATTTCGTTCTTGTCATGTAATCATCACATCGCTCTGTTAGAAGGTTTGAACTGCATATAATGTGGTGAAAAGAGTGTACTCATAACTACTATTCGTTTTAACAATCCTAACGGTACGTAACGAAAAGTAAGGCCATACAATTTAAAACTACGAGCTTTCGATGAGGAAGCTTTAAAGGAAAGGATACTTTCCTTTTCACCATAAACTTGACTTGGTACCTCAGGTGAACTGTCCCCATTACTCAGGGGTAGGGTGGCAGTAGAGACAGCGAGGCTGTTCTAATTCAATCCTAGAATGAAATGAGAATGGAGTGAATAATCGATTATTCGAATAATCGATATGCACATGAATATCGATTAATTACAGAATAATCTATTAATAAAATTAATTAATGTAATTGTTTGATATCCAATTTCTTTGATCAAATTTGTTGTTTGATATGAAATTTTATTATTATTTTAATGGTGTTGAAAGGATGGCAGAGCAGCATCGATGTGTCCTCTGTGACTTACTGGAGTCGCCTGACCAGATGAGTGGGTTGTAATTGTTTATATGGGTGTTAATGTTGATGTAAAAGTGTTATAAGGTACCTGTTTGTGAGTGGAACACACGCACGCGATAGTCTCCTAGCCCACTAGGTGAGGACGGGCCTCTACCCACTAGGCAAGGGAGGTGTGGATGAAGCGAGAGCATGCGGGTATGTTATAGGACACTACGATTTATGATCAAATAGGTTACCGAACAAATTAATATTATCATGCGATTATGGAATGAAACTATTTTCCCTAGCAAAGTAACAGATCTCCACTTTAATCACGGAACATTAAATCGACACAACCAAACACATATTCATTAAACTTACTTTAATTGTACGATTACCGAATGGACCACAACATTCATATTAACATTTTAACTAAATTAATTATATTTCAAAAACCAGAATGAACTAAACAAATTAAATTAAATTTAACAAACACCCAGCTAATATAAAATTACAACTCATCAGCACTCCAGATCACCCTGACAAAAATCCCCCCCCCCCCACACTGACACACACACAAAGTCACACGTACTTCACCTTCATCGGCTCTCAAAACATGCAACGAAATACAGGTTAAACCAAACGAATTGATTGATTACTTCATAAATTAATTGTAACACCAAATCGCAAACCTCGCGTATACATTTAAAACTCACAATATAATTAAACCGTATGCATCTACTTCATTATATCACACTTGAAAATGCAGTACTGTGGCTGTTATGATATCGTACACCGGTGTCTCTATCGCTCACCTAATGCAAAAACCTGTTGCGAAAAGCCCATCGAACATAAATTAATAATAATAAAAATGTTTCAATTAATCAAACCTATAATTATCCGAACACACAAGAGAAAACTGTAAGTGTATGGGACATGATCACTGCTCCAGCTAACTCGCCTGCATAGGTAGAACTGTTACCTAATGGGAGGTAGCAATTTCTCCGATCACCCAAAATCCTGCGAGATGTGTCTCCACCCCGAAACGAATACTGCACAGGTGCGAACGAAAAAAACCAAGATCTGGTCTTCCCCTCCCTGCCTCTCAACCAGGACAGCCCTACACCATCACTTAACTCCTATTCCTCTTCACACAAGCAAGCGTGGATAAATGCATAGTTCAGAGTTTTCCCTCCATAGGGCGTATGAGGCATTCAAAATGATCTGCTCCCCTTTTCACATGCCTAACCCAACCATTCCATCCATCTCAGCTATATGTACCCTCAAGACAACATGTTCTTTCTCCCCTGCGCTGTCGGCAGGGGGAAAATAAAAGTACCTCATACACTCATGCCATCAAGAAAGTAATAGATTCTTCGCCTAACTGCTTCGGGTGGCGGGCAACATCTCCCCCTTCCTTGTACATCCACTTCGCCTACCTGTGTGAACACTTGTCAGCGCTGAGAATCACGTATTGACTACCATCCTCTTCCCCCACCTCTGGTCATTCGACTCCATGCATGTGTGCTTCCCACTCATCCTCCATTCCCCATGCAGCTGGAGAAGTCTGTGCTATGTACTGTCCTGAGAGTTATGGCTTCCACCTCCCCCAGCCAACCCGAACACCGCAACGTGCTGACCGACACGACTCATGTGCTCCGCTCTCCTTTTCACATGTCTAAGACAGTCGGTCCATCCATCTCGACTGTCCACTCAGTCGCCAATGCTGAAAGTCCAAACCATTTCCCACGATTGTACTCCTGTCCCAGCTCCATAAATCAGTACAGAGGAGCCATTTACACCCTGCTAAGGAGAAAACAATTGCTACTTGGACACTTCCAGCACTTTGAAAGACATAACCTCCGATGCCAAGCCTTACTCTACAAAGACTCTCACTCTCACTCAAACACATCTAGAAAATATATCGTTTTGGCATATTTGCTCAGTCTTTCTTCCTCAGGCAATTCATAACTTGTAGATACTAAGGAACATCTAGCATTTCTAAAGCAATGCTCGGAAACACATTGCTCGCAATCATTCAAGCTCGACAACCAAGCTAGATCATTTTCCTTCGAAGCAGAAAAAAAGGATTTCAACTCTAAACTACTTCAACAAATAAAACATTCCGCTAAGGAATATGTATATCATAACTCCAACTTATGCGATCTGGAAGAAATGCTATTTCCGAAACCTGCATAAGCTACATTCTAGTTAAAAGAAAGAAAAATTAACACATAAAAATTGATTATATAATTCATGTTTCGTAATATTATGTTTAATAGATTTACAAAGGAATTCAAATGATTACATGTTAGGTGTAAATGTAAAGCAGTTTACAACCACTAAGCCGAGAAAAAGATAGTTAAAAATGCAAATATTTTCACTCCTTACGAACCGGAAAATATTAACCAATACAAAGATTTAAATCATAAATGAAATCTAATAGATTATCACACAAACAATAGGAATGATTGCCAATTAATGGAATGAACCAATTGTACTTCTATTCCCCATCAATATCGATAGGTTTATTAAATGAATAACACATCAAATATTATTTAAAATCTTTTTATTTATTATAACAACAATTTACAAAACATTGTATTTCAATATTTAAAGATCCTTATTCTTCACACACAAGTCGTGTACTTTTGGGAAACATCTCCTTCGAACCAATTATCTATTCTTTCCATTTTTAATAATTTTATAAACCAAATATTCATTGGAGAACTGACTTTTTGCAATTCATGTTCGTAAAAACCACCTCTTTTAGGCTGACCATCATAGGTTTTAGATAATACACTCTGGGAAATGATTTTCTAACGGAAATAATTCTAAATATTTCGTACAACCAATTCACTGTAAATTATTCCCCAAAGATTCCTTTCTGTTCCGACACTAGTATATAAATACCAACTTTAAAATTTTGTTATCTCTCATCGATTACTTTAATATTATTGTACGCAATTTTTAAAAAAATTATTGTCAGTAACTTTTTTGGGCATCATCTTGATAGTTCTGATATATCTGGAATTTTAAAATTTTACTATTTCAGGCAAAACGTCCACCAATTTGTAAGCCCCTTTCGATGTGAAATGTTTATATATTAATTGCTTAATCGCTTTTGTATCGTTCCACAACATTGCCTGTAAGCTCCGAATACATTGCATAATATTTGATACAATATTCGGTCATTAGTTTCCAGAACAGCACACAAAAAAATTCGATTCCTCTGTCGGTCTGGAGCGAATTTGGTGTCCTCTCTTGTAAAACAATCTTCATTGCATTGGTAACCTATTTCCCATTTTTGTTTTTCAAAGGTTTACCACAACCATATTTGGAATAAATGTCTATTAAGGTTTAAATATATTTGCATCCCTTTTGTATTTCGGAAGCAATGTCATTTCAGACAAATGGCTTGGGAAAGATCATTTAAGCCTTTAGCAATAACTGGTATTCTGGGATATCTTATCCTTTGCAGGGACGTGAAGCTCTTGAACAATCTTACTCAAATTAATTCGTAATATAACCATCATCTTTCAACTCTTTAATAATAGAAACAATTTAGATAATATGTGAATTATTCCCAGATTCTTTCGAAGTGATAAGAAGTTTTAATCTATCGACCAATTCATTAGAATTGTTGCAGTATACAGGAGAAAACTGATATCCAAATTCATCTTTATATATTCCACTTCCAACAATATTGATTAGTAAATGTAGTTTCGGATGATTTTCATCATCATCTAAACATTTAGTTACATTCATTCGACGAACAAGATCCTTATATTTCGAAATCGATATCGGAATAACCATTCAGAACTTTTTAAAATAATAATTCAAACAATCCTTCACTAACATCAGTTACGTAATAACCTACTTGAATTATATTCTCAGGCAAAAACTTAATTAACGAATCTCCCAGAAGCCATATATTTCCATGACAATATACACCATATACCGTATCGTGCATAGGCCAAGATTATTTTTAAAGCTAAATAACGTTGTGCTAATTTAGAAAGCTTTTTCTTCTTTATGGATTCTTCCAATTTAATTTCATTTTTGTTTCATTAAACATATTTAGCACAGAACGTAATATATCCATTCTACATGTGACAGCTTTATATATTTCTTCATTCAAAACATCCTGTTCCATTTGGGGACATTTAGCTTGTAAATATTTCACTTTTACAGCAGATATGACTTTATGTAATTCTGAAGTAGAGTCAGGCATTTTCATTGTTTACATTAAATTCCACCATATTATATATAAATCAAGTTGTTGGTTTTCTAACTGGTGTATGGTCGATTAGTTTGCGCTTTATAAATCTTATCGACTTTACTCAAAAGTATGTCTAATTTACTCACACTTTTAACCCTCAAATTATTACTAAAATAGTTTATTCAAGTTTTAAAATCGTCAATTTGATTTTTCAATTCCATTTGCATAGCTAAACCATATGTTTTATTGATCAATTAAACACTTATGTATTTCATCATTTCATCAATTTGTGTATTAAATTGCTTTGTAATTGTAGCACCTACCATTTCCTTAAGTACATTTTTTTAATGTTTCAAATGTTCGTTTGTTCTAGTTTCTATATTTTGCAATGCAACTATCACATTTGCCAACATTTCCGAAATATTGCTAACATTAGTAGACACTTTGTAATAGTTTCAATTATATTTATTAATTTCTTTTGTATATTGAGTGATTGCATTTTAAATACATTCAACATAATATTATTCAAGTCTTCCACAAAACATTTATTTGCCGCATTGGTATTTTTCACAGTCATACCCATATTGTGTAATATATGTCCATTCATATCACAATTCCCATCACGATTTCGCATTAAACCGGTATTATAATGATTGTGTTTTATACTGCTAGGTCCGAACTTTGAAATAATGATTATTCTTCATTAGGAAGTAAAAAACTAACAAATGAACACCTATACCTGCCTTTATATAAGGAAAGCATTGGCATAATTAGCAGAAAACCATACTTGTTTTCCCAATCGTAAAAACACATATCTTTAAACTTTGTAAATGCCATATCGCCAAAAAATCATTATTGTAAATATGTTGTAGATTTATATTGTCTATTTTAAACACAATTAGCATATTCACATTATCATGCAAATTGTGTTTTGGAATACGTGTGTAACTTACCGTTAGATAAAAAACAATCGATATTTGAATCTCTACCAAAAAAAAGTATTACTGTATTTCACCCTGCGGTTCGCACCAAACATCGTCAAATATAAATACGGAATTGGGTTACACTTCATTTGGAGGCACGATATCTTCTTTTTTTTGTAAAAGGGAAATATGACATTTCTTCAATTAACGACAAAATAGTCGCTAATCGTGGATATTTCTCATGTTGAATTGTTTTAGAAAATAACATATACGTTTTCAAACTTAAGTCCATTAGGATGTTCCAACATCGACATAATAACACATGTTTTTCCACATGAAGGACCACTTACTATACAACATATATTTGGTGGTAAAATAATATTATGCTTCTGTTCAATTACATTTAATTTTTATTTACAATTACTGGTAAATGAACATTTTGTTTTATAACATTCATTTCTACATTATTAGGTAACATATTAATGTAAAAACTATAAATGTGGGTCTATATATAGGTTCGCAACCAATTGAATATAATGGCCCGTACTTAACGTAACAAAAAATGATGCAGAATTTGGAATATATTGATTTACAAAATACCATTTTAATTGCATTTACCGAAGTACAATTATTGTGGACCCAGAACTAAGCTAGCAAAATGTCTGGCATGGAACAATCAATGAATAAACACTTTGGATAGTGCTTGTAAAGAACATGATATAGTATACAATCGAACAAACGTTTGAAAGAAAGACATTGCGGATACAATTCTAGCCGATAAAACAGCAAATATAAGGAAGAATATGTCTACAATTTCAGGTGAAAAGCTTGGCACTTGGGTCGTTGGCAAAGTTATGTGTGCAAGAGAAAGAAAAGAGGCATTGGAGTAAAACGCAAAACAAAACGAAAAACCAAGAAAGGAGGCATATTACCATCCATATTTCCCGCTTTATCAGCTCTTGGATCTTATGGGAGGCATTTCAGCTCTTGCTAAATAAAGTGGTAAAGGAATGTATCTCAAACCATAAAAGTCAGTCAAGGATGAAAAATCTCCAAACATGGAAAGAAACATAGAAAGTTCTAAATAGTCTTCAAAATGTGCATTAACAAACAAATACATTAATGTATTTGTAAAGAAACTGGATATTCCATATTTCCGAGGTGTGTATATTAGAGATGAATTACCAATGAAACCAAACCTTCACGAATGTATGACCGTTAATTTAGATTCGAAACAAAATGAAGGAACACATTGGTTTGCATTAATAAAAAACATAAATCAATCATTGTATTATGACAGTTTTGGTGATTTACATCCTCCAATTGAAAAACACAATTATTTTAAAAACATGTAATTAAGATACAATTACAAAAGGAACAATTACCAAATACAATCAATTGTGGTTATTTATGTTTACATTTTTTTACTATAGATATGTTATATAAGTCAATGTATTAGTAAAACTATTTTGTAATATGTCACTTACGCTGATATTAAGTGGAATTTCATCGCAATTCTTGTCGGTATATTTCCCAGCTTTGGAGTTAGAGGGACAATGCAAATAAGTATAACCGAATTTGTTAGTTACAATAGCATACCAAACATCGATATAGACAATAAATAATTTTCGTACAACAATGGTGAAGAAATGTATAAGATTGCGATACTGGTAGGATCTTATGAAATGGATGAGTTAGAAACATTCTTTAAAGCAATATTACCTGAAAATTTACATTTCTGATTGCATGGAAATCCAAATACGTTAACTAGTGTGATGTATAGTAATGTCAATATCGATTTCATTGAAGACAATTCAATTGCAAATATGTTAGGTTATGAAAGGAGTGTATATCCAGCTAATCAATTGCACAAATCGTCAAAACAAGTTAATTTATTGTCAGCTAAGGTATGTTGTAAAATATTAATATTGTAGGCAGAATATATTTGAATGGAAAACTGATAAATACAATACATGAATTCATGTGTGTGATGGCTCCAGGTTACAAAATAATAATATAAAAAAACAAAAGCATTGATATAGCTTCCAGTAATAGTTAATCGAGTCGATCAAGACAGTGTCTATCAAGACAGTAAACTGATTAATTTTAGAAAAAAATAAATTACTGATCGATTACATTTTAAAAAAAGCTATAGGAACACGTGCATTCCATTTTTAATACAATCAAAATTGGTATTGTGTATCGTAGTAAATATGGTCGTAAATGAGACATTTAATTAAAAAACTATGTTTCTAAAAAAAAAAAATATTTCGAAGAAAGTAACAATAAAAAGACAAAGAGAAGCTTAAAACAATCATTTCAAACAAGATACCCGTAAAGTGAACACAGGGCCACTAATTGTTTTTAAAGGAATTAGGATACACCATTAATAAAAATGGAAGACATACTTTATGTTGAATAACCAATAAATATTATGACACATTCACCTATACGGAAATACATGTATATGAAATGTTCCAAGAAGGTCTGTATACAGTTCCATAGGAAATAAGGTTTGCTATACAAAATCATAATATTTACACATCACTGTCGAACTGTCGAACTCAATTTTAAGGTTTAGAGGAACAATTAAAAAGACAGCCGATGCAACTAATCCAGTAACTACAGGAATAGTGAGAAATGGAATTCTTCATTTAATCGACAGAATTGCATATGTGCTCAATGGCATTGAAATCAACCAATCACAGGATGTTGGAATTACTTCCCCGATAAAACAATATCTCTCAGAAACTGTAAACAATCTTTATATAGATCTAATAACTGGGTAGAGCAATGCTACAAATAAACCCAGATGGAAAATACAAAGTTTTTATACCATTAAATATGGTACTTGGATTCGTTGAGGACTATAAACATGTAATATTAAATACTAAACAAGAATTAGTTATTCTATTCGATAACATGCATTCGAATGCTATATATGACACTGCTAATAACAAGGAAGGTGTAAAATTTGAATTAAATAGTGCCGAATGGCTAATGGTACATATTGAAATTAACACGTGCGGACATCTAAAATTTTAAAAAATAAATCGAAAAAGGGAAGAATCTAGATATTGCATTCTGGCCATGGGCTTTGGAGACATTTCCAACTCTACCAAGATCACAAGTTATTTGGAATGTGAAATTAAGTTTTTTATCTGAGAAACCACAATTTGTCATTATTTGTTTACAAACAAATACACAAAACAGTTTCAAAACTGATAGATCAGTATTCGATAATTGTGATATGAAAAATATTACACTGTACCTAAACAGTCCAGCTTAACACTATGCCGATTTAAATGTGAACTTTAGAAATAGGGAATTCCTTAATTGCTACAATACGTACTCAAAGTTCCAGAAAATGTATTATAACAAAATCAGCTCACCAATCCTAGAACCTGAATCATTTAAAACCACAGGAACATTATTTGTATTTGATGTAAGTAATCAAGATGACACAATTACCAATAGTGTAATTGATTCATGAATATAAATAATTGCATATATGCCAATTCTGGCAAATATGCAAGCTTATGGATTGATAATTCATGATAAATTGGCAAGCTATAATGTAAGAGATAAGCTGGTGAAGATAATGACTTGAGTCAATAGACTACAAAACACACTAATAACTTGATGTTTTGCAATGTGCAAGTATTTCAATTCTCAGAAAAATTTATCATTATATTTATATTACTGATATGGAGGAACACACAACAGTATTAAGCTTCAAACCATCATTCCACTGTAAAAAATCTAAGTCCTAAATACAATAAAACAAATAGATGGTAACCAAACACCACTGCTGTTTAACCTGGGAAAGTGAGTGTATGGAGTAATAGAATATTGAAGAGATTTGGAAGAAGTACTTAAATAATAGTGAAATATATGTAGGTGGAGTAGACCAAAAATGCATTTCGCATAGTGTATGGAATGTGAAAGTAACAGATATTAAAAAATAATAAAATTTCCTCTGTTTAAACAATTGTGTAAAACATCTGGTTATAAATCAAACTTATTCTCTGCAGAGGAAAACTCTCGATTAATGCTAAATTGGTCATTGATGACTGACTGGGGTGAAAGAGATTATGATGGTTCTCCTCCTGAATGACATGCTGATATTATTCGAGTGGTATGGTATTATCTGGGATAAGAGAACTAATGAGTGGAATTTAGTATATAAAAGTACTTGGTTTGTGCAAGCCAATACTTAGTAAAGATGGTTCAAGACAAGAATGAGGTCACATGCTCATGCATACAGAAATCATGGTGTAAATTGTATATTAGCAAGTTACTTGTACGCTTGAGTAAACCTTTTACTAAATGTTTTGGAAAAAACAGTATAGTGTCTTTTTTTACACCTGATTGTTATTTATGTTTCTGGAAACTCAAGTGTGAAATTAAAAAAATATCCAATGTTGATTAGATGCTGAAAAATGTAATGATTTAATATCTTCTCCAGATCAGACAAAATGTCCTATGTTCTATATGTGAACGAATACAAAAAACTCTTGAAGAAATGCATTAGCATTTTCCTGCTTTTACCAGAATGTATAATACTACTACAAGACAATCAAACAGATGGAAATACTACAAATATTGTCAAAGGGAAGAAATTAGATAAATGTGTGTTTTTTGTAAACATCTATTGTTCCTAATATGTAGTTTATAATAAAAATGTAGCGAAATTCATGGTTTGAAACTACTTTTTTGTGTTTTACTGACTTTATGAATGCATTAATTGTAATATCTACATATAAACTATCTCTAACTACAAAATTATTTATGAAAACACAACATTTGATTACATGCTTTTAACATTCAAATCTAAATATTTTTGCACATAAAGGTTTGTGGGCAGGATATTGATTAAAGAATACTAAATTTTAAAGTGATTTAATACTTAAACATACATTTAAAACGAATAACGTACTTCAATTACTTCCTAGATTTGTCTAAAGCTGACTATAAAAGGTTGGAATCTTTCAGTTCCATTCTAGACTTGGAAGAGTATGGATGCAATGATGGCTTTGCTGGGTCACTTTTGCAGTAAATAATTTACAGATTTATGGAATTTATGATGACACAAAAGAACAACCTGCAAGATGAACAGTTCGACTATGATTTTTGAATGCAAATTCTGCGAGAGACAGTTGTCTCGGAGGGATGCTTTAAAGAGACATTATAACATTTACAGCAGTGGTCCAACTCCTCCTCCTCCACCTCCACATTCACCTCCACATCCACCTCCACATCCACATCCTCATCCACATCCACAACCAACATCGCAATTGGCTCCTCAATCTCTCCTAACTGCACCACAGGCTCCTTAATTGGCTCTGCAGGCTCTACAATTGGCTCCACAATCAGCTCATCAGACTATACCACAGTTGAAATTTTATCATCCACCCAATGTATTTCCTTTGAAATGGCAATACCTTAGTTCAGGATTGGGAAATAATTCGCTTTCTGGTTTGCCCCAGCTCAGTTATGAAATACTAACCACAGCTTTTGCAGGTAGAGTGAATAATGTGCAGATATGTAACAACCAAACAGCTTCTGATGTAGACTTTCAAATATTCTTTTCGAGGTGTAGGAAGTCTCTGATAGATTTAACTACATCACCCTGAACAATAACTCTTAGTGTAAATATATCATTTGAGTATTCGAAATCCATCACAACAGAGGAATCCTCTACAGAAACTTTCTACATTCAAACTCAATCTCTCCCCATTCTTCATTCCATAGATATTGGAGACCTTTATAACTTTACCATAGTACCTTACCTCACAAACAGACTTGAAGAATTTTTGTGGTTGTGAAAGCAGGTGGACTTTACAACTTATAACAAAAATGGTCGTACATATCTCCCGCTATAGACCATTCACTACTGGTTGGAAGTAATCCAAGTTATTGTCTATAAGAAGATATGCAATCCAATCCTATTCCATTACTCGCTTCACCCTCATTAGCTCTCAAGACCTTGGTTTTGAGAGCAGCTAAAATATCTTCATTTGCTCTGATGCACAGATAAAAAAGTATGTTTCCACAAGCCTACACTCTGTATCATAATAAATCCAGCTCAGCCACCTTCAACAAGGTATAATTTCATCTACGAGTGAATCAAGCTTCCAACCACCTCAAGAACTTGTGAATCATCTAGTACATAGTGGCTTACATCTAATCTGACAGTCAATGAACCAACAATTCATCTAGAATAAAAACATCTCACATATTTGAGAGAATAACGAGTTTGTCTCCCTGCAACATATCACTAGCCTCGTCTTCAGATATGAACTTATCTACATCAATTCAAAGTGTATTGCTTAAATAAATAAAGAAGATTGCTTGTATATGCAAATAAATAAATTTTAGAAGATTGTGATTTTTGTATATGTAATAAATATTGTGTTTGTTTGAAAAATGGAATATAATAAATTGTGGTTCAAACTGAAAGTTTGTTTCATTTAAAATCAAACAGACTGTATATCTTAAAGAAATGAGTGATTCGTTATTTACACCAAATTAAAAATATTACTTTGTCGATTTATGTTCATAACTTTACAAAATGTTTGTGTAAGGAAGATGTATTTCATCATGGGTGTAACCTTTTTTTTACATAACAACCCTATCAACACAACCAAAAAAAAACTACTTGGTATGTATTCCGTTATCAAAATAAGTAATTTTCATTCACTCAGTCCAATGACTGGCATAATATTTTGTTCGATCAAATTCCCATATCAGAAACCAATACTATTATAAATTATATTCATACAAACTGATTTCACAGCGAAATCATTGATATTTAACACACTAAAGACTTGTGAAAAAAGAGAATCTTTCACAGCGCAAGAGAGCCTTTCCCATAGCACGCTAAACCATGATGAGGTTTTTCTTCTTTATTACGAAACATGGTGGAAACGTGGTCGTAGAAAGTCTCCTGGGTAGAGCCAGGAAAGTAGATGATGGGGTTGCAAGAGCAATGAGTGACTAGCAGTGTTCGCACGGCAGGGTTAGGGAGGCGAGCTAGGAAGTGCACAGCGAGGCAAGGCTGACAGAGCTGCATGAAACATCGCTTATGACGTAACACAGGGAGGGAGACAATGCGTGAAAGAGGCGAGATGATGATGAATAGTGTGGTGATGAGGAAAGCGTTGCGTTAAATAAGATTTTGTGTCTGTTGAAAGCATTGTCCAGCTCTCCAACGACATTTCTGGCCGAGCTCGTAAATTTTTGTTCGCTTCCCGACACAGTCTTCTACCCCAAGTCGCTACTTTATTCCCCACTGCACTGCCGAGAGTGAAGAAAAACCATCTGTAGGCCTGACAACAGCAGTTACTGATCACAAGTCCCATCCCATCCTTCCCCTCACAAAAAACTGGTATGCCTGTCTTGCTCTAGGTTCTGCGATACAAGCCAGGCCAATGTTATTCATTTGTAGTGTAAAATCCTAATTTTATAGTGTTTCAGTTTGCTATTTGTGTTGAAACATTTTAATTTAAATTATTTAATTAATTTGTTTACAGTGTGAATTCGATCGTATTTCATTTTCAATGGACAAGGATACATTTTTTTACATCAGGCTGGGAGAGAAAAGACGTAAGGGTGTTGTGTGGAGGGGGTGTGCATTTCGACACTGTTTGGAGCTATTTCAGAGGAGAGGGTGAAGTTGCGAGAGGATAAGTCTCGCTTCCTGTACATTTACCTGCGAGTTACAAAAATTTTATAAATAGGGGTTCAACCTTTACATCCCTCCACTGTTTGACTTCAGTCATTTTTGAATGTGTAATTTTTCAAAATGTCAGATTCCTATGATGTGGATTTCGGTGGAATGTGTACTCAAGCTCTTAAGAGCTGCCTTATGACGTCGATCTCGACAACGATGGCATCTCAGATGACAACCCCGGCAGCAACAGTGCTTCCAACGCCACTAACATCTCAGATGATGGTCCTGGTGCTACCAATGACAACACATCTATCGGGATTTTTTAACAACTCAAGGTATGTTGAAGTCGTTGATATGCAGCTTCCGAAAACCGGTCACGAATATATTGAGAAGAAGAAGAGTAAATGTTGCGAGCTGTTAGACCTAATCCACAGAAAGAAACCTTTTACTCAATCTTCATTATTTTTGGAATTGGCCGAATATTTGAAATTTTTTTTTATGTTGCACAATCACCACCTTCACCAGCCTTCACTTAGTCTCCACCAACAATCTGTTACAGCCCTGTCACTCCTCCCATTCGAAACCCTTCTCCCTCTCAAACCCATGTCACATCTTTGTCTGTTTTTCGTCCTCCCGCCCCAAAAAGGTGACGATTATCTTTAAATCCGAAGTGTAAAAACAATTGAAAGGTTTTTTTCTAGAGAAGACTTTCAACTATTTTTTTTTCTTTTTAAAGAAGTGTTTGAAATTTGAGAAGATCGGTTGTGAAGAAACTGTTTAAATCGTTTGTTTAATGTGCTTGTTTGATGTGTTTGTTTTAAATATGTTTACATTGAGGTTTGTAATAAATTTTATAAGGAATTTATGTTATTTGTTATTTAATAGTTAGAATTCCTTTTGTTACATTTTAAATATATTTTTGGAATTACTAGGGATTGAGTATTTGTGGGTGAGATGTAATGATGACTGTTTTTACACGATTTGAACACCAACAAGTATGAAAATGGAAATGGTCGAGAAATGAACGAACTCTGAAAGTAAAGGAGTAGGGAGTGTTTGAGAAAATATTGTGAATGAACTCTGAAAGTAATGGAATTAGGGGGAATTTGAAAGCCTAGCAGAAATTGAAACACACAATGGTTGGACAGGGCAAGGTTGTCGGAAGAGAAAGTGGTTTGGGAGAACTTCAGGGAAACAGACTCTTGCCCAGCAGAGTAAGGCTAAGGAATTTTAAGTGGTGAACCTCACTAGCTGACATCGACTTTGTCTTACAACAAAACAAAATATGATAAACCAGTTTCCACAGAAAGAGAAACTTATAAATAACTCGATTAAAAAATCGAGTATCACATAAAAAAATTACTATGACTGTGAATCACCACGTTAATATATGCTGTGGAGAGATATTATTCTTCAAATATGTGTTGTAATGGATGGCATACACGAAGTCTGTATATTTCAATGAAATGCTGTAACATACCTTATACACGTAATTTTAATATATATATATTTTTTTAATGAAACGGTTTCTGAATAAAACTTTGAGAGAAGTCTCTGAAACAGTTTTACGGTGTAAATTAATGTCAATGATATGACATGAAATTGAAAGGGCTGTGGAAATAGGAGAATTTTGAGAAATCCTATGATAAATATGTTGATTATCCGGTAAGGGGATAACCCTGCTCACCAAGGCGATATGCCTTGGTGAACAAGTTAACCATAACACCGAACACTCTGGCTGTTGGAAAACGTATTTTAAATACCAATCGACTCCAGCAAGTCACAGAGGATACATCGATGCTGCTCCGCCATCCTTTGAACACCAATAAAATAATAAAACAATTTCATATCAAACAAAATTTTTTATCAAAGTAATTTGATATCAAACCATTATACGAATTAATTTTATCAACCGATTAATCAGCAATTAATTGACTTTACGATTAATCAAATAATCGATTATTCACTCCATCCTCGTGTCATTATAGAAGTGAATTAGAACAGCTTCGCTGTCTCTACTGGTGGCCGACATGTAGTCGCAGAGTCGTGGGTTCGCGCCCCGGTCTCTCCGCAGCAAATTTTCAGTTAGCTTGTCACGTGCATGTGGACTGGGAATTTGTCAGCAAGTCAAGTTGGTCTAATTTGTGCTCGTCAACGTCAAAACTACAAACATGTTACCGGAACGCATTACGTTCTTCGAACTCGATATTAGTAATGTAATAAATGTGAGTAAAAGGTCAGATAATCTCTAATTTACTTGGAAGTAAACTGCAGTTCGACAACAAAGAGGACTGAGTACAATCACAGAGCCGTGTTTTAGTCGCTGCGTCCTGAAGTAAACTGTGGGTCGGTGCGCGTCAGAATTCTGCACTGTTTTCGGAGAATTCCGGCAGGCTACAAGTGAAAACCCACCGGACTCCACTAGGCCGTGAAAATATATTTAACCATCTTCCCAATAACAACAGTACCTGTGTAATAAGCTTAACTTAAAATAATAGTTTATCATAGTTTCAAAAAGAGTATTAATGGCACAGTTTAACTTATATAAATGCGCATATTGTGTAATTGCACGAATGGCAAACTTGCAAGAAACTGAAGTAGCAATTACAATGCAAGAAATAAGCATTATAATAAACTTCCACCAATACATAAAATTCAAACACAGAATATGCTAGAAATGTTAATTTCTTCATCATGTACACTTTCATATATCATTTTTGGACACTCCAGATATAATTTTGCTTACAGGAAGCCTTCCGCCTCACGCCACCGACAATTTATACAAATCCATTAATATTATCTACTGACCATTAGATAAGAACTTCGTCCAGTAAGTAAGGAATGAGTTCCACCGAAACTAGTGGGAAATCTTTTGATCTGGCAAAACTGCTCGACATGCGAAGGGCTTCGTAACTATAGGCTATTCACGATAAAATGAGCACTTTTGAAAGCCCTGCTTAAGATCTACTTGTATGCACGTTGTGTAGGCCTATTATCCCGCCTTATGTAAGATTAGCATTGTCACGGGCCTCATCATTTTATTCATGCGTCGGCCAAGTGAAATTATGAAATTATTAGAAAATTAAATATTTTACAAAACTGCTCATTTTCTTAATTTGATGCATTAAGAAAAACAGAAAGTGAAAGAAATAATTTAAATTATCATAAATTGTTACCTAATACTTTTTATTCGACGTTAAGATACGGAACTACTTCCAATCCATTGTTACCAACTTTACTAGGCGCATGTCACTCAGAGCGCCCGTCAAAATATATGCAGGTAGGGGCAGTGACATTTTTCTAAGGTTGATTTAAATAGTGCTCACTTTATCAGGAACAGCCTTTAGCCATCGGCGAGGGACGATCTTCCGCGCTGATCCCTCCCAGATCTTTCTGCCGCACCGCTTGTTTCCAAAGCCACGTTGTCGCCGGGCCAATCTCAGGACTTGGCTAATTCGCTCCCGCGTTGATCAAATTTCTACTGGAATCTAATTTTTCCTCATTACGTTTGCCGCTCATGGGTCTATCTGTCCCTCTCTCCTTGCTGCTGCCTTGCGCGACAAGGTAGGATCCTAATAATGACAACATTAACCTCGTGGAGGGCAGTCGCCCCGCTATCCTCGTGCACACCACGGCCCCGCCATTCCCAATGGTCACCTGCTCCCCTCGTGACCACGAGAACATCATGGAGTGGGTCGGTCCTCCAGTTATAAATATGTTTTTTTGGCCATATTCATACATACAATGGAATGAGGGCGTAGCAGAATAATAAAACATGTTTACATAGACCACAAATGTTAATTATGCGATTTATTAACAAGATGAACACACAATAACATATTACAGTAATATTATAAGCTGTTAACGGTAAAATGAGCACTTTTGAAAGCCCTGCTAAAGATCTACTTGCATGATCGTTGTGTATTTTCCGCCTTATGTAGGATTAACATTGCTATGGGCCTCGTCACTTTATAAATGCGTCAGTCAAGTAAAACTGTGAAATTATTAGGAAAGTAAATGTTACACGAATCTACTCATTTTTACACTTTGATGCATTAAAAAAACTAGAAGCGAAGGAAATAAATTAAATCATCACCAATGGTTACCTAACACCTTTAATATAACGTTAAGATATGGAACTATTTTCCATACATCGTTACCAAATTAACTGAGCGAATGTCACTCTGTGAGCCCATCAAATTATATGCATTCAGGGGCAGTGACATTTTTCTAAGGTTCATTTCAAAAGTGCTCATTTTATTGTGAACAGCCTTTAAATACTCGCGGGAGCTTATTATAAATTCATTATACAGTTAACCTATAATGGATATTCGTTTGACGCCACTGCTATGACAAACTAACTCGAACGTCCCCACCTTAATCATGGTTCTGGAGGCTGTTTCTGGCAGGAGGTTATCGATGGCAGGACATACCCATTTCTGTGCTCTTCTCTTGGCGATTGCCAGACGAGGAAAGGCGACGTGCCCAGCGTGACACTGGCCTATATCTGCGCGTTGTTTGGCATACTCATCGCCGACTGCTGGCCGATGGGCGGAGGGGGCGTTGCAACTGGCTTCGCCCGGTGAGTGCCGCAATCCCGCTCGTGTCTTGGTTCAATATTTGAAGGTGTTATCAGGCAGGGATATTACTTAAGGCATGATCACATCGTAACACGGTGTTTTTAAATGACGGAAACTGTATTAGTTTGCTGGGAAGAGGGAAACAGCTAAGTAAAGATTGGAATGTCGAACTTACTGCACATATGCGTTTAAATTTTCGTTCAGAGTTCCATAATGTGTGAAATAAAATCTGCTTCGATTGATATTATACAATATTAATTTCGATACTTTCAATTTATAATAAGGGGCCGTTGTGATGAAGTAGTCAGACTACTCGCCACCCACCAAGGCGAACCAGGATTCGATCCCGCGCAGAGTTATCAGGAATTTCGCATGCGGGAAAAAGTGGTGATCTTTGTCGTCGACCGGCAGGTTTTCTCGGGATATTCCATGCTTCCCCCGCAGTCACATTCCACCGCCGCTGCATGTTCATCTCACGTCACCTTCCCCGGGTCACAATACCTAGTGCTTAACCCTTTCGGAACTACTTTAATCTACGGTGTCCGATATTGAAAACAAGAATTTTTATGATGCGTGCTGTACTTAAAGTCAACACAACACTTGTTTCGTTGTCACAGCCAATGAGCTGTAGGCTATATGTTCGGTTACAGTTATGTGAACCAATTATGACCTAGAACAGTAAAACGGTCTGCGAATCATTTACCAAGTCATTGGTCATTGAGCTTCACAGTGTGCCGTACACACCACAAATGACCTACACTTGCGTAATATACACAATTGTGTACACTGGGTCTGGATGGGTTAAGGAAAACCTTCCCCCACCATATTGGATTCTTGATTTTACTGGCTTCAAAATATTTTTAAAAACAACATTCCGAAATGAACCCTATAAACGACTAACTATTGTATGGACGTTGCAGTACAGACAATACGAGGGGACTACGGACTTATAATTACTTGATAAAATTAATTACACCGAATGTTTGCAAAACCATTATTGTGACATAAACACGAGTTCATAAAGGCTGTTCACAATAAAGTGAGCACTTATTAAATAAACCTTAGAAAAATACCACTGCCCCTGTCTGCATATATTTTAACAGGCGCACTGAGTAACATGCGCCCAGTAAAGTTGGCAATGTTAGAAAGCAGTTCCATATCTTAACGTCGAATAAAAAGTGTTAGTTAACCGTTTGTAATAAATTAAATTATTTCTGTCACTTTCTGATTTTTTAATGAATCGAAGGTTTAAAATAAGTAAATTTGTATTATATTTATTTTTCTAACAATTTCACGGTTCCACTTGACCGACGCATACATAGATTTAATCTTACATAAGGCGGAAGAATACACAACGTATACGCAAGTAGTTCATAAGCTGGGATTTCAAAAAGTGCTCGGTTTTTCGTGAACAGCCTATACTGCTATAGTTTGGTAGAGGAATACTTTCGGGATTTTAATTTTTAAAAATACTGCATAGAAAATCCAAGAAACTAAAATGGCGGGGGAAGTTTTTTACTCAAGCGCCAACTGAAATCACTCAACTTAATTTTTTTTTCTGTCTTAGCGAACTGGACACAGACACTGCGACTGGCAGGCGGCATAATTGGGCGGGGAACTGCGTAGCTGACGACACCACATGTTTAATGGAAGGTTGTCGTTGTAACTGTAGAAACACTATTTTTTTTTCATTCGTTGAGTAAAAGCACTCTGTACTGTAGGTTGTGAATAATGGAGCACGAAACAGCATAGGTAAGCGAACAAAACCGAACCTGTTTTTTTTTTTTATTTTAGGGTTCCGTGTGAACATAAGATGTGAAATTCAACCAACCTGGTGGGAATTTGTTTTCCTTTGATTTGGCAACACTGTGGCCATTCTCGTGGTGTGCAGCAGCGAGTACGCCGGGCTCTGGTAGAACTGAGGGGCCTATTTCATAAAAGTTACCATCCGAAAGGTGGCAGGTGACAGGTAATTGTCAGCCAGGTTTACAATCCGACAAATGTGTGTTTCATAAAAGTTCACAAGTTTACAAATTTGTCGTGATCGGTTTAAAGTGAATTTAGCGTTCTTAGAAGACGTGTGCATAAGAAAGTGTACATGTATAATGAAGAAAAGAGTGGTTTAAAGAAATATATTTATTTGTTAAGCCAACATTATATTTAAAATTAACAAAAATACAGTCACTGAAAACTGACTGACATTCCACCATTGGGATCACCCACACTGGCTGTTGGCATAAATTTGCTACTGACTAGTATCCTTAGTGAAGGCAGTAGAATTGGTAATGTAACCAATTATGGAACCCCTTATGTTCGCTGCATAGAAATGACATTATATTCCATTCCCGATTGGAAGCGACTTACAAAAATCAACCTTTGAAAAAACTCTTTAGGCATAACATGTCAACCTGTTTTTTCAATAACCTGTATTCCACAAATATATAACACTATAGTTTATTTAAGTACTGTATTATTGAATAAATTGAAGTTTACCTTACTATCTTATATAATTTGTAATATTTATTTGTTTTTAAAAATGAATTAACAACAGTGAGAGCAGCGACGTGTTGACAACGACCGGTAAGAAATAGTTCACAGTTAAAATATTATTTTAACCTAGTTTTTTAGTATGCTATTTGTAAATTAAACGGCGCCTCAAATAATATTTAAATATTTAGGTAGCCCCGATGGCAACATATCTAATTTTTACAGTTTAAAATAACAGCGGAAAACATTGCGAGCAGGCCGTAATGGTACGGTGTTGTTTTATCGTTAGCGGGAAAACAACTGTATGCTGAGCAAGGTTTGTCGTTCTCTCTCTTTCTCCTTCTCTTTCACACTCGGGAAGTTTCATTTCGCTATTAAGCATAACAATTCATACTTGTTTTCAATTGTAGCATATTTTATAGTTATTCCAGCAAAATAATGATTTTTGAATTCGTGATTTACAAACGAAAAGAGATTTTAATGTTTGATTATTTATTTTAATATATTTAGATATGAAGGCGGGGCAGAAACATAGAGAAGTTGGCAAACGTGGCGAGCCATGACATGGCGTGTTGTTTTTTTTTACCAAACGAAACGTAAATTATACTTACTCCGAAAAATACTTCAAATTACCACATCACATTTGTGACGTAATTTTTAAACGTACTTAAGCAAGTTACAATGTTGTGATAAGTCTGTCTTTCCGCGGCAGAAACAAATATACTATTACGGTGTGTTTCGTTAACCGCTGTGTGTGAAATAGCGTGGCGTGACTGAGTGGTGATCGTTACGCTGCATCTGTGTGTGTATGTGATTTGAAATATTTGATGTGAACTATTTGAACATTTTAAATGTGAGCTGTTTTTATAACGAAGTTATTTATTTACATCCACGTCTGTATATTTATCACAATGTTGTACCTTTGCCCTGGGTGTTTGAAACACTGTCGTGTAACGTGATTTACCACTAATCCCAACAAAATAACGAAGCCTAGCCCCAATAAATTTCAATAAACCTAATACATAGTAATTAGCAATACATACAAATATGAGAGAAAATATACGAACACATGTACACACACAATGGTATGTAAACATTGATTTTGACAGATTCTACATGGCAGTCACATGGCAATGTTTTTTTTAATTTGGCGGAAGGATACGAAACGGGCCTGCATGTAGATATTTAGCACGGTTCCAAGAAAGTTGCTTCCAGTGGGGAATGGACTGTAGTTAGTTCGCTGGTTTATTTATTTTATACATTATTTCACTCAGTTGATTACATAGATTGTCTAGAGGACCACTGGGACATGGGGTGTGTCAATTGGTTACATATACATTTTTAGCACCATAGAGAAAGTATTACCATGGAAAAAGATTAGTCTTCACAAAAGGCACCTTTATTATAATTTCCACCAAGAGATGTTTTCATGTCACCAATACTGGTTATGTTATCATTACCAGTTAAATTTGTTATATATATATATAATCAGTGCGGAAAATTGCAGTTATATGTATTTATTGTAGACTAAAGATGAGGTCGACCGCTTATTTGTCTTCTGCGCATGTACCCAATATTATCGTACCCCAAAGGAACAAAACTGTCAAAGTCACATGGTCAACAGTGATTAACGAGTTTTTTATATCTTAATTTTTAAATGACAAGCACTGTTATAATAACCAAATAGTTTAACCTGTTTGAATTTAATCAAAAAGGATTACAAATTTACTAGAGGAAGTATAAAAACATTACAAAAGCCACTTCTTTACTAAACAGTATTCTAACCTCAAACCCAATCCATGCTAGTCGTATAAGTAGAAAAGCAGTTCAATGTTGGGACACGGAGACTGGTTGTGCGCAGCCAGCGAGATCGGTCTACCTCATCTTTAGTCTATGGTATTCATGTGTCACAGTAACTGTTGTCACTGATATATTTAGCCTATTGTCAGTGACACCTCAAAGTGTTGCCAATTTCATATAAGTGGGGTAAAATCTGGAAAACAACGTGTCCAACTTACAAACTATGTAAACAGTAAATGCTCCCTTTTGTAAAGTATTGTATCAGCTGATGAATTGCTACGGGATGTATGTCAAGTTGGCGATTTCGATGATGACTTTGGAAGAAAATAGTCCTCAGAATAATAGTTGTAATTTAATATTTTAATTATACTTACAAGATATATGGTTTAAGTTATGTTTCTATGCAATATAACATTAATTTTAGCTTTCGTTGAATGGACTTTAAAAGCATGCTTAGCAATTATAACAGAGCATGTGGACACATACGAAAAAGTAAACGTTTCCAGCCAATGACTCGTCATGGTTGTTTCCATTTTCCAGTTTCCAGCCCGGTGGACGAAGATGTGCGTGTGCTTTTTTCTCATCGTGTTTATATGAATATTTTGTTGGTATAGTCGTGATATTTAATCGGTAGTTAATTATTTTTTTATCTGCTTTCTTTAAGCATAGTTGGTTGTAGGCACTGCTGTAGTGTATTTTCTTGAGTGAACTGTAATATAAATCGGCATGTGTTTAACAGCTTCCTAAAACTGCTTGTTCCGCCATTTTCCTTACCCTACCGTCCGCAACGAAGCAGCGCTAATATATTTTACGTATCGAGATGTTGGTCTCAGGAAACGTACGCAGTGTTGATTTTACTGAATGATTCTGCAAATAAATTATTTAACGCTAGTGACGAACAAACGTGATTATAGCGAATTAAATTAGCAAGGATTACCATAGAAAAACACGAGTTCAAGAGGTTGCGAATTTTGCAAACAGTAAGTTTAAATGTTTTGTAAATAATGTCTTTGTAAAGCCCTACTGTAATTATTGAAATGCACGTGGCCTGAAAAAGCCGCACTTTCAACACTTTTGTAGTGTGTGAATAATATTTTACTGTCTACAGCGTAAATTCAACGAGTGTAAGGTTAACTTCAGTCAAAGTGTGTGTGTTGGTGTGTGTGTGTATGTGTGTGTGTATTGCTGCATCTGTACGAATACGAACGACGACGTATGTTCCCATTTTGTTTTTTTCATTAAAGTTAAAATTTGCTAAATTTTCCACTGATCCATCCAAACAATATTAACTCGAAATGCCACACACTCGTAAGAACATAAAAACAATGTCGTCTCACAAAATACGTTAAACTAAAGCCCTCATCCCCTGTTTCCTATTTTCTCTCGAAATAAAATTAACAGAACCCAACAGAGTTAACTTTGCAACTACACAAATAAAACAGGTTGGAATGTCAACCTGGCTATAATTTCCTGCATAAATGACTACACGCTAGTTAGCCCCGCCAGTCTTTCACTGAATGCCATGACAGGAAGCACGAGGAAAGAGGAAATGCAAGTGTGCATTGGACTCAAAAGACAGTTAAAGAAACTCGTAAAAAAACTTCACAATTTACACCAAATCCGGCTTATCACCAAAAGATTAGAGAAACCATTACATATATACCAAGTAGAAAGTAATAAAACCGACGTTAGAAGAAAAAAAAATGTTACATTGGTTTTAATTCACAGTGAGAGTATTAAAATCAAGTTGCGTAAAAATTATTTATGTAGCGTTTACATCGTTGATAGTTAACACAGAAAATTTAAGAAAACCATTATTGGAAAGCATGTCAATTAATTTTCATACACTCTGCTACCTGCCTGCCGCATAGCAATATCTAGATTGTCAAAGAAGTCAAAGATATGCATGTTATGAATTACGTTATACTAAAGTTATTACTATACAACAAGACAAGTTTAGGGTAAGGTAAACAATGACGTGTGCTTGCGTCCCTCGCCTTCAGACCATTTGCCTGGCCGCGCACCTCTCCATGCATTGCCGCCACATGCATCAGTAATCTACAGTGTTTTGCTTCGAAGTGCCACGAGTGCAATAGTGCTGCGAGTGTAGGGGATGCAGTACAGTGCAAACATAGTGCAACAGAGTGCAACCTAGTGAGATGTAGTGTAACGTGCAGAAAAAGGGCTCAATGGCTCACATAGTTTGATCTCTTAATAAGGGGGCTGGAATTACACCCCTACTAATTTATATTGAATGTTACTTTGTTGTTTTAATGTTTCTTTGCAAGGGCAGTGTTCGGTCATACACGTGTTTCATCCACATCTTATTCATGCAAGTTGTAAAAGGACATGTTTGTGTTATAAATTAGTGCATAGTATTTTATGGTAACATTGTTTTTGCATGTATTTGTGGTTTTAAGATTTTTGATGCAAGCGTGTCAGGAAGTAGTTCATGTGTGCTGTGCAAACCTGCCAGGCCGGTTTCGCGCTCCATGAAATGAGTCATTAGCATCTTGGACTCGAGAGGGCGGCGTTTGTGACTGGTCATTTAGTTTTCAATAGTTTAATTTATTTTTACCGGAATCGTTTTTACTTCTTCAGCTACCGGAGACGCCGGCCCTCCTTCCCTAGTATTAAAATCGATTAGAGAAGTGTAACTGTTAATTTAATTCATTGTGAGGTTTCCGTGCCTTTTTGTCAGGAAAGTCTCGCCGGCGGACAAAGGTCGACACTGCATGTAAAGTGTTCTCTAAGAGTAACGTGTAGCATTTATGGCAAGTAAAACTATTGTGTTAAGAAATACCGCGTGTTTTCCATTCACCAAGCCTTCGGGCACGTCGCGGAACAGGGCCCATGAAAGTCTGCCAAAAGCACCTTGCCTTGGATTAGTGTTATTGTGCACGCATTGATTTCAGTTACCTTATAAGTATGTAATTCAGCATCAGGCATGTGTGTCAGCATTTAATAGGCCCACCGTTTAATAAACAAAACAGTTATTAACATAAGGGGTAGTTAAGTGAGTAGGGGGAAAATTACGTCCGGGCTTTATAGCCCGTAGCAACCTGAGGACACCAAGAGTATCCAGCTTCATGAGTATCAGCGGTGCCTCCGGCGATGCCTAGTCGGGTAATTCTCTCATCACCAGACATTCCTTAACCTCACCGTCACTCAAAACCTTTTCCACACTTAATCACTCAACCACACGGCGTTAACAACATTTATAAAATTGACCAAGTAAGTACATTTTTGCATATAAGTTAAAACATAAAAATACAAACAAGGAACTGTAATAATTATTCTTTGTAACGGTCAGCTGGTCAATTACTACTTAGTATCAAAATATTTAGTCAAAGAATGAAAAGAATGGGAATGTAAATAATTTTTTATCTCATGTTTAAATGATTTTGTGTCATCGAAATGAAGATACTTAAACTAATCCAGAAGGGACTCAAATATCTTTATAGCAGAGATATGAACAACCTTTCTGTTAGAGGGACAGAGAGGCTGTGGGGAAAGTTTATGGAGTATATAGTTTTATAATTATGGGCATTAATACTTAATTTAAATCTTGACGCATGCCCGCGTCTGTACCCTCGCTACCGTTTGGCCAGTCGCACACTCAGAATCTCCGCAGCAGGCACCAGCACTCTACGACCATTTTGTCTCGCAGAGTAACCCGTGTAGTTAGTGCAGTTGGTGTATTGAGTGAAGTGAATCACAACAATGTGTAGGCGAGTGTAAGGCAGTGCTCCCAAAATGGCCTAACAGCTAAGGCATAGACCCATTATATATGGGCACTGTAAAAGACGCCCCTGCAGTTTTATTGCAAGTTTTTATTGTGTTTTGTTTAGTTTTCATGCAAAGTGTAGTGTATCATTTAATTTGTTTACCCCTATTTAATACCACTAAAAACTGCAAGGGTTTTGGTTTGTATTGTTCCACGTTGCAAAGTATTTTTATAGCATGTTTATTGTTGTAAGGGTCTAATGTTTTAAAGTTTATTGAGCAAGTGTTAACATAAAATAGTTCTCCGCGCGCCGTGTCTTGCCAACTCGGTGGCGCACAGCCCGCAGAGGAATCAGTTGCTAACGAGAACTTACACGGGCCTTATGCTGGAGTTTTCAGTCGTATGCGAGTAGCTAGTCGAGTGGTGTTTTGCCAAACGGTACACTGTTTTGGTATGCTGGAACTATTCGGGTCTGTTCCCGCGCGACTCGAGCGCTCGGCATGAAAGCCGAGTGGTTGGTACCGAGTGACTTGGCTATCTCGCATGCCACTGCACGCTGGAAATAGTACTGCAGGGTTGTTCGGCAGCTCATTCAGCTTCAAATACAAACACAATCTGTTAGACTGCAACGAACAATCGCTAAACATATTTTTATTGATACGATAGCATTGTTATTTATCAAGCGCATAATGAATTTCTTTGTCGTTCATTTTATAATATTTACTAACTATAAAATGTTAAGTAGAAGAAGATAAAGAATTAGGATAACTTAAACATATATGAATTGATAAATTGACACGACTCTAAAAGTCAGTAGCTTACAGTATTTAGTCCAAAGTATTTTAAAATTTTATCTCATACTCTCACCTTCATTGTAATGTTTTGGTTATATCAGTTAGCTTACGTACCATTTTATTCAATGTAAATGTGTTGCACTTTATTTTCTTTTGTGTTTTTCATTTACATTTAATTGCTCATTCCATTTTTTCTGATTAGACACATTTATTGCCACTTTACTTAGTTCTTGATATTTTTTTGTAATAACAAAATGTCCATGCTTGTTAATGTATGAAATGTTGCTCTACTGCAGTCTTAATATATAATCCCTTAAGTTTTTTTCCAGAATATTGTTCAATTAATTTATCTCGTTTCACATATTTTTTCCCCTTTGATAATTGAAGAAATGATTATTATTGTTCAAACTTGTGTACTGATGTCTTCAATTTGATTCAGTGCTAGTGAAAATTTTTTGGCATTAATAGTGCATTTAATCGAAACCATATTTAAAACCATATTTAGATACTACCACATTTGGATACGCATTGTGTATAACGTGTTTTAACCATTAGTCACTGTTAATTCAAACTTGTTGACACAATAATTGTTCATATGCATACGTTACACATACATAAAGTTTTCCGCTAAAATTGTTTAACCTTAGATAAGTTACCATGGCTGCACTAGAAATCACTATAAGCATAGTAATTATGACGGTGCTGAATGCCACTAATTTATAAGTTCGTTGTATGTCTTACTTCAGTAGTTCTTTCCAAACAATGGTGGGTATCTAAAAACAGGGATAAATATTACAAAAATAATGTCACATATCGATAATAGCAAATGTATCGTAATCACTTTGAAGTTCAAAAAAACATGGAACTTCAACTTGCTCTTAAATCACTCATCAAGAGGCAGAATGAATTTGCCCTACTTTTTTACTAGGTCTACGAATTTGGAATCAATGTCCTCGCATTTTACAATTATTTATTATATTACTAGAAAATTACTGTTTATGAAATTTTGTGTTAGGTGCTGGCTAATAATAACTGTTAAAAGAATGATTGCTGCTTATTTGAAATTAGACAAGCTGGTTTTCATATAGAATACAATTATTGATGTAAATTATTTAAATATTGCTTAAGGTCACTCTGGACTCATATTTTATTATTTATAATTGGACAGCATATATGATTTTCCACAGCAAGAGTATTGTTATACACATTGCGTGTGGAAGTATTTGTCGCATTGCAAGTTCTAATATTAAAATATTTTAGAAGCAATCAGTTTCTCGCACAAACGAAACTATTTCACGTCATACGCTGTCATCTGGTATTTGCAATTGACAAAAGCCGAATTTTCAACTTCAGAAGACTGTGCACGAGCGTAACATTGTAATCAACATATTACAATTAGCTTAAGAATAACTCTAAATGTAATAAATAACCATAAGAACAAAGATCAAAGAAATTACACGATGTTTATAGCGAATAACTTTCAGCAGTCTCTATAAGGATAGTTTGGTTTCCTATTTTATATCTCGTTTATGATTACATATTGATCGTAAATAACACCAAGAAAAGTTTTTCGTTATTATTTTTACTATATAACTGAACTAATAAAGATGTATAAATTTTTTAAAAAAGTTTTGTACCTAGAGCAGATTCGAAACATCGAACCTTGAATTTATAAGCCGCAGCAATAACCCCCTTCATTTGACGTTGTGATATGTGATGTTAATGATGCTCTAGTAAGACCGACTTGGTGACAAATTCCCAGTGTGACAAGCGAACAGAAAATCTGCCGTTTCGGACGCACTGGGGCGCGAACCACGACCCCCAAACCCTACCCCTGAGCTACGAGGGCAGGGCGGAAAGTTCTGTACCCACGTACTCCACATAATGAGATCCGATTTTGTACAGTTTCTTTCCAGTAACATTGTAAAGTACTTTTAGTGCATATTAACATGTTTTATTACCAAAACATGATTTTGATATGAAGGTTCTGTTGTACGACGTACATTTTGTTCCGTTTCTCGCCTTAAAGTCGTTAGAATCGTGCATTAAAGCAGCAAAGTGGAGCCCCTACAACACGGACGATTGCCACGATGGAACCGACAACGCTGGCCCAAATAGAATGGTCAACTCGTATGCCAGAGGTTTCAATCTCGCAAACATGAAGCCGTATGCCGGTTCACTATTTCACTCGGCTCGGATGGTCTGCGGAAGCCGAACGTATTCGACCATAAGGTCCCAGGGGTCGGTTCGCATCTAAATGCCACTACTGCCCTTCTTCCACCGAGATGGGTTGCAGTGCGTGTGCGTCCAAGGTCGAGAAGCGAAGGAGCAATACGGATGACACTAACACGCACGCCTAGTGTCTCATCGCTCTTACGCGCAAGGCATGCAGTGTTTCCGGCGCAACGCTGTACTGTGTAAATTAGACCTGTAACTATCGGGTTTTATTACACGCGATGAAAGACCACAGATTAAACTACGCCCGTATATTCGTACTTTTCTCTTGCCGCTTAAGGAAACTGCACAGGCAAGCATTAAAAATGTGATATTTGACCATCTTCACGATTTTTTTTCTCCAAGAATATATTAAATTCGACAAAAGTAAAATAATAGGGATATAGATAATTGTTTTTTTTTTTTTATATTTTCTGACGAAAATTCGAATTTGCAGTATACTTATTTACCGAGATACACGTATTTGCGCAAACAACTATTTCACAAAAAACGTGCAGGTCCATATAACTTTTAATGCCTACCGACAACAGCAAACCTATGCATGTACACGCTACATGTTGTAAATTGTCGTACCTTGTAATAAACCTCATTTTGATGGATGTGTGGGATAGGCACTTCTTCCACCAAGCCCTTCGACTGTAAATAGGCTGCTCGAATAAATAAACCTGCCAGATTCACATGTAGGCCTAATTTGCAGGGAATTGTCGTTAGAACAGCAACTGTCGCAAGAAAATCCATGCGCACAGTCAACATTTCTATGATAGCACTACTGAAAATGTACGTTACGTGTGTAAAATTGAATCCAGAATGCATATATTTGTTGTAAAGAACATATAGGGTATAGAGTGTTTGTGGTAGTGACACACTTTCCAGCGAGGATGTATACTCTACCTGCCTTGTTCGGCTCACAGACTAGAGTATATGTGGTCCTACTGCAGATGTAAATCATTTTTTCACGGCACGATATTGGCGTGACGTTACATACGAAAACATACTATTTTATATCAAGAAAATTCATGGTAATACCAATTTCCACTTTGCCATAGATATGTGAGAGGATGCTTCGGTCAGCCGAATATAGGCCAAAAAGCTTATACAGTTTATTTATTTTTTTTTTTTTTCGTTTCCGTGACTATTTGTACACACTCCCTTTACTTGGTTCCGCTAGGCAGCGGGAGTATATGATTGAGTGAAGATATTTGGGAGGCTCTTCACATCGAGGCCTCAAGAACCGGGGAGGGTGAAGCGAGGTGAGTGTGGAACATCGCCGGAATGTAAGGGCTGGGGGATGCGGGAGATCTCCGAGAAAACTCCGCCTACCAGCGGCACGATTGTCACACGCGAAGACTCGCGGATTGACCCCGCCGGGAATGGAACCCGGTCCGCCAAGGTGGGAGGCGAGCAGTCTAACCACTACACCGGCGCGGTGGTGTGTGAGACTGGAGGGGGCTAGGCGAAGGGACCCGTCTACACGGAATGAATCAAGCCTCGCGGAAATGACGAGGCTAGACAGGAGGGGTCGAGCCACTCAACCCCTCACAGCCCTGCAATTACCAGCCACCTGCTCCGGAGCTGTAATTAACGACCGCACATGTCCTGGCGCTCCATCCTTATACTTATTGTAGCCAAGTTATGGGTTCTAGCAGCAACCACAAGGCGTTCACCTTCCTCCATCGTTATGTATCTTCTAACAAAGACAACAGCGGAAGGTTTATTATTAATAACAAGAAGGTTGTCACGCTTATAAACATTCACATCGAAACACTTAGGAGCCAAAATGTCACTTCAATTTAAGGTAAGAGGGGTTTTAATACAACTGTAATCTCAATATTTATCTTGCTTCAATATTAATACTTCTAGCAATACGGTACCAGTAAGCAGAGGTGATTGTTCTAAGTAAAAGCTTAATTTCAATTCCACCAGCGTTGCACACTCATCAACTTCATAAAGTTTAGATGTAACATAAACATTATTTTCCATTTTGACATGAGGATTAGTAACTTTCTGAAATTTTGGTCTTCTAATCCTTCCATTAATTATATGTTTAGGCGTTAACTTTCGAGTGCAGTCGAATATATACACTGTGTTTGCTGCTTAGACTTCGTCTACAGTCGACGTGGCGCACATAAAATGCATAGCATAAAGAAGTAAAAACCTGTATTTGAGATGGTAACTTCCGCATCTAGTATTTGGCGTGGCTTACTTGACGTTATTTGCGTGACTTGGCGTTAAAGATGGTCATCTCTGAGTACCTTACGCCAAGTTTTTAAAGTCGACGAATGAGAATGCGAAACATCATAAAAACTGCTGTAGCCAACTTACGCATTCAAAAATTCTTGTGCGGGAAAAAGTATTTCCTGTTCGTTTGCTCTTTCTAATTGTTTAGAAAAGGGTCTTTTTATTTCACGTTAACGCCGATTGTAGACAGAAGGTTTCGCTTGTTATGCTTTGTTTTAAGTAATGTTATTTAAGCCATATCGATCGTGGACGGGGCTTAACATGGCAATATTATTTAAAAAGTTTGTTAAAAGGTAAAAAAATTCTTTAAATAAATAAGTAACTAGGGCCTCAAAAGTGCTCACCTTACCGTGGACAGTCTATATTTCTCTGCACGCATACCTTTCATCCACTACCGAACAACCTCGTGTCTTATTTACGGACACTCGAAAAGCTAACCATAAGTTACATCGAAATCATTGGTGGGTTGTGATGTAAAAGGGCATATCGCTTTAAAGGCTAATGATTTTAGACGAGAGAATTTTTGTTCTCCAATCGGAAATGCGTGCCAGGTTTTCATAAATATAATTCACCATTGTGACAGGTTTGCAGCTCAGACACATTTAATAAAGAAATGGCCATGAACATGAAAATTTTACTTCCTAATGAAAAACAACAGATGAGGCTTCGTTCAACCCAACTCCACGTAGGCCTATGTATTAAATTCATCTGGCAGTGATTTATGTGTCGGTAGAAATTTTGAAACTTGGAGCTCATAAACTGGAATCACCTCAAAATACTGTTTGAAAAAAAGCTTTTATGTAGAATATGTCTAACCTAGTTGGTAAGTTTAATCGACGCAAAGTCCTTTGAATGGGGAATAATAGAAGTCTGTCAAATTTCCTCAAAAGGCAGCGGTTATCGATGTACCACGTCCCTCCATCTTGAGCCAGAATTGCCAAGGGTATACGACAACATGTTTCATAGCGAATTAACAAAGACTCATTAGTTACAGGACGGCAAGTATCTTTGCCGGCAGCAGTGTCCACAGCGAACTCGGTGATGGATTTGTTAAAACTGACATTTCTACAGGACGCAGGACGCGAATGCGTTTCTCAAATCTCCTTGCACAAGTTCACAAGTCACAACGTCAAATTTTCCCGTCAAACTGCTTCCAATAAGTTTGGTCGAATGAAGTTGGACAGTTGTGAAGTCATTGAGACGTCGTAAACATGCCAATAGTTGCCCGAAAAAATTGGATGACTTCCGTTTCCTTCAAACATGGGAAAATTGAAGAACCGGTTCTAAAATTTATTTGATGTTTTAACGGTCTCAGCCAATCGGAATACGGCACGATAAAAATGACCGTCAAGGAACTTGAAATAACGAACAATTGCTGGAAACGAAGTAAGTTATGAAGATAATTAATCAATGCAGGAGCTGTCTGGGCATGGATGTTATTTTATGAGAATATTACACATAATATTATGGACTCATAGGCATTAAATTTCATTGTGCAGGAAACATATCTTAGAAATAAAACTTTAACATAGCAAAGAAACGAAAATAAATTTCAATATTACGTACATTTCATCCTGTAATGGATCGCATGGAAAAACCAAAGTAATACCTCGCTATGAAAATAAATTTTAAATAATATCTCAAATTAGATTATCCCAATAAAAAAATTGTCAGTGTGAAACATTTTATAACACATTCAAGATTATATGATAAAATTTGTTGGAAGGAAAAATTTGATGGCCGTATTCTGTCCGCAAATCTTACTGCCAAATATAGTTGAAGGCGAAAATTTGACCTTTCTCCGCCTCTCCTATTTGTTATAAAATATATTTTGGAGTTGTGGACGCCCCAGTTGTTATATCGGGAGACTAGACGAATAAACGGATGTCTTATAAACTTAACTTTCCTGAAAGTACTTGTATCCGCAGATTTTACGGATTTGAGTGTGAAACTTCCTGGCCCGAAGCCGTCTTAACGACATCTGCGATGGAAGTCAGCAACATACTTCCAAGTGACAACAGGGATGAAAACACGTTAAAGGCTGTTCGCGATAAAGTGAGCTCTTTAGAATCGAACCTTAGAAAATAAAGTCACTGCCCCTGCATGCATATATTTTAATGGGCGCACTGAGTGACATGCGCCAAGTAAAGTTGGTAACGATGGAGGGAAAGTAGTTCCACATATTAACGTCGAATAAAGAATGTTAGGTAACTATTAGTGATAACTTAAATTATTTCTTTCGCTTTCTGTTCATTTTTAATGTATCGAAGTGTAAAGATAACCATATATGTAAAATATTTTCTCTTTTAATAATCTCACACTTTCACTTGACCGACATAGGAATAAAGTAACGACGCCCATGGTAAAGTTAATTTCACATAAGGCGGAAGAGTACACAACGTGCATACAAGTAGATAGTAAGTAGGGCTTTCAAACGTGCTCATTTTCCGTGAACAGCCTATACAAAAAAGAACTTCTCACTTCACAGTAATAAAATATTAGGATAGTAATTCATTTACGTCTTAAAAAAGCTAAAAATTTATGTACCCGAACGAGGCTTAACTATTTTCGACCCCCCACCCCCTTTTTAAACATCTTACGCATAAAAGACACACGAGAACAGGGCCTCGGTGGCTGGGCGATTAGCCCGCTCGCCTCCCACCAAGGCGAACCTGGTTCAGTCCCCGGCCGGGTCACCGGATGGTGACCAAATGGGAATCGATGCCGTTGGTCGGCAAGTTTTCTCGGGGATCTCCCGTATCCTACGCCCCTGAATTACGGCGCTGCTCCATACTCACCTCAATCACCCTCATCGGCTCTCAATGCCTCGTTATTAAGAGCCGGCCAAATCTCTTCACTCACTCACACGAGAACCTCTGTGAGCGAGTCGTTAAGCCAGCTGCCGACGGTTGGGTCCCGGGTTTGAATTCCTGGTGGGCGAGAAACGAAAGTTACGTCGTTCCCCAACCACACCTTCGGCATAAAGCGACACGCACAAACATTCACAAGTCCTTCAGCAACACGAGCTGCGGTTGTTTAAACATGCGACCAGTTGCATCCTTCTAGCCTTGAACCGAGAATGCAAAAATTGCGCGCTGTTCACAGCTGCAGTTGTAACGAAATGCGTCGTTCCTTGATCTCGAATCACGTGAACCGTGGCCAAGCAGGTTATAATCCTTTCACGGTTACTTGGCACTTTTCTGAAGCCCTGCTAAAGTTCTACTTCCAGGATATTCCTCCACTTCGTGCAAACTATGCTTAACTAAGACTAGAAAATTACACCAAGGGACAACGCACGATACTTGTGAGCGCTCTGTTGTATAGGCTGTTCACGGTCAAATGAGCAGTTGTGAAAGTCCTGCTTAAGATCTGTTTGTATGCACGTTGTGTATTCTTCGGGCCTTACGTAAAATAAACATTGCCATGGGCCTCGTCACTTCATTCATTCGTCGGTCAAGTGAAAATTTGGAATTATTACAAAAAGAAAATGTTTTTTTGCAAATCTGCTCATTTTTACACTTCGGTGTATTAAAAAAAAAAAACAGAAAGTTGAAGAAATAATTTAAGTTTTCACAAATGGTAACCTGACACTTTTTATTCGAAGTTAAGATATGGAACTACTTTCCATTCATCGTTACCAACTTTACTAGGTGCATCACTCAGTTTGCCCGTTAAACTATATGCAGGTAGGTAAGGTGACTTTTATCAAAGATTGATTTCAGAAGTGCTCATTTTATCGTGAACAGCCTTTACAGGCCAATTCTGTTCAGTCCCTATAAGCCAAGATATTGTGGCCTTTGTGTTTCTTCGACAGTATTATTTAAGGGTTCCACACGCCTTGATTTTGAACTGCGTCGCAGTGTATTAGATATCCTGTTTTATCGACAAAACTATTAAACGTGCCTCAGGTATGTTTAGCTACTAACATACATCATACCACAGTTGATGAAGGAATGGTACTTTGAAGATTCTACGCATGCTGTAAATATAATTTTCAAGCCCTCCAATGTATTTAAAAACAGCTATTTGAGACTGCCGTATATTAAAACATACTATCCGGACACGAGCCAAGCTACGAAAGAGAATTTTCATGAATAAAATTATAGGGTCACCAATGAAAGTCTCATAAGTGCACGCAGCACTACGAGAACACTTGCACGCCAGTTTAGAGCCCTGCGCGTAGAGGCGATGGCGCTCTGATGGCGCCTGCCACTGTGGCCCTTATAGCTCCCGCGCTTCACGGCCAAACAAAGGAAAAAACCGACGCAGGCAGACGGCAGTCTTAAGGAGACAGAAATAACGAATTGTAATTCGTATATTTGATTTTTGTGTGTTGTGAAACTCGTTATTTCTTAGGGACACTATAAAATAAAATGAAATAGCAGAAAAAACTTATTTAAAATATAACTAAACACCGCTTATGACAAAAAAAATAGTAGTTTATAAATTTTTGGTTTGTAGAATATATTCGAGGCAATTTCTATCTGTACGATATCATAACCAACTTACACATTTGCACAATTTTTTTCGTGATTGTATGCAGTGAGATTAGAAGCAAAAGTTTGTAAAAATTTTTTGTTATCAGAAGTTTAATGGTTTGATGGAATTTTTGATATTAAAGTTGTAGATTTAAGAACATTTACTATTTGAAAAATTTACAACCTAATTGCGTTTTTATGAGTCTAAAGACAAAGACATATATATGACACGAATTTTTTTCAGTAATATATGTACATTTGATTTAATTACTGTCACCGAAAAACTTATTTAAAATCGCAAAAGATGAGTAGCAATCCGGTGATTGTGACATGAAATGCATAAAGTTGGCGGTCCATGATCAAGATCTCATCTTGACCATGGCTTCTGGCCGGTGATCCTGGATCATGTGTGAAATGATCTCAGAGCAATTCCTGAACTTGGTGTTCGCAGTTTGGCGTGAACGCCTCACCCCCTTCATGACGTTGCCAGAGTCCTGGCAGTTGTGACGCAGTGTGTGGTGCTTCCCGCCACGTGACAGGCTGGGCGTCGCTCGCGCCTTCCTCGTAGGGACCCCGTTGCGATATCCAATTATATCGATATTTTTTTCTTTCCATATTAATACTGAATTAAAGTATCGATATTCCGATATTACAGGAACAAAACATCGATATGCCAAAATATCGAATTATGTTTCCAAATTTCCATTAATACACAAATGTAGGCTCACTTAGGGATGTTTCAATATAGTAAAGTATCAGCATTCAATAAGATATTAAAATAAACAAATAAAAATATAATAATGATGTAAAATATCGATACAAACAAACATAAAAAAAATTTAATTTGTGTGAAAATGTACTAATAAATATCAAGGTATGCACTGTTAATTACAATAAAAATTATAATTTTTTGTTCAACAGAAGTCATTATAATATGTCATATCATAATAATTTATTACAAAGCACATTAAGAAAGTCAATTGAAAGTTGTCATCACATATGCTCGACTAACAATAATTATTAAAAAAACGTACACTGTTCTTATTCAATTTTTACGCATAAACATTCAAAACTGATCCAAATGATGTGGAAAAAAATCCTTTCAATATTGAGAATATCGGAAGAAATATACTGATTACAATATAAACATCGAAAAGAATTTCGATACCAAAATATCGGATATGGAAAGAAAAGTACCGATATTTATTTGTGTCAGTAATATCGCAACATGCCTACTTGTAGTTCCCCGCGGCAGGCAAGGAACTGCAAGAGAACACGAGCTCACGACGGCGCGGTAATTACGGCTATTAAACTGTCGGACCTGACTGGCGGCGAGTTGGTATTCCTGCCAGTTCGGACACGCAGAGGCGCCCGGCTGACTGCTCGCCCCAGGTCCTATCCCAAACTACGGCTGTCTCTTACAATCTCATTAAAAAAAACGGGATTGTTTTTTCATCTGCTTCTCTAAACCGGCCCATGCATTTCCACTTCGTTACAAGCCGTCGTTGTGAAATTCCCCCAGACAGTGTTACCAGATCTTAGCACGTCAGGAGGGGTTTGGTTACTTTCAGTCGGCTTTCATGGGATGTTTTTAGTTTTACATCGTTAGGTAAAGGCTGTTTACGATAAAGTGAGCACTTTTGAAATCACTCTTAGGAAAAAGTCATTGCCCTTACCTGCATATATTTTAACGGTCGCGCTGAGTGAAATGCGTCCAATAAAGTTGGTAACGATGGATGGGAAGTAGTTCCGTATCTAATAGTAGAATATAAAGTGTTAAGTTACCATATGTGATAACTTAAATTATTTATTTCGCTTTTTTTTATGAATTGAAAAGTAAAAATTAGCAGATTTATGAAATACTAACTTTTCTAATAATTACATGGTTTCACTTTACCGACGCATTAATAAAGTTATGAGGCACATGACAATGTAAATCTTACATAAGGCGGAAGAATACACAACGTACAATCAAGTAGAGCTTATGCAGGGCTTTCAAAAGTGCTCGTTTTAACGTGAATATCGTATAGTATCTTAGTGTTGCGCTTATCGCTCCTATTTTGTATGCCTGTCAGAGGCTGGAACATTTTTTTTATGCACTGCGTTGTATATTCTTCAATTTCGTTAACTATTACGCTGTTTACTTCTTCAGTATCTCGGATAGGTGCCCTTGATAGTGAATCTTGCGTATTAAACTGCTTTCCTGAAATATACTGAATAATGTAGGAATATCTCCTTCGTCTCATCCTTTACCTTCGCAATATAAGGAGTAATGCTACAACATTTTTCTTTGCCATCACATATACGAAAGGCTGATGATTTGTTATTAAATGTATGCCCTTTCCCAGAATATACTTGTAAAATCTGTCACGTGCCTATGTCAGTGCCAGAGCTTCTTTTCCACTTTGTGAAAAATTCATTTTTGCTTCAGATAATGTTCTCTATACTAGAAGAAAGTATAAGGAAGAATAAAAAAGACTGAGAAAGTAATTTGGTTTAGAAAATAATGTGAATAGTGTTGTAGAGAGGATAAGCAAACTTGGGTAGCAATATGTAATAAGCAGCTAGCTGGCAGTGTACGGTATTACGAACCATATGCAAAACAGGACGTGAAGCACACTAAAATTAAACATAGAATATCCTTTAATGGCAACAAACTACTGCCTAACACTACTAGATTAGTAACATGACACTTGTGGAGCATTTACTTCTGATAAACTCAAAACAGTGCAGTGCATAAAGAGAACAGCAAAACTCTGAGTAAAAACCAATATAAATAATGACAGCGTGTCTCCAAACTCCAGAAAATTATGAGTATACTCTAGCCTATTACAACAGTTAAAATATGGCTTTAACTCAACTTAAAAGTCTTTACGCGTGTAATTTAAAATTTACTGTTACTTGCAAGATGTTTCTCTCACTTAACTAGCCATTCCTCTACCACTTCTTTATGCCACTGTTTGAAATGGCCGGTAGAGACTATCATAGCTGCATCAAAGGGATGTGCAGGCAAAATGATCAGAAGTTTCCTCTAGGGGGTACAAATAAATTTTAGTGAAGATTTTTAAAGCTTAGAAGGCAGGTAGGCGTTGTCTTATTCACAGAAAAATCATAAGAGATGAAACAAGAAACATGTGAAACAGCACCTAGTATGTTAAAATACACGAGTGACATACTCGGTGTTACAATTTAAAGTCTCGTAAAATGAAGGTAGCTTGCGATAAACTGCATTACGGAAATACGATTCGGAGCATCAACTTCGGATGTAATTACTCCAATGTTTTTGATTGCTAGGGTTCACAAACCTGAAATATTTACACGGCCATCATTTTGATAATATGTGCCTCAGCCACTAAAATCACAAGGTTAGGTGACCTGCCATAAAGCTACTTGTGTGAAAAATATGGTGGAAATCGGTTGATTGGTCTCCAAGGTATGAAGTAAAAAACCTTATTTTTTAAGTGGGTCTTTCTTATAAAATTGCTTAACAAGAGGCTCTGGACACGATGTTTCTAATAGATACTATTAGTATAAAAAGTTTGACTGAAATTGTTAAACTGTTAAATAGATATGCCAAACATATCAAAATATTTATATTGCCGCCATTATGAAAATTGTTTGACCCTTTAAAATGATGTACCATTATATAGCCTTCTGTAGGTGTGCAAAATTTTGTGGAAATTAGTTCACTCTAAATCGGAATTAGTTATATTTTACTGATTGTCAGTTGAAACTGCTCCATCCGGAACCAGTAAAAATAAAACTATTTATCTCTTCAGTTAAATGAAATCCACTAATGCAATCTATAGAGAATATGTTATTTATTGTCGATTATTAAAAATCACAAGGATTAAAAACGTGCATTACGGTTTGAAATGAATTAAGTAAAATTATTTTGTCGCGAAACAAAGTTATTACATGTACAAAGAAATTTTGGAAGTGTTTGGAATCGAACCGCCACCCCAAAACGCAACACATTCTCTTGTTTCTTTTGGCTGACGTTCTGCCGACATTGCTACTTTGCCACTGAGATAAGCGGTCTCGCATTTGCGTAGTAACATAAACTTACAATGGCGAACGGCTGTAAGTTTCGTAATGTGAAAGTACTTCATGTTGTCGAAATATACACATATTATACGTACGTAGGTACGTGTCTTTGTAAGGCTAGTAAGTCATTCTAAGTTAAGTATAGTTCAGATTGTGTGCTTTAAAAGAGAAATATAGTGATTTTAACGGTGTTGTTGATGTTTTCTATGTATCTGCCATTTTACTATGCAACGAGAATTTACAGAATGAAACTGTTATTTTGAATAGACAGATTGACTAGTAATAACTGTGCTAATAAGACAGTGGAACTTTGCAAAAACATGTACTTGCGCAGAAAATCGATATATTTAGATAACAAGAAATACTTTCACATCACGAAACTTACAGCAATATTTTGACATTACATTTTGTGCTTCAGTACCCATAATACGAGCACACATTTGGCAGTGGTAAAGTAGGGCAGTGGATATGGCTGATTATGAAAGCTTCAGCATGCTTTGCTCTATGGGCGCAGGTTCGAGCCCAACTATTTCCAGAAACGTTATTGCGTAGACATATTTGTGTTCTGCGGCAAAATAAATCGTACCTAACTTACATCACATAGGAATGCTCTGTGCTTATTTATTAACCAAATATAAATAACTAGTTTTCTACTGCTTGAATTAGTAGATTTCTTTTAACTGATGAATTAGTGATATTTTTTCTACAGATTCCGGATGGAGCAGTTTCAATTGATAATCAGTAAAAAAATAACTTATTCCGATTTAGAGTGTTAAATAATTCCGGAAATATGGCCAAATGTTCAATTTACTCTCTTGGCACTACTTCGCAAAAAAAATCCGGGAAAAGAAGATCTCTGTAGGTATACGTAAATTATGGTTCTAACGATTACTGATAACGTACAAAATTTTGTGGGATTTTGTTGAAACCTTTCATAGATGTAACAAATTAATCTCACCATCATCACGGAATATAGAGTAGCAGAATTTCTGCTTGCTCTCTGAACTACGACCTCACACCCCACCAATAGCTGGGTTTCTGCCAATCAGCGCCTAGCAGTACACCTGCCGAAATATTGCGGAGCCAATAAGGAACAGCACATGGCCCTGCATCCCCCCGTCAGACAAGCTTTACGCCTAATGACGACCCGTAGAAAACCGCAATGTTGAACGCTTGCTTAAAAGTCGCCGATATGTGATGTTACATCTACGTTCTAGTCTATTCTACGATACCGTGTGTTACAGACTGTTCACGATAAAGTGAGTACTCTTGAAATAAACCATAGAAAAAAGTCAATACCTCTGCCTACATATATTTTAACGGTTGCAGTGAGTGACATGCACATAGCAAAGTTCCTTTTTTACGTCTTTCATTTCGTTGATGTCATGTAATCTTCACAGTGCTCTGTTTGAAGGTGTAAACTGCATATCATATGTGTGCACTGATATGCACTATTCGTTTTAACAATCGTACTGATGAATGGAAAGTAGTTCCACAACTAAACGACGTGCCTATAGCTCAGGGGTAGGGTGGCCAACTTGTAAACGAGAAGCCGTGGGTTCGCGCCTCAGCCACCCCGCGTTAGATTACAAGTGCGCTTGTCGCATTGCTAATTTATCAGCAAGTCGGTCTCACTTGAGCTTCGTCGGAGTACTTTTTTAAATTCTTTAAATTACGTAAATTGCGCAATATAAAACTAAACTATCGTAAATATTCTCGCAATTATTTGGCTAAATTCAATAACAATATTTAATTCGCTGCTACTTTTTGGCCGTTACTTATTCAATAAGTGGAATTTTTCCACGTCATTAATTCAATCAGTGAGATTTTTTCACTGAAACAATCAATGATTTTCCATTGATTCCAAGTGGAGCCATTTTAACTAGTTCGAGTAGTTGAATTTCACAACGAATCAGTGGTTTTTCAATAATTCGAATTTAGTGTGTGTCCCTGTATCAGTTTTAAAATGGACACATTCTCCTCCAACTTTTATCTTTGTTCTCCAAGGTGGACTTATTCCAATAGTACTGTTAATAATAGACAGAAACCAATCAGTACCAGACTGATTATCACCCTGAATTAATGCATTTCGTTTAAAACTTTTTTAAATTCGCATACCTATGAAAAGTTTTTTTTTTTTTTTTTTTTTTTTTGTTTGCATCTTTCTTTAAGGGCTGAATATCTCTCTAAGTGTCCTCTCACGAATGCGCCTCCACGCCTATGACATTATTTTACAGTAACAGTTCATTTATAAAAATCATCTTCCCATTTCATGTTTGGTGTTTCAGTTTTGTATGTTTTCCTCTGTTATTACCTGGCAATTGAATTTTTACACAGGTGATTGTTGTTTCTTAACTGCTTCTGTCTGGTTTTATTTATAGTTATTTCAGAAGTCAAGTTCGCATCCATCTGCAATGACTCGGATAACTTTTTGTCTAAAGGTCTTACTGCTAATCTATCTCGTACTAATTCATATTCCATTGATTTATATTCACATTTTACTGCAAGGGAGCGTATGTCGGAAAAAATGATTCGACGTGCTCATCTGTCATTTGAGAACGAAGATCAAACTTATCCCTCTCGTAAATTACATTTCTGTTTGGGATAAAGTGAGATTCAAAATATTTTGATACAACCTGTTTGAATTCGCATCGCTATCGGATAGCTTAATATAATGTATGATTTCTTCTGCTCCATGTCCCATAACATAAATTAATACACTAACGTGGATTTCGTCTTTCTTTGTTGCTAATACACTTACCAATAGAATTCACTAAAGTCTTTTGAACCATAGCTCCGTTCTTCTAGTCTCCTGAAACTGGATCTTGCAATAGGGTATATGAAACCACAAGCTCCGTTGTTCTAGTCTCCTGAAACTGAATCTTGCAGAAGGGTATATGAAACCCGCGCTTCTTGCTGTTTTCTGTTTCTGTCATTATGGCAAGATCATTTAGTTAATCTCGTATCAAATATAATTTTCTTAAACGGGATCCCGCTTCCAACACTATGTACTGATTTTTATTCAAAGCTTTTTATTTCAATTTCTTACTTTAAAATCATTAATTTCACTTATTTAGTATTCCATAGACAAACAAATATTATTCAACTAGACAGATGTCACTTATTCACAGACAATTTACTCAAATCAACACATGTAGGGTTTAACGCCGCCGATTCACATTGAAGTATCATTGGAGTGTAAGAAACACTCGCCAGTGATAAGTTGTAAAACAGTAATACCAAATACAGTGTGTCTATAAAGTCACTATCTATTCTTGTTATCTCTTAACCGATTATGTTAGTGTAACAGGTGGTGATAAAGAATGGGCGTATCATGATTGTGACCCTTCGTATTCAAGGACACGAGTGTAATGTCATCAGGGAGAGTTTCAAAGGCATTTTAACTAACCAGAACCTACAGATAAAGCTATTCGTGAATTGCTCCGGACGTTTCACACAACAGAGTTGCTTTTAACGCGAAAAGATTTGACCAGACGTTCGAACTGTTCAAAGAGGATACAGATATTCCGAGAGACTACAGATTTCCAGTGCGACCACCCATAACATCTTGAAGACGAGATGAGGGAAGAAAACATATAACATTCAAATCCAACATGACTATTGAAAAAGATTATTAATCACGAGTAGCAATGAGTGCAGATGCAGTTGAACGAATTGAAAACGAAGGTTTGATGAAACACGTCATCTTTAGTGATGAAGCAATGTTCTACACATGCGGTAAGGTCAATCGACACAAGAGTCGCATCTGGGCCACCGAAAATCCACGAGATTTTTGTCATGCCAAAGGGATTCGCTTAAGGACAATGTGTGGCTTGGAATGACGAAGACATAGGTGTATGACAATTTATTCTGTATGGAAATTAACATTAACAGGTACTATGTATAATGATGTACTTAAACAATTTCTAGGGCCACAGCTGGTTCAAGATGGTATAATTCATGATGATGTGTTTCAGCACGATGGAATACCATGGCACTATGCAGTCATTGTCCAAGACTACCTCAACAACTGGTTTCCAGACTGCTGGATTGAGCGAGGTGGTAACAGACCTTGGGCATTAAGATCACTGAATTTAACTCCATTGGATTACTTTGCCTGGGTATTTGTAAAAACCCAAATTTATCGAACGGAAGTTGACAATTTGCAAGTGGCACAGATTACACAATGTATGCTGCATTCTGCATTCTGTGAATCAGCAGTGCGATTTTAACTTTGGAAATATACTGATGGCGCATATGTAGATCCACTTAAATGAGCCATACTCTTGGATCCAAACATGTGAAGGTCTAACTGCTTTCGAAGTAAATTAAACAATCCCACTTATGATGTATGCTGTTATTTTGTTGCGTTTACCTACCACATCTGAAAATAGACATAAACTTTATAAACATCCTCTGTACTACATCTGAGATCTGGAAATATTCTAGTTTACTACATGTGTATATTTTCATTTAAACATTACGCATGGGCAGTTGTTATGATACTAAACATGTTTTCATCCATGTATCAATAATGGCCTTACTTCTCACTTAGATGGACGCCAGTTTGCGCACAAACATTTTCCTTACTGGCGTATTTTTTAAAATCGTTACTTTGTTTATCATCATTTAGATACACAAAAACGAGACATAACTTGAACGTTTGTTACAACTGCTGCGTGATATATATAAAAGTGTGTATATATATGTACATATATATAATATATATGAACATAACGACAATGCAGAGTTAATGAAACTATAGGCTGTTCACGGTAAAATGAGCACTTTTGAAAGCCCTGCTTAAGATCTACTTGCATAAACGTTATGTATTCCTGCGCCTTATATAAAATTTAACATTGGTATGGGTATCATTACTTTAGTCATGCGTTGATCAAAAGAAACTATGGAATTATTAAGAAAGTAAATACTTTACAAATCTGTTAATTTTTACACTTCGATACATTAAAAAAAAGAAAGTAAAAGAATTAATTTTAAGTTATCACAAATGGTTACCTAACACTTTTTATTCGTCGTTAATATATGGAACTACTTTCCATCCACCGTTACCAAACATTACTGGGCGAATGCCACTCAGTGCGACCATTAAAATATATGCATGCAGGGGCAGTGACTTTTTCTAAGGTTCATTTCGAAACTGCTCACTTTATAGTGAACAGCCTTTAGTTACATGTTAACTTCAATGGAATCGTTCTTTAACGTCTCGTCAACAGCGAGGTAATCAAAGACGAAGAAAGTTGCTCAGGGAAGAAGGAGCGGGGTAGGAATCGGCCATGGTTCGTATCATCCCAGAGTACAATGATTCGTGGAAGTTTGTTGCAAGGGCCAGGGGGCGGTGGAGCAATGGAGCCACGCTCCGTCATCTTAAATTTCCATTTCCCCCCTTGTCCCTCAAAATTTCCTTTCTTTCCTTACAGTCTTCGTTTTTCCCACAAAATTTCCCCTTTTCCATAAGAATTTCTCTTTTCCCTCCAAAATTTCCCTTTTTTCATTTCAAAAACGTAGAAGCCCCAAAGTTGTAAAAAATAATCCCCCTAAACCACTTTTCAGCCAATTCGAGGGGATTTGGTGTGATAGTTTTCTAACGCAGAGACCATATTGGTTTTATAGCATGTAGATTGCCAAATCCATACACTGCTGTGAGGGGGCCGAGTAATCAGCAGGCTACTAAATCGAGGTGGAATGTCAGATCTTGAATACAGTATAAGATAGTGGGTGAAGCACAGTTGACTAAGTCGTGGTGACAAAATTAAAAAGGAATTATATAGAATGAAAGGAAGGCAATTAAAAAAAAACGACATCAGTGATGGCGAATATGGCATGACAAAGCATGCGAGAATGTTTGTTTCGGCAGCTCGTCTGGTGGCCTAATCGAGAAATTGGCACCACTTAGATTATGGAAATATAATCGAATACGGAGGGCACCAACAGCACCACCTATATCGTAAGAATATAAACAAAGATAGCTGCCACCTGTTGGCTAAATTGACAGCTCGTCTGGTGGGTAAATCAATAAATAATACACTAGTGCCACCTAGGTGTTGAAGATGAAAACAAATGACAAACAAAAATACAAGATGGCTGCATACGCCGGAATGAGAATGGGCGAGGGAGTGAAGGCTTGTCGACTAATTAACCAATAAAAAATAATGTTAGTAGGGGGAATGTTAAGACAATGTGATTGATTGGAGGAGAGTCTGTCATATGCGGGATATGGTGCTGGAGGAATCTCCAGAAATGTAAGTTATTTTTTTTATTTTTATAAATTTTGGAAGTTTTGAAATATAAATTTTGGGATTTTTTTGGAGAATTTGCCGATTTTTCCTGTCTAAAGTCATCGACACAGGGTCAAGGTCCCGGTCATGGGACAAGATCAAGGCCAATGGTAACCAATATGGAGGTCAGTTGATGCAACATGGTGGCTGTTCGGCTCTGGTGCCCCATCACCTCTAAGCCCAAACACTCAACATTTTTATTCCATATATTTTTTTAATACATTTTTGAATACATATTTTTATTTTTTGGAGATTTGTGCGATTTCTCCTGTTCAAGGTAATTCAAGGTCATGATCATGGGGTCAAGGTCAAATGTGAAGGTGAATATCACCTGGATCCAATATTGGTGCTCGGGTGATGTCACAACATGGCAGCCAGTTGGCTTCGGCTCCGAATCCCGTGTATCTATTTGGCATACCCTATACTTTAAAACTAATATGGCTGTCACTTCTCTGCCCTCGAAAACATCCCCCCCCCCCCTCGAATTGGCTGAAAAGCTGTTAGGGGGGTTTGTTTTTGCAACTGGGAGGCTTCTACCTTTTCGAAGGGTAAAAGAGAAATGTTGAGGGAAAAGGGAAATTTTTAACGGAAAAAAGAAATCTGAAGGAAATTTAGTCAATTTCGAGGGGAAAAAGATAAATGTTTATGGAAAAAAGGGAAATTCAAGATGGCGGCGGCTGGCTCAATAACTCCACTGCTCCCACCCCTTGCGCCAAACTTCCCCAAATCATTCTACTTCCCAGCATTCGCCTGGAGTGATTTCGGAAAACCATGCGAATCAGAACTGAGGTTGGCTGGACCTAATGCGAGTCCGAAGGATTACCACTGCGCCACCTCTCTCGGTCGAGGTTGTGGGGCTTCTCTCAGAGAGGAATCTCGCGTAGCAACAGCACACTAGGTCTGTGCGATATATCTCGATACGTTGCTCACTACTGTGTAATTGTGGAATATGCAGTTAATATCAAGAGGGGAACTGAACTTTAACCACAAGCTTCCAGAGGTGATTTCTCTTTAAAAAAATAATAACAGGCAGAAAAAAGTTGTACGCACACAACCTAAACCTCAAGTTTATCTCGGAAGTGTGTAACCCTCCAGCGGCATTTGGTGAACTGTTGCAAAGTAAGCTGTGCTTTGCTCTGTATTATGCATATTCGTTAGCTAGTTTTCCAATCGGAAACTTAAATGTGGTGGTACATTTGACGTCACAGCACGTGTGAAATGGGTACCTCGCCACTCTCTCGTGAATGGTCACAGTACATTCTGTTTCTCCCGGTTCCATTTTGGTTACTGGGTCCCGCTGCGTGCGCCGTGTGTGTACAACACTGAGTAAGCACCGGCTTATTACCTTGCAACACCTTACCACATACCACTGATAACCACCCTTGAACATAAGTTGAAGAAGACGTTTAGTAGTGGTAGTAACAGAACCACAGTGGAAGAGAACACTCTTGAGTTTCTGGATAATGTGTTATTCTACGAGGGAACAGAAACCATACCAGACTAGGTGACACTACCAACCTCCCTCCTCCATAAAGAAGGAAGGTTGGGAACTCCATTCTGTGTATAGATAAATGTTACTCCCCGGCATTTTTGGGTTGTTTCCTGCAGATTGATAATTGAATGTGCTTGGTAAATAAAAATGCTCACTTATGCTTTTACCCTACGCGCTATCGTTTTCTGGTGCCGCGGTGGCCCACAAAGGCGAACTGGCCTCAATCACCGGCCGGGCCACTTCCAGATTTTCGCAAGTGGGTATAGTGCCGGACGATACTGTTGGTCGGCGGGTTTTCTCGGGGATCTCCGGTTCCCTCCACTCTTGCGTTCCGGCGCTGCTACATTCTCAACTCATTTCATCTTCATAGGCTCTCAAGATCTCGTTTTTAAGAGCCGCCCAAATCTCTCAACACCTTCTGTTTTCGATACATTTAAGCATGAGACGCCAACACTTCCCTACAATATGTAGCTCGTGTGTACACACGACCCCGACAATTTTCAATACGAGAGGGTTTTCCATCGCTTCCCAAGGCAGATGCCGATGCAGTTCATTAGCACTGAATTTATTTGAATGGAAAACTTAGTCAGTGAAAATTTGTGTATTTAATGGGCGACTTTCACCTGTCGTTCATCGTATGTTCTCTCCTAGGACTGTTCTTAAAGTTATGCCCAGCTTGTGTGGAAATCGTCTTCTCAATAAAATTCAGGCAAGGAACTTTACGAAGCTATTAAAATATTATTTTCATTTATTTCATTTCATGGGGAAAATTTGAATAACTGGTGGCTGGCTTTGAATATATGAGCACGTACATGGTTGACCGTACATACAACAGGTTTAATTAAATATTAAATTCAATAGTCAGTTCTCGTAGGTTTTGATAACTTATTAAAAACAGAGTGAGTTTTGAAAAAATCTTGAAATAAAATTTACGCCAAAACAATTGTAATTTTTTGCTTTGACAACGCGGTTCATTAATAACACATCTACTCGTGCCAGAAAATATTATGAACCAAACCTGGAGTTCTTTCGGTGTTCGAGTAAAACTAGGTAGCGATAAAAGGGGCCACAGTGGCTGAGCGATTAGCACGCTCGCCTGCCACCAAGGCGACCCGGGCTCAATACCCGGCCGGGTCACCGGATTTTCGCAAATGGGAATCGTGCCGTCAAGTGGGAATTGGCGGGCTTTCTCGGGGATTTCCCGTTTCCCCCGCCCCCCATTCTGGCGCCGCTCCATATTCACCTCAATCACCCTCATCGGCTCTCAATACCTCGCTTTTAAGAGCCGTCCAAATCTCTTCACTACATTGTCTACATTGGCACAAGCATCAAGTGCGCCATCGTCGCTATGTACAAGGCTTTTAACTGACGTATAGTGTTCTTGTCGTGGAAAGTCTCAACTAAAGTTCAATACAGTCTCCTAAAGGCTGTTCACGTTAAAGTGAGCACATTTTAAATCAACCTAAGTTACTTATACTGACGTCATACATTTTAACGGACGCGCCGAGTGACATGCGCCTAGTAAAGTTGGTAACGATTGATTGGAATGTAATTCCATGTCTTTACGTCGAATAATAAGTGTTAGGTAACCCATTTGTGATAACTTCAAATTATTTCATTCGCTTTCTGTTATTTTTAATTCATCGAAGTATAAAAATGACCAGAATTGTAAAATATTTTATCCTCCAATAATTCCACAGTTTCACCTGACCGACGCATGAATAAAGTGATGAGACCCATGGCAATGTTAATTTTACATAAGGTGGAAAAATACACAATGGGCATACAAGTAGATCTTCAGCAGGGCTTTCAAAAGTGCTAATTTTACCATGAATAGCCTATACCGTAGTTTTGCTCGAGTCCGGGTAAAGACTGTTCACGGTGACCTGAGCCCAACTTAAGATCTACTTGTATGCACATATTCGGCCATGTATAAAATTAGAACTGCTGTGGGCCGGGGCACTTTATCCATGCGCCAGTCAAGCGAAACTGAGAAATTATTAGGAAAATAAATATTTTACATATTAACTAATGCTTACATTCATATTTATTTAAAAAAAAAAAAAGCTAAAACATCGTTTCACCATTCACAAATGTCTACCTGGCACTTTTTGTTAAACGTTAATACGTGGGACTACTTTCCATCCGTTGTTACCAACTTTACTGGGCGTTCGCTAGTCAGTGTACCCATTAAAACGTATGAAGGTAGGGATAGCAACATTTTTCAAAGGTTGATTTTAAAAGTACTTAGATAACAGTGGACAGCCTATAGATTTTTTAACCCCTTAACTTACACATTTGTTTTTCGTTCCAGGTATCGCAATAGGGAATATTTTTGGTCTGACATGTACTTGCGAATTCCTTGTATTAACTTACTTGTTGGAGCTTGTGGAAGGGATTTCTATTGGCCTATGAATCGGCAGCAATAAATAATAAATTATGGCGTGTTATCAGCAACTAATAGCATTAACTAGTAAAATAACGCTGTCTGTGTTGGTGCCAGCTTCAGACCTTGTACAGCACTCACCAATATTTTACATATTTTTTAACACGTCATATGTAAATAAGTATACTCGGGATAATAAGTTAAGCGGTTAATAAACAGCAGACTGAAAATGCCGTTTTTAAAGAAGTTGTAAGGGCCCAGAATTATAGCTATTCATAGTATGCGTGTTATTTTCAAAGTACCGTTTAGACCTCGTCTGGGGTATTTTTAATCTCGTAAGTACACTGTAAAAAAATCTGGTAAACTTCCTAAACTGTAATGGAAGATTTTAATCTCTACAAAGGATGGAAATAATGTTACATGTCAGGCTGAAAATATCGGAATATATAGCATTGCTACTATACGAAGTTTTGAACTTCCCTATGCATTTGACTCTTTCCTGAGCAAATATAGGAAAGTTACTATGCATGTACTGGAAAATAATTCACCAATTACGCCGTGTCACTGTACGTAAACACTGATATGGTAAAATTACACATAGTTTCTTAGGGCCGGTTTCACCACACAAGTTTTACTTACTAAGCCGAGTTTAAGAACGAATTAACTAGGATTACTGGTCGATTGCATTTCACCACTGTCAAAACGCGATTAACTTTAACTTACCCGAGTTTAAGTTTAAACGCCCATTTCGGGCCGTTTAACTTCTTAAACTCCGCTTACGAAAGAAATATGGCTGTCGAAACATATTACGATACTTTGAAGGTTATGATAAACAAATTCGGCAGACGCCTTCGTTGCAATCACGATATTAATTGCAGTCCCTGCGATGTAGTTTTGATTGATATTTGTTATATGAATACATACAAAAATGTAAGTTAGATTGGCTATGCAAAATATACATGTCATAAATATTTTTTATATTAAATTAACGACGAATATTATGTATTTATGTAAACATTACATTAAAATGTGTATTTTATTGACTCTTTAAGCCAAGTAGGGTGCGTTGACAATGAAGTCAAATTCTATTGTTTGTTGCTGTGATTTGATATTTTTTCTACATATGACAGCAATAACTTACAATTTGATGCACGAGGACAATGAAAATATGATTCACCAAAAATCATGTTATATGTTAGCTGAATTAAAATCCGCAGCAATTATCATTCAATTGTACGATTTCCCATTCACTGGCATTATATTTACTGTTATATTTTACAACATAAAAGTGTCTGCACGCTGTTTCCATCACAGTTTCAAATTTTTATATTAATTGAGTAGCCCATTTGCAAAACCTGCTATGTGCAAAATAATTACAATATTAGATATTGTTCCTATGGATACTCTATGCACTGCGCCATCACTTAAATATTTACCAAGCTACAATTCCAGTTATAGAGTATATGGAAGTGGAGTTGAAAAACACAGTAGTTTGCAGAACCTCCTATATGCATACAGTCTCAGGATGCAAAACCAGTTAAACGTGGTGCCATGTTTATCATTGAAAAACCTGCTATATGTAACAAATAAATATGGCCACCTTTGAGTTGCCTATGCAAAACCAGTTATATGCCATTCCGAAAAGTACTGGACTCCTCTTTATATTAGTATAAGTACTGCTGTTGGTTTGCTGATGAGAAGTGAATTATCAAACCTTAAAGTTGACTATCCTGCTTATAAAACAGCTGAGTGTGATATTTACGCACAATTTATTACAAGCGTTTTGCACGTGTGTAGTTGCCTGACTGTGCCGAGTAGTTACCGAGGTCTGATATTTATTTTGGTTTCAATAAGTGATAATAAAGAAAAATGTGGTTGTGAGACAGAATGTATTGTTGAAGTTGAACCTGGGAGATCTCGGAAGAGGAAATTATGTCCCGAAACATGGAAAAGAAATGCGGCAGAAAGGGCTAGGTAAGCTAGTTTCACCTAAACTATCAATAGATTATAATCTGATCATTCTGAATCTATTGACGATTGTGTTTGTCCTACTGTTTCAGACACTCGCCAAAAGGTTTGCCTAAAAAGCCCACCTGCGAACATGGGAATAAGGGACACTTTCGGTGCAAAGACCTATCCTTGCAAGACATCAAAAGAATTCACCAGAAATTCTACCAGCAGCCGGATCATGAGTTGCAGAATAATTATCTTCTTTAGCATGTTTCTGTCGTAACTCCAAAGAGAAGTTGTACATCTGCAGGTATACCAAGCAGACGTAAAGTAAGTACAAACTTTTCTTTACCAAAGCGAAGACAGAATTTCATTAAAAATGAAAGTGTGTGCAGGGTAGCTTTCCTTGAGATTCCACAAGTAGGTAGTGATCGAGTAAACAGATTGCGCCAAATATTCCTTACAACAGGCTCAACACCAACAAGTGAAAATCGAGGCGGTCACCAAAGATCTCAGAAATATGAACTGAAGCAAGAGGCTGTGAAAAAATCATGTTAAACATTTAAGCCTCTACAAAGCCATTATGGCCGCGGATAGCATGCAAAGCGGCAATACTTACCTAGTGACTGAAGTGTTCAAAAATGTGGTTCATGTATCCAGAACACAACCCAGAAGACAGAACCATATTCAATGAAGAATTCAATATCGGTTTCGGAAGTCCTTCTGTGGACAAGTGCTCCACATGTTGCCAACTTGAAAGCAAGATTTCAGCTGAGAGAAGTAAGCCTGAGAAAACAAACTTAACACTGAAGTCAAAAGTTCACAAGAAACGAGCAGAAGTATTTGACCAGAAATTGCGTGAAGAGATGGGAAGAAACATTACCTTTAGTTACGACTGTGAAAAAAACGTAGCTCTGCCAAAGATTCCTGACCAGGCCACATACTACGCAAGGTAACTATATTTGTACAATTTTACCATATGCCAAGGATCTCCAAAATCGTCACAAACCAAAGACAACACTTTCTGTTATGTATGGACTGAAAATGAGTTCAGCCAAGGTTCCAACCAAATTGCATCTGCTGTTCATCACTGCTTGATAAATACGAACACGGATACGGCCACCACAGTCCAATTGTTCTCCGATGGATGTGGTGGACATAGCAAAAATAAAACTGTGATAGCGATGATTTTACATTGGTTTGTTCTTGAAGCACCTCTTCATATTGAAAAGATATAAATCTGGTTCCTTATTGTAGGGCATTCTTTTATACCACCAGACAGGATATTTGGGCATCCAGAAAGAGAATTTCACTCTCTCTCAGTGTTATTGAAACCCCAGACGAGTAAGTGAAAGTGATCAAAAAGCGTGGGACCTTTACTCATTTAGGAGAAGACCGTTCTGTCAAAGACTGGAAAACCTACACAGACGAAATGATAAGAAACCCTGCAACTTGGTATTTTCAGTAACAGAAAGTAAAGAAAATTGTTGTCTCAAAAAGCAAGACAAATACATCTGCTTTAGTCTGGGGAGATCCGTTTTACAATTTCGAGAGTGGAGAACCAAAACGTTTATGCAAGAGGGGAAAAACATTCAGGCATACTCAAATTCCTGATGTTCCAAAGGGAGTGTCTGTAGAGACAGCGAAGCTCTCTAATGTCAAACGACTTCTTGTACTTCACTTTGGAGAAGAATGGGACAACAATCCGAAATTGGAATTCTTTAAAAATGTCTTTGAAGAGGAGAGTTTTCCTACTGAATGTCTGAATGAGGACGAAGAGAGTGAAGAACCCCTGGACTTTGATTTGCGACAAGATGATCAAACTGCAGTAGCCTAAACTATAGGAATTTTTAATTTGTAGGCTTTAAGGTTTTATATCTTTATATCATTGAACTGGAAAGTAAGTAAAAATGTTATAAACTTTTCATAACTTAAATACTGAGAAAGATGAAGGAACATTTTAGTTTCATTTCAGTAACAATCTGTCGTCTTTAGTTTATAGTTATGCGTGTGACATTAAACTACAAACATTATTATGTATCTGCTGTGTGTGTGTAAATAATATTTTCTATGCAGATAGCTGATATTCCAAACTAAGACAGAATACAAATTGCCGCCATAAGATTTGCAAAACCTGCTTTGTGAACAATACAGTTGCAAAACCTGTTATCTGTATTTTATTTTTTACAATAACTAACTGACAACTAATAGGAGATTTTAGACCTTTGGTAAAAATGATTAAAAATATTTTTTTAGGCAAATTAACACAAAAAGTTATTACATTTGCATAAGTTTTAATAAGTTTTTTGAAATTTACCAGAATTCGTTTAGCTTGCACATAGCAGATTTTGCAAATAGGCTACTCAATTACGTATTTCTTTCTCCCAGGATTCCAAAGACAACACAACTCAGATTCCATAGAATAGTAATCAAAATCCTTTCCACCGCCTTCTAGTTGCACTATTTTCTTCAAATATCGGGCCCTAAACTTAGATTTACTACACGGGTTTAATTATCTGTTAGATGTGTTTGGAGAAATGCTCAGACCTAAAACGCCGGTAAATGAAGAGTTAAAATGTTACCTTAGTTTAGTTAAGCCGAGTGGAATGAATAAATGGTGAAACTGGCCCTTAGAGTGTAAACATTTCAGGGAGACACATCGAATAGTTTCGTCGAAAAGAACGCGTGTTTGAAACACGTTGCAACGAAGTTCAAACAACAGGTCGGCGACCGCTATAGACAGCGGTTGTAGACGAGAGCGCTTTGTGGACTGTTCAGCCGCTCGCCGTAGAACGCGACGTAATATATTTTCCCCCTCGTTCTCATTACTTTCAGAGCGTTGTGGGCTGACGCAAATCCGGAGAGCTCGCTGCACGGAGCGGCCAACTCAGCCGTGCGCGCGATACTCGTGGAGGGTTCTCGAGAGAAATGTAGCAGCGGTAGCAGAGAGCGTTCGGCCCGCGTTTGATGAGTCCGCAAGTGGAGCTTGAGGACTGCGAGCAGGGTGAAGGGAAGGGGGGGGGGGGGGTTAATAAAAGGAAGTGGGTGAATCGCTGCGCAGCGATGGGATGTTAGCGGAAACCTCAAAACTCTGGATTTTTTAATGTCGATGATACACAAACCGATGTGTTACGAAAAAAAGAGAATAGATCAAGCAACCCGCAGAATAGACGTATGTCGTGTACACAGAAAAAATTCAAATGTTGTTGCAACAAAAAACATACTTTTGAGGCATTTCTTTAAACGATTATGTTCCAGTAAATTAATAATGTTGTGACAAAGTTAATAATGTCAACCATCTAAAAGTCGTATTTAACAATAAGTCAAATATGCTATTGATGTGAGTAATAATGTTAATAAAGCCTCTGAGTAATTGCAACGGCTGCGTTTTTCACTCTCAGTATTCAAATGAGACGTTAAATAATCACATGCAAATACGGACATTTTTATTCAAACGCATGATAATTTATTACTGTTGATATTTTATTTTCATCTGTTGTTATGACATGCTAATTTCTATTCGCCTTTAAATTTTTAATTTTTTTTTTTAATTTTTGCATTAAGAATGTTGCGCTTAAATGTTTTATATATATCAAGAGTTTCAATTGTTTATTGTTATGTGGCATTTGGTTGATAGCCATAATTGTTGGAGACTGAGGCCCCGTTGCCAGGGGCAACGCAATCTCTTGATTGCACGAGGAAGCAGCCGCCTTGTGATTGGTCGTTACGTAGCGTCACTTTTTAAGTTACGTTATTGCTAGAGAGGAAAAGGGTAGTTCAACTGCGATTTAAGGCAGGGCGTAACGAGTTTTACAGCCCCGATAGGATTTTTAAATGTAGATATCAGGGCAGTCCGCGTGTGATTTCGTATATTTTTCCAGACCAAGAGAAGATTGTCGGGGTGCCGGCAAGAGAAGAAGAAGGTCTGAGGCGCTAGTAGTGCTCGATTTAATTTAGTTTAGATAGCCTTCTGCTACATGCCGAGTGGTACTATTTTGGACTGTATCTCGCTGTAACATCGCCCGTTGGCTAGAATATTAGGGACGGATATTCGTCCGGAAGAGAATCACCGCATTCCATGACTGTACCCGATCTGCCTGACGCAGATTCATCATGTGAGACGTCGCGATCTACAAGTATAAATTCAGTAAGAAATTGAAATAAGATGGTCGTCGATTCTAATTCTGGAAAGTAGTTTAAGGCTGACGCCATTTTTCCTGCGATAAGATGCCTCTGTTAGAACTTTATTTTACAAACCAATAGCCGAAATTACTAGCCCTGCTTCTAATTTACTTGGTGTGAGCTTAAATTAATAGATATTCTTTTAAAGAAGATTTTATGTATTTTTTCTAAAGGGCTAAGAACTTATTAAATTATGTTTCGTACCAACTCACTGGGCGTCTTGCTTCCGTTACGGCCACGTAAGATACATGCATACCACCAGAAGGTATTAATAATACTGCTATCGAGTTTAACTATTTTTCAAACAACTGAATGTCTAATATTGCCCAGATCCAAACAGTCTTTATTAAAGATTGTATATTTTAATATCCTTCTGGACTCCATCCTTGTAGTTAGTTTCTCCGGAATCTGTGCATGCTAAGCTATTGAGTTTGACTAAAGTGCTATGTCCGTATGGTATTCTAGCCTTCTACTGAGTTCGTGTACGACTATCATCCTGGTAAGAATTTTTGCAGTTAGCATAAAAGCTGTGGTTTATGCTCACTGGTGTAACTATTTCTAGAAAGAGTCATCTCGAAATCATCTACTCTAAGTTAGCTTCACGCATGTATATATATGTATATATACATGTATATATGTACATGTATATATGTATATATATATATATGTATGTGTATATATATATATATATATATATATATATATATATATATATATATATATATATATATATATATATATATATATACCCAGATGACACACTACAAAATGCTGACGCACACAAATGTTGAATTACGCTAAGAATAACAGTGATAGCAAAATATTTTCTGTTACTGTGGCTTTAATAAAGAAATTTTCAATCAACACAAGTTTACACTGACTTGGCGTTGTAAAATGGCGGATAGTAGTGAACAGCGAAAACCTCGTAAAACGAAAAAACTGTTTTTAAATTTCAAGGCACATTATGAAAATTATGTATAGCTTAGACCAGCTTTCAAGCCTTGCAATGCAGGTTTTGTGTGCCAAATAAGCAAACATTTCTAGAGAATAAAGTATTTCCAACACGTAACGAAAAAGAAAAGAATTTGTTGTTATATTGCACAATATTAAAAAAACATCCAGACACGTTAAGATAGAGCATTTGATCTGACATCGGTTTTTCGCAAAAAAGGAGAATTACAAGCATTCAGGACGTATGTTCCGTTCCACTTATAGCTGCCATTATTTGTTTTTCGTTGGTATTATTTCTTTCTGTGACACAATAATTGAACTTAATTTTTTTACATAGGAATATTTTCTTTATAGCAAAGTATATTTTAAAAAAATTTTTACACAAATATTAACATCAATGTAACACAAAATGTGTTTTGCCGCGAAATAAACACCATCTTAATGTTGACAGTACAGAAGGAGGTAACATTTTCACAATAATATATAATATTACATTAACATTAATTGCTTTACAGTATATTGTATTAAGAACGACATTAGTTACTAACGACTCACAGTTAGCAAAAATTACTGTTGTAGTAACATTAATACAGTTGGTACAACATTAGACGTAAGTCTGTGAAATGTCATGAATATTTATGTGTATTATTATGTAATGGACAACTGTGGTAAGCCATGTCTATAGTGCTTGCACGAATGCGCCATTCTAAAGTATGCGCCATTGTAAAATCTCGGCCGGACGAATAATGAGGCCGCGGCGGCATGATATAGGCTAGCGAGACGACGGGAAGGAGGTCTGTTCTCTCCTCGACGCCAACCAGGGAAGACGTTCCAAAGGGCCGGACGAATAATGAGGCCGCGGCGGCATGATATAGGCTAGCGAGACGACGGGAAGGAGGTCTGTTCTCTCCTCGACGCCAACCAGGGAAGACGTTCCAAAGGGCCGGAAGGAGGACGGCGTGCCACCAGCCGTAGTCCGTCTACAAACCAGCCTTCGGCGTCATACCAGATGGGAAAGATCGGTCCAGTAATTAACCGCAATGGTGGCTTCATATTAGATTTCATTTTTTTTTACTAAAATAATTTAAATACGTAAAGCACTAGCTCCTCCGATATGTTTCCAGTTAATGTAATATGTGTGACACGCAAGAGGTGAATAATAATGTATCGAACCATGGAAGGGGTAAGCCTTCAGTCAATTATAGAGTAGCTCTAACCTATTGAGAACGACCCAAACAAACGTATAGTTTAAGCTAAGTAGGAATTGGATTTATAAACTAAAAAGCTTAAATTAGAAACAGTATGTATATCAATAAAGTAAATATCTCAACTTAAAATTTATTGGCGAAGGCGTGGAATGATAATAGACGGCCAGTCATACTCGCATGTATAAGGGAAATCCCTTTAATTAGTCCGTTTTTTGCCAAAAATCTAATTTTACGGTAGTGTAATACAACATTTTTACGCAATAATTTGTATGTGCTATATGAACCCATGTTACACATGTAGGTTATTTAGCAAAATTATTTATCAACAACAGTAGTAAAAATATCGAAGCTTTTAATAAGCGCTGCTTGTAAATAATACGTTCTGGGGGATATTTTACTCAAAATGTACCACGGGTTTCCCAATTACACCACCGAATTACATAGCATAAAAAGTCAGTAATTCGGTTTAAAAAAACAAAATAGTTCAAACACAACTCTATAAACTTTAAGTGCGATGTATTTTACAATTTTCAAAGTTTTGGGGAAAGTATTAATGGTAAAATATACAATGTTACGTTATGCACAAGCTCCCTGTGCCGACGTGATGAAACCGGCCTGTGCAAATTTCCGATAATGTTCGGAAACAGGCATCACGCGCAAATCTGAAGGTCGCACAAGCGTGAATTAATGACGGTTTCGAACCGGAAAAAAACATTCAAAATTCGTGTTAAAAACAGAGTAGAAATAAACGCTCTGTTCGAAAACAACGAAATTGATAAAACAGGGCAAGTCTACAAAGTCAGACTTATGGCGTATTCCAACTGACTGCTCTGGGTGCGCACTCGGTGCCCACTGAAAAGTGAAAAGGTGCATGTGTCACGTGATTGTCAGAAACTAGTGTATATCATTTATGCACCGACAACTGGAACACGCCGCGAAAAATGTGCAAAACATTTCTGACAATATATCATCTTTTGGAGAAAATGCTTGAACTAAGGTGTTGATAAAAGGATTTAAATTTATATTTACGAAATTCCGCGCAGATAATTTTCTCCAGTCACTCCTTTTTAACTTGTAGGCAAATGTATGCACGAGTCACTGGGAAAAATTAACCTAATCGTCGCTGTAATGACAAACTATATCGTTGATATATAAACAGAATATTTGTTCCATATATATATTATTCAACTGCCGAACTGTTAGTATTTATAGAATCTACGGTATTGCGATAACGTTCTTGTTGTTTATATAATCCAAGGTCGCTGCCATATTGCTCTGAAACTGCTGCACCGGCTCCAGAAGCGGTGGAGGAAAAACCACACTGAGTGCGCACTTTTTCAGTGCAGCTCGCAATTGGAATACGAAACATCGACTGCAATCGCTGCGATTTCCAGTAATTGGAACGCGCGGCACTCGACCGGTGCTCACCGAGTGCATCCCAGTGCAGAAATTGGAATACGCTATTAAATAACTTCGTGTCACCCGTTGACGTCTGTGTTTCCCCAGCACTGTGCGAGAGTATCCAGCTACATAATAGTGATTGCATCCACTGTCTTACAGAGATTAAACAACCTGCGGGGTCCAATACAGTATCATGCAGAATACGTCTCGGAAAAAAGATCCCGTATTAGGTCCTTATTTGTAATTAATTTTGATTGCACTTTAATCATTTTGCGAATTAAAAACTTTCAGATTTTAGTAATTTCAAGTTTCTCTAATTACTTTACCAGTTTTAGTCATCCCAGAAATAAGTACGAGGTGTTTATAGTAAATCCAACTTCGCATTACACTGGTGGAAGTGCCGAGAATACGTAACTGTATGAAATGAGGGTTTTGCTTCATAACGAAGAGCACCGGACACATTTAGAAAAGGCATATGTAGTCTGATTTTAATTAATTATTTTTGAAAGTAGCATTTAAATGATTTACTTGCAACTAGTGCTCGTAAATATCCCTCAGCCAACATTTGTATGGGTTTCATGCGCGTGGACTATGAAAATTATACACTAAATGTTTTCTTGATTATAGTTTGTATGACAAATAAAACTAAACCAACAATATAAATTTAATTTTCTGTAAATATGTCAGCATTTAACTTTCACTTAAGTTAATGTTTTATTTGGCGCTCTATTAATAAAGAATGACTTTATTCACAGGTTACAGGGTAGATATAGGCTACCATACGATGCCATACTTTCCTTATTACTGGTTTATCTATTAAATTTGCTGAAATGATAACGAGTGCCTACGACTTGCAAAGGGCAATTTTGTAAATATGTATTGCATTGGGAAATTACACTGGAAATTTACAATGGCCAAATATCTTTACTTCTTGTTGCCTACAATACTTCTTCCTTATTTCATTTAGTCCTACACATAAACCGTTGTTAATCTGGTATACGTTTAATTAACTTTTATTCAGCACGGTCTCGAGTTCCTCTGCTTAAATTACGTTAATTTTTCTCTTAAAAGTGTATACGTACGACCTCAAAAAGTAAGTACGTCGTTATACTCAAGGCATGTTTATAGCGCTGAATATGGCGGATGCAAAATTTGCTCATCGAACAAGTTCCTTTCTTATGCAAGCTTGAAGTCACCTCGTATTCCAGGAATATTTTTTTGTAATTTTTTTCCGCCTACTGCGAGAGACTACTCTTTAGTAGACAGCGTTTTTTTCACACCGCTGAAATTGAAGATGTTCGTCCAGTTTCATTCTTAAACACTGTGAAGCTATCAGCCGTGGTGTTGCCTCGTCCTGTCCGCCAAGTATGTTTGTTTTTTTCCTACTTCCATTACTTTCTTCTTCGTTGGTCTCGATATCTGCATTTTAACTTGCGTTTTATAAGTGATTTAATTTTCTCACGTGCTTGAAGTGGTTAGCGTTCCGTTTGAAAATATGTGCATCGTGTATCATAGGAAATTAAATATTGTTGGTTAGCCTCTGATAGCGATAGTTACTCGAGATTTTGTGGATTATTAATTTTAGAAATAATATGCCATATGTGTTAATATACAGAATGTTTCTCAATTAGACCGAAAAACTTCATGAGTAAATGTAAATATATGCAGAAAATATACAGGACACGTACTACCTAAACTGAATATTGAGGGAGTTATAAGCCCTTGAAAAGTGAGATTTTGAAATGTGTTTTTGCAATATATCGGAAACAAAGTGAAATGAAATTGCAGTTTTCCGATTATTGTTCTATGTTAATGGAATTTCCGACTTACGAGCAAACTCACGTTAAACCTTTCACAGTACAGGAAATAACAGGGTTAGCCACTCTACTTCTCCTGGCAAATCTTTCACAATCAGGAATTTCGAATTTTTGATTAAAAACATATTGAGCAGAGTATCCTAAGTAACACAATTTGTCCTTTTCTCGAAACTGTCCAGGACTCATTGTTTACGTGTAAGACGCGCACAAACATTCGTCTGCAGCGATTCAGTGCCTAGTACATTGACAATACTATCTGCATTCGAGTACAAAACGCTGCGTGTCCACTGCACAGAAGGTTGCCTATTTATTTCTGGCGGAAGTTTGTATGTATTCCTTGCATTGTATGTTCGAATAGCATTTTTGCAAATCGTAAAAGAAGTGAAATGAAATTACAATTCTTCGAATAATGTGCTATGTAACCGGGAAAGTCAACCTAAGAGCAAACCCGTATTAATGCCCCCCCCCCCACCCTCCAACCTCCAAATGAAGATAGTGACTGAAATGTTCCCACTTCTCTCAGCCATCGCCATTGAAGTCGCCACCGTCGTCTTCAACGTAATCATCTTGTAGAGGACCACGGCGTGTTTGTTGTTAGATTTTGTTCACAAGTTTATTACTTTGCAAGGTGGCGACTGTAAATATAGGTAAAACAGAGAAGCCGATTTCAAGAATTGATTGTCTGTACTTGCCAAATCTCTTTGCTAAAATTTATTTTCCATTTGCCGTACATTAAATCTATAGAGTTATTTTCAGCTAAAAACTTAAAACCTATAATCTAACTAACCTGATGCTAAGTTGCGATCGTCTGTTCCCAAATTCTACGTTTTTTTAATAGTGTTGATCGAGCAGAACGTGCCACGATTGTACGTCCTGAGTTGAAAACAGTTTCTTGATGGATATGTAGGCTATTCCCGGTAAAGTGAACACTTTTGAAAGCCGTCTCATTTGGAATAATAGTCAATAAATATATTTTATTTTAGTATTAGACGTTAACTTCCGAGTGCGGTAGAATATTAACACTGTGTTAATAATTTACATGGCAATATTTAATTAAAAATATGGTAAAAGGATAAAAAATTACTGGAAGGAAAAAGCAACTAGGGCCTCAAATGTCCTCACTTTACCGTAAGCAGCCGATACGCCTGAAAATTAGCCACTGCCAGCACTTCGTTAAATAAGTACGAACTGGCCCACTTGGGCTTTGAAAAATAATTTAACCGCATCCCTGATTGAATTTATATCAACCGAGCATCAGTGTCCAAGCTTCCTCTGTTTTACAAGCATGTAATAATAACAATAATAAATTATTGTCATTAATTTTTTTGTAAACAATACAAAAAGTCCATTTAAAAACAATACTAAAACCACAATAAATTAACACAAAACTAATATAAACACATTTAAAAAAATTATCAAAATAATTTATTACAGGACAGAGTGTTGTAACTGTCAACCTCTTAAGAACCGTATATTCAAAAAATTAGTTCAGGTAGTAATTTATTACAAAACATTATACCTAGTACGTTGTAACTCCCGTTATATTTACTTAATCTGCATTAGTAAGTTTGTTATCCTTTGTATTATGCTTAGGTATGTTGCAACTTTTGTAAACGTGTTTTAATTAATTATTCCTAATATATTTCATCAGTTTTAATAGATATTATGACTGTTGATATATGTAATTTAATAAACAAAGATGTACAAATTTCTCTAAGATACGATGCTTTTGAGATTATAATAGCATTTTCTGAAGCACTAAAATTGAATTTGTGCCTGCTCTATCATCCCATATTAAAAGTATGAAAATATACTAAAACAGCTGATCCAACATAATTATCAGGTATACATGATTTTACATTTGCTAACTAAAAGACTGGCCCAAAATATTTACAACAAACATACTGCACATGCGATTCCCAAGTTAACCATTATCTAAATTAATCCCTAAGAATTTGTCATTTATATTTTTTTTTGGCACAGTAGGTAATTTTCTAAATAAAAAATAAGAGGTGTTATGTTTTGCCATTAATTAGGGAAAAACTATTTGATCTAAACCACTGCATAGACTGAGTTAGTCTATTCTTATATAAATCTGATGATACGTGATAACGTGTTGTATATTCATAGGAAATTAATTTTTGTTTAACCTTTTCAAGCAGTGATAAATCGCTGAAATTATAAGTCACATAATAAGATAATTAAATGGTGGAAATAATGAACACAAAACCACCTGAAAAACGTAATCAACAGCGTACCCAGTCAAGATCAAACCATAAATCCCTCCCTCTCACCCAAGTTACGGACTTTTAATCAAACATGCCATCCGCTTGGCCATACATAGACACTATATATAACACATTTCGATGTTGTACGTTGTAAAGTAAAGCGGATACGTTGTTAGGTGTTCAACAGCTCCGCTTGAAATAATTAATATTTCATGATTTGAATGGCATGTGACAAGTGACAAACGCTTCAGAGGTATTAACACCAGGAGTTTAATCTTGCCTGCTGTGTGGGTGGTAAACTACTTCCGTTCCTGTTGTTCCTACAGTTTAAGTTAGCGAGTGGATCGGATACACAGCACACTATACAAAGTATGCTATTTCAGAAACCATTCAGCAGTTGAGGAGAGATTTTGTTCGTAATACAATAGCGAATATAGCATACATTTTCATAATTTGTATTTTAGGCTCTCTGCAAAAACCCAAAAATTACATCATTGAAGACTACTGTTGAACTTCATTTCGCGGTAGGTTTTCGTCTTAAATGAACTTGTATGAAAGCGTGTCACGTATTTCATTTAAATAAGAATAAGCCGATAAGCTGTGAAATAAATTGTTTTGCATCCCGAGTTAACAGGAATTCCAACATTCTTTTTATTCCAAGCACTTTTTCGGCGCTGACATACGAAATTTGCTCAGAAGATAATCGGGTGACAAAGCCGTGCGTTTTACGTGAATACTTCTATAAGCGGGTATTTCTTTACGATGTGGATATGAAATGAAATCAACTTAATACATGCACTATAAATTCGAATCAGTGGGAAACCACTGATTTGCCGTGAAATTCAACTACTCCAATCAGTGAAAATGGCTCCACTTAGAATCAGTGGAAAACCGCTGATTGTTTCAGTGAAGAAATTTCACTGATTTAATAAGTGACGGCCGACTGCATTGGCCAAATGAATAATAATTTTATTGAATATAGGCAAATAATTACATGAAATAAACATATATACGATAGGTTACTATTCGCATTGTACAATTTACTGTAATTTTAAAAAGTAAAAGAATTTCGCAGGTGGCCGGGAATGAGCGCTCGCATTCGTAGACACTGGGACTTTTCCTTGCCGTCTGAGCTACCACGCCAAGTTTTAATTCAGGCAGGAAAATTCAGATTCATGCTGCTTCCTTGAACCAAGAAGGTAGCAAGGCTGAATCCCAAAAATACCAAACATATTGTGGTCTGATCAAACTGTAAACAACTGGCTAAAGCCAATAAGAAAATGGTTTTCCCAAGTAGATCAGGAATATCATTTGCTGAGCTAAGTTCAAAAACATGAAGTGTGCAAAAAATTTCATATTTATTCAGTTCCTTTTTCTTTTCTTTGGTATGCAAAACATCAATTGATACGTATAAAATATAGTTTACACTCATTCTGAGAAAAGAACATTACAATATATATATATATATATATATATATATATATATATATATATATATATATATATATATATAAATGGTGGTAATACATATCATTAGAAAAACTACAATATCTCTAAAATATTCTGTATTGAAAATTCAGATTCTTTGAAAATACTATAATTACATTGTAATAATCTCTGTTATAAAACATGTTCTTCAAAAATACTATCCAATTACCGGAACTCATGTACATATATGCAAAAAATTTATATAAAATCGCAAGCCCATTTAAAATTATTAAAAACATCATAAAAAGAGCACTTTGAAAACCATAACGCCCTTAGGATAGTTATCAACAATACTTCCAACATGAATATATACATAGACACACACAGAGTTATTCTTAATCTCGTGCCAAACAATTATCTGGCTCTAAATGGCCAACCAAAGACCAATGCAAAATATGTTTAACCTGCATTCGGAATTCATTCACCTAACATTCTTGCCAATGGGTCTAGTTTGACAAAAAACTCTCTTTAAACCTTTCATTCAATTTCCACAAGAATCTTACCTATGTTTAGCCATCTTACCATTCATTGCAATTTTATGAAACATGGCAATAAAAATAAAACATATTAAAAATCTTAAAACTCCAGGCCGAGGTTGACTTGCCTGCCATTGAATTATATACTTAGCAAACTTAGATTTAGAAGTTTTCTCTCCTCGTCCATTGACTAGCGCAACTGCTCGCAATTAGAAAGCCTTAACTTTCGAGAAGAAACATGATAATATATTTTCTTAGAGGGTCATCAAAAATATTATTTGCAAACAAAATTGACCTTAAAATGTTGAGCCCATGTTAGGGCGTCTATCCTTACGTCAAAGTGACATCATGACCTAATGCTTGAAGAGTCTATCAAGTGATAGAAAATATCGCGATGAATTACATAACTTCTGATGTGATGATGCTCCCTAGAGGCCGAAATCGTCTGACCCCGAAGGAGCAGAAAGACAAAGTATATATAAGGTTACATAAAAATTAATTCCTAGAGGAAACAAATTTCGATCTCCAATGAAAAATTATTATTTCACTCTGAAAATACAGGAGCCAATAGAATTAAATATTACCATATTAGGAAGTACAATCGTTATACCTGGTAGTGGGAGATATAAAAATTTAATATGCCCTAGAGGGGTATCAGTAATCATCGGCTAATGTAGGTTCTTAGCTCTCAACATGTACAAATAAGGACGACACTGTGTCACGCAAACTGCCGATTGAACGGCGCGCCGACCTTCTGCGCAGATGACAAACGCACCTTTTCCACGACAGGGGCTTTGAAAATGAGGGAGGGGGGGGGGGGGGCTTCCAGCGTTCGGTTCCGCCGACAGCAGGAATGGAAACTACGGCCGCCATAATGTCACTTCTTGATTCAGACGCCGTATGCACGACATTCTTCTTTGCAAGTGCCGTGAAAAGTTTTATTTTTTCTTTCGTGCCGGACAACAACATCAACGAGCAGCACAGAGGTAGACAAAAAGGTCGATTATAAGTAAAATGTTCAAGTTGGTCCAATTTGTTTTACTTTCACCGAAATTTTTACGTGTGTATAACGGATTTAATACGTTGTCTAGTTGAATAGGGGGCAGACCAGAGACAGCAAAATCGCGAAGATTTTCTTGCAGTTGTCTCAAATTATATGTGTTATAGTTCCGCTGCAAAATTATGTAGTTTGAAGTTGTATGGTCATACTTTCCGTGTTTAGTTTGATTGGTACGGCTGGGATTGTTAAAACGAATAGTATGTATGAAAGCACTCTCTTCGCTACATTAAATGCAGTTTAAACCTTCTAACAGAGCGCTGTGACGATTACATGGAAACGTAAAAACCGGAATGAATGTCTGTGTGTTCATATTACCTTGTAAAACGGCGTTTTGAATGACGAATTATATTTCAGAAAGTATTTTGTATTAGTTTTATTCGTTGTACTTCACTTGATACATGTTATTTAACGACTATTTTTAAACGATGTTCGATGGTCATTTTTACGCGCAGTTTCACTGATACATCAGGCAAAAATAATCAGAGACAGAGCAAGTTGCTCAGATATTTCACTGGTCTACCAGTCAAAAAATAATCCACTGAGAAAATAGTGGAAAAAATTACTGGCGAATCATTGGGAAATGTCACTGAATCAATCAGTGAAGGAAATATGGCATTTTTTCACTGGTTCATCAGTTTAATTCACTGAAGTGACTGTTGTATCAGTCATATACGTTTGACTGATTGAAACAGTGAAATTATTACTGATTCAGATTTAGAGTGTGCTTGAATTTTATGCATCTTAAGAAACATTGTATACAGAGTCTTATGAAGGACTCGCACCCATCCGTCACATCCTTAAGTCGCCCGTCCTTCAGCCAATCACGTGATCTTCGACCAATCGCAGGGAAACGTTTTTTTCCTATCCGTCAATGCGACAAACATTTCTCAAACTTTAACTTTCGACGGACCGAAGGATGGGCCACCGCCTTCTGACGACATTCCGAGGATGCAAATACGCACTTTGAAATAAAATGCGAGGAAGTGGATATGTGTTTATTATCTTAGGTGGCAAATTCAAGAATTTAAAATGTAAACAATAATTCAGTATAAATTCTTCTCATGTAAAAAAATGATTTCCCCAAATTATTTCTCTCTTGAAAATGTACTTCAACCAAAATATACGTCCAACAAAAGAAAGATCACAATGTTGTCTTGTCACACTGAAATTTTGCCTTACAGAATGGCTGACGGACAACGGATTGTTGTGAGTCGCTTTCAACTGACGGATGACTAACTGACGGCCGGGCGACTGACGGATGCGAGGGATGTTTGTAAGCCTAGATTTATCTATAAATGGACGAAAATTTTCTTCACCATTAGTTTATGCTAAGAGAAGTAACACGCGAAAGGCATAACTTATACGTCAATGTTTCTCACGATCGTCATGTCCATAGTTGCTGAGTGATGTAGTAGTCATTGGCACATATTGCAGAGGGAACTCGTGCTGAGGAAATTCAACCAGAGGTTGGTTGCGTTGTGAGCACGGAGGTAATAGATGATGGAGTGGCAACAGCCTATCTTCTCCACTTTTATCAAGTGAAGCCGATGCCTTCTCCGACTTCTTTCAACTGCGCATGCGCAGACAGATTGTTTACACCAGCCGCCATATTTTGTGTGGCAAAAGTTGCATAATAAGCAATGTAAAACATTCACCTTTTTGCCTCTTCTAGCCCTGTACTTGTCTTTCATTTTCGGCTTCACTTTTGTGTCTCGGTTTCCACTCCATGGACTAATACCTCCATGGTTATACGGCGATGTTTAAGTCCTCTTTTAGAATGACTGGCACCAAAACGGCTTGCCCAAACCGGCGCGGAACAGCAGCGTTCTGGCGGGATATGAGAACACCTTATACCAGGGCGGAAATTCTCCGAGCGTTTTCTAGTGAAAAGTGGAATGGTGCGGGATCCCGCCAGGTTCGCTGCAGGCTCTCGTTTCCCCGGCAACGCCAGGCGGGAACCTGTAGTTAATCGAAACGGTGTACTTGTACCCGGTGTTGTACGATCACAATCGCACGGATTACAAGAACAACAGAAAGAAGGACCACACATGGCCAGATATTGGGAAGGAAGTACGCGAACCCAGTAAGTGTAACAATTCTTATTATCAAAGGCTATTCACGGTAAAAAGAGCACTTTTAGAAGCTCTACTTAAGATATACTTGTATGCACGTTGTGTATTCTTCCGCTTTATGTAAGATTAACACTGCCATGGGCCTCATCACTTTATTCATACTTCGGTCAAGTGAAACTGTGAAATTATTAAAAAAGTAAATACTTAACCAATTTCCTCATTTTTACACTTCAACGCATTAAAAAAACAGATAGCGAAAGAGATAGGTTAAGTTATCATAAATTGTTACATGACACTTTTTATACTACGTTAAGATACGGAACTACTTCCCAGCCATCGTTACCAACCTTACTGGGTGCATAGCACTCAGGGCACCTGTTAAAATATATGCAGGTAGGGATAGTGACTTTTTTCATAGGTTAATTTCGAAAGTGCTCACTTTATCGTGAACAGTCTATACATGTAAGCAAGCATCATGTAAGCAAGGATATCATTACCGATAATACTTAATATTTCGTACGAAACATGGTCATTCGAAAGTATATGTAAAAACACTTATATTTCCTTAATTCAGGCAGAGGCGCATGGTAATCTCTGTACAACAGTCTTCTTTGTTAATTTCATGCACTCATCGTCGGGCTTTTGTCATGTTCCGCTGCAGCAACTCGCTTCTTCATCTGACGACGTTGTCAGCACACAACTGCACTCACTGGCGCATTGACAGGCGAATCGCTCTGCTTGTGGTGTGGGTGCTTACAGTTCCCGCCTCATTCCTGCGTCGCCAGGTCCCGCGCCGATTTGGAATAACCTTCAGCGCAGCAGCACATCGGTGCCGCGAGATGTACTGCGCGCAAATTTTCTCCCGCGTACAAAATTGCTACCGGTCACCGCGGGCCCCCACCCGCGCCTTGCGCATGCGCATTGTCAACTCGATGTCAAGTCCGCATCGTAGTCGTACACCCGATCAAACAAGACACCATTAATCTCAGTCGTGTTATTCGTCGCGAAGTTGTCGGAGTGGATCACCCTGCAAACGTTGCATCTTCCATTTCCATCCTGGTATAGGCTGTTCACGGTGAAGTGGGCACTTTTGAAATCAACCTTTGAAAAATTGCCACTGCCCTTACCTGCGTGTATTTAAAGCGCTCACTGACTGCCACGCGTCCAGCTAAGTTGATAACGAAGGAGAGGAAGTAGTTCCATGTGTTAACGTTCAACTACAAGTGTATATAGGCTGTTCACGGTAAAATTAGCACTTTTGAAAGCCCTGCTTAGGATCTACTTGTGTCTACGTTGTGTATTCTTCCGCCTTATGTAAAATTAATATTACCATGGGTCTTATCCCTTCATTTATTCGTCGGGTAAGTGAAATTGGGAAAATTTAAAAATTCTACTCATTTTTACACTTAGATGCATTAATAATGTAAGTTATCACAAATGGTTACTTGAATACTTTTTGTTCGACGTTAAGATATGGAACTACTTTCCATCAGTCATTGCCAACTTTACTGGGCGAATGTCACTCAGTGCACCTATTAAAATATATGCATGCAGGGGCAGTGACTTTTTCGAAGGATCATTTCTGATCTGCTCATTTGGTCATGAACAGCCTTTAGTAAACATTTGTTAAAACTAAAATATTTTATATAATTTTTTAAAATGCATGTAAGAGAAAGAAGAAATATTTTCGTAAAATACTTACTTTTCTAATAATAGTACCGTTGCCCCTTAGCCGACGCACGAATAAAATCATGCCTTTGGTGAGGTTAATAGTACATATTTTTGAAGAATACACAATATGCGTGCAAGAAGAGATTAAACAGGACTTTCAAAAGTGCTCACTTTACGGCGAACAGCCTATACCCTACGTGTCAGTCGGATTTTAAAGACGTATTCGAGTAGAAAAAAATCTGAATCTGCAGACTGTTCTTTTTCTCTATGCTTACGTATAACGCTGTTCTCTTGAACATGGACTTGGACTGCAAATGGAGAGGCCGCCGTAGAAGGAAAGTAAGTCATTGAAGAGGAAGAAACGAGGGGGAGAATCCAGATACACGGCAACGAAGATCGATGACTGGCGAGCTTACAGAGATCCTCTTCCCCTTATCTTACCTACCAAGGAACCAGTGGGGTCAGAAAAAGCAAAAATTGGGGGAAGGGGGCTCAAGCAGCGCATTTGCCTGTCCCCTCCTTCAGTCACTTTAGGGGGCGCCCTGAACTACGCGAGGGGCCGGCACACGGAAACAATGTAGATTAAAATTCATACTTTACGTATACATATACTATAGGTTGTTCACGGTAAAGTGAGCACTTTCAAAGCCCCAGTGACTTTTTCCTTATCAACCATTTTTCACCCTTCCTCCACTTCCTCCACAGTGTATAAATTTCACCGGACTCGAAATTGAATGTCTAAAATAAGTTTAATGACTATTATTCCAAATGAGAGTGCTATCAAAAGTACTCACTTCACCATCAATAGCCTATAACCGGAAGTTACCGATATAAATAAGAAGTAGGGACCGGCAAAATTCGCGTTATTTTATGGCATCAAGCTGAAATTCACAGTGCTGAATACACTCGAGCCGGCGTCGTTTCTTCATTGGCTGCTGAACAGATGTTAACTCACTCCCTTTCTGAGTGAACTACACTTGATTGGGGCTCACGACTGTGAAGTGTCTATTTATTGGTGCAGATTTACCGGGGGGCCTGTCAAATAAAACATGGTCCAATGACAAGCGTATTGCAAAAGAAAAAGTGTTTTAAGTTTAAACTGTCGTCAAATAATAACGCGAATATTGCAGGCCTCTACCAATGAGCCTTATTTCCTAAACACGGGTTCAATTTATCCGAATAGTATATTCCTAATCATATTATAGAAGCCAAGGTTTTTATGTTTGTTTGTTACTCAATCACGTCGTAGCGATTCAACGGATTTGGTTACAATTTGGTACAGGGGTAGATTATTTTCTGGATTAGTGCATAGGGTACTTTTCATCCCGGAAAAACGAACAGTTTTTTTTAGGGAATATAGGGAAAAGTAGTATTAATCGCACCACCTAAGGAAATATCGTATTTTATGTTTTATCTTTGTACCTATTCGAACATCTGAGCATGTTTTGGTTGATTTAGTTAGGATGGAAAAACATGATAATCTTTCAAAACACCCTTTTTCAGTAGAGTGGTTTTTATTGATATTAAACAAAAAGGCTGCAATAAGTGCGATTTTGGAACCAGATTCCTAGATCGCACCTTGGCGGATCTTAAATCGCACTTGGATCTTAAACCACATTTGGATCTTATATCGCACTCTCATTTTATTAAGTACCGATTACTTTATTAAAGCAACAGAAAACACCACAATAACAGAAAGTCTAACATACTTTGACGATTATGTAAGAAACAAATATACAAAACATTGGAAACATACAAAAAATAATGAAAATTGTTATGCCGGTACTGGCTAGACTACTGATAGGCATAGGTTATACTATTTCGTATTTAAAGCACTGTAGTGGGAAGCAATGGGTTTATGTTTTGCAAAAATCACATATGTACATGGCACGTTCATGACCGTATCCAGCACATGATGCGTGTGCCCTTTTCGAACACTTCGCACATTGCACCATGTTTTCCACTACACTTTCTTCACATAGCATACAAAGCCAGTCATCAGTATTGACTATTTCAACCTCAACGTCTTCAGATGGAACACTCCTCTTAGATTTTCCACACTTCTGCCTCTTTCCTTGTCTTTTCTGCCCTTTCTTCTGTTTTTCTCTGCTGGTCATAAGTACATTTTTATGTGGGCTCTCTTTAAGGACTACAGATTTTTGGATTGCACATTTCATTCGAGGTTGTGTGGCTGAAGATCTCGATGATGATATGGGTGATATGGTTTCTATTGACACTATCGTCTGAACTGGAGAGCTCATGCTTCCTGCTGTCGTTGGGACATCAGATGTAGCCATGTGAAAGTCATTGTTTGTGGAACATGCATTGTCATTTTGATTTGTTTTATGTATTGCGGTAGTAATATTTTCAGGTGCTGCGAAATCACTATCTGAAAACACACTGCGGTCTACAGGCCATATCCCTGTTGCTCTGAACCCAACATCAGGATTAGATATTGTACATGACTTGCTGTAAGCTTCTCCAAGTAAAGCTGGAACTTGGTATTGAGTGATGCATTGGCCAGGATTGCTGCGAATCCATTTGTTCACAGCCTGTTCAAAATAGGTTTGAAATGGCTTGAACAAAGCAACATCTAAAGGTTGCAGGTGGTGGGTAGTATGTCCTGGTAGCTGTAGCATGATAACGCCACCCTTCCTAGGAAATTTTATCCAGCACAAGTACAACTTGTTCTCAAGAGAAGGTTTGATGTATTCTACAAAATGTTCCAGCCACCTCTCGAATAGTTCTGAATTAATATAATCGCTTTCTGGAACTTCAACGAGACTTCCAATAGGAGCACCAGATTGCAACAATGGTCTGTTTCTTTGTCGTTTGAAAATAATCATGGGTGGTACAAATATTCCCGAGGCACTTGTGTAGCATACAATAGTAGTGTTCACCCCTCTATCACCACTAGATACTGGACCAATCTGGTACTTTTCTTTCTTACCTATAACTTTCCCAGCTGGTGTTTGGATAGTAGAAAATCCAGTTTCTTCAACATTGAATATTTTCAATGCATCAGTTTTATTTTCGTTTACTACCTTACCTTATAGATTGAAGAAAACCATTTACATTCACTTTATTGAATCCCTTTACCAGGGCTATTGATGTGCATTCAGGCTGTCGCAGACTGAGATATGGATGCCTTTTCATGAACTGAGAAAACCACTTTTTCCCGCCATTTCCAATTCCTTGTTAAATCGGTGATATAAGTTGTATTTTCCAGCAATTTGGAAAGCAAGTTTCGTAACATCAGTTATACTTAGAACAAACATATGTTATTCTAGTTTCAAAATGTGCTGTTCTAGTTCTTTTTCAACATCAGGTGGTAGGTCAGTTTGTCGACCATTTACTGGTTGGGTCCGATCACATAGGCCTACGCCTCTTTTCACTTCACCCCTGACATGTCTTAAAAGAGTACATTTTGTCACATTGTACTGTCTAGCACATTCATTTAAATGTAGCTTGCCCTCTTTGTATTATTCTATAGCTTTTTCCATGTCTTCTGCCCTCCACTTTCCGTATTCACGCTTAGACATTCCAAAATCTGAAACAAACATCCATAAAGGAATTCCTAGTGTCCTAAATCACACCATGTGCGATTTAAGGCACGTTTAGGGTGTGCGATATAGGCAACTTGCACAAATGACAACAAACAGTAATTTTAAGGTAAAACAAAATATGGCATCAAGAAAGTTACAATTAAAATGTATAGCTATAATTGTAAGTATTCCAATTCGTATACAGAAATAGTATAAACATACCTGGGTATAGTCTAAAAAGACTGCGATTAACAGTAAGAAACTTACACCACACAACACCACATACATTCTCTTGATTATCACCCTCGTCTGCATAAACTGGCGGGCTCAATGTTACTGTACTCACATCGGTTGCACTGGAGGTAAGCAAATCTAGAACCAGATGTCAGTTCGACTCATTAATTTTCTGTAAACTAGCAGTAGTGCAATTTAAGCACCAGTGCAATTTATGCCACTTTCCCCTATAAAAACCATTTAAGTAGGCGTTGGTTGGTGGTCTGTTTTTTATATTCCTTAAGGGAATGTAAGTTTGTCCGGGTTGAAAAGTACCCTATTTGCTAATCCAGAATATTACAGTAATAAAGAAGAACAATTAAGAAGAGCACTAGGTCATTACAATTAAGGTGTGAATTTTGCACGCGGGTGGAGCTGCGGGTTAACAGCTGGTTCTTAAATAATTTCTCAAAAGCTGAGGTGGTAGGTAGGATTTGTCTCATTCTAAGCGATTTGATAAAAGATGAAACCAGAAACATATGCAATACTAGTGAGACAATTACAAATACACACGTGCCTTACACGGGACTCGAACCAAGAAAACCTCCTACCATGAACTAGTGTGAAATCAAATGCATTACGTAGGTCGGATTAGAGCATCAACTTCGAATTTAATCAGTCTAATGTTTCGAACGTTAGGGTTTACTAACATAAAATATTTTCAGGGCCGTCATTTTGACAATAAGTGACTGAACTGCTTAAAACCCGTAAGTTTACACTGTTTACCATAGCGCTTCTTATGTATAGAATTTGGTGAAAATCGGTTGATTGGTTCCTGAGACATGGGATAAAACCTCCATATTTTTAATGTGACGACCTTCATAAATGGAAAAAAAAAAAAAATTGTATGTATTAGCACGTTCTGTGACTGTATACTGTCAGTATACAAAGTAAAGCTAAAATCGATTACATAGATTCGTAGATATAGTAACTAAGCTAAAATAATTTTATAGCTGCCACTATAAAAATAAGTATCTGTCACACTTAAAAATACATCTAGTTATATGTCCGACCATAACACAACTTCTCCGCCAAATTTAGTAAGAATGAGCTGATTGTTTCCCGAGATATGATATTAAAACTTAATGTTTATTGTGAGGGCTAACTAACAAAATGGCAGAGGAACGAGACTCTGTAGGCAAATTTTATGGTAGTAATTGATACTGCCAGCCTACAAAGTAAAGTTGGAATTTGTTTCGTTGATAATACATATGGAGCAAAAATGTTCATATAGCCAACATTTTGCATATAAGTGCCTGACCTACTTAAACTATACCAGTTTACACCACCTCCTGCAGTGCAAATTGTTTGCCAAATTTTGTAGGAATATGTCTACTGAGTTGAGAGAGACTTGAGTGGCTCTTAGAAACTAGGTCTTGAGAGCCGATGGCGATGAAATTATGTGAAAATGGAACAGCGCTGGAATGAAGGGGCGGAGGAAATTGGAGATCGCTGAGAAAACCCGCTGACTAGCGTCATCGCCCGGCATGAATCTGTCTGTTGTTTCCCGAGATATCACATAAAAACTTTTTTTGTGTGGCATATCATACAAAATGGTGGACATAAGATGCTCCGTGTAGACGCGTTTGATAGTAGTAATATATACTGCCAGCATACAAAGTCAATTTGGAATTTATTATATATTCGACAATAAAGAATACTAATCCAAAATGCACGTGGTCACTATTTTTAAAATTAGTATTTGGCATACTTGAGTATACCATCTTACATCACCTGCCGCAGTACTAATTGTCTGACAAATTTGGTAGGAATCGGCTAATTATTGCCCAAGATATGACATAAAACTTATTTATTCACATGTTGGTTTCTAACAAAATGACTGACAAATATGCTTCGTGTATATACAGTTGAAAGTTGTAAGATCTACTGCCAGCATACAAACGACTTTGCCCATTTCCCCCTTCCAAAATCGAAAAATGTTTCCAACGTCCCCCTGCTGGGAACTTACTGATAGACGCCTATAATACATATTTATAAAAATATTTTTTCGTTTCACTCCCTCCAAGCTCTCGGAAGTGATCTTTTAAATATTGCCCTAGCGAATTTATCCCTCAATAGCGTGGTTGGGAAATTCGTTATTCGCCCTATTCAACGACGGATATTGAGTCGTATTTCAATCGTATCCATTCCGCATTTTAACTTTACGCAAAAACCGCAATAAAAGTGTTATTTATAAATGTTTTTGAATAGGAGAAATCTGCTATAATAACTCAACCACCATCATCAGTTTTTAGTATACTGTAATTTATAGTGACACTTCTTCCATTTGGCGTAATATTCCGCAAACTAATGTTTTTTGGGACGCTGAGGGTTACTTAAAACACTTAAAAATGCATTTTATCTGCACTGAGTAAAATGAAACACTAAAACATATTCACTACTGGCAGAAACGATGTTCATGAAATTGCAATTTTTAATTTTAGAGCTGTCACGTGTGGAAACCAACGTCCTTTATAAGTGTACCCTCAGGGTCCCAAATAACCTCAGATCAGGGTACGTTAAGGCAATCATAATAAAATCTTCTCTGTGTATTTGCATATGTTTAGTTCCGATATCCGAATATTTGCTGGTTCATCGAGCGAATAAACTAACTACCAACTCAAAGATGGAAATTAAAATTTCCGTCTGAGAAGGCGTCACACTGAAACTCAACTGGTCTGTCGTAGGAATAGTGATGCATTGACGGTATAGATAGATTGAGAAAGCCAGCTACCTGTTGTTACGTGCAGCAACAGGCATGCTAACCTGATTGAGTGGGCACAAACATATTACAAAAGTTAAACGAAGCCTTGGGCGCTTAAAAACAAACCCCTCCAGGCAAGGCCGGTTGTTAGTAAATACGGGCCAATATTACGGCTGGAAACACGCCGAACGAGGCCTGTTGTCGTCGAGACTCTGTACCAGGAAGACGTCCAGAGATGGGGGCGTGCTGTCTGCCGACATACGTCTAGTAATCAGCCTACGGCATCATGGATAAGGTGACGACGTTCCTTAGAAACTATTCAGAGAGGCTTTAATGTAACTAGGTAATTAAATAATATATAATAATAATCATTAAGACAATGTAACCAAGTAAGCGTAATAAGAGCTCCACCTAATGAAAGACTAAACGAGATGTAATTTACATGATTTCAATACAGGTACGATAAAGAGATGAATAGTGTTTACCTTTGAGTTATGCCTAACCCCAACTTGTACATAAATATCTACAAACATTTCTATCAAGCATAACAATGGTGGATACGCCTTATGGTTCCATCATTTTTCGTGACAGAGCTGGGCAACTGGTAGCCTTTAGGAAAACCCCACGATCTGATACAAAAGAAGTATATCTCGCGGTCAAACTTATTTGCAGTCTTAAAGTGAAAGTATTGATTTTAAAACGTTTTAGCTGTCAACCATTATTCAAGGCTGTTCACTATAAAGTGAGCAATTTTGAAATCAACCTTAGAAAAAAGGCACTGCTCCTACCTGCATAATTTTAACGAGCGCACTGAGTGACATGCGTCCAGTAAAGTTGGCATGGAGGGTAAGTAGTGTCATATCTTAACGTCGAATAAAATGCGTTATGTAACCGTTTGTGACGACTTAAATGATTTATTTCGCTTTCTGTTTTATTCTTAATCCATCGGAGTGTGAAAATGAGCAGATTTGTAAATAATTTATTTTTATAGTAATGTCACAGTTTCACTTGACCGAAGCATGAATAAAGTGATGAGACCTATGGCAATGATAATTTTACATGAGGCGGAGAACTACACAACTTGCATATACGTAGATCAAAAGCAGCGCTTTAAAAAGTGCTCATTTTACCGTGAACAGCCTGTATTATAAATTTATTTCTTGCTAATTATTTTTAAAAAATTGCATTAAATAAAAGCTAACGAGAAAAACAATGCTAATATTAAGATGGCGAGGCTTCAGTACGAATGGTCGAATAGAGAAGTCAGTCAGAGCCTATAATTACCATTTAACACAAGAAAATATGTTGTTTACTGTCACATAACTCTAAAGTTGGTTCGTGCCTGGTGAGACACGAACCCTAGGTATCACGCAGGCGTAAGAATTTACGAAATAGAATGATCCTAACACGGAAGTTCATAGATGGCTTAGACGACGGGCGACTGCACGGTTCAATATTTGCTCCAGAGTTAATTCAACACAAGTGAAAGTCACGCCAGTTTGTTCTTCCTATCCACTGTCTTACAGGTACCCTGAATCTGATGTTTAGCAGTTTCCATGCGCCGAATATTGGGGCACTGTGAAGTTGTGTACAGGATGGCTGCAAACCGGGAAACCCTGGAAAACGGGGGAAAAGTCCAGGAATTTTCTAATATGTCGGAGAGTTTTCATAAGAGTTAAAATGTTTTAATTGTTTTTAAACCTCCTGTGCCCAAATGTTTGATGTTCCCATAAATGGTTTCTTTGTCAAGGGAACATTTGTCGAATATCCTTTAAGCGATGTATTTAAATTGTTTACAATTTTTGCAATAGCATCTAAATTGAGCTTATTAACTGGCTGTGTTGGTTTGTTTTATATATCTCTTTATTTTCGCAATGATTTCATCTTGTTGGTGCTGGTTATGAATATTAATAATATTGGGGACTATAGTGACGCTCTCAGAAGGTGCCTTACATAAAAGAGGGTATCTAGTTTTTAAAAACAAATCCCTCTTAAAAACATATTTACTATATGCAAGTAGCTAGTTTTGTAATGTACACAAATGTTATATTCTTTGGACCTATCTAGTACCACATATACATTCAATACGCTAGTTAGAAAGGCTGCGCCTGTGGCATTTCAAACCAGTTTTTTAAGGTTTCTTTGTGGTGCCGAAGCAGTGATAATTCGCTAGACAATTACATTTTTGCAGACTTCAGTAGCAATTGTGGTTTTACTATGTACATGCTTTTATTGTATTTTATCCTGTGTATTTTAGGATTTGAGCTATGTATCTGTTACATCTACCACATATAATTTTTCAAGTCGAAGTATCTTTGTTACATTACAAAACTCGGTAGGCCCTAATTATGTATAAGTTTATAAAACAAATTGTATTTCATAGTTGGTGTACAATGCTTCGACTGAAGAAAACATACGAAAAATGTAATTTTATTGCTTTGGTATATGTCGGGGAAAAATGACGGAGACAGGGAAAACCTGGAAAGTTCAGGGAATTTAGTTTTATATTTTGTGTAGACACCCTAATAAGAAATAAAGACGTATGTCACAAAAAGGCGTTTGTTAATTCGCTGACAAAGTTGAACTTACATTTCAGCGTTTATATTAAATTTTTTACGCTTGATTGGATAGTGATTTTTTCCTATATGTTTATTTCTTAAGTACATAAGCATCACACTATCTGTACACTGGCATGAGTTACTAATTTATTTTAGAAACAAAAGCGATCACTTTCTACAATTAGAAATACGTTGTGAACACTACAACGGTAAAAGCGAAGAAATAATGTTTTTCTAGCGGTAGATAATATGAGATATGTAATTATGACTTTAAAAATGTAGCCGTATTATTACAGAAATCTAGATTTAATTGAAGTAGAATATTTTAGCCGAAACGGGGAGATGAATCACGAAGGAGGGTTGAGGATTTATGTGACATCTCAGTGCGCGGGAAGCCATGTTTGCTTATGTTAATAACTGCAAGCATCATTTCGTAATTACATGACATTGACCATGACCTACGATAACCTTGGGATGACCTCGAATAAGAAAAAATTAGCAAAACCACCAAAATTTGTAAACATGTAGCAAGCATCCGAAAAAAATTACACTATTAACTCGGCCACAATATTGAATTTACATGATCTTGACTGTAACTTTGACCTTCAGTCCAGATGACCTTATGAACGGAAAAATTAGAATTGTCACACATTGCTGCAAGATGTGACTCACGGCAATGCTTTGAGAGACTTTTCTTAACTCCTGTCTTGGTTTGTCGCATGGTCCATTCACACTTTGAGGAATTTTTCATTGCTCTTATCACGCTTCACGGCATTGATCGTGGCATACTTTGAAGGATGTTACGTAGTTCAGATATTGGTTCTCGACATATCCCGGGAAAAGCTTTGCATAATTCCCGATACTCGCTACTCGATTCACTACATTATCGCGGTGGGTCAGACGTTCTACGGATTTTCGCAAAGTTTCTGCGAAATTTTGCGAGTTCTGCTCGAAGAGGTTAGGAATGAGATTCGTATTATGAGACTTGTTTCGATATTTGGCGTCATCGTCTGCTGGCATGAATGGCTGGTATGGCCAAAGTCATTCTCAGGTGGAGTCATTCTCGAGTGATTCAGTCTCAGGTGAAGCCAGTATTTGGTGGAGCCTGTCATGGGTGGAGGCAGTCTTGGGTGGAAGCGGTATTGGGTGCAATCAGCCGTTGGCCAGTATGGTTGTTCAGTATGGATGGTCGGTCATGTTGGTTAGTTAATCTGTTCGGCTGGTATGGTATTTGGTATGGTCCTTTGTTATGGTTTGAGCCAGCCGCGAGCGACGGCGACAGGGTGTTGGGTGCCGACAAAATAGCCAATGAAATATAGTAGGAAAAGGGACGGGGCGGTGGAGGGGTTCGAAATATAATGTTACTCACTACTGAACTGGCTGATTTGATTCTAAATTGTGAGGAGCATGGTCTGTGGTATGGTGGTAGTTGGGGAAGGGAGTCAAACTTATGGGAGTTATAGGATGAGGTATGAAAACTGATTGGTGAGGGTGAAAGGGAACCGACTAATAGTTGAGGTGAGTTGAAAGATTTGGGCGGCCCTTGATAACGAGGTATTGGGAGTCGTTGATGGTAAAATGAGATGAGATTTTTGAGCGTTGGAATGCAATGGCGGGGGAAATGGGAGATACCCAAGAAAACCCGCTGACAAGCAGCATCGTCCAGCACGATAACCGACCAACTGTTCAAACTATAGTGAGTAAATGTAGTGGGGAAAACTATCTGGATTAAGAGGTATGGCGTATGGGTTTCGATGGGTTGGGGGATAGAGGTTTGGGAGTGGGACAGTGATGGGGGCGGGGAGTCGTGTGGTGGGCTGATGGCAACGGTCTGCGTCTGCAGATTGAGCGACTATATTTTCAAAGATGAATTGAAACAGGAACCGACTAATCAGTCATATACTGATCGTTGTTCCAGGGAAGGACTCTGCTATGTCTTCTCTGCGAGAATATAATCTTCATGGTTACACACATTCCAGAGTTTTTGCATTATTATTGTAACTTTTCTTCAATTTGTTATACTTTTTTTTTCAATTTTTGAGTTTAGGTTCACTGGGGTCAAGGTTAATGTCATCCACATTCAATATGATGGCCGTAGTCAGTAATCTAGTTTTATACTCGATTTTTAGAATTTTATTTCTATCTTTTGTGCTTTTATAGATTTTCGTGCCAAGGTTACTGGAGTCATTGTCAAGGTCACCAACATCCAACAAGATGGTCGCGGCCAGTAAAGTAAAATTCAGGCCCCCCAGGACGATGAGCGCAATCCCTCTGATTGTGACGTCAACCAACATGGCTGACTTCTCCATCGCCGCACACTAATGCGCTTGGATGCAGTTTCTCTATATACTACAATAAACTAAAGAATTGTTGCACATACATAGCAAATTTAAATGTCCGCGGATTAATTACGTACATTTCGATTGGATTCCTACAGATAAGCTGGGCAATTTAAATTGGTTTGCTCTTGTCAACTTATCAACAAGTACATTTCCTACACTGATCCAGCAGAGAAACCTATTCACAAATACAGTTTTTTTTACACAAATTTAAATAATTTTACAATCTGTTAAGATTTCATGATGGTAATCGATGTTGTAAAAATTAATAGTTCCGTTTTTTTTTTACAAAATGATTGTGGCGACCTTTAAATAACGCCGCGTACTTTATTCAAATGCGAAAAGAAACAAAGACTTTGTAAATTACCGCCATAAAATGACTTTATTTCGTGATAGTTTAAAAAAAAACGAATTTTGTTTCAACAGTTGAATCACTGGAGATTTAAAAAACGAGAACTGCTTCTGCATATATACTCTTGCTGTAAGGTTTGGTGTTACATGTACCACACTAAACACTACATATTTACAGTATCGCTTCTCCTGTGTTTCAAAGCCAGCCACAGTTACCACATCGTTCATGAAATAAATTGCAAATGTATGGATTTCGACACAGAGTCAATGTAACTACAACTTAATAAAGAATAGGTCGAAATACTCAGTTTACTTTTTCCATTATGTATAACCCGCTTCACCAAAAAAACAGGGTTAAATTACATAATAATACAGAGTCTGAAATGGGTATTGAAAAATTCAACCAGCTACGTCGAACTGCGTTGCGCAAATTGTTTGACGAGACAAATAACTTGTTTGAATTACCCGCTGGTCATAAAAATAATTACAATTTCTTTAATTAGGTGGTGTCCATTGCCGAGGTTATTCAGATATCGAGGTCCAGAGTTCGAGTATCACACAAAGCACTAATATTTGTAACAATATTAAATGTTGTGCGTAAATCTACTTTATTTCTTTAGCTATGAAACCTACACCTTGCCCCGCAACAAATTAATACCAAAAAGATGAAAATGAAGATAAAATTACTACCATTAATGAATAAAAACTGTTTTGCTTTAAAAATGTAACATTGCTTTGATATTAATATTTTCACACTTTTTGAGATATTATTTAGATTTTTTTTCGAAAATTGCTGCGAATGTTCTCTAAATTGGATGATTCGGAATGTGTTATTTTATATAAATTGCTTTAAATATTGTTATGTGCAGCAACAGGCATGCTAGCCTGATTGCGAGAAAGTGGAACGAAGCCTTGGGCGCTTAAAAACAAACCCCTCCAGGCAAGGCCGGTTGTTAGTAAATACGGGCCAATATTACGGCTGGAAACACGCCGAACGAGGTCTGTTGTCGTCGAGACTCTGTACCAGGAAGACGTCCAGAGATGGGGGCGTGCTGTCTGCCGACATACGTCTAGTAATCAGCCTACGGCATCATGGATAAGGTGACGACGTTCCTTAGAAACTATTCAGAGAGGCTTTAATGTAACTAGGTAATTAAATAATATATAATAATCATTAAAACAATGCAACCAAGTAAACTTAACAAGAGCACCTCCGAATTAAAGACTAACTAAAGATTTGTAAACGAGATGTAATTTATATGATTTCAGTACAAGGACGATAAAGAGATAAATAGTGTTAAACTTTGAGTTACGCCTAACCCCAAACTTCTGCGTTTAATATAAACTATAGAATACTACACACACCATAATTATAAAACGTAACAATATGCATGTCCTATAAAATTAGTTTTGATTTGTGGCTGCTGTGAGATTTATTTTCATCTGCGCAGCTTGGCTTCTCATTATGTAAATTATTATTCGATTGCAGAAATATCTTACAATTGAATTATTATAATTTCACTTAGTATTAAGGTAGTTGACACAAACTCGTTAATTTTGAAATAAAAATAAATAATAAATTAGGCATGTTTCTTATGTCCAAATTAATTATTTTAATAGACTATACGTTCCAGAATCCCTCACCACAAATATATTTTAACTGTAGAAATAATCTATTACCGTAAAATATAAATATGTTCTCGACGTTTTACAACAAGCAGCTAACACGCAATTTAAATTTACACAAAAAATTTAAACGACTCGTAAATGTAAATTTTCTATAATCATACATTGTTAATGATTACTATGAATCCGAAAGTATGACTCGAAAACGAAGAAATTCTGCAAAAAGGGTTTGACCGAGCTTTAAGAGCCACCCAAACGTCTCCAACTCCAGTACAACTGTCATAGTCACGAGATCGACAGTGAAGGAAGTGTTTTTGGCATTTAACTTCGCAATAGGCACAATCTTCAATAGGTTTAAAACGCCTTGACTATCTTCAATACGTTCTAATTATTTAGAAATGAGTTAGAGAAAAGTGCAATATCTCAAAGAACTAGCTATCTTTAAACTATTCATAATTAATTGAAATATTTAGAAACCCGTAATAAATATTTTTTTCTCGTCGTTATATACAACGTGTTTGGAAACTAACTGTCAAAATTCAAACAACTGAATCTGTGGACGAATAGAAACTAGAAACACTAGTCACAAAATGTTCAAATTGAAGTTGAATTACGGCAGTGGCTTGACATGCGGCCAGCGCCTGTACATCAACAACCATGACAAACGCAATATCACTTGCCACTGTAGTGACGCCTGTGTGTGGGACAGCGGTAACCTAGCCGACCTAAAGACGATGCAGAGTGCCGCGTAGGGCAGTGCTATGGACCAGTTCGCCTTCTTGTCATGCAACTTGTCATACATGCAGATACACACGGCTGCGGTCACCAGGCGTCCTTTGCCGAAATTCAACTTAAGTTAAAACATGCTAAATGGCCTTTCCGAACATTTTGTGACCAGAGTTTCTAGTTTCTATTCGCCCACAGATTCTATGGGTACATTTTCGACAGGTAGTTTCCGAACATGTTATATACGTCCGGCACGTGTAAAATTTATGCTGTCGCGGACTTAATAACTTTATTCATTCATCAGTCAAGTGAAATAGCTAAGAACTTAACCGCATAACCAATCTTGTTCTGCCGTACGTTTAAACATTTCACTCGCATAATAACAATGTCAAGACTTTATGGGTATTTTACTTAATTTGTTGCCAAATTAACTGAGAGAGTACGTTAGCATTGCATGTGGTTAACAGGGAAGTGATAGTTGACAAAGTTTTATTTTAATTGTGCTCACGTTAACGTGAACAAAGCACAACGTCAAAATTTTATTCGGGTCGTTTTTGACGGTGCTGCTGGTATAAAATAAGTCCGAAGCTGGAACACGGAGGGCAGTTACTTTTCATCTGGTGTGCGCACTGCACCACGTATTCCTTCCACGGTTGCAACATGACGGTTGTTAGTTCTCCGACAGCCAATCACGAGCGGGGTGAACACGTGCTGAGGACGGAATAGCGCCTCTCCCGTCACTGCGCGGGGCGCTCTATCTACCGGCTGCCCGCGAAACTAATTCGCAACTTGTGGAACTTCGCCTCGGGCTGGAGCCACGTCCAGGCGCCTGCCCGCCCATCCCACTACTTCCAACTGACCGAATCAGAACCTGCTTCGCCCCGTCTCCCCAGGACCCCGGGGGCCGAGTCCACGACGTCGTCCACGCGCGCACAGCCGTAACTCAATTGAAGCACTCCGCGCCATTCCCCTCGCCGGCCAACCACGCGATAGCATCTCAGGACTCCGCTTGCAACTACACCTACCCACGACCAAGTCCCTGCTGAAAAACAGTTCATTCGCAGTTGGCATCTTCATCCCTGCAGAGACCGTTCGCCTTGCGGTACAGGAAGCACTTCGATATATGCTATTCACGATAAAGTGAGCACTTTTTAAGCCCCCCCCCCTCCCATGAGGCAATACGCACTAATAAATATACCTTATTGCAGCCTTAGCGTGTGTTTATAGTGGAGCGGCGTGCAGAGAGGAGAGCGGAGTGGTGAGCAAAGAGGTGAAGCGTGACGGAATCAAACCAATTATACACCTCTTTCCTCGCCGGCGAGGAAAGAGGTGTATAATTTGTTTGATTACGTCACGCTTTACGTCTTTGCTCACCGCTCCGATCTCGTCTCTGCTCTCCGCTCCACTATAAACGCAGAATTAGGCGGTAGCTCATGAGAGTAGTGAAATGTATACGCTGTGTTTATTGGTCGCATTGCAATGTTCAAGATAAAAAGCAGTGGGAAGATAGACATTGGATGGAAGTAAAATTAAGAAGGGCCTTAAAAAGTGCTCACTTTACCGTGAACAGCCTATGTCAACCTTTGGGAAAATTAATAACTGCTCATAACTGCACACATGCTACAGTACACGCAGGCACGCGTATTCTAAGTTACATTGGCAGCGAGTTAATGAAAATAGTTTCAGGCTGTTTACAGTAAGGTTAGCACTTCTGAAAGCGCTGCTTAATATCTACTTTGTAAACACATTGTGTATTCATCCACTCCACGTAAAATTAACATTGCCATGGCCCTCATTATTTTATTCATGCGTCGGTCAAAGTAAACCGTGAAATTATTAATAAAGTAAATACTTGACAAATCTGCTCATTTTTACACTTCGATACATTAAATAAAACAGAAAACAAAAAAAATTCTGTTATCACAAATGGTTACTAAACACTTTTTATTCGACGTTACGATATGGAATTACTTGCTAATCCATTGTTAACAACTTTACTGGATGAATGCCACTCAGTACGCACATTAAAATACATATATGCACGTTCAGTGACTTCTTTCTAATGTTAATTTCTAAAGTGCTCATTTTATTGTGAACAGGCTTTATAATATTTGACCTATAACGAGTAGAATTTTAGAATTTATAGCTACTGAGGTCAGTGTATCTTCTCTGAGATGCATAAAAGCATATGTTTGCGTATTATCAACGCATCTGCTCCCTAAAAATTCCACATTTTCACTTGTATGATGCACGAATAGAGTGAGAAGGTCCACGGCAATGCTAATTTGGCATAAGGCGGAACGATACAAAGTGAGGAGTAAAAGATCCTGAGCGTGGCTTTCAAGAGTGCTCAATTAACAGTAAAGTGTGGGGTGTATAGACCTACTTTACAGGTTGTTATAAACTGCTTTGTACCACCGAGCTTCATGCATTACATCTGACATAAACTATTTCATATGTGCGGTATATTGAAAACAATTTTCATTAGTATCTATAGCTGAAAATTATATTTTCAGGAGATGTATAAACATGAATAAATTTTATATACTACGCTATATCCTAGTTGTATATTTTACTGTTATTGTGGTTACTACTAAAAAAATATATATTTAGACAAAATCTTACTGTTGTTTAGCTACTTCCTAGTAATAAGATACCAGAGAGTTATGGTTAATTGTTCGTGATGCAGACATAAAATACACCGTTAATTGCTTAATAGTACGAAAAATTTCATTTTTCGTTTGGAACCACCTTATAAACTTTTTGGCCAAGTAGTTTAAATACTTAGCACCTAGAAAACATTTCCTTGTCAAGCATCGCTTAAACTTGTAAGTTTACACTGTATAATATTTAGCTACCAATTATCAGAGATGCAAGCACAGCCTTCTAGTTAATTTCTCTTCTCTCTACGTTTACACTTTAAATATTAACATAACTGTTATTGGGAAAATTAATAACGCAGAGCTATATGAAGGGGATTGGCTATTATAAATGTTCACGTAAAATATATGTTAATAAAGTCAGGATTTTCCACTGGTTCCATGTGGCCTTCTTACACAGAAAGCTAAATTTGTTTTTATGTAACTTGAATCAGTAGGAAGGAAGTCGTGAAAAGGAGAGTTGTGGTTGTGGAAGGGGGGGGGGGGGAGGGAAGGAACAGTCAAGTGAGAAGTTTCCTTGCACATTTAAATTGCTTTATTTTTACTACAAACACTGCCAGTTCCTAGGTCCAGCAGCAACACAACAAGAAACACGTTCAAGAGAGAGAATACACTTCTTTCGCTGCAACAAAGCAACCAATGGTGCATTGATGCTTCAAACCAGACGTCTAGAACAAAGCTGTATACTATTGAAGATGTTAGAAATTGTTATGTAGTGTTAATTTTTCGGAGAGTGAATTTTGTGGATAAATTGCAATATATACTTTTGACGTAATTAGCAATAATGACACATTTCGAGGATAATGTTTATTGTTTAAAACTGGCAAATTGTAAAATCGTCACGCAATAATTTTATAATTTTGTTTTCGATTTTGATTAAATTAAAGACATAAAGGTTCTTTTCATTTCAACGTTAGCTTTACTGTAAATGGGTAGAAGACTATTGGCTTACATTCTAAAATTTCTCATCAGAAAGTGGATTAAATAAAGAAGCCAAACACTGAGAATGAATAGGCAACCAAACGAAACTTTGTGATTTGGATTTAGACAACCCTCATAGTATCATACACAAAAAATTATTACCAGTGAAAAATAAATCGTGAGCTTTGACAATTAAGGGAAATAAATTTTCAAACGTTTAAATCACGTTGGTTACTTTTGTAACGCAGTTTCACGTCATTACTTGTGATCGTTATCCATTTACAATTATATCGGCTCCTCCAAGTAATTGATGCTGGTAAATCATAATGTTTTGCTTATCAGGAAACAGGAAATGTCTAAACTATCAGTTTCTCAAAGACTGTGAAGAACTGTGTATTAAAAATCCTTTTCAAGTAATACATTTTCATATGCTGATCTCTTTAAGGAAAAAAATAATTCTCTTGTCAAAATATGAAACGAAATAAACAGTCAAATACTTCGTGAGAAAACCTCGGTTAAGACTTTATAATTAGAATTTGAAAATTAATGTCAGAACACAGGCACTAACTTTAAAATTTTTCCCGTAAATTATAATATATATAACAAATAAATAAGAAATGAATTTAATTTTAGTTTTAGATTTCACTCTTGTATCGGTTAGAGAAAACCAAAGATCATGTCAGCCCGTCTATCATGTTTTCGTATGCTACACAAAAGAAGACTCTAGGATAACTTTGCAGCCAGTAAACTAGTTTATTACTTTTGCTCAGGACCTCATTATTGCCAACACAATAATAGCTTTAGTAGTCTGTAAGTTTATTTGCTTTATGCCCCAAGAGAACTGTTATTAATACCGTCTGTTAGTTCAGTTTTTAACGCACTTTTGTTTTGTGAAACTTGAATTCTTCTTACCTTACCCGCCTGTATTGATAATTTTCTGTTTTAAAAAGCTAGCCGCTGAATTTAAACTAAAACTGAAATTTAATCCTAATTCATTAAAGTGATGTGACTGCTCGTGGTGGTCTTGGTTGGAGGAATACTTGGGAATTTACTTTAATACTCGTTATTATGTGAGAGCTTATACGATTAAATTATTTATATCCCTTAAACAGGTGTAAGTTCTCTCTTTCTTTCTCAGTACGATAAAAGTCGCCATAACATTAATGTATGTGTGTTTCTAAGATCTTCACTAGGGCCGCGGTGGCTGCGCGGTTAGTGTGCTCGCCTCCCACCAAGGCGAACTGGGTTGAATTCCCGGCCGGGTCAAGGCCGGATTTTCGTGTGTGGGAATCGTGCTGAACGATGCCGCTGGTAGGCGGGTTTTCTTGGAGATTTCCTGTTTTTCCCCGCCCTTTCATTCCAGCGCTGCCCCATTATTACCTAATCGCCCTCATCAGCTTTTAAGACCTCGCTGTTAAGAGCCACCCAAATATCTTTACTCACTCTAAGAACTTCGCACTGTGGCATGGTCAATCGACGTGTGGATAAACTGTTGTTATGTCTCCAAAGTCAAATTTACACTTCGAGAAAGGATACATAGAGCCTAAGAGGAAGAAACAAAGCCAGTATTTTGTAAGTGCTCTCTTAGTTGAGAACCAACTGTACAAGGAATTATCCTCTAAGCGTAAACGCCAATGTGTGTTTTCTGCAGATTGCGACTATCGATAGTTCTTCACTACATTCTCTTCTGTTCAACACTAATGACTACTGTTACACTGTTCCCGTTGTCCTGTTTCTTGTATTGCTTCCGGAAAGTCCTTTCCTTGCCCTTCTTTACTTTTAACTGAAATGAGGTCGTTAGATCTCTACGTCGACGAGAGAGTAACAAGCACATTATTTCCATCTTCTATTTCCCAAATACAAATATAGGACAACGTCCCTGCAATAGCCGCAGCTCCTTGGGTGTCATATGAAACCGCAGTTTACGTATTTCCAGTAGCGGAAATCGTGACTGGGAATAACCGGAATTTCTCTATTACGTCTTTACCCTCGCACGATCCCATTCCTACATCTGAGAGACGGATAAATGAATTGGGTTCTCCGGGAAATACGATTTCGCGGCTCCTCTTGGCAAGGTGCCCGACCTGCACTCTGGCGCAGGAAATTGGCGACGTGGTGGCGACTTTGGAATGAAGTAAGGTCACCTGCTAGCGACCACAACAGGAAGATATAGTCTGGGTCATGAGTATTTGAGCAATTTCGAAATAAACATTTGAAAAAAGTCACTGCCCCTTCCTGCATATGCGGGATGATTCACGAGGAGCTAACACCGAGCGAGGTGGAGCGGTGGCAACACAATGAAGTCGCTGTACGGGAGGAGCCGGGTTCGATTCCCGATCAGGCCATCCTAATTTTGGCTTTACATGGTTTTCCGAAATCACCCCAAGCGAATGCTGGGATGAGTCCCTAACAAAGGCAATTCCTTCCCCAATTCCTCCTCTCTGCGCAACCTCCACCGTCCCTAGTGACCTGGCTGTCGACGAGACGTTAAGCCCAATTACCACGACGAGTTACCGCCACTCACAGAGCTTATTCCTTAAGTAAGCGTATATTTACACGTACAAATTTTTGGTAGTTTTACATTTTGTATGTGTAATTTGTAAAAACAACTACAGTACATGAAATATTACACAAATGTTCACTCCAGAGAGTACTAAATATTTTGATGAAAATACATGCATGTATGGCTTAATAAACACAATTTTGGTATTAATTTACATATTTTGAGGTGTGTGTAAAATAAACCCACTCATTTTATTAAAACAAGTTATGTATTTGTACTGCTACATAGTCGTATGAACACCCCTTGTCAGTATAGTTATACATCTTTAAATGTGTAACTTTAAAATGACTGTGTGTGTGCGTTTGGGTGTGTGTGTGAGTGTGCATTCTGGAGTATCCGTGAGCATATATTTAAACATCCAAATTTTCGGTAATTTTATATTTTTATGTGTAATTTGCTAAAACGAATAGAGTACTTGTAATTTGACACTAACGTTCCTGTTAATTCAAGTATAACTACAAGTATTTGTTTAAAACATGCGATCTAGAGGTAGGGAGTAGAAATACTTCGAACTCCTTTGTGTGTACAAAAGGAAATCTAAATTCTTATAACTCTGTTAAACTGCCAAGTTACAAAACGGAGTATGGTAACACGAAAATTATAGAAATAACATGACGCAGTTGCAAAAGAAAAATATGCTGACGGTAAAATTGCTTAGTAAAACAGTGAAAAATGTACAAAAATTATTTAATTACAATTTAAGTTGTGATGTATTGAGAATTCGGTGACTGGGGTGGGAGAAACAACCAAACTCTTGAGCCGCCACGTTGAAAGCCACTGTAGTGAAATTTTGGGATCTACGTGGAGAATAATAATGTGGAAATGTATAGAAGAGAAATATGTGTAAACCAGAATGTGTGTAGGAGAATGCGTGTTTGACCTTTGTACCTTGAGAACTTAATCTCCAACGGCGTACTGGTCTTCTCAGGAACTCTGCAAGGGAATTTGCATGCACTGGCATTCACAACACATAAAACTTTCAAACTTTTCAAGAAGCACTTCACTTATATTATTATTTCTGAAAAAGAAAATATAAGTGTGGTGCAGCATTACCAATAAAAGAAATCAAAATGGTAATCGTTATCTTTAATTCAAAGCAGAGATATATATTAAAAATCAAAACTAAAACGGTTTAGCTGTGTATGAAAAATTCAATCACTTAATTAGAATTCTGTTCTGCAATCAATTTAAACTTCTTAAAATATCACCGCTATACGAAAACAAAAATTACTTAAATTGAAACATAAAATAGTATTTAATGTCTTTAAATTGCTTTAAAAAATGTTAGGTAAACTGTAGATTCATTAAACTATCTTCAAATTAAAAAGTGTCTGTAGTTCAAGTGCCTTTTAAACAAGTTTCACGTAGTGAGCTCCATTAAACCATAACATTACACATTCTTGTCACTATCCCACATATCTGACTTAAGTTCGTTATTTCTTCAAAAAATAAAGCAAATTATTAAATGATCTCCAACAAAGTTAAGTTTCAATTAAACACTAGTTCTTCACTCCCAATTTAAGATAAAATCAATGTAAGTTCAAAAGTTTTTGCTCCTGTAACCAGCTCAAATAGGTTAGCGTGGGACTACCGGACTGAATTAATAAGTGACATCTGTGCTCTTAGTTAATCTTCTAAAAATCATATTAAGTGTCACAAACATTTTGGGAGAAATAATAAATCTGTCAAAGACGCTACCAAACGCAAGTTTATAGGTCCGAAAATTAGGTGGCGTCACCTTAATTTGAAGTCTCGCTGACGCTACCAGCATGGAGTCGCGGCTTCGGTGTCAACTCTCCTCGTAGACAGCGTCCACTAATAAAATTAACTATCGCTGCTAGGTTTGGGCCTCTTATTTACTTGCCAAGCTAGCCTGTATATTATACTCACTTCAGGGTACAAAAACACTGTTCTAATTTATGATGATGCCGGGGATTTCACCCATGAAATCCCAGCTCTCAGAACCACGTCTCTGGATCGTCAGATCCGTACCTAGAAGCCCCCGATTTCCGGCATCTCCGTTATCAAGTCTTATAAGTGGAGCTCAGCTACTTCCGGTCCATTACGTCACAAAAATATATTTACACCAAATACAATTAAAACTGTAAATAAAAGAAAACAGACAGTATTGAAAATACAAATATTAAATACTGAGATGTGAAAAACTCTGAAAAACTATTAAGTCACATACTTAAATTAAGCAGCTAAAATATTCAGAATAATATATTGGCTTACCACAGAGTAACCTACATTAACATACAAACATTAAAAAATAACGATGAGTTCTGACTTAGATTTCACGTTTAAAAATAATAAAAACAAATATGTAAAATTGCAGAAATATTCCAATTTAATAAATAAGTGTTTAAACATAGGCAAAAATATGTGGGTGTCATACAGTACAAAACAACAAACATGTTAATTTGCATACTTGCTGCGTGACATATAAATGAGCATATATGGATCTGTCACAACGAAATAATTATTATTCATGTGCAGTGTTCTCATACATACATATATTGGGTGACACGTACTACATAATTAGTATCATACACAATTGTATCTACTACGAGAGACCACACACTATGAAAAATGGAATAATTTTAGTGTACTCTACCGGGACACGTGACCACAGAGTACACTATAACTGCCAATAGTGCAATATATCCGATTTCAGGCATAGAACAGCTGTAGTATTTTCCAGTATTACTTTGGCTTGTTTAATTTTTATACAATACTTGGAGACAATTACAGATGGGTAGTTTTGTTTAACTCGATAATAACGTAATTCATTTAATTAACTTAATTTTTAAAAATCTGATTAAATCTCAGTAGGCAAAACACGAGTGACCTGTGGGACTACTGGGGGCTAAATTATGTAAAAATTGCCACTCCTTATTTTAATAATTTTAACACCAGAAGTTAACAAATTAGCTCCAGAGCTTAGTTTGAAAGACAACAAATACTTTTGGAAGCACTTAAGAACAAGATCAGATGGGAGCCTACATATAAATAATTACAAACGTCGTCAAAATTTAGACTTGTGCTTTTTCCAAACAATATTTAGCTGGCAGAATAACGGAATTTACAATTGACTATCTTGGGTATTGCGTAACACGAATGAAGGCTCAATTTCTTCTATAAAAGTATTGTCCAGAGGAAAATTAACGCACAAAAAAGTATATTAAAGGCTGTTCATGAAAAAGTGAGCACTTTTGAAATCAACCTTAGAAGAAACTCACTGCCCATGCCTGTATATACTTCGACGGGCGCACTGAGTGACATCCGTCCGGTAAAATTGGTAGCGATAGATGGAAAGTAGTTCCATATCTTACGGTCGAATAAAAAATGTTAGGTAATCATTTGTGAAAATTTAAATTATTTATTTCGCTTCCTGATTTATTTAATGTATCAGTGTGTAGAAATTAGCAAATTTATAAAATGTTTACTTTCTTAATCATTTCACAGTTTCACTTTACCGACGCATGAAAAAAGTGATGGGGCCCACGAAAATGTTAATTTTACATAAGGCGGAAGCATACTCAACGTGCTTATACGTAGATCTCAAACAGGGCTTTCAAAAGTGCCCATTTTACCGTGAACAGCCTATACATATTCCTCTTCTTTTCATCAACAACCTCAGTGAGTACGACAACGCGAGAGCCATAGAGTTCTATTTGAGGTGTTCAGAATCCATGCCGTTTCGTCATTTCTTTATTTTTTATTTTGTCTTACACACAAATGTATGTTATTAACTTATATTTAAGCTAACGAAGATATTTTAAAAAATACTACAAAATAAATTCTTCATTTTACATGGAGTTAAATCAAATTAATAACTAATAAGTGTTCAGAAATAATCAGAATGTATTATGCACAGACCAATGTATTGAAAAAAAAAAAGTAAATTTATATCCTGTTTAATATTAATTGTTGTTAAAGCAGACATTTAACAGCATGCCGACATTTATGTTTAAAAACGATCACTAATTACGATATATTGTGTATGGAAATTCAGTACATTCATAGTAAATTCAGAGTAACTATAGGATTCATCATCACTGACTAGCTGACATTCTGAAATTCCACTCTCAGTTTTAAGACCCTTGTAGTATGTGTGGTGTACAGGGAAAATGTATTTCAATAAATACATAATGTCCTTTTTTTCGTCATTTTAATGGGTCTTGTTCTGGTGTACATGAGTTCTTGCGGAATATTCCCAAGGCTGGCTGGTGGACGACCAGGAAAACCTTTATTTTTCTTCTGAATGTTGAGTTCTGTGAATGACATTTCAGGTAAAAACGTAGTTTTGAACTTAATGGCAAAGGGGTTTGTTTGTCAAGCCTGGTCCATCTCATTTGTAACCAATTAACAGGTTCTTCATCGCCATTCTCCTTCCTATTTGAAATGGTTTCTTCTAAGGCTTTTGTTGAAAAGAAGTCTTCCCGGCTCATTTCAGTCAAGAAATACTTATTTTTCTTCTTGCGCTCAAGCAAGGATAACGCTGTACCAATCCCGTAGCGAAAAGATGTTGCTGGATGTTTTTGCTCGTTTTTCTATTAATGAAAAACGAATCATTCCGTATGTAGCTGTGACCTGGAACTAAGTACTTTAGGTCTATAATTTCTGTTCTATCATCTTCGTTTTGCAGGAGTCCCATTAATTTTGATGTTACGATTTTGTTTCCCACAACTGTCTGAATATGTAACAGTATGTTTAACGTTGCTAGCGTGACAAGTTGTGTGTTTTTTAGGCTGGCAGCAATTTTTTGCGATCCCTTTGAGCCTTCAGTTTCCGGCCAGACGTGCATCTATGATTTATTATCATTAATTACATAAATACCCAAGTTGTAAATATGCATGTTTCTCTTATACTATGCGATTGAGGTTGATAGTTTCGGGAATGCAAAAACTTTTTGTAAATCCAAAGACAACACATAGTAATCATCAGAGCACTTTTTGTTGTCGTCTTTTAAGCGTTCCCATGCTTTTTCTGCTCTTCTGAAATGCGATCCCCTTTCCAGTCCAATTCTTACCTTTATCTCTTCTCTTGCATTTAAAAGTTTAGTCATTTAGCCAGTATCATGAAATTGTAAATTTTCATTCAACTACAGTTTTGACATAAGTCGGGGTTAAGTATTGGTTTCCTTAAGGATTGTTTCATTTAACAAACTGACATTCGACTTTCGATGCGTTTAAGACATCAGAATTGTATAACTTGTGCTAGAGATGACTCTGCTAAACCTGATTTCTTATACACCTGCATGATTTTAAAGCTACGATCAGATATCACTTGAAAGGGTTCCTAAAGTATTTCTTACATACACGAACCTCATCGCTTCCGATGCGTAAAAAAATGAAGAGCTGTAGTTTTTGGACTTTGAGTTATTGATGGCCGATGTCTGCTAATACTACTTGATGTATACAGCCATGAAGAATGTGGAATTTATGACGAGTACAGAAGATACCTGAGAATATCAATTTTCTCCATAATTTGCGGATATTTATGCACAATTACAAAGTTTATCACTGAAAACATAACATTTCAAACAACAACAGCTGGAGTAAACAACAGAACAATATCAAGTTTCATCACAGTGGCAACTGAAACATCGGGTGAAAAGTCCAGATGCCCAAAGTGTTAGCGCATTCTAGCGGTGAACTGGAGACTTATGGAGTTAATCATTTTCGCCACTGAAAAGATTGTACAATTTCCAACACAACCACACGGAGAACACGAAAATTACAAAAATGGAGTTAGTCGGCATGACTTCTGAACGCCTCATTTATTTCCAAAGATTAAAATCTGTAAATTTAAAAATAAGTGGGAAGAGAGCAACGAACCCATCCGCTAAAAGCCTAGAATGGCTCACTAAAATTAGGACTCGAATAAAGATCCTGACGCGGCTGTAAATCGACAATGCATTCCCGTCATGGGTCAAGAAAGAGCCCTAGCACAATTGGAACATAGCCTCAGTGTTTAAACTTTCATCTGCTCGTAACACTGGACATAGCTTTCAAAATAACTTTGTGAACACTGTAAGATGCCGGAAGTAAATATAAACTAATACTCATAAAAATATTCATTTTCACAAACTCATAGACAATATCACAATAACTAAACATATGTCACCTATCGGAGAACATCACCATTCCATCTCAACTTCACTGTCGCACACCGCACATTGCAAATAAGGAACATAATATGGCGATAATAATACATCGTACTATCCATAACGGAATCGAGCAATAAACGAGGATTTCAAATAGTGTGTAGCCAGAAACGAATGTTTGGTATTGTTTCATCAGTAAAAAATAATTGGTTCACATATTTTAGTGGAAAAAATAATATAATTTGGTACCTGTAAATGATTTCGTATTGCTAACAAAGAATATATTTCAGTTTTATCACGTAAACGTGACTTGAATAGCTCCAAAGTAATTTTCTTATCGCCTTAAAATAGTTTGCAGTACCTATTAAAATATTTTAGTTGTTGTAGTATCTTTGATTTTACTGAGGAAGCTTATGATAAATTTTGTCTAAAATGTCGGTAAAATGCTATATTGTAGTTTTCTGTATAATTTTCTAAAGGATACGTACATTACAGGAGAGTGCATCTATGCGCAGTGTACGGAAAATGCGAAATAAAGGAAAAATTATTACGCGAGATAACACAAGGACAAAATATTATTGGAAGAAGAAACGAAAAAACACAGGCGGAGCAGAGAAAATATACTCCCAAACAACAGGAAAATAAAAGGGAAAACCATGAAAAGAAAATAAATATTTTTTTTTCTCTCCGGAACAAACCTCTTTGAACAATGCACAGAGATTCGACATTTTATTTTATTCTGACGTTTTGAAGCGAGGTAGTCTGCTGTTGTCTCCGACTGAAATGTTTTATTCCAGAGAGAGTTACGAACTGTAACATGTGACCTGTAATGGAGAATACAATTACATACAAATGTTGCAGTTGCTGAAGCTTTTCATACGACATGCATGTCTGGAGTGTGCGCTTGAATGTTGCCCACCTTTAAAAAAACTGAACCCATTGATTGCACGGATATTATAAACATAATACACATGAATACGTTTAACATGTCACACAATATAAACGAAATGATTTCTTAACTGCACTAAACAAAGGCAATAAATTAATATATCAAAAACCAGTATTACTGTTTAGCTTTCAGAAAATGTATTATAATTGCAATTATCACATTCTACGTTTGTAGGGATGAAGCGGGTTTAAGAGTGGTCTATTTGAATGCGTAAGTTTATCTCGTCGGTTTTTATTAGCTTCTACATTTTAAAGTTAATGAAGGATATTATACGGAGAGTTAACTGTCAATTCGCTAAGATTTAGTTGAGTTGTATTAAAAACAAAAAAAAATATTGAAAACTCCAAGCGACCCGCTTTTTACATTCGAAGACTGCATCATTAATGTCTTGATTACTACGGACAGCCCATACAATTTTAAATTGCAACTCTAATCGACTACAGTTGAGTTGAGTTGCGTTGAGAGTTTGGGCTGCTCTTAACAACGAGGTCTTGAGAGCCGATACTCAAATACAGTGAAAGTGAATACAGGAAGACTCTATACACTGATAACACAAGATGCGCCCGGAGATACTGGTGGCATCTAGCGGCACGATGCAATGAACGTCCGCTGTACAGGATATGCCAAATATAACACCACTAATTTGAAGTACTGCTGTGGCAAAAGCATGTACTTGTTGAAAAATCACATTCTCTATTTAACTTAAAGTATGCCCCCACAAATAAAATTCTGATAGACATTGTACAGTAACGCCAGGTTTTTTTACATCATGCATTATTCATAAACATATAACATAGAAGAAAACGTAAACTATTATAGTTTAATAAATTGTTGATATGTGTACGTATTGTTTAGTAAACTAAAATACTCTATCAGATTGCAATAGTTCATTTATTTTTGTCAAAATAAATCTATGTAAGTAGAATGATTATGGGAAGTTGGAGAAAAGGCTACTTGGGATAGGCGCATGGCGCCAACCAACCGCTATGTTGTGACCACACCCGACAGCCATGTTGGAAGTCGGTGACCTTAACGTTGACCTCACACCCGTGACCTTCACCCCACGCCCATGGCCTTGGATAACCTTGAACCCAAAAATTTCCAAAATCTATAAATGTTTGGAAAATTGCCAAAATCGAAAAAAAAAAAAAAAAAAAAAAATCTGCAATTCAAAGAAAATACAAACCCTCCACCCACTCACCAAAACCAAGACCATCACTCACCTGGCCGACATAGTTATAAAAAATTTATAATAATTGCAAAAATCGAAAAAAATTATAACTCGAGGAACATATAAACTAATACCGCCCTCTCCTCACTGGACCACAACACCCTAACCAACACTTCCCATCACTTACCTTCCAACCCCCACAACCCTAAAAATTTGAGAAAAATAGAAAAAACTAAAAAAAAAAAAAAAATTAAATATCGAGGAAAAAATTACACTCATGATTCCGAATATCATGTTGGTAGTTGTCGACTTTGATATTGACTCCAATAAACTTAAATAAAAAACATTAATAAAAAATGTAAAAACCTAAAAGAAATCGAAAAGACACTGACGAGGCAAAATTGCATACCTAATGCGACAAACGATGTGGGGCATGTGTGACCATAAGCATTCTATTCTTATAAAGATGACAAGAGTACAGTCACTACCTGGTACGACGATCAACAGACGACTGACTCCAACGCATTTTTATTGGCTGTTTAGTCTGTAAGCCTCCACACCACCACTATATTTTATTGACTATTTCGTCAGCTCCCAACACTTCCTCACCAGCCCTCTGGATTGACTAAAACATACAGCTGATTATTACTGGCTGGGCATAACAACTGTACTCGCCAACGACTGACTGCACACAAGACTGACTCCTGCAGACTTACTCCTACCGACTAACTCCAGCAGACTAACTCCTACAGACTGACCCCTGACGACTGACTCCTGGAGACTGATTCATGCCAACTTACTTTTGCAGCCTGACTCCTGTAGACTGACTCCTCCAGACTGACTCCACCCAAGAGACTAACTCCTCCCAAAACTGAATTCACTCAAGACTGAATCCACTCAAGACTGACTCCACCCAAGACTATCCACCCAACATTTTATCCACCTAAGACTGACTCTAACCAAGGCGGCCTACTGCCGAGACCAACTATTGTCAAGCTGATCAGAACAGTGGTCAATACCACCCATCTGTACCAACAGATGATGACAGACTATCTCGAAAAAAGTCCCGCAATAATAAACTCGTAGTTAACTTCTTCGCACAAAACTGCAAAATCTCAGCAAAATTTCGCAAATCTTCACAAATCATTTCAACCAGAGCTGGCCATACCAAGGGTCCACACTGCGCAACCAGGTTAACTAACCAGGCCAACTGACCAGTTATAAAACATTTCTTGTAAACGAAACCTCGAAATGAAAACTCAAAAAAGAGACCTCAGACAGAAATGTAAAAAAAAAAGAAACCTCAAAAAGAAACTTGCATAACTGCAGCCATTTTATATAGTTGCTGTTAGAACAAGAATTACTATATTACCCAAAACTATACTTTAGGGATGGGACTACAAATATTATCAGAAATAATCTCGTCTAAAGGGACTGTTATTTTTTACCAATGCTTGAGGCATGCAAAGTGCATGGGACCCTACCATTCAGTAAGATATCGTCTTCTGCTTGTTTTATATCTTACATAGGATGAGGAGGAGATGGTGGAGCAGGCGGAGGAGGAACCACTTCGCGGGATTGGATCTCAAACACATGGACTGTGAGTCAATACCCTCTACATGGCAAAGTCTGGCTGAAACGTCCTAAGATACTTTCAAATAAGGGAACAGAAATTCCACTAAGGGAAGGGACAAATGACAAACCGAAGGATTGATCGAAGGATCGATCTAGGGATAGGGATTTATCAAATGTTTGATGAGGATTGATGTTGATTGGTGAGGAGGGTTACTGAGGATTGCTGAGGACGATTACTGAGAATTTGTGAGGATTGCTGAGGTCGATTACTGAGAATTGGTGAGAATTTCTGAGGACTGTGGAGAAAGTTTGCTGAGTATTGCTGAAGATTTGTGATGATTGGTGATAATTGGTTGGGATTGGCAAGATTGAAGGATTGGTGAGGATTGTGGTGGATTGGTGAGGATCAGTTCTGATGATTGGTGAGTACGATTACCGAGAATTGCTGGCAATTCGTTAGGATTGCATAGGACTTTGGAGGAGGATAGTGGAGGAGTGCAGAGGATCTCAGATGATTGCACAGTATTGCAGAGGATTGGTGAAGATTGGTGGGGATTTGTGTGGAATGCGCAAGATTGAACATGTGATAAGAAAATCTGCTTTCCGTGTTATCTGGCTATTACCGTTTTGACTTCGGAGGGACTTGCAAAGACACTTGTGTTAATATGATATTTTCCATTTGATTACTAACAATGTCAAAAAAAGTTCATCTGTTTTGCGAAATTTTTCGCACTGTTCATATCTTGAGATATATTGCTGTATAAGAAAAGAAGCATCATGGGGCGTGTTAGTGGCAATCCGGGTTCTCTTCCTGATGGCATGGATACGAGTTCGAATATTTGCATGCGACAAATGTGTTGGACGTACTGATGGCTGGGTGGATTTATTTCTCAGAACACTCCCTTTTATTTTACACAGGAATTTCCGTGGCTTCTTCACCCTAGGGATGATAGTTGACTCCAGTTCACACTTCAGAATTACTTAGTTTATCTGGACGGTTCTCACAGCCAATATGGAGCACTGTAGAAAAGTAATGTATATTATGCAAGTTTTACTTCTGTGTGTCATGTCAAGACAGCTCAGTGATCATTTGTCAAGCGGAGGGTGGAATTTCAGCAGGAGGAAGCTAAAGTACTCCGAACAATTCCTGCTCGTCTTCAGTTCTGCGGTGGAAGACCGTTGTATGCAAAGCTCAGGCGTCGATTTTGTGTGCTATTTTATATTACGTATTTTTCGTACAACTTTGTTTTCGACTGAACTGCAGTCATTAAGGTGGAGTGGGGTATAAACCAACTCCAAATATGTCGTTTGAAGTCCATGGGTGCTGTGAAGTCAACGAAGAGAAAGTAAGACAGGGTAATAAATGTGATTGTCAAGTTTGTGAACAAATAATTTCCCATATTTATGCGCTTGTTTAGCAAAATAACTTGCGCCGCATTGACGTGTAAAAATCTACGGCGTAACAAATACCTCTATGGTGAAACATTACTTTGGCAAATTGGCACTTAAGAAAGTAAGTAAAGAGTGTCGTATAAGATTGCTCATTCTTGGCTTTTAAACTTCGATAAAATTGAAGAATACGATAAACGTATATAGATGTAAATTGGGTTCCACGCACTTTTAACAAAGCAGCCGTGTAAAGAAAATCAATAATTCATACTTTCCTTGAAGTACCTGTATTGATTTATTTTGAGTCCTATCTGTTTAAATTTTTATTGTATGGCTATGGAGGAGACACGTGTCACGGATCATAGCCTTGGTTGTGCTTCTGGGAAACCCAATGGCGTCAATGAAATGGAAGAAGCACGGGAAGTGCGTAAATACAAAATACGGAAAATCTCCGTGTTTTCTATAACTTTGGGTTTCGGCCACGAACAATCCCGAGTCTACACGAAGATTTTGTCGCCACTATAACCAGGAAATTATAATTTCTGCGGCAGTTATGGTTATCTGTGTAACTAAGACCTGTTCTTTAAAAAATTAAAAAGCAGCAACAGGCGTTTGTAACACTTAGCAACACTTAAAATACACTAACTTTAATATAAACTAAGAGAGTTGCTTACGTGTGTGACTAATATAGAAATTAAAACGTTATACCAGCTTCATCACGTGACAGCTGTAGGTAAGTGTTTTAGAGTCATGAATTTCAACTATTTGACTCGGGTTCAAATCTTGCTTAAGTATAAAATATTTTAACTTTTTTAAATATCTTTGTTATGCACAGCATAACACACACATAATGAAAATTAAAATAAAATAGACATTAAAAATCATTCAAACTAGAATTACAGAAAACTAACAAAGGAATTAAAAGAGAGAGTTTCCGTGAATTTGACCGAAAGTCCGTTTTTGAAAATCAATGTATCCGTAATTTTACGTACAGTTTACGGACACCTTTGGATAAATTTTTACCAGCACTTTCCCGTAAAATTAAGGAATTTTTTTTTTTTACAGTGCGGGCGTGGCGGAGTTCAAAGTATTATGACAGTCGAGTGCGTGAGTGAGCAAAGAGATTTGAGCGGCTTTTAACATCGAGGTCTTGAGAGCTGATGAGGGTGATCGAGATGAGAATGGAGCAGCGCCGGAATGAAGTGACGGGGGAAGCGGGAGATCCCCGAGAAAACCCGCCGACCAGCGGCATCGTCCAGAACGATCCCCACATGCGAAAATCCGGGAGCGACCCGGCCAGAGGTTAGCTTTGGCGGGAGGAGAGCAGGCTAACCGCAGATCCACTGCAGCCCCGACAGTCAGGAAGCCTGATACCACGGCAATTTGCTGCCCGCAGGTTTCCACGACGTGAATCAGCTCCCGATAAGCGGGAAAGTTGAATGAGAATCTTGACACAGATCAGGCTGAAAGAAAGTTTCGTGCTGGTAGAAGTTGACGTTCGCATGTAATTTGTAGATGAGTTCGGTCTCGTACCAAGGCAAAACTATTGCCCTCGGGAAGAAAAGAGGAAATATCAACAACAGAAATAATGTTTCATCCCAGAAGCCCAAAAGCTATGAAGGGTCAAGTGTTTATTTTTAGATACCTTGTAATTTCGCGTTTTCGTTCGGCAACAGGCTAGACTCCGCAGTCGTGTACTCGAGCCTGGGTTATATGTTCAGTGGCATTTGCTCCAGTTTAACCTGTCACCAGCTAGCACTGTATTCGGTTCTGGTTTGCTTTACAGGCTTGTTATTTGTCGAATAGGACCAGAAAATTTATTATACACGTGGTTTAATGTTTAGCTTTTGTTCACGAGTAGTAGTAAAGAAACTTTTTCACTTATTAGTTTCGTATTTAAAATGTTTAATTATTTAAGAATCGTGCAGTAAAATGACAGGATAGCCGCTGAAAAGTGTTATAGAGACGTTTTGCCTACAGAAGGACTACACGCCAGTTCACAGCCCTGCGCGTAGAGGCGATCGAGAATCCAGTGTGCCAGCCTGTTTCGCCCTTAGTACTCCATGCTTCTACGTTTCGAACAAACGATGAAATTCCAAGTCAAGAGGCTCCTTTTGATACTGTTTTACCCAGCGTGGCGTAATAAGCACTTATCAATTAAAATAGGAATGCATGTGCTATATAGTTTTACCTATGTCCTGCTCTGTTCTATCATACGAGCTGTACTGCTTAAGTTTCGTCGGTTTTGTTTTTAAGTATAGGAGGTTCATGGTCAAGTGAGGACTTTTTAAGGCGCTTGCAAAATGCATTACTTAACTCCTAATAAATATTTTTTTATTGCAGTCCCAGACGTTAACTTTCGAGAGTGAGGTATTGTACACACTGTGTTTAATAGTCACATTTCAATGTTTACATTAAAATGTGGCGGAGAGGTAGAAATTAATAGAAAGGAAAAAATTTAGCAGGGCCTTAAAAACTGCTCAGTTTACGGTGAATAGCCTATAGGTAGGTGCTAGTTACAGACGGAGCAAGTTGCTCAGAGAAGATGGAACGAGGAAGGAATCGGCTATGGCTTATTGTAAGAGACCGTCTGAGCATTCGCCTGAAATGACTTCGGGAAACCATGGAAAACAGAGTTCAAAATGGCCCGACAAGCAGTCGAGCCTGGCTGCTTCCACGTACAAGTCCATTGTACTACCGCTACACCACCTCACTTGGCACGTGGTCTAGTAACTGCCCTTTCTTTTAACACAGCAGCTAGGGGTAACAGTGAGTGTGGGTTTCTGTAGCAGCCCGCAGTTGGCGATGTGCGGTGACCTGAGAGACCAGGGGTGGTCATAAAGGACGTAATTGTGATCAGTCGCCTTGCTTTACGGTGCCATTGATCAGTGTCGGATCGTGGGTAGAGCCCGCCAAACAAGTCGTGACCCCTGGGGTGCTATCCTCATTCACTCCTCAGCTTATCGGGAGCCGATTTAAGTTGTGTGAACAATGAGCGAGGTGGAAGTTGCCATGGCACGAAGTGAAGTGGTCACCTCATACCAGAATATCGTGAACTACGCTACGGTCGGCTAGGGATGTTCGTGTAATTTGACTCCCGATAAGAGGAAGGAAAGAATCAGTACAGCGCCCCAGCCACGTAGCCTTGGATCAGGCTGTCTGCGACGTTGTCAACTGCTACCAGTGTCCGCTAACATACTGTGCTCTCCATCACCTGAAGAGCGGATGTCTGACAGAGTGAGTGAAGAGATTTTGGCGGCTCTTAACAGCGAGGTCTTGAGAGCCGATGAGGGTGATTGAAGTGAACGTGGAGCGGCACCGGTATGAAGGGGTGGGGGAAACAGGAGATCCCAGAGAAAACCCACCGACCAACGGCATCATCCGTACGATTCCCACTTGCGAAAATCTGGTGACCCAGCCGGGTATTGAACCCGATTCGCCTTGGTGGGAGGCGAGCGTGCTAATCGCTCAGTTACCGTGGACCCCAGCCTGACGGAGTTTTGCCATTTATGGACTCCGCATGTCTGGCGCATAAAGTCCGTTCCAGAGGTTTTGGTAGGAAAAACGCGATTATATAACAAGTTGGATATTTTGCAAATGTGAGACTATAGTCAAACAGAATTTAAGAAATGTTTCTTACTCAGAAACATGTCTCAAATTCTCGCTTAAACTTTCTAAATTACTACATTTTTCGTGCGTGAAAATGGCTAAAACCGGTTTTTTAATATTAATATTTGCCACTCAATTTTCTGTACAGAGACTTTAGAATTTTCTTTAGATACACGTGTTATTAAAACAGTCTTAAAGTCGCCGACAGAAATATCTGCACGCCAGCTGAACTCCTTACCCATAGGGGCGATAAGGCAAGTATAGGCTGTTAACGGTAAAGTGAGCACTTTTGGAATCAACTTCCGAAAAATGTTACTGCCACTACCGTGCATATATTTTAACGGGTGCAATGACTTGAATGCGCCCAGTGAAGTTGGAAACTACGAAAGGAAAGTAGTCCTAAGTTTTAACGTTGAATTAAAAGTGTTAAGGTGAACATTTGTAAATACAGTATATTAATTAATAGTTTTTTTATTTTATTTTAATACACGTAAGTGTAAATAATATTTGACAAATATGGTAAATATTCACTTTTCTAATATTTTCACAGTTCTACTTGACTGGCGTATAAATAAAGTGATCCGGCTCATGGCAAGGTCAAGTTTACATAGGCCGTGTCCCAACTCGAAAGTGTGCTCACTCTCACTCGCCACTCTCACTCTGGCACACTCTGGCTCACTTTAGCGAATCGAGACTTGTGCCCTCTGGAAGACTTCAGAATTATTTCTTTGACAGAAAAGTTTATAAATAGTGAAAAATAAAATATTGATGGCCTTTCACTTCCCTCGAATAAAAGCAAAATATTTTATAAAATTGTAGGTTATTTTTATTTCGTCCTTTTTTCATGATTAAAAACGTAATTATTATATGCAAATCACAATATTTAATAATATGAATACAATTAACCTAAATGAAACGTAAACATAATAAGATCATAATTTGTTATGTTCCATATAAAACGGAATGTGGTTTTTATTACACATTTCACAATCGCAACGATGAAGTTAAGTCAGTAAACTATTTCTAACACTGTTTAAGAAACAACAAAACACACGTCTGGATTTTTTAGATTAGACTTAAAAACAACATGGCTGCCAGAGAGGGTGCGAGAGTGAGCACCGAGTGTACATCGTCGTTCACTCTCACTCTTGCGCTCTCTCCTCGGAGTTGGGACAGCAGAGAGGACGTAGTATGACGCCAAGAGTGAGCGAGAGAGTACTCCCTCGGCGAATAGGGACACGGCCATAGTCTATGGCGGAATAATACACATTGTGCATACAAGTAGATTTTAAGCAGGGTTTTCAAAAGTGCTCAGTTTACCATGAACTGCCTATACCTAGGGACACCCGAATTTCGCGAAAAGATTCCCGTACATGCTAGATTTCAATACCCTATGGGCATACCAGTACTATTATTTTTCTTATTGGCGGCGTGTGTTTGTGAGAAGGAATTTTCTTCATTGACTGGCTAATCAAAATAAGGTTTCGCCACTACCGCACGGCTGTGAATCGCTTGCAGAGACCTAAGACGCGGACACCTAGATCATCCAATCGCTGAAGTATATTTGAGCTAAAGTATTATGAAATACAACTGGACGTAAAATCTTTTCGCGAAAAAACAGGTGGTCCTACCTATACTTAGTGAGCAAGTGTCAGTCTTAGAGCTCACACGTTTCGAGATCTCGAAAGCGCAAAATATGTGCGGGCAGGTAGAGCCTCTAACTTCAAACTGAATGAAAGACGCGGAAATATTTTCTCTCCCGTTTTCATAGATTCCTCGACAAATAACGACAGTACGCAACTCACCGGAGTTCTCTAAACGCGAAGAAATGGCGAAACGTAACGTTCAATTTAGTATATTTAAAATAGTGCATTTTTTGCGCGTTTCTTTTTTTTTCACGCAGCTTATCAATGGGTTGTCCATATTGATGGATGAATGGTCGTTGTTGGTTGGTCAGGACAGTAGGCATGGTCGGTAGGATTGATTGGTATTGTCAATTGGTACGTTCAGTCGGCCTTGATGGTCTATTGGCTGGTATGGTCGGCTGATAGGACCTATGATTGATCTCTACTGTCCAAAACATAGTTGGTCCGAACAGATACTTTAAATGTGATAAGATGTTTACTTTGGTGGGATAATATACATTGGATTACGAACATGACCATTGATACCCCGTGAAATGTGACGTAAGAGCCGAAAGTAAAACAACTTGCCAGACTGAGTGCTAAAAGTAGAGAGCGATATGTCGCCTGTTGTACCAGACGATGAACTGTGAGGTGGCGCTACTTTGGTAAACAATTATTTATCTGCAACAACTAGCCCAACATAAGCGAGCAATGTCACATTGTCAGGGACCTGAAAAATTCGCGAGTTCAACGACCTTCATATTAGACTCTACTGTCTTATGTGTAATCGTGCAGATATAAATTGCCCATTGGTTGCTTGCTGCCACAGAAGAGGGCGATGATTGGGCGTGCATTTTGTTGTATGTTTCTCATTGGCCCAGGGTTCTCCAGGAGGTGTCAAATATCGCGTGGACCAATGGCAAGGGTGACCCGAACGTAAGAGTTTTCCAATTCTAGCTTGTACCAAAATTAATCCGCAAATTTTTCAGGTATTTACACATTGTCATTAAATATTTTCCCCATTACCACACTCTTCTAGTAGTGGCAGATATCGAGCTATAGCAGGTAAGTTGTGGTGGGGGTAGAGGTGATCCAAATAAATGACCAATGGGAAATGTTAATGTGTTTGGAGGCTATCAAACTCTAGTGAGTAAATGGGGGCTGCTGTGGCTGAGCGATTAACACAATTGCCTCCCACCAAGGCGAACCGGGTTCAATCCCCGGCCGGGTCACCGGATTTTCACAATTGGGATTCGTGCGGGTTTTCTTGGGGATCTCCCGTTTCCCCCGACCCTTCATTCCGGAGCCACTCCATATTCACTTCAATCACCCTCATCGGCTCTCAAGACCTCGCTGTTAAGAGCCTCCCAAAAATTTCTCCACTTCACTTCTAGTGAGTAAATGGAGCTAAATGGTGCGGGCTGTGTGGCGATGGTATTTGGGGGGGGGGGGGGCGAAATTCGAGGTTTAGCGTGTAATCAGTCGTGGGAAACCTACTAATCAGTTAAACAATAGTGATTAAATTGAGTGGTGGGGAAATTGTTCTCGCGGGGGCGGGGGGGAGGGTGATATGGGAAGGGGTAAGAGAGTGGATTAAGCAGGTGAACAGAGTGACAAATTTGATTTCGGATTGGTTGTGTGGGTGTACACTGTTGGTGAGTGGAGAGGGGAAGTGCGTTACTTAAAGCCAATAATTCGCTTAGATGGGGGGAGGTAGGTTTGCGACAGAGAGGCCGGCATATTTATCGACTTTACAACCAATTATTCATTCGCGCGGTTCAGTCGTCTGCTGGTTGTCGTACCGCGAGAATCGAACTCGTGAGAATTCTTACAAACTCATATTGAAAAGAAAAGTATTTAAAATTTGTTTTGATGTTTGTTAATTTTTACATTTCATTTCTTTATTAAATCTCAACTTTTATTAAATTCCGAGAATTTTATTTCCTCTCCCGATATTTTACGTTTTTTGCGAAATTATGTTGTACCTTTTTTGAGTTTGTTAGGTTCACGGTCATTCAAGATCAAGATCATGGTTACAGAAATCTGCTATGCTGCTCAGGAGCAGTAATGAAATTCCTCCCGATTTTTAACGAGTTATATTGATTTTCGCGAGTTTCCTCGATTTTCCAGTTTAATGTCATTATGGTCAAGGTCACAATAATCCACCTTGGCGGTCGGAGTCAGTAATAAAAACATTCCCCAAATGTTATACGTTTTTCCGATGTTTTGTGGTTTTTCTAGGTTTTACGGTTTCATGGTCACTAAAGTTCAGTTCAAAGTCATCTACAGCCAACATGTCAGATAGGTTAGTAATGCAATTCCCCCAGTTTCTACGAGTTTATTTTATTTTTTCTCCTTGATTTTTAGTTCTTAAGGTCACATGTTAAGGTCACCCATATATAACATAGCTGTAGGGATTATTAATTTAATCAAACATGGCATTTGTCCCTCCTAATCGTCTGGGGCTGACTCGAAATCTCTAATCCACCTTGCCATACAGATGGTTTATAGACCGAGAAACCTCATGTTCGCTTTGCGCTGTAAGGACTTCTTGATTCACGCATCGATGAGCATTGAATCCACCTTGCTTATTTAAGGGGTCAATTATTTTTATTTCTAAGGGCAAAAGACAAAGTTGATAACATGGCTGCACCAGCCAGGTCTTCGATCTTAACCCCCAGCTGTGACGTCATCATAGATGACGGGCGAATCCTAACTCCTATACCTGGCGCATGTGTCAGTTCTCTCACAACGCTTCTACTAACTCAAGTTTAATACTTGAGGTAATTGTTAGATAATTTCGTCTCTAACGCCATGTGTAAGACACTGAACGAAATATATTACATGTAACACTTGTATTTTTTACCCACTATCGTATTTACCGCTAGATTAAATACTCTTATACTGAGATGTGCGTATATATGTATATATAAGTATACATCTGTGTAATAAATATATATTTATGTATTTCAATACATTTTTATTCAATACTCTCAAAGGCTGTTCACGATAAAGTGAGCACTATTCAAATTAACCTTAGAAAATAGGCACTGCTCCTGCCTGCATATTTTAAGGTGGGCACTGAGTGGCATGCGCCCAGTAGACTTGGTAATAATGGATGAAAAATAATTCCATATTTTAACGTCAAATAAATTGTGTTAGGTGACCATTGTGATAACTTTAATTATTTCTTTCACTTTCTGTTTTTTTAGTTATTTATCGTAGTGTAAAAATTATCGGATTTGCAACATACTTACTATTATGATGATTCCAAAGTTTTACATGACAAACGCTTGAATAAAGTGATGAGGTCCATGGCAATGTAAATTTTAGATAAGGTGGAGGAATACACAACGGGCATAGAAATAGATCTTAAGCAGGGCTTTTAAAAGTGTTCATTTTACCGTGAACAGGCTATAGAGATATTAATATGATGTTACACATAATATTACAAAAGGAATTCTACAGTTGTTGTTAGCTATTTAGTACATTGGTACGACTGTGAAAAAGCTCAAATTGATAGCAGATTTATTTGGCAATTGTCTCTAGGGTACAGTTGGTCAACACAGCTCCTGTTATGTCACATATGTGCGAGTTGTTTGTAAATGCAAGTTAGATTAGTTTAGACTTTAGTCCGCCCCTTCTACCCTTCTGACAAATAATTGAAGTGTTAAAAGTATAATCAAAATGATTTCTTTTACAATTTCTATTATATTTTGTCTCGCCATTTGAATTTCACGCACTCCTCAAAAAAAATTATTTTAATAAAGCCTTTAAAGTTATTACAAATGTCAAGTATCCATATTCGTAGCAAATTCACTGCTAAATCCGGGCCTAAACGATTACTAATGTCTGGTACCTTCTGTTGTACCCATGACTATAACATATGGCATACCGGTTTCCATAGCAGAATATCAAGAAAAAATAATGCATCTGATCATACCCACACGTTATCTAAGTGCCAACACAAAATTGCAATTGGCAGCCGAATAAACTCATGAATAGGAAACAGTCTGCTGATTAAAGAAGAACAAATTAAATGAAATCTTATCTGTTGACAATTTGTGGTGTATTAAAAAATTCTGATAATTTTTTTGAAGAATGTATTTATTTCAGTTTCTTAGCACGAGTTCTATAAATGTATGAAACTGATCTGAACAATAGGACTGCTTAACATCTCCTCTGTACCATAGACGTTTACACCAACCTCTAAAACATTATCAAATTATTTAAATATTTTTATAATAAGCATAATAATAAATTTTATACTTTACGTACCCAATATCTTATGGTTATAAAAAAAGAGAAAAATATCAACATTAAAAAAAAGTTTTCTGTGTGTGGATTGGAAATATTTTTGTTACATAGCTTATAAAGTCAATTTTTAAAAACAATCCATTTGATTAGCAAACAAACACAACCAGACGACGACACTATGAAGTTACTTGGGTATTATTACTTTAAGACACACACATGAATTCTAGAAATGAACTTTTTCCTAACAATAATAACAGTTAAAAACAGCAATCGTGTATCACAAAAAAACCCAACTAAATTTCTTTTGTTACTTGACGGGATCTTGAAATCTCAAATCTAGAACTGATAAGCCACTGAACTACAAATACAATTACAATATTAGTCTTTAAATATGGGTACATACGGATAAAATGCCACAGTTACCGTTAATATTTTATGTTCTGTTTATGGGTTTGTTATGACTGTGTGAGTTATTTGAAATGTTTCCTGTTACTCAAACTTAAATTAAGCTTAATTTTGTATAAAAATCGTTTCACAGAAACCGTAATCTTTTCATAAACGAACGTATGCAGCAAGAGGTCGTTACTAGGCTGTCCGCCAACTTGTATGTTCGCAGTTCCGTGGGTATAGCAGATTTAGAACGTGTTCTGTTGCGCTTTCGGGCATACTTACATGAAAATGGTCAAACTCGGGAGCTAGGCTTTCCAGGTGGGGGGCTGAATTGTAAGATGGACACCAGCATAAAATACGTGTACGAAAACTGCTATGGAAAAGGGCATCTTGCAAGGTGAGCTAAAACTGCAGGAGATATTTGCCTCTCAGCATATTTTCGGAATAGTCATGAATTCGCCGTTGTCTGCTTTGTCGGGTCGCAATACTTATGATTCATACCTGCCACAGGACTGGGAAGTGCGATTGACGTACACGCCTGTCCCATGATGCACTACGTGTATGCCCGATGGTTGTGTTTCCTGCGAACCTCGACAACAGCCCAGAGATTTGGACGGCTCGTAGCATCGAGGTCGTGAGAGCCGATGAGGGTGATTGAGACGAGTATGGAGCAGCGCTGGTATGAAAGGACGGGGAAAACGGTAGATTCCCGAGAAAACCTACGGGCCAACAGCATCATCCAGCACGATTCTCACATGCGAAATTCCGGAGTGGCCCGGCCGGGAATTGATCCTGGATCTCTTTGGTGGGAGGCGAGCAAGCTAACCGCTCAGCCACCGTGGCCACTGTAACTTAAGAACACAGCACGGAATTATTACCACTGACTTATATGAAAATATTAACTCTTGTACTGTGAAGCTAAATTAGTTTTCAAACTTCAAAGTATTTATGAAATAATAGTATATATACAGAATGATTCGCGAGGAGTTACCGCATCTCACAGGACTTATTACTTAAGTAAGTTGGAGCAAACTATGTCATATGAATGTGGCTCGTATTCCCAATATTTAAAGAGTGATTCGAAAAATGGGTAACGCGAAGAAAAAAAAAAAAAAAAAAAAGAACTGCCCTTCCAGAAGTAAAACGAAAATCATTATTATACTTTCTTGTTTACATTTGAGCATCAAATTCATATCGGCGTATTCTTGTGAGGAAAATTCACGTGGCATAGTAACACAATTACTACATCTCAGAATCAAAGGCTACAACCACGATAAATGAGGAGGAACGGGTCGTGTTCACGCAGTACACATTGAAACAGTCAGTCACACATCACTACGGTGTCACACGCCGTTCACAGCAATAGCCAAACAAACGGGCAACCACTTGTCACAAGTTATTCACTGAAATGAGTTCCTAATTTTTATATTTACTCTGCAGGGCCTACATTTAATTGGCACAATTTGCTTCAAATTACTATTTTACACGAAGTAGTATTGTGAAGATGGAATTCTATACGCTTCATGTACCATCGGCATTGTTCGTGTCTTAAAATCGAAGCCATAAGAATACGAAGAACTTCTATATTTTATATTTACGGAGCTCATTTCCGTTGTTCGTCATTACGGAGTGCCTTTTTGTAAATTAACTCTACATCTCCGTAAAAGTTTCCGCAAACTTACAGAATTTACAACAGTGTACACTGAAAGAAAATCGAACAAAATATTTGTTTGTATAGGGCCAAATATATATTTAGTTGCCCTAACAAAATATATTGTTGAGCGAACAAAATTTGAACAGCAACGAAATTACTTTTGCTCGTCTAACAAAATATATGTTTGAATAAACAAAATCTATGTGTTTGGCCAAAAAAAATTATACTATCAACTAAATATTTTGTTGAATCAACTGTATGCAGGGTGAGACAAACGGCGAGAGGAAGTTCCTTGTAACATTTCAGTTAGAAAATGTCTGACAACGAACGCCAGGAAACCACTCTTAAGGGCAGGAACTCATTGTGAATATGGGGTTGAAATTAAGAACTGCATTTAATTACACTGAAACAATGTGATATTAAAGGATGAATGTCTGCATGGATGCTAAACAATACAGTCACTGTAACATGCAAGTATCCATGTTGACCTACCACATACCCTACATAGTAAAATGGGGGTTGCCACCTCGGTGAAAAAAGGGTCGTCGTACATTGTTACGTAAATTATGATCACGGCCTATGAATTACCATTGCAAAACATGAAAACAAGTCATGTTGATAAGAAAACCATTCGTTGGAGGTTTACTTACCAACAGGGCATTTTTTTCACATCTTGCAATGGAAATTCATAGGCCGTGATCATGAGTTACGTAAGGATGTATGAAGACCCTTTTTTCACTATTTGAATGGGTGGCAGCCCTCATTTTACCATGTAAGATATGCAGTAGGTCAACATGGGTACTTGCATGTTACAGTGACTGAATTGTTTGGCATGCCTACAGGCATTCAGACCTTAATATCACATGGTTTCAGTGAAATTAAATAAAGTTAATATTTGCAACTCCATCTTGACAAGGGTCTCCTGCCCTAGGGGTGATTTCCTGTCGTTCGTTGTCAGACATTTTCTGAAATTTTGTAAGGAACCTTCCTCTCGCCGTTTGTTGCAGAGCTGATGACTCAACCCATATAGTTGTTTGGCCACTTATTTGACTGCCTTCATTCGAAAGTACAGCTCGACTGTTTGTTTGAATTTTTTGTGACAAAGAGTAACCGTGTTTGTTAGTGCATATATTGATGCTTAACAATCGTAAAAATGCATTAATAAAATAATGCAACAAGAAACTGGCAAGTAAAGCTATAAAACTTGAAATATATGTTTGCACACCGTTGCCTAATATTTGCAATAAATCTATTTTAATTACGTCCGACGTCACCAGTGGTCACATTAATTGAGATTACTTAGGCGCAGAGCACAGACGCAGGTAATCTGGGTTCGAAGTTCTGTCGAACTCGCAATTTTTTTTTCAAATTAACCGAAATTGTTTAATGTAGGTGTAGCCAAGCAAATATTTTGTTGCACCAACCAAAACTTGCAGTTTGGGGCAACTTAATATGAACAACAAAATAATTTCGATTCAACAACAAAACATTTCATTGCCCCTATACAAACAAATAATTTGGTTGCAGCAAACAAATCTTGTTTTATTACAAAATATTTTTCTCAGTGTATATTCCACCGCACACGGAAGTTAACGTCTGATACTAAAATAAAAAACATTTTTTGACTGTTATTCCGAATGAGAGGGCTTTCAAAAGTGCTCACTTGACCGTGAATGGCCTATAAACTCCCATAGGTACACAACACGACGAGATCACTCGATCACGCCAGTTAGAGCCTGGTGTGCGCAAGGTTGTTGGTGTACTTGACCCGCACGGCAGTATAGTCCTTATCGTTCCCGAGATTCTGAGCTTGAAACGTGGAGATCAGCTCCAGTTATTCTGGCTCCTTAACAAACAATTTATTCTGAGCATCAACGGAGTGGTTTTATGTTTAAATGCTGTTTACAATAAAGTGAGCACTTATGAAATCAACCTTAGAAACAAGTCACTGCACTTACGTGCATATATTTTAACGGATGGCCTGAGTGACATGCGTCCAGTAAAGTTGGTTACGATGGATGGGAAATAGTTCCACATCTTAATGTCGAATATAAAAAGTGTTAGGTAACCGTTTCTGATAATTTGAATTAGTTATTTCGCTTTCTGTTTATTTTTAATGCATCGAGGTGTAAAAATTACCAAATTTGAAAAATATTTACTTTTCTAATAATTCCGCGTTTTCACTTGACCGACGCATGAATAAAGTGATGAGGCAATGGCTATGATAATTTTTCATAAGGCGGAATAATATACAAGGTGCATTCAAGTAGATCTTATGCAGGGCTTTCAAAAGTGCTCATTTAACCATGGGTAGCCTATAGAGGCTGTTCATGGTAATGTGAGCACTTTTTAAGGCCATTCTGAAATTTTCCGTTCACCCAATTTCTATCTTCCTGCTGCTTTTAAATATAAACCATGTAATGTGACCAATAAATACAGTGTATACATTTCACAACTCTCAAAATTTAAAACCTAAGACTTCAATAAGATATATTTTGTAGTGGCTAATGTATGTTGGGAGGGCCTTAAGGAGTGCTAATTTTACCGTGAATAGATTATACAAAATAAATTTTTTTATCGATTATGGCTGGATTGCTTGCCTGTCCAAGCCACTAACGACAGACGCCATCACGGTGAAAAAAAAAGGGGGGGGGGGAGAATTACGAAACCTAAAGCCGTGGCTGAAATAAACTTATTTAAAAAAATTGTAATACGAATTTTATTTACGGGACGATTTTCCCATCGTAACGTTCCTTGAATTTGAAAATTTGTTAAAATAATTAATGATATTATAGTGAAGTGTGTGTGTGTAATTAGTTATTCGACTGCTCGCCTCTCGCCAAAGCGAACTGGGTTCAATCTCTGGATGGGTCGTTCCGGACTTTCGCAAGTGGGACTCGTGCCGGACGATGTCGCTGGGGAAGCGTGTTTTCTCGGGGTTCTCTCGTCCCCGTCTCCCCCACTCTAGCAATCCAGCGCTGTTCCGTTCTCACCTCATCCCATCCTCATCACCTCTCGACACCTCGCTGTTAAGAGTAGGATGGACTGAAACACTTTCTGTGAAATAGTTTTTTGCGCGAATACGCGTATCTCGGTAAATAAATGTTCTGCAAATACGGTTTTTCATCAGAAAAGATAGAAGAACAATTACTGTGCCCCTATTTTCTTTACTTTTGTCATATTAAGTGTATTCCTGGAGAAAAATATTCGTGAAAATGTACAAATATCGCATTTTAAAGTTTGCCTGTGCAGTTTCCTCAAACGGCAAGAGGAAAGTACAAAGAATACGGGAGTAGTTTAATCTGCGGGTTTTCATCGTGTGTAATAAAAACCCACTGTAACAGATCTAATTTTCACAGTACGGCGATACGACGGAAACACTGCACTCCTTGCGTGTAGGAGCGATGAGGCACTAGGCGTGCGTGTGTGTCGCCTGTATCGCTCCCTCGCTTCTTGACCTCGGTGGCGCAGCTACATCCCACTCTTAAGAGCAGCCCAAATCTCTCAACTCTACTCAATTCAACTATTTATTAGAGTAACTTCACAACGAATTCTGAATAATATTTTATTTTCGGCGTCATTAGCGCATAGTTCTACCAAAACTAAAGTATTGCTGTATTTCACCCTGCTGTTCGCACCAAACATCGTCAAATATAAATACGGAGTTGGGTAGGCCCTAATGCTTGATTCGGAGGTGCGATTTCTTATTTATTAGTAAAAGGGAAATACCGCCTTCCTTCAACTAACGACAAAATGGTCGCAATGTAGTAGTACAGAGCTCGTTACCAGCTCTGTGCGACGCACTTCCGCCGAAGCACATCGCCACAACGGCAAACACTGTGCCGTTTGTGGGTCACCCGCGGGGAGCATCTCGGACAATAGCGCTCTCCCCCGCCTGCACCAACTATCGCACATCCCATGCATTTACAAGGCAGCGTGAATAGCAAGCAGGCGAAGCGACGTGGCTAAGCAGCGTGCAATAGGACGGCAAAGTGTTTAATAACAGTTGGAAACTCGGGATCGCGGCGAGAGCCAACACGTCCTTCCTACAATATGGCACAGAGGTGGGAGAGGCGTATGAAGCGGAGAAGAGTTCACAATGCTCCGGAGCGATGGTCAGAGCTGCTATCTCATTCGCGCGCTATTGACAGAAAACCCGGATATTTCGCGGATTCATTCGGCGACAAGCTAGACTCCACAATCATTTTGTGCATTTGAGCATCAGTTAGTAGTTAATTGGCTTTTGCTCCAGTTTAACGCCAGATCAGGTAAGGGCTGTTCACGATAAAGTGAGCAATTTGGAAATCAACCTAGGAAAAAAGTCACTGCCCCTGCCTGCGTATATTTTAACTGGCACACTGAGTAACATGCGCCCAGTAAAGTTGGTAACTGTTTTAACATTAAAGCTATGTTACGGTAACGTTAATAGTAGAAATATATTTGGTACACAATATTTCACTATAGAATACGAAAGAGTAGGACTCCATGCATCAAGGGCCAACATAATAAGCACTTCATCCTGGATCAGTAGAAGAATGTGTGACGTAAAGGTAATTATTATGGCCTTGCGGAGAAGCAGTAAATATTTACAGGGAATTGCTGTGAAGATTAAGTAAATTAATAAGGAAAGTAAGCAACGTTAACTCACCAAGAAAAATAAAGTGAAAATACTGATTGATGACTCATTAAAATACAAAAAAAAAAAAACAAAAACTTCAAGTCTAAAAACTCATTAGGCTTATTTTTTACGAAACGCAAATTAAACATTTTTTCTAATTTTTTTTTACGCGTTGAGGTCTGCACACATTTACTGGCATTTTTACACATAAGTCACCTATATCCACTAATGCAAGAACACCGGTTCTATTGGTCTATACCACACCAGACCCCACCCAGAACTTTACAGCGTTCATTATTGGCCAGTTATCAACCAATGGAGAGTCGAGCTGATATTGACCTAAGCAAATCTCCTATATAGTATAAAGATATTTAAAATCAGCCATGTCCCCTTGGGTGGCTGTAAAAAAAAAAAAATTCTCTCGTTAGTAATATCATTGTTACTGCGCTGTGGTGTTGTGAGGTCATGTCAAACACTAACCGAACACAACTTTGCGAGTTTTGTCCTCAACAACAACGAAAATTCCAAATTAGCGTTGCTCGAGCTACACTCGAACATAGTATACAAAGAGTTACAACCATAAACACGGAAAAATAATCAATACATTTATATAGATGTTCCATGAACTCACGGAAAAGTTATATAAATGTTCCGTGAGTTCACGGAAAACTCTGGCAAATTAACACAAGGTCCGTTATCGATAAAGCAATGCAATGCGTCCGTAAATTTATGGTCAGCTGTGCAGAATTTTTTTACTATCACTTTCACATAAAATGAGGAAAATATTTACTAAAGGCGGTTCTCAATAAAGTGTGTACTTTTGAAATTAACCTTAGAAAAAAGTCACTTCCTCTGCGTGCATATATTTTAGTGGGCGCACCAAGGGACATTCTCCCAGCAAAGTTGGTAATTATGTATGGAAAATAGTTCCGTAACGTCGAATAAAAAGTGTCAAGTAACCATTTGTGATAACTTCATTATTTATTTCATTTTCGGTTTTTTTTAATACATCAAAGTGTAAAAATGAGCAGATCTATAAAACATTTACTTTCTTAATAATTTCACAGTTTCACTTGACCGACGGATGAATAAAGTGACGAGGCCCATGGCAATGTTGATTTTACATATAGCGGAAGAATACACAAAGTGCATATAAGTACATCTTTATCAGGGCTTTCAAAAGTGCTAATTTTACAGTGAACAGTCTATAACAGTGTTTATGCTGGATCAGGTGCATACGTGCGGAATAATCGAGTAAGTTCTAGTGGAGGAATACATACGGCTTTTATAGGCTCTGTAAAATGAGGACTTTTGAAAGCCTTCTCATTTAGAATAATAGTAAATATATAATTTTTAAATTGGACTTAGACGTTAACTTCAGAGTGCGGTGGAATATACACACTGTCTTTATTACTTATGTGACAATATTTATTTAAAAAGGTGGTTGAAGTATAAAATATGGCTGAAAAAAAAGTAACTATGACCTCAAAAGTGCTCGCTTTACAGTGAAAAGCCTATAACAGTACCTATGTAGTTGTCGCGAGTGCGTGGCCGGCGAAGACGATTATTAGCTGCGTGGAGACAGCGACCTGTGTGTCTCAACAACTACGGAGGATTATCAGTGTATGTACTTCCGGGCGAGGGCTGCAGTGTTTGTGATCCACTTGTCACCCATCGGAGCTGAGGTTGGACCAACACATGAGAAACTGTGACTGGCCCACTGCTGCGCTCTGATGTATGTATGTACAAAACTGAACTCTGCCATCTTAATAAACATTGCCTAACGAATCTGTGTATATGCAATCTAAACATACTGAGTGGTATTAGGTCATTATATTAATATTTGACTGTTTATATGTTAAGTGAAGCTGTATAGTTACAATAATGACCATATACTTGCTACCGCTTTCAATGCACAATACAGAATGAAGTTTCTCCCATAATTTTCCTTATTTTCCCATTCATACTTTTACGAAGGGATTTTTTTTTCTCTTCTTCGATACTAAAACCTGTATTCAGAGAATATCTCAATTCCCATTATGTATTATTCATATACTGACGACTTAATAACACATTTTTATGTTCAATGGAAAACAGCAACTTTTATATTTTTCTCCATGTTTATTTTGACGTATTATGTGTGCAGGTTTTCACTGTTAAAACCTACGTAAATGCGGCATATGGTCGACAGTGCCTCGTAAGGATGGCACGCAACCTCGAAGTAGTTAAAACACACGTGTTTTGTAAATATTACAGAAATTAGTTGAAATAGAACAATGGCATCCAGGATAACGTGTAATTAAATGAACTTCTGCAACTCACCTGCAAATACAGTCGCTGCCACAAAATGATGCCGTACAGGAAATAAGGATTGCAACCCTATTGTCGTATAAACGACTGTGATGCTGAAGCGTAGTTATTTTTCCAATGAGCACGTTAAATTTGGCTGTGTTGTGTTAAGTTTTCTTTTTTTTTTTACATTAAACGCATATAATTTCACCATAACCACACAGCACAAATTTTTTTATAAACGCAATCAATTGACCTTGATGAGAGCTGTCGATTGAAACCTAAATCAGCGTCGTGTCTTCTGGTAGTCAAAAATTTATACTACGCAGAAGTTATGAGATGCGGCGAAACGAACTCAACATTGCGGCTGCTCCCTCCCCCCCCCCCCTTTTTTTTCCAAACCGTGCGCGATGCTTCGCTGTCCTCACTCAAAGTAACATTTTATTTGATCCTTTGGCATTCGACTGGCGTAATTGAATTTTGAATGTAGACGATAGATTCGGTGCTGCAATGCCAAACTGTATCTCCCGATTTTGTTATCATCGGATTTTCTGGATTGCTTCCTCCTATGGTTGCAAATTTAAAGACTTATTCACGTCAAAAAGTCGTATTTTATCATTCTAAACCACAACCGGTTTTCATTGCATATTCAACGTTACCTGCCTGCCTTACGAAGCAACGTCAAACATTTGTCCGCATATATGTTTTCTACTTATTTTCTCTTAAGGAATATGCAAGCGGAGTTCGTTAGTGTTTTTCAGCCTTACGATGTATATTATGATTAAAAAAATGAATAGCGAGTAGCAAAAAAACAATGCGTGTGTGTATGTGTATAGGAGCGATCATTTTTTAGTAGTATCGACGAAGATTGTTTCATGTTTGTCAGATCATAAACCAATCTAGACCACAGAGGCAATGGAGATATTATTACTAGCCTCGATTATTGTACTTTGAGCCATCCACGATAGCTTAATTTGTGTATTATCATTGAAAGTACCGTAAACTTTGTAATGCCCATCTTGTAAAAAATAAATTAACACCAATATATTTAGGACACTCTAAACACTTGGATTAAATTGTACAAGTGTAGTATTCCCCGATTGGGTGACTCCTGTTTTTCGCATGTGGGATCGTGCCGGACGATGTCGTTTGTCGGCGGGTTTTCTCGGGATCTCCCGTTTCCCTCGCTCTTTTATTACAGCACTGCTCCCTATTAAACTTCGCTTCACCCTCATTGGCTCTCAAGACTTCGCTGTTAAGAGCCATCCAAATCTCTTCACCAACTCTTCACTCCCTATAAGTACAGTAGAAATGAACACATTCAGACACATATTAATTTATATTTTGAATTTTTGGAAATAAGAAATCTATTGATTGGTGCTGTTCTTAAGCTGACCCCGCACTTGTTTCGTTATTACAGCCAATAAGCTGTGGGCTACAGAAATATGAAGCATTCATTAACACACAACAGCAGCACTAGTTCGCTAAAGGCTGTTCACGGTAAAATGAGCACTTTTGAAAGCCCTGCTTAAAATATAATTGTTTGCAAGTTGTGTATTCTTCTGCCCTACGTAAACTTAACACTGCAATGGACCTTAACAACTTTATTCATGCGCCCGTCAAGTGAAAATGTGAAATTACTAGAAATAAATATTGTACACTATAAATCCGAATAGTGATATCAATCAGTGGAATGACGTTCACTGAATGCCACTTAATAAGTTACTGCTTACCGGCGAATAAAAGAAATTAACTGAGAACAAGATATTTATAGAAGTGACATTCTTGACATTCGGTGGGAAGTTACAAATAAGTCAGTAAAATTCTGCCACTATAGTAATTAGTTATCTGGGGGCTTATTCTAAGATATTCATTAGTTTTTCGTTTTCGTTAAGTTTCGAAAGTTCTCTTAACGAATAAAATCTTTGAGAAAGCAATTTGGTATTCGAAGTAATAATAGTTACATCCTTACAGATGCCACCGAGACTTCGGCAAGGTTCGAGTTTTCGTTAGCGAATGCAGGTTGGTAACACTGTGCACATAAATTTTAACTGTTTTATGAGACTTTGTTTGTAAATTAAGAATAGTTAAGTGTGAAAACATGAATAAACCAAAGCAGTAAAGCGCTGTAAATATTTTGTTTGCTTTTGGCGTGTTTTAAATATTAGTATTAAATACATAATTTGTTATAGGAAAAAGGTATATTTCGTTTGTCAAGTGTATCAAATTTCCTGACGACATTGCTCGGTCGGACGTGTGATGTATTACACATAAATATGCTTTAATTTCGTATGCTCCGAGTTGAAATAAACTCGCATGTATGCCGATAAGAGAGTGCAAACAGAACTTTGGTTGTTACATGCCCGAAGATTTTTCTCAATGACCATTTTGCTGTTTGCCTGCAAGATATTTTCGAACAAGCATTTTCCTCTGTTATTTATAATAACATAATTATAAAATAAGCGATGCACAATAAACAAGGCGCGGTCGTGTTTCTTGTGAATTGTATTAATGTCAGTATATTAATTTTTACTCAATTATTTTCAAGAGAAAGTATTTTGGTTGTAAACCACAAAGAATTATTTACAGGTTAGCTTTACCAATCATGTTATTTACGAACTTCATTGTTCAAAGCAAAACATTTTTTTGAATAACACAGTGTTTATTTTCTCTCATTTAATTGTAAACAACTGTAATGATCTAATAAATTCTTCACAATAGCCAGCCTACACTGCTGCTTAGCTAGTTCACAAATTAAAACAGAAAGTTTAATTGGTGCTATTAAAATATTTCTTGTGAAATATATTTTTATGTTACTGTAATACATGAAGGCACATTACAACACGACTCTCTGCTTCTACATTTCCAAAAACAATCTGTTTCACACACCAGCTACTCTTTATAATAAAACTCGGTAACGAAGGCCCAAAGGGCTTCGTTTATGTTTCGAGTTTCTTAACGAACATAGTAACGTCAAACGAACACTAGAATGCGCTTAGGATAGCTCCTTTCGTTAATAAATGAAAATTCGAGTAATAAGGGATATTTTTGTCAAGAGGAAACGAAACCAATAACTTAAGATAATCCCTCTGGCACTGATTATCGGTTGTGCAATACTAACTGTTTTCACTTATTTGGCTCAATTATCAGTTATTCAAGTTTAATGTACAAATACACTAATTCTTACACTTAGATGACGCTATAAAACAGAAATCGAAAGACATAACTTAATTGATCACAAATGATTGTCAACAATTTTTTATTCGACTTTACGACACTGAGATACTTCTTCCCGTCCATCGTTACGAACTCATGTCACTCAGTGCGCACGTTCATATATTTGCAGGTAGGTGCAGTGACATTTTTCCAAGGTTTATTTCAAAAGTGCTCACTTTATCGTGAACAGTCTTTAATCCCGTATGAGAGGATATATAATTGCTAGGGACGTGCAAAATTTGCGAGTTCAACGACATCCAGGCTAGACCGCACGGTCTTATGCGGAATCGTACAGATATCAATTGCCCATTCGTTGCTTGCTGCTACAGTGGAGGGCGATGATTGGGCGAGAAATTTGTTGTGTGTTTCACATTGGCCCATAGGATTCTCCAGGAGGTGTCAAACAACGCGTGGAAGAATGGCAAAGGTGACACAAATGTAAGTGTTTTCCAATCCTAGATTGTCCCAGAAATAATCCGCGAATTTTTCAGGTCTCTAATCATTGCTAGAGACGTGCAAAATTCGCGTTATTATGCTAGGACAGACTGAACTGCAAGTTACTGTGCGCTCGACCGACTTCAGTGACTAGCTGGAAATATTCCTGAAACGCCTCGGAGAACTCTCGAGTCGAATTTTACTATGCTTGCCGCACTTAAATAGGCACAATACTTGTTTGGGTGTCACAGCCAATGAGCTGTACACTGAGAAAAAGGTTTTGTTGAATCAAACAAAATTTGTTTGGTGCAACTAAATTATTTGTTTGTATAGGGGCAGTGAAATATTTTGTTGCTGAAACCAAGTTATTGGGTTATTCTCATTTGGTTGCCCCTAACTGTGAGGTTTGGTTGGTGCAACTAAATATTTGTTTGGCTACACGTTTATTAGACAGTTTGGGACTATGTTAAAAAGTTTATAAGTTCGACCGAGTTTCTAACCTGGATCACCTACGCCCGCAGCTACGCCTTAGTAATCTGAACTAATGTGAGAACTGATGATGCCGGAAATCTTTTAAATAGATGTACTGCAAAAATTGGGCAACGTGTGCAAACAATTATTTCAAATATTACAGCTTTACTTGTCAGTTTTTTGTGGAATTGTTTAATTAATGTGTTTATACGATTGTTAATCATCAAAAGACGCACTAACAAACACGGTTACTATCCTAATTTTCACAAAAAAATACAAACAAACTCTTGAGCTGTATTTTCGAACGAAGGCAGTCAAATGAATGACCTAACAAATATATACAGTTGATTTAACCGAATAGTTAGTTAACAGTTTAATTTTTTTTGGTCCAACCCTGAGATTTTGTTTATTCAAACATATATTTTGCTAGACGAACAAAAGTAATTTTGTTGCTTTTAAAATTTGTTTGCTCAACAATATATCTATATTTTTTTAGGGCTACTAAATATATACACTATCGACCAAAAAGTAATTGGGCATCTGTCCACAATGTTTGCTCGGTGGTTGTCACCCCGTTAGAATCTCGGACGGCCACCTCTTACGGCTATAACAGGAGCCACCCTGTCTGACATGCTCTCTACAAGTGTTTGCAGGACATCCACAGGGATTCGTCGCCATTCCTCTTGCAACCATTCCATGAGTTGAGCAATGGATTTTGGCCGCGCCTGACGAGCCCTCACCCGGCGATCCAATTCGTCCCAAATATGTTCTATAGGGTTGACGTCAGGGCTCTGGGCGGGCCAGTCCAATCGGCGAACATTGTTGTCGGCGTACCACAGCATAGTAGCCCTTGAAACATGGCACCTGGCATTGTCATCCTGGAAGTAACACGGGTTCATTCCGTAAAAACGCCACAATGTTGGTAGCATTTCATTATCCAGAATGTTACAGTAGGCCTCTGTGTTCATGCTACCACGGACAAACACCAGCGGTCCTACGCCGAAGGCCGTGAAACAGCCCCACACCATCACTTCACCACCACCGAATTTCCTAGTTGGCACTATACACTCCGGCAAAAGCCGTTACCCGAGTAGACGCCACACCCATACACGTCTATCGGACCGGAATAATGTAAACTTCGACTCATCACTCCACAGAACCGATTTACACTGCTCTAGTGTCCAGTTACGACGGTCCAAACACTACCTGAGTCGCCAAGCTTTATTGCTTGTCGTGATATGGGGCTTATGTGCAGCTGCTCTTCCGAAATATCCAAGTCGGTGGGCCTCTGTACGCAATGTTCCAATGGAAACCGATACTCCTGTTGCTGAATGAAACCTCTATCGGATGGTAGCCATTGGTTGTGCCCTATTTTCAACAATTTCACGTTTTAGGGTTCTGCCATTTCTGTCGGTTAAGATTGGAGGTCGCCCAGAACGTGCAGTATTGGCACAATGCCCATCGACCTTCCACTTAACGCAGGACGAATGCGACCGTTGATTTGGACCTGTTTACCATCCGTGCAATCGCCCGGCTAGACAGCCCACAATCACGTCCTTATCGAAGTCCGATAGCTCTGTACCTCGTGTCATCTCCTTGTCAAGTGGTTCTACACCGGCCTGCAGCGTATGGCGGCCACACAAGTCACATCCCTAATCATTGGGGACTGAACCTCTTAGAGTACAGCACTGGTTAAAAGTAGCCTTCCTGTGCGTTTGCTACACAACTGTGTACACTCGGTGTAAATCCACACCAGGCCACATGCACTTGGTGGTCTCAAAGGGAACAGCCGTGGCAGAGGCTGTTATTGTATTTTCCGAAGACAAGTCACAACCTCGACTGCTTGGCATATCATGGGCGCGTGCGTGCTTCATACATGTTACCATATGTCAGTTTTGTAAGTATGTCGTCAATTCGCCAATCACCACGATTACAGCGGTGGCACTGACAAGCGTAAATAAAGCCGTTCGTTCACCGTATCCGCGATCGTGGACATGTTGAGAATGAACGATACCTATTGCCGGTAATGATCACAGCAAGGTATCAGTTCCCAATACTTTGAGAGTATTTCTTGCGATGGCTAATTTGATGTAATCGATGTTCTATACAACTTTTTGGCATGACTGTTTACTGCCGATCGCATCGAGCACGTATCACCTTGTTTACTGGCTGCAAGAAAAATGCCGAACACAAGTACAGTCATACCGAAAAATTACGTGATTGCAAAACTTCAACTAGGAAATTAATATGCGACCTTGCGAGTTAAGAAAGAATCTAAAGTTACTCCACTCTGGTTGTTGACTGGAAGACAATTTCACACTTCAGACGATGCGTAAATGCTTAGATCGCCATTACCACACTGAAGCCCTCAGTTCCCTTCCGGACTTTATCACGAGCAAGGAACACTCGTGACTTGACAATCAATATACTTACTAGAAGAAGCTGTCAAAGAACCAAAACAATAATAAACTATTAAAATTATTTATCAAACAATTAATTCTTTACCAAAAACGCCATCGTATTACGAAATATTCACTATGACTAACAACATGAAAATTTGACACAACAAAATAACCACATTAGTTCCCGTAAGAAATATTCTAAATTAACTCTAATATTTCCTAATGCCTTTTATAGCAAACACCTTTAAAAACAAATATAATAATATTTAAATAGAAATTATCAAAAAAAAATGGTCACTGTCGTAAAGTAATCGAAATATTATAAAATTGTAGCTATTATGAGCATCGGATTGTAAAACCGTTAAAGATCAATTTTCATTAAAAATATTTGTAATTACTTTTAAATATTTTAATACGTGTGGACAAATGGCTAATAGTTCATTTACTGCACTCAGAAAGATTAAATGAAATTTAGAACGTTAACAGCAAATTTCAAGGTGGAAAATTCTATAACTGTGTTGCGAGCTCATCTCGTAGTAATTTGCTCCTCTTTCTTACTCTCCACCTTTGAACTATTGCCATTGATTGCATTGTTCATACCTGGCAGTGATTCCATCTTTGTAGTTGACACTTAGCTGAAGAGTCATTTCTTACCTGAAAGAAAACAAAATGAGAATACATATTAAACCCAAACACGCCATACACTATCTCAACAGTCAATAAAATCACAGTACCTGCTCACAGTACCTGGCATACACAACTTGTAAAGTATCAACTTAAAAAAAAAGAGAGTTATTTAGAGCGGGTGTATATTAGTACACAAGACGTTGGCTTTGCAATCAAACTCTCAGACAGAGTTACGGTAAAGAATGTTTAGTGTTATTATCCCTGAAAGTAAATTGAAATGCTGAAGTTGTACTACTTCGATAGTTTAAAGGGCTGTTTTTTTGCCAAATTCGGTAAAAATATTTACAGTGAATAGATCATCACAAACTAATAATAACCGCAGATCAAGAAGTGGCAAACAACTAGAAAGCAACATGTATTATTTGTAGTCATTAAAGCATTGTGGACACGTAATCTGACAAAAATGGAAAAGTGCTGTAAAAGAAAACAAGCTCAACAGTGAACAAGCACAATGGTAACCAATAAGTTATATATAATATTCTCCTTCACTGAGGGTTATGGAAAGGTATCGCAGTGCGTGCGAATTTCCGAAATATATTATCAAGAACATACTTTGTACTATGTAATACATTTCTGTAGATTTTTTGACTAAATATTATAAATAACGAAATCATTACCTACAGTAACAGCTGATACAAAATATAATTCTCATATAAAATTGTTGTACTTTTTTCCAATAATAACGCTCATAAACCACATCAGTACATATGTAAAAGTAGTTCTTTAAAATATATAAAAAACCAGCTTTAACCCGCGACTTTGTCCATGAGGAATTCGTGTATTACTTACAAAAATTTTTGAGTTGTAATTATGTCTTTAAAATTGAATACATAGCATGAAATAGAAAGTACAATAAAATTCAAGACCAAACATAAAAGAATTGTAGCTGTTATGTTTGAAGTTATTATTAGAAATCGGCAGTGTCAGCACGTAAGTAAGGCTATTTAGAGTACTTCTTTGTATACAATGTTATTTGGTATTGATAGAGTGGCCCCAGAACAACCAGGCTGAGGGTTGAGCTTACACGCTAGCACGCCCCGTAAAACTGACTGTGGGAGAAACATTCCTTCCTCAAGGTCAACTACTGCGAACTTGAGAGAGAGTTTGTCTCTGCGACTTATTTCTCGTCATCGCGTAGCAGTCTCTTGAATTCTAAATGGATGTCATTGGGAATTAATGGAATACGCGGCACAAACACTGTTCCTCCCTTACCCGATCCAGTTAAAATAGTGGCCTCGACTACACAGCGGTGTAGAGCTTTGACTTGCATCCTAGTACCATTTTCATAGTTTCGGTATCTTCAAATTTCTGAGCAACATAGCAGGTAGGCACACACACATTTCCAGCTTATAGTATGGGAGTGAACGTGGATTTAGCATGTTCAAAAATTCCCCTGGGTAATGAACTGCCTTGTCTGCACTCACAACCGTGTATACTGAGTTGTATATACAATTTCTTCCCCTTTGAATGGTTTCAGCAACTGAGTAACCATTGACAATTCAGTAATCATCATTTCCATTACAAAACAATAATACATAATGTAATGCGTCATAAGATCGATGAATTTAACTTATTCTAGGTAGCCTAAAGATCTACTGCGGTTTCCTAATATAATATCGTATTGTTCAAATTCCTCACCTATCATCACCAAATCAACTTCATTTGTCAAGGTTTTAAAACGGGCTCTGTGGCATTCAGGGGTATTTTTTTTAAACATGGGTAACAACTCCAATAGTTTCACAGGAGGAAGGAATATTATCAATGGTACTCTTCAAGTATTTTAAGTAGGACTGATATCGTGTAGCATTTTCTGTAGTTGTATCACTAAGGCTGGTTTCAAGTCTGAGTAATATGGGCATTTAAAAATTGCTTCTCTTTTATCTTCACCGACGAAAAATATCTGTAGATAATGGGCTTTCTGTTAGAGTTTTGGTTATAAACTTCCAACCAAGTGACAGATCTGACCCTGAACTTTGAAGGTCGGCATGAACCCTTCTGTTACTTGCTTTACATTAAATAACGTCATTTGGTAGCAATTGTTATATTTACGGATATTACCCATACAATGACTGTGATCGGGTGCAGATACATTAACAAACATGTTAAGAGGTTCAGTAAGACTCTGTACTGGTTCGAATTGCACCTTTCTACTACTACAACACATTCCAGGAGTTTCATACTACCACGTAAGTAGAATATATCCTTGAAAACCAAATATTACCTGTGCCATGCATGTGCCTGTAAACGGAATTTCACAATAATTTAATTTTGTAAACGATTAAATATAATACTAAGTGACGGGCCCTTGGAAACCGTGGGCTGGGCCAACATTGGGGGAATACATTTTTTCGATTCGAGAATATGTGTGAAATCCTGTAGCATTTCGCTCTTGCCTAACGGCGCTCGCGCGCATCTTCCGCCCGAGTGACATTTGTGTTGGCATCACTTATTTCAATACATTAAAAAAAAAAAGTAATGTTTTTGTTTTGTTTGTTCTCGGTCGCTCGCACCTTTCGCGACAAGTGTGACACTTGTCCTGGCGTCACATATTTACGTGTGGGGGCCATCGGAATACCTACACGAAACGGCAAAGCTGTATCTACAACGTTTCACAAATTGGGGGCGAAAAACGAAGCCAGGTGAAATTTTTGTTTGTAAAACATATTGTCCAAAAGGGAGCATCCTATTTAACCAGCGATACAAAACGGCAATGCACTATCCCTGAAAATTCGGAAATGGTTGCCATAAAACGAAGACATGTGATATTAGTGTTGGCAAAAATGTATGGGAGAGAAAAAGCAAGGTGCTGCGGTTGGTGCAGCAGCCAGAGCTCTCGCTACCACCAAGGCAAACCGGGTTCGATTCCCCGCAGGGTCACTACCCGAATTTTCTCTTCAGGGAATCGTGACGGATAATGCTCTCGTCGGTAGGTTTTCTAGAGGATCTTCAGTTTTCCTTGCTTTTACATTCCAGGGCTACCCCCATCCGCCTCTCTTCACCCTCATCGGCTCTCAAGACCTCGTTGTAGAAAACCGCCAAAAACCTCTCCTCCGCTTCAACAAAACTATGTTTATGGTACAAAAGACGAATGAGTGATATCAATCAGTGAAATACCATTCAGTGAAAGTCATTTGATAAGCTACTGCTGATCAGCGAATAAAACATACTAACTGGGAACAAGGGACTTATACCAGTGGGATTCTTGACATTCAGTGTAAATTACAAATAAACCAGTGAAATTCAGCCACTATGTTAATTAGTTATCTGGCATTGATTATCATTTGCGCAATTTTCACTGTTTTTAACGATTCGGCTCAGTTATCATTGATTCGAGTTTAGAGTGCACTTAATCATTTTCTAGTACTGCAGCGTGTAAATTATTTCCCGCAGAAAGAAAGCAGATCTGAGATGTATATATGTGTGTCACAGTTTCATTGAGGACCATTCATTTGTTACAATCTCGAAAGAAATTTTGCGATATATGCATGCAGTTGCTAAGTACACATAAAAAATCGCTATAATAATAATTGGATCTGCGCAGATAATTTTTGCAGTTACGGGAGCGAAAGTTCATAGTTTTCACCCGGGAGTTTGGGCGCAATCTTCTGCGTGTCTCGTACCGACTTTCTCGTAATTCTGGGCACAGTCCCCACCAGACGTTTTTTGAAAGCCTTGCCGTAAACATCACAAGGGCCTGCCGTGCCTTAGCATCGTGAACTTGGAGAGCTTCGCGACTCGTGAAATAAACGACCCAGTGCACACGCTACTCACATTACTACACTTCAGCAGCCTAAGATACGAGGGCAGGAGTACGGCGCCACGAGAAACTTCGCTGTAGACATTGTGAGCACCAGCATCGTTATTTTCTAAAAGGCTGTTGACGATAAAGTGAGCACTTTTGAAATCGTTCTTAGAAAAAAGTCACTGCCCCTGCCTGCATACTTTTTAACGGGCGCAATTAGTGACACACGCCCAGTAAAGTTGGTAACGGTGGATGGGAAGTAGTTCCATAATTTAACGCTGAATAAAATGTGTTAGGTTATGATTTGTTAAAACAAACATTTTTTCTTTCGTTTTATGTTTCTTTAATGCATCGAAGTATAAAAGTTAGCCAAGTTTAAAAAAATATGTATTTTTTAGTAATTTTAGTTTCCCTTGACTGACGCATGAACAAAGTGATGAGGCCCGTGGTAGTGATAATTGTATATAAGGCGGAAGAATACACAACGTGCATACAAGTAGATCTTAAGCAGGGCTTTTAAAAGTTCTCATTTGACCGTGAATAACCTATATCGTAAAAAAGGCAATGCATGATGTTATTTATTTCCAATTCTTTTTCATACTACTGATTGTTGTCTCTTGCAAACTCACTTCTGGACGATTACATAATTTCCTCCGTATGTCTTCGCGTATTAGATTTTGACGTTAATACGTCTTTAAAATCAGACAGACACATAAAGCATGTGGACGGAAATTTTTTATACTTACATTACTGTAAATAACCGATTCCCCGCAAACAGCACCATCTGTTTTTTGTTCTGAGTGGTCGTCGCCTAACGAATTTTACTTAAGATATTAAATATTATGACTATTTCATTCAATGCTTAAGGAAATCCCAACAACGCACACGATATGCTAAGTTCTATTGGAAACCAATACATGACGTAACACACTTTCGTTTTTTCTGTACACCTCTTAACGCATAATTTAACGCTTGATTTTCTATTGTAAACCCAACTCTACTTCAGATTTCGCAGCTTACGCTAAATTAAAGTGTGCAGGTGTGTTTAAACACAGTCGAATCAAATTATGTCTCTGTTCATAGAGTACAGTTGTTACCAAGAGGAACATAAAAAATTTGTACATATTTTCACTCTGTCAAAATTACATCATGTATTCTGGAATGTTTGTCGTCTCGTAGCCTACAAATGAATAGTACTAATTTACAAACAATAGTCTATGTAAAATTTTGAATTATTTGTAACAGTAGCGCAGCCTTGTTTACTTTATTTACTTTTCCTAAAAGTAAATAGTTATGTTCTCTGTGCCCCATGTATTGTGAATTAATAAATACTTTTTTCGTTAACGACCACTCATTTTGTATCCACGATTTTAGTTTACAAGCGAAATCTATTTTATAACATTTACGATCATCTTTATAATGAGTAGTGTTAATTCATACAACAAATTTAGTTTCGATTCGTTTATCGTGGGTATTTTCTCCTCTTTACTAGCATTCCCCTACCACTTAACAATGTTAATTTTAATATTTTGGTAAGATACTAGCAGTATGTAGTGTATCATATTTTCGAAACAGTATTTCTTCCGATATTTAAAATGAGTTTTATAAAGTTTCTGGTGCCTAAATTCTGCGAGAAAGTGAGTCTTTTAAGCCAGCACTACACGATACTCCATTTCTGCTACCTTCTGTTATACCCATGACCACAACAGAAGTCCTAAAAATGTCTATATCAGAAGAGAAGAGAGAACGCATCAGTTTATGCCCACGCGTTACCTAAAATCCTAATATAATATTGTAAATGGCAGGCAAAACCACTTCTAGGGGGGAGGGGGGGAGTATTAGAGGTATAAATGCAATCCAATGTTATATTTAGGCGCTTTATAATGCATCTGAAAGTACGAAGATTGTTTCTTTCTCTTGAAGACTGAACTTATTTACGTTTCTAAGTACGAGTACTATTAATGTACGGAAAATTATATGAGTAACGGCACTGTTTAAGCATGGGAAACAAGGTACGGTATTCACACGTATGCACGGATGGCATTTACGTCATTTATTAAAACATTAGCAAATTATTTAAACAGAGGCGTAGCCAGGAATTTACTTATGTAAGAGGGGGGGGGGGGGGAGGGTTCATATATTTTTATTTTGGGAAAAAATACGAACGCTATGATATTAAAAATAAATTGTTTCAGTATCTATGGGGTAATATACAAATATGGAACTACAAAATGCTATAAACATCCTTCATGTTCAAGGGATATCACACATTTCTTGTGTTACAATAAAATAAAAGTTTTTTTTTTGTCTTAAAATTTTATACTTGAATATTTTATTCTCATTTCAGTGAGGGGGATATGTCCCGATATCAACCCCTACGCCACCCTTCTCACCCCCTCCCCAGCTCTTTGCTCATGTAATTAAATATGTTTCTTTAATAGGCATAATAATCAATCTTGTGTTCTCCGTAATTAAACAAGCTTTTACAGTTATAAGGCCAAAAGAAGGCAAGACTATCACAATATTCAACTTAAGGCTTTCATGTGTGCCTGTTAACATTACTCACGCTACACAGCTCAAATGATCTACTTTAGAAACCAATCAATTTGATTAGCAAACAACTACAGCAATGTGCTGTTACTTACGAATTATTACGTTAAGACAAAGGGATTCTGGGAATAACTTTTTTTTTCCTCCTCCTCTCTCTCTCTCTCTCTCTTTTAAAATTTGAAATTGACGGAGCTGTATGGAGCCCGACTTGGTGACAAATTCCCCATATCCGGAGCTCGAGTCCGCGGCCCTCCAAATACAGGTCAGTCACGCACCCCTGAGCTATTAGGACACGGCACATTACTTACGCGTACGTTAAGTTTCATTTTGTACATACATACGTTTTCAGAACCCGTGAGGTAATTCGTAACAATAGGGAAGATAAGAAATTATTTTTAACGGAAAGATTTATGTCCCCCGCAGAAATCTAGAGCTAACTATACGCGCATGTTTTTACCATTACAATTTTTTTAATGCGTACATTGTAATTCCATTGTAATGTGTACATCACTTATTAAATTAAACGGACGTTTACTTTAATTTAAAACCGATCTACTGTAAATTCGACATAATGTATTGATATTAACAGTCACATCTATGAATTACAAATAAAGTATTCACGACGCAATTTCGTTACACCATAACTGTAAAGCGATGGGTTGGAATATAGAGCTGTTCTCTTCGAGCATTGCATCATTGCCAGAGCTATGGGGCCGCGGTAGTACAGTGGTCAGAACACTAGTTCCCAATAAGGCGAACCGGGCTGAATTACCGGGGCGGTCGCCCGGATGTACGAAACGTGGCGGGGTTTTCTCGGGGTATTCCCATCCCTCTCACCCTTTCATTCCACCGCTGCTCCATGCTCATCTCACTTGGCATACACTGGTTCTCAATACTTACTGTAAAGGGCCAACCACAACTTCTCAACTCAACATTAACTGATCTATACGAAATGAATAAGGGAACATATTCGTACATGAAATTTTTATGTTTTCATAGCACTTTACTAATCGAAAAAAGAGTTTTACTCCTGTCGTGTCGTGAACGTTTTTACATACAGTAATAATTATTAATTACTAGATGTTACTAGCTGCTCCGCCCGCTTGCAAAATATAAAAAACCGGCCACCAACCAGGGCCTACTCAATTGGTTGGTGGCATATTTGATGTATTCTCTAAGAAACTGTTCGTTTTCCCGGGATGAAAAGTACCCTATGTGCTAATCCAGAACATGATCTACAACTGTACCAAATTTCATCTAAATCCGTCGATCCGTTATGACGTCATTGAGTAACAAACAAGCATACAAACTTTCGCATTTATTACATTATTAGGAATGCCATTGCGATAAGCCGGAAGAGAAGATGCGGCAAGGATTGTAGAGCGCTGACATACAAGTAGTGTGTCTGTACGCGATGAATAACTGGACGTGTGTACGGCAGGGTTGCTAGTACCAACTAGGCGCACTCTACTTTCCAGACTCATAAACAGTTCCAAGAGTCAGGAAGTACTTGGACAGGGCACTCCGCACCAGCCGGCCTAACGTAAAGTGCATTAGTCTTGCTAGCAGGGATTCCGAACTGTATACTAGGCACTTCGCAGTCCGTAAACTTGGGAAGCCTTTATTACTCCATTACCGCTGCTTCTTTTATTAGAAGCCCTATTTCTGTTCGATTTGGCGGGGCAGAATTGGGATGTTCTGTAGCCAAGTGCTATTTGGCTCTGATTTTGATAGCGAGTGTTGGAGCGTGGTCAAATTACGGTAGTAGGGGGGGGGGGGTAGGAAACAGACATATGTCATTTTTAAGTGAAAGTTGTTACAGTAAACTGCTACAAGAAGCGTTGGCTGTGACGAGACACCAGCGTGAGCACATTTAGCAGCATGATGCTCGATCAGCACAGTGGAGGATACAGCTATTAAAAGGGGGGGGGGGGGCGGCGGCTCCTTGTTAAGAATCTTCATAGAAGTGATAGGTGAGGCACTGACTGTAAACTTATCACCTGGTAGGCCTATATTCTTATTAAAAACACTATAAATTCTCGTAAATAATCTTCTAAAAAAAATATTATTTTATAAAGTGTGACGTAAATAACGACTCACAGCAATTTATATTCATAGTAGCAAAATTTTTTCCTATTGTATAAAAAACTTTGACATGTATCGACGAAAATAAACTAGACATAGGAACAGAACACCACAAACAAATTGCAGACAGAACACTCAAAAACACTTCAGTGTTTACAAATATGCACAATGAAAAGTCAACCTGCGATATCCATGAACCACAAACAAATTATTATTTTGAAGACTTCTCAATTCAAATTAAACAATGTCACAATAAAAATTACCAAGCAAACTATGTTTTAGATAAATATCTCAGATAAACAAAAATTACTTTTATATAGGAATGGCAACATAGATATTGGAAGGCATACACAAGTGACTATTACGCAAATAATCTAAAAGACTATTCCTTGTCATGAAAAATAAATCTGTGCTAAATTTTACTGCACAAAATTTCTTTTATGATAAATGATGCACAAAGCACGCTGGTAATTTTTTGGCCTATGAAAGGAAAAGTTCTTTGGCCTAAATATATTTCTCAGCCTCCACATGTTTTCAACTAAAGACTCGTATAGGTACATTGCATACATTACTCGCATGGTGAGATCAGAATGTAGGTATTCTCCTTTTTGTAGACGTTCGCCAATAGTGGAATGCAACTCGAGGTTGCTTATTAAGTTTGATCTGGTATTGCCTGCTTTACAGTTTTATCCCAATTTTTTTTCACAAGTTACTCTTTAACATCTAGGTCCTACAACTTTGATTTGCTTTATATTCATTGTATTTTGTATGGCGTTGGACTGGCTAGTTCCTCTCTATTCCAGTCTCTTTTCTTTATGCTGTTCCCTGCAGTTGTCTTGATAATTTTAGATTATCTAATGGAGCCTTCTACTGGATATCTTTCTTCTACTGTTCAATAAATTAAACTAGAATCAAAAGAATAGATAGAAAAGCACTTTTGATACGAGTGCATGTAATTTGAAGCACCAAAGAATCTATCTCCTAATGCACCGGCATTACACAAAAATGTATAGTTGTATTATAGTTACAAATGGACGTGTCTCAAGTTTGTGTAGATATACTTACTCGTGTTGTACTTTTTGTTTCCAAACCGAGTTACGCGTAAGATTTTATGTGCCTTAAGGGGAATGGTGCATGCAAGCAGTATATTTACCCAGTTTTCGATATAAGTCGTTTTTTCAAAGTGTTTGTCGAATTTTTTGATTCGACAAAATGGAAATAATTAGAACGCGTATTTACGTTGTTAGATATTTACTGCCGTCATTATTCTCCAAGCGCTGATGGAAGAAAATAAAGAATTTTTGTTTTCTTATCTTCGATCAGTGCTCCGAGAATAACGAACAGAGTGCAGCGGTAACAGTGTAAGAAGGTGCTCTACATTGATATTTACGTCTTGTCAAGCCAAAATTCTTGAAAAATCCTCTTTATAACAAGTTATGACAAAAATTATGTACATATACGGTTTGTGTGCACTATTCCCCTTAAACTCCTGAACCATTATAGAGAAATTTATGTCCATTTGACACACGAAAATACCCACTTATACACACAGCCCAATAGGCTGTTGTCACGCCCATTATACATGCCAACAGATCCACATTACACAATCAAACATTCTTTATAATTATTGCTTAGCCTAACTTTTTATTGGTAACACCGCAAAATAGTTTGCTATAATTGACTTATTTATTATTTTTATAGTTTGCTAATATGTTACTATTTCAAGTAAAATTTTAAGCTCACTTTTATTCTGGACATAAAAAAGCACATTTTGCAATAAAACATTCGTCAACTAGGGCTTTGCTTGAATTTTAAGTATTTTATTTTAGTTATAAAAATTGTAACTACTGTGGAAGAAATTAACGTGCGTAAAATCAATAACTAAAATGTTTGTAACCATAATTACAATTTTTTACTTAGATATAGGGTAATTATTATGATGATCTTCGGTAACGAAGAAAGGTTATTATTATTTTTAATGTTTTTTCCGAAGCACTTACAGTGGAAATAAGGTTAACGATTTTGATTAAAAACACACACATTTGAATTGATTATTTTAACAAATTTTACCAAGTTAATAATAGGAAAATATTTTACAACTAGCTTTAACCCGTAGCTTCACGCGCGTGTTTATAGGGATAAATAATGATATTTTGTGACACTAAGCCGCTATTGGGTTCTCTACCCACTGAGTTTCTGCGGCCCCACTATTGGGTTCTCTAGCCCCTGAGCTTCTGTGGCCCCACTTGATATATATCTATCCACTGTATCATTGCGACCCTACTTGGAACAACTCTAGCCACTGGGCCACTACGGTTTTGTGGAAGGATATGTTTAGAGCACATAAACAAAAAAGAAGGAAAGAGATATCTTCTTGGAATAAAACGTAGCCTATATCACTCTCCAACCCTTCAACTATATCTGTGCAAAAAAATCACGTCGATTCGTTGCTCCGTTTTGGAGTGAAAGAAGGACAAACAAACACACTTTCGCATTTATATAGTAATAAGGATGTAATACGGTTTATACTTTCTTCTTTTACGTACAACATAAATCGTAATTTTGGACAACTTCGGTGGTGTGTTTACTACTTTTAAATAAATGCTGCATGTTGTAAAGTTAATTGCAGTGTAACATTGATAACCACCCTACTTAATCTTAACTACGGTGTTCCCATATATTGGAATTTCTCTTTCTGCTTCCCACGCCCCGGCCGAAACGGATGAACCGCGATGTCATCAGTGTCTGTCGCTCATAACGCACCGGTTTATAAACTGTTCGCGGTTTCATCACACGTTTTGAATCAAACCTTTGAAATATCACCCCATGTATGGCATGTTTAGTTATTTCCTAAATATGCCATATATCACAAGCATTTCATACCTCTGTTAACATGAAAGTATCTTATTTTTCTTTAAATTTATGTTATACCTGTAATTTTATTTATAAATGAAAACATTTAATTTATAATAAATGCAAATAAAAATAGTGGGAAAACCTGTGTGCTGTTAGCGCTTCCTAAGAAATAGTTCTCATGCAAATCATCATTAAACGCTGTTCAAGACAAAGTGAGCACTATTGAAATCAACCTTCGGAAAAAGTCACTGCTCCTGCCTCGACGTACTTAAACGGGCACACTGAGTGACATGTGCCTAGTAAAATTGGTAACGAAGGATGGAAAGTAGTTCTATAACTTAATGTCGAATTAAAAGTGTTAGGTAACCATTTGTGATAATTTAAATTATTTCTTTCTCGTTCTGTTTATTTTAATGCATCGAAGTGTAAATATTAGCAGATTTGTATAATGTTTACTTTTCTACAATTGAACAGCTTCACTGGACCGACGCATGACTAAAGTGACGATGTTCATGGCAATGTTAATTTTACATGACGCAAAAATTCACAACGTGCATACAAGTAGAACTTAAGCAAGGCTTTCAAAAGTGCTAATTTTAACTTGAACAGCCTATACCACTGAGTGCGAACGAATTCGGTGTGTTGTCCTTTAGTGTAATTTTCTAGACTTAGTTAGGCTTAGTTTGCACGAGGCGGAGGAATATCCTGGAAGTAGAACTTAAGCAGGGCTTCGGAAAATTTCGAAGTAACCGTGAATAGATTATATTTCGCTGGTGGAATGTCTAATACCCGGTTGCACCAACATCTTCTCCGATCCAAGCTAAAATGATCCTAGTTCAGAACCAGGATCCAGTTTGATCTTGGTTCCAATGTAAGTATTGCACCAACGAAACTTGATCTCGGATCTAGATTTCGAACGGCCAATTTCGGTGGTTCGAAATTAACTTAATCTCGATCTCCAGTACAGCTCTGAACTCGAATGGTGCAACAGTTTCCTGTGTTGATCTTAGATACGATCTCAGATCGAGTTTCGTACCACGATGGTGCAACCGGACCTAAGCGACGCGATGTGCCGAGCGGAGGGGCGTATCTCGAAGCCAGGGCCAAGTCGTGATACAACTGCTCGGGGAGGTGCGTACTACGTGACGTCAACTATCCCTCCCGACGGAAGCTTTTAATTACCGGAAGCTGGAACGCGGTTGTCGGCGATCCGCTTCCCCCACGAGTGTCGTCGTCGACGAGAAGAGCGCCGAGGAAGAGTTCCGCGCCAACTGATTTAGCTCCGCCTGCACGACGTGCTCCCTCCTGGTTCACCACATAGTTGGGATTCCAGGTGCCAAATGTCCTCCTTCCAAGAGAGTCCGTGGTACGCAGCTGCCCTGGTCCATAAGATCTGCTGGAGCAAGTGTGGAGATGTCATACTTCATGCGGTTCACCGTCCTCCGCTAAAGTCATCTCTATATTGAAATTGGAAAAAAGACCCTTCACTACAAAATAAGTGAAAGATAATAATTTCTAAGGGCTATTCACTATAAAGTGAGCACTTTTGAAATCTAACTTAGAAAAAAGTTACTGCTCCTACTTGCATATATTTTAACGGGCACACTGAGAGGCTTGCCCCCAGTAAAGCTGGTAACGATGGATAGAACGTAATTCCATATCCTAACGTCGAATAAATAATGTTACGTAACTATTTGTGACAACTTAAAAGTTTTTTTTTTTTTCGCGTTCTGTTTATTTTTTAATGCATCCAAGTGTAAAAATGAGCAGATTTGTACAATATTTACCTTTGTAATAATTTAACAATTTCTCTTGACCGACGAAGATTAAAGTAAAGAAGCCCATGGCAATACTAATTTTACATAAGGCGGAAGAATACACAAGATGCATACAAGTAGATCTTAAGCAGGGCTTTCAAAAGTGCTCATTTTGCTGTGAACTGCCTATACTTGTAAGGAACCAGGATTTTTTCCTTTGAACGCACTTTTTTTTTTTACCGGATAAGAAGAAAACATTATCATACACTTAAAAACTATTTCATGAAGAAAATTTAAATTTGAAAACTGCTACGCTTTAACTGCCGTTAGGCGCCACCGTGTTAGTGTAGCTCTGTATAGGCTGTTCACGATCAAGTGAGTACTTTTTAAGGCACTCCCAATATGCATTAACCACAAATAAATATGTTTTATTGTTGCCTCAGAAATAAACTTTTTAGAGTGGTAAAAGTATACACCGTACTTGTTGATCACATGACAATGTTGATATTAAGAAGTGGTGGAAAGTTAAAAATTGGTATACAGGAAAAATTTGGAAGAGCCTTAAAATGTGCTCACTTTACAGTGAATGGCCTATAGTAATTTTGCCCTCAGAGTTAGCTAGGGCGGCATCATACCCTCAGTATAAACGTTATGAGAAGATAAAGAGTATTTGTTTTCCAGTCGTTACAACAAAGTGCTGCCCGAGACAGAGCTCGGTCCACTAGATACAGAAACAGAATGCCACTTGGCGCTGGTCATGTGTGCTCCCTACGTTACAGTACACTTGTTCACTTTGTGCACAAACACTGCTGTCCATCATCACCTCGTGATTGTCCCGCTGCGGACGTGACAATACTGGACGTCTTGAATCAGATGTTCGTTTGCCAGCACTCGTCGTTTCTCTTGATACCAGCACCTTGCTGTGACGGCTGTTGCTTATGACTAACAATTTCTTATCTTACACTTGAATCAAGAGTAGATAGAAATAAATCCTCCGACGCCAGGATTCGGGATCCGGATCCGACCGACCGCCATATTGTGAACGGAAAATGGGGCTTTTTAAGGGTAAAAAGAAGAATCCCGAATTGGATGGAAAGGGCCTTGGTGGCTTCTTTTTGCACTTGGGGGGGGGGGGGGGCCTTCTAACTTTTTGAGGAGAAAAAGGGAAATTTTCAGCCAATTTATAGGAAATTGGAATGGTTTTGAGAGAAAAAAAAAGAAATTTTGAGGCAAACGGGGAAAAAAAGATGACTGCAATTTGGGTCCGGATATTGAATCCTGGCGTCGGAGAAACTATGCCTATTTAGTATCAGGAGATATTTCACTCAATTTATTACGCTACGTATCCTAATTTATATACAACATTAATTGTCCTACCTCACAGTTCACTTATAGTCCAATCCGATAGGTACACTGTATTAAATGGTATTAGGTTCAGAGCGCAGCAGAAGTAAGCATATTCCTTAACAAACATTTAAACGCAAGAAAATACATCTTTTTGAGAATAAAATGCAAAAGAGATCAACTTATTGGAGGCGTGTTAACAATTGTTGCAGTGGCGATGCGGCAAGGTAGGTTCTAAAGACACTTGGCTACGATGAGGAATTTCGAAAACTAATTGCCGCTGAAGGCAACTATTAGCTACAGAAGTTCAAATTAATGATGCTCTCCTTACTACCACAATAATAAAAAATATTTAGGTAGACCCTTTTAAAATTTGAATGTGAAGTAATTTTTCCGTACGAAAATGCAAACGTTGCATTAAATTAAAAGGCGTTATAAATTATGTTTTTAATTGTTTAATTAATTTTAACCAATAAAAATAGCGTTGTGAGTATATCACCTTTACATTTTTTAATAATTTGAGCGGTAATTTACAGTGATCCTCACGGTTAATTGTTTTATCAGACTACGATTAAGTCAACATTCAACAGTAAACAATATCTTATCCGAGTTCAGAATTTGCTCGCAAAAATTAACACTGACATCCTATTCCACAGAGTAAGCACACGGAACGTCAAGAACCAAGGAATAGATGGTTAAGTGAGAGTCTTTGAGTTAGTATGTTTTGTTACGTGAAGATCGATTTAATTCTCAAGTGTGGTTTCTAAACAGGTATAATTTTAACTGTCCTCTTTGATCGTATTCGGACCTGTTTCATTTCAGTGAAGTGATTTTAAACCCCTCAGACCTAATATTACGTGAAGAGGGAATCACTGCCCTAAGGTATTTTCTTTTTCAGTTAATGGCAACATTAAGAAATTTTATACCTCACTCTCGGAGAAGTAGTTGAGTTTGTTCGTGCGCTTTTGAATTAAAAAAAAAATCTTCATACTCGCATGTGTATTTGGTAAATCCACACATTTGGAAGGCATGCGCAAGAATAGACTATCAAGTAAAAAATTGCAGACCACAATTCTGGCATTAAATATTAGGAAAAATCGCTATAAATACGACCAAGACCTTCGTCAGGATTTTATTGCAGTGGCTTGCTGACGTATAAATGTTATACTATAAAAGCCCGTTTTTATAATGTCTTCAGTATTTTTATGAATATTTACCCGAGTTTAAAGGAATTGCAGCTACCGAGGAAAGGCTCGCGCAATAAAAACGTCTGGAAAACTAAATCTTACTGAATTGATGTTGGAAATATTCCAATTTTTGTGTTCGGCTAATAAAAATGTCACATTAATTTCACCTGGCGGGGACTACTGAAAGGATTACTAAAAATATATTTTGACTCCAGTATTAAATTTAAAAGAAAAAAATGTATTTCTCAGAGTTCCAATTACAACGGTATCAAGTGCTGTTTACCGTGAGCTGAAATTACACAGATGAAACTATAATGCCGGAATCACATAGCCCCGACAAGCACAGGACGTCACGACAAAAACCGCAACAACGACCATTTTCAATGCGACTACTCGAATTTACAGTACGAGAGTTTACTGACGCGACACAACGAGTAGAATTTCTCGGAGCCTTTTAGAAGGCGCTGAATAACTACGCTAGTTTCAAAGGCGGTGGTCAGACGGGAAATTTGGAATACATAATGGTGACAAAGTTTTATGGCTAATGCATACAAAGGTAAAGATATTATTTATAAGAGTTAAACACAATCATTTTTATTATTTGTTTTCTTTTAAGCTACGTATTTCCCATTGCAGGGAAAACTTATAATACAATATCATTTTACAAGGTTGTACACACTGTGCGTCGTGCCGCACGACAAGACAAAGAATAGAAATAATTTCTAATACAAAACTGCTCGTCGTACGGCAGAACTGTCGGGCTTACGTCACATATATCTTGTATTTCATTGGTTGTTTAGTTTTTAAGTGTCGTGTCATGCTTGCGGTGTCATACTGGTCGGGCGTATGTGATTCCGGCAACATGTTTTGCCAAAAGTATTTATGTTACAAGTACAGTAATATTTTATTACCGCCGAGCCCTCAGTAACTAATGTTGCTGTTTGTGTAATATTCTGTTATACTATTTATGTAAGTGAAATGTAAAATTTAAATTACTTCTAAAACAACCTTACCTCCTTACTGTACTGTCAACATTACGGTAGTGTTTATGTTGCGGCAAAACTAATTTTGTGTTCCATTGATGTTTACATTTGTGTTAACACATTTCTTGTATTTATTTTGCTCTAAAAAATCACCCCTATATAAAATTAATTAAGTCAAATTATTTTGTCACAAAAATAAATATTACCTACGAAGTAACAAATAGGCAGGGAATGAATAGTACGCAGGCCTAGCAGGCACGATGCCATTTACTTCACGAAATCCATCGTCCTTCCAACTTCTCTATTTTGACATGTCTGATTCCATTTCATATTATGGGTGCCCTGCATCATCGCTCGACAAACTGCAGTACTCTTCCGTTATATGACACTGCTTTATGCTCTATAAATATATGCATATTTGGCATACGTAAACTACTTTGAAAAGTTTGGCAGCTGATCTAAGTTGAATTTAGCTGTCATTTTATGCTTTGAAATATATTTATATAGTGGTTTCATTTTACGAGGTTATCATTGTCCAATAGTATCCGCCATTGTACAATGTCAAGTCAACCCAAATACTTTGTTATTCCTGTTATTTTCAGCGTAATGCAACATTCGGTTTCAGCAACATTACTTAGAGGCTTTATTAACGTTACCAAATCATCTGTTTATTTGCATTGCAGTAATATTAAGACTTTGTAAATTGTTAACTTTTTTAACTTTATCACAACATTATTAATTTTACTACAACATAAGCATTCACAGAAATGGTTCAATATTAACTTTTTTTGCAAAACTTTAGAATTTTTTCTCTGTAATCTGTTAAGCACAAATTCAAAACAATGTGTTTACATTTCTATAATATCAGCAAATTAAAATTAAAATTAAAATTAATCAATAGACAGATAAAACCATATATTTTACCCTCCTACTATGCTCTCATATGAGGTCCGAGCCGAAGATTTGAAAATGGGATGTGTTGTTCTGGTAGGGTAAACGCTATATCCACTTTGACCTTCAGAATCACATTTAACATAATTTCTGGTACAACGCAGTTATGGAAATATGCAAGGGACAACTAAATAGCATCAACTTTTAGAGGATAATTAGAATCGAGAGTAGGGCAGTTTGCTTACAATTTATAAAGTGCTGTTTAATTTCTTCTTGTATTCTCCACTTAATGGGAGTGGTTTAACTCTAAAACCCCGCCCGTGCGCATGGCTCTTTCTTATACTTATTGAGTTAAATGTTTTGTGATATGTTTTAAATATGCATTCTTATACGAAACTGCTGTCGCATTTGTTGTGTTTCACTGATTGTCCCTCCCCCTATTCCCTGCCTTGCAGCGGCATAGATCATTCATCTGCTCTGAACAAGCTAGTTAGGAATAAGATTGTAAGTGTGGGGGGGGGGGATATGACGTATTGGCCCGTACCTACTTGATGATTCACACCTGCCGACTTTGGTTTTCTAATACTTGAATTTAACTTAGATTTCTAATAACTAATTTTTATTAAACTATCGATATTTAGTATTAACATTATTTTATAAGTACTTATTAATAATAAGGTATTGAGGAACAAACTGCTTAATTATACTGTATATTTTAATTAATTATTTTTATGCATGTTTCATTATAATCCCCATTAATTGGTATTTTATAATTTATGTTATCTGAGTAATTTTTTTTAATATTATTTATTGTAAATGCGTATATTATAAGTTATCATATTGAATAATGATTTAATTATTTAATTATTAATTTATTTCGTATGTTTTTAATTAATAAGATACATAAAATTACATATAATAGCGAGTCGGGCATTATCTTAATTTGAGAAATATCTCGAAGCCAAGTTAGGTTATCTCTGGGCTGTGCTTGTTAGAATAATCTATAAAGCATTGACTGCGGATGAATACTTGTGCGTGTGCTTGTGCGTTGTGTGTATATGCAGACACACATAGTAGTCAGTAAGTTCGCGAAAGCCGTGGTGCTGGCTGCCTATATTCGCGGCGCCAGTCGTTACACGAACGTATTGATTGTAATAATATATGTGTACGGGCTGTTCACTGTAAAGTGAGCACTTTTGAGGCTCCAATTACTTTAATCACATCAGACATTTTTTTTTTTCCTTCCGCCACTTTTTAAAACAAATATTCCCATGTAAGTAATAACCTCAGTGTATATATTTCAGTAGACTGTTACGATAAAATATATATATATATACATATATATAGTGTAGTAATGAACGTAACATGAAATGAGTAATAATAATGAATAACTAATAATATACATAACAAACGATTGAATATTTCATTACATAGTGATAACAAGTATAATTATACTAGTATTTACTACCGTGTACATAATTTAAAATATGCGATAAGACGGAATGTTAAACGGAAATATAGTAGGCAGTTACATACCCACAGTCATACGCCGAGAAACAAGAGCATTTGTCAGTTTCCGCCAAAAATCAAAATATTTACGTGGTGTGTGTGTTTAGGAGAGATAATAATTATGGGCTATTCATCGTAAACTGAGTTCTTTTGAAAGTCGTATCATTTGGAATAATGGTGAATAAATATATTTTATTGCAGTCTTAGACGTTGATTTTTGAGTGTGGTGTAATATATATAACACTAATTAATGACATGACACTAATTATTAAAATGGTGGTTAGAGGATAAAAACTGGCTGAAAGAAAAAAGGTAACTAGGACCTCAAAAGTGCTCACTTTACCGTGAACAGCCTATAACGTATCATGTAAACCCCGACCCACACAGGTTAGACGTGACGTCCTAAAGATGTGCGCCAAGTTAGAAATGTAACGTGTATTAAGCTTGCTCAGGGATTGCAATGAGACTTTTGAAGAAATTTCTAAAATTGAGGAATACCTTTGCACAATCGTTAAGTGAAAAGTAAAACGTAGAATTACCTGACAGGATTGATTTATTACTGAATCAATTCTACAAATGATGGTTGAAGTTAAAATCAAAACGAAAAGTAAAATGATTAACAAATTAAAAGTACAAAATAACTTTAATAGTATTTAATAGTCAGAATGCCGAATTTACAAAGTGACGGATTCCTATTTGCAGAGTTATACTATCGAGTAGCTGTCACTGGTGGGAATTGAGGTCAGGACTCACCGTGTAGAAAAATCCTGTTACCAGATTAATGATGATGATGGCGCTAATGTGCTTTCTTCTCTCTATGTAAGGGTTTGCGAAAATTAAAATTACCCATTAAAATATACTGAAAGTTAGGCCTAAGTAAATAACATTATATGACTCGTGCGGGGTCCGATCTCATGCCTCGTATTCCAATGTTACCGTTCCATCAAACGCTTACACAGAAACCAAGTGCGTTTGAAATTACCTAAACCTTAGCGCTTTCGTCAGCTTGAAGTCACCACATTATCCTACTTGTGCTCTTCACGCCGCTGAAATTACCTAAACCTTAGCGCTTTCGTCAGCTTGAAGTCACCACATTATCCTACTTGTGCTCTTCACGCCGCTGAAATTTTGTTCGGTGTGCACTAAAAACAATATATCGTCAGCACTTTGTAATAAGGTATTAATTCGTTTGTTGTATTATTATTATTTATTCATTATTATTACTCATTTTATTTCGAATGCGCCGATTGTAAAAAAAATTACGCGTGGCTGTGTTGGGGACAAGCCTATTTGTTTTGCGTGAATACGTCTACGTTGACGCGCTCGGACGCCTTGATTCTTTTCACGTTCCCGGCACCGCTTCACTCGATCATATGGGACTTTATGGGTATCACTGGATTGCTTTTGAAATGCTCTTTCTAGCCGTATACGATTTCTTTATTTCTATTTGGCTTTTTGACGAGTATAGGCCGAAATTTTGTTACGTTTTCTTAATTTTTTATATTAAAAGTATGCTATTTAACCATAACCACGACAAATAAATGTTTTTATACACACAATCGATTGATGTTGACGAGAACTATCGGCTGAAACTTAAACGAGCGTTGTAGCTTCTCCTAGTCAAAAGTTATATTAAGCGAAAATTATGAGACGTGGCGAAATGAACTCAAAAATTGCGCCCCCCCCCCCCCCTTCTTCTCAACCCTTTATCACCGACGCGCGATGCTTCGCAGTCAACGTAACATATTCTTTGAACACATCACACATAACACATCACTCAACGTAACATATTCTTTGAACCTTTGGAAATTGGGTGGTGGAATTGAATTTTTTATTTAGACTAAAGATTCGGAGCTGCAATGCCAAACTGTATCCCCCGATTATGTTATCATTGGATTTTCTGGATTGCCTCCTACTATTTTCGCAAATTTAAAGATGTATTCACGCCAAAAGCCCGTTGTCACCACCGGAAATCGAATCCGGACCTAGCGGCGATGTCGAGGTCCAGTCTTAGCACTATGAGCTGTAGCATGGCGAGATTGCATAACTTCTCAATCCGCAGGCTTATGTGAATTATCCTATATATGTATACATGTGTAAACACACACACATGGCTTATTAACATCGGTGAAATAGTTGCGGTTATTTCTGGAGTGATGTGGATGGCGTTGTCCAGCGAGACGACGGAGCAGATTTGGAAGAACTTCAGGATATATGGATACAGTTCATGCTTTCTGGCTGATATATAGTATTGACCTGTTGATATAAGTTTTGCCGACGTGACAAATTCATTTGTTTAAGTGATTATTATTACAATGCACGGGAGTGTTTCTTTTTAAAATTATTTGTTTCATTTGCACTCAGGACTGTAATCAATGTAGATTAATAATTGAACTTCGTGAAAGATACGACCATGTAGTGCGTATGTATACGTTGCACATAATTGTAAATACTGCAGTAAATAAAAAATTTCACTCTTTTATGTAGGTTTAATTTAAGATATTCATCCTGTATCACTATTCCTAATGTGCTTGTTAGCGAAAAAGAACATACGCGTTAAGCCATTTACAGGATGAAACGTTTAACACACGTGTATATTTTATAGTTCACCATAAAACGATGACATGATTTACTGAGAACACTCGAAGCGTTGAAAAACTTTTACCCCATAATTAGTTAAAAAGTAACCCAACTTATTCTCGGATAGTGCGAAATCACACGTATTTGCTTGCAAAGTTTATAAAAGTAGTTCTCTGGCATTGGTCTTACCTACTTATATCCGGATGAAACTTCGTCGTCTATTTAGCACTGCGAGAATCTGAAACCATCTTCACCAGCACTACTTCGCATGAAATGTTTGACGGGAATCCCCTTTTGTTTCGACGTGGTATTGATATCCTGGAGATTTCTTCGTCATTTTACGATGCATGCAAACGTTCACGACAGAAGCAATTTCGAACAAATCCCGCAACAATCGATAGTAAAAGTCGATTTTTATAGGTGAGCCGATTTTCCTGTACCACAAAGTACAGTATCTGCTTGGCCGTATCACGAAAACGTTTTATCCACTGGCATAACCGATATCGAGCAGCGGAATATTTCGGCGACTGCTAAGATCGCCACGTAGCAACGGGAGATTCAAATAATTTAGCTACGTTACACAGCGGATGCGATAAAATCTCCCTTCTTTTCTACACAACCGCTATCTCCTATCCTTTCAGAGGCGCACTCCAGCCAGAGTAACCCCACTAAATTGTTATTTAAAAATCATGTTTGGCTTGGTTGGAGTATAACAACCGATATGTCGAGCATAGAGGACTAAAAATAAATTTCCCTAACCTAAGTGCAGTTCTCTATAACACTCATAATTTGTCTAACAGCCGTGATTACGAAACTTTGCAAAATTAAATAAATAAACTCAGGCTGAACCGGGCATATCGCATCTTTAACAATGGAACAAATTTACAATTTCTGAAATTTGGGGTAGAAGTCAACAGGTTTCAGTAAAATATCTGTGAATTTTATTATTTGATTTATTATATTATAATACGTGTTTATTATATATATATATAATTATATTCATGCAACATCGTGGTTCCAAATGGATGGACTGCCTAAACTGTACAATTATGTGATGTAATTAACCTTCTGTTCTTGAATCTATGTTCTCTAAAAACGCTTATACCTTATTTACTGATGGCTACGAAAAGTCAAGTTGAATAGTGAGAGAAAAATGTACTTGTTATAATTTTTATCGAAATCTTGAAGATTTATATTCTATGCCTATACTTTTCGTTTTTGGTTTAGTTGGTAGCATTAGGATTGTCAAAACGAATAATATATGTGAGTACACTCTCTTCGCCACTTTATATGCAGTTTAAACCTTCAAACAGAGCTCTGTGATGATTACATGAACATGAAATGAAAGACGTTAAAAACGGAACGAAATGCGGAATGTTCACATTACCTCGCAAAACGGTGTTTTGAAAGAGGAAACACATTTTAGAAAGTATTTTGTATTTGTTTTATCAGTTTATTCGTTGTTATTTCACTTGATACACGTCTAACGGCCATTTATAAACATTGTTAGACGGCCATTTTTACACGCTGTTTACCTGATCAATCAGTATAAAAACAAATCACTAAAAAACAGTGAAATAATGACTGATGCATCAGAGAAAAATGTCACTGAATCAAAAAGTGAAGGAAACTCGCATTTTTTTTACTGATCCATCAGTTGAATTCACTGAAATTTCTGTTGAATCAGTCAGATACTGTTAACAGATTGAAACGGTGAAATTCTCACTCAGATTTCGAGTGTATTTGCATGTAAATGTACTGGTGTGTAAGAAGATGAAGTTTGAGCTTGGCGATCAGATTTGGTTGTATAGAAAGTTTGTTGGCACTACTGGAGACATGCGTATTCATGGACACCTCGAGTTGTTTTTCCATCCTTAATGCACGAGGATTTTATTGTGTGTATTATGCGTTTTATGCACTCTATGCCAATATAAGATAAAGACTGTCCCTTTTATAAGTACTGTCCACAACTCTTAAAGGCCCACAGACTGTTGGGTACGACTAGAAAAATTTAGGCAATGAAGGGGCGAAGAGTTGACAAAAAGCTAAATAAATCTTAAAAACACTCAGGACTGTTTTCAAATAGGTAACCGTCCGTTATGAAACTTCCGACTCGTGATGGAAACGTATCTACCAGGAACATTCGAATGTAGAAGATGGAGGGGGATAACCCCAAGTCTTTATTTCAGTATAAAAGCACGAAACGTTTATCTGAATCTGCCTTAGAAGCTATAAGTCTAATCTACTACTTTAGATACTGCTTATTCGAGTCTTCTCTCAGACTCATTCGTACACAGAAAATATTTATGATTACGACTCGCAAAAGCCTCGAGTATATATCTGACTACTTCCGTTAGTAATCGTTGACAAGTTCGTTTCGGTGTTCCATTATTTTGTGTAACAGAACCAAGCAAATACGCTTCTTTCGTAGCGCTAAAATATTATGTTCTTTTTCACCGCCTAAATTTCAAAGCTGCTGTTGTGACACACTCGTAGTTGAGCTTATATTATTTCTAAACATAAAACATGTAGAACTTTTACATTTTTTCAGAAAGCTCACAACTCCGGATACCAGTGATTCGAGTCCAGCTTCAGTGATAATTTCGGGTTTTAGACTTTTTGGTAAACCTTCTTGTCTGCAAACTGTAGGGGGAAATTAAAGCATAATGTAAACGAAATTGCCTTCATTTTAACAGACGACAATTACTTTTGGACTCGCAGGAAACTTTTCTCAATAAAAGTATATTTTAACTGATTTTTTGGAATTATTGATAAAAACCAATAGAAAATTCTTTATAATATCTATGAAATATTCAAAAACATCACCCATAGTTCGGAGATTAGGGAGCGCCTCGTTATCAACCACCGGAAGTATGTTTACCCGTCAAATGTTCACAGATATCAGATATCAATTCATACCAACAATATAACAAATTTTTTTATTAATCTCACGTAGTTTCTGACATTTGGCAAATAAGTACTTTTAATTCCTAATTTTCAAGGGTGTCTCTTCCCTTGATAACCACGTTATATCACAGTTTGTAATATTCTTTCCACCCTATTCTTCATAAAATAATCATCGCGCGAATTGCGTAGGCCACCTGTGCCCTGCAGTTCAGGGTGATCCTGTAGAAACTTGCATAAGAACAAGTACGTTAGCAGGTGTCATGTAGTATCAAAGTCGGCGTCGTCTATGCATCGAGTGAAGTGGCGCACTTTGAACACAATGGACTCACGTTCGATAGAACCCGGTCAATACATTCGGTCAGACTATCGTGAGTTCAATTTTATACGGTTTTCCGAACTCACTCCAGGCGAATGTTGTGTTGGCTCCGTATCTCTAATGCCCTGCTGTAGCTGGGAAGTTAAGGGCATTCAATAGGTTCAAACCATGTTCTAAATTTTTAGCATTTTACACCTTTCACGTAATCATATGAAATAATAGTCTGGGAAAAGTACGTCACTGAAGGCCAATTAGACATTTAAGTTGAGTTGTAGAGCATTCTAATATATATATATATATATATATATATATATATATATATATATATATATATATATATATATATATATATATATATATATATACGTACAGCTCTCAAAATGAAGCAAAATGAATACGTTTGACTACAGCTCAAAATAATTGCTCTAGTTATTAGAAAGCCAGGAATTCTCAATAATCTGTTATGCTGCTCGACCGAATTTCAATTTTAAGTTTTGGTTTTAACTTTACCTACAAAATTCAAGTACAAAATACCCAAAGGTTATTAAACCCTTGCCCCATATGAACTTCATGTAGGATAAAAAAAATTCACAAGGTGCCTCTCCTGGGACTCCAAAACACATTTTAGCTAGAACCATATGTTTTGTTAAAATAACATTTCACATTTCCTAGAAGCAAAATTATAAGTCGAAATTTTCGCATTACGTTGAAAAAAAAGTTATGAATATGGTTTGTCATGTAGTTTGGTATTTTTATGAAGTTATCTTTGATACCACGTAAAACATTCCAAAATACAGATAAAAATGGCTTTTAAACAGTCTCAAAATAGAAATCATGGCGGTGTTACAGTTGCTCAGCCATTAAAATTATTCATCTTCCTTCATTTAAATTTCTTACTCGAGAAAGCATAGTACATTGCTCTGATGATTGAATAACTGTAATATAAATGAATTACTTGTTTGTTTACCATGTAGAATTAATGAGACCTATTTATTGATATACTTTTGAGAATAACTACAGAAGCGGTAGTAGTACAAGAAGTCAAACGATAGTCGTATCTCACATATAGTCAAATAATGTCGTGTGCCTTAGCAAAGCCAGATTTTTGTATAGGTTGTTCACGGTAAATGGAGCACTTTTGAAAGCCCTGCTCAAGATCTACTTGTATGCAAGATGCATATTCTTCTACCTTAGGTAAAATTAACATTGCCATGGGCCTTATCACTTTATTGATGCGTTGGTTATGTGAAACTCTAATATTAGTATAAAAGTTAATATTTACAAATCTGCTCATTCTTACACTTCGATGCTTAAAAAAAAGAAAGCAAAATAAATAATTTATGTTATCACATATTGTTACCTAACACTTTTCATTTGGCGTTAAGATATGGAACTACTTTCTTTTTTATAATTACCAACTTTACTGGGTACATGTCACTCAGCGCGCACATAAAAATATATGCAGGTAGGAGCAGTGGCTTTTTTCTAATGTTGATTTCAAAAGTGCTCACTTTATCGCAAACAGCATTTAAATGTATGTCAAACATAAGTAATGGCGCAAATTTATTTATGGATGTGAGACGGCATTCAATTCTCTCCCTTAGCAGTAGTCTCTAGTTTCTCCGGTGCGACGTAACTATTCACTGTGGCCGAATGTTGGCCTTGTCAGGCCACACAGTCGGGTTGGCGTGTTGGGGTAAGCATCCCCAGGCTCGAGGCAATGATGAAGGCGTGGAGGAAGGGAAGGGATGCGACAGCTGCCTATTGTCTGCGGGGCAGTAAGGACGCCAACAGCCGCGGAGTCTGCGTGAATAATGGCGGGCCGCCGGTCCATTAGCTGGCGGCTCTCTAATGGCGGTCGTCGCCTCGCGTTGCACACACGTCCTCACTGTGGAAGAGAACCTCGCCCACTCTTGGCGTCCAGGGCGTCGACGCGACCTTGATCCCCCCCTCCCCAAGCATCCGACCGCTGCCAATACGTCACGATTACGTGAGGGTTCGTGGCCCAGCGTGGCTTACCCAGCATTTCTCACCACACTCTCCGACGTTTATATATAGCGGCTGTGGTACGTTTGGACTTGCTATCGCCACGCCCACGCCAGCTGAATAATAATGCGCTTTGTTCCGTTTATCCAGAGAGACAGGTCTAAGGGCCCTGCTACAATTGACTTTGTTCGGTGTTCATTACACACTGCGCACTGATTGGTCCACGTTACCGTCTAACGTAACGTCTCTTACCCCATTGTTCTATGTCCCTTCATTTACCATGGATAACCGTCTCAGAAGGGGAAGAAAATATTGTTTCCAGAATACGTCCAAAAAACTGAACAAAAACAATGACATTGAAGATCATTAAAAAAGTTATATATATATATATATATATATATATATATATATATATATATATATATATACACACACACACACACATATAACTACTGCCAAACAGTCGGCTTTTAACTGAAACTAACGGTACTTAAACTGAAAGAGAGTAACTCACAAATGTACGTAGCAGAGTCAATAAGTTTGTGTACTCCGTGGTGTGTATAGGCTATTCACAGTAACATGATTACTTTTGAAAGTTATGCATCAGATCTACTTGTATGCATGTTGTGCACTATTCCGCATTATGCAAGATTAACATTGCCATGGGCTTCATCACTTTATTCATGCGTCGGTAAAGCGAAACTGTAAAATTATCAGTAAAGTAAACGTTTTACAACTTTGCTCATTTTTACGTTTATATGCATTAAAGAAAGGCCACAAAAATAATTTCAGTTATCACAAATGGTTTCCTAGCATTTTTTATTTGACGCTAAGCTAAGGAACTACTTTCCTTCCATAATTACCAACTGTACTGGGTGCATGTCACTCAGTGCGCCCGTTAAAATATGTGCAGACAAGAGCGGTGACTTTTTTCTAGCACTGATTAAAAAATTACTCACTTTATCGTGAACAGCCTATACCGGCATTCACTCGAAGCACCAGTCCATGAACTTACTGAACGTCTCCGTGGTGCCATGCTGCCTAAATCCGCGGCAGTGGTCTGTCCACGTGACTCTAGAAGTACACATGATGAACCGTTAATGTATGTTAAGATGGCATGAGCGGTTTCCTTACGAAAAATAAATAGGGCAACAGATGAACTATTTAGAGTGGCGGACCCGAAAAGTGGAGAATGGGAATATTATATGCACTGATAAATGGGAAACTCCAAACGATTAGGCAATGAAAATTAGTATATAGACAAATGGTTACAAGGTAGACAACCACAAAAACTCTTACGGAGATCACACCCCTTAATACAATACATAGGGGTTGGCACCATCCTGATACTTACAACTTTGTAACTCCCCGCTTGACGCAATATAACATGTTAGTAGTCAGCATGCAAAAATCAATAACAAACTATCATCTTGGTAGTTTCCGCTATACCCTGCCATTACCTCACAAATCACATATTCATTTGGAAAACAGATTAGTGGTTGCCTGGGAGATAGACAACCTGTCGTCCCGACGACGTGTCATCTGAGATCCTGGCTGATGCTCGTTTCCTAATGCAAGCGAGTGGCTTGTTAGTATAGGCTGTTCACGATGAAGTGAGCACTTTTTAAGGCCCTCACAACAGGCATTAACCGCTAATAAATATATCTTGTTGCAACCTCAGGCTTTAAATTTTGATGGTGGTGAAACGTATACACTGTGTTTATTGGTCACATTGCAATGTCCATATTAAAAAGTAGCAGGAAGATGGCAATTGGATAAAAGGAAAAAATTGTAAGGGCCTTAAAAAGTGCTCACTTTATCGTGAACAGCCTATAAATGGTGGCAAGAGTGGGGTGGCCCGCCGAAAAATTACATCGAAATTGAATATTAATGCTTTATTTGGAATGCGAAGTGTGTACATGGTTACAGCACAAGCTCAAATTTCGAGCCACTCATCTCCATACATGCTAGAATGCGTCGTTCATATATCTGGTGGATACATTGCAAAGTAAAATGATTAGGCCATACAGTATGGCATGCATTTTGAATACATTGTCAGAGAACCTCGACATTGCCCATTTCAGCTGCGCACACATGTGCCTTCAGGTGACGCCACAAGTAAAAGTCGACTGGGTTTACGTCCAGTGACTGGGGTGGCCATCCTGCTGGCACACCTTGGCCGAACCATCGCTCCTGGTACGGATCGTCTAGGAACTGCCTTGCTGTATGACTAAACTGTTATGGTGAAACATCGTGCGTATACCATATGTCGTCTCGTATATTCAGCGGTACATCCTCAAGTACTTGGGCCAGGTCGTCGTCCAAGATGTACCGATAGTAAGCTCTAGACAACCGTGCGAGAAGTGGCATTGCCGCACTGCACGTCGGTTGACGTGTTAACACACATGCTCATTGTGAATGTTGAAGACAACCCGGACTCGTGAAGTCGTGAAGTACTCTTCATCGGTGAACAGCGAAGTTCCGCAGAATCCTGGGGTTCGCTTCATCTGACTATGAAACCACTCACAATAATGTAAGCAAAGACGCCGATGCGTTGGCAGGCAGTGACATATGTAACCTTTCGCGCCTTGAAATGCGACAAATACTGTGGTGTTTGAACCAATGCACCCCTTCATGCATTAAATAGGGTTTGGGCACTATCCTATTGCTTACAACTTTTTAACCCTCCGTTTGAAGCAATTTTACATGACATCTTAGTAATCGGCATTCAAAAATAAATTTAAAAGTTTGACTTGGTAGTAAAAGCTAATCCATCAACACCGCAATATTACACAAGACAAAAGTTACTTAAAAAGTTCACAATTAAATATTTAAAAATTCGCACCTTTTTTTTTTTTTTTTTTTTTTTTTTTTTTTTTTTTTTTCGTAATGTTGTTTTTTGGGACATATTTGGATAACTAAATTGGGGCAGCCTGTCCGCATGTCCGTTTTGGTGTTGACAGAGAGGACAAGGCAACACAATACTAAAAACCAACGGATACGGAAATTGCAAACAGGGCCATAAATGACGCACCGCTATCATAAGAGTCTACAATTTAGTCACCCCAAACTGTAATTAAGACAAGGATACGCTTATTGGTGCATGTGACGTTCTAACCTTCATAGTGCTGTCCCAACCTTCCGCGTCCCAAATCAAAGCATTCAGATAATTTTACTAATGTCTCCCAGGTTGTGTCTTTAAGAATAAGTGGACTCATGGAATTCTTACGCTGTATATATAAACAATCCCCGTGAAAGTTGAACTTATTCGAAATGAACGTGACGAAATGCTACTTAGTGATGTCCGCGTTCGGCGTCAACAGTTTACTATAGATTTTGCAAACGTCAAGTTGAAAAAAAAAATCCTGGCTGCCTGTCGCCGAGTTTGTTTTAGAGTTTGTGACGAGCTGCTCACGTCACTGCACGCCTTTGAATAATCATCCAACTTACAACTAAAAACACTTAAAATTAATGGGCAGGACCACGTCGTAAACGCCCTCGAAAATTTTAAAATAATCAAATTAATAGGCCGGACCACGTCGCCAGTCACCCATTCGGATACTTACTGTGTTAGGTTACCTTGATAATTTGAGTGGCGAATTGTCCGACACGCATGGACACTTTATCACGTTGGTTTTGTTGTGAAAAACCTATAAAGTGACGCAAAAGTAATAAATAATTAAATTGTAATGTTCTCGCCGGGTATACGTTACCTTAAAAAGACACTTAAAAACCTGCGGTGCCAGGAAAACAAGTAGTTCTGTACGTATGAAATTTCACGTGCGGCAGTAACCAGCTCTGGCAGACATTTGTGTGGTGGAATGGTGTTTCAGTGGTTCGTCGCCTGAGCGCAGCACCGTCGACGGCGAGCGAGGAGAACTGCTTGCCTTGGTGCACGCGCACCCCAAAACAGTTACGTCTTGTTACGCAGTTTCCGGCAACTTGATCAAGAGGCGGGAAGTTTTATGGCGAACTGTAATGTTATTGGTGTTTGACTTTTCAATTGTGAAGACCCCATAAGGGAAATAGGTGTCCGCTGCGTCGGTTCACCTTATAAGGTAACATCAAACGCCATTGGACGTGAATATCACGACCCCTACCAGGGACGATTGATAGGCCCAACTATTTTTTGGAATTACGGGTTTTTGAAGGGAAAATAATAAATCTCCAATTTGATTCGTAGCGCTAGGTTGCGGACTTGTGTATTTAATGCCTGTTCACGATTCCTTCTGGGTCAGTCAGCGGCCTCGAGGGGGCAAGCTTCTACCAGATAAGTAGCATTCTTGTTTGATACACAAATGTAGGTTCCTCAAGAGAATAGGTCCTTTACTTCATTCTGACGTTAGGAGAGGGCCATTATTGCCGGAAATTTTAAAATATTTTAAATCTTGCGAAATGTTGGCCTTTTAACCGAACTTTGATATTGTTATCTTCTGTAACCAGTTTTGTAAACAACCCATAAAGAAAAATGTGACCTAGTCTTAACCAGACTTTGGGTGGTTGTAACCACCGGTAACCAAACACAAATATTATTGTCTTAGCATTTTGAGTATGAGTATAGGTAATGGCAGTATGTATGCAACTTTACGAATTTTAGTGCATATTTCAAAATCATATTTACTCGCGGGAGTTAAGACTGGCATTGCTGAGCAGTTGCTCCCATCCACTTGGGATCGCGAGTAAAATTGGGTATTAAACATTGAAGTTGTAGTGTTCATTGATTTCCGACCATTACGGTGTTACCAAATTGGGTTTCCTGGTGTAGGAACAAAAATTATTATGTAATGTCCGGAGAAAATGTCGGTGTTTGCAGACATAAATCTGCCATTTTGTAATGATGGTAATTTGGGGTAATTTATCCAATAGATTTTGTGATGGCCTTCTGTATTTTACTAATAATATTGCCTGTTAGAAGCATAATTATAATCTGTGTAGTACGTTACAACTATTAGCTGAATAACTTCTAATTTATTGTACCTGAATTTTCTGGTTGCATTTTACTCTATATTTGGCAACTTCGCTTTTTATGTAACCTTATAATAGTTTTGTTACTGAAGGGAGAGGAGATAACGTTAGCTTTTCCACGTGTATGTAAAATTGATACCAATGAAAATTTGTCCGCCCGTAAGATTAATGGTAAATGAAAAGAATTGAAAGAAACATAACTGAAATAAAAGAATATTACCACATTACCTTGTTTTTGTTACAAATCGTTTATCACTATCAATTTACTCTTACACTGTACAGAAAAATATGGTTTATGTATGGCTTTTCCCATGTTAGTGTTCTGTTGGTTTCGCTAGGTCTTTATGCAAATCCTGCCTTGCCACGCCCTTGGTTTAGGACGCAACAAGATCAGAAGTTTAACAATGATATCATAAATATAAAAACTTTCGAACCACCTATCTTGAAAACATTATTAATCAACGCTTCAATAATATCAAATTGACAAGCACAGTCTTCATCAAGCAAATTTAATATAATAATTACTCTGGTTTTTATGTAGCAATAAATTAGGAATAATATTTACCAGTATTCACATACGAATTGAAGCCTCTTTTATAACTGAAATTATTATAAAGAAATTCCATTATTTAAATTTTTTAAAACACTAGCAGCCCGCCATTGCTTCGCACAGATTTATGGAGTTATTGAAATACATATTTATATATGCGACTACCCGTGACTACATGCGATTAACCGTGACTACCTGTGACTATCCGTGACTACATGTGACTACCCGCGACTACCTGCTACAAATTACGAGGACTTGCGACTATCTGCGACTACATGCGACTACTTGCGTATTTTTTTATATTAAGATATACAATTTCTTCAGACGATATTTCAATTTATTTTTAGTGGTTTTGGTAGTGCATGCTTAGAAAGTAGCCAAGTAGCTCCGTTTTCTCCGACTTCTTTTACAAATTTTGAAACTTCTCAAGGATCTATTTTCGAATTAAACATAGCCTATGTACATATGGAAGAATGTAGCTTTATAATAGTGAAACAATTAATAAACAAATAAACAAACTCACATTACCTCTTTATAAAATTAATATAGATTAGTATCTGTATTGCCCTACGTACAACCAAAGTAATATTCCCTTATTTGACGATTATTTTTCTGCAAAATATGCTTTTTGTAGCAACCACAGTAGAAATGTATGTCAATTTTGCTTAGAAACAAACTCTTAAGGTATAACTGACTTTTTAAAAAATGTAATTATTTTACAGTGTTACAATATATATTGATTTTTCTTTCATTCGCGAGGCCAAGGTGGCTGAGATATTAGCACGCTCGCCTCCCACCAAGGCGAACCGGGTTCAACTCCCGGCAGGGTCACCGGGTTTTCACGAGTGGGAATCTTGCCAGACGACGCCATTGGTCGGCGGATTTTCTCGGGGATCTCCAGTTTCCCCTATCCCTTCATTCCGGCACCGCTTCATCTTCACTTCAATCACCCTCATCGGCTCTGAAGACCTTAACACTCACTCATTCTTTCATTCGCAATATAAACCGCACTTTTCTGACAACATTTCGTGTACTACTTTTTAACAAGTCCTGCATGTTGTACAATAAGTTGTAGTGGAACATTGAAAGCGACTATCTTTCTACCTTGGAAGTCCCAAGACAACCATAAACGAGTATATTATGAGCACGAACAGCCACGCGGATAACCTCGCGAGTTCAGCACAAAAAATCCATTAAATGTCATGGGAATGCGATGCGTCTACGTGAACCCAATTAACTGGGACATACATCCGCGAGACACGTTGGTTTTGTTGCATTTTCTGAGCGAACGGAATGATTAACGGGGCGCGGGGCGTACTTCAAAAGCAGGCGCACATTCGCGCACAACGGCAAATTGTTGACGATGAGGGCAGGAAATGAAGTAAAGAGGATTTGACCGCACGCAATCCCCCGGGCGTATACGGATCACGGTAATGAAGTCCTGCGCACTGAACCCACGCTTGGGCCAATTGAAAAGCGACGCGGCATCTTATTGGGCCACATGAATGAAGTAATCTATTTTATTGCGTCCTTGTCACCCCCGGCTAATCTCGAGGGCGGTGAGAGGAAAATAACTCCTATTTCTAGATTAAATTCACCGAGCAGTTATTACACCCCTTTATACACGCACGTCGAATTTGCGGTTAATATAAAACATTTTAATTTCGTCAAAGCAGCCTAGGAGGCTCAGCGGTGGCTCGCTTGCCTTGTAACAAATGTATCGTGAGTTTATATTCGTTCATATTCGTTTTCACCCTTATCTGTTTATGTAGGGCGTATACATATATAAACTAAACATTTTATTTCTGTCTGAAAGTCGCTAGGGGCCGAGTACTTGCATTCTGTACACATTGCATTCGGGAAGACATGGGTTTGAATCGCAGTACGGCCATCCCGATTTTGGTTTTCTATGGTCAGCCGAAATCATCCCATGTGAATTGTCAGATCGTTTCTTGTTACACGCCATAGCTAGAGACCTGCGAAATTCGCGTTAGACCAACTTCGGCCATTGGCCAAAAATATGTTTTGGCATGCCTCGGGGAACTCTTCAACCAATAATATAAGGTCAGTGGTGGAGTGACAACTCTATTGAAAGATCAAGAAAATACGTGGCGTTGATTATACTGCAGCGGCCAATGAAACCACGAACCGTGCTCACTTGTTAATAAGACATCGTAGTCTATCAGGACACAGAAAGGTAACGCGAATTTTGCAGTGCTCTAGCCATAGAGGCGATACCTGTCATGTCCCTGCTCCTCCGAGCATCTTGCTCGGTCTCTAATGACTTCGCTGTCGACGAGAAGAGACATTAAGGCCCCCATCTAGCTGGCACTTGAACCGCGTCGCTGGGTTTTTCACGAGTTTCCCCACAAAGATATAAAACACGCGTCCAAAATTATGGTCTATAAAAAGATCATACACTTCCAAGATGTCATGCACATTGGAAACACCATTTCATAACACTCCAAAATGGTTAAACGGCTTTTTTTTAATGCTGCGCCTCAAAATGTACGTGTCAAATACCTACAGAACTACTCAGGTAGATAACCCAATACATTATGATAACCTATATGCGGTTTTCGGTAGAATGAGCACTTTTGAAAGCCCTGCTTAAGATCTACTTGTATGCACGTTGTGTGTTCTTCCGCCTTTAGTTAAATCAACATTGCCTTACGCCTCATCACTTTATTCATGCATCGGTCAAGTGAACGTCTAAAATATATATAAAATAAATATTTTACAAATCTGCATTTATTTTGACACTTCGATGCATTAATAAAACAGGAAGCGGAGATAAGTTAACACAAATAGTTACCTTACACTTTTTATTCGACATTAAGATATGGAACTACTTTCCATACATCATTACCAACTTCACTGGGTGCATGTCACTCAGTGGACCCGATAAAAATATATGCAGGCAGGGGCAATGATTTTTTTCCTAAAGTTGATTTCAAAAGTGTTTACTTCATTATGAACAGCCTTTACCTAACGCTGTGTAGGACCACCTTAAGCCCACAGAACGGTGGACACTCAGCAACGCATAGATTCAACGAGATAGCCGAAGTTGCTAAGGGGTATCTAAGTTCTTGAGCGAAACAGCAGGTCTTCCAGTTTGCGTACAATATGGGGTAGTGGAGAAGTAGTACGAAACCGCTTCTCCTCTGCCGATCACAAATGTTCAACTGGCTTCATATAAGGGCTATTTGTGAGCCAGGGCATTCATTATGAAATTCCCTGTCATGTTCCTCGAACCAGTCCTTTACTATTCTCGTGGTGTAGAATCGCCCAGGCCATCACACCTCCTCCACCGACCTATCTCCGTCCATCAGTTCATCCAGGCGCCATACACTCCGATGGTAATCGGAGTAATCCTCTATGTATTGAAACAGGAATCGGGATTTTTCGAACCAAGCAACCATTTCCCAGTCATCCACAGTCAAGTGTCGATGATCTTTTGCTGGCCTCATGCGCTGCTGCCGATGATGCGCAGTCGGTATGGGGGTTACGAGTGGGTCTTCGACTCCGCAGTCTCGTTCGCAGCAGTGTTCGATTAACCGTGTGCTGTAAAGCATCGTCCTGGTCACCACTGTTGTGCCTCCGTGCGATCTCTCGAACTACGGCCCTGCGGTTGCTCCAGAAGATACGCGATAACCTCAACTGCCATCGGGCGTCATTACCCCGTGGTCGGCATGAGGATGAACGAAATGTCGTCTCTTCATCGTTGCACCATTTTAAAATATATGCTCACAACAGCGGCACGAGAATAACTAACTAGAAAGGCCCTTTCAGAGATGCTGTTGCCAAAATGCCGTGCCATCACAATTTGGCCTCTGTCAAACTCGGATAGATCGGCCGCTTTTGCCATCCTGACACTTAATACACTACTAACAGTGAGCCTGTGGACCTGCCCTGTACACACTATACTACCAGCGCATCGCGTGGAACCCTCCGTGCAAAGAAATGTTCACATTTTGGGGTGTTTATAATGTAATGCTCTTCGGTGTAAGGGTTCTGCGGTGAACCTTGCTACAGACTTTACACCAGTTAAAAGTTTAGAGCGTTGTCCTTACAGTTGTGGCGAAGGCACACATGATAGTAGTGGCAATGCAGCCCTTATCGCTACCTCGCTTTTCTACCCCGGGCCCCCTAGGTCTTATTACTGTTGACAAACTTTTTAGATTGGCCATAAGGGAGACTTCCAAAAACTTGACACAGGAGATCTCATCCCAATTAAATGTATTTATTATTTGAAAAAAAAAATTGTTTTACATAATATATTTAATGTGGGAAAATCAGTAGGGTAGTACAAACAAATCAATATTTACCCTGAACATATGCAACGGATAAGTATTTCCTTGCATGTAGAAAATTCATGTTTTGCCATTTTCGTGGTTTCAATAGTAAGATTTTTTTATCATTTTGTGTTCTTAGAAAATTATTCTGCCATTGAGTTATAGCTGTAGCGTAACCGGAACTACAATCGCGTAAGTGCGTGGTAAATTACTGACACTGTGTTTATTAATATTCTGTTTATTTTCGTAAAATTGCGAGATACGGGGTGTATGACGTCCCGTCCTACGTCCATAAGGGATAATTCTTTCAACATGATGATATGGCAAATCCCATACAAATACGGGTATTTGGCAACACTGCTACCTACCTCTAAACATTATGAGATCAATATGAATATGCATTTAATAATACAGGCCAGCTGAAAGGGTAGTAGTGTTGGCAGGTATCGATAAAAACGCAGAGGCAATGCAAAATAACAGCACCATAACCTGCCTGCGAGACCTTTACACATGCCTTACATTGTTGGGTGCAGCTACTGAATTTACGACATACACCTTTTGTTATTTCTTTTATCATCTTCCATGTGGTAAGTACCTTCTCCACACTTTCAGAAGTCACACAAAAAACCGTTCTCAAATTCTTTATTTAAATACCGATACACTCTAACATTAGATACTAATACAGTCGAACAAACACTTCTAGTTGTGGTATTCATAGTCAAATCCCAAGGCTGAGATTCAGACTATCTTGGTCAAGACCATCTTAATTCTCAAGATAGTGTTACTTTCACTCCACGTTTCATGGCATACAAATTAGACGATCTTCGTGAAAGCGGAGTTCTCAAAGCACCGCTTAATTTTTACAACTTCCGGCTTGGTCAAGCACGAGCTTAAAGCGTGGCACAAAAGTTAGAATTCAAAAGAAACTTGGCAGCTAGACACGAACAAGAATTAAATATTTTTCGCCACCATGACGTATTATCTGCACGGTATTATACGTCGATAGAAAAGCAACTCCTTGCCGCGACGTCTGGCGGAACATAATGTTAGCAAACACGGCTGCCCTACATCATACTGGAAGACATACTTACATACATGTAGAGTAATAAGTATTGCTTATACCAGTCTCAAGAGTGAGAAAGTATTTCTAGAGTTTTTCTGATGAAAAAAAAACTTACTAGAAACAAACGAAGTGAGATTTATTTGTTGAAGTGTAACGAAATTACTTTATTTGGTTAGGAAAATGTTTAATACGAGTGTAAAAAAATATTGCACAGAAAACTGTATGAATCATGTGATTTATTTAAACGAGTAGGCAATAAGCAACTCGGAACGTAATTGTGAAAATTTATTTTAAACTATAATAATCAAAACCACAATCAAGAAAATAATATTATGTAAACTTTGTATGTATAATATATTTATGTTTACAAAATTTCTACTTGTATTTTTGAGTTAGCATACAGTCTAATTAGGTAAGTTTTGATTATTATTACGTAGTTATACGTTTAATATAAATTATTATTACAATTGAAAGCAATTATGAAAAATATATTTTTGTAAATGAGTGTTATTACGTTTTGCGCTATCTAGTTTTTATAATATAATAAGTGGTCCTTAAGTGCTATTTCATGAATTACGTTAAAGAATTAATGGTGTCTGTAGAATTCCAGGTGTGTAAATACTTTCACAGAGCAGGACAATGTAGATTATCTCCCACATACGTGACTATGTAATATAAATATTCAGTTACAAGGCACACAAAAAAATAAGATGGTTTTCGTAATGACTGCCTTATTTGGCTGTGCTTGAGAGAAGCTTAAGCATTGTTCATGAAAAGTTAAATACTGTTACAAGACGCCAGAGGGGCGTATCTAGGTTCGTGAGGCTTGGACGTCTTTATAAAAATAATATAATTAAATTTGATTATTATTTTATTCACACAGTTGTTGTTCACAACATTAAACTATCTCCACCATTACTCTTGTTATTCTCATCGTGCGAAGTATTTAACGCCTACCTCAATTATAGTCGAATTCCTAATCAAAGTCTCCATATTGGCTAGTTACTTAATTCACACTCATTTACGCATATTGAATCTGTCTATTTCCAAATATATATATTTGCCAAGTGCCTGTCACTCGTGCCTCCAGTTCGATAGTTCCTCTCATCACTCTCACTCTCCAACGTACCGATGCGCGCAGTCCGCAGACTTCACTCTTACTGGTCATTCTAGTTGCCACTCGCTTCTTCGATGGCTTGTCGCTACGCTGTCTTCGCATACCTGTCGCTTAATATCACACAATCCTCCAAACTGTTGGCTCGGAGGCTCGTTGCGGATAATGTAGTCTCGCTAGCCCAATCTAGAAGGTTACCCGCACCTGAGAGAGGGTATGCCATCGACCAGAACAGATTAAATTCGGCGTCTGCTTAAAATAAAGATAAACTGAAAAACCTGGAAGAATATATATTATGTACATTCGCTACCTCGATTTCCCTCCTCGACAAGAAAACTGATATTCAGAACAACAGTAGGGACATATTGGATGTCTGCAGCGAACACTTGACAATATCGAAAGTCTTTTGTCAGTGACTCACGACTAAACCTATAAAACAGAGTAACAGAAACCATTTTTATTCAGTGCGATGTCAGATATTGCTAGCGACTTACATCGAGTGATACAGTCTTTGCGCTCAAAGTAATTTTCTTTCCAAGAGAGACAAAATTTCGCGAGACCTTATAAATGAAGAAATTTTAAGCCGATTACTCGCCATATCGAAGTACTCAGGGAGAGCTATGGAACAACCATAGTCGTGAAGACCAAAGTCGACGATACTTCTGAGCCTAAACAGAAAAGAAAACATGATGACATACAAACAGATCAGAAAAATGGATTGGATGTGGATTTGACACAAATGAAAAAGGTACAGAAGAAAGCCCTCAAATCAAATGCTCTGGCTTGTTGGTACCTACGATCGTACACATATCACAATAATGGTATGATATGTGGTGTATATAGGCATTATGATAAATGGTTCCTTGGTTCTCATGAAATAGATTTTCTACCAGGTGGGATAATCCAAGTAGGCAATTACAAGACATGCTGAAACACCAGGGCTTTTGCGAACTTCTATTTCGCAAGTAGCCCAGGGAGATTATAGAATCCAACCTGCTGGAGTACAAGACTTTGTTCGAACTCACACATGCACTTTGCCAAGAAAAGAAGCCTGAGACAAGTGTTTATAAGGATGAAGCTCACGAAAAAAATCGACATTCCCACAGACCTCTTCAGTGGCCTAGCACTGAAAAGCAGCGAAGGTCTGAAGAAGATAAACGAAGACAAGAACACCAACTACGTATTTTGGGACGACCCCAATGAGCTAGTCTATAGACTAAGACTAGAGATCACTTAACAAAGCATTTTAAATTACTAACACATCAACGAGATTAATATCTATCATCAAAGAACTGGAAAAGAGAGGATATACACGATGAGTCCGTTGGGTATCGCCCACAAAATGCATACAACCGTCAGGCACAACTACCATCCTCGCACGGTCATGATTTGTGGGATGGACAACCTATTCCAAGCCGGTCTCGTTGATATGCTACCATATGCTCGGGTCAAAAAGGGCTACAAATAGATGTTGACAATCATCGATGCCTATAGCAAATTCACATGGGCCATGTCAGTCAAGTCTAAGAATGTACATAATCTCACTGAAGCCATGGCAGATGTGTTGCATGAAAGATGCTTCCTGATTAACTTGCAAACCGACTTGGGCAAGGAATTCTACAATGCGAAATTTAAGGCTATGATGAAGAAAAATGACATAAATCATTATTCTACACAGAGCAATTTCGAAGTATCTATCGTCAATAGGATCAACATGACTCTGAAGGACAAGATGTGAAAACATTTCGCAGCGAATCACATCTACAAGTATCTTGAGCTACAGTTGAAAAACATCCGCGAGTTTAATTATACCATTCACCACCACTTGCATCGAGTTTGAAGACTTCAAGGACGCGTCCCTTCTTCAGACTCTGTACGCCATTCCAAAGAGGAAGGACACATGCAAGCCTAATGCCAAAATGTGCGACCTAGTATGCATCTCCAAACAGATAGGCATTTTCGAGAAAGGGTTCACAGCGAATCGGAGCCCCAAACTTTTTTGTGTGCGACATGTACGCAACTACACTCCAAGGATGTAATATCTCGAAAATCTTAACAACGTACCCATCCGTGGGGGTTTCTAAACCAAGGAGATCATGCCGACGAATTTTCCAGATGAAAATTTGGTCGAGAAGCTGCTTAAACGATGCAACAGAAGTGTGTATATGAACTGGTGGGCTTTTCCTGCCCGCTACAATTCCTGGATCGCTGAAGCAGACATCGAGAGCTGAACTTGCCATGAAAGAGGACAAAGTATTTAAAAAGACTTATTCATGATCTTATATGTTTCCTCATGTCATTGTAAATTTTACAAAATAAAATTATCTTTTAAAAATACGTTGTGTATTATTTCTTTCTTAAAAATCGTTTTCAAAAATAATATTATTAGTAAAATAGTAAAAACTCCATGTTTTGAAGGGATTAGCATCGCCATTTGGTACAGGTCGATAGTACTTTTTCCGACAGTAAATTTTCTTTGGCAGCTGATGCTCGAAACATGAGTTATAAACACACTCTAATGTCCAATACTGGAAACAATATATGTGTTAAATGTGTAATTTAGTGGCCACTGGGCAGATATGTTCGGTTGGTATGAGTGGAGGAGTAATTTGTTATGTAAGTCCAATTATTAGTTTGGTGAGATTTGGGTGTTGGTAAGGGGCGGGAGCGTTTGTTGTCTAGGGTTCTCGGATATACGGTGGGGTAACATTATATGTTACCCCAATGTAATTTAACCCCATTTAATTTTTTTTAGATTTTAATTACTGGGAGGGTAGTGGTAAGGGGTGGTGCGATTGTTGGTCAGGGTTGTGGGGTGTAGGGTGGAGTAACATATGTTCCTCGATTTTCAGTTTTCGCAAGTGGGAATCGCACCGGATAATGCCATTGGTCAGTGGGTTTATTATCGGGATCTCCTATTTCTCCTGTCCTTTCATTCTGGTTAGTTAGGATTGTTGTGTGAGCTTGACTTTATATGTTCCTTTATTTTTTAAATAATTGTTTTTTAGTGTTTGCGATTTTCTATAATTTTGTAGGTCGGTGGCAGTGAGAGGTGCTGCAATTCATATATTACATTTAAAACCTTACTTCCCTTCCTGTTTCGGTGGCCGAGTGGTGTAAAGTGCCCACCATGCTGGCGACCCAAGGTCTGGCAGTTCGATCCTGCACTCCTCCAAACGATATTTTGAGCTATGGAAATTAAATAGCTAAACGCCCCTAGAGGCCAACTCTAGAACCAATATGGTGGCAGAGCGAGAGCCACACCAGTGCCCTTGGCAAGCAACTGTTAAATGAAGAACAAATGGAAACAATATGGCTGACGACAGTGGACCACTCTAACAACAATAAACAACATTAAAGGCATCAGTGGCTCACTCTAGTGGACGATGAGAGTACAGCAGACGACATTCAAGATGGTGGGGGTTGAACGAAGGTGAGTAATTGGGAAGCAATATGTCGACAGGAAATAAGATGACAATCGATTACAAGATGGCAATTGGAAACAAGATGACCGACAAATATCAATGTCAAGAACACAAAATGGCGGAATCTTAGATGGTGCCGTGACATGATCCAAGATGGCGGGCCTTCCACGGAGCTTCAGCTTCGAGGCCTTGTCCTGGAAAATACATTTCATATTTACTTTTGCTGAATTAAATATACTTACTTATAATAATAAATATAATTACTTTTGCTCATTCAATATACTAAAAGAATGACATATGTGATAATGAAGTATTATATTTTCAATATGTAACGATAGCTACTAAAATTAATCATCATATTACAGATCACCATCATATTTGTTTGGAAAGTGACATTTCAAATAAAACTGCGGTCTTTTCTTTGTACACATACTATTATATTTTGTAAATCCACATATTTGAATAAATATATTCATAAGTAAATAACTGTATACTATTAGCTATCCCCAGCATCAATTCAATCTTTGCTCCAAGGTTGTTTCGCTAAACAAAAAAATGATACTCGTGCCTACGTTGGCCCAACGTCGTGTCATTAGTTGGACACCAATGAATTTCAAGCGATTTAACAGCCAAAAGCTTACTGACATGTTACATAATCGGTAGTATGTTTTCAAGACATTTTACGAAAATGACAATACCAACCAATAAACAATATTGTGCCAACATTGGTTAGTGATGTTTAAAAAAAAATGTAACCAGTATTTGAAAATGAAAAAACTTCTCATTTATTAATTGTACCCTTTTTCTTTTGAATTTCAATCCATAATCTCGCAGAATACGTGCATAAACAGAAACGAAATATGCCATGTAAAAAAATCCCCGAGTGAAATAATGATATCTGATTTTAATAGGTATTAAAGAAATTTACATATATGCAATTTCAACTGTACATATAATCACCGGGAGTGTAGGTAATATCAACCGACTTAGATGTCTATGCGTCATACGTAACTTGGAATTCAAACCGAAGAGCACCAAGATCGACGGAAGATATGCAAATTATTGCACAGAAGTCGAAATTGGAAGTACCTTACAATTGTTTTTTTATTAAACTTACTTAACTTACGTTACATCTTAAATGGAACTCGAAAGTTGTATTTATGGGGGGGGGGGGGGGGAGTGATACTAAATACTACTCAGAACCGAGTCTCATACACCTAGGTATGCAGGAAATATTCTAACTGTGGGACACACGCATCGCTGCTTTACTGGGATTGGGCAAACATGACCGCGATTAGGGCCATGTTTACCCCCTCATTAACTTGCAACCTCAACTAGAAGATTTCGAAGGGAGGAGAGACTGACATAGACATAGTAAAAACCCCTCGACAGAAAATATTTGAAATATTGGATGAAATTCATTATGTATAAAATAGGTTTCTACTAGAACAGAGGAAAGGGAAGACAATATTTATTAAAAGGGTGTTTGGGACACTATAGGATGTTCACGGTAAAATGAAAGCCCTGCTTAAGATCTACTGGTATTCACGTTGTGTCTTTCTCCATATTACATAAAATTAACATTTCCACCGACCTCATCACTTTATTCATGCGTCGGTCAAGTGAAACTGTAAAATTATTAGGAAAGTAAATATTTTTAAAAAAATCTGCTAATTTTTACACTTCTATGCATTAAAAATATCAGAAAGAACAATAAATAATTTTAGTTATCACAAATGGTTACGTAACACCATATTTATACACTGTTAAGATATGGAACTACTTTACATCCTTCGTTACCAACTTTTCTGGGCGCATGTCACTCAGTGCGCCCATTAAAATATATGCAGGCAAAGCCAATGACTTTTTTCTAAGGTTGATTTCAAATGTGTTCACTTTACCATGAACAGATTTAAGAAGAGAGAATAGTGTAGTTCGGAGTTCATTCCATTGAATGAGTTACAGTTCTTTGGTGGGATCTCGAGCAGCTGTAAACGCTGCTCTCCAGACTCGTCAATAGGGTTATTCCTCAAACCATGCGATACCGCCGCGAGAGGGAACATAGTGGTTGGACCTTCATCTCGGCCCGAGCGCTGCCACTCAGTTAGAACCCAGCTGACATCCGCGGGACGACCGTGGGTCCAGGATTCTCCAGATGGATTCTATCCCCTCCCCCAATCGCCATTCCCAGCCTTCGGGCCGCTAAGAGCATCGCCTGCATATAAATATCGCCGGCCTCCCCTCCTTTAATCCGGCTGATTAATCTTTAGGGTCCCCGTAGTGAGTGTTTGCCCTCGGCTCGCGCACCATTATCGGCTCAAAGCCCTCGCCTCCACAAAGACGCCGGACTCTGGGAAAGCGATTTCCGCTCTTTTAGTCGCCGGCTACAGCCCGAGCCACGCAACGAGGCTTACTTTCTTAGGCCGTCTTCCAGTTGACGAAGTAATTTGTATATGAGTAAGGTTAGGGTCCGGAAAAACTTTACGGATATAATTGAGGACAATCTAGGATCCAAATATGTGAATATTTCAGTTTCTTCTTTAATTTGTTCGCTGTTTCATAGACACGCTCCGGATGATCATTTGTAAATTTAAAACTTGCAATAAATCAAGGACCAAATCTCGTGCTGTCTGGTCTGGCGTAAAATGGGCGACTCACCTGGGACAGCAGTCAATGACAATATACTTGAGACTCGAGGGTGCATAGGATTGTGGAGTCTTACCTTAACTCATGAAAGTTTCCTGACCCGAAGTATGGTTAAATTGGAACTCAGAATGTTCATTTTATTTTCAGAACGCGTTTGTTTATATCTATTATTTTTGTTCTGATACCATTTTCCGTTAGCCCTGTACCTTTTCAGGACGATACTACAGACGTTTAGCTCGCAACAAATAATGTTTACTTTTGCAGTAAAGTTGAATGCAATATCGATTTTGAATGGAAACGTCATACAATGACATTAAACTCTTTTTAAGTGCTGTGTTTTACAATATTTGGAAGTGCATAGGTGTGTTAATAAAAGAAAAGAGAAGCGCAAGCTCGGTGTTTGTGAGAGCCGTGACATAACGAATGGCCTTGATGAGTTAAAGTAACGTTGTTTTGGTATTTCAAACTCCATTCCCAGCTGATTATATATATCTTACTGCTGTCAAAAGTGCAAATTATTTGTAATTGGCTAATTGAAAATGCACCAAATACTGTAGAAAGACAGGTATCAGGATGCTATTTCTTCTTGAACTTTGCTCAGGCCAGACAATACGCACTGAAATAATGCTATGAAATTAGCACAAATTGTAAGGATAGAAAGTGTTTTCACCACTTAATGATGTCTTAAAGTGATAGATAAACAATTTACCAGTATTGAACAAGTGAAGAAGAGACCTGGCATCAATTTATTTCAGCAAAACTTCAAGATTTTTCTGGCCTTGGTTTACGTATCATGGCAAAGCATAGATATTATGCTTGAGAACGTGTATGTTATTGTTCTGGACATAAATCCGCCATTAATTAATAATACGAACTAGACAATAGTCGAAAGGAAGCGAATATTTAAAAATTCATTTTTAGCAAATGTGATATTGTGTGGAATGTTTGGCAGTATACGAGTACCATAAGAGTACCCTGAGTGTTAATAGAAACTTATTGCTTTAATAATGAGCAGTGCTAGGCAAGAATCAATATGTTTGTTCTTTTCAAGTATTTTTGAATGAACAGTTGACTGAATTATTTTGCTACAAGTAATAATTAAACTCAGAATAACTAATTTTAATTATTTTCTTTATTTCATTGAATTGTATTTTCTAGCATTACATTAACTTTAGGGGATGCACATATACTGAGTAAGCAATCTTACACCTGCATTGCCAGTGCATTTTTTCTAAGCAGTGTTTCTACAATATATTATTATTTGAGTTCATTGTCATGTTTGGAAGTATATACTCTAGAGGGGTATAAGACAATGTATTTGTCTTCTACCATTCCTCTCTTGCCTATGAATATTGAAAAATTTTAATCTCCATGTCCAAATATTAAACCAATTAACTCCCATTTTATTTAAGAGAAGTGTTAGTCCAATAATTCAGGACAAGACTACATTAGTGTAGAGTAGATTAAATAAACCCTATACGACATAAGTAGACAACATCACTAGTACCAACTTAGGGTGGTGCAAGGCTGGCATTTGGTCGGAAATGTTGGTTATGGCTTGGGGTGGACCACACACATTAATTCTGCATTGGCCTAATGTACTATGCCAACGGAAATTTGCTACTGCAAAAATGTCATGAGATTACTTAGCGCCTGTCAGACAATAATGCCACTAAAGCAGAAAATGCCATAATATATAGCAACACTACATATTTAACACTGTTTGTACCTGGGTTTTCCATGTTTGCCATGTCATAGCATGAACTGACTGAGGCAAAAAGGGCATTTCAATGGACCACTGAGTGCGAGTTTGCTTCTAGTATTCTAAAGGGAATTTTGACGTTCCTACTGTCCTGGATATACTAGACAGCTAGGGCACATTCATTCTGCATAGTGATATTAGTGATGTAGGCATCAGATCTGTGTTATCTCATATTCAGTATGGCAGGAGCGGTCACTGGAATATTTCAGTGCGGTATTGCAAAAACCTGAGAGAAATTACTAAGTGACAAGCAAAGAGCTTTGGCCTGTGACAAAGGTGGTTTCACAATTTCGCCTACCTTTATGACAGACATTATTCCAAGAAATGCTTCATTAAGCTGGCTAATAAATTTCAAGAACCCCGAAGGTCAAATAGCCTGGTGAATACGGCATCTTGAAGAATATGACTTGGAAATCCAGTACAGATCTGGATGCCTTCACTGGAATGGATATACTTTTTCCAGGAGGTCATATGGACCATTCTGTCGTAATTACAACTGCCATGTGGAAATAAAGCGGTAATTCGCTGAAGGTGGGGAGGGCAATAATTCGAGACATTGTATCTTGTGAGGGATTACCTTCACTGAGTGATTAGGCTATTATAAAAACAGCAGAATAATTCCACTTTGCAACCAATACTAGAGTGGAAATTAGTTGGCTGTCGTCGAAACTGAGAGGAGAAATCCAGTCTGAGCACGGTAGTTAATACATACTGGGCACAGGGGAATTCCCTCGTACTGAAAATGGTGTGCTTTGCAGGAACTGGGAACATACTGCTAAAAAACTCGTACACTTACTGTTAGTTCTTCCACAATGCATGTTCCCCGAAGTTTTAATGGAACGGCATAATACAGCAATTAGTCATCACTAGTTTTATTAACACACTTGACAGAGATCTACCGAGATTCAATAAGCTTTATTGTAGGGTGGATGTTGGGAAGTGATGCTGAGTGTGCGACATCTGCACTGCGAAGAACGGGCCAATAACCAGTGGACAAGGTCACCTCTGGAAATACAATGTTGTATCCCTCTCTAAGAAGATATGACAGTAGACAATAAGGGCCCTCGGCTGCAACAGAGACTAATAATTAATATATACTGGCAGACAAAGATGTTTTTACTAAGTGGCTTAAGGTCATTCCTCTCCCAAACCAAGAAGCATGTACTGGGGCCGATGCATTCTTAACCCCAATATTTTCTAGGTTTGGAGTGCCACTAGTGTACCATTACTAAATTTTCAAGCTGCTGTTTTTCAAGATGTGGTAAAGATTCTGGGGATGAAGAATACTAGCACTGCAGTTCGAAGGAATGGTCGAGAGGCTTTTTAACTGCACTCTTGAAAAGTGGTAAACAATAAAAATGACAAATGTTCAAATATGTCAATGTTTCTCCTTGTTTGCTGCTCGGCAGTTCAAGTCTCTACAAGCGAACATTATCAAGGATGTTGTTTGAGAAATAACTATGCATCCATAGATACCTGCTGTTTGGTCGGCTGATAGAAGAACAAGCTGTCATCCCAGCGTATGCCACCTTCATTCGTGAAAGACTATTCGGCATCCATAATGTTTGTTGGAAACACCTCAGAATAATTAGTGGCATGATGAAGATGTGGTATGACAGGAGAATGTCAGAAAAGAAATTTCAAGAAAGATAAGTGGTGGTGCTAAACAACCCACAGAAGCGAAAGGTTAATGCCTTAAGCTACAGAAATGCTGAAAAGGCCACTGCGGGATTCTGAAGCAAATCAATGGATATCTTTAAGATTTCTCTTCAAGTCTCTAGGGCGAAGCCCAAAGTTGTCTACACTGACCGACTGGCACTCTAAGGTGCGGATATTGCTTGAGGGGAGGGCAATAGTACATGTAGTCGTGTAGCATTAGTGCCTACCCCCACTCCTCCCTTGGTCACGCGCATTGGTATCACTGATAAGAGGAGAAAGGAAGGCGAAGTCACAAAAGGGCCATGGAACATTAACACATGCCATGATAAGGTTATCAGAACTGATATCACTCCCGACCCTTGAATATTGAATGACTTGGTTAGTCGCTGTGCGAATTTTCTGGTGATCGCTCCTCTCAGCGCGACTTGAGATGCGTAGAAAGTTCTGGGGTAGATCAGCTTAGCTATATAAGCCTCGGCATGCCTTTGTGTGGGCATTACTGCTAGGTGTAAGGTGTCATCGAATCGACGAGCGACGACAGAATGACTAGCGACTGTAATCTTCGAGCACTGGGAGAGTATAGGGAGAGTCTGACAGGTGGGATTGTGGGAAAGTGGCACTGGATGTGTGAGTGACAGACATTTGAAATTATGTTGATATATGGCAGTGGACATTTTGAGCATGCATGTGTAACTAATAAGTGAAGATTAAGTGACTGTAGTTAGTACAAATACAGTGATCAAGGCTAATTATAATTGAGATTGTTATTAAATATTGCGCTCAGTGATAGGAGTATTAAGTGTTAATAGTAGTGATAGGTAGTTCAATGTTGTAAACATTACTAGTGTGTATTTTTCTAACATTATAAATAAAATTAAGAAATCAAATTAAGTTAATTTATATTTATTAAGACCTCCGCCCCTCAGGAACTCGAATGCACCCCACAAACATTTTTAAAATATTAAAGTAATGTTCGATTTTGGTAGCCATTCGGTATGGCTAAGCAGACAAAGAAGACACTTGGCGATCGATCTGAAGACCACGAATGTACATTACGGCCAGAACAGATTATACAATTTACGAGAATGGCCCATGCGTGGGTTTAGTCGTTCACTTGACTTCAATGGCCAGCTAGGGACCGCAAGTCTATTAGGGAAGACTCCGAGGACACAAAGCAAAGAAAAGTTTTTCTAAGGCCGTGTTTCCAGTTCGGTGAGATACCAGATTATTTAGATTTTCGCAGCTCATCTCTACAGAATGGAGATAAGTAATGTCGCTGCATCACGAAGTAGCGACTATAAATTAATTTTGCGTTACTTATTAAGACCAATGGACTATACCTGCATGTGCCTAGAATAGTTCATAAAACCTCTATAAAGCCCGCCCTGAAGATACTCCCAGTAAAATTACGTGTTTTTATTTCCTTTTAACTGCTAGTGCCACCTGCGTATTCAAAAAGCCCTAGAAATAACTTTTTAATAGAATATTTAATGATTTGTGAATTTCCATAGGATATCAGGCGAGCTACGTATTTCCATGGTTCTATGCACATTCTGCCCCTGCAGGACCTCCTAGTAACATTATTATTTATAAATCTATGCTTTCCTCAGTTGTACCTCTGTAGGGAAGTTAAAGGCTTGTGGTTGTCTCATGTTGTTGGTCCCTGTCCTTTCAATTCTGAGGTCCGTGGTTCGATCCAAGACCCCAACGGTCAGGACATTTTTGTACGGGGATTCTCATGTAAGGAGTGAGTGCGGGTACTGCCATGGCTTGGCGGTTTTCTCGGCATCTCCATTTTACTCCCTCGTATTCATTCCATTGCATGTTCACCCCCGCCTCGTCGCTCGTCATAGATTCATCAAGCTGGTCGGAGAGACAGGCTTGTATCTCGGGCCAGCCTTCTCTCATCCATACAAGGTGACCGTGCCTCGGTCAGGAACCACGTGTGAATTCCCATCCTCAAGTATGTGTATGGAACACTTGGATGTTTCTATATTGTCAAGTCTCATCTGCTTCAACAGTACCGTTGCCTTGTAATTCGTCACCCCGCAAGCCTTGTAAGTGTTCAGCTTGAAGGCCGGACTCACATTTCGACGCAGAATCTGCTTGTCATGCAGCGCATATTGAAGCACAGATTTCGCAATCAGTGCAGACGCAGTTAGCAGTTTCTGAATCAAATTCCTGTATATAAGTTGAAATTTTATAGCTATGGAAGAAGAAGAAAGACAATTTTTATTGGTGTGGTGTGTATATGGGAAAGACAACTACTCACGGAGAGTTTGCCGTGACATACGAATTATCAGATTGGAGTTCGAAAATCTATTGTCATTTAACCAGAGACCATTCGGAGGAAGTGCCTAATATTACTAAAAGAGATATAAGCTAAATCTCACCACTTTGAACATCGGATCTCAAGATCTCACTGTTAAGAGCTGCCCGAATCTCATCACTCACCCACTAGCTACTTTGAACGCACATGTCTTCAAACACCAGACTGCACTCAGGGAAGTTACATACAGATGTTATGGCGCGCAGGCCAGTGCAGACACACGTCACTGCTACGCCTCGATGTGCGACTCGTGAACTGCGTGAACGTATTGTTTGCATTTTTTTGTACTACGCTGAACTACGCAACCACGTCCCAACGTTGCGCCCAGCCTAAGGTCGCTTCGTACGCCCAAGGCATACAGAGCATGATGATTGTCATGTTACCTGTTGCAGTACGAAGCGCCAACATAACACCTGAGACCATATGCATAGTTGTGGTTATTCGAATTTAAGGGATAACTAAACTTGGATACAAACTGTTTTAAACAAATATATACAAAATTGTGTACAGTGTTTATTTGCACATAAAATGTTTTCCAAAAATTTATAGTAGTTTAAGTGAAAGTTCTACTCTGTAGGGAAAACAAATCGACTATGCATATGACACTTAGTGTTTAAACTGTCAAGGAAATGATTAATTTGCCTGATAAAAACATGACCTGATCGGCAATCGAACCCTTTAGCCCACCTGTCCAATCGGTCTAACTATTTTACAGTTAAGGTTATGAAAATACAGAAAATAAGTAGTCCACAATTCAAAATTTATTATGTGTAGAGATAGGCCATTGTTTAAGAATGTAAACAATTTTATATTTTCATCGTTATGGTCTACAATCTACATGGTCAATATCGTACGTTCGTAGTGTCTCTGATAACTAGGTAAATACAATGTAATAGCATATTTCTCAAAACCCTGAAAACTTAAATAATTTTAACACAATCTTATATTGTAGTGGGATGAAGTGCAAGAAAGAACGGTTAGTATAAGTTTGAAAATATCATAACACTGAACGGACAGCCTGAGAACTCCTTAACTCGCGGCTTTAAGCCAGTGAGGATGACGTCATAACCACAGGAGGTTGAGCTTCGGCAGCATCGATGCCCCGCTGCACAGCTCGTAAATATTCGCCTTTTCCTTGTATGCTCAAAAGAACGTTTTACGTTGACTATCTGGATTTTAAATTCAAATGAGGCACGCTTCCCGCCATTCTACACAGGAAAATATGCCCTAAAATGCCTCATTTGAATTTTCGATAGGGACGCTGTGGGCGCGTCCATTTTCATGTACCGGGGAGACGCTTACATATTTCAAAGTCTTTATCCTACCTACTACTCGTCGGTCTGCTCAGTGAAGGTCTAGGTTCCTATTCCATAAATGGCATAGCTGTGGCTTCCCTTCGTGGTTAAGTTTATTTTAATTTTGGTTGTCACACTTTCCCCTTTCATTTCTTTATATTCAAAGACATTTTGTTAGCCAAGAGGTTAAAAGGCTAGAATGAATTGTATACCAGTACCAGTTTACACAGACCTACGTTTTTATTCGTATCCTGCCGGTTATTAATTTTTTTTTACTTACGCTATTACACTACTGTACACGATCTTATAGTCGAGGCTAGCATGTCGGAAGGCTTGTTAAGTTCAAGGCACTCTTCGATAGCGAACGACAAGATATTGTACGCACTAGTCAAGTATTTGTATAAGCCTAGGATTACAAGTTGTTTGAGGGTCCTTCCGGCGAATTGAAAATAATAATAATAAATCATCCTTATTTTGCGCAGTAAGGCATATCTGAATAATCTTACAGTGAACAATTTTTTTATAATTAACACTTGCTTATTACGTTTCAGAATAAAAGAATTATAGTGATGACAAATAAAACACAGCAGAAAATCTATAATCTTTACTATATACCGGTGGACAAGGTAATTAATATTAAATAGTGACATTCATATTTAAGTACTGAAAATCCTTCAAATTTAAGTGGTGATTATTAAGTTTAAACAGTCCGTGAACCACTGGTGAACAGGCAGGTATTAGGACTAAATATTCACCATATCAATGCAAGAACATAGTGCATTTGTTCAAACTCATAAATGCACAACAGGCCTACATACATAGGCCTACACACGTAACAATATGTCCCTGTAAATAAAATGATACACTAGAACACTAGTTACTTACAACAACAAAACTACAAGTACTTGGATCCTCCAGAAGGTGGACACGACGCTACCCACACTGACAAAGAGTTCTGTGTGCGTCAACTACACACGTGTTTGAAAATATGTGTCCAAATATAGAAAGTTAGTCTGATCTTGTTGTCCTAAGAGAAGGTGCGTTGAAAGGCTGTGGTCAATGCTTAAGAGTTGGAGGGACTCACTTCGCCTCATATAAAATCCATGTTAATTTTCGTCACTAATTACAAGAAATCGTGCTTGTTGCCTACAAAAAAGAAGAAGATAATCGTCGTTACAGTGGCTTAAAAACAGTAAATTTTTGTTTCGTAAATACAACAATTTATAAATATAATTCCCTACAAAACTGAGTTTTGCAAAATATATGAAACATTTTCCCAAGGAACCTGGTACGCTTCATTGGAAATTGAACATTTTTTATATAGTTCCAAAGATAAGTTTACCGTCATTCAAATACTGCCTTCGTCGTAAAAATTAACGTAATAAATTTTTTAAATAAATCGATTACATCTTTTGTAAATTATTATATAGATATTATATTACATTATATTATTATATTATATTATTATATTATAATACTGTATTCTTAGATAAATATGTTTTGCACTCAGGTGTGAGACAGGTAAATGCGTTTCTAAAGAAAGCGTGGAGAATAACGACCGACTTTCTGCCGACTGTCCATTATCTCTGTGGAGCATCTCCACAGCAAGACTGCTTAAAACGAAAGGCGAAGATGAAACATTTAAAAGAGCACAACCAACTGCAGAAATCAATGTGCCTAGGAAAGTGATTATTCACAAGTTCTTGGTGTATCTGTATATGGGACGGATGTAAACGATTATCAGCGAGGATTCTCCATGCTGTACTTTGAGACAATGCTAAGTCGCGAGCAATCCTCCGTGTAGAATCATGTGGATGAACTACCATGGTAGCAAGTACATCAACAGCCCTCTCGTCTCTCACAGCTCGTCTGATGCGACGACGTTAGTTGCATGTCGGTTGCACTAGTCCGGTTGTGCGCACGCGACATGCAACACGCTGGAAGACATTGTACGAGTGATGGACATGCTGTGGGTATCTCTCTGCGTACAAACGGGCAGTAGCTTTGCAGTTCCAAAGACATTCCCCTAGTATCATAAGCATGTCAAATTCTACTTCTTTTGTAAACAGCATTCCATTCAGAAAATAACGCCACAAACAGACAATGTCCGACACTGAAACAACACACACGATTAATTGTTGCAATGTAAACCAACTAACTGACTAAATGAACGATCTTTCGATTGTCAGTTAACTTGCATGCAAAGCCTGCAGTTCCTGTAAGCAGTAGATAGCTTATTTGCTTGCAGCATAGTGCTGCATTATTATCTGCTTTTGCTAGGAAACAGTCTAATACCTACTGCATGAGTCCATGCAGTAAGGCACACAGGTCCCTGCTATTATCAAAGTGAGTCTCACACTCCAACCGGCAATACCGTAATGGCGCACATTGTGTATCTGACGTGCTTAGTTTACGCAAAACCAGTGATAATTGGATACAATTAACTGTTATTATTAGACTTGCCGAACAAACGCGGAGAATAAGGCAGCACTAGGCGGCAAGGGGCCACGGTGGCTGAGCGCTTAGCACGATCGTCTCCCACCAAGGCGAACCGGGTTCAATCCCCGGCCGGGTCACCGGAGTTTTGCAAGTGGGAATCGTGCCGGACGATGCATCGGTCGGCGGGTTTTCTCGGGGAACTCCCGTTTCCCCCGCCCCTTCATTCCAGTGCCGCTCCATGTTCGCTTCATCACCCACATCGGATCTCAAGACCTCGCTGTTAAGAGCCTCCAAAATATCTTCACTCACTAAGCGGCAAGCAGATAAGCCATCTACCACTTACAGGAACCTCAGGTTTGGCATGCAAATTAACTGACAATCGAAAGTAACGTACGTTCATTAAGACAGCCATTCGTTTTACATTGAATGAATGACAGGATGAGAGCAGCATGTGGATCTCTCATCAGTATTGAGGTCCGCCGAGCAACCATGAATGTAAGACGGAGACCAGAGTCATGTCTGATACAGGATGATCGACATTTAGAACACCTACGAAGAGTGCTGTGTGCGAATGAGTGTTCCCAGTTCCCAGTTCACGGTCATTCTCTCACACAATACCAGTATTTACTGTACACCCGACGTCCTTTTGATTGTACGTACACTAGGTATACACGCCAGAAAAACAACACGTTTCGTTGATATCCTATTTACTGTAGTAAGAAAACCACATTTGCGATCAATTTTCATTGTGCGTAAACTACGCACTCTACAAAGCATTTTATTAGATGATTTTATTTATTGCCCGTAAACGATGCACACCAGAAAAAAAAGTGTTGTAGTAAATGATGTTTCCTTTTAGACGATCTATCCAAAGTTACCTTATACGACCCACATTCCCATTTGCCATTTCAGATGTCAACTTCTCCCCCCCCCCCCCCCATTTTCCAAAGCCTACCTCCGGTATGTTCGGGGTAATGGGATTGCTACCAATCGATACTTCATATAAGGCATAGTTACAACTCTGTTTTCGCAAACCCTGATGTCGTGTTGTTTCCGATAAAAAGGGGTGATACGGGAGCTGTGAATAATTCTGTATTACATATGTAAATATACGTAGGCCTACGCACACACAGATTGTTCGGAAATTAAACCCAAACTATAGGATGTGATTCCTTATGAAAATTAAAGTCGAAAGTTACAGGACGCCGTATACCTAAACGGAATATAAAAAGAGATATAAGCCTATGAAAGTTGGGTTTTGAAAGCGCCATTTTGCCGAATGTCTTGCACAACGGCTTCAAAGTCCGCAGCAAAAATATGACTTACGCTTCCCATGTTGCAGAGACATATGCGTACCTAATGCTGGCCGTCCTCGGTCTGTGCGCACTGATCCTCCCTCTCGAGGAAGCTCTACTTTGCTAGGGGTTCGTCACCACCATCACAGAATATAACGAAGCAGAATTTCTGCTTGCTCTCCGAACTACGACCTCACACCCCACCAATAGCCCTTAAAACACGGAGCTGGGTTATCCGCCAATCAGCGCCTAGCAGCACAACCTGTAGAAATCTTGCGGAGCCAATAAGGAACAGCCAGTGGCCCTTCATATCCGTCAGACAAGCTTCGCGCCTCATGACGACCCGTAGAAAACCGCATTTGTGAAACGCTTGCATAAAAGTCGCCGATATTCTATTTTATCTCTGCGTTCTTGTATATTTCACGATACCGTGTACTGCCAGCGGTGTAGCCGGAACTGTTTCGATTGAAAGGGTTTGGTGAACGGGATTACAGTGGATGAAGGGAAGAAATTTGCACCGGCGTTAGTAGTGTTGAGGCTTTTGTTATGAGGCCCCGAGCCCAAAGGACACCCTAAATAACTCATTTTTCAACCATACATAAAACCCAAGTATCTTTACAAACCATCATGAAAATAGGAAAGAGCATAGAATTGTAAAGCAACTAAGGCGGAATGTAATCCTTCCAAACTACATTAATATAAGAGAGGTTAAAACTACGCTACAAGTTGAAAGATTGGAATTATCAGTAATATATTTTTATATTTCTTAATAATTTTTTTCTCCTTCCTTTGCACAAATTTTACAAATACCTCAAGGGGATCAGAAAAACAATACATTTCACCATCTTAAAACAGAGTATTTTACAATAATATTTAGAATATATGCATAGAAAAATATTCTTTCCCAAAAGGACTTCTAATTATTCGCTTTCTCATTACATTTCTTGTCCCACATGGACTCTTAGAAGGCAAATTTCCACATGGAATAATAAATTCATTTTTTTTTGCTCTCCTCACAATAATCGGTTTAAAACATTTACAAAAGCAACTTAATTTTTGAGCCAAGAGAATTTGAACATTAAAATTCACAAAAATGATTAAAAATAGGCAAGCGATGACTCATACTATCGTTCCATCCTTAACTTTCCCTATCCATAACATTTACCATCATTTCAAATTTTATCTTTGGCTTTGTACAACAAACGCAAAAATTTACTTCGCACCAAACCTGATCACCTAAGATTTTCCATGGCCATTAACAGGTATTTTTAAGGTAAAGTTGGTTTACTTCAATTACACAATTCATTATTCAAAAATGTAAATCCACCACTATTTTTCAAATTAAAACAGACAAAACCTCTGGCATCTAAGTTCTGGCAGAGGCCATTTAATCCTCCCGAACAGCCCATTCCCAAAACAGAGGGCGAAACAAGACCCAGAATGAAGCTATTCGATCAGCCCAAAAATGGCAGAGACTGACAACATACAGAGTATCATTTTCGGGAAAATTTAAATTATTTTCGTCAAGAAAAATTCAAGGTTCCTCCTCTCATATTTACTAATGTATCTTATTACAAAATTGTAAGCGATTCCTTATTATATTGTGCAGAAAATATCTATCCTGCTCATATTAACCAAGAATATCCTGACTGTAAATTAAAAATTAGAACTTCAAAATGAAGTTCCTGCAATCCTTAAGGGCTTTAAATTTTTACTTAACCAGTGATGAAACCGAAATACCTGACCTGTTATCTGGGAAGACTTCCCTCGCAGTCAAGCGTCTGACTCTAATACCAGATTTTGGTAACGCTTAAATACAAACCTCGAGCATTGCCTCACTATGGGGGTAGATACAATCATCCACCAATAGCGAGCCAGTGCCGAAGAAAACCTTCTCGCAATTATCTCCTAGCGGGGTTATCCAAAATTCGCTAAGTGTAAAGAACAGTCCAGTTCATTTTCTATGACGTAAAGTCCACCGATTCAAATTCAGCCATTCAAATTTGCGCGGGTTAGGTGCGTGGTTTCCGCCATACTGTGAACAAGGAACACTGCTCGATCAATAATTTTCCATGGTGGATGGGTGAAGGCGTTCTTGCGTGAGGAAACGGGACAAGGCGGAGAGACTCAACGCGTAATTATCAGCGTACGTGTCTCAGTTAATTAGACTAATAATAAGACGAATAGTCTTCAAAATATAAGCTAATCTTTTCATATTTTACAGAAATTACATTTTTATTGCAATTTAAGGTTTATTAATAACTTTAGAACTAACTGATGACAACGTTCAGTGCAAACGATGAGGGTTACAATCTCCTTCCCCCTCACCTTCATCAAACATGTACGGTTCTATTCCTCGTCTCCGCATCCCGCAAGAGGACGGCACTTCCTGCTTGCGACCACAAGGAGTTCCACACAACAAGCCCTGTGAGCGGATCCCGGAGAAAACCCAGTTGGGCGGACGCCGAGACTGCACTTACTGTACATGACGACTAAGGAAACTATCTTCTCACACTGCTCGAGCCATCTGTAGATTTTAAGAGTTAGTGAAAAACTAGTACGTCTTGAGACTACGATAATTTTGTTACCACAGACAATTTGAACTTGGAGCTGGCAAGCCGAGGAACAAGCAATTGTGTTAGAGGTCACATAACCCAGTCAGTTTTAATTTTGAACTGAGATAACTTAGCCAGTCTTCCCCCAGCTATTTTACTTCGTTATCAAGAGGAGCAGCTTACTCATTTTTGGCTCTTTCAATAGATTAGAGATCTATGAGGAGATCATGTATATATTGTAGCAAACACAAAACCTATTTGTAAAATTATAATAATTTTTTGAAATAATTTTATTTTACTGCCTGCAATATTTAACGAAGAGCAAGCAAACTGAAAATGAATAGCTTTTTGATTTATCCCAGGTATTATATTTATTAGTCTATATTATTTAATATATTTTCATGAAGATAACAATAAGTAATCAATTTCAGTACCAAGTTTGAAACCAAATTAAATTTTTGTCCACACCAGATTTTGCGTACACGATGACTCATTGATTTCACTTCTTGACTACGACTTGAAAACTATCAAGTTTGTATGTTATGCACAAACCTTCGCGATTGCTAGGAAGAATATGTTCGTGATATTCGTGACAAGAACATCAAAGTCAATGCTCTACAACATCAGCTTGTTTGAACGTTAGTCAGAGTAAGTCTATATTTTGAAATAGTTAAATTATTTATATTTAAAAAGAAAAAATCGATATGCGGGTACGAAGTGTTGTTTTCTTGAAGAATAAACATGACGTGTCTTACTAATTATAAAGCAGTTATTCGAAGAAATCATTTAAAGCTTTTAAATTATTTTATATTATTAAATAGTACTTGTACGAAAGAAAATTTGCTAAAGTATATTTTCTTTTAATAAAGTTTGTTAGCCATCATAATGTTGTTTCCGTAATGATTTTCAATTCGATAATAACTTTGGAGCATATCTTTCAATAATAAATTTATTCAGACTCCCCTTTTTAATAAGCATGTCTTACTAATCAAAGATGGCAGCCACAGACGGACTACAGGTTGTGTTGTTCCGTATTTAAGGTTGTTTTGGCTTGTGATTAGTTCTAGCAATAGGTTTAAATATAGGTGGAGGAGTAGTTTGAGGTATAATTAGAGTTAAGATTAGTGTTTTATGTGGTAATTAGTTATAAGGAGGGAGTAGTGTTCGATTGTGTGCACGAGGCCGAGGCCTTTGTTATTGTACGAGGGTAAAGGGAGTATGGTGTAAGTTAGGCTAGTTAAGAAAGTGTGTGTATACGTAGGTATTTGGTGTATTTTATAAGGGAGAGTATTTTTAAGTTAATTAAATTATTTTTAAAAAGAGAAAGGACAAAAATGGAAAGGCGGTGTAAGTGTAGGGGCAGTGGAAAGGTGTGGAGAAGGTTAGATAGTGGTGTGCAGTGCGACCAGTGTGGCGGCTGGTACCATGTTGGCTGTATAGTGATCAGGGAGGAGGAACTGAGATCACTACAGGAACATGAGTGGAAGTGTGAGGAATATGCTGAGGGTAAGGGTTTAGTGGCGGTGGTAGGGAACAAATTGAGGGTAGAGAAGGAAACACAAATAAGTGGAGAAGGTGGCAACTCAATTTGGGATATGCTGAGGGGAAGCTTTGTAGAGGGTGTGCCAGTGCCAATGGAAGGGGCTAAGGAGGAGAGGTGGAAAGGAGAGATGGTAGATTTCTTGAGCAGGAAGGAGAGGGAAATGATTAATAGGATTGAGAGGATGGAGGAAAAGCTCAGGAATGAGATGGGTAAGAGTAGAGTAGAAATGAGGGTGGATAAGTTAGAGGAGGAGTTGGAAGATGTAAAGGGGATGCTAAGGAAAATGCAAGCTAGTCCACAGGAGGAAAAGCTGAGTAGAGAGGAAGAGTTAGGCAGAATGCAAGTAGGGATGCAGAAGGAACTGCAGGCGGAGGAAAGGCAGAGGAGGAGGGAGGCAGAGATAGAGGTGGTAAGATTAAGGAGGAGGATAGAGGAGTTGGAGGCAGTAGAAAGGGATAAGTCAGTAAGAGACATAAGACAGTGATACTAGTAGGCAGGCAGCAATCAGGAATAGGGGAACGGAAAACATAAAGCAGGGAACAGGCATTGGTAGAAGGTAGGAAGCAGTATTCTGAGGCTTGCGAGTGTGCGATTAGCAAAGTCCAGCAAGCACGACAAAGTGGACAGTTCAGGGACAGAGGGGAAAGAGGAGGGCTGGTCAAAGGGAGGGAAACAAGGGTGCTGCAGGAGGCTGGAGACAGGGATCGGGTAAGAGACGAAGTAGACAAGGGTAGGCAGGTGGTTGGAAGAGCCACAAAGCAGGAACAGGTTGTAGGAAAGGAGCTAGATGTAGTTTTTCTAGGCAGCTCTATTGTAAAGGGGGGCGGACCTGAGGGAAATCAGGAAGAAGATTCGTATAAAGCAGCGTTTGGAGGGGGGGGCATACACCAGGGATTTGGAGGAAAGGGTTAGTGGTATGAGAGGTAGCAGGGCGCAAAGGTTGTTCTCAATCATGTAAGGGGAAATAACCTGGCTCGTACGGAGGTGGGGCAGAAGGTAGAGTGGGACCTCAGGAGATTGCTGAGGAAAGTGCGGGAGAAGTTCCCTGGAGCTGGGGCAGTAGTCCGTGGCGTGCTGGTTAGGAAAGGAGTATCCTATAGGAAGGCAGTGGCTGCGAGTGAGGCATATGAGAAAGTGTGTAGGGATTTGGGGGCTACATGTATAAATAGTAGGAAATGGGTAGATTGGGAAAGTGTAGGGAAGGACCAGGTTCACCTGACAGAGCAGGGAAAGAGGATTCTAGGTGATCTGCTAGGTAGGGAAGTATCTGGTTGCATGGAGAACTGGCTGCAATTGTTGAAATAGCAATCTGAAGGCAGCAAGGAAACAGAAGAGGAGAGAAATGGAGAGGATAGCATTGATGAGGCCACAAGGGTGGCGATAGAGGGTAAGCAACGTAGGATGGTAAAGCAGAGTACTAGTATAAAGATAATGGTGGTGAACTGCAGGAGTGTGTGCAACAAGCTAGAGAGCTTCTGGGGAAAGGTTGAAGGATATAGGGGAGATTTAGTGGTAGCTGTGGAGACTTGGCTGACTGAGGAAGTACTGGACATTGAATGTAGGCAGGATAAGTTCACAATCTTCAGAATAGATAGCGATGGGTGAGGTGGAGGAATAATGGTGTGTGTAAGGAAAGAGTTAAAAGGGGCGGTAGAATGGTGAGGATGTCGAGGTAATGGAAATTAAATTGAGTGGTGGTAGTAATAGGAACATTACTTTGCTGGCAGCGTATAGACCACCAGGACAGGGATGGCAGGCAATTGAGCTGATCAAGGAGAGGGTCGATATATTAAAGGACAGGCAGTGGGTTGTTGTAGCAGGGGATTTGAATATGCCAGGTGTGAAATGGGTAGAGGGTGTAGAAGGAATGGGTAGCATGATGCAGAGAATGGCAGCACAGTTAGTCATCAGAGGATTAGTCCAGGTAGTAGAAACACCTACGATATGGAATGAGGAGGGCGTTGGATCAGTGCTGGATGTGGTGTTGGTCAGATCTTGGAATGCTGTAGTTCGTGCAATAGTATTGGATGGTATAAGCAACCATCATATCCCGGTTGTGGACATTGGGATTGGCAGGATGAGGGAACAGCAATGGCAGGAAGGTTGGTGTGGCAGTATTGGAGAGGAGACAAGAAGGGGGCAGAAATCTTCCTGAGAGACAGGTTTAAAAAATGGTATATGGATTAGGGTGTAGAGGGGTTGTGGAGGGAGTTTAGAGGATTAATGGAGGTTATGTTGGAGAAAATTGTGCCAATGAAAAGGTTACGGACTGGCGGAGATCCGCCATATTTTGGACAGGAGATTTTGAAAATGAAGAGGAAGTGCAGAAAATCACATGCCAAGTGGAGAAATGAAGGGTTTATAATATCTAAACAAATGATGAAAGAAATGTGTAGAGAGCTTGAAAGGAAGATCAAACAGGCAAAGAATGTATTTCTGGGGAACATGGAGGAAGAAGGAAAATGCAAGGAATGGGGGAAATTTTTTAGGTATGTTTGGTGGTTAAGGAGAGGAGAGGAAGGGATCCCTCTGCTAACAGGAAGGGATGGTAGGCATGCGACAAATAACCAAGAAAAATCGGAGATGCTGTAAGGACAGTACTTGTCAGTGTTTGAGGTAAAGGAAGGACAGTACTTGTCAGTGTTTGAGGTAAAGGAAGGTTGGATTAGGGGTCAAACAGGGTTCGGGGGGTGTTTAGTAAGTTTAAGATGAGAAGTGGGAGATAGAAAAGGTGATTAGGGGTTTGAATAGCAAAAAGGGAGGGGTCCTGATGAGATAGGAAACGAATCACTAAAGTTTGGTGGCAGGGATTTGGTGAAATATTTAGAGGTGATGTTTGAAAAGTCCTTAGGAGAGGGTAAGTTACCCAAGATTGGAAGGATGCTATAGTTGTACCTATACACAAGCAGGGTGAGGATAGGGGGAGGCCTGGCAGCTACAGACCAGTGAGTCTCGCATCAAGTACAGGAAAAGTCATGGAGAGATTGGTGGTGCAAAATGTGGTTAGGGTTATGAACAATAGGAATTGGTTGGAGGAGTCCCAACATGGTTTCAGGAGGAGGTACTCATGTGAGACTCAGCTGGCTGGGTTATTAGAGGATCTGGTACAGGTAGTTGATGAGGGGAAGCAGGTGGATGCCTGCTTCATAGATTTTGAGAAGGCATTTGATAAGGTGCCCCATGGTACATTGATGAGGAAAGTGGAGGCACTGATACCGGACAGGAGGGTAGTGGAATGGATAGGGGACTTCCTCAGGGAGCGAAGGCAGAGGGTGATGGTGAGGGAGGCAATATCGGAGGAAGAAGAGGTTACGTCAGGGATATCACAAGGAAGCGTGCTGGGTCCTTTGTTATTTACCATAATGGTAAGTGACATGGGTTTGGGGATTAGGGGAAAAATAAGATTGTTTGCAGACGATTGTGTTGTGTATGCTGAAGTGGGAGAGAGGGGCGGAAAATTGCAAGCGGACATTGATAATATATGGTTGTGGACCAGGAAAAATAAAATGAAGATAAATGTAAGAAGAACTAAGTTAGTGAGGTTCACAAAGAAGTTAATAAGCAGGGACACGTACAGATGGGAGGGGCAAGAGATAGAAGAAGCAGCAGAAGAAAAGTATCTAGGGATTGTACTGCAGGGAGATCTCAAATGGAAAAAACAGGCAGAGAGGGTGGTTGCGAAGGGAAGAAGGGCTCTGGGTATGCTGGGAAGGGTGCTGAAGGGAGTCAGCTGTGAGATGAAGGAGAAGGCATATGGCACAATGGTACTGCCAATGTTAGAATATGCTGCAGCAGTATGGTACCCATATGTGGAGGTGGGGGTGTGAGAACTGGAAAATGTGCAGAGAAGGGCAGCAAGAAGGATGAAGGGGGTAGGTGGAAAAGGTATGGGCAGTATGATGAGGAAGAAGGGAACTATAGTCCATTAGTGATGATGAAAGAAATGGGGTGGAGCTCATTGAAGGACAGGAGGAAAGTTGAACGGCTAGTCAGGATGTACAGGGTAGTGAATGAAGAGGGAGGATGGGGAGGGCTACACTGCAAGCTAAGTAAGGGGGTGTTTAGAGGAAGAGGAAAGAAAAGTGAGAAGCTTTAGAGGGTGTGGAGGAGAACGGAGCGGGGTAGGCAGTCCATGCTTGTGAGGTCTGTGAGGGAGTGGAATGTGTTGAGGGGGGAATTGGTATCTGTGAGAGGGGTTCGTAAGTTCAGTAAGGGAGTGGAAAAGGAGTTGGTTGGGTGAAGGAGAGGGTGATGGAGAGGTGAGAGAGCCCGCCACCGGGCGGTAGCCTAATTGCGAGTGTATGTATGTTATATTCTGTTAACTGCATTAGCTGGATTCTCTTCTCTTTTTTTGGGAATAATTTTCAAGTCAATCTGCGGAGTTCTGATAAATTGCATACATTGACTTATGCATCAGTGTTAAAACCAGTAAGCAGTTTCTGGAAATCACTTTAAACAAAATTTCAAGGAACTAACTCTTAAAGATAGTCATTTTTGTATAGATAGCCGCTGAAAATTATTTTCTTTGCGCTAGACAAATAATTGGCGTAATGGCAAGTTATGTTTTTTTACTATTTACCTTATTGTTATATTTAAGCGCGGGCACCAGTCAACGATTAATTATGGTCATGTCAATGCTAAGTTTAACCAGTGGCACTAGTGTACGCAAACGAAACTAAGAGAGGTTTTCGAACCACGAAGTAAATGCAAAAAGGAAATGGTTAGGCACTTCTTACAATTTTGTTATTTTCGCTCTGCGTCTTTAATGGTCGCCAAAGGGACGCCTTGCATATACACACAAACAAGTTTGTGTTGGACATGTTCTCGGACCTGCAGCGTATAATTTATTTTTTGAGCAGTTTCAGCCCACTCGGGAACATGCAGAAGCAGTCTCTTTTAGTCCTGTTTGATAATAACACACACAGGCACGCATACATATCACATTATAGCAACAAGGCTAATATTGTGATACCGAAGCTAATGCACTCTAAGAAATTATTCGTAAATTTACCATACCAGTGTATACGTCTAGTGAAAAAGTGGGAATGGTAATTTTGTCACCTATGCATTCATTATAGCCTTCCTACGTTTATTTAGGAAACAGTAAAATGCATAGGGAAGTTCCCAACTTTGTATAGTAGCGATGCTAATCATTCCTATATCTGCAGCTTGGTGTGTGGTATTATTACCATACAGTGTATAGGTTAAAAACTTCCATTGCAGTTTATGAAGTTTAGCAGAACATTTTTAACACTGTGCGCTAGACTTCAGTGCTTTTCCGCGGAGTTCAGAGCAACTATTTTTTAAATGTCATATTGGAAATACCTAAAATATATTGTAGTACTTAGAGTACCTTAAAACTCGTGGTAGGTACCACCCCGCAACTACCGATAAATATTTTAACATTTATTATTGTTCATTTCATTCAGATATAATTTGAAGGTACGTTAAATTAAGAGTTTTGAGCCGAAGTTGTAAGTTTTGAATTATTATTCGCATTTTTATTTAGGTATTTGCGTAATTGCATCATAAATATTCCCGTATAGCTATGATATTTTTTGCACTATTGCGTAAATAATTAATAGAAAAACCCGCAACCGTAGCCTGCTTATTTGTTTTATCAGTTATTTTGGTAGGGAAGTGGTTTTCAGAAAATTTTCCCACGCGGACCAGGGTCTTATGATACGCGTTGCAGAGATATAAGTGCGCGTGTATTTTAGATGCTGATCTGCTCACAGACACACTGGTCAGAAACCCAAATTCTGCGTATTTCGTTTGCGTAAATGTTTCGATCGCAGCAGTAATTTTGCTGATCCTTGGTGCGAGATCTCTAAGGCTCAGTAGACGAGACAGACCGACCTCGTGGTTATAGAAACTAGAGTTTCGCGAAAGGAGTTCCACGCAGACAAGAATTCAATATACTAAAGACTGCTCACGATAAAGTGAGCACTTTCGAAACCAACCTTTGAAAATTGTCACTGCCCCTACCTGCATGCATTTTAACAGCCACATTTAGTGACATGCTCCCGGTAAAGCTTTTAACGACACAGGGAATGTAGCTCCATGTCATAATAGTGGGATGGACCTGCGCGTTTTTTGTGAAATAGCTGTTTGCGCGAATACGCGCATCTCGGTAAATAAATGTTCTGCAAATACGACTTTTTGTCAGAAAAGATTTTAAAAAAATTATCCATGCCTTTTGTTTTTACTTTTGCCGTATTAAGTGTATTCTGGGAGAAAAAACTCGTTAAAATGGTCAAATATCGCATTTTAAAAGTTTACCTATGCAGTTTTCTTAAGCGCAAGAGAAAAGAACAAAGATAAGGGCTTTCGTCGCGTATAATAAAACACCCATGTTACAGATCTAATTTTGCACAGTACAGCGTTACGACGGAAATACTGCACGCCCTGCGCGTAGGAGCGATGAGGCGCTATGCGTGCTTGTTAGTGTCGCCCGTATCGCTCCCTCGCTTCTTGACCTTGGACGAGGGGTTCCATGCCACTGTTAATGACGAATTAAAAGTGTTGGGAAAACGTTTGTGATGACTTAAATGATTTCTTTCACATTATTTTATTTATTTTTTTACACGAGTGTCAGAATTAGCAGATTCGTGAAATTTTTACTTTTTTAATACTTTAATTGTTTCACTTAAAGGACGCACGATTAAAGTGATCAGGTTCATGACAATGTTAATTTTACACATGACTGAAGAATACATAATGTTGATACACGTAGATCTTAAGCAGGACTTTAAAAAGTGCTCAGTTTATCGTGAACAGCTTATACGTGCACTCTTGTCATTAAGCTACGTCTCTACACCTTTCTTGTGCGGAGTAACAGAAATGATACTTCGTAACAGCAGCAATTAAAACCGCCTAGCACATTGAGCACACCTGAAAGTATTTTGAATACTAAGGAATCATTTTCGCGAAAATTGAGCGCCACTACCTATATGTAAAGGCTCCTTATTTTAGCAATAAGAATTTCTCACAGACTAGATTTCGAAATCGTATGGGGATATGGGTAGTCCTCTTTTGCTCATCGGCCGTGTAACTCAGCGAGGAGATATTTCCTTACTTAACTAAATAATTAGTGTTTTGTTACTTCGATGCAGTTAGTTTATGTTCGCGGGCAGACACACATAGGTGTGATAAGTAAACAATCCAATCAGGACGACGCATCTGCACAAAATAATTTTGAAATACGACTAGTTATAGAATGTTATGTCGAAACACAACTGTTCCGACATATGGTTGATGTATGACCCTGCCCATTGGGTGACCAATAAATCGATACGACAGACGATAACAAATAAATCAGAGTACTTTATAATCAGTAGGCCCCACTACATTTCCCTATGCTTATAGCCGTGGAATGTAAATTGCAATAAAAATATTAATTTTGATGTGTACAAAATATTCGGTAAGTACTATAAATTCGCCTTGTTTTGTGCACACAGGCAAACTCCTCACTATTGAGAACAAAATATTTTTAATCATTACGAAATTAGTGGCTGGGGAAATTCTGGCAAAGACCAAAAATTTATGTCGCCCCTGGTGAATCTTGTGACGTGTTTAGAGTGAATGAAAAGATTTGGGCGACTCTTAACGTCGAGGCCTTGAAAGCCGATGAATTTGAAGCGACGTGGGTATGGAGCGGGGAAAGCGGGAGATCCACGAGAAAACCCGCCCACTCAGCCGGGGATTGAACGAGGTTCGCCTTGGTGGGAAGCAAGCAATCTAACCGCTGGACCACCGTGTGGCCTCACATGTTTAGGAGGACGCGTGTTGTGGTACGCAGCAGTAGCGGTGAGTGTTAAAGGATTTAGAGAGCGTCGTTGTGTTGCAGGTTGCTGAACGGCGGGCGAACCAAAGTGGCCTCGCGGGCGGGCGACGTGCTTGTGTTGGCGCCGAAGACAGAGCTCCTTGTGATTCGCCGCGGGTACGCACTCTCCCGCCTCTCACGCAGCAAACAAACAACGCATTCGTCCGAGTGGCGAACAAACCTGCCGGCGAGCCCCGCTGGTCAGCAACAACAAACCGAGGGCTAACCACACACGATACAAAGACAAGGCGCGAGACGGCCCACAGTTTGTTTTGGCACGCACTCGCGTTTGACAACCGCCCCCCTCTCTTCTAGTCTTTCCAACTCTATTAACTAAGATCATGTTTCCCAAACACTCTGTCTCCTGTAGCATTCTATTTAATTTAATTTAATGCATGCAATAATTTTTTTAATTTTTACTTCTCTGTCGCAAGGGTTTTCTACGTCTCTCTTGGCGGTTTTTCCCTTGCTCTTCATAGTTAAGACTAGCTCTAAGTACACTTAGGGAGGTAGTCATGGCCTCAAAGTGCAGGACATGGCTGCCCAATCCCTCTTTGCCGCGATGCTTGTATCTTTGCATGATTTTCCTTCCTAGTAGGCGTAAGGGGTTAGCCCTGAGACGCAAATAAAACCCCGCCCTACCTTCGGACCTTAACTTCACATAACACTTAGAATAAGGTAATGTAGAAAAAATTGCGCGTTTACCAGACACGAGCTGAAGCCCAGGAGAGTGTTTGTGGGTTTCCCCGACTGGACGTGCGTACATGAGCAGCATTCGTCTGCTGAAGCAAAGGATTGCCTTCTCGAGAATCCTGCAATGTAGGTCATTAGAGACGGCTCAAATTGTACTGTAAAAAATTGAGGTAAAATTCCCTTCTATGTGTAAGGTAAAATTTCCCGTCTAAATGTAAGGTAAAATTACCTCTCAAATGTGGAATAAATTTACATAACAAGTAAGGTATTATTCGCTAACAGTACGGAAAAAGTACCTGACAAAAGTAGAGGGGGAATCCCATACAAGTAAGGTATTTTAACTACATTATATAATAAAATCATATTTAAAAACACACAGGGTATTAGTACCGTTAATTTTTTTTATTGCCTACATCCGCTGACTAATAGAAACCGAAACCTCAACTCTAAAATCCTCGACACTTGCTGGCGGGTGGGCGTGAAACATGGACCGCTATCATGATGGGCCGAAGTGCTACCCCTTACACCCCGACGACAACATGACAGCGTAATTGAATATTAGTGTATTAGAAGAGTGTTTCTTCCGCCCGTCCTCCCACTTCGATGTCGAGACAATGCTGAAGAGATGTACACGTCGTTATGTAATATTCTCATCCATTTATTGGATTTTTCACCACTATGTACGTGAATTTTACTCCTAAGTGCGATAATTATACCTTACATATAGGTCTAAAGAGGGATGTTGGATAGCTTGTATGACTAGACAATATAAATTAATTTTAAGGTAAAAATATATATTATACAACTATCAAATAGTTACAAATCGACTTGGAGATACACACGTCGTAAGGTAATTTTCCCATCCATGTATGAGATTTTTCAATACCATCTACGTGAATTTTACTCCAGAGTGCGGTAATTTTACCTTATACGTAAGTAACATTATATTTCCCACACAAGTTTGCGAACATTACCTTACACTTTTCAGGTAATTTTACCATTATTTTTACAGTGTGCTCGGGGAAGTATGAACGGAGAAGGAACGATCACAGCGTCCGCCTGGATTAATTTCGAGAAACCGACGCAAACCAAACTGATGATGTGTGTACCATGATTCGAACACAGGCCCTCTCGAATGTCAGTCGCAAGGCGTACCACTGCGATTCCTCGCTCGGTAGCACTGACAGAAAGTTCTGCCTGAGCCAACAATATATTTTTGGCCGAATAAATAAATATAGTTCATTTACCCACCTGTTTTTTTAGAGGAATATTTCGCTGGCCCAAAAAGAATGTTATGTCAATTCAAATGTATATTTCAGATGCACATTATGAATACTTTTGTATTTTTTAACTTTAATTTAGTTGACAGAATTACTTGTAGGAATAATTTCATATTCGTTTGGATAAAGAATAAACTAACAACTATTTTTGACGTTAACAAACCTCCGTGTACAATAGTCCAGTATATCCCTCTCAATAAGTAATTTATTATAGAAATTTTCTTATTAAATTGGGGTACTATTACTTCCGAACATGATTTTTATCACTCTGAGAAATTAAATACTAGCAGTGCGTTAGGCTATTAACGGTAAAGTGAGCATTTTCGAAAGCCCTCTCATTTGGAACAATAGTCAATAAATATATTTTATTTTAGCCTAAAACGTAACTTCCGAGTATCGTGGAACATACACACTGTTGTTATCACTTATATGGAAATATTTACAAAATAGTTGAAAGGGAAAAGTAACTAAGACATTAAAAGTGCTGAATTTACCGCGAGAAGAACATAAACCACAATAGACCAGTTTTGTAAAAGTGAAGTTTATTTCGTCGCTCCACATAATGTAAATTCAGGCAGGTCAGGGTTATTCACGTTAACCAGCGAAAGATAATGCCCGTGAAACCTCACGCTTATGTACATGTGTGTATTGCAGTCAGAGTACTGGCTTGAACAGGGGGATCAGATGAAAGGGTGAAGAAAATAAGGATGGGAAACAGGTGGACGGGGGGGGGGGGGGGGTAGTCGACCTTTCTATCTGCCGTTCCCGTTTACGAGCAGAATTTTCATCCCCTGAGCGCGGCCAATTCGATTCCAGAGACGGTCTCGTAAACAACCTTTTCTTGCGCGCCGGTTGGGAGGATATTGGGTGCCGGGAATTCGATACGGAACACTCAGCGCAGCGCTGAAAGCCACTACCAGCTCTCGTCACTACCTCGTCGTCAGCTGAGAGGTGACAGTCGTCACTCCCAGAGAAACACCTGGTTGGCGCTAGCATCTGTCTCGAGCAGGGCCACGCTTTTGTTCTGCTTAGATCGTCTCCGCTCGAAACGGACCTCTCGACAAAAAAAAACGTGTTTTCATATCGCATCCCACGTACTATAATCTATTCGCTGTTTCTTCATACTTTTGACGTGAATACGTCTTTAAATTTGCGATCATAGTGGGAGGCAATCCAGAAAATCCGATGATGACTAAATCGGGGGCTACAGTTGGGCATTGCAGCCCCGAATCTATCGTCTACATTCAAAATTTAATTACACCACTTGATTGCCAAAAGTGAGGACTGAGAAGCATCGCGCGCGGTGTGTGAAGTTTGACTAGGAGAAGCTACGACGCTCGTTTAGGTTTCAATCGACAGCTCTCGTCAAGATCAATCGATTGCGTGTATAAAAATATTTGTGTGGCGTGGTTATGGTGCAATTGTATTCCTCTATATAAAAAATTAAGAAAACTTAAAACAATTTTCGCCTATACTGGTCAAAAAGCCAAGCCGAAATACAGAAATAGTATACGGTTGGAAAGAGCATTTCAAAAGCAATCCAGTGATACCCATAAAACCCCATATGTTCGAGTGAAGCGGCGCCGGGAACGTAAAATAAACATCAAGGCGTCCGAGCCTATCAACGTAGACGTATTCACGCAAAACAAACTTCCGTGTACCCAATACAGCCAAACCCTATTTTTTAAAAGAAACCTTTGAAAAATCACCCAATGCATGACTTGTAAAGTTATTTCCTAAGTATGGCGTGTATCGCAAGCGTTTTATACCTTTGGAACATGAAAATATATTTTTCGTTAAATTGGAGTTTTACCTGTAGTTTATATATATATTACAATATTTAATTTATAATAAATCTGTTTGAAAACTGTGAGAAAACACGTGTGTTGGTAGCGCCTGGTAAGAAATAGTTCTCATGCAAAATATTATTACAGCTGAGTGCGCACGAATTCGGTGTGTTCTCCTTTGGCGTAATTGTCTAGACTTAGTTAAGTTTGGTTCGCACGAGGCGGAGGAATATGCTGGAAGTAGAACTTCAGTAGGGCTTCAGAAAAGTGTGAAGTAGTTTATCATGAATGGATAATACAAGGGTTCGGCCTCTCAACGGACCGAGCCGTTGTAGCGCGCAGGCTGCCACATGAAAGGTACGTTCCTAGCCGAGCCGATCCTGGCGGAACAAGCACACGCCATATGAGCAACTAGCACTGGCCTGGGCAGCCAGTAGAGGTTGTGTAGTGCCTCGGCTGGACCACGGGAGTCTCTCAGCGTGAGAGTCTCAGATTATGTGTGAAGGGGGGAGTTGACAGCGTGCTGCAGTACCAGGCTGGGACTCGGAACTGGTTAGCTGTTTTTTAGGTTCTCATTTCAGCTCCAAGTATTATATTTTGGGCAGAGAAAATGGATAAAATGGGTCTTTTCAGTCATTTTTAGCTGCTTAATTTTACATATAGAAACATTAGTGTTGTCTGTAGACACAAACCATAGTTTTATTTATAGCTATTAATTAGTGTACCATAAAATTACAGGGTCATCTCTTAACTCATTCAGTCCCAGTGTTCACATTTGTATACATTACGCATGCGTGGGTAATTTTTGGTCTGTACTGCACACTGCGTACCTTAATGACCAATGATCTTACCTGCGGGTAAATGTTTCGCATAACCTTCTTACTGGTCTAGGTTATAATTGGTTCATATTAGTGTAGTCGAACATATAGCCTACAGCTCGTTGGCTGTGACTACGAAAGAAGTGTTGTGTCGACTTAAGTACAATACGCATCATAAATGTATTTGTTTGCGACACCTGAAACAGTAAATTTTAGTGGGACTGAAAGGGTTGGAGCTCACAATCAGTTAAGTCGCAGGCAAAAAGACTGTACGACAGTTGAGCGCCTTGCGCATAGAGGCGATAAGGCATGTGATCATGACAGTTTTACATGTACAGGGGTGGAGGGGGAACCATGGTCTCTTTGGGTTTAGAAGGAAGGCATTCATATGCTTGAGGTGTCATGTGCTAATATCCGAACATGGTAACTAGCACGTGACACCATAAAATCTTGATGAATTGCCGTATGTAACTTTCCTCCAGAATGGTGACTCACTGGCTCTTGGAGTAGTGCTAAGACACCAGCAACACTTTGGTTTCAAGCAAATGAGATCGATGCCAGACATCAACCTCATGCCACCTGGAATCCTTACCATCAGGGTCGTTGAAGAGTACTGAGCGTTCAGGCCGTTTGGTGCCAAAGGTCTGAATTTAAAATGAGGAAATTCATTGGAAATGACAAAGCACACTTTGGTGTGAAACCCTAAAGTGCCACTGGGACGATCGGTATGTCCCATCAGAGTTTCTCTCCGGTGAACGATCCATCGAGGTCCTAATAATGTTATAAATGCGAAAGTTTGTATGTTTGTTTGTGACTCAATAACGTCATAACGGTTGGGCGGATTAGGATGAAATTTGGTACAGGGGTAGATTATATTCAGGTTTAGCATATAGGGTACTTTTAATCCCGTAAAAATGAACAGTTTCTTAGGGAATATATAAAATATGCCACCAACAATTTGAGTAGGCACTGGTTGGTGGTCCGTTTTTTTATATTTTGCACGTGGGTGGAGCGGCAGGTAACAGCTGGTTATTCATAAATTTCCTGGGCTTCTTGCTACTTGTCAGTCCTCATCAAGGTAGATTGTTGGAGGCTGCAGTGAAATCGGCAAAATACCATCTGCGTCGAGTTATTGGGGAACAGATACTAACTCTGCAAGAGTTAATAACACTATGTACATGACTCGGAGCTGTTATGAATTCAAGACCTTTAACACCAATGTCGCCTGACCCTCTTGATGTATCTGCCTTGACGCCTGGTAACTTCTTCATTGGAACACCACTTTAGTCTGCACCGGAGGCACAAGAAACACAGTAAATCGGCTGCCTCTCATTGGAGCTCCATTTACAGATTCATATTGACACGATTGACACTACTGCAAACAATAACTGGAAAAAGTAATTTAACTAGCATGATCTTCCACAGAAATAAAATATATATAGGTTGTTCACGGTAAAGTGGGCAATTTTGAGGCCCTAGTTACTTTTTTTCCATTCAGCTATTTGTTATGCCTTAACCACATTTTAAAATGAACATTGCAATGTAAGCAATAAACATAATGTGTATATTCCACCGCAATTAGAAATTGAATATCTAAGGCTAAAATGAAATATAATTATTGGCTATTATTCCAAAAGAGAGGTTTTTCAAAAGCTCACTTCACCGTGAACATCCTTTACACATATTTACAAACTCTTAAAGCCAAACACAATTGTATTTTCCCTTTTTCACTACTGTAAACACCATTGGGAAGATGGCATAGCATTAAAAAATAAATTAACATGCAAGATTTTTGAGATTGATAAGTACATAGTTCGTTCGTAGTTAGTTCTAAATTTAAATGCCATGAGTTCTGCTTTGTAATAAATCTTAAGTTCATTTTTTATCAAGTTAATGTCGTCAAATTGCCCACCAAAATACAAAATATAACGTCTGCACTCTTTCTCTCGAAATATACTCCGTTATCCCATAAAGTTGAAGTCAGCTGAAATTCCAAACCATTATTTTTAATCGTTTTAGTAGAATAAGATATTAGTACAACACTATTCTTTATGCCCTACCTTTCCCTTAAAATCGCATTCGTTTGTGAAAGCTTCAGTTCATAGCGAATAACAGTACAATGAACTTTTGGAGAAGCCAGACGAAAAAATTCATTCCACAGTTCTCCATCCGTTTTTTTATAGCAGCTTCTATCGTTTAGTCTACGTCGTCATCATTACAAACCGGAGGACATTATTCTATACAACGATGTTTATAGTACGGCAGAGAATGCTGCACTTTTGAAAATGACCGTGAGGCGGAAAAAATAGTTATCGTCAAAATTTTCAGCGTTGCCAACAATAATAGTTTACATAATCATCTAGTGGTCATTACTTTACATTGTGAAGCTCAAAGCGCAAGTCTTTACTGTTGTCGCTACCATGAATAGACAGTTTTCAAATCCTATAAGCTAAAGGGAAAATGATTATTTTTTTTTTGCGGAGAGGAATCGAAACATTTGTGTTATGAAAGTCTGTTTTTTTTTACAACAAAAATAATAAACTACAGACCTTAGATACATTTTAATTTAAATTATCTCGCTTTGTTTCAGATGTACTCTACCGCCAAAAATGACATTCAGAATCGAATGACCTCACGTACGTTTCCATGACATATACAACAAAATGTACATTATTTGGAAGCATAGAGATGTCGAATAAAGTAAATTGAATGCGCCATTTTAATTTTGGACATTTATGTTTGAACAAGCAACTCACAACATAAAGTAAGGCGGGTCGGAGTTACGAAACTGCGGAAGTGTTCTGCGCAAATCTCTTTCTCGCAGGATATCTCTTGCTCATTCTCGATTGTGCACTATAAGAGCCTACAAGACAATTTTTTTTTGTGATATTGAAGCAGAATGGATGGCAAGAGATTTGGGCATAGGCATTCCTCGACATCGTGTGTCCCGAATAACAACCACTATTCCAGCTGCGGTACCAAACAGGAATTGCTAAATGCAAGGTTCTACTAGTCCATTCCTTGTGTTACGCAGAGGAAAAATGCGTCGCGTTCGTTCATCATCATCTGTCAGTTCAAAAGTGATCACTATATTTTTTTCTTCTACATCCAAAACTTGTTAGGCCCTCCTTCCTAATATCTTGCCCCAAAATGATGAAATAAAACCCTTCAGCCAGATCATTAGGACAAAATATCATTAACAGCCCAAACCCCTCTGTTCTACAGACGTGTAGTGATGTGTAATCTCAATGTCAGAAATGTCCGACTGAGCTGAATGGATATATGATATTGGAAAGATCAGTTTAGGACACCTGCTACCTAACTCTTGGAAAGGCGTACACAGATACTGAAATACTCTTTTCGAAATACATTACTTGAAAGTGAAGTAAGCTTTCACGGTTTTTGGAAAATTTTACCCGGGGTAATATTACTGTAAACACGTGAACAAGAACTTAATATGTATGTTAATGAGGTTAAGTTAAAACTCATTTCCAAGTGATACAAGTTTACACCGCACGATTAAGCGAAAATTCAGTTTAAATAATATACATCGTGGATAGATAAACCGACAGTTTTTCAAAAAAATATCCTTAAGCAAAGAGCTTACAAAATAGCACGCAATTTCACGCTACACACTGTAAAAAATGAAGCCATTTCAGTACCCTCAGCATAAAGGTGAGTGGACATGGTACACCTGACAGTGTCGACTTCAGTGTACCATTGCTTTTGGGTCTTAGAAACTTAAAATATAATCATAACGACATATATTGCAAGATCATGACACTTACCAACATCTCTGTGAAAGCTGTCTACCACCTCACTCTTTTTCGGCTAAATTTCTATTTCATGTATTCTCTCATGTAATGTCTTTGGACGGTGTCGTTATGTTGTTGTAACTCTCATTACCCGTGTTAGCTAAAGTAGTAATTATTTGCACTTTTCTTCGGTAAAAACTGTTAATTTACAAACTTATCTTTAAGATAGTTGATAGAAATAATTAATTGGTCAGGATCCCGAACCGTGATTGTTTTTTATAAACTCTATGCTTAAGAATATTTTTTAAAATATTTAAACTATGTATGTTATTTAAACTGAATTTTCGCTTACTTACGCGCTGTGAAATTGTAGCACATGTGAGTATAACTTGAATATATTCCAGATATATTAAAACCTAGCTTTGTAGAAGTAAAGGCTGTTCACTATAAAGTAAGCACTTTTGAAATCAACCTTAGAAAAAGGCACTGCTCTTACCTGCATATATTTTAACGGGCGCCTTGGGTGACATGCGCCCCAGTAAAGTTGGTAACGATGGATGGGAAGTAGTTCCATATCTTAACGTCGAATAAAAAGTGTTAAGTGATTTTTTCTTATAACTTAAATTATTTCTTTTGGTGTGTGTGTTTTTTTTTTTTTTTTTTTTTTTTTTTTTTTTTTTTTTTTTTTTTTTTTTTTTTTTTAATTCGTCGAAGTGTAAAAATGAGCATATTTGTAAAAATTTACTTTTCTAATAATTTTTCAGTTTCACTTCACCGACGCATGAATAAAGTGATGAGGCCCATGTCAATGTCAATCTTACATAATATGGAAGAATACACAGCGTGCATATAAGTAGATCTTAATCAGGGCTTTCAAAAGTGCTCATTTTTACCGCGAATAGCCTATAGAAGTATGAAATGTATTTGTTGTGCTGAGGTCTTCGAAAGTCTTCTGTTAAGAATCGTGACCAAATGCTTGTATTTCCGAATCCACGGAAGTTTGAATAAATCGTCGGAACATTTTTGTAATTCCTTTTAGAATTGCGACCCCGTGGTTATAGCACCAGGACCGATATCCAGCTGGTTCACGTTCGGGTTTTCACTTGTAGGAAACGTAGAGGACGTTGCTGTGTGCCGTTGGGTTTTCTCGAGGTTCTCCTTGTTTCCTCCGCCCTCGCATTCCATCGCTGATCCACCCGAGAGGCTAGTCCCTGCCACCCTTCAGGATTGGCTATTCGTACGGGTCACTCCTCGGAAGTACGTAATCTGGTAGGTGTTGCCCCTCTTTGTGGCGCTGAGTGAGTTGATACTGTGGCATAGGCTATTCACGGTAAACCGAGCAGTTTTGAAAGCCCTGCTTAAGATCTAATTTTATGCACTGTAGCGGTTATGCCTTATTGGCCTAACCCTAACTGTTTTTGGGTGGCGAGCCAGATGGTTGTCAATGAGCTATCAATTGGAAGATGTAGCTTTGAACTAAAAGCAACGTTGTGTCAAATCTCTTTATATAAAAGACAATCACGTTTCGATTTATACAAATCGTACAATCCTTACTTTACTTAATTCGGGGGAGTTGATGGATATAACTAACTCAATTATTATAAGCCACGAAATAATTATCTAATAAGTCTCTGCAGTAACTCGCTGGAATAATATCACCTTGTAAATGCTGCCGAAGGCTCCTTGCAGAAATCTCGGAATCGGCGGCTCCAAAACGCCCTCTTGCGTCCGTCTTCAGGTGGCAGCTGTCTGGCGGCAGGTCAGCGACAGGCCCTGCTTCAGTCCTCAGCGCGCGCTAAATATGCGGCGCCGGATTGTTACGAATGTCTTGTTTTTCGCTGCTCGTGGCCTCGTCCCGAATACTGTCGTGGTTGGGGTGGTTTCCAGTCAAGCGCAGATAGCAGATAACAGATTGGTAGATCACTACAGCACGTTGTGTATTCTCCCGCCTTATGTCAAATTAAAATTTTGACATGAGCCTCATCACTTTATTCAGGCTTCGGTCAAATGAAACTGTAAAATTATTAGAAGAGTAAACATGTTACAAAAATGCTTATTTTTACACTTCAAAACAAAAAAAAAAAACAGGAAAATAAATATATAATTTAAGTTGTGACAGTTGATTACCTAACATTTTTTATTCGACGTTAAGGGGTGGAACTACTTTCTCAACATTGCTTCCAACTTTACTGGGAGTATGTTAAAATATGCGCAGGTAGAAGCAGTGATTTTTTTTCTGAGGTAGATTTCTAAAGTGCTTACATCGAGAATAGCCTTTACCTTCCATTATATCGATGTCTTACTTCTTCGTAAGCCTTGTTGTAAAAGAACAGTACGCATAAAACACGTAACTCGGATTATGCACCATAGTCATTTGACGATTACTTCAAAATTTTCTGATGCCCTGCTGAAGTTCTATTTTCAAGATATTCCTGCACCTCAAGCAAACAAAGCTCAACGAAGTCTAGGGAATTGCACCAAATGGACAACGCACCACATTGGTGCGCAGTCAAGTTAATAATATTTTACATAAGAAGTGTTTCTTGCTAGGCATTACCAACACATGAACACATGTATTTGTTCTGTTTTTATTCGTGCTATCCATTATATATATATATATATATATATATATATATATATATATATATATATATATATATATATATATATATATAGCACGAATAACACAGAACAAATACATGTGTTGGTAATGCCTAGCAAGAAACACTTCTTATGTAAAATATTATTAACTTGACTGCGCACCAATTTGTATATATATATATATATATATAATAGTTTTTATAAATGTTATATATGTGAAAGGTTTTTTTTTTTTTACCGAAAATAAGGTACTTTAATACTAACGCAAATATAAATCGCTTGTGAAAAATGTGATATTTACACTCTAAGAAATTATTTGCAAATATACCATATCCATGTATACGCACAGTGAAAAAGCGCAAATGGTAAAATATTTTCCCATACATGCATGGTATCGTTCCTCCAGTTGATTAGGAAATATTCAAATGCAAGACATCCTCATATTGTATGTATGACGCGTAGTACTATTTCCATACACTGTATTGGTTAAAATATTTCATTGCAGTTAAGGAAGTTGACTACAATTTTTTTTACACTTTAATAAACATATTTTGGATAGTTTACTATTTATATAGCGCAATATACCGTGATTTAAAAAGTAAAGAAATTTTCAAAAGCGGCCTGGATTAAACTCACCTTTAAACTCTAGGTCGTTACCTTACCATCTGCTCTACTTCGCCACATTGTATTAATGAGAGGAAAATATACGACTTATAGTTTCAAGGCAAAATCGGGAAGCTTTAAATTCCATGCTCTTACCATTCGTTTTTGGTTTAATTGGTACCGTTACGATTATTAATATGAATAGTACACATGAGTGCCCATTGGTTGAGTAGTTAAGTGTTGAAAATGAAATAAAAATCTAATAGGCCTATCCGTGGTTTGTGATTGGTAATGACCAGCTGTTTTCAATACGCAAATTCGTTCATCTTAATTGCTTAACTAACTGTTTATCGATGGTCGAATATACATGCAATGAATGACTACATCCAGTAAAGAGGACAGTTACTAAAACCACAATATTCGTACAATATTTACACATCGGAGCTCGAGTTACAGTCATATATTGACACGATTGACACTACTGCAAACAATCACTGGAACACGTAATTTAAATAACATGATCTTCCACAGAAATAAAATATTATATATATAGAGTGAGCACTTCTGAGGCCCTAGTTACGTTTTCCTTTAAGTCATATGCTATCCCTTAACCACGTTTTGAAATTCTGAAATGAATATTGCCATGTAAGTAATAAACACAGTGTGTATATTCCACAGCACTTGGAAGTTAACTTATAAAACTAAACTAAAAAATATATATATTGGCTATTAATCCAAATAATTGAGTTTTCAAAAAAGCTCACTTTACCGTGAACATCCTTTACACGAATTTACAGACTTTGAAAGTTAAACACAATTGTATCTTCTTCTTTACTACTGTAAACACCATTGAGAAGAGGGCATAGCATTAAAAAATAAATTTCATATGTAAAATTTTGACATTGATTAGTATATAGTTCTTTCACGGCAAACTCTAAAGTCAAATACCTAGTGTTCTGCTTCGTAATTAATCTTAAGTTCAGACTCTATCAAGTTAATGTCGTCGAATTGTCCACCAAAATATAACGTCTGCGCTCTGTCTCTCAAAATATGCTCCTTTATCGCATAAATCTGAAGTCAGCTGCAATTCCAAACTTCTTCTTTAGTCGTTTTAGTGAAATACGGCATTAGTACAACACTATGCATTATATATACTATCTTTCCCTTAAAATCTCATGCGTTTGTGAAAGCTTCAGTTCAACAAGTGAAGGAAATCTGGCTTTTTTTTTTTTCTGATTCATCAGTTAAATTCACTGAAGAGACAGCTGAATCAGTCAGATAAGTTTGTCTGATTGAAACAGTGTAATTCCCAATTATTAATATTAATATTGTACAAAGTGTGATGAAACCGCGAATAACATGTTATTCCAACGTGGTGCACTGAGAGATGTAACTGAAGAGGGTTGGATGCCCTTTGTCGAAGGGCGTGTTCGCTGAGGGGAGCTCGGGTGTGTTGGAGGGCAATCGTCGTGCCTAGAGGGTGAGCTGAGACCTCGTTGAAAACCACCCGCTCCCATTGCAGTCCGGGCACGCGCTACCTAAGCACTTAACTCGAATACTTGGCGCACCGTTGAGCTTTCCCGGGACGTATAGGATACACTGCAAAAAATTATGGGAAAATTACCTGACAGGAAGTGTAAGGTAATATTCGTTAACTTGTGGCGGAAACATTGTTTTCCTTACAGGTAAGGTAAAATTATCGTACTCTGGAGTAAAATTCACATACATTGTAGTGGAAAATCCCGTACATGGATGGGAAAATTATCTTACGACACATGCTTCTCTTCAGCATTTTCAAGAGGCTGACCCGGGGGGGGGGTGGAAGAAGCAGTCCTTTAACACGTTGATATTAACTGATGCTCTCACGTTGGCGTGGTGTAATGGATAGCGCATCGGTCTACCGTGATAAAGAGGACTATGGTTTTCGCCCGCCCATCAGCAAATGTCGAGGATTTTAGTGGTGAGGTTTCGATTACTTTTCGTTAGAAGATATGCGTAATAAAAAAAATGTCAGTACTAATGCTTCGGAATATTTCTTAATATAATTTTATTTTACAAAATAGTTAATTTTTCCTTAGTTGTAAGGGATTTTCTCCCCACTTATGTCACGTACTTTTCCCGTACGATTAGGGAATAGTACTGTAAATTTACTCCACACTTAAAGAGGTCATTTTACCTTACATGTAGATGTAATTAGCTCCTCTTACATGTGAGGGAATTTTACCTCAAAATTTTCTTACAGTGTATCCACGGTGAACTGACCAGTTTTGAAAGCCCTCTCATTCGGAATAATAGTCAATAAATATATTTCGTTGTAGACTTAGATGTTAATTTTCCGAGTGCGGTGGAATATATACACTTTGTTTATTACGTACGTGACAATATGTATATTAAAAAGTTGGCAAAAGGATATTAAATTGCTGAAAGTAAAAAGTAGCTAGGGCCTCGAAGGTGCTCACTTCACCGTGAACAGCCTATAGAAGTGTCCAGCAACAGGCATGCACTTTGTTGGGAACATTCTACTTTCAGCTGACGATATGGTCCATTCACCGTTACTTCAGCCTTTTCTGAAGCCCTGCTAAAGTTCTACTTCCAGTATATTCCTCCGCCTCATGCAAAGTAAGCTTAACTAAGTCTAGAGAATTACATCAGAAGGACGACGCACCACGCTCGTGCGAACTCAGTGTAACAGTATTTTGTATAAGGACTATTTCTTACTAGGCGCTACAAACGTACCTATTTTATTCGTGTTTTTTATTTAAATTATTTATAATTCGTGGATAAAATATAAATAACATTATAAGTCAACAGGAGAAAAAGTACAACACAAGTATAAAATACTTGTGATATATGGCGGATTTAGCAAATAAATAAACACAATACATGGAGAGAATTTTCAAAGGTTTGATTAAAAAAGGTCGAAGATACATTGAATGGACTATAGCAGGCGTACACTATACGTAATAGAGTGAAGGGATCAACGTCCCGTAGACAGCAAGGCTATTAGAGACGAGACAAGTAGATCAGAGTTGGAAGAACGGGAAGCGATCGGGCGAGACCCTCAGTCAGGAGACATCCCAGCATTCCCTTGGAATGACTTCGAGAAACCATGGGGAAACAAGATTAGGATGGCCGGTCCGGGAATCGAACCTGGGGTCTCCCAAATACGAGTCGAGTGCCACCTGGCTCGGTTTCTCAGAGTTGTTTTTCAACAGCACGAGCTTCTATATAGGCTGTTCAAGGGTAAAATTAACACTTCTGAAACACCTACTTAAGATTTACTTGTACGCACATTGTGTATTCTTCCACCTTATGCAAATTAACACTACCATGGGCCTCATCACTTTATCCATGCGTCGGTCCAGTCAAACTGTGAATTTATAAGGAAAGTAAACGTTTAGAAAACATGCTCATTTTTACACTTTGATGCATTAAAAAAAAAAAAAACAGAAAGCAAAAGAAATAATTAAAATTTTCACAGATAGTCACCTAACACTTTTTATTTTACGTTAATATATGGAACTACTTTCCATCCATCGTTACTAACTATAATGTGCGCATGTCAATATCACTCAGTGTGCCCGTTACAATAGATGCACAGGTAGAAGTGACATTTTTTTAAAGGTTTATAACAAAATTGCTCACTTTATCGTGAACAACCTTTAGCTAAATGGAGGGCAAAAGAATGGTTTGCGGTGAATGATAATGAGAATGGTATTCAATTGGTTCTTTGTGCCAATAGCGTACATTTCAAGAAAGCAGCACGGTAGATATTTTAAACTAATATTCTTAATATCTCACAAATAAAAATTATGTAGCAACCAATAAAAACAACATTGAAATTATTGACACCGCTTTAGAAAATCCTGTGAAACCTAATTGTAAATAATTTTTATTTGTGTTGAAAATAATTTTTAAGTTCGTGAACAACAATTTTTTAATGTAATTTTTTTGGGAAGCTGAGTTTTTTAATGTGTCTCCTTTTGTCGTCGCTAAAATTGTCAGAAATACACTTGTTACAAAGGCGCTGGATGCATTCCTTATGGACGAGTAATGGTATACGTCTCTGGCACGCGAAAAACAAGGCGCGGCCAAAAAAAGAAAGGAGAGGGAATTTTAATCTACTCTGTTTAAGGCTGTTCACTGTAGACCGAGCACTTTTGAAAGCCCTGCTTAAGATCTACTTGTATGAACATTATTCATTTTCCCACAAAATGTAAACAATTCGTTCATACGCCGGACGAGTGAAACGTTGAAGTTATCAGAAAAAAATACAATTTCTAAATTTGCTGATTCTTACGCTCATAAGGGGAAAAAGGAGAACAAAAGAAATTATTTTAGTAATAACAAATGTTTCAAAATGTCAGTGTAACATTTATTTAAATTTTCAATAATTTGTTTGCCAAACACGGGTTCATTATTAGTTATCACATAGCCTACCGCAACATTGGTGCCCGCATCAAACAAGGGTTTTGTTAGCTACCACTGCTATATTTGTGAACTTGAATGCTACAAAATACGGATTTGATCGAATCAAACTGTCCAATCCATAACTTTCTTCACCGTACATTCCCTCAGACACGAGTTTTAACACTAATAAAAATTTTATTACTATATAAAAAGCTATGTATGAGATGTGCATATGGGTCTAGATGGTTGTCTGGAATATGGGATCCACCCGTTTGTTCGCCTTAAATGAGAGACGGAAGCTGTGCCATGCACGCACTGAAAATATCAGTTTTCAGGTGCAATTATTTCCTGGTCTAATTATTGATGATTTAAATAATTCTCCAAAAATTGCATTGCGCTCTTTATACAGCCATTGAGGCGTGGAGAATAATTATTCGCAAATTGACGCAGTCATTTCGTTAGTTATGTCAATTAAACACAAACAGGCAAGCTTTTTGTTTGCGGCGATGCCTGTAGACTGAATGAAAAGCAATATTTGGACTAAAATACCTAACTCAAATTTACCTCCGAAAAAGGTGCATAAGCACCAATACGTACACCCAGGATTCGATACATGACCACGCGTACTCTATTACTAATATTTATTACAAAGCAATAAAATATAGAAATAATTGCAGCAAGGACATAAAACTGTGCCGTACCATGGTCAATGTAAAAGTATTCCGTATGTTTTTGTTCTTGTATTTTTAAAATGTATATTTATATGCACATAAAAATACGTAACTTATATATCAATTAATTGATCAACCTGTAAACATAAATATTTTTTAGAAATGTTTTGGCATTTCATGCATCGTAAAGAACAAAGGCCTAACAGTGTCTTATGAGAAGGTCCCCGAGAAGACCCGCCGACCAACGGCATCGTCCGACACGATTCCCGCATACGAAGATCCAGTATGGCCCGGTCGGGTATTGATCTCGGATCGCCTTGGTGGGAGGCAGGTGGGCTAACCGCTCAGCCGCCATAGCCCCTGTTTTATGTTTAATAATAGATTTTAACTTAAAGAAATTAATTACAACATCACAAAATATAAGCACATTTTCCTTAAAATTTAATACGGGTTCATCTATAAATTGCTTTTGTAAATAGTTTGGTAGATTTACAAATTCAGAATAGCTCGTGAGTTGAATGTTTTAGGGAAGACTGGTGCAAGGGCATGAGATACAGGCGCCAGGTGCCACGAATAATTTCCATTTTTTTCCCCCTTTTCTGTCAAAATTTGCCTTTTCCCTCGAAAACAGCCATTTTACATTAAAATTTCTCTTTTTCCCCTTACAATTCCCCGTCTTTCCCTCAACAAACACAGGTCCGTTGAATTACAAAGAACAATCGTATTATTTGTAAAACAGATCCATTGGGATGATTTAGGGGATCTTTTTTACCTTTGACTTTGACCTTGGATAATCTTGAAGCCAAAAATTCCAAAAAAATAAAAAAATAAAAATAAAAGAAATTGAAAAACCGGGGGGAAAAAAAAATACAACTGAGGAACACATCAAATTGATGGCTCCGGCCACCGTGTTGTTTGCCAATGACCTTGTCCCAATGACATTGAAAACAAAAACTCAAAAATGCTAAAAATCAAGTAAATCCATAAAAGTCTGCGACCACATTATGTTACGACCTCCATCTTGGATTCAGGTAACTTTCACATTGACCCTTGACCTTGGCCCTGCGCCCACTACCTTTAATGACCTTAAAATTAAAAGATTCGAAAATATCGGAAAAATTAGAAAACCGTGGTAAAGATTACAATTAAATAACCCGACTGCCACCGTGGATGCAAGTGACTTTGACCTTGACCCAAGACCTTGACCTTGGATGACTTTGAACTCAAAAAATTCACAGGATTGTTTTTTTTTATAAATTCCTAAAAAATTTACAAAAGGTGGTCAAATAATTTAAAAAAAATATATAAATGTTATATTAAAAATGTATTAACATATTAAAAATAAATAAAAACTAGAACGTTTTGACTTAGAGGGAACGGAGGACTGGAACCGTCCAACCACCATGATATGACATCACCCAACCGCCGTATCGAATCCAAGGTACATTGAATGTGACCTTTCGCCTTGACCCTGTGATATTGTATGTGAATGAACCAAAAAACACAAAATTTCCCCAAAAAATATAAACAAATGTAAAACTCGCAAAAATTTTGGAATGAAACGATTAAAATATTAATAACAGATTTATGAAGAAAATAATCTCCTGAGGTTTCCTCAGCACCACGTCTTGCAGACGACTGACTCTCTCCTATGTCTCTCATTTCTTAATTGGGGGCCGCGGTGGCTGAGCTGTTATCCTGCTCGCCTCCTATCAAGGCGAACCGGGTGCCATCCCCGGCATAGTCACGGGATTTTCTCATGTGGGAATCGTGCCGGACGATGCCCTTGGCCCGCTGGTTTTCTCGGGGTTCTCCCATTCCCCTGCCTTTTCATTCCGATGCCACTCCACACTCTCATTGGCTCTCAAGACCTCTCTGTTAAGAGCTACCCAAATGTCTTCACTCACTCATTGCTTAATTAGTTGGTTCCCCTCCACTCCCTCCACCTACGATCCTCATTGGTTGGGTAGTCTATTGTGCTCACTGCACCCCCCCCCCAAAAGTGTTTTTTATTGGTTGATTACTCACGCCCTTTCGACACGCCACCAAAGTTTTTCATTGGTTAATTAGTCGACAGGCCTCTACCCCCCACACCGTTGCTCAATTTGTCGAATGCACTCCACCTACCATATTCATATTTTCGTTCGTCGTTAGTTTCTCTTTCATCACCTAGGTGATGCTAGTTAAATAATGATCAATTTCGCCACCAGACGAGTTGGTTATTTAGTCACCAAGTTGTTTATTGACCTTGACCTTGACCCTAGATGACCCTTAACCTAAAACATTTAGAAAAATCACAAAATCGAAAAAATCACAAAAAATCGAGGTAAAAATTACCATATTGACACAGACTAACATCTTGGATTCCATTATGCCTAGTCACCTTTATATCATGCTCAGTCGTTCCATCTCATCTGCGCTCCATCCATTATCTTATTTTATCCATGGTTTGTTATTTTATGTCAGCCATCTTAGTTTCCATCACTACCAACATCTTACATAACATCGTCACCATATTCCCACTCGATCATTCCATGTCAGCCATCTATTATATAATTTGTTTAAACTACCAGGCGAGCCGACGAAATAAACATTCTCTTGTGCTCTGTCATGCCATGTTTATCACATTTTATTCAGTTTTTCCTTAATTGCCTGCCTTGGATCCCGTATAATTCCTACTCTATTTAGTCACAGGCCATCACATTGTATTTTATTCACGCTCTACCATTCAACCTTGATTTAGTAGCCTGCTGATTACTCGGTCCCCTCGAACTACAATATTGAGTTACATCACTTCTGTAATATTTATTATATCATATGATTTTGTCTTTTAAACTACAAGATCTTCCATTTAGTTCGTCATTTGTGTTTACTAAAAAAAAAAAAAAACCGTGAATTATTAGAGCAGGGCCAAGCATGTAGCCATTTATGTAGGACCTCCTCTCTCCACCACATATTGCACTGAAGCAGGTCTGGCCAGGCCCGACAAACTCTTCACCCTCCCCTCACTGCATGTATCAGGTTCAAATTTCTATCACTTCAAAATCATTCTTCCAAAACTGAAAAATGCAACCTGCTTAGAATGTATTACAGTTGTTTGACTGAAATTCTTATTACAAGCGTATTTTCGCACATACAAATATATATGCGGTTTTCATTTAAAAACGTGTATTCTTCGCCCAGCAAATATACTTAAAAACTACTAACGAACATTTCATACCGACTACGAAAGCAACGTGAAGAAAAATTGTGCATAGCGGAAAATGCAATAACGGACGGTATAGGTTGTTCACGGTAGAGTGAGCGATTTGAAGCCCTAGCTACTTTTTTCTTTCAACCAAATTACTTCCTTCCGCCACTTGTTAATGTGAACACTATCATGTGAGTAATAAACGCAGTATATGGATTTAATCATAATCAATACCAAACGTTCGAGGCCACAATTAAATGTATTTATTAGCTACTAGGTCTGAAGAAACTGCTTCAAAAAGTGCTCACTTTACCGTGAACAGCCTACAGCGGTCAAGAAAGTTCTGATAACAGGGATGTCCCCAAAATAGAGCAACGACGACATCCTGTTTCATAAACCGATACAGTTGCCATATTATTTTCTCGATAGTATTGCCTTACATGTGCGAAGCTGGTTTTAATGCAATAATAAAAAAGAGAAATTTTGGCTATAATATTAATTTCATTTACAATCGTCAGGTTGTACTGTAGGTAGTTGGACCGTAGACAAAAAATGGAGCCTCTACTGTTCCCAACATTGGAATGCTTTACTCCCAATAAAACTATCGAAAACGACGAAGAAAGTATTTGAGATTATAACACAATATTTGTAAACAATTTATAGTATAACCTAATAAAAATTGATCTGCTTACAAAATTTTAATCATTGTAGCATTTTTCTTTCCAAAACACGCAGTTTTACACCTACAGTAATCATTTGATTACATACGTTTTGATCGCAATGCAAAAGATAATATATAATACGTATTTCCAGTAGATAAATTTGCCTTGGATATGAAATGGCGAAATAATTTAAATTGAAATTCAGTCATATTACTGATGCATTAAAATGAGATGTTTGCACATTTAAATTTTAATGAAACATGTAGTTATTTCTATAAAAAGCGTTTTACTGATAAATGCGTACGATGGTATTATCTAACATATATTTAGAACAAATTTTGTAGTAATTTGGTTGTTTCCAAGCATCGGTTTATAAGTTTGATTCATCATATGTGCATATATTGTGTGTACACGAAATTTATTAATTAAAGGCGGTCGTAAAAGCAATGTCTCCAAACACCCTATCCGTGAGATTGCCAGTCTGCCAACACTACTAAACCCTCCCCTGGCCTACACTCTGGCCTATTGCGGTGCTGATTGCGGTGCTGGTGTCAAGGTCACAGGTGTGAGGTCAAGGTCAGGGTCACTCAAATCCAACATGGTAGTCGGAGTCATCAGCGCCACATAGGTGTTAAAAATGTAAACAATTTACAAATGAAGAAAACCAATAGAGCGGGTGTAGTGCATTCGACAGAATGAGCAAAGGTGAGGGGATATAGAAGATGAATCTTAATACACTGTAATTGAATGGAGGGGGGTGAATCGTCTGCTTTACATAGCGCTGGAGGAAACTTCTGGAAATATAAGTTCTTAATTTAAAAAAAATATATATTTCTAATAATGATTTAAATGCATTTTAATAAGTTTTTTTGTAAATTTTAGTACTCCTGGAATTTTTGTCCTAATTTTTTTATTTTTTGGTTTCAAGGTCATTCAAAGTCATGGTCACGGGGTCAAAGTCAGGGTCTTGGATCAAGGTCACTTGTATCCAATATGGTAGTTGTGAAAAAAGCGACATTCCAAGATGGTGGCGGCCAGTTTCGGCTCCGGTCTCGAGTCGTGTTGTATCCAACTCTTCCAAAATATGCTATTGTAAATTTTACATTGTCAGAAATCATCCATAGTTACTCTAGAATTGAAATTATGAAACGAAAACGAAGAACTTCTGTATAAGAGTCGAAGTCGAGTCTTAAAATCTTATTTGCCTCTAACCAGCCTGAAAAATTCGAAATAATATTGTGCGGCTCAGCCGCCGGCGTCCTCTCTTATCTGCCTTACCCCAGCCGGAGTCGCGTTCCGCGAAGTATCCTGGACCTTTTTCTTCCCGCCGTGCGCTGTGAGACAACTTGGCGACTCTCCTTAATGATACTTTATGACAGCCCCGGGTTGTGTTCGATCGGTGGCTTCCGTCGGGGAGGGCAAGCTGATTGGTCCACACATACAAAGAACAAACTTTCCAGGGCGTATGGATACGTCCAGTTGGCTTACACCCCCTGCACACTGAACTGGCCTTCTCAGTACTAACTTCTGTCGACGAGGGCAAGCTGATTGGGCCACACATACAAAGAACAAACTTTCCAGGGTGTATGGATACGTCCAGTTGGCTTACACCCCCTGCACACTGAACTGGCCTTCTCAGTACTAACTTCTGTCGACGAGAGCAAGCTGATTGGTCCACACATACAAAGAACAAACTTTCCAGGGTGTATGGATACGTCCAGTTGGCTTACACCCCCTGCACACTGAACTGGCCTTCTCAGTACTAACTTCTGTCGACGAGAGCAAGCTGATTGGTCCACACATACAAATAACAAACTTTCCAGGCTGTATGGATACGTCCAGTTGGCTTACACCCCCTGCACACTGAACTGGCCTTCTCAGTACTAACTTCTGTCGACGGAAAATTATCAAACCACTCTCGAATGGTGAGTTCGTCTATGGCCGTTATCACTTAGCTGTCACGTTTGTGTAATAATGGTTCTGCGACTTATCTATTGTGTTTTAATGCTTTTAACGGAGTGCTTGTTACCATTGTCAACTTTACAAATAAACTTCATTTCACCAACTTCTACGCAGTTCGGAAATACATCTGGAGTTTTTCATTCTTTCGGCACTATGATTTTGTAGCCTAATTGTAACTGTCACAATTGTTTAGACTAGGGAAAACGGAATCCACAAGCGACATTCATAAAACAGGAAACTATCCAAGAATTCATGGAATTCTTTATTACACTTACTACCGACCCGGCCTGGCTTCGCCCGGGTACAATTTACTTTTTACAGCGATACACCAATAAAAAATGGGAAAAGACTTAATACTTAACACATAAGACTTAAGACTTAATGTTATGGTAGGAGTAGTTGCCTGTGGCCCCACTTGATACATGTCTATAGCTGTATAAAATAATGTAGCATGCTAACAACGAGTAGTGTTAGGAAGCAGTAAAACAGCACATTTTTCCCGACTTTATTCACTAGTACCGTTAATGTTTAGCTCCTATAAGTGCTATGGCAATTTTAAAACACGTAAACCTTTCCCGATAAATGCAGACAATAACAGTAAAAACTGCATTCAAATCCGTTCAGTGGTTCTCGAGATTAGCGCAGTCACACAGGCAGACGCACGCCAGGGACTTCATTTTATACATTGTAAGGATTTAAGTTTACAATTTTTAAGTGTCTTATTCCATAATAGCATGAAACTTGCTTTTTTTCGTTGTAATATATATATATATATATATATATATTCACACGCACACACCCAAACACTTTTTACGTAAACCATTTTAAAGGAAGCTACTCTACTTTAAATTAAAGTACCGCATCTGAATTGTTGTTTAGGGGGAAGAGTTTACCTTAGCAAATAACTTACGGCGTCAGCGATACAATCCCAGGCGCATAGGCAATACCAACACTACGGCTGGGAATCACACACAGACTGTCGCCAGAAACAAACAGGTAGACTCAGTACTGAGAGATTATTAATGTATCATACATACTGTTTCCATTTAATGTTAAAGATTGTCCTCCACCATCGTCTGTGCTGTGGGCACAGCAGTATCCCATACATGTAGGTAAAGACGGTTCACTATAAAGTGAGTACTTTTTAAAATCCTGCTTAAGATATACGTGTATATGCATTGTGTCTTCTTCCACCGTATGTAATAATAACATTATCATGGGACTAATCACTTTATTCATGCGTCGGTCAAGTGAAATTGTAAAATTATTACAAAAGTAATTATTTTCGAGATTTGCTAATTCCTACACTTACGAGCATTTAAAATACAGCAAACAAAATAAATAATTTCTGTAATCGCAAATGTTTACCTAACGCTTTTAATTCAATGTTAAAATATGGAATTACTTTACTTTCCGCCGTTACCAACTTTACTGAGTGCATGCCACTCAGTGAACCCCTAGGAATATATGCAGGTGGGAGCAATTATATTTTTCAAAGGTTGATTTCAAAAGTGCTCTATTAAATGTAAACTACCTGTAGTATTGCGTATGTGCTATTCACTGTATCGCTGCACGTAAAGTGGATTAAATCAAATAAATAAATACCAGCAGTAACTAATGTAGATGATGAACTAGGTATTATGACTTTTAATTGTTGGGATTTATTTGGTTCTCTTATTTTGACAATTGCGCATGGTTTATGTTTATCAAGTTTGTTTTGTTTAAATAATATTGTTTATGCGCAATAACTTGATTAAATTTTGGGTCACTTTGTGCAGTATAGAGAGTGCTCCGAACATTAACGACTTGCTGTGCTCGGCTGCTACGCCTCTGGGCTGTCTTGGCAACCTACCTGCTTCCTTTCCCTTCCCATATCTCTGCATCCCCTCTTACCACGCATGCGCGTCGAGTTTCTCTCTCATTGGCCACTGGCTACAGTTTGAAGTTTGGGCCTTCTGCTCATGTTGGTAGCTCGTCCACTTCTACTCCAGCAAGCAATTGTGTAACGTTGCATTTAATTTCTGTTCCTAGCCCTGATGGGTTTTCATGCAATGTTATGTTACTACACATTACAACTTGGTAGCTGACGACAGTTAGAATATCGTCATGGCTGACGGCAAGAAGCATACGTTGGTTTGCCGTATAATGCATTGAGCTTGAATTAAGGTTTTGTGTGTGCCAGTTAAGGAATTCTAGGGTTGCGCATGTAGCCATTATTCTAAATTCATTTTGTGCCCTCGGTGTTTAAATTCTGGTTTTGGCTTAACTTATTAGTTGCGTGTGGCCCGTAGAGTTTTGTGTTGTGTGTAGTCTTGCACTTAGATTATGGTTGAAAGTAGTTTTATATATTCATATTTTGCCAGACGTCTGAAACGTGATGGCTTGTTGAATGGGTCCGCACCGGCTTGCGCAACATGGTGATACAATAGAGTTAACCCACCTGTGAGAAATATTTTTAAATGGTACGAACCAAGGATGACTCCTTGGTCTTTAATATATGTTTTTGAATTGAGCTTATCAGAACACATTTCTAATATTCACTAAACTTTGGAATGCCGTCAAGGCGCTCTGGTGAATGCCAGTAATGAATATCAGTATTAATACGAGGTCAGTTTAATTGTTTTCAGTTTATTTTAATCTTAATTATTTAAAATCCAGTACTGCAATTGTATTTTCCCTATTGCTTGTATATCTGGTGATAACATTTAGAACTGGTTGGTTAAAGGAAAGAGCCGTTATAAGTTAAGAAATTTTTAAAGTATTCCAGTGTGGAATGTTATTTGTGTTCGCCCAAGGTTTTATATATATTTTTTAAGCAAAGTAAATTTTTTATTGTACGTTTTAAATCAATATTTATGGTAAATTGTTTTTGATTGAAGAGTTGTGTGAAGCCCAATAAACATTGTTGAACATGGATTTTTGTGTAAATTCTTGTGGCTGATGTCACAACTCCTAAGATTATGTTTAATAATTCAAATTTTTACCGGATTATTTCTGCAGCCGAAGCTATGCTTGCGTTTTACACAAAAATGTGTGTCCTTTTGAGATGGAGTGTTCTCCGTCACGTATGTGGAAGGAAAAAAAAAGTTTGCTACAACGTTTTGTATTTTTCAGTCTCTCTACCTTTTAGCCACCCGAGCCTGTAGTTGCGTCTACCTGCACTGCAGTGATACATTGCGAGTAGCAGCATCAAGTTATCAGGGCTTCGCGAGCCCTCCTTGTTTTCATTGACGAATTATTTTGCATTTTTAATACGTTTGTTTGTAAAGAAAGTGTTGCAAGCAAAACGTAAGCACTGTAATAGCAAAGAGTGCACCGGATGATGGTCTCAGGAGGCCGGGGGGGAGGGGGAGGGTGCATTGCGATGGAAGGGATTCTGGCGCGTATAAATCATGGTGCGAGGCAGATCTCGGGGATGGCGTAGTGTGGTCTCTGCAACAGTTAGTGAGGGTTGTGGAGTGGCACACCTACACTAACATTAACTAGCACCTACATCTACACTCACTAACATACACACCTCTACACTCAGCTGCACGCGAGGTCACAGGAAAGGTGATAGAAATATAACCCCGAGTTCTATGTTCCTTTTATTTGTCTGTAACACACTTTTTCCTGTGCTACAGAGAGATGACTGGCATCTGTCGGATGGGTGGCTCAGTTCTGTCCCCCACCACCAGGATCGCACAGCGCGACCCTGTTTACACACCAGTTGCGACCTCATTTCATTTCACCCTGCATCAAACTCACAAAGTCTATCTTCGCTAACCAACAAACAACCTAAATCCAATAAAAGGAATTACATTTATCCTCCACGACTGTTGCATAGATTTTCCATGGCCCTCTCCACTTTGCCTGGTTTACTATGCTCTTCCATTTAGACCCTTCTTATTTCAGGGTGTGCACATGGCTACAATTGCGGCCATGGCACTATAACCCTGCTTAGTCGCGATGCATGCGCCCATTATAAAAATTTAACCCGACCTAAGGTGTAAAGGGCTTGCCCTGAGAAGCATCCCACTCTCCAACCGTCTTAGCTACTAACAAGCATGCCAGAGGGCACACAGAACTGTGCAGGTGCTCACGCTGGCGTAGCGGGATTTGGGGGCTCACCAAAAATAATAATTGGCTCGAGGAGCATCGTTGGGGCTTAGGCCCCGACAGGAGTGTGGTGGCCTTAAGTCGGTCTCTCAGCGAGTGGTCCCGTTGTGAGCAAAAGGTAAGATGTCGCTGGCCGGAGAGACAGAGATCAAAAGCGACTGTTTCTACTTCAGAGCAGTTCAGAGCAGTCGGTCTGATCAGGAGGCTGGATGCACCGTCTGTGAGGCTGGAGAGAAGATAATTATTTTACAGCTTGGTAATGATGCTAGTGGGGACTTAGCAATTCTTAGGGATAGAAATGAACTTAGTCGTTTTTTCGCAGTTGTGGGACTTTGCTTATTTTTCGTGTTGGAGGCCGCAAGGGAACGTATAAATTTTCCTTCCAGGAAGTGTGTGGGACTTAGAAAAAATCCGTTTAGGCGAAGTTGGGTCTTAGAATTTTTGCTAGAGTTACGTTGTGGGACTACGACGGATTTAATCGTGGAGTTGCGACTTGGAAAATATACTGGGCGAAGAAAATTATGCAAGTTAGTGCGGTTTTGGTGCCAGTGCGGACAGTGTTTTCACTAATAGGGATCATGAGGCATGGGCGTTTTTTTTTGTATTATTGCCCGGAACTGAAAAAGTGTTTTGCGGATTACGTTACCGTCCTTTGAGTATGAGCTGCGTGTGGATCCCGGAGTAACAAGTGAGCCGCGGAACTGTTAGACTGGATGATGGATTGCAAGCCGTGATCTCTTGAGGGGTTGGCCAGGTGTTCTTCAGCTTTGCATGGTTGTTGTGGTTGTCGCCGATATTGAGAGGATCGGGACTAGTGTTTACCGTCAAAGCAAGGAATATTTGGATGTTGTCCGAGATACGAGAGACGGTGTTGTGGAGTGACAGTTTATTTGTGGGGTTACTGGTCTGTGAGTGCGCGCAGGACTAGAGATGTGGAACAAGGACAGTATGACGTGGTGTGTGTTGTGCTGTGTACGTATTGGTTCTGTGAATGGGTAAACGAGATCACTACTGGCACTCTGAGTATTATGTTGGGGATAGTATCCTTGGGCACTGTACAATTGGATGTGCTGTCTGATTTCGATTCTGAGCACTACCAACGTCCCTGGAGTGAAAAGGTGGAGACAATATCCCTGGGCTCAGAATCTGCATGACTGGTGTGCTATTGGAGTCGATTGGTTGGAAGTATTTTTGGGATGACGTTTAGCTGGGAGACTACGATTATTTGAGGCAATATTTTGTGATACAGGAGCTCCTGAGACCATTTTGTGGTTCGACATTTTCTGTAAATTAAAATGTAGTGATTTTTTTGTATACAGGCAAGAGTGTCATAAATGAAAGGTTGAGCGTAAAGGTATGAGTGTCTTAAGAGCCCAGTTGTGAAAGTTGTGATAAAGTTTATTGTGAATTTTAAAAGGAGGCGCTTAAGGTGAAAACTGATAATGTTCATGAGGTTGGTTGGTTTTAAGAGCGTTGTCAAGGATTTTAATAGAATTTTAATGGAAATGTAAAATTTTAAGAGAAAGTATTGAGGTTGCCTCTAAAGAGAGAGAACAATGTGTAATTGGAGTATTGTGAGGTGTTGTCTATCGGGCATAGATAATCCTGGAATACTTATTGTGGTTTTGTAGAGGGAATTGTTATCAGTATTGTTTTGTGAATTATTTTGAATGACTTTGCATAATTTTATGAGAAGTTTTTAAAGTGTGCTCATCCTATGTACGGAGTTTTTTTGTGTATTTTGAAGTGAAATTTTAAGTTTATGCTTAATTACAAAAGTAAAGAGGCATTAAAACAGAGTTTGTGTGTATTTGGGAGCAGAGTTTGTGCCATTTCCCAAATTTTGGATGGAGAGAAATGCATAGTTTAAACAAAACCTTACTGTGCTGCTGTTTTTGAAGTATTCGATGATTTTGAGTTGGTTTTCCCATCCTTTTCTGACCCGGAGTGTGATAGAGTTAGAAAGAGGGTTGGGAGAAGTTGTGTTCGGTATAGAGACACCGGCCACACTGGGTAACACTGAAAGTTTATAATTCCCGCTCGTAAAAAAATCCTGTCTACAGTGATAGGATAGCCACACCTGTTATGTTAATTACGGGGGGGGGGAGGTATTAATAAGATTTGGCTCATAGGTTGAACATCTCGAAAACGTTAAACAATTTTGGTAGAATTGTAGCTTAAATGCACTTCGTATCCAATATTTCGCACAAATAAATTTTTATATTACAATTTTAAATGGCTTATATCTCCCTTAATTTTCATTTTATGGGGAAAGTGTCATAGATTTTGCATTATAAATCCACTCACGAAAAATGGCGATCGAATTCCACCCACTATACATAATATAACCGGCAATAGCGTTGTAGTGTAACGTATAAAACGTGCCGATGACGTAACGTAATGACGACTACTGACTCGTACATACTGCACACAACAATATACAACAATATGAGACACTAAACGTAATGCCAAATAATGATAGACTGAGATAAAATGGAGTTCGGTATACCTTTGTGTATATGAGGATGACGTTGCGACATCTGTAGTATATGTAACAAATTTTCTGGGTAGAGTGCCAACATAAGCTGCGCAGTTACAATCGTTCAAACTGAGCAGTAAATTGATGTGCATGATGAAAACCAGAATTATTGCCGCTGAAACACCTTTATAACACAAAAAAGTGTGGGAACTAGAAATTACATACACCTTAGTGACGATTGAAGACAGTTTGACGTGTTACTTTTGCCCGGTCCCGTCCAGACTGTAAGTAGGAACACGTACACACACACACACACACACACACACACGCATACACTTGATCTCACCAATTTGAAGTAACGTGAACCATATGTACATCCAGCAACACAACAGTCTGGTAGCAAAATCTTGTGGACAGGACACACACATACACCAACAGGAACACTAGGAGAAAAACTTGCTACTACTAATTACGACATGACAATAGGCGACTGTGTTTGAAAAAAGTGTTCGTGTATGTGTGTATGGGGGAAGGGGGTGATGTAGATGCGGTATTCTTTCCGTATACAGCCAATATATGTCAAATATGTACGTCCTGATCGGTTGCGCAGCTACGAGTGAATGTTCCTGGTTTCCTGCCATGGTTGTTGATACATCATCCTTTAATTTATTTTCTTCTTCCAAAGGGTTTTATACATATTTTAAGCCAGTGCTTTATTTGCTAAATGCCTTTCATTAGAAATAAACGTAATTTTTTTCTCCATTTTTCTTTAAATCTGTCTTCATTCTAAAGTACATGGATATGTAGGACCACAATACACACTTCTGATCTCACCAATCTGAAAAAACGTGTACCATTTGTACATCCAGCAATACAGCTGTCTGGCAGCAAAAATATTTACTTACAGAACAAACACATACACCAATAGGTACACTAGGAGAAAAACTTGCTACTACTACGAAATGACAATAGGCGACTGTGTTTGAAAAAAAGTGTTCACGTTCTGGTCATATTCTTAAGTGCATGAGCGTAAAGATAGAAGTGTGCCGGTTTCTCCAGTGTACGTAACTACACGTGCGCTGGGGGAATAAATAAATACAATCTCATATGCCGGATTTCAGTTTCTCAAACTTCCTGACTTATGTAGTTTGAGGATGCGTGATGCGTTCGTCTCTACCTTCGCTGTGTATAAACATCGCATATCTTCTTAACAGTGACCTAATTTCTTCTGCGGAAACTCTGCGAATTCTGAGACTAATGGCAACTTCCGCCACGCTTTCAACATGCGGAAATTCGGGTTTTACCTCACCGGTTAGAGAACCTAGTTCTCCGTAGCGGGAGGTGAATGGTCTGACGTCTACACCACCACGATTCTACAAATTTTTTAGAATTATTTTTAGCCTTTCTGTTTTTATTAATGACATTTTTTTTTTTTTTTTGCTCTGCAGGTAATTCTATAGAAAACTCGTATGAACATTTATTTTGGAGTAACTCTTTACTCAAACATATTAATTTCAAATATTTCCATCCACAAAATTCTAGACTAAGAAGTGACGGTACATTAATTCAGGAAACTCGTCATTAAGTATTACGTATTGAGAAGACTTTTAGTATCTCAGTTTAAGGGCTATACAAATTTGTCATCATGAATCCTCTTAGTTTGCGTGAAGTAAATAAGAAAACTGCATTGCTGTTTGAAAACAACAGAATCTTTAAACCTTTCCCCTAAGCGGAATTATGCATCAAGGACGAAGAACCGATAGTTTCACAGAATATGAAATGATACAGAATTTTAACTCAGCTTCTGTAACCTGATTATTCCAATTAAAAAACCCGTGTATTACGAGCAGAACGGAAATACTGGGAGCGCCAAAAGTACTTTTCTTCTAAGGAGAACAGAAAAAAATTGTTTCACAATGTATACGTAATTATTTTGGGATTTAACACGTTCCTATGAGAAAAAATTGAAACTGCTTAGAACCAGGTGATCCGGCAGAACCTTCCAAATCTCCAATTCACTAGGCAGGTAGCTCTAATTCAACTCCTTATGAGTGCATGATCATTCGTATGAATAAAAAATTTGCTTACCGCTGTGAATTGATTGATAGGACGTTTCAAGTGTTTTTACAACACACGATATTCTTGTCATTGGATTAACAAATATAAAAAAAAAAACATCATCGTTAGTAACATAATTAGAAAATAGTTTGTGTTCGCCCCATCAAACGTTGACTAAAACGAATTTAAGTACTCACTTTTGTAATCTTTGTATTTTGCTACCGGAAGTTGAATGTCATTAGATACTTGTGCGTATTATCTTATTGAACTTAATTAAGTTGCCGAGTTTGACAAGTCATTATAGCATATACTAGTTGCTTGCGTATTCTTGACACTAGTAAACACGCTGATCACATAGATATTGGCAGACAAATAATGTTTCACAAAATATGACTAAATGTTTTCGTTAATCTATGCCGATTTGTGAAGAGGAAAAGTGCGGATAGTTTTTATTATTACCAAGGTATGTTTTGTAATTACATCTTTGAACAGGCTAAGCCATTAGCACGCTCGCCTCCCACCAAGGCGAACCAGGTTCAATCCCCGGCCGGTTCACCGGATTTTCGCAAGTGGGAATCGTGCCGGACGATGCCATTGGTTGGTGGGTTTTCTCGGGGTCTCCCGTTTCCCACTCCTCCCCATTTCGGCTCCGCTTCATATTCATTTCAATAACCCTCATCGGCTCTGAAGACCTCGATGTTAGAAGCCGCCCAAATATCTTCACTTCACATCTCTTCACTACATCTTTGACTACTCTGTCCAGTCACGTATGGTGTTCGCATTGCAGACGAGTCCAGATTATAAGCAGTAAAGAAACTACTTACAGACAAATGGAGAGGGCGTATATTCTCGAGTTAACCGCATTCTATAGAGTAAGAGATGTACAAAACTTTCGTCATAAGTTGAAGACAGAATATATACATGTACGCATGCATTGCTTTTGCCACTGGCCACTTTAGTTTTTAACATCCTGGACGAGTTTGGACCAGTAGGAAACAACTAATGACAGTACTGCTCAATCACTTCCAACCAAATCAGAAGAGAAACTGAAGCCTCGCTATAGAATAAGTCAATAAGCAACGAGCACGAACCCGAATATAGTGTATAGAATACTAATGTGTACCGTTCTGCAAGATAATAACGGTATTTGTCCTTACTAATGAATAATTTAATCACATGCCGTCTCCCTTTTCAGTGTAACACGAAACCACAGTTTCCTTATTTAATGATGTACTCCTTTCTGTGTCTCACAAGTGTGAATAACAAGTCTCGTTTCCTTTCCCAGAAAGGATCGTGATCTTTTCAATGTGAAAATTGTTCTTCTCCGATTCTATAATCAGAACTGCACCTTCTTTACATTCGCATGGCAATGTAAATCCACATCATAATCAGCCTGCCATTGTTTCTATGGCCACAAACTGACCCACGTCACTACTCGAGGCTGTTCAAGAAGCAAAATTTATTTTCCAGATTCTGATAAAATTTTGCGGTTTCGTTACATGATAGCGATGATGATTTAATTAATATACCAATCGTACGAGAAATAGAATATATCGTGAGGTTTTTGCGTAAATATAAGGACGTTAACCTCAAATCTCAATTCGTACCAATTTTAAAGTTATTTTAACACAAAGTTAAAATTCTGATGCTAAAGTGTTTATTGAAGTCAGACGATTGGCGTGTCACACTTTGTTTGAAATACGACACTTACTTGACTTGCGATAAGAATATAACTTTATGATATTTTCACTTTAATTTAATCACAAAATTTACAACTAAAATAAGCGCGAACCTCAAAATAATTTTTTCAGAAATATTCTTCGTTACTTTCTTATAACATGAACAACGATTTTTTTTTTAACTGTATCGTAACATATCAATTTTGTTCAAATTTGGGATTTTTACGAAAAAGTATATAATGTATGGTTCGTATATCTCGTCTCATTCGTGTTTTACATCATATATCTCGTCTCATTTGTGTTTTACATGTCGTTATTCCACTTGTATTTTTTTGACAAAATTCTTTCATGAATTTAATACGGTAAAGACTGTGTAAATTATTTTTTACTCTTGAACGTCCTTGATGGTAAAGGCTGTTCACGATAGAGTGAGCACTTTTGAAATCAACCTTAGAAAAATGTCACTGTTCCTACCTGCAGATATTTTAACGGGCGTTCTAAGTAACATGCTCCCAGTAAAGTTCGTTACGATGCAATGGAGGGAAAGTAGTTCTACGTCTTAACGGCGAATTAAAAGTGTTAGGTAACACTTTGCGATAACATAAATTATTTTTTTCGCTTCTTTATTTTTTTAATCTACCTAGGTTAAAAAATTAACAGCTTTGTAAAATCTTTACTTTGTTAATAATTTCGCAGTTTCACTTGACCGACGCATGAATAAAGTGTTTAAGCCCATGTCAGTGTTAATTTTACATAAGGCGTAAGAATACACTGTGTGCATACAAGTAGATCTTAAACAGAGTTCTAAAAAGTGGTCAGTTTACCCTACCGTGAACAGCCGTTACTTTGTTATACGATACAAATAATTATCTACGGAATCACCAAAGACGACGGAAAATTCTAAGTTTTATCTCCACCGAATCACATGCTACTTTATTTCTGCACAAAATTTATAATCAAGTTATGAGAGTTTCTGAAACAGTCACCTGTTATATTTCTTAGCCAAAATGAAAAATTATGTTTTAAGATTATTTTGTTTATACTAGAACTTCAAAGAGGTACTGGCATGCACAGAAAGTTTTACTACTCTGTAAACTTGCTCGAGTGAATTCATTAAATGCTGTTTGAAATCACGGGTCCTGCTAAAAAATTCGAATGGAATGTCAACAGTGGTAAATGTAACTCTACATATAATTGGAAGGTTTAGGTAGGAAGGTCATTTGCGTGATGAAAATCCTTCAACCCGTGGTTAATTATATTAGTAATAAAAACACCTGTTATATTTGGATCTGTTCAGTCCACTTCGCAAAACAAGACTAAATTGCAAAACCGATTTGATATTAATTCTGTTAAGCTAATGATTGATTACTTCTATTTCATTATGGATTACAAAGGCGAGGCAGTTAAATTCAGGTGCTATCCGAGTGTTATCATGTGACTGTACTAGTTAGCACAACTCTGGTTAAGAACGATATTAAATATATTAATTACAGTGGATAACACACTGATGGTCTAGAGATACGGTGAAAATGTGCCCGTAACGATGGCGGAGGACAAAGGAACCAGCAAATGGAGATTTTAGTTGCATGTTTCATTTATGGCTCGAGTGGATTTTCTTTTGTTCTTTGCTACATTTATTTTGGATACATATCGAAACGTTGATTTTTATAGTTTTTAATTAAGGTTTTTATCCAACTTTTTGGCTCGATAGGATATCGGACATAGCTAAATAACCTATTGTATGGTATTGTTAAACTAGTAATAATTTTAGTGAGGTCTATTTTGGAAAGAAAGACTTACGGTGTTGAGTTCGGTGCAAGAGCATCTTAAGTGTAAATTGTATGTTTTTGGTGGGATATTACTTGCAGATGGTGAGAGATAGACGACTTTGAAAGATGCGATTTACGGTTAGTAATGAGAAACAATCTAATTCCGAATGAAATTAAACATTAGAGAATTTCAGAGTGTTCTACGTGTGAATAAATTACACGCATAGAATCGGAAATTTCAAACGACTACATGAATAATAAGTGCAATTACTCCAGTAGGGAACTAAATATAATGTGAGTCTCGAGCTTAGAAATATAATTTACACGAGAGAGAAGTATAATACTATTACGTGAGTGTGGAATTAACGATCTACAGTAAAATGTCCCTATAAATTAAACGAACAAGATATATATATATATATATATATATATATATATATATATATATATATATATATATATATATATATATAACGCCTCTCGCACATATCTTACATGTCTGTCGGCCTGTGAGACTGGCGAGGAGGAATTTTAGACATGTATTCCACATGTAAAAAGAAATGACGTGACTCTCCTAAATGAATGAATGAATTAACCAAAAATGTCCCTATAAATTACTTTAATTAAACTACAGTCTTCCTAAACACATTAACAAGTTTACATTTACAAATTACATGTACCTTACACGATTCAGCCTGGTGAATGATATCTTATGGCTAAAAATCTCTGAATACAATGTAAATCAGATACATTAATGAACTTGAAATGAAATTAAAATAAGTCCGTTCGTTGTATGAATGAGTAGCATTTACATCGAGCTGTGAGTAGATATGTCTAGCACAGTCGACAGGCAACTGTGTTTAAATTATGGTAAAAACTCGTAAATGAAGGAAAAAATGAAATGTTTATGAAATTCTCTGCACTTGTAAACACAAATTGTATTTTTAAACTGCTAGGAATTTTCGTAGACCGAGCTCAGAAATGTGATTTAAAAATCTTATCGCAATATAGGCTTAACACACGAAAATGTATATTTGCAAGAAAAAAAAAATTTCACACTATAGTTTACAAATATGGTGAACGAGATCTGGACACCAGAGCAAATAATATCGCTTAGAGTTAATCGTAGCTAGCACTAGAGATGAAGGTAGGTGCGATGGTCGTCGGTCCATAGTTGCGGTAACCCGCGATCATAGCCTCGTCAGTCGCCAAGTTTCTAGAGGTGCGGTGAAGACGAGAGAGAGCTGTTGAGGTACACATCTGTCTAGTCCAAGCATTGATGATCAACTGAAGATGGCGCCGAGTGTCGAGAGCTTCAGATCGGGGAGGGGGGCCTGCCTGCCACACCACCAACCTTCACTCCTCACCAGACTGCTACCCTGGGCTGCTCTCGATTGTCAATTTTCGGCAATGTAGCAAGATGGCGTCAACTGCCTAGTTGCATCCAGATCGGGGGCTGCATGCATGTAGCCAACCCTCCCACTACCACCCCTCAGAACTCGCCCGAGTACAGGATGCCAGCCAACTCCTACACTCCCTCCCCACAAGCCATATCTGTGGGTCCTTAGGGGTCATTCACACTTTTGCTCGCGATTGTCCTTTTTTGCAACTGACTAATTATGATGACAACTGGGTAGATGCATTCAGATTGGGGGGCAGTTTGCTAAAGCCTCCTGCTCCCTTCCCACAGAACAGGCCAGAGTCCAGTATGTCAGCCACCCCCTACACTGCCCTTCCTGCCAAGCCATGTCTGCAATGTCCTGGGGTCGAGAACCTCTCTAGCCCATAGTCCCAATGGTGGCTTAACTTGAAAATCTAGTTTTCTGAAGAGTTCTGCTATCAATCGAACCTGGTGTTCGCAAAAGCTGTTTTACACACCCCACCCTCAGCCGTGAGAAAAGTTTATTCATATATCACTGAGTTGGCCCCCCTGCAGTATCTGTTTCACGAAAACGCACCCCTCCCCTGCTACAGTATTCAAAACACGTTTTTCTAGTATTGGCATCCCTGCTTCGGCTTGCCAGCCCATAGCCCTCTGAATGTGTGACCCGAGAGATTTCATCTGACTCGCTATTCTTTCAACCTTATACAAGTTATCTATATAAGCAGCAAAATGAAAAAAATATACATACACAAGTCAATGAAATCAAGTTCCCAATATAAGCCCCAGATTTAACATCTCAACATAAACTTTTAACTATAATCCGGGAAACATAAATTTAAATAAAAAAACCATACAAAAATACAAAACACAATTTTTTACAAGTATTCAAACAAGACATATTTCATTCACTTGTTAAGAAATGTTTTTTTACTATCAATTTGGCACATATTTATTCGTAGAGGAGATAAAAAAATATTGGGAGAGAATTGCCCATATCTTTTATCAACAAGATCTCGACAGCCGATGAGGGGAAAATGTTGGGAGTTGGAGAAGTGCTGAGCCAAACAGGGTCTCGTGGCTGTCTAACATGAGATCCGCGCATTGCCAATATTTTGTTTTTATGGTGTGACCTGCCTGGGGAGGCGAGAATGCTAAGCGCTCAACCAATGCGTTCACTCTTTTCCCATGTCTAACAAAAAACTTTTCAACAGCAAAATGTAATATAAAATGTATATATTTGAATTAATTTAATTTTTTTAACATTTTCTGATGTAAGTTTAACAAAATACTACGAAAAAAGGTGGAAATAATGTTTTTTTAGATTTGAAATGTAGCGATTTTCAACGTTGTTCTTAATTTTTTACTAAAAGTTCCAAATTATTAAAATTTACGGGAAAATGGTGGCCATTTTGAATCCTTACAGTACATAAGGAGGGATTTTTTTTCTCAGTTTTAATTTGGCATCTGCTAAGGTGACCTCATGTGCATATGCCTGCATGTGCATTGCAGTAGCACAGATAATGATGCCAGATGTTTACTACAGGTGTCTGGGAAGGATCGATATCAACTGCAAGTGTTGATAACATGAAAAATGTCAGATGTCCACTACAACAACAAGCGCTCACTACAACATCGACTATAACGCCAGACATCCATCACTCATACTACAGCTCCAGACGTACATTAGGTCAACTACATCTCCAAACGCCCATCACGTCTACTATAGCTCCAGACATCCATCACATCTACAACAACTCCAGACATCCATAACATATACTATAACTCCAGGCGTCCACACCGATAACGACACCAGTTGTCTGTTACAACTTCACTACATCTAGAACATCATCATCAATGCAGAATATACAAGGCATTTCATCTCTGCATCATGTACAATTCATTAAGGTCACTGCTGTGACAGTTGCGACTCTGAATGTGTTGAAATGTTTAATGCAATTTTAGCTTATGCGAAGGCGAAAACCTTATTGAGTTTAGACTGTTCCCAACTGTGAGTGTTGCCAAAAGAATTTATAATTTGTTTTGCGGGTCACAAAATAAAACTAGTGTGTCTGTTCCTTGATGAACATTTACAAGCTGATGAGAATATAGTATCCTATTTACCTTGTGAAAACTATCCTTATGGTATGCCTGCCTTTGCTAATGATGGGAACTTGCAACATATGAGGAAGGATTGTATGTCACGCAGGCTGGAACAGTTACTTGTAGGTAGAATTATTCCAGATAAAGAAATGGACTAATCCTGAGTCAATGAAGTAGATTCCAAGGTGAGCACTGTCATCTTATTAAAATTTTATATGAGGGAGAGTCTTTTTTGTAAATAGTATATAAAGAAATAACATACGAATTATGTGCTATACTCAGGGTTTCGAAAATTACCAAGACAACTCCTTTGTAATTAAGTAGCCCGCTATTTCTTATGGAACCAAAGCTAATTACTGTAAAGTATTATGCTTTGGGGACTGTGATGTTTGGAACATCATTGCTTGTGTCTGTAAATTTGATTTCACAAAGTTATTGTTACAGAACTATTTTTACTGGAACAACATCTATCTATATAAAAAAAATAGAGTTGTACACCAGAGCTTCAGTTATGATGGAGAGGTTCGACTCATCACTTCAGTAAGCTAGTATTACTGCAGGATTCAGGTAGGTGTGATTTAGAACTGAAGAAGAAGATAGTCCAATACAGATACAGATGTGCAATGGCGATGAACATTGGCATTTTTCGTTAATCAGTTCAACAGAAACTTTTAAAGTTTTCGACACATATTATGGGCGAAATTATTGTCCTTTATACAATTTATGTCCTAACAGCAACCTACCTTGTAACAAAGGTAATCTAGAATTTGAAGCTCACAGTGGATACATCATCAAATGCAAATCCTACAAGAAAATCAAATACATTATGCAGAAGGAGTGTAGTTGCTGTTCTCTTACTACAGTTTGGACAGAACAAATCAATAACAAGCAAGATTATACGCACACTGGTGACCAAGAATTAACTTCTCCCTGTGGCATGTGGAAATGCAATGTTTTTCAAAGAAAGACCATCTGGCAGGCTATATAAAGGAGTGTGGCTAGTATTAAATCGTCAGTCAAGGCTAGAATCTTCAACCCTACAGAAGTATATAAAGTCCTGCAAATATGATACAGAAGAGTTTTCTTTAAACCATATGATGGTGTTATACAAGTTCATGTCTGCAATGATACTACAACATTGATGCTACACTTCCGACAACAGTCTCGGCATTTGCTTTGGTGAAGGAATGGCATGCAACAATTGTGTTGTGGGATATCTTCGCCCCGACAGTGACTTGCCATCACCATTAGAAGAGAGATAAAAGAGGAATGCGGACATGGAGTAATCGACTACCAGCTCAACAGACCTCACCAAGTAATCACTATTTGTTGGAAGGATACTTGTGACAGGGACAGCCAAAACTTTATTTTCAAACAAGGAGGAATAGCTTTTCAGTCGATGTGTAATTTATATGCATGTGACGTTTCTAATTAAGAATAATGATCCCAATGTTCCCATTGTGCCCAATGAAACACAAGTATGTTATAATTTACAGCTTATTATATTCATATTTTGTTGTTAAGGAAATGTGTGTCAGACATTCATTTCAAATGTACACATTTCTCTCAAGCTTTTATAGCATGCAGTAATCCAAATACTTATGATGCCACTTTAACTATCAACAACAGTTCTGAATGTCTTGTAAAACAGTATAGACCGCACTGAGTAGATCATAAGCGTAAATTTAAGGGCAAACACATTGTAACTTCATATTGTGAGGTAGAAAAATCTTTGAAAAATCTTGTTTATAACACAGTGCCTTATCAGTATTTCGAAGAATGTGGTAATAATATTCGTACTTTATATCATTATAGCAAAAATAATTTTGGTTACATGTCTTCTACTGGGTGTGATTCATACAAAATGTTATGTACAATGAGCAATAGAATCAGCAAAAATAAAACTTAGCCCTAAAACACATTTGAACTTGCAATTTTAGAGAATGAATTTATCAATATAAATCCATTGTTCCTTGCTAAATCTTCTCAGTAGAGTGTTGGATGTCATAGTAGCAATATGAAGTATTTTCATCCTGCTAATCATTATGTCAGTATCAAACAAGGAAAGTCCAATATAACTTACAAATTGCATCATTTCTGTTGCATTTAAATCCAACGCTGCGGCCGATTGTTTGTCTAACAAGATTACTACTGTATTTGATATCTTTACCCTTGTCTAAGAAGAAAATGAAATTCACAGTGGAAACTGTATGTGTGTGAGTGTGTTGTGAGCAGTCATTTGATGGGTGTATCTAATAAAAATACCACATGTGACACCTTAAAAGAACGCTCCACAGTAAGAGTTTTTTAAAACTCTTCAAATGTTTGTAAAATGCATATAGTTAAGAAAGAGACATCCACCAAAATGCTCTGAAATTGTTTTTTTTTATATTTTTATAATTTATAAGATTGTTTGTTGCACATAAATCTCTTAAATTGTGTGTGTAAATAGTAACTTGATTTGATGACAAATCCTTTTTTGAAAAGAGAAAAATGTGAAAACTCAAAGTTTGTTGTAAATAGTTATTCTTGCTTCTTGTATATAGATGTGAAAATGTATAAATTCAATGTTTGTTGTAAAAAGTTGTTAATTTTTTGTATATAAATCTGTTAAGTTGTGCTATAGTGTGTGTGTGTGTGTATGTGTGTAAATAATGTTTGTTTGATGACAAAATAATGTCTTTTTTGAAACATGTTTCTTTGTTTTTTTAGTAAGTATCAATAAATCGTGAGTCATAATATTTGAAAATAATTTTTGTAAATTAATCTTGTTTTTATCGTAAAGTGATTAATTTGGTGAAATAAATTTGTGAATAATGAATTGTTTGTTGTAAAGTGGATATTTTTGTGCGATATTGTGAATACTTAGGTTTAATGATCATTTTTGAAAATAACATTTTATAATAAAATGTTAAAAAGGAATAGTGTGTGTCTTTTTATTAATTTCTTTATACCTCATGTCATTAACTTTTTTTTCAATAATAACTAAACATTGATGGTAACAGGCTAAGTATATGTCACGAAAGAAACCTGCGCTGGAATTAATACGTTCTTACGCAAAGGAATAAGGCAGCAGGTTAAGAGTCTTAGTCCACTCAGGCTGCTTAAATTGAAGGTTGGAGTAGGAGACACAACGTCCAACTGACCAACTTTTGTGACATCCCAGGGGGACATATTGAAACCAACCCCCGAATACCTTTACAGAGGGGTGGTACAAAAATACCTCCCTCCCTCCTCGACTACAAGAAAGTTTCTCCAGCTAAATCTTTCCTGTCCGCACCGAACAGAGTTCAGCGAACAATTTAAATATTTCATTTTACCTATACACAAATTACAACTCATCAAGATACAACACGTTGATGCCTCGAGAAGAAGACAAACAATATAATATATATTAAAAATAGTTTTTAAATAAAAAATAAATAGAATTCAAGTCAAGTTGTGTAAAAATACCCTTATATTTCCCTTAAATTTCCTTCATCTCTAGTGCTAGCCACGATTAACGTTAAGCGATATTAATTCCTCCGGGGTTCAGATCTCGTTCACAGTACTCATAAACTATAGTAAAGGGAATTTCATAAACATTGAAAAAGATTTTTTTCCTTCATTTTAGAGTTTTTACCATAATTTAAACACAGTTGCCTATCGACCGCATTAGACATATCTACTCACAGCTCGATGTAAGTGCTACTCTTTCAGACATCGAACGGACTTATTTTAATATCATTTCAGGTGCGTTATTGTGTCTGATTTTAATCTTAATCAGAGTTTTTTTAGCGTAAGATATCATTCACCAGGCTGAATCGTGTAAGGTAAGTGTAATTTGTACATGTTAACTTGTTAATTTGGTTAGGAAGACTGTAGTTTAATTAAGTAATTTTTATCGTCATTTTGCTTAATTAATTAATTAATTTAGGAGAGCCACGTAATTTATTTTTACGCGTGGATTACGTTTTTAAAATTCCTCCTCGCCTGTCTCACAGGCCGACGACGTGTAAGGTATGTGCGAGAAGCGTCACACGCACGCTCGCGGGCACACACACGCATATATATATATATATATATATATATATATATATATATATATATATATATATATATATATATATATATATATATATATATATATATATATATATATATATAATATCTGTGTGTGTGTGTGTGTGTGTGTGAGTGTGTGTGTGTGTGTGTGTGTGTGTGTGTGTGTGTGTGTGTGTGTGTGTGTGTGTGTGTGTGTGTGTGTGTGTGCAAAACGCATCACCCCGTTACGACAGCGGTCGGCGCTAATAGCTCTGCCAATTAGCTACGTGCGGATTATGATATCAATTACGTCGCTCGAAGGCCGGTCACGCGGGAAGGTAGTATTGTCTGCGGCCTATCGATTATCGATCAAGCGAGGGGTGCAAGTGGCTTTGCTAGTACCGCTGCGGATAATTACTCGATGGATAGGTTGCGATCCTGAGTGCATCAACCCTTGCGTGGGCTGGGGGGCAGCTGCGTAGTTGAACACTATTCAGTGCACGTGTGAAGACTGACAGCTCCTCGGCTTTCCCCCGACTAGCATATTCGTCCTTGCTTGTCGGTGGCAGAAATAATCACTAATGAAATATCAGCAAATATCTAACATACCGAATTGTAATAGGCCATTACATCAGGATTGTGTGTTTTGGAATTCCTTCAGAGGTACACGGGTATTCCATTATTATGATAGAACTGAACACTTCTGACAAACTTCGGCAGGCAACCTCTCATCAAAAATATTAAGGAAAAAATATATATACACACGCACTTCTATTCCGGAAAATTCAGCTAAAATAGTAGTTTAATGTCAATAACACACCCAGAATGAAAGATAAATCTCTGAATTGCTGGATAATGCAATACTGAGTGTCGAAGTGTAAACCATAATAAATTGGGTGCCGATATCAACCCACTTCCATAATGAGTGAAAGGTTGGTATCCCATTTGCAATTTAAAAAATACAACTATGTGATATTTTTGGGTTGTCCCCCACGGATTAGTAATCTACTGTACATGGTGAACATAAGGGTCGTCATGGGTTTTTACCCCACACGCCACCGTTTACGAGGAATTAGCCTAATACATAATGTTGCAACATCGAATCGCAATGTTTGCAGCGGTAGACAAATTGTATGTATATTATATTTCTGTCATCGGTAGGCTGGAAATAATCCACCAATATTATTGTAGCATTTATATAGGCTGTTTACCGTTAGGTGAGCACTTTTTAAAGTCCTGCTTATGATCTACTTGCTTGCACGTTATGTATTCTTTCGCTTAATGTAAAATTAACATTGACATGGTCCTCATCACTTCATTCCTGCGTCGGTCAAGTAAAATTTTGCTCATTTTTTTAACATTTGTGCACTAAAAGAAACAAAAAGCGAAAGAAATAATATAAGTTATCACAAATTGTTACCTAACACCTGTTATTCAAAGTTAAGATATTGGACTACTTTCTCTTCATTGTTAGCATTTTTACTGGACGCATGACACTCACTGTGCCTGTTAAAATACAGGATATGATTGGAAATTCCCCCTCGAAACTCCTACGACTTATAGAGGGGACTGAGTAGACCATCTTTCGAATAGGAATCCATGTCCGAAAACGTACCGTTACCGTGCTACAGCCGTTTCGAATCAGGTGTATCACTCGTCCAGTTCCACTGAGGGAAAGAGAAATGCCGCGGATTTTCCTGTGTTGCTATGCAACTGGGTAGGAAGTACAATACGTCAGACGACCCCCTGATTGCACGTGACGTCTACTCTGCCACTGTATCCTATCTCCAGCTCCATTCACGTGCCTTTGCGTTCCCGATTAACATGGTTGAGTACACGTTTGAGAAATAAACAGCCATGATCTTCGTGTATGGTGCAGCTGAAGGTAATGGAAAAGCAGCTCGTCGGCTGTATCAAGAGCGTTATCCACAACGTGCGAAACCATTGCATACCCTTTTCGCCACAATTATACGCAACGGCTCCGAGAACAAGGTAGCTTCACCGCCGACAGGGACGACTGTGGTGCTCCAAAGAGACGCCGCACTACCCAGCTGGACGAGGCTGTACTGCATCACGTTCAACAGAGTCCATCAACGAGTACTTGATCAACTGCGCGTGCAATGGGTGTTGCTCCCAGCATCGTCTGGGAGGTTCTGCATGAGCAACAACTACATCCTTACCATCTCCAAAGGATACAGCCTTTGCGTCCAGCCGATTTTGCACTACGTGTTAACTTCTGCAAGTGGTTCCTGCGCCGCTGCACCGACGAGACCCTTTGATTTGAAATGGTTGCACGGAAACAGTACGTTTTTGGACATTGGTTCCTATTCAAAGGATCGTATACTCAGTTCCCTCTACAAGTCCTAGAAGTTTGTAAGGAGAATTTCCGGGCTGACACAGAAGTAAGGGGCATCGGACGACAACTTTAACTCCGCCCTCGCCAAACTATCGGCGAATAGGGGAGTAGTTGCAACACGTTACCAGGAGGAGAGAGGGGCGAGAAGTGTGGTCGAGGGATCCGAACCTAGAATGGGTGTCTTCCTGGTGCGTCGGCGACACGAGGTGGACGCAGTGTGCGAGGGCGCCGATCTCCAGCTGTCTTCAGGGGAGAGTTAGTGAGGGAAAGAGAGCAGTTCCCACATCAGTCTTTCCCCAACCTACTCCTATTCAATTGTAATTGTTTTAATTACCATTAAAGGGAAGTAGTATATTTAGTACTTCTTTTATTTCACATTCTTTCCTATCAACCTCTAAGCTGTGGCGTCTCCTTAAGTGACAACCACAACAATATGAAGGCAGGAGCAGTGACATTTTTCTAAGGTTGATATGAAAAGTACTCTCTGCATTCTGAACAGCCTTTAGTTTAGATAACGGCTTACTCTGTTGGGAGACAGTGGTCAGCAAATTCCTTACTGCAATAATTCTTTTAACTAACACGTACACTAAGACTGCAAGCAAAGATTTAATTATACGTAGGTGGTGATACTAAATATTTACAGTTATCAAACTGGCATAATATTTTTTTTAAATTGCAGGATTTCAACAATTCCAAATGGACTATTCTATCCTACGTATAGTGAGAACGTGCTGTACTTGCTGCTTCATTCTGGCCTCATTTGGCGGGCAAATAAAACTCATAGTAACATACCATTTTTGAAGTGAAATTCCTTTCTGCCTGCCGCATTTGAAGAGTCGTCTTCTAAATGTTATTGTTAATGTACTATAGCATAGATTTTTTTTTAAACCGGCACTCCCTTTAGCAGTCAATACGAGAGGTCATTCTCGAGTCCATAAAATCTCGGCAGTTCTAAACAATAGTGAAATTTCCATTTAAAATTAACGCAGGTAGGTTACAAAATTACATACATGATGCAAAGGGTGCCAAATTAACAATTAAATTGTAATTTAACGTCTTGGCCATGCATAAATGAAATTCTCTACTTCGCCGTTAAGTGGCCATAATTAATTTATCTTCTTCGATTTTATCTTGCCTGAGCGGCCAGCGCTAATCAGAACTGGATATCGAATTACTTATTTATAATCTCATACGTATTTTGTTTGGATTTATCCGAACACGATCTCAACCAGTGTCGGCGTAATTCAAAACTAAAATTAATATAATGTGCCAGTGTTCTACTAAGAAAGGAATGATTTTTTATGTACAGGTAAAAAAAAAAAAAATTATTTACTCTATCTTATTCTACGAAATCCTAGTGCTGCCTGCGATCAGTGAGAGTATTTTTAAGAGGTTGCGATTTTCAAACATTTTAAATGAAAAACAATAACTTGAGATCTATTGTTTACGACGGGTATTGCACGCCAAATTTGGTCGTAAACAGGTAAATGGTTACTGTGATATCGCGTATAAACTGAACAATAAGTCAAACTCTACTTTACAAAGTATGAACGCATCAATTCGAAAAGCAATAAAATGTGTTTTCTGGTATGTTCTCCTTGACAGTCATGAATTAAGGAAAAATATATTTACGTGTTCATGAAATGTATGTAATAGATACCCTGTGAAAACAATTGCGATTTAGAAAGAAAACCTCTTGAATGTTTGTTGTTTCTCAAGATAGAGATATGCTCGCTCCTGTTTTCCGAGTTAGAAATATTCAGAATGATTTACTAGGAGATACCGCCACTCGGGGATTATTCCTTATATAATTTGGAACAAAATAAATAATATACACGTGGGTCCTATTCCCAATACTCACAGATTAATTCGAAACATTTGAAAAATTAATAAAGTAATAACTCTTTCAGAAGTAAATACAGTGATATATTATGAGACCTTATTGTTTTTAGTTGAGCATCACAGTTGCATCTAACAAGCTTACAATAGATGTTCAAAAATGTTTCCATCTACTTCCACGCGCATGAACCGCTGCATGCGGCTGTCTTTTGATTTTTGTAGCTGCATGCATGATACGAACAAGTAGTTCTTGACGTGTTTGTGCAGTCCTTTGGTAAACAATATCCTTCATCAATCCCCATATGCAGTAATCTAGGCATTTCCAATTGGTCGAATCATTCTGTAAATATTGGGAATATGACCCACATTTATATGACATATTTTGCTCCAAATGATATCAGAAATAAGCCTTGTGAGTAGCGATAACTCCTCGTGAATCACTCTGTATATTCACTGCTATGTTTGAATTAAGAATTTTTTTTTTTTGCAGAAAATCTTACACATCCAGTGATAACGTCAAAATAGTTCAATTTCCTTTCATACAAGCAATGACACAATATAATGTTTCCTTAAATAACAACAGTTCTCCTAACTTGGTACTTGAGCTATCTGCAATATAAAATTGAATACCTTTCTTACACGGACATTTCTCAAAATAATCTTTATTCGCTGTTTAATTAGTTGATAGCATCTCATGTTCTTCTGGGATTTTGGTAGTGACTCAAAAAAGTATATAACATATAACCTTATTCCCCAAAAAAAATATTAATTTAATTAAGCATACATTTAAATGGAGAAATGGAGATATAAAAAGAGTAAGAGAAAATCAAATGTCTGTATCTCCATTGACAAGAATTTAGCTGCAAGCCTACCTTAAGTATTATATTCCCCAAAATTGTTCTCGATGTTTTACGGGTAAATTATATCTGATTTCTAATTTGGAACCTTACAGTCTGGAACATTATACGCGTTTCTCGTTGCACCTGAGGTCATATTCCAATTAGTTGGTTTTTCGTTTTATTCCAATTAGTTTTTTTTTTTTTTTGCGTTTAGAATTTTGAAAAGTTTTAACTGGAACACCACGGCTGTTAACTGTTTAAAATGCAGCACTGCTATACACTACTTAGCTCATGCCAGATATGTGGAAAATAATTATTTGAAAACAAAAAAACCTGGGTTTTCTTAAAATATACCGTATATCGCACCAAAACAATGTTTATCTTACTGTATGACTTTCGACGTCATCAGAATAATATAATGACAACTAAAAAGTAATTCGGTGATGAAAAATACACATTTCGTTAATATTTCAAATTATTGCAAGTTGGTTGTACATATAAAGTTGGCAAAACTGACATAACAGCGAATTTTGTGAATTTAAATCTGTCGTCTGTAAGTTTAGAAGTTAATAAGTTAAGAAGACACGAAACGCAAAAGCAGGCAAAATCAATCAGGCGAACCATTTGTATACCTTCAGCGCTGAAACGCTAAATATCTGTATAATTAAGTTGTTGCCAACAATACTGACGAAAAGTTTACAGTGAAATACTCTAATCTCTTTAAACTGACGTCGAAGTGTTGTAGTAGTTCGCGGTAAAATGAGCTCTTTTGAAACCAACCTTGTAAAAAGGCCACTGCCCCCACCACCTGCATATGTTTTAACGGGCCCGCTGACCAACTTGCTCCCAGAAAAGTTGGTAACGAGGTAGATGTAGGGCGGAGGGAGGGGGTAGTAATTCCACGTTTTAACGCTGACTCAAAAGCGTTAGGTTAAACATGTGTGAATACTGAAACAATTTATTTTTCTTCCAGGTTTTTTTTAAATGCCTTATAAGTGTTAATATTAGCACATTTGTAAAATATTTACTTTGTTAATAATTTCACAGTTTTACTTGGCCGACGCATGAATAAAGTGATCAGACCAATGGTAAAATTAATGTTGTATTGGTGGAAGAGTACACAATGCGCACAGAAGTAGATATCAAGCCGGGCTTTCAAAAGTGCTCCGTTTGTCGTGAACAGCCGTTACTCACATTTCAACAAGGTTTCGATTCCCGGCGGCGTCGCCAGGATTTTCGCATGTGAGAAACGTGGCGGACATTGCTGTAGCCCGGCGAGTTTTCTTGGAGTACTCCCGTTTCCCCTGCCATTGCGTTCCGACCCTGCCCCATCGACATCTCACTTCACCCTAACCTTAGCTCAAAATGATTTCGCTGTTAAGCAGTGTGACCACACAAAATCTCAGCTCAAGTCTAAAATTTGAAAACTGACAAATTATCGAGCGGAAAGTATTTTTCCCCGTATTATTGTGGTCTTGCCAACTGCCACCGCCAGCCAGAGTTTTTTTTTTTTTTCTCTTCACAAAGAATTTCCTTTTTCTCGAAGCTCTTGTGGCAGCACTTACAACGTAATGCCGCACAGTGGGAAAGTACACTCTAAACAAAGAATTCTTGTAAACTTCCTAAACCGAATTATACTGTAAGTTTTCGACGCATATATCGTAAGGAAATCAAATCATACCACATATCTGGCTACAAATATGGAATGTTTAGCATCGCTACTATACAAAGTTCGGAAAATTCCTACGCATTTGACTATAATCCATTCACGGTTACTTCACCCTATTCTGAAACCCTGCTCAAGTTCTACTTCCAAGAAATTACTCCGCCTCGTGCAAACCTAACTTAACAAAGTTTGGAAAATTACACCAAAGGACAACGCACCGAATTCGTGCGCACTCGTAACTTATATAATGGCTGTTCACGATAAAGTGAGCATTTTTGATATCAGCCTAAGAAAATAGTCACTGCTACTGACGTCATATATTTCTACCAGCGCACAGAGTAATATGCGCCCAGTAAAGTTGGTAACGGTGGAGGAAAAGTAGTTCCATATCTTAACGTCAAATAGAATGCGTTAGGTAACCATTTGCGATAAATTAAATGATTTATTTCACTTCCGGTTATTTTTAATACATTGAAGTGTAAAAATAGCATATTTGTCAAGTATTTACTTTTCTAATAGTTTTACAGTTTCACCTGACCGACACATGAATAAAGTGACGAAGCCCATGACCATGTTAATTTTACATAATGCGGAAAAACATACAACGGGCATACAAGTAGAGCTTAAGCAGGGCTTTCAAAAGTGCTCATTTTACCATGAACAGCCTTTAAGAACTATTTCTCACTTGGAGCTACCAACACACAGGTTTTCTCACTGTTTTTATTCAAATTATTTATAAATGAAGAGTTATAACTTTTAGATAAAATATGAATAACGATTAAATTTAACAGAGAAAAAAATAAACTTTATGTACACAAGTATAAAACGCTTGTGATATATAGCATATGTTGGAAATAACTAAACACGTCATACATGGTGAGTTTTTTCAAAAGTGTGATTAAAAAAGAGTGAAGAAACCGCAAATAGACTGTATATCCTGAGTAAATATAGGAACGCCAGTAAGATTGTATACGGGAAATCACTTTACCATTCGCAGGGGGCACGGTGGCTGTGCGGTTAGCCTGTTCGCCTCCCACCAAGGCGATCCGGGTTAAATCCCCGGCCGGGTCACTCCGGATTTTCGCATGTGGGAATCGTGCCCGGACGATGCCGTTGGTCGCCGAGTTTTCTCGTGGATCTCCCGTTTTCCCCACCCTTTCATTCCGGCGCTGCTCCATACTCACCTCAATCACCCTCATTGGATCCAAGACCACATTGTTAAGAGTCGTCCAAATCTCTTCACTTTACCATTCGCGCTTCCTCACCCTAGGTATACACTCATATAGGAAATTTGCTAATAATTTCTTAGGGTGTACACAGAGACTAAATGGCGTGGTGGTTTCTTTGGATGTGGGCTTACCCACTCTCTGATTGGCTGCGCGAAGCCTTGGGAACGGACTTTGTGTCTGATTGGCTTCACGTGCTGTGAACGTTCTCTTATCGGCCTGGCAGCCAGCCAGCGACTAGATTACCAAACAATGAATGGCGAACAGTGCTACTGGCCAATGACGCCATTTTGCTGGCGTGTGTGGCTGGACTTCGCTGTATAACAGTTTTTTTTTCGTTCATGTATCCTTGAGTACACTGTGGTAAATCACAAACACGCAAACAGAATAAAAATAGGACAGGTCCCATTTGTCAAAATAAATATGTAATTATGGCTGCAATTGATGAAGCCGTTCACACGATATAGGTGGTACACGATAAAGTGAGCACTCTTGAAATCAACCTATGAAAAAAGTCTTTACCCATAACTGCTATATTTTAACTTGAACAATGGCTGCATTACTGGCACAGTTAAGAGGACGAATTTTCTGTGAAATAGTTGTTTGCGCGAATACGCGTATCTCGGTAAATAAATGTTCTGCAAATACGGCTTTTGTCAGAAAAGATTAAAAACTATTTTATATGCTCCTATTTTTTTACTTTAGTCATATAAAGTGCATTCTTGAAGAAAAAAATTCGTGAAGATGGTCAAATATCGCATTTTTTAAACTTGCGTATGCGGTTATCTTACGCTGCAAAAGAAAAGTAAAAACATACATGCGTAGTTTAATGCGTGGGCTTTCATAGCGCGTAATAAAATCCCACTGTTAAAGATACGATTGGCACAGTACAGCATCACGACGGAAACATTGCACGCTTTGGGCGTAAGACCAATGAGGCACTACGAAGTGCGTGTTAGTGTCGCCCGTATCGGCCTCTCGCTTCTTGACATTGAACGCGCAGCTCAATCCCACTCTTAAGTTGGCAGCGAACTACTAGAAGTAGTTCCGTGTTTTTAACGTCATACTGGTCGTAAAGTTAAAAATTTTGGTCATCTGCAAACCAGTTTCTTTTTTGTTGTACGCAAATGTGAATAAAATTTGGCGTGAATGTAACACATTTCTGTTTATTACTCTTTCACATCATCTCCTGGCTGACGCACTATTCAAGTTAACTGGTTCATTCTTTTCCGCTCAACGCTCTTGTGAGAACGGAAGAGTGACTTACGGCACCAACGCCAAGATCTTCCGAACAACGTGATTTTAAATGTTGGTTTTTAATCTCTGAAACGAAGTATTCACGAACGTAAAAAAGTAAAAACATTTTTATATAAGTTGTGAGTAAAAATGCCTGTTTGTTAGTGCTTTCTGCTGTTTTTATACAAGCTGTGAGTAAAAATGCCTGTTTGTTAGTGCTTTCTGCTGTTTTTATACGTAGTTTCTTGCCCCAGAAATTCATGAACGTTCATCAAGTATGCCAACTTGGAAACTGTGCTGTTTCTGGCAATTTAATTCAGTATAAACTTCCATTGAACTTTAAGAAACTTCAGATAAGTGTGTTTTGTTATATTTGCGATATGTGTTGCAATTCTGAAATCATAAATAAATGTGTGCTTGTTATTTAGTTTTTAGACGATTCCCAACTTACGATCCCCGGCCCGTTTATCACTCGTTTATAAACAACAACGGCATACATTTCTTTAGTGCTGGGAAGATGTTAAAACAGTATTTAAATAGCGTGTGTCAAAATAGTTTAATTTGTACGAGCCGTTATATCAAACAGCAAGTACTAGCTTACAACCTCTTTCAACGTAAGTAATTTGGGGGAAATTTCAATTCTGTATTAAATGTGGGGATGTAGTTTCATGAAATACATTGTCATCAACTAGGTACTCTATTTTTAGTATCGTTGTGAAGTTACGTTAATGTCAGTGAAGTAGTGAAGGCATTATGTTATAATCAAAAGGTTATTTTTTAAAAATAAACAAAGCGGTAAGCCTTTAGAAATTTTAGTGTTGAATGCTTTCAAAACTGCGTTGCTGGACGAATTTTCATGAAACTTGCATCGAGTGACAAATATTACTGTGGAAGTAAGCTGTAAAAATTTAGGATTTACCCTGTTCAACCAATGAGTTTCATGAGAGTTGTTTTCGTTACTCGTGATGGAATAGCAGCGCCCGCCATTTGCTTGTCCGTAGTCTCGTATTAAAATACTGGTTTGTGAGGTATTTGTGCAATATAATGCTACTCATAAATGTTGTTAAACATAATTATTAGGTCATTTTACGATTGGTTGAGGCACGTTGTCTACCGTATGAAGGAATAAATACACCGTTTAAAATCGAAAAGTTTGCCTTTCGTTAATAGACGAACGTTTCAGTTGCAATATTTTTAAGGGTGAACCTTCGAAAATTCTTGGCGTCATTTTTACTACGGAAAAAAGAACAATGTTTAAATCTTCTCCTATTCTGTTTGACAACCTAAATCAAACATATTTTCTGATGTCCTTGGAAGTGTTGACCACATTTAAATTTATTAATTTATGTCAGAGCAGAAAAAAATCATAAACGTAAATCAATATTCACAAACCAACAGGCCTATTACTTCCTGAAATTAACGTGTCCTTGTTTATTGTGCTGATTACATTATTTATTACTTTTTTGTTTATTTATGAGCATGCAGTGTACATATGAGCCAGATAATGCAAACACGAACTGAAAGTCATGTGGCAGTGTTTATTTGAATACGCACGTGGAAAGATAGGCAACCAACGGGCTAAAAGTATAAATTAAGCAGGGTTTTCAAAAGTGATCACTTTACCGTGAACAGCCTTTAGTATAATCACTAGCAAATACGTACGTATGTATCCAAGCCGAGAATTGAGTGGATGTATATTCGAATGTGGATATAAACTGTCTACGGTGAGAACTTTTAAAATAAATTTTTGGAGAAAATTAATCTCTGGCCATGTGTTTTATCAAAAGTATTTACTTTAAAATGCGTGGGACATAAAGAAACACTTTTTGTGAAAATTATGCTTTTAATATCTCATTGTTGCACAATTATGCATGAGTCTGAAAAAAAATAGTTTTTCACAAAGCCCTTTCCAGCTTATAACTTTTTAATCCCTAAAGAGAGTTTAAGGAAATTTTCTAGGAATAATTTGCCAGTAACGACCATTAAACAGCAAACTTTTATAAAAGCACAACATCTATATTCATAAATCCGCGAGTGTAAACTTCTAACAGTAAATGTATTAATCCGCGAGTGCAAACTTCTAACAGTAAATGTATTAATTAATATATGGAGCTACTTCCCCTCAATCGTTGCCGACTTTACTGAGCGCATGTCACTCAGTGCGCCCGTTACAATGTATAAGCAGTGACTTTTTTTCTAAGGTTGTTTTCTAAAGTGCTCACATTGCCGTGAATAGCCTATAAGAACAACATCTGAGATATTAGTAATGTATTTATTTTCGTTATAATTTCATAGTTGCACTAGATCATCGTGTGAATAAATTGAGAGGGCCTATTATAAGGAAAATTTTACATGAGCGGTAAATACAAAGTGGATGGATAAGTAGGGCCTATACTATCATACAAAGGGATTTAATAAGTGCCCAATTAACAGAGGTAGAAGAGCGGCTTATTTAGAGAACTTCAGATGCTCATGCTAGCAGAAATGGCGTCAACGACCAGCAAAGCCTTGAACCGCCGCTTGATGACATTCTCGCCATTCGGTAGGCCAGTTGATAGGGAACATTTCACGTTGTTATGTTTTTATAGCCTGTTCTCGGTAAAAGGAGCATTTTTTAAAGCCCTGCTTAGGATCTATTTGTATGCACGTTGTGTGATCTTCCGCCTTATGTAAAATTATCATTGCCATGGGCCTCATCACTTTATTCGCGCGTCGGTCAAGTGAAACTGTGAAATTATTATAAAAGTCAATATTAAAAAAATCTGCTCATTTTTAAACTTCGATGAAATAAAAAAAAAACAGAAAGCGAAAGACATAATTTAATACATCGCAAATGGTTACCTAACACTTTATTTGGCGTTAAGATATGGAACTACTTTCTATCCATCGTTACTAACTTTACAGGGTGCATGTTACTCAGAGTACGCGTTAAAATACATGCAGGCAGGGGCAGTGCATTTTTTCTAAGGTTGATTTCAAAAGGGCTTACTTGTATCGTGAACAGCCTTTAATCAATTTATACTAATGCATAGGGACTATGGAAGGTCTATACTAGTATGAGGGAAGAACTGAAGTTAATTAGGAAGACAGAATAAATATGTAATACATTTATTAGGAGTTACAGTGAATATAATGTATTAGCGAGGGAGGTCGTAAAAAGTAACAGTATATAACTAACATGGATGATATCGTCGCTGTAGACTGAGTAATGAGTGGGAAGGCGACAAGCCACACGCCCAGCTGCATCTTGATGGCTTCATCTCGGTTTGAGTACACAGACAGACTCCGTACAGGATGTTGCCAAGTGTCATACAGTTTCTGGTGGCGTGATTGTCCCAAATGCCGTGTCGTCAGGAAGGGAGATCCGCTGGCTCTTAGATGATATGTTTAATACACTGTTATTGTAGTAATGTGTTTTTGATTCCCCGACTGTCCTGGATACCGACACGTCGCTAAGCTTGTCCGTCTTTACTGACTCAAAAAAAAGTCATACAGTAGCCAATCAGACACAAGACCCACACTGAGAAAAAGTTTTGTTTGAACCAAACAAAGTTGATTAACATATTGTTTGTATAGGGGCAGTTAAATATTTAGTTTTTGAAACCAAACTAATTAGTTTTTTTCATATTTGGTTGCCCCCGACAAAGATTTGGTTAGGGCAACTAAATATTTGTTTGCCTCTACGCACAGCATCAGTAAATGCAGTCATGAGCAATTTTACTGTCCTAATTATGACAAAAAATACAAACTAAAACAAATAAAATTCAAATTAATAATTTGTAAATAGTCTAATTACTTTTAGCTCAACACTGAGCTGCTGTTAATTCAAGAGTGTATTTTGTTATATATATATATATACTTTTTAAAGTTTTGTTCGCTGAACAAAATATTTTTTGGGGCAGCTGAAAATAGTTTTGGCCCTATACAAACACATATTTTGTCCGCTGTAACCAGCCTTTCTCTCAGTACGTCCCCAGATTTTCGCTCAGCCAATATGATAATGGTGCAACACATATTTTTTTAATGGTATGGTAATTATGAGTGATTTATGAAATTAAGTTAGGACTTTGCGATATTTGATATGTTTGAACTATTTTGCATATATTCAGCTAAATATGTATTAATAATTTTTTTTTGACAGTTGTGTTACATGTTAATTAAGTTAGTTGCTGGTATTGCCATCAACGTGTTGTTTACATACCAGCGGTGTATGATCTAGTGTGTTCAATATCTGAAATAATTTTTTTTTTGTCTTGGAAAATGAAGGCTGTTAACTTTTTGTTTATGTAATATCAGGCAACACTAGCTAGCCAATCATAAGTTTTTAAAATTTAATGTAATAATATTGCAAATTTTAATATAATCTAGAAAGTTTTGTTTGGAGCTTGACAAATGAAAAGGATAGAAGTTGGTGAAATTCCGCTAGGGCTGAGTCAAGTCATAGTCGACTGCTCAGCTAGGATTTCATTAATATTTTAATTTAAACACGAGTTCCCAACGCATATGCCAGGCTGGAATGACGTAATAAGACGGGCACGGTAATATCAAGAAAAGAAGATGCCTTGGTCGGACTACTCTGTGATTAATTCTGATACTAAGAGTTCGCCTTCCGCGTATGTGGAATGTTAACGTGTGTAAGGACTATATAGGCACATATAAAGACCGTGAGTTTTAAGTAAGGGAAAAGCAGTAACATAAATGTATTTGCTACAGCTACGGAGATTTATCCAAGTTCGACTTTGAGGAGAAGTCTTCACTATCATCGTCTTTTAACTGATATCAGATAAGTCTAAGTAAATTTCTAATATCGTACAGCTCTTGTAATCAACGAATTACCATACAAGTAATATGAGAGAATTAATGTTAAATGACTAGCTGGTGTCGGCCTACACATTTACTTAAAAGTAATAATTTCATCTGTCACTTGTCTTTATATATAAAATCCATTGTGCATGACTAAACCGCATCATCACTGACGAACCACTGGACCGATTGAGACCATATTCACACCATATGTTATTGAGGTGGCGAGTAAGGTTTTTAAATATGTTTCATTCCGATAGGTGGCGCTGGAATCTAACTTATATATTTATGGACCGATTTTGCTCATACTTGCCGGACATGTTTGTTAATATAAAAGAAATTGTTTTATTGTGTTTTGCATTCGGTAGGTTAGGTTCGGATAGGTGGCGCTGGAGTCTAACTTTTGTAAGGTAATGTATGTTGCACCGAGAGTATGCAGTATACGAGGCACCGAGTATAGAGTGCACGCTGCGGAGGAAGCGCTGCAATACGAAGCGTCGTGTCAGCGTCTTCGCAGCGCAGCGGTGGGCACGCATACCGCGCTAGTCAATTGTTCTGTAGAGTTGGAGCCGGGCAGACTAGTCGTGTGGGATATGTCGGTGCCCGTCGCTGACGCGTGAACAGTGGTTCTATACCGCTGTGATGCTACGGTGCCTAGTGACATGCAGATATTGTAACATGTGTGTACACGTAATGGGCAAAATAAAACAGTAGGTGGTGTTCATCCCGGACTTAACGTGTCTCTGTGAAAAGAACCCTTACAAGCTTTTCTGGTGTCAGAAGTGGGATGCCGCCTAACGGTTTGCCGGTAATCACGGTACGTTATTGCGCGCGTGCTTCACGCGGCGATCTATCGCGACGGAATCTGCAGTTCGAAGGCCGGTATTTCGACGTTAATGTTGACGTGCGTTGCGCAGAATGACTGTGGTACGGGATTTGTGTGAACTACGTGCATCGACGTGTCGGGACTGCCAAAGATGTAAGTAGTACTCATGAACATTACGCGTGTCCGTGTTTGCGCTTCTGTACTTCTGCCGTGCGTCCGTGAGAACGATATGCTTCAAGCATCCGCGTCGCGAGAAGAGCAGCTAATGCCTCCGCGCGTTGTTCTGTACCGCGCCGCGGTCGTCAGCCGAGCGCCGCTGCCTTGTAGCGTTTCGAGGAGCGCCGATAACGGAGTTATCGCGCCGACGCGCCACTGGGAGTAATACGCCCGCTATTCTCATGTCCACCTAGAGTTACTCTGCATTCTGTCACGCCGCATCGCTGAAGTTAAGGTGATGTTCAACCGCATTTTACTTCTTTGTACGGCGCTTGTCACGATGACATCTATAGTCACTATGGAAGGTACAAGAAGCGTTAAATCACCTAACATCTAGATTGGAAGGTTAGAGCATGAAAATTCAGACTTCAAGAGACAAGTAGCGAGTACGCCAGTAAATTTAAATGGGGACAGGTCAAATTTGTCGGGTACTGCAGTAATGCATGTTAGAAATTTCATGTTGCTACACACTATCCCAGTATTTAGTGGCAAGCTAGAAGACAACGTTAGAGTATTTTTTATTAAGATCGAACAGGCTGCTAATGTTTGTAGCTGGTCGGAAAATGAGCAACTAACCTTTGCAAAGCTCAGACACGCAAGTGAAACATTAGATTTTGTTCATGCTGACAGTGCTTGTCAAGAGGCTGAAAGTTATGAGGAGCTTAAAAAGCATCTGTAAGAACATTTCGACAGGAAACACACCACTCGTTTTTATCGGGAACAGCTGAGTCGACATAAAATTTGGACAATGAATCGGTGGAGGAATTTGCGGACAGGATACGCAAAATTAATGCTAACACTATGAATTAGGTTCCAACAATGAGCGAAATTAGGCGATCGAGTATGAGGCTGACTAACGGGCTCTCGATGCTATCTTGAATGATTTGAATGGTGAAGTAGGCAAGTTTACATGTATTTCACGCCCACGAACTTTTAAAGAGGCCCTAGAATCTGCAATAAATGTCGTCGAAGCTGACAAGCGTCCTGGTAAAGAGCAAGACAGCTCGGTTAAGTCATCTGGTAAGTCAGTGTTCGCAATTGAGCGTAATGGAGACAGATGTTTCTTTTGCCACAAGGTAGATCATAAGATAAGGGATTGCCGCAAGAGGGCAAAAGCATGCTTTGGTTGTGGCCAGTTCGGGCATTTAGTACGAGAGTGTCCAGAAAAGGGTAAACTGAGCAAGGTATCATATGCTTCTGTTGATAAGAATGGTAAGTTAAACAGCTCCGGGACTGGACTAGACACGAGTCACAGTCCCATGTAAAGTACATACCTGCGACAGTGTCTGGCGATGACTTAAATTATTTGACAGTAAGTGTAACTTACAGAGGTAGACCACTCAAGTTGTTAATAGATACTGGCGCTCAAGTATCACTGATGTGGCAACATGTTGTTGGAGACTTATATTTACAGTGTTTCCAAGAGCCAACATTTCTTGTGTCTGGTCTTTCGGGTTACAAGTTAAAGGATTTGGGAGAAATTGTTGTAAGCATACAGTTAGGTACACTGCATATGAAATATGTGTACAGGTCGTACAGAATGACTGTACTCGTTATGATGGAATAATCGGGCTAAATTTTCTGAAACAATACCAAGCACTTGTAAATGTAGCAAAACACAGCTTGCAACTGGGAAAAAAATTGTACTCCCTAGGTCAGTGTACTGATGGGCCGATATCACGAGTAAAGAACTGCCGCATGAGATCACGTGACCCAGCCTCTCCAGTTAAAATTACTCAATCCCCAGTACATTTAGTAGCTGCCGAGAAAATACCGCCAGGTACAGGAAAAATAGTCTGCATTATGGTTTCACTCCCAAGTGTTCATGTGGAACATAACTGCACTATACTAGCAGAACCTGCTCGTGAATGTGATGCGTTGAATAATCAGCACTGTTATGTTGCTAGAAGTGCCAATACAGTTATGCCTCATGAAGGAAAATTAGTAGCACCTGTGAACATTGTAAACACGAGTCGAACTGAGGTAGAAATTTCTCGGGGTACCCAAATAGCAGTGTTAGAACTGCTGGAGAAAGTAGATGTCCTTCCTTGTCCTTGTGACGTAGAAGAGTCTGTCATTAGTGAAAACATGAATCAGTCAGGAAGCTTGCAAGACATGAAGTTGTGTGTTCGAGTTGTTACAGATGATTCTAGGCTAGATCTAACAGTTAAATTAAGTCATTTGTCAGGAGAAGATAAGCAGTTACTAGAGTCACTGTTGCAGAAGTATCAGTTTATTTTTAGAGAGAGGAAAAATGTGTGTGTCACCTTTGGTCCAACACAGGATATATACAGGAAATCACAAGCCTATCTCTATGAAACCGTATCGTGTTCCCTTTCATCAGCAAACACTAGTACAAGATATGGTAAAAGAACAGCTTCAGTCAGGATTCATTGTGCCACGAGAGCTAAGTGGCCCTCCTTTGGCTTTTCCTGTTGTTATTGTCCCAAAGAAATCTGAAGCTGGAGATATCAAATATCGTTTTTCTGTTGATTACCGCCCTTTAAATACAGTTACTACATCTGGCATCTATCTATTGCCTAATATAATAGAGTCTATAAATAATTTGGGTCAGTGCAAAATTTTCTCAGTTGTTGATTTTACCAGTGGGTATCATCAGATAGGAGTTCATCCTGATGATCAAGCTAAAACTTCGTTCATCACTACTACAGTATGTTCATCTTCCTTATGGTCTGATTAATGGTCCTGCCACTTTTCAGAAGTTCTTGGATAGTGTGTTAAGAGGCTTGACTCCTACTCAAAGCATGGTTTACATTGATGATGTCATAATATTCAGTAAAGACATGAAACAGCATGTTGAAAATCTTAGATCAGTTTTTGAGAGGTTGGAGAAGGCTAATTTGTCCTTATCCATAGAGAAATGCAATTTTGCTGTAAGTGAAGTCTGTTATCTTGGACATGTAATTTGTTCTTCAGGAGTAAGTCCAGATCCAAAATTGATTGAAACAGTTCAGCTTTACTCGAGTCCCACAAATGTGAAAGAATTACAAAGTTTTCTTGGCTCATGCAATTATTACCACCGCTTCATATATAGTTATGCTACAATTGCACGACCACTGACCAGTTTACTTAAAAAGGGTATAAAATTTATGTGGACAGATAAGTGTAAAGTGTCTTTTCTTGCCTTGAAAAAAGCACTAACGACCTCTCCAGTTTTTGCTTACCCAGAGTTCAGTAAGCCTTTCGTATTAGCTACTGATTCAAGTCAGTTTGCTATTTGTAGTGTTATGTCTGAAGTTGTGAATGGTGAAGAGCATCCAGTTGCTTATGCCTCAAGACAGATGAACAAAGCTGAAACAAACTATTCAGTAACTGAAAAAGAGCTATTACAGTTGTGTGGAGCGTAAAACATTTTCGCTGTTATTTAGTTGGGAATGAATTTACAATAGTGATAGATCATGCTGCACTGAAGTGGATGTTGGGTCTGAAGGATCCTAGTGGTAGACTAATGCATTGTTCCTTACAGCTGAGTGAGAATGTTTACAAGATTCAGCATCGCCCGAGTAGAAAGCACGGGAATGCAGACTGCATGAGTAGACAAGTACGTTTGATAGAAACTAGCACAGAGGAAAATATGAGGAGCGAACAACAAAATGATGAGGAGTATCAGCTTTTCCAACAGCAGTCGAAGTTCGTTGAACAAGATGGTCTTTTGTTTAGGGAAACTCATCTGGGCTTAAGACTGATCGTCCCTAGGTCTCAGCAAGATGAAATTTAAAGGAATGTCATGATTCTGTGTATGTTGGTCACCGAGGTAAAAAAGCTACAAATCGTAAGGTTGCTGAGAGATATTGGTGGGAAAATCGTAAAGAGTCAGTAGACCACTATGTGCAAAATTGTGTGTCTTGTAACAGCCAAACTACCCAATAAAACCTCGAGCTACTTTTGTTGAGCTGCCAGAAACAGAGTGACCTTTTCATAGACTAGGTCTAGATATTGTAGGGCCTGTGCCGAAAACAGCAAGTGGTAACAAATACATCTTGACAATTATTGATCACTTTTCCAGATATCTGGTTATGAAGCCTCTCCTTAACGAAACAGCTGAAACCGTAGCTCGAACTTTTGTATTTGACTGAATATTGAAATTTGGTGTACTATATTCGATTATCACAGATCAAGGGACAAATTTTGTGTCAGAGCTCATGACACAGTTGTGTCAGTTGTTGCGAGTAAAAAAGTTGAGAACAACCCCAGGACATCGACAAGGAAATTAGAGAACCGAGCGCACGCATCGGACGATTGCCAAGATGATAAACCGTTATGTAAACAGCCGACATTATGATTGGGATGTGTATTTACCCTACGTCTGTGTAGCATACAATAGCCAAGTTCATACGAGTACTCAACTAAGTCCCTATGAAGTTGTGCATGGCATAAAGATGTCCACTCCTTATGAACACTTGACTGTACCTCCTGCAGTTGGCAACAGCCATGTTGTTGAGTTAGCAAGAAAACTGTGTGATGTGTGGAACTCTGTGAAGCAACGCAACCATTCCGCATTCTTGCAGCAAGCGGCACAGTACAATAAGAAGGCAGTCAACAGGCAGTATAAGGTTGGTGATCTTGTGCACCTAAGCAATCCAGCGTTGAAAAAGAATCAAATTAAGAAGTTTCAGCAAGCATGGAAAGGACCGTATCCAGTCATCGAGGTGTATTCTCCAGTCACATTTAAGCTTCAGCTGCCCTTCTGCTCAGTTATCGTCCATGTGAATAGAGTGAAGCTGTACACAAGTCCAGCTATACTACCTGCCTCTGCAACTTATGATCAAGATCGTCCCCATGGGAGACCATGTAAGCTGCCTCCATCCTCGCCTCCAGTCAAGAAGAAGCTAGGATCTCCAACTACAACTCCAGATCCTGCCTCAGCACGCATCCATAGAAAAGCAGCAAAAGTTTTCCCTCCCAATTCCCCATCGACATCGGTGAGACCACCCATTCCCTACAACCTGTGGTTCTATACCGCTGTGATGCTCGGTGCCTAGTAACATGCAGATATTGTAACATGTGTGTACACATAATGGGCAAAATAAAACAATAGGTGGTGTTCATCCCGGACTTTACTTGTCTCTGTGAAAAGAACCCTTATACTTCTATATTTATGGGCTGATTTTGATTATATTTGCAGTAAATGTTTGTTGATCTATTGAGACCGTATTCACACCATATGTTATTGAGATGGCAAGTAAGGCTTTATTTATGTTTCATTCCAATAGGTGGCATTGGAGTCTAACTTCTGTATTTATGAACCGATTTTGCTCATAGTACTTGCAGGAAATGTTTGTTGATATAAAAGAAACTGTTTTATTGTGCTTTGCATTCGGTAGGTTAGGTTCCGATAGGTGGTGCTGGAGTCTAACTTTTCTATATTTATGAGCCGATTTTGCTTATACTTGCAGTAAATGTTTATTGATCTATTAAGACCATATTCACGCCATATTTTATTGAGATGGTGGGTAAAGTTTTTAGGTATGTTTAATTCCGACAGGTGGTGCTGGAGTCTAACTTCTATATTTATGGGCCAATTTTGCTCATACTTGCAAGAAATGTTTGTTGATAGAAAATAAATTGTTTTATTGAGCTTTGCATTTGGTAGGTTGGGTTCGGATAGGTGGCACTGGAATCTAACCTTTCTATATTTATGGGCCGATTTTGCTCATACTTGAAGGAAATGTTTGTTGATCTAAAAGAGAAAAATGCCAGCAATACCAGGGTCAAACATCGGTCGACGTACCCAACGTAATAGAGAGGACGCATTGAAAAGGCAAAATAGAACGTGAACACGCGGTGCACAAACTGAAGAGGCACGAACAAGGAATTGAGAAGCACGTGCACTCTAAACAGATTCTGATAGACAATTAGGTGGAAAAACAACACAGTTCAAACCATACAAGACACACATCGATCAAACGACGCTTTACAATATCCACTTACATTTTGGGAAGGAGAGGAATGGATGTAATTTCAATTAAAAACAAATAATCCTAACAACATGTGCTGAAACTTATATATATATATATGTATATATATATATATATATATATATATATATATATATATATATATATATATATATATATATATAGTGCTATGAACAGCTACGCGTTTTGTCATTTTGCAACAATAACGTATGAAAAATAATTTAATAAGCGGTATTGAATGTCTAATTACAGATTTATTATGTCAATTAAATGTAAATATAACATGTAAAACTTTTATATGTAAAAACTATTATCTTTACGAAACACAATACACATGACGTTTGCCCCTAATTTACTATGACACACAAGGCACATGCCATTTACACTTCATGTTTTAAATTTGGCATTTACAATTTAAATACAACATATGGCGTTATATGCATATAAATGATGGATTTTAAATATATAAGAAAGAGCCGGAACAACGTTCGCCGTGATCAGCTAGTTTGTTTAACGTTTTCTGAGTTTTGGTTGTTAGTGTTATGAACCTGCAAAACTTCACGTCATTCATGGAATCATTTTCTACTTATTCTTCACTAAACTTATGCTTCAACTGAGCTGCCACTGTCGTATTTTAGTATATTGAGAGTAGTTAGCAGTTGCAATGTCTGGTGTAGTGCCATATGTGGTTTTCCAGATTTCCATTCATTGGTGTTAATCACCTCTATTAGTGAGTGGAGTATATTTAATGAGTTATGTATATTAAGAGGTAGATGATTCAACTCAAAATTCAGTGGGAGCTAGACGAGGCAACCGAAAATTCAACATCGCATACGTATTTTGTAGTTGTTTGGTACTGCATACCGTTGCGGTGTGGGCAAGCCCTTGTTATGGTGCTTGCCTGGACAGACCAGCACACGTCTAAAGAGAGCGAAATCACGGAAGCGAAGCGCCGCCGCGACAACCAGGACACGAGCCGCAGGATCAGTTTGCAAATAAACGCAATAATTTGTAAACGGCCTGTATATTTAAGGCCGGAGAAGAGTCGTGCTGGGGTATATCTGTCTAAACACATCAAGCAGACGACGGGAAAAGATGGATCAGCAGATAGGGTTTCATACGCCGTAGTCGTGATAGCATTCAGCCTTCGGCAACGCTAAGGTAATGCCGTTTCAGCAGAGACGACTAATGATAGATGCGTGCCAGTAGGTTATTAAATAATATATAAATGATTGCAGATATAGAGTAGTTTTACGTAACAAGCTCACCCGGCGCAGTTCAAAGTATTCAAGTAAAATGTAAAGTGTTGTATAATTTATAATGTATCAGGATTTAATTATGTTTTTAGTTAAATGACTTAGTGAATCAATATCGTGTTCTCGATCTGAGATGCGCATCCCCATACTTAGTTTGTACGTGGCCCATAAGGCTAGCGTAACAATACGTACATTAAATGACTCGCCATGCCATGTCCTCTCTGTGTACTTATCTACATTGAGGTTTTGTCGTTAATCGTGGGCACGAGAGATCGAAATCATCTGCATCTAGAGTTACGAGGGAGCGCTTGCTCGTATAGGCGGGCGACTCGTCGGATCGCAGCGGCTTTGACATTTCCCGTCTCGCTCCATAGCCCGTGGCTTGTGGAAGTGATGGTTGGTACACGCCTGATGCGTAACCGCGATGGCGGTGAAGCGATTGATGTTTACTCAACGCCGAATGAATTTTTGAAGAGGAAATACAAACAGCAACCGCTACCACTCCGGATCAGCGTCCTTTAATGGAACACAAAATATAAATACACTCGGTCTGATATTTAATCCAAGCGGGGGAAAATAGTTTGTTTTTTTCTAACTTAATGGAAATATACCCACTTGGTCATTTCTGTCATATAAAAGAGAAAGTATTGAAAATGGATTTTTTGTGGTCCTGGTATACACAGTAGAATGCATAATAATAAGCAAGGTATAATTAATCTGTGCACCGTAAATAGTGCACTTTTGTAATCAAACTTTGAAAAATGTCACTGCTCCCTCCTGCATATATATATATATATATATATATATATATATATATATATATATATATATATATATATAAACGTGCAGACTGACTGATATACGCCTAGTAAAGTTGGTAACGACAAAAGGAAAGTAGTCCCTTGTTTTAACGTTTAACTGAAAGTATTAGGTAAAAAATTTTGAATACTTATTGAATTAAAATAATATTGAATTAAATAATTAATTTTGCTTTCTGTTTTTAATACATGTGAGTGCAGAAATCAGCAAATTTGCCAAATATTTACCTTTCTAATATTACCTCACGTTCGCTTGACCGACGCATGAATAAAGTGATCAAGCGTATGGCAATAATAATTTCACATATGGGGGAGGTATACAAGATATGCATACAGTCATATCTTAAGCAGGGCGTTCAAAAGTGCTCAGTTTATCTTGAACAGCCTTTAACACATATTACCCAGCACATTGTGCATCGTTCAGCGGCAGAATTAACTCAGTGGCAGGCAGGGCGACTTTGGAAAGAATGGTCATAATGTGTGGCCGGTATTATAAAAAAGCTACGGGTATCTAGTCACTTTGATATTCGGCCACTACCGTTTGTACTGTATACATTGTTATAGGCTATTCACGGTAAAATGAGCACTTTTGAAAGCCCTGCTTAAATATGTAATTATATGCACGTTGTGTAATATTCCGCCTTATATAAAATTAACATTGCCATGGCCTCATCACTTTATCCATGCGTTGGTCAAGTGAAACTGTGAAATTATTAGAAAAGTAAATATTTCTCAAATTTACTCATTTTTACACTTCGAAGTATAAAAAAAAAAAAAAAAAAAAAAAAGCGGAAGGAATAATGGAAGTTACCACAAATGGTTACCTGAAATTTTTTTCGACGTTGAGATATGGAACTACTTCCCATCCATCTTTACCAACTTTACTGGGCGCATGTCAAACAGTGCGCTCGTTAAAATGTATGTAGGCAGGGGCAGTGACTTTTTTCTAAGGTTGATTTCAAAAGTGCTCACTTTATCGCGAACAGCCTTTACAAAATTAACCGCTGTAGGAATTACGTGTACTACTCGCCATTACAAATGTCAAAATAAATAATGCACATTACCTAATGTTGCGGGCCAGCATAGAAGCAGAGGGCCGCTACAATTAGCCGGCCAGCAAGTAATGTTACGAAAAGGTATATTAAACAGAGCACCGAGCGGGGAAGGGGGAAGTAGGCCAGCCAGCCACATATTGTCGTGTTTGATACGTTTTGAGTTCTAGATTTGTCGCTGTTCTTTGTTGTGTTTTCTTTGCCGCGACTGAGGAAGTGAGGGACCCGGAAATTTTACAGTATCCGGGGCGCTGAAGTGTATGATGAGCTGACAATTTGCTGAGGGCGTTGGCTGCGTGGGAGTTCAGCGGTTGACTTCCGTAAGTCGTACAGTTTCGACTGCCGCGAGGCGGGCCAGCCTACTGCGAAATGTGTGTGCGAGGGCCCCGAGTTCACCGGCCGAGGTTCCGTAACTCATCATTGCGAAGGGGGGGGGGGGGGGGGCGTGAACAGGAGTCAGATTTTTTTTGTTGCATGGGACCAGTCTCGAGCCAGAGCCTTGGAAAAGAGTCGCTCCTCCTACCTGCATATATTTTAACGGGTGCACTGAGTAACATGCTCCCAGTAAAGTTGGTAACGATGGAGGAAAAGTATTTCCATATCTTAACGTTGAATAAAAAGTGTTACATAACCATTCCTGATACCATAAATTATTTTTTCGCTTTCTGTTTTTTTTAATGCATCGAAGCGTAAAAATTACCAGATTTGTAACATATTAACTTTTCTAATATTTCCACATTTTCACCTGACCGACGCATGAACAAAGTGATGAAGCCCATGGCAATGTTAATTTTACATAAAGCGGAAGAATACACAACGTGCACACACCACAAGTATATTTTAAGCAGGACTTTCAAAATTGCTCATTTTACTGCGTAACGCTTATAGTTCAAGTTTACGCAGTCCCTTCCAGCCTGGTCTAGGGCTCTGGTTAATAATTGCATGATTTTTGTGCATGCCGAGAAAATATGTGGAATTCGGTGTGAAGCGCGATATGACGAAATAACAGTGTGGTGAACAGTGAGATGTGCATGGTCGGTCCAGCCCCAGGAGGAGCTGCCCCTCCTCGGAGGTGAGAGGGGCAATCATGTTCAGCATCGGACGAGATCGACAGTAACGTACACGCTAAATTCGAACCAGTGGGAAACCACTCATTCGCAGTGAAATTTAACTACTCGGTGTCAATGGAAATGGCTCCACTTAGAATCAGTGGAAAACCACTGAGTGTTTCGGTGGAAAAATTTCACTGATGTGACGTGAAACTATTTCACTGATTGAACGGCGGCCGACTGAAGTGGCGAATTAAATATAGTTCTTATTTAATGGGGCTAAATAATTACGGGGAAATAAAGATGTTTACGGTAGTTCACCATTTGTAATGCATAATTTACCGCAATTAAAAATGTACGAAAATTTCCGGAGGTGGCCGGGATTGAATTCACACACCCATTCTAATTTGATTGTAATCCATTACCTTATCATCTGCGCTACCACGCAAAGGTAAAATGTTGAGAGGAAAATAAATGTCTTATTGTTTCCCCGCGAAATCGTGAGGATTTAAATATTATGCTCTCACTATTCGTTTTTGGTTTAATTGGTACCGTTAGTATTGTTAAAACAAACAGTATATATGAGTGCACTCTGTTCATCACTTATACAGTTAAACCATCAAACAGAGTGCTGGGACGATTACATTAAAACGAAATATAGGTATATAGGCTTACAGAGGACTTGAACTTCTTGCGGCATGATTTTATTTCTGTCGGGCCAGTCACTCCACAATTTGTTTGCTAAGTACGTGAAAAACTTTTGGTATAAAGAACTACTGTGGATGGGGACTCTAAATTTGGCATGATGTGTTGAGCCTACCTGTGTCGACCATGTCCGTCCCGTGATTTCAGGCCTCAAAGTCACAAAATGCTGCAGACAGGCGCAACCCATAGTTTCTCCGACATCCCTCTCCCCCCCCCCCCATAAAATTAGTACTCAATAGTTAAACCGCTATATATTAATGTGTCTACACTCTATGAAATTATTTGCAAATTTATCACATCAGTGTATATGTATAGCAGGAAAGCGCTTATGGTAAAGTTATTTCCCATACATCCATGTTAGTGTTGCTAAGTTTGATCAGTAAATAGTTAAATGCGTGGAAAAGTTCCCATATTTGCATAGTAGTGATACTAAATGTTCCTACATTTGCAATTCTATGCGTGGTAGTATTACCATACATTGTATAGGTTAAAAAAAAATGGGATGTTGCTGTGTTGGGGACACAGCCGTTTGTTTTGCGTGAATACGTCTACGTTGACGGGCTCGGACGACTTGATGTTTTTTTTAACGTTCCCGGCACGGCTTCATTCGATCATATGGGGTTTTATGGGTATCACTGGATTGCTTTTGAAAGATGTTATTTCCAACCGTATACGATTTCTGTATTTCAACTTAACTTTTTGAAGAGTATAGGCCGACATTGTGTAAAGTTTTCTTAATTGTTTACATTAGTCATACAATTTCACCATAACCACGCCACACAAATGTTTTTATACATGCAATCGACTGATCTTGACGAGAGCTGTCGACTGAAACCTAAACGAGCGTCGTAGCTTCTCCTAGTCAAAAGTTATACTACACGGAATTTATGAGACGCGGCGAAACGAACTCAAAATTGCGGGCCCCCCCCCCCCTACCCCCTCACCATTCTTCAACCATCCCCGCGCGATGCTCCACAGTACTCACTCAATGTAACATATCATTTGATCCTTTGGCAATCGAGTGGTGTAAATGAATATTTTGAATGTGGGCGATAGATTTGGAGCGGAGCTGCAATGCCAAACGCTATCAACAGATTTTCTGGAATGTCCCCCACTATAATTGCAAATTTAAAGACGTATTCGCGTCAAAACTTTGAATACAATTTAGAAAGTTTATCAGAAATTTCTTTTATACTGTAGATGGAACTGACATTTTGTTTCGTCATAGTGCACTGTGAATAGCACACACGAGTATGGATACACCATGCGCTGTGGTGTCCCTCGGCGCTCCAAGCAGAACTCCTTTTCCGATTATCACGACTTGCTCGCGTAGATGGGAAGAAGAGTTAAGGAGAAGGAAAAAATTAATACCCTGCCAGCACGGATTCACATCCCGCAGGAGATCTTCACAAAGAAGCGCACTTAGAGGTCCTCAGGGCTTTCACATCTCCCCTTCCCTCGTACTGCCATTCCCTTCGCCATCGCCGTCCGTCCCCCGCCCCTCTTCCACCGGCGCGAGGAGGAAAAATATAATGGGGATTAATTAGAAGAACATGCTGTGCGTGAAATTAACGTTAAGAGGTTCAAAACCTCTGATGCGCACATGCAAACTACTTTCTTTTCCCCTCCGCTCTTACGAGTCTGGATTCCCAAAGCAAGAAAAGATAATTACACCAAACTAACTTCAACATTATTCAACCCGTAATTGTCGCATTCAATCTCAAGAACCGAAAACAAACTTTTCTCAAGTTCGCAACTATTACTCATATGTATTTCCACGTGAGTGCCAACGGCAACGAAGGCTTAATGAGCGGATACACAAACGGTAATAAGTCTGGTCTTGATGGTTACCACAGTATGTTTCAATAGTTATCTAAGTAGCACATGACTAACCACAGTCATAGGAAAAACGTAAAATTTGTTTTACAACTGGGACAAATATTTGCTTAGCGTGACAGCTGGATATATTGTGCTTCTGGGATCACACAGAAAACACTATAAAAAATCCTTACTAAGTTTGCTGTAATGCAAATAAAAGAACCTCTTTGAGACTGTTATTATTACAGTAACACAAAACTTATTTGGTTTGAAGAGAAGTTTAGAGAAACATAGGTTTACTCTTAATAATTGGTTTTCTTTTAACGTTTTTGTTTTATAGGAACAGTAGCGTTTTTCCCGCGACTTTGTGCGCAGGGAAGTCGTGTTTTCGTCACAATATTTTTAAATAGAAAGTATTCCTTTAAAATAGAATATATATTTTAAAATATAAATTGGAATTAAATGCAAATCCAAAAATAAAAGAATTGTGACTGTTAAGTTTGAAGTTGTTATTGGTAATAGGCCGTGTCAGCATGAAAGTAAGGTTATTTAGAATACTTCTTTGTATACAATGTTATTTGGTACTGTAGAGAGTGGCTCCAGAACAACCAGGCTGAGGGTTGAGCTTACACGCTAGCACGCCCCGTAAAACTGACTGTGGGAGAAACATTCCTACCTCAAGTCAGCTCCTGCGAACTTGAGAGAGAGTTTTCCTCTGCCACTTATTTCTCGTCATTGCGTAGCACACTTTGAGGGGGAACTGCAGTCTCTGGAATTCAAAATGGAGGTCATTGGGAATGAATGGAATACGTGGCACAAACGCTGCTTCTCCCTGAGCCAATCCAGTTAAAATAGTGGTCTCGGCTGCACAGCGGTGTATAGCTTTGACTTGCATCCTAGTGCAATTGCAGAGTTTCGGTGGCTTCAAATTATCATCTAATATATTAAAATTTATAACCCGCATTTCAGCACTTTAGATGTTGAGTTTTAAAAATCTCTTTTTAGTGACTGCCTGTATTACACGATGAATGCTTCCTTTAAATGTCATGTTTATAGGACCAAATGTTGAGGCTGGGCTTTGATATATCATTTAGATAGTAAATCAGTCTTTTATTATATATATATACACACGTACAGATTACCTTCCTTTGTAGATAAGAAATGCACATTCTTTGAGCTGCTTTTGTTCGCAACCAAATATTACTTCGTGCCGAAGGTAACAGATTGAGCGATATTAAATGTTTTCCGTCGTTCATTGTAGTTTTCAGTACGCATCTATTGTCCCGGTGCAAACATTCGTAAACCGATACACTATGCAGTTAAAAAACACCTCAGCAAATGTACAGTCATCTCGCAGACGTTAGATGTCGTTCTGAAGTGCAGTTATTCTCCAAATCGCCAACCTCAATTCCTCCGAAGAGGTGACATTATATTCTGGCCCATGTTACTAAAGGCTGTTCTCAATAAAGTGAGCACTTCTGAAATAAACCTTAGAAAAAAGCCACTGCCCTTACCTGCATATATTTGAACGGGTGCAATGAGTGACACGTGCCCGGTACAGTTGGTAACGCTGGACGGGAAAGTAGTTCCATATATTTACATCGAATAAAAAGTGTTACGTAGCTATTTGTGATAACTTAAATTATTTCTCTCGCTTTCTGTTTTTTAATACATTGTAGCGTGAAAATGAGCAAATTTGTAAAATATTTACTTTTCTAATAATTTCAGAGTTTCACTTGATCGACGCATGAATGAAGTGATGAAGCCTATTGCAAAGTTAATTTTATATAAGCGGAAGATCACACAACGTGTATACAAGTAGATCTTAAGCAGGGCTTCCAAAAGTGCTCACTTTAAAGTGAACAACCTATACCATATATAAATTACCTATACTGATTAAAAGTAGTCGGAACGCAATACGGCACAGTGGTCGTTAGGTGAACGGCGTTGGACTAGAAACACGGGCAGTGCTGGCTCCAGGCTCGGAATCACCGTTGTAATTTCTTTCAGTGAATATAATTTTGAAATATTCTCTACTAACCACGGTTGTTTTTCAGAGTGCAGATTTTCTGTACAGTGTAACTGATATTACCCCAAAGACATCTGATGAACTACTGTAACGACAATGCAAGGTTATCATAGTAATTACTACATATATCAAACAAAAATTATGTTTGTGGCAAGCATACTCTGCAGTGGTTCATACATGGACAACTTTCCCTTTGCGGCATCAAATCATGTGTTGCAGCAAAGAAAACGTTTTTACAGTGAATCAAGGTACATCGAAAGCAGAAAATGATCCTTCTTGAAGATTTTTTCTTGCTTCAAACTTTACTTTCATCCGAGTTTATGAATCAGTGTTTCGCGAAAACGGTCATAAGAAATTAAATAACGCTTGCTTAGAGATATTCTAGTGTATATGCAAATTTTACTTCATAAGACATGCAACTCTGGTTTTTATAATAGTAAAATTTAAAAAAAAGTAATGATAAGTTCTGTTTGCGAATGAACACTTTTGAAAGAAAGAAAAATCAAATTAAAATATTTGGAAATGATTTTTAGACATATACGCAAGGTACTATAATATATACACATGACAAAATCTAATTTAGTACATGGATCTTTATTTCCTGTTAAAACGTGTGCGCTTTATGGATTACAACCTGGCTGATCGGCCGGCAGAATGGATATTCTTCAAGGACACGGGAAAATGTTGACTCCACAACCAGTTTAAGGAAAATGTTAAGTTTAATTTGTTTTAATGCGTGCTTTAATATTAACAGAGATAAAATGTCAATTTTACGACTGTTTTATGCATTTCTTCACAAGTATTTGCACAAAATAATGCATTTCATGTAAGCACAGAATGTTTACGTATATTTAGCAAGACTTCATTTTATTTCGATGAGTCAGTTATCTTTTCAGTAGTAGCATCGTGGTGGTCACAAGAACTTGAAGCAAGCAAGGATCATTTGAGCATAATTGTGAGGAACTTAATAAAAACTAATATATCGTGGTAATTTACCTGTCGTCCCCGTGTTCTTAGTGTGCCATAGACCATTTTAAGGACACTTATCATGAGAGACACTATATTGTCCAGTTACAAAATCACACCAGGCTAGACTCCACAATTCTCTATTTACTCGGGGCCGAGGTGGTTGAGCGGTTAGCCTGCTCGCCTCCCACCATGGCGATCCGGGCTCAATCCCCGGCCGGGTCACCGGATTTTCGCAATTGGGAATCGTGCTGGACCTGTATCACTCTCGGCTCCTAAGACCTCGCTGTTATGAGCCGCCCAAATCTCTTCACTCATTCACTCACTCTATTTACTCGAGCCGAGGTCATTCGCTCATTGGTTGCTGGCACAGTCAGACCTCAATCAGAGGTTTGGCTCGCCCACAGTGACCCAAGTGCTGAATGAACACTATTGGTTCAGGTATCTCCAGGACGTGTCTAATGAGCGGAGGTCCAATGAGATATAAGGAACTAAATCATACTTTTGCAACATCTAGCATGTAACCATATCGTCATGCGATAAGATAGAGCCTCTACTAATCACGAAAAACTTTATTTTTTTTGTTTTACTTCAGAGGATAAATATTGAGTGCTGAAGTGTCAGCAAATTAGAATCAATTAATTAATTCAAGAAGTAATGCTGTAGAGTGGTTGCCCAACGAAGGAGTTGAGTGTACGTGCGGGCAAAAGAAAAAAACCGTACGCGCAGAACTTTTACGACCCTGAGAAGTGAACTTTTGCGTGAAACGAACATAGGTAAGGGGACGGGGATTCAGGTGGATGTATCCTCGCCATTTTGAATTTACGTATATTCCCCCACTACTTAATTTCCAGACTCAATATTTAAAAACCAGGCTTGTAAGGGACAAGAAAATTTTTAACAAGTATTCCGAAGCACAACTTAATATTTCCCTTTTACTCATTTAACATCTGTAACCGTAGACAAATGTACCATCTTTTTTTTTTTTTTACAAATTTTGTCCCACATGGAAAAACAGGAATATCACTGAAACCGTTCACATCTCAAAAATTCTGTAAAGTAGTGCTCTATGCCATGTCAAGTTTTGATTTTTTAAATCTAGTCATGAAGTTGGCTACGAATATTTGTAAAAAAAAAAAAAAAAAATCAAAGATGAAGTAAGAAATAGTTTATTTTCGATACAAAATTAAAAGTATTCCCATTATAGATTCTTCAAAAGCATATTTTGCAAGAAACCATTGTCTCACAAGGTTATAGTAATACTTAGGACTAATACGGTTGTTGGTAATGAAATTATTGGTGCAAATGTTAACAAATCCTTAATAGTTGATAAAGAAAATACGCATAAATTTTGGTTAAGAAAATAGACTATTTTGAAATTATTTTTTAATCGTGTAAATAAGTGGTAAAAAAGTAAATAAGTAAATAAGTAAATAAGTTTATTTAAGCAGCATGTTTCACATTGTTATAAATACATGCTTTATCATTCACGATGTTATGATTCAGAGAAGGCTTACAAGCCTAGGGAACAGCAGCGACGCGTCGGTATCTAGGACAGTCGGGGAATCCAAAACACATTACGACAATATCAGTTTATTAAACAAATCATCTAAGAGCCAGCGGATCTCCCTTCCTGACGACACGGCATTTGGGACAATCACGCCACCAGAAACTGTATGACACTTGGCAACATCCTGTACGGAGTCTGTCTGTGTACTCAAACCGAGATGAAGCCATCAAGATGCAGCTGGGCGTGTGGCTTGTCGCCTTCCCACTCATTACTCAGTCTACAGAGACTATATCATCCATGTTAGTTATATACCGTTACGTGCTGCAGCTGGCACCTACTCAGCTGCCCCACGCTGTGATCGGAGACCCACCTCGCCCTCCCCTCTTCCTGGAACGATGCACTCGCGGCCTCCTGATCACTCCTCCTGGGAATCCCGTGAATGCCGACAGCGACGAGACTTGCTGGCGTCACAGACCTCCTCTCGCCTGCTAGAGTTTCCGATACGAGCGACGACGCAAGAATGTTCTGGTGAGACTGGTTGGCGCCTCAGCCATCCACGACGCATAACGCTAGTTGGGGAAGATTCTAGGTGGCGGCCTAAGACACTATATATACTGCCGCAACCCAGCGGCCGGCAGTCTTTTATGGAGGCCGTCTGGCGAGTGTGCGTGAGCGAAGATAAGTGTGGACGACGACTGGAGATTGCGGGACGACGGCGAGTGAGGTGTTCGTGGCTTGAATGGATGTGAGGGTGTGAAACCAACGAGTGAAGCCTACTGTGTGTGAGGGCGCTTGGAGGACTCTAGAACATTGCGATTAGCGGGACATGGACTGAACTGAGGTGGAACAGAATGGAAGTGTAATACTGATTTTATTGTAAATATTCGAACTGTTAAATATGGACGCATAAATTATAAAATAATTGAATTGGTTTATACACTGTCTATTGAGACTTATCTTCAGATTTCTTTGCCGTAATTATACATTTTATTAATTGGCGTCAATTGTGAAGGGTACGTGATTTCAATTTATTGGGAGAATTTGAGTTCAGAGAATTTTGCTGTAGTTATTGTAAAAAGAATAAGGAAATTATAATTAATTCTTTTATTTTATTGAGACCTCCATCTCTTAGCGAACTTCGTATAGACCACTTAATTTCTAGAGAGAGAAATTGTATCAATACTGTAACTGATTAGGACCTCCCTTGGCAATACATTATATTCACTGTAACTCCTAATGAACGTATTAAATATGTATTCTGTATGACTAATTAACTTCAGTTCTTCTCTCATAATAGTGTAAACCTCCCATAGTACCTATATATTAGTATACTTATATTAAAGGCTGTTCACGATAAAGTGAGAACTTTTGAAATTAATATTAGAAGAAATCATTGCCTAGCATGCATGTATTTTAACGGGCACACTGAGTGACCTGCACCCAGTAAAGTTGGTAATGATGGATGGAAAGTAATTCCATATCTTAATGTCGAATAATAGGTGTTACTTAACCATTTGTGAAACTTAAATTATTTATTTCTCTGTCTGTTTTCTTTTTAATTGACCGAAGTGTAAAAATGAACAGATTTGTAAAACGTTTACTTTTCTAGTAGTTTCACAGTTTCACTCGACCTACGCATGAATATAGCGATGAGGCCCATGCCAAAGCTAATTTTATATAAGGCGGAAGAATAAATACAAAGTGGACACACGTAGACCTTAAGCAGGGCTTTCAAAAGTGCTCATTTTACCATGAACAGCCTATAACTGATTAGAACCTCCCTTGCCAGTACTAAATATTTTATGTATATCATAACTGTTCAATTAAATACCAGCTATGTCTTCATAATTAACTTCAATTTGCCCCTCATGATAGTATAAACCTTCCATAGTCCATATTCACTAGTATAAAAATATTAAAACCATAACAACAATCAACATAAAATATACTTTTCTGTCAGTCTTGGTAGTGTGAGCACTATTATTAATGAGTGGGGACCTGCGAAATGCGAGTTATTTTTTATATCAAGCTTAAGTTAATAGTACTATATAAACTTGAGCCGGCGTCATTTCTCCATTGGTTGCTTCATAAATGTTAAGTCACGCCCTTTCTGAGTGAACTACACGTGATTGGGGCACACAATTGTGAAGTATTCATTTATTGTCGCAGAGTTACCCAGGGCGTGTCAAATAAAGAATGGTCTAATAACACACCTGTTACAAAGGAAAAGTGTTTTAAGTCTAATACGTCCTCAAATAATGACGCGAATTTTGCAGGTATCTATTGATGAGTTATGCGCGCTGAAGTTCCCGTAACAAAATAACAGTGGCGTTACCGTGTAAGTATAAAAATGTACTGGCTACAACTGCAGTAAGAAAACTATTACGCGACCAATGAAAAACGGGCACAAAATAAAGACATGCTGTACATGTATCGCGGATATTTAATAAACAGTGTGTTGTCTAACCTGATATTTATTTTTGTTTATCTACTTGTGATAAAAAAGTTTCACGGGAATCGTGTTTCGGGATATTTAAATTGTGGCATACATGTTAATAAGTGCGTTGGCTATTTAAACAAACGGAAATCGGACATGTACCGCAAAGCTCATTTCGTAACTATGTTCTTTTTATAATCTTGCACAGCACTGACTCTCGTGGTTGGAAATGTTGTCCCGTGGTTGGCCAGCGTAGAACTCGACGTAAGAGAATTGAAAGTTTTCAACCCCCTTTACGCCGTTTCCGCGCCATCTTACGCCGTTATGTTGTCTTGTAGCTGGTCCCATATACAAGTGTGGGTTCAATTATTTCATTGTCATTTCTTACGGTAATTGTAACAAGGTCTAGAGCACCAGTAAGGGTGAAGTGAGGTATAGTCTGTTCACGGTAAAAAGAGCACTTTTTAAAGCCCTGAATAAGATCTATTTGTATGCACGTTGTGTGTTCTTCCGCCATATGCAAAATTATCATTTCCATGGGTCTCATCGCTTTCTTCATGCATCGATCTAGTGAAACTGTAAAATGGTTAGGAAAGTAAGTATTATATATATCTTCTAACTTTTTATACTTCGGCGGATTAATAAAACAGAAAGCGATAAAAATGATTCGAGTTATCGGAAATTGTTACCTGACACATTTTATTCGGGGTTGAGATACGTAAATGCCTTTCCCTCCATCGTTATAGGCTGTTCACGGTAAATAGAATACTTTTGAGGCGTTAGTTGCTTTTTCCTATCAGCTATTTTATATCCATACGCCACTTTTTAAACACAATAATGCCACGTAAGTAATAAGTAGAGTGCATATATTTCACCAGACTCGAATGTTAACATCTGATGCCACAATAAGATATATTTATTGACTATTATTCCAAATGAGAGGACTTACAAAAGTGCTCACTTGACCGTGAATAGCCTCTACCAACTTAACTGGGCGCATGCCACTCAGTGCACCCTTTAAAAACTGCATGAAGGCGCAGTGACTTTTTCTAAGGTCGATTTCAAAACTGCTCACTTTATCGCGAACAGCCTTTAAGAATTGCGATGTGCGGTGGAACAGCAAAGTCTATTACGTTGTTTACTGTAACAACTCCCTTTCTTCCTGGATACTAAATAGCTCTAAACTACGTATCCTTCCTTACGCCGGCTCTAAATACTCATTTCACCTTAAGTGGCGGTAAGAGGTGTCTGGGTTTTGTCCCACTGGTAGCTGAATGATAGATGTAATTATAAAAATATATATTTAATACAACAATAATTACTTAAAGACAAGTTACAACAGTTACTGATGCACATAGGGACAACAATTACTTAAGACTCACAATACGCTAACTTAGTCTTGACCAGTAAGCTACGTTATACTACTCAAACAATATGGTAAGTTCTGATATTCAACCACGCAGCTAATCCCGGTCCCTGCCAATGATAGTTAATACAATAGGTGATTGGGGACGATGTCGCGATACAAGCATTGGTCCCTACCGCTACGCGAATTATGTTCACCTTTTATCTATTGCTTCAGTTGGCCTTGGAACCCCTCTGCCCAAGGGTAAATAGATGCTCCCGTCTTCAGCATCAATCACACACTACTCTCGTCGAAATCTTGCAGTCAGCTCGGGGGGGGGGGGGGGCTCAAGGCCTCTTATATATCCGGGTAATCTAGGGCATGTTTGTAATACAAACCCGCCCGGCTATAATCCATAGTGCGCTCTAAGGTGGTGTAGCGCCGTCATATGACGCTACACTACGCACGTGCAGAATCCGAGCGAGCCCGCTGGGAACATAGCTAAGAGCCGTTACACATGGACGCGGATTATCAGCCCTCCGCCACCCGCGCGTGGAGCGGAGTACCTGTAGTCGAATGGCGGTGTTAAGATGACCGCGTATTATCCGTACACTTAGGAGCCATCCGCACAACCCGTACGGCTGGCGAGGCGTCCGCGCTGCGTGTTCCCGTTGGCCCAAGTTACTGCGTGCACATGACACACAGAGGTCCGGCGCGCATATGCTGTACAGTCACTGCCGTATCTTTGTAGCGTGCATATCACTTTAGCTATGAATATCGGAACGGAAATGTTAATAACGGCTGTGGAATCCTATCCTTGTATATGGGATGCATCAAACGAAGAATACAAAACAGGGATAAGAGACCGAAGGCTTGGCAGGAAATAGGCCTATGTTGTTACGTGGCAGACGGCTTTATGGAAAAGGATGAGATAACGAAGAAAGGAATAAGTAATTAACAGCAAATTGGTACATTTAACATAATGTTATGGGTAAGGAAGTATGTTTCATTCTTGTATAAATGAACGATCAACCAAAGAAAATATGCGAGTGTCGAACCAACATCTAACGTTTCCTTTGAGTTCTATGTACAGGCGATATAATAACACTCCGTTTACGAATATGAATACGCACACCTCTTCTCCCGTACCCACCACGCCATGGCAAATATTACACTGATGTCCTTCTCTAGGCTAATACATATTGTCCAACATAGTAAGATATTCTACTTAAAAAATATGACAGTTGGGTTTTAACCAATGTCGTGATTTTAAGAGCGAGTGTGTAACAATGAGATCTGCGTAGATATCGGGAAACATTTTATTAATAAGTTTGTTTTCCAGTGTTTATCATACAGCTAGTGGTTCACAATACTTACAAGGAAATTGAAATTAGTTATAACAATTAAGTCACCAGCAAATACATGTTATTAGTCAGCGGCTAAAAATGTAGCATATTGTTACGATGTTTACGTCAGTGTCATTCCATAAGTCGCTAGAATACACAAGCGGGGTAAAAAAATGTCCAGCGTAATAGAAACTAACATTGTTTTTGAAATTATAAGTGCAGGTAAACAGTCTGGTACGATACTGTGGCAAAAAATGTTAATTACAGTATTAGTGTAAAACGTTATGAGCTTTAAACCTAGGAACATATTATTACTAACCCACGTGACACATTTAGGCCTAGTAGATTAGGAACCCGTTTTGTTTTACGTACCACGAGGTACAACAGTTCCGTGTATTTTTTGCATCTTGCCACGGTACCGTTCCCACGCCTACAAAATAATTTGCTAATATTGTCCGAATTGTCTTGCAGGAAACATCTGGTACCGTGCCTACATTTGCAATATCTTGAAAAACAACAACTGAAAGTGTATGTTCGAAGGTGTATCCCTCCATTGCTCTCACAAACTTGTGCAGCACACAACATGTTTTTATGACATAAATTACAGTATTTATGTTTACATTAATAGGTCTATGAAAAATGCGCCACCTGTTGCTGAGAAAGACAAAAGAACACTCGATAAATCTGCGAGTGCGGGTTAGCCTGTAATTGAAGATTTTCTTCTTATATGTAAAATTCTTTGTAGCAAAAGGTCGCAAAACATTTCTTGTTAAAGCAAAAGCCTCATCGGCCACTATGACATGTGGTACTACTGGTGGTCCATCAGAACCAGGCAAAGGTTTTGGTGGCGGTATTTCCAGATAATTGTTTCCATTTTGCCCCAAAATACACTACATTTGAACACACGCGAATCACAATTTCTTCCATACGCCCCAACATCAATGTAAGAGAAGCAATAGTTGGCATCACAAATTGCCAACAATACAATTGAAAATAAATGTTTGTAATTCATATAAAGTTTGAACGACTTTTGATAGGCTTGATGATCCGAATGTGTTTGCCGTCGACGGCCTCAATGCAGTTGGGTTAGTTGGCTGACATTTGAAAACCATTACTTATATCTTGCCATCTCTCCGATGTAGGTGCAGGCATACATTGGTCTTTGAAATTATGCCAAATTGCCTGACATACTTCTCAAACGATTTCTGAAATAGTTGATATACCAAGTCTGTAGGAGTAGTGGAGGTCGGTGAAAGTGTTGTCGCTTGCAAGATGTATGAAATAAACAGACAATGCAGGATAAGTAAAAAGTGTTAGATGGTCAATGAGAGTGGTTTACTTTTAATGTATAGACGTTCACATATACAACCTAGTTTCCAGTGTTATTACGGCGACTTCTGTTCAGTCTGGATATATTTTGCTACATATTGCATCCTGTTCAATCTGTTTCTGTCTACATACTATATGCATGCTTTTGCTGCAATAGTGTATCATGCAAGTAGCATACGGTTTGCAAAGGTCCATATTTTTCCTCGGCGTTTCGGGTGTGTTGCAATATTCTATTTTTGAGTTTGTCCGAATTACTACTAACAAATTCATCATTTGTTCACATGTCCTGATTATACTCTAAGTGGACAAAACAATGTTACGTTGTAAATATGCATGAACATGCAAATAGTGACAATGGTTTCTGCTCACCGGTGACAAGATACAAACAAGATGGAAGACAGCCAGGAATGCCTACATGAAAAGTAGAAAGAATGGAAAGAAGAAGAAATCTGGCTCAGGAGGAGGGAAGATCATTAAATACACCTACTATGATCAACTTAAATTTTTAGACCATCTACAACATACCGCTACAGAAATGAACCTTGGCAATAATTCACCAGATTGTAACGACGGCGATGATACACATCACAACAAACGTGAAACAAAAGGTGATAGTGAAACACCTCCGTTACGGAAGCGTAACCCCCCCCCCCCCCCAAAAAAAGGAATTACTCTTCCACAAAGTGTCAAAACTTTGAAAGTAGTGCTCTTATAAACTAAAAAGAGGAGGAGGACGACGATCGTGCTTTCTTACTGTCTGTGCGTCCATTTATAAAAAAGTTCAATGCAGATAAAAAAATATTGTTCCGTGCTGAATTAATGAACCTCATCATGCGTACCAAGAATTACGCCCAGCCTACCTGTACCTCGACTGCATCCTTTAGTAGAGCGTCCAAAACAAATACATACCCTTAAGAATCAACACGTCTACAACAATCTGTAACTCCCCTATAGCCACAGAGCCTGTTTAACCAACAACGTGCTAATACATCACATGAATACGCCTCTGACACAAGTGCATCACGAACTACAGACCCATCATGTTCCCTGCGTACTGCAGGTCCACCAGACAATCACCTTTACCTTGGGTAAACAATAGAATGACACAAAAACAGTTTTCACACAGAAGTATCAATATATACAGGATGTGTCTAAATTCCCATTACACATTGTAAGTGCTTCTAGTGAGGACAAGACGATTACGTTTTGCATAGGAACTTATGTGTGGAAACGTACCGTTTCCCCGCGACAAACAAAACACCACCACATCACATGTTGACCTCTCCCATGTTTGCAACATACTGTACGTTGTTTATCTTCTGGATCCACTTACAAGAAGGGCTCGATGTGACGACTATCGACGTCTTCACAAACATGGTACCTACGTACCATGTTCTGGTACACACGATCACCAATACCTGAAGTCCAAGATCCGCCGCTGCCATAATCCGCGCCAGCATGTCCTCCTATGATTCCACAGAGGTCTAGTAAATCACCCCCTTCATGCGGCCCCACAGGAAGTAGTCTGGCGGAGTGAAGTCGGGTGAACGTACAGGTCAAGCAATCGGGCCACCTCGACCAAGATGACTCCGCTAGACTACTTCCTGTGGCGCCACGTGAAAGGCTTGATTTACCAGACCTCTGTGGAATCAGAGGAAGAACTGCTGGCGCGGGTTATGGCTGCGGCGGATCTTGGGCATCCAGTTATTGGTAATAGTGTGTACCAGAACATGGTACGTAGGTACCATGTTTGTGTAAGATGTCACTGGTAGTCACATCGAACCCTCATTGTAAGTGGACCCAGAAGAAAAACAACGTACAGTATGTTGCAGACGTGGGAGAGGTCAACATGTGATGTGGTGGTGTTTTGTTTGTCGTGGGGAAACGGTACGTTTCCGCACATAAGTTCCTATGCGTAACCGTCTTGCACCCACTACAAGCTCTTACAATGTGTAATAGGAATTCAGACAAACCTGTATATCGTCATTATTTTATAACACATTAATTTTGTACGTATTGCTGTTCCATTTTGTGATTATTCAAAGGGTTTCTTTTGTAAGAAGTAAATTGCTCTTACATTTAATGTAACCTTTTCTTGTTTAGGATGAGCACAGTCCAATATATGATACACTAATTATTTATTTGCGCTGTTTATTAGTTTACAACAATGGCAATTAATACAAACGTATGTGAGTGTGTCTGTATACCGTGTTGTTTTACTAAGAAAGCGACAGGTTGATGGTATGAATTATTTCATTACATGTCTGATGCTGGAACATAACTCTTATACTTATAACACACGTTGATAGCATGTAGTGTTTGACGTTGCTTTAAGAAAGGAACACATTTATGATGAGGAAAGGGAAATCAAGCATCTTGCCGGCTCACCCAGAAAATTATTATTTGATTCATTGTGTTTGAATGTTAAACAGGGACCAATGTCTAATTAAAAATCGCCTTTTGTTTCGCAGTTTAACAGGGATAGTGAATTTCTAAACTTTTATTAAGTCATAAATACATTCATGAGCAAACATAATTTCTATTTTTAATAAAATACATCTTCTATTTGCTGTTCATTTTACCTTTTTCTTAGGGTCTTTACTAAATAACCTTTTCGTTAAAATACATTCAATGTTATCAGCAGCGAATCATACAATTGTGTTCGCTCTCCTGCCACATTTATTGAGCCGAATAGAGGCCCCTTTTCCCTTTCCACGCCACACACCTCAAATGCACTCTTTTAGAAGATCGTTCTTTACCTTACCTTAGAGTAACAGCAACACGTTCCGTAGGACAGACGGATATTCTATCAACATCTTGAAATGTTAACCTCGGCTTCAGTGTTCCTATCAGTTCGTCAAACGATTTCACCGGATGCACCCAATACCGCCGTAATTTTCTTCTCCGGTTTTTGGAGGCACACAAATACGTGGCCATTATTGATGTGACACTGACAATGTCTCAGGACTGACTGCAACTATCCGTAGTGCAGTCCGCATACATGTGAAAGAACGCCATGGATTGTCCGCCCTCTGCTGCGCGCGGGTGGCGGAGGGCGGGCAAACTGCGTCCATTTGTAACGGCACTAAAAATAGGATAGACCGATCTCGCTCGCTGCACACAACCAAACTCCGTGTGCCAACATTGTGAACTGCTTTTCTGCCTACACGTCTATCAACAATGGCGTGGATTGGGTTTGAGGTTAGAACACTGTTAAGTAAACAAGTGCTTTGAGATGTTTTTATACTTCCTCTAATCAATTTGTCATGCTTTTTGATCACATTCGAACTGGCAGAAGTGTATTATTAATATAATAGTGCTTGTCATTTAAAAAAATAAGATATAAACAAACACGTACATCACTGTTGACCATGTGACTTTGACTGTTGTGTAGGAGTTTTGTTGAATTGGGGAAGGTCAATGCTGGGTAGATGCGCAGAAGACGTATAAACAGTCTACCTCATATTTAGTCTATGGGTGAGAATCGAGCCCGGGATAGCAAGCAGTGCGACCACTACACCACTACCGCAAACAAACGAGCGACCTGAAGGAAGCTGATCAGAACGCCAGCGAGATGATCTGCAGCGCAAGTGTCTGTAAGAAACGTCGCTCTTGCAAGCAGGTCGACACGAACCACTCGAGATTGCCGACTGAAGGCTATTCACGGTAAAATGAGCACTTTTGAAAGCCCTGCTCAAGATCTACTTGTATGAACGTTGTGTTTCTTCCTCCACGTGTAAAATTAACACTGCCATGGACCCCATTACTTTATCCATGCGTCGATCAAGTGCATCTGAGAAATTAATATAAAAGTACATATTTTAAAAATCTACTCTTTTTTTACACTTCGATACGTTAAAAATATAAGCGAAAGAAATAATTTAAGTTATCACGATTGGTTACCTAACACTTTTAGTTCGACGTTAAGATATGGAACTATTTTACGTCCATCGTTAACAGCTTTACTGGGCGTATGCCAATCAGTGCGCCCGTTATAATATATGCAAGCAAGGGCAGTGACATTTTTCTAAGGTTCATTTCAAACGTGCGCACTTTACCGTGAACAGCCTTTAGTGGAGCCGGGCTGCCGTGCTCGAGGGACTGAGCTGTAGTTACCGGCCAGGCCGAGGAACTGACTATAGTCAAGTCACGGTTACTCCACACTTCTCTGAAGCCCTGCTAAACTTCTACTTCCACGATATTCCTCCGCCTCGTGCTAACCAAGCTTAACTAAGTCTAGAAAATTACACCAAAGGACAACGCACCGAATTCGTGCGCGCTCAGTTATAACAATATTCTGCATGAGAACTATTTCTTACTAGGCGCTACCAACCCACATATTTTCTCACTGTTTCCATGCACATTTATTATAAATGAAATATTATAATTTATAGATAAAATATAAGTAAAAATTTTGATTTACTGAAAAATAAGGTACTTTTATGTTAGCAGATGTATAAAACGGTGTGATGCATGGAATATTTAGGTAATAAATGGAATGATTCTGCTAAGGTTTTATTCAAAATGTGTGAAGAAACCGCGAGTAGACTATAGTAAGGAAGTATCCCAGCATTCGCCGGGGGTGGTTTCGGGGCGCCGCAGAAGACTGGAATTAGGATGACAGGACCGGAAATCGAAACTACGTCCTACCGATTGCTAGTCCAGTGGTTTACCACTTCTCCACCTCGCCACCTCGGTCGCAGTGTAAAACAACTCAGGGGAAATATTTGTGTAGGACACGAAACGAATTTAGCTTCCGTGCTATAAAATGTGTCTGCGTCAATAGCATATATACGCTAGGAAGTCAGGCAGCTAACACGAAGTAAGTCGCGTGGTGCTATCACGGGACTTCAAAGAAACTGCTGGCGACAGTTGTGAGTGAACATTCTGAAACTCGAGAGTAGGCGGGAATGGTGAGTTCGTGTGAAGAAATAATACAGGTTATCCTGAGCTATAGGCATGAACTTTTCACGACGTTTCATAATCGAAAATGAGGAGGAATGCATAAGACGTCATAAAGTGATCGTTAAGGAAGAAATTGGGAAGTTAAACTTGACTATTTACAAAACGTCAGAAACTACTATGTTGTCTCGTGAGCCGTCCCCATGAGTGTATGAAAGAAAACTAGTGGTTTGTATTCTTGTGATGTTCAAGTTACTATTACGCCATAACACTCGATAAGCACCCACAGGGAGTAACACACTTTTGCTGGTTAGTAAATTGGCACCTACTAATTTCCTAATGTCAGGCGATTATATTAACCGCAGAATCTTCACAGAACACTGATACCAAATCAAGCTAACAATGCTCATGAAATTGCTGTTTAATCTCTGGTAGTTTCTGATAGTTCAAAAAGTAATTATTTTTTGTTCCCAAAGTTCAACAGCGTTCAGTTTCTCTCTCGACAAACACATTAATTCATACGTCGTATTATATATACAACTTCATTTTATATATTGAATACACTCATCAAATATGTAAACTACAGTTCAGGATGAACCTTTATAGGAACAGTGGTCGGCTCAAGTTAATGTGGCAATGGAAACTAAATCAAATGAATTTTCATCCCCGCAAAACATATTAAATAACGTAGGTAACCCGAGCTGATGAAATGCCTGGCGTTTTGAGTACAACACTAGGAATTTCGACAGGCGGAACGCGGGAGACAGGGAACAGTAGAATGGAATTCCACGTTGTTTCAAGTTTACGTCGACAGGTTTGCAAAAAAAAATGTAATTTTCCTCACAGACGCGTTCAGGGATTTCCAGCGGCACGTGATAGAGCGTGGGTGGCATGCTGGAGAATCAGTGCTGGAAGGAGGACATATTTCCAGGAATGAAAATGAAATGCATTTTCTGGGTCGATTTGAATGAATGCGATATAACAATCGTCGGGGGTATAAGTAAGTGTTACACGAGTAAATAAATCAAATTTACACCTGACTTAAAAAAAATTACGAGTTTTGGACTAGTCGGTAATCGAACCAGAGGCGCTGGTTCAGTGAAGCGTGAGCCAGGACTAGGAGAAAATAACGGACATAATGTATTTAACGGAGTTACGAACGTCTTGAAGCATTGAGGCGAAAAGCAGGCAGCGCAGAAATGGAGTTTGGCATTTTAAGTTTCGGAAATGGATTGAAGTCTAAGCAAAATAGCAATGAAGCGCGGCTCTTTTTAGAAGCGCAAATGCTAGCCGATGTTCCTCAAATGTACGTTGACTCCCACAAGAAGAGCTGCGAGCAAAACGATGTAAAAGGACATAATGTTATCAAGGTAGTCTATTAGTATTCGCTTTTACGCTGCTTTTTAGTTCCAAGGGGAAGTAAGCTCAGGTTGTGTTCCAATTGGACACATTTAGTTTACTAAATGGTCAGACGATCCGAATTAGAGTACTAAAACTGTGATGTTTTTGTTATTAATTTTTTATAATGTAACCAAACTTACATAATGCTAGTTTACTAAATCCCAGTTCGCCACCATATTTTTTAATGTTATGCATAAAGGAACGAAAACGGCTTAGCACTATATATATGTATCTATAATGTTTTGTAAATTCGCATAATAGAATAAATAAATACATAAGTGTAAAATTGTCTAAGTGTATTTAATTCCGACGAAGCATTAATAGATGCGATACATTTGGTTTTAAAAGTAACCAAAACATTATATCTGCATGTTTTTTTTGTATAATATTCATTTCTTTGTTAGATATAATGGATCTGCCAAAGTTTGTTATGCAGAAAACTTTGACTGAGAGATAGTAGCACCATTGGCAAACAAGTGACTTTCGACAGTGTTTCACTTGAACCATGCTGAATTATTAATAAATAATATTAATAAATTGCCAATTGTAACATGGGCTCGGATCACTGACTTCAATGGACGATTCACAAGCGTCCCATGAGGGGAGGCAAATATGTCAGCATGGACTAGTGCACTCATGCTACTATTTTTATACATACGTAGGCCGGATTACCATTGTGTCAAAGTTCTTTCGAGAAGGAATGATAAAATTGGCCAGGCAATTTAAACGCAGTGGATTGCAGTCAAACGTAGAACTGCCTTATCTCGTAGATGAACGCTGGCACAATGTATCTTTTCTGCCATGTCAGCGATACCAGATATAAGCAGAGTGGCTAAAAGTGTGTGTGGTTGATGATATCAACGCTACGAATGACTCGCATGGAAATAATCAATTTATTAATGGAGAACACAGTAGAAGTAATAATTAAGTAAAACTAAACGCGTGTGAGACAAATAATACGGAAATTCATGTGAGAAATAAATGCTAACATACCATAATATAATATGGCGTTTCTAAAATTGACCTTCGTTGACTAGAAATTCAGTTGAAGGGATGTAACACACCACATTGTGAAAATTGTGAATAGGGATTTGATACGTGTGTTTGATAGGCGTGCTTTAAAGTTACGTGATATTAAATTTTCGTAGAGTGTATGTTCAAATATTTACTGTTTCAGAATAATTTCTTTAAAAAAAAACATGGTTTCGTATAATTGCTGTCAAAAAGGTTCTATTTCAATTTGCAAATCTTCCAATCTTCCATAAGATTAAAGGATGACCGCAAACGTGTACAGTCAATAAACATTACATCATTGAAACTTTTCGTTCTTAATGAGCGCAGTGTGTTCCTACCTAGAGGCGGGAGATAACTTAGAAATAAAAAAGTTTGCTAGGGTAGGGGGGGGGGAGGAATTCTCAGTAACATCAAATAAATATCGCCGAAGTAGCCGAGGCAAACGTTTCCTGCTATGCTGTGAAATTAAATATTACGCTGTAAATATTCTTAAAGAAACCAAACATTCGTTTGGCTCATGTAGGCCTAAATGTATACTTGGAAATATCTGAAAACAACCAAGAGTGAGAGAAGAGATTTAGGTGGCTCTTAATAGCGAGGTCTTTAGAGCCGAGGAAGCTGATGTAGGTGAATATGGAGCAGCGTCGGAACCCGCCAACCAACGTTATCATCCGGCACGATTCCCAGATGCGAAATTCCGGAGTGACCTGGCCAGGGATTGAACCGAGTTCGCCTTGGTGGGAGGCGATTAGGTCAACCGCTCAGCCAATGCGGCTCCAAATAACCAAGAGTATACCGTTTCGGATCACCACTTAAGTCGATATTACACAACGGATGCGATCGTCCTTGCTATTGTACATGTGTTATGTACTATTAGAGAAGGTAGGCGCCAACGGGCGACTGGCGCTTGACGTCACTGTAGAGCCCCTGGCCCGCCAGTGCGTACAGTTAGAGCGCTTTTACTAAAACCAACTGAAACGTGCACTTCACATTTACAGTTGCATGTGCATTCTTAAAATTCTAATACTAAATATTACCTTAAGTTTTTCAAATGATTTGGAATACGAACAGTAACAAAGTGTTGATGAATACTGCTAATAATAAGGATTAATTTATGCAGTGAAAGTAAGTTGACACACGCAGATATTGAACATGTAGGTATGAACAAACACAAGAAGGAAAAATTAACATACGGAGAAAAATATTTAAATTTCCAGTTTAAGTAAAAAAAAAATAACTTAACAATATTCCTGGTGCCCCAAACCAATGCTAACAGTCTTTGTGCATTAATAACAGAGACACTACGGTATCTATACATAAATAGCCCGGCCACGTGTGTCTGTGTATTCGGCCTAGGCTTCTAAACTACTTGATGGATTTGATGCGATTTTCACCATAATTTATAAAATTTTATGAGGGAGGTTTAAGCGTATAATATAGTACTATTTTATGTAAGAATAATATAGAAATGTCGATATTTTGTAATAAAGTCGGAGAAAGTCTATTTTCGGGTGATTAAATGGATTACGCTGACTAAACCATAAGAGGTACACCAAATCAATGTACTGCAGAATTGTAGATCTCAAAAATCTCTACAAAAAGTCCGCGACAGCATATGTTAATCTTTTGAGGATGACCCACAGTAAGTTTGGTATTTAAAAATTCGATTAACCCTAGGGGTTCACTTACAAAGACTTTGTGAACAACACAGAATTAATCCTATGTTAGTTATCTTAAGCATTTAGTGTATACACTTGCTGTAAACCTAAGCAATGCCATATTTGTAAATCGCTCCCGTGCGAGGTCAGGACGGGTCGCTAGTTAAATACAACGTAATGGCCCTGCGTGTATCTTATGTTGTAAAGGACAATGTTGGGTGTGTGCGAGCATGTGTAACTATTCGGCTGCTGTCAATTCCATTTGCACCCACGAGCGGCAGCAATACAATAGCAGAGAAAAAACGGAGATGATATGGTGTTCTATCGAGCAACGTAAATCGATTCTAAAGTGTTATCGGATATGTGAGACAATGATTGAGGTGCAGAGGTGATGAAGAACAGAATTCGATACTGCGCCACCACCACCTGCAACAGTGACACGAATATGTGGCAAGTTTGAGAGGGACGTAATAGTGTGTGACGTGAAGAAAGGACGGTGAGGCAGATAGAGAATTACAACGTACGAAGGAAGAGCGCAGTGTTGTAACAGCGTGAAGAGGTCTTAATTCAATGGACTGCCTGAACACGCCATCACACACGAACTGTAATCAGGACAGCCGGTTGCCGCAGTCGGGACTCGCATTTCCCAAACCCCGGTAAGCAGTAATACACTCTACCAGCCGGGGTATCAGGCCATGTAGCGGCCTGCCACGCAGATATGAGAGCAATGCAGAGCAGCAGCAGGGGTGACGTCGGCCGAGATGGGCTTCCCAAGAAGCCTGCTGTGCCAACCGCCGTGACTCGTCATACTTCTTCAGCCTTCGGATACTTCTCAAAGTGGGAAAGTTGCAATATAATAAAGTGACTCTCAGTATGGTAGTTGATGTAGTTAACTTAGCAATGCTCCCCAACCTTGTATTTTATGTAATCCCCAGATGTTTCATTATATAACAATATAGTAACCTATTGCTCCTTATAATTATTTACACCACATGCTCTACAATCATGAGATCCCTCCAACCTTAACAAGTACTGTTTGACTACAAAATAAACAAAGTTTAACACTGGGATGTGTTGCACACGTTCACACACTTCACTAGGAAGCCAAGGTCCATATTGAAATCTGTGTCAGGTGTCAGTAAATCAAATGTCCATTGCATTTTAAGGCAAGTAAAGTGGAGGCCGTAAATTCCCTGTACGTCACTTCACGCTATGAATGAAGACTACCCAGAGAGGTATGTCGATTTTCGTGAGTGGGTTGTGCACGTGTGCAACGACCACGAGCATTTTACATTCGAAGCATTTTGTGTTGAACAAAGAAGCTGGTGAATAAATAAATATATATTACAATTCACGTGTGATGTTTTGCTAGTTTATTATTGACTTGCGTTACTTGTGCAATCAAATAATTTCCTCATTAAACTATCAATCGTAAGTGTGTGTACCGCGGACCAGTATTGGTTTATGTGCGACAATAAGCACGTGTTTTAGATATATTGCCCATATATCAGGCTTTGTGGAAAACTATTTTTTGAATAAATGATCAAATAAAGTATAACAAGCGTGCTACCGTTGTCTATTGCAGGTTACGTATCAGTAATGAGTGTAACATAACGGTAACCATCAGCCCAGCTGAATTTCTGGAAGGCAAAGTTCATATGTTCCTGAGCCACGAATAAATAATTATTTGCTGGCATTCATATTTAAATTCCTAACACTGACAATGACTCGAGGGGTATGTTTCCAATATGACTTCATCTCCTTGATACATATTTCATGACAATATAGTAAATGGTTTCTGTTAAATAAAATCAAATAACTTTTAGGTATTCCCTCTCTTTACATTACATTAGTTCTCTGTTATGATACATTTTTATAATTATTTATGGGTATACTGAATTTTTTTTTGGGGGGGGGGGCAGAGTTTGCAGGCGGACATTGACAATATATGGTTGTGGACCAGGAAAAATAAAATATAAGATAAATGCAAGAAAAACTAAGGTAGTGAGGTTCACAAGAAAGAAGATGATAAGCAGGGACATGCACAGATGGGAGGGATAAGAGATGGATGAAGCGGCAGAATATAAGTATCTAGGGATTGTACTGCAGGGAGACCTCAGATGGAAAAAACAGGTAGAGAGGGTGGTTGCAAAGGGAAGAAGGACTCTGGGTATGTTGGGAAGGGTGCTGAAGGGAGTCAGCTGTGAGGTGAAGGAGAAGGCATATGTCACATTGGTACGGCCAATGTTAGAATATGCTGTAGCAGTATGGGATCCGAATGTGTAGGTGGAGGTAAGAGAACTTGAAAAGGTGCAGAGAAGGGCAGCAAGGTTGGTGAAGGGTAGGTGGAGAAGGCAGGGGCAAGATGGTGAGGAAGAAGGGAACTATAGGTCATCAGTGATGATGAACGAAATGGGGTGGAGCTCATTGAAGGACAGGAGGAAAGTTGAACGGCTAGTTAGGATGTACAGGGTAGTGAATGAAGAGGGAGGATGGGGAGAGCTACACTGCAAGCTAAGTAAGGGGGTATTTAGAGGAAGAGGAAACAACAGTGAGAAGCTTCAGAGGGTGTGGAGGAGAACGGAGCGGGGTAGGCAGACCATGCTTGTGAGGTCTGTGAGGGAGTGGAATGTGTTGAGGGAGGAATTGGCATCTGTGAGAGGGGTTGGTAAGTTCAGGAAGGGAGTGGAAAAGGAGTTGGTTGGGTGAAGGAGAGGCGAGAGAGCTCACCACCGGGCGGTAGCCTAATTGCGAGTGTATGTATTAATTTATTTTATTTATTTATATCCCTTATTGTAGGATACAATTTATATCTTACATCTACAATGTTGGAAAGGGTTAAGTTACTCTTGGTACATAACTAAAACACAGAAATTAAAATTTTTCTGAATTGTCTGCACTGGGCAATCAAGTATTTTAGAAATTTTTGAGAAAAAATAAAGTGGGGAGGGACAGGGGACATTTCTGGATAAGTTTATTCACTATATCTAATTTGTTACATCTTTCTCCAAAAGTGCAATTTAGTACCAAGGGCTTAAGCGCCGGCCACAATCACCGTAAGAATTAATAATAAAAAATTGAATCCACTTGTATGTGGTACCAGCTACAACACAATATAAAGGCGTAAGATGGCGGATTGCTCGCGGTAGCAGCATTAAGAGGATTGAATATTTTCAATTCTTTTACGCAGAGTTCTACGCCGGCCAATCACAAGACAACATTTCCAACCACGAAAGTCAGTGCAATGCAAGCTTATAACAAGAACATAGTTATTAAATTAATTTTGCGGTACAGTTAAGATTTCCGTTTATTTAAATAGTCAACGCAATTATTAACATGTATACCACACTTTAAATACCCCAAAACACAATTCCCGCTAAACTTTTTTCATCACAAGTCGATAAACAGAAATTAATATCAGGTTAGCCAGACACTGTTTGAAAATATCCGCGATACATGCACAGTCTGTTTTTTTTTTTTTGTGCTCGTTTCTCGTTATTCGCGTAATAGATTTCTTACTGCGGTTGTAGCCAGTTCATTTTCATACTTCCATGGTAACGCTACTGTTATTTTGTTACGGAAACACTATGGTGTTGTTACCTACCAACTTGTGCAATTATTATTTTTAGTGTGAAATTCTCCTCTGAATACGTTAAAACCTATTCAATTTCAATATCTCAGAACCACGCTGCAGAAACTTGACAAACAAACATTCCTGTAAAAAAAGGCATTATCGATGAAGAAATGAGGTTCCTCTCCTCCCTTCCCAAGGGGACGGAGGGGGGCTGCGGTGGGCATAGTGGTAGGACGCTTGCCTTCTACCAATGTGATCCAATGTGATCCATGTTGGTTTCCCTGTGAGGTTAATCACAGATTTTCACGTATAGGAATTGTGCTGATTGATGCTGCTGGTTGGTATGTTTTCTCGAGGTTTTCCCGTTTTCCCCACTCTTGCATTTCAATGCTGCTCTATATCTGCCATATTTCACCCTCATTGGCTCTCAATACCTTCGTTGTTACAAATCACCAAACCTCTCTCCACTCCTCCCGTCTTAAGATGATGGAGGCCGTGGTGGTGTAGCGGCTAGAGTATTCACTGTTTCACGAAGCACACTTTTTTTTGCATCCCATACACATCCAATACACTTTCTTTGGAAAGGATTTGTCAATTGTTATTTTTTTTTGTTGTGCTATATGGAGATTTGCAGACAGTTACATTAACATAAAAATATATAACATATAAATAATATAATTTACACACTTCTTAATTCTAACAGCTCTACAGACACGTTAAGACTATATTTTGTTGTAGTACAAGTTGTTACAATTCACGTACATATAGATATTTAAGTATAAATATGTAAATTTTACATTAGATTGAAACACAAGATATTACATGAAGTTTCCATATATCAGTCTTGTTCTGTATCGTAGAAAAAATCATCTTTATGTAAGTATTCCTCCTCTACAGAATAGAAGGCCTTAATTAAGAAGTATAATTTAACAGTTCTTTTTAATTTCTGTAAACTATTAATTTACTTCAAATGACTGGGTAGGTTATTTATTAGTTTTATCCCAGCATAGTATGGATTTGATGTAAATTTTTAGGTTCTGTAGGAGAATATGTGAAGATTATTAGCTTGTCTGGTATAGTAATTGTCTATATCACTATTTTTAACTTTGTTAATGTTTTCCATGAAAAAAAAACAATACTCCGGTACATATATATGCACGAAAGAGTGAGAATTATGTTATTTTTTCCCTTATTACTTATTAATCTCACTATTTTCTTCTGTAATCTAAAAGCCTTTTTCCATTTTGTCGATTTACCCCAAAATATGATTCCATAATTTATTATGGATTGAATATTTGAGAAATAGTATGCAAGTATTGTATTATTATTACAAATCTTTCTTAAGGTATGTACCGCAAAACACATTGCACTCAATTTTTTTACAGACACTATCGACATGCTCATTCCATGTTAAATTACTGTCTACAATGAGCCCTAGAAATTTAGTACTATTTACTATTTGTAACCTGTTTTTTTCTATTGTTGTGCATCTTTCATCCTGCATTGTATGTTTTTTCTTTGCATGAAATTCATGAGCACATATTTGTTTACATTTAATATTAATTTATTATACTGGAACCAACTGGACATCTCAGTCACTGTTTGTTTTATATTTTCTTCAAGAACAGCATTATTTGAACTAGTTACCAACATGTTTGTGTCATCCGCAAACATTATAGCTGAGCTGTTGGTTGTTTGTTCTGGAAAATCATAATAAATATTAATAATAAAATTGCCCCCAGTATTGATTCCTGTGGCACACCTACTCGAGTAGTTCTGGTATTGGACATAACATCTGTAATGTGAGTTTTGTCATAATATTTTATGGAGGTGATCTGTTTTCTGTCTTCAAGTTATGATTTAAACATATTGTTGGTTACACCTCTTACTCCACACTGTTCAAGTTTTTGCAATAAAATATTGTGGTCGACATAATCAAAAGCTTTTGAAAGATCAGCGAATATACCTGTTGAGAACTGTCTTTTATCAAAAGAAGCTGATATTTTTTCAGTAAAACTGCAAATAGCTTGTTCTGTAGACCTGCCCTCTACAAAGCCATACTGATGCAATGAAATAACCTTGTTTTTTTTATTAAGAATTGTGTCAGTTTATTTGCTATCAATTTCTCTAAAAAATTTTAAAAGGACGTAAAAAGAGCAATATCCATTAATGCCTTGTCACTTTTTTATGTATTGGTACTACTTTTCCATATTTGAGTCTATCAGGAAAAATTCCCTGGGCAGGACATTCATTGAAAATGTAAGTCAAAGGCAGTTTTATTCAATAATATCACTCTTTCTAGCATAGTCATAAATACCTCATCTATCCCACAGGAACATTTACTTTGAAGTTATTAATTATATTTATGATGTCTTCTTCAGAGATAGATGTGAAAAACAGCATGTTAGCACTCCAAGTGTTAGGTCTTTGGGGTATGTGTGCAGGACTAATATTTGTAGCTCAGTGTTGATTTTGCAACTTTAGTGGGATGTTTGTGAAATAGTCATTAAAACTGTTAGATATTTCCTTGCTATTTTCGATTTTAATACCATTAACTTTCAAGGAAAGGTTAAGATGTCCTTGCCTAAGTTCCAATTAATTATTAATAATGTTCCACATTGCTTTTGTTTTATTTGAGGAGGAGGCTATTTTTTCTCCATTGTATTTCTGCTTTGCTACTCCGAGTAACTTGTTATATAATTTTTCGTATTGCTTACAGTATAATTTTTGTTTTTCCCCTGGGTTTTTGGCATTTGACTGATTGTTTTTAACCTTTGTCCTGAGATTGTCAGACCTTTACTAATCCATTTTATTTTCGAGCTACTGCTACATTTTTACAAATTCGAGTGGAAAGGCATGATTAAAATGGCAAAGAAATGAATTAATAGTACTGTTCCAGGCTTGTTTGGTTCAGTTAATATATAAACATCATCCCTCAATATTAGAATAAGCTTATGTCCAATTAGTTGCCTTCAAAATCAGAATTTTAAAAATCCTTAAGGAGTTTGAAATATAGTTTAAAGAAAATCATGCGATGTTTTTCTATTTTGCAGATGGCGTAGTTATAGGAAAATATTGGCTTTATCTAAGTTTTCTTTATTTTGAGTACCTTTGGAAAACGATAAAATGTATAAAACATGTAATTTACTGTAATGATTACAGCATACCGTTAACTACATAACCATCTAATCACACAAGTAAACTTTATTTATTTAACTTAACATCTTGTCGACAGCAGGTTCATTAGAGAATGGTAAACCAAGAACACAATGAAGTGAATACAAGGAAGGAATTGGTCAAATTGTCTTTATTGAGTCACCGCAGAAATTGCACGGAGTGAGTTCGAGAAAACGTGGAAATAGCAATTCACGAAGGCTACATTCAGTAGCTATTAAAAATATGAGAACTGATTTGGTTGTAGTCCTATATTCTTGTATTGATAAACAGCTGATATCTTGTTTGTCACTGCAACTCTGCTGACTTGGGGAGAAAAAATTGTTGGAGTTTTTATAAGGTGTAGTAGCCTTGTATTGGTTCACGAGAAGATTTGCCATTACTAACAAATTAATTCCAAAATACGTATCTACAATTTTTAAAAAGTGCCTGTAACGTGTAACGAGTCCGCGACTTACAGGTTAGACCTTAAATTCACGGCACGTTAGTAATCGCAACCGCACTTGCAAAAATTAAACACACTGCAATTGTTAATTTATAAACGTACGCAGATAACATATCCCTATACACGCAATAATTGTGAGATATCTTTCACGAATGTATCCACGGTATATGCGAATACACTAAACACTGGACTCGGATGGCCCGGCTCGTACGCATTTTCATACATCAATATTAGTTTTCGTTGGTGACGAATAAATAAAAAATAGATTATAGTTTTAAGGCATGTTTACATGCCAAATTCACATTTCACAAACGCAAAAATAACACAAATTTAAAGAAAATTCAGAACAACAAATGAGTTAATATAACACTCTCAAGGCTGTTTAATTTCAATCGTAAACAAAAGTTGTCTTTCTCCCGCATGACTGCTTCACTTGTAAAGCACTCGCAGATAACTTGAATAGAGTATTATATTCGATTTTATTACGGTTAAAGTGTTATTACAACTTTTAAAAGCTCCTATAGTCGTCAGAAAATTACTTCCTGGAATATTTTATAGGCAAATATACAGGGAATGGGAAGCAAATCAACCAAAACGACGTATACAACACTTCCATTTAAATGTAAATAATTGATAACTTTATATATTTAACGAAGAAATTTATATCTAGTTATCCGAGACAAACTTTATGTATATTATCGTTTAGGTCAAAAACGGTTGTATGTTAATTTATGTCGATTTTAATATTCATCAAAATACACGTGAAAAATAGGCCGATACAATGTTTTAGGCTACTGTTGATCATGTTACCTTTTTTACCAGAAAACAACCGCCTAACTCCACGCTATAAACTGGCTTCACTTGTTAACACTGCACGATATAGGACATAGCCACACCGTGGCAAGCGAGATTGCCAATCGATAGCAAATAAAATAGTGAATATTTTTGCTTTGTACAAACATTTGGATAATTGGTACGACACGTAGATCCTTAATAATTTCATATTTACACTTTATTGAATACTGAATAAATGCCCTCCCCCCCATGGATATATGGCGGAAGGACAAAAAATGAACGTAAACGTACGACTTAGGTTGACCTTTTAAAAGTGCTCGATTAACTGTGAACAGTCTGTGATAATGAATTCAAATCACACCCAAGGTTCCACCCCATGTCTGGTTTCCTCGCCATACGATCAAACACTTTTAACGTGCTCGGCCACCAAGGATCTGTGAAAGTTGTTTTTTTTAGGGGGGGGGGGGGGTAATTCAATATTAGAAAGTAATTTAGTGCAAAACCTGATTGTCAGCAACGTTTTGTTGTGCTATCATCCTTCCGGTACTGAACACAAATATCTTTCTTTATTTACAGCTTTCCATATAAATTTGGCGAGTTAACGTTTAACTGTGCTGCTTCAGATAGATTTATTTCATACTATACAAAATTTAATATTTTTGAATGATTTAGGGATGGTGTAAGAAATTTCCAATTATGATCGTGTTTTTGTACTGTTTGATATTTTGTACTGTTTGATAGATCATTTAGAGTTCTAGTCTCTCAGAAAAATCATATAAGTTCATTCCACTTTAATTACTATATGTTTATGTTTTAGTATATAACACTGTAACAAGTGTTACAGAACATCTGCTACACAATTACTGGAATGTTTGGGTTAGCTGAAAAATTACGCATTAGTTTATGTAGAGTCAACTTCTGGGTACAATTGATCAGTGCAGTCATGTATTAGAAAGAATATTCGGTGAGAGAAGAACAGGTATGCAAATCTGAGAAATAAGTTGGATGAAATAGATATATGCCTAGGCTATGGGAAATAGAATTTCTGTTCAAGTTATTCCAAAAGAGAAAGCCGCAATGATACATTTATCTGAAGAACTCATTAAAATTCGATATTTCAACTAATAGATGAAGAACAGTGTATTAATAATGTCTGAAATCGATTTCTGTTTAGTCAAATATATACATATTTGATAAAATTCATAATCAATGAACAAATCAATTAGTATCATTGTGAAACCAAATTTCCAAATTATTTCATAAAATGAAATTAATCTACTCACCTCTAACCTGCTGGAATTAATGAATCTATCATAAAATTACTATTATATATTTAAACCCTTGCGACACCAGCCGGTAGGACTGGCGTTGAACACTTGCCAGTATACCAGGACTAAACATGCATTAAAAGAAAATGGCCTCAGCAACTGCTTAACTGCTTGTTCATGCCAAACTTCTCTGATGACGGCACTATATTGTAGCTCTGCAGTCCCACCGTGTACGATCCTCCTGGAGTCGAAAATCAGCAAAAGGTAGAAGTCCTGATTTCGCTCTGCCACCTGGACCTGCTGGCGTTGAACCCCAGACTGGAAAACTGGAAGGCGATGAGTTAAGTAGATGCTCTCTCGAACTCTGGCTGGCGTACTTTTTGATGGGATCATGCTGGGCACGTCAGCTGGTGCTGGAACTGGTGCCTCTCGGAGCTGCCACACAAGTCGCGTCGTCCTATTGTACATCCTTGCCGAACTTCATTGACGGAACCATATTTTTCGGGCTCATTATTTCTTCCAAGTTTCGCTTTATCAAACCTTATTAAACTTTACTTTCTAATGCGTAGTTACTTCAAATCATTCAAATTCGACAAGTTTATAGCTGCAAATCTGAAGTATTTCCGGAGCCTTTAGTGTTCGGTATCATTACGTCGAGGTCATTTTGGAATAAATTTTGTATAGCTTTATTTTACTGATTATTCCTAATAAATAAATATTGTTCCCCCCTCTTCCCCCTGACTGGTGTAGCGTGATTTAAAGATAATGATAATAACAACTATTAACAAAACACACTTTCCCTGGCATAGACGAAAACTCATTAATAAATGTAACAATAATACACCCTGCAATACAGTTCAGCTGTCAAAATAAACATACTTACATGCTAAACCTATGTAAAACAGTTCGTACATAAAATGTTTGTGAACTTTAAATTGAATCAAGGACATAAAAAAATTATCATAACATATACAATATTGACGTGTTACAACACATTTTATTTGTTTAAATTATTTTTTAATTTTATTAAAAATTAGCAGAAAACTAATGTTATTATTCCTTTATAAATATATTGATTTATTCCTGTTCAATTAATATTTAAGACCACATTTCGATATTGTGTTACTCAGTTGCAACAATAATTGTAGTAAGTATATTTGATTGTTGATCTTTGTTGCAGATTAATTTTTTAGTATTTACTGTCCAACTGTTAACAATTTTAATTATAAATAGCAGATAAGTTGATTTTGGCCAACTTAAATTATTTATTATAACGGAAACAGTAACTAGGATGCTTCCAGCATACTTTGCGACCATGTAACATATCTAGTTCCTTGTATATACGTCATATTCAGAATGCGATTTTTAAATTCGGGGAAACCGCTTTTATCTCATTTAGTTACTTGTTCATTTATACACATAAAAACAAAACTAAGCAAGTACGTAAAATATTTACGTTCCTCACAACCTTAGAGTTTTAACTAACAGAAGCATAAATATAGTATAAAAAGCTTATTGCAATGTTATTTTCCTTTTGGTGGAAGGATACAAAGTGTGCAGAAAAGTAGATCTTAATCAGGGCTTCCGGTACTACTCAGTCTATATGCTGTTCACGGTAAAGTAAGCACTTTTTAAGGCCCTTATAAATTCTCCTTTTCATCCGACTTCCATCTTCTTGCTGCTTTTAATATAAACATTGCAACGTGACCCATAAACACAGTGAATATATTTCACCACCCTTAAAATTTCATGCCTGAGGCTGCAATAAGATATATTTATTTGTGGCTAATGCCAGTTGGGAGGGCCTTAAAAAGTGCTCTATTTACGGTGAACAGTCTATACCGCGAAAAATCAATCACAAGACGGAGCGTAAACCATGGCATTCACGAAATATAAATGTAAAATTGTTTCCTTCCTCAGAGGTTATCTCTGTAGCATCTGTTTGTTGCCTTGCCTTATCTGCACAAACTCCAAACCAAACTCAGTTGCCATAGTTATCGCATAATAGAACTACATAGAAGTGTACATACGGGTGAGCTGGGCAAAAGTATTTTATATATAAGCTTTGTGGCTGTAGCTGGCGGTCTTCGGCTATATTGGGAACTGCTTGGGGCAGTCTTCGTCTAGACTCAAATGTGCTTCGGAGTCTTTGAGTCGAAATTTACGAACATGCCAGAATCTGCTTAGCACTAAGTGTCACTTACCCTTCGGTAACATATAGTACTTAGTAAGGACACCCGACTTTATAGGCATAGGCCACTCCAGGCACTTAGTTTCAAAATTGCGGCCATTTTAATACTTAAAGTAATATGTCATATCTCGGAAACCATTCAACCGATTTATACCCAACTTTGTGTGCTGACAGAGCATCAAATAAGCAGATATTTTTGTTTTTGTTAATCGGCCATTTTGTAAGGTAGCACTGAAATAATAAATCAATATTATATTTCGAAAACTATTAAATCAATTCTCGCCCAATTTGGCACGTAAGTATTACTATGATAGGCCAGGTAAACCTAAGTGGTTAAATTTAATTAGGTTATTTTTTCAAAGCGGCTGCCATATAAATATAATATGTATATTTGGTATATCTACCATACCATTTAACCAATTTCTACCAACTTCTGTGTGCTGGAAGTATCTATTACAAGCATCATATAGGTCAACGCATATGATCAGTTCGAAATATTTTCTCGAGATACTGTGTTGTGCTCTTCAATGCACGGCCGTGTACAGCCAATTTTGTCAACCATTTTGCAAGATAGCGCCACACGAATAAATAAAGTTTGTATGTCATAACTTGGTAAACAATTAGACGATTCCTACCAAATTTAGCTGACAAGCAGCACTGCGGCAGATAATGTAAAATCGGTTGTTTTAAGAATGCCAGGCTCTTATTTTGAAAATGGCGGCTATATATTGTATTTGCTTAGAATGCTATATCACCGAAACCATGCAACTAATTCCAACTCGACTTTTTTTATTCTATTAGTAGTTATTACAAATATAAATTGTATCTACATGGAGCATATTTTGTCCGCTATATTGTAGGACAGTGTCAAGAGAATAAATAAAATGTTATGTCATATCTCGGAGAAAAAAATTGACTGATTTCTGCGAAATTTGTCAAACAAGTAGTAATGTGGCAGGTGATTTGAAGGGGTATGTTTTAAGTACGTCAGACACTTGTTTTCAAAAGGGCGTCCACATAGCCATTTTGACTAAGAATGTTTTATCGCCGAAACCATGTAACCATTTTCTACTGAACTTTGTACGCTGGCAGAATATATTACAACGACTGTCAGTGCCACAATAGCAGGTGGGTGAGTTTACGGTGTTCGGGGGCGCAGCCTGCATGTCGTGCTAAAAACATTAGTTTCCTTATAATCTGCGCGTTGGCCGATGCGCGCCAAATGTTTTTGTAACCGCCAGCGCTAGAGGACCTTACAGTATCAACTGTATCTACATGAAGCATATTTGACCGTAATTTTTATGATTTCGCCATACTAATAAATAAAGTTTTTTTTGACGTACCTCGTAAAACAATTACATATTACTACCAAATTTGCCAAACATACAGTACCGCGACTGATCTTGCACACTGCTCTAGTTAAAGGTATGGCACTTATTTTCAAAATGGCGGCCTTATAGCCGTTTTAGTTCAGTATGCCTTATCACTATATTATATTATAACTATTAAATACGTCTACACGGAGCATCTTTTGACTGCCATTTTGTCAGATATGCCACATGTAAAAATAAAAGTTTTTTCGTAATACCTCGGAAACAATTGACAGATTCCAACCAAGTTTGATTTTAAAAAATCTGCAGCGGGGAGTGTAATCTAGTGTGTTTCAATTACACCAGACACTGATTTTCAAAATGGTGTCTATGTAAATAATTTATTTCGGTATATTTTATCAACGAAACAAATTCCAACTTAACATTGTATGCTGGCAGTATATATTACAATCATCAAATTTGTCAATACAGAGTCTCATTTCCCTGCAGATTTGTAGTCAATAGCCACAAAAAAAAAACTTTTATTTCTTACCTAGGGAAACAATCAACCCATTCTTACCAAATTTGGCGAAGAATTTTTACTTTGTTAGGCTATATTAATATGTGTGTTTTTAAGTGTGATAGGCACTTATTTTCAGAACGGTGGCTATAAAATATTTTTAGCTCAGTGCACTATATCTACGAAACCATGTAATTGATTTTAATTTAACTTTGCATACCGACAATATACAATCATCGAATGTGATAATACATATATTTTTTGTCTTCCATTCATGAAGATCGTCACATGAAAAATATGGAGGTTTTATGCCATATCTCGAAGACCAATCAACCGATTACCACCAAATGTTACACACAAGTAGTGCTGCATTATGGTATGTAAACTGATATTTCATGTTCGGCAGTCTTTTAAATTGTGCTTAGTATAAATAATTTAGTTTAGTGTGTCGTATCTATGTTAAAGTTCAACATAATTCAACCAAATTTTGTACCCAAACAGCATTCATTAGACGCATCAATTACGCACTCAGAGATATAATTTTTCAAATCTATTTGGAAAATTGTAGGCTTACCACTTGAAAAAAAATTGAACATTTTGCCATATTTTTTGGAGCTGTTAAACTAATTTTCCACCATATTGTGCTCACCACAAATGCTACAGAAAGCCATACATAATTGAATGATTTAAGTGCACGGGACAGTTATTTTCGAAATGGCGGCTTTATAAATAATTTAGATAAGTTTGACACATATATTAAAACAGGCGTCGCATGGTCATCATCAGTATTTAGAGCCGAGAGCCCGCTTATTTTGAAGTATATCGATATCATGTGAAAGCCTTTCAGGTGTATATTTCGCACTAAGTGACTCTACTGTACAACGAAGGTCACTCATTTTGCGTTTAGTATTTACCGTCTCATCAGAATTATCGTGGAATCGGTGCCCGTCGATGTATCAAGAGGCACTGATGCAACACTTACTGGCTCTCAAAAGACGAATACTTAAAGGTCTTGATGTTGTTCACCAACGTATCGCTTTGCATAAACTGCATGTGTGTCGTAATGTTATCTCATGCGGAAATGACTCTTCGTAGAGTAATGTCGCCGAACATTTTGACTAAAGGTGAAAACTCGATCGCAGAATCGACACGTAACGACAATCAGACACCGATAATGTTGGTCGCGGCTCCATTTACGCTGAGGATTACATTCATCAGTATCTCAGTTCACGTTCTGATACATTGACGTGAACATCGATTTGGAAGCGCTCTTTCGTCATACAGCGAAGATGAATTCTGAATGAGAAGGTCTGCCTTTGATCTCAACAAGCATGGAGCCGCCACCTTATTTAATTGAATACTGCAGACAAAAGTAAAATGAGATCACTACGCCATGGCACCAGCACAAAGTTCCACCCAACTGAGGCGCGAAATCTGAATTGAATTGACAGGATGTGGTCGGCGCTTAGCAGTGATGTCTTGAGCGAAGGTGAAAGTAAACTGAGGTAACGACGCAGCAGCGGCGGAATGCAATGGGAGTACTCCAAGAAACCTCGCTGGCCACCGGCAACCTCCGCCATGTTTCCCACATTCTGAAATCTGGCTGATTCCACCAGTAATAGATTACGATTCAACTTGGCGAGAGGCGAGTACGCTGACCACTAGACTACCACGACCTCTGCGGCACAAAGTAAGATCATCTGCACTGTCAGACGGTAATATTTTAAGATAAAATTTGTTAAGTGTATTTCTGGCGTTTTTAGCCTATACATGCAGTGGAAAATATACCACACACACGCTTATATATATGTGTGTGTGTAATTGTATATATATGTATGTGCTTATATATAGTGTGTGTATATATAGTGTGTATATATACACACACTACAAGTATATAAATGCTACTACACAAATATGGGAGCTTTATTATGCATTCAAGTCTTTCCTTAACAAATGTACGAAAACTACCACGCGTGTAGGAGACATATCTCAATTTCTCGTATTTCCTCAATACGACTACATAAAGTTGTGGCAATTTGGTCATCTCATCTGACCTCATCGTACCTAGATACATACGCCAGTACAATCAGGGGTCTAATAATACGAATGCCGTATGTTCACCGGTTGTACATCTATCTACAGCTGTGGCAAAAGTTTTTTCCAGATCACAAGAAACCAGAACATGAGTGAAGTTGGCGTTCTGTCTTGTTTCAAGACCGTTACTTGGAAGACAAATCAGATGAGCGTAAAGGTCATGCACGAGATAACACATGCCGTGAACATTGCCAGGAAACCATAACCGTATGCAGGCGAGCCATTAGCTTGCTAGAAAGATTGCTCCTGGACACTCGGCCGGGAAAGTTAGCACATGAGGTGATCACGTTATCGCTAACACTGGCGAGGAATAATCATATGCGATGGTTTTCCCTCACAATGACACCAGTGATGCCCCACAAACTGAAGCGGATCTCCGAGAAATATGTGAAACACGAGTTCTTTCCCCATCCTTCATAGCGTAGGGGTGAGACTGCTTGGCCCCACCCTGGCTAAGTGGGTTCGATTCCTGGTGCGGTCGCTTTCGGATTTTCGTACATGGGTATCGTGCCCGACGACGCTGCTGGTCGGTGGGTTTTCTCGGTGATCTCCCGTTTCCCACTCCCTGTTATTCCAGTGCTGCTCTTTTCTCGCTTCTCTTCACCCTTATCGGCTCTCAAGACCTCGGTGTTAAAAGCCGACCAAATCTCTCCAATTTCTCTTCGCCCATTCCTCATCCATAACTCTCTCTTATAGGCTGTTAACGGTAAAACGAGCACTTTTGAAAGCCCTGCTTAAGATCTACTATGTATGAGCGTTGTGTATTAGCTAACACTTTTTATTCGACGTTAAGATATGGAACTACTTCCCATTCATCGTTACCAACTTTACTGGGCGCATGCCAATCTGTGGACGCGTTAAAATATATGCAGATAGGGGCAGTGACATTTTTCTAAGGTTGATTTCAAAAGTGCTCACTTTAAAGTGAACAGCTTTTACCAATGCAATAAATTCAAGGTCATGCAGACTGTTTGGACGGAAAATGTATACAAGCAAATCACATGCAAACTTTTTTTTTGCTAATAATAATAGTTAACACGAACAGCGAAACCACACATAACCATACACGTAGCAGTGAAATAGAGGAGATGGCTTGAAGTAAGTGAAAATATGTCAGATTTCTTCTTGTCAGTGGTAGAGATACGTGCATGTTGTGAAACAGAAACTCTGTTCATCTCGGTATCCCGCTCACCTCGCCCTCGGCTCGATGTCTCAAAAAGCTTCATTTAGTGATGAGATGATCGCTTGTAAAATAATTAATTATTCGATTGTTAAATTGTAGTGGATTAATAGATTATTTCAAAACAGTTCGATTATTCACGATTTTCAACTGTTTATACTTAAACAAATCACGGCATTGCAGATAAACCACATGTTTCACATTTATTAAAAATATAAAATATAATTTTGAAACAACAAATTTTCATAATAGCAGAAATTATTTTTAAATAAACAGAAAATTTTTTTACAACTAGTTTTAAACAAATTTATAGAAATATACATTATTTGCGGTCAATTGGGATGTATGGATTAGAACAAGACAATCGAATACTTTTACCTATTATTTATTCGATTAAAATTATAATCGTAATCGATTAATCTGAAATAAAAAATAATGCAATTATCCCATCACTATTCACAATGAAGGCGACTACAGCGCACAATCGCGTGTCTTTACATAAGTTCGTGGAGTAGTAGAATGAGACAGTCTGTTGTTTAGCTTGTACGAATTCATCTATTACAATAACTCCGGTTTCATTACTGTATAACATTTCAAAAGTAACGGAAAATCTCATTGAGGTGATTTGGAAAATTGTAGTTGATATTCTATTTATAAGCTTTGTAGTTGATGAAACGCAAAACGCACACTACGAAAATACGTCAACAACACTGCACACAAAATCGGTACGTGACCACTTTCTTAACAAAAAGTGTGTCAATTGGAACAAGGGTTACGACAATAATTGTATTGCTCACCCGTGCTTCCCCGAAATGTGGCACGGTCGCCGTATGTTCCCGAAGATGTTACGGCAAAACACTTACACTTCATTACGATTGGAAATTTGCCTTTTTTATGCGTTTGGCAATGACTCTGTTAGATATACTTTGCTGGAGTGATATAACCACGTCTCTGGGTGGCGGGAGTCGAAGTCAAATGCTCTGTTCGTACTTACGTGAGCAGTATAATGTCCTCCGTTCTGGTCGACGGTAAGGATCGTCCAGAATCGGTCCGCTGTTGAAGAGCGCTGTCTAACTACGCCCTCAAACTGAGTGCAGACCTTCTGTCGTTGATTCTCCTATAAAACGGTCCGGTATTTCACAAGCAGTGTCTTCTTGCGGATAGCAATCAAGATATTTTTCACGTCCGAATAAGTATCTATTTCCTATTTCGGTCTCTAACACCGGGTTAAGACGAATGTTTCATATTCACTGTTGGGTATGAAATTTCTAGTGCAGGCTGCTCAATCTAGTATGGACCCATGCAGTACAACTTTGTTTTTGTCCACGAAAAGTCCCATAGAGGCGAGCCGACGAGGAAACGACCACACGACCACATGCCTGTTCAGTACCATGTGCGTAAAGGAAATCAGACGCACTATGGGCGTGCCTAGATCGCCTTTAGCACTCCCACATGGCCTTGGGCACGGAAAAAATACGTCCATTCATACGGCGTCCTTGAGCATACTTTGCCGTATTCAAAGACGGTCGGTTGGGCTCCACGTTCATCTTGTGTCTGGCAGTCTTCGCTTCCGTACTTCCTCAAATTCCGCCAGTTCTTCACCCGGTTGTCTGGCACGTATTCTCGGCATAGCTATCGCTTTTTAGTACAGAACTGCAAAATTTTGGTTATTATTTAAGGACAGACTGAACTGCATATTACTGTGCGTTTGACCGTCTTCAGTCATTAGCCAGAAATATGTCTGGTAAACCTCGGAGAACTATTGAGCCAATATTATTAGATCAGCGGTGGAGTGGAAATGTCTTTTAAGGAGATCAAGCAGGTAGATCATTTTGATTAAGAGTGGGATGGACCCCTGCATTTTTTTGTAATAGTTGTTAGCGCGAATACCCGTATCTCGGTAAATAACTGTTCTGCAAATACGACTTTTTGTAAGAAAATATTAAAAAACCATTACCTATGATGGCCTTATTATTTGCCCCCCTTGTGTCAACTGTCTAGGACCCACCGTTTTTGTTTAAAACGCACACAAATTTTGCGCTGGATTCCGTTGCCGCCATACCGTACCTTGCACATAGGTAATACGCCTACTTGCGTGTACGGTATACTCTGTTTCATATAACTTCAATAACATTTGACAGACGTTGTGACCAACCTACACAGCATGAAAACAGTAAACGCCCCCATTTGCAAAGTACTGTGTCAGCTGATGGTTGTCGCAGGATGAGTGTTATTATGTTGGCGCTCTTTGCGATGATTGTAAAAGAAAATAGTACTCGGAATAAAAAATTATAATGTGGAAATTAATGATAGTTACAACATTCCCAATTCCCGACGGTAACGAATTTGCGGGTAATAAGATGGTGGACACCGCTTTTATTTTCGTAATAGGGAGTGTTAATACTGTAACTTTGTTCTGAGGTTGAAAATCCCGATAACATAAAACAATGTTCCTCGAATTGCACTTTCATCTCACTTGGTTTCCGATATTTCGCAAAAAAATACATTCCAAAATCTCCCTTTTCGAGGGCTTATTCCACACCCTTAATATTTTAGGTAAAAAGTATTGGTCACTTGATTTTGCATAAGGAATCACATCACGAAGTTTGTCGGTCGAATTCATCCCCACCTGTACGACGGAATTATATACACAATGTGCGTACAAGTACACCGTAAACCGGGCTTACAAAAATGCTCAGTTTATCGTGGACAACCAATAGTTGCTGCGTGACGCGTTTTCCACGCTGCTATGGCGAATATCTATACATATTCACGGCCATGGGCATGTAAAATAAATCTACTTTCACTTCTGACACCCATATACGTTTGGTCAATAATTTTTTTATCAATCTGAAAGTTCCAGTGTGCACCAATCAAATATCTGCGAAAATATTTAATTAGTCTAAAAGGGGCGTTTGTGTATTTTTGTGGTGGATGAAAATTTGGTGATCTTTTCCGACAAAAATGCTTTCTTTTTAGTTGTCCAGGCGATTGTTTCAAGAAATCCCTGAAGGTTTAGTTATTCTTTTGTGTTTCCTGATGTATTCCAAAATTATGTCCACGAAAATATTCATAACTTCTTACTGATTAGTTTGTTAGTGGAACAGAATAAGACAATTTTTTAGAAAACTTGACAAGTAATTTTATCCGCACTTTGATTATAACCGAAAAGTGATTGATTACCGCGTGGGATACATAAACCAAGTATGGGCAATAAAACGCGAGTTGGGGTTTAACAAACTGTATAAAATCAAATATACCAAATGTCAGGAATTTACTACAGTTTTGAACATTTATCTCCATTTTTAAAAGGTTTTCTTTGTTTCGTTGTGTGTGTGTATATATATATATATATATATATATATATATATATATATATATATATATATCTGCAGGTGAAAGTTGTCTCGGAAAGGGCTGCGCAATGCTTGAGTGAGAAGAATAATTAGTGCATAATAAATATAAAGAGTTAAAGTTATAAAAGTTTGTTTAGGGAAATTGTTAACTTTTTGTCTTTTTTTAAAGCTGTTTGGGGGAAATTTCTAGTTTCTTTTCCCTTGTTTTCCTTTGCTGTGTTGTGGTCGCGTTAGTCCGCGGCAGATTAGCGACGGTCGTTGCGGTAACTGGCGTCTCCCTGAACGCGCTTCCCAGACCCACAATCGCCGTCGTCCCAGCGTCGCGGCGACCACTACGCGACCTGTCGGCGTCCCGCGATAAGCCCACGCTCAGATAAAGAGAGAGTAAGCCAAGGCTGGTCGTTTGGCGCCAGACGGGAACAAAAAGGAGTTCAATTTTACGTCGTGCGGCTACGCACGGGAAATGCCAAAGGCGACGGGTCTTCCGCGTGCTCAACGTGGAATCCGTGACACTCGCCCCATACTCCGCCCTCGCTAGTGAGTTTGTTTTATTGCGTCCCTAAGGATATTTTTTTCAATACATAGCTGTAAAGACTGTTCACGATAAAGTGAGCACTTTCGAAACCAACCTCAGGGAAAAAAGTTACTCTCCCTGCCTTCATACATTTTTACGGGCTCACTGAATGACATATGCGCCCAGTAAAGTTGGCAATGATGGATGGAAAGTAGGTCCAATTCTTAACGTCGAATAAAAGTGTTAGATGACCATTAGTAATAACTTAAAATATTTATTTCGCGTCGGAGTGTAAAAATTACCATAATCATAAAAAATTTATTTTTTTAATAATTGCACAGTTCCACCTGACCGACGCATTAATTAAGTGATGAGGCCGATGGGAATGTTAATTTTCCGTAAGGTAGAAGGATACACAACGTGGATACAAGTAGATCTTGAGCAGGGCTTTCAGAAGTGCTCATTTTACCGTGAACAACTTTTAGTAAAATAGATCTTGTAAAGTGACGTTTGTGTGTATTCGCCCGGCTCAGTATATAAATTTTAGTAGGTAGATTATGTGAATTCGAATGTGATGGTTCATGAAGGAGGAAAGCGAATTAGGGTTTAGATAGATCAAGCGTAGGCCACATTGTGACGTCGCGACCATCAACATGTCCCATTTTACCATAAATCACTTCAGGAATTAATTATTTTGCCCCCACCCCAAAATCTCTTGTCCCTTGCAAAATAAACAAAAAAAAAGTTATATTGAAAATTTTTTTGGGTTAACTAATTAATTAATTATGATTATACTTTTCGCACTCCTCAAATCAACATGGTGGACTAAAGGTTCCAATTTTGTATGGGAAATTCATATTTGAAATCAGAAATGTTCTGTCAGGCACAGTTGTTTTTAGATATGTTTATATATATATATATATATATATATATATATATATATATATATATATATATATATATATATATATAAAACTAAAATGAAACCATATGCAATAATATATTTGATTGAACCTCAGTCTAAACTTTTGGTGACTGACTTCTGCATTTCACTTGTTTCAGACTTACAGGTTGGTATACCTGTAACTATTTTCTATATGCTCAGCTACTCTGCAGGTCGTTAACAGGCTAGAAAGATTTGAGCCTAACCAGTATGTAGTTTGTGTATCCGCGATATTTTATTGAAAATATTTTGGTTATATGAGCGTTGAATCTTCTGCTTATGACGGTAAATGTCAGTAAACGTTTTTATTTGCAAGCATATCTTTCTAAAAAATTTAACCTCTAAAATTCTTAAAATTTATTCAGATGGTATATATCAAAGTAGATAACATTTTGCAAGCTTGTGACTTTTACTGAGGAGTGGATTGCATTAATTTAAACTATTTTATTAAGTTGTAAAAAGGCGGAAAAACTATTTTTCTAAAACACAGCACAGATTAGTGCATGAAAGAGGCGATATAACTCTGTAGGGAAAATTCATAATAGATATATAGATAAATAAAGGCTGCGCCCATAGCAAGTGTTTCAATATGAATTGTGTACAGTAGCATTAGGCCGTGTCCCAACTCAAAAGTGTGCTTACTCTCACTCGTCACTTCCACTCTGGCACACTTTAGCGAATTGAGACTTCTGCCCTCTGTAGGCCTTCAGCATTATTTCTCTGACCGAAAAAGTTATAAATAGTGAAAAATAAAATATTGATGGCCTTTCAATTTCCTCGAATAAATGTACAGTATTTTATGAAATACTAACTGATTATAATTTGTTACATTTTTGCATGATTAAAAACCATAATTTGTACGTGCAAATGAGAGTATTTAATAAAATGCACACAATTAACCTAAATGAAAAATAAATATAATAACATCATAATTTGTTATGCTCCATACCAAACAGAATATTGCTGTTATTACACTTTTCACAATCGCAATGAATTTGAGTTAAATCGATAAAATATTTTCACAGTCTTTTAGAAACAACAAAATATATCTGGATGCCTGAGGTTAGACTTGCAAACAACCTCTCTCTTATATGAAAACAACATGGCTCCCAGAGAGGGTGCAAGAGTGAGCACCGAGTTTACATCGT